>CM039675.1:395137213-396551099 GCA_022496015.1 Hordeum marinum | reverse complement strand
AACATGGTTCCCTATATTGAGTTTCAAGGCATGGCATCCTATCCCTGCCATCATCATACCTCCTGGAGAACTAACTTTAATGGGCTGACTAAGGGTTTTGGTGGGCAAACCATACTTATCCACAACTACCCTTGATATGAATGAATGAGTTGCACCAGAATCAAAAAGTACTGTAACAGGACGTGAATGCAATAAAAACTTACCAACCACAGTCTCGGGCTGATCATAGACTTCTTCCACATCGATGTGATTCACTTGAGCACGGGGAAACGGATTGGGCTTCTTGGCTGCGGAGTTGCCGTTGTTAGTGCCGTTTCCATTGCCTTGCTTGCTCTGGGGACACTCAGTAGCATAGTGCCCTGTTTTCTGGCACTTGAAACAGGTAATGTGACTCAGATCCTTCTGAGCAGGAACTTGACGGTGCTGGTTGTTGTTCCCATTCCCATTGTCACTCTTGAAGTTACCATGGTTGGAACGGTTGTTCCCATTTCCTCCATGATGGTGACCTCCATGGTTGTGCACAGCATGAGTGTGCTTTCCAAACTTACCGTTTCCTGATCCGGTATTCCCGGAGTACGGGGAGTAACGAGGCTTCTGATGAGCTCCAGAGTTGAACTTCCCCTGAGTGTACTTCCGCTTGCGGTTCTCAATCTGCTGCTGTTTACCTTCCAGAATAAGTGCCTTATCCACCAGCTCTTGGTAGTTGTTGAAATTAGCCACTACCAGCTGTATGCTCAACTCATCATTGAGTCCTTCCAGAAACTTTTCTTGCTTGGCCGCATCATCGGCCACATCTCCTGGGGCATAACGTGACAATGTGTTGAAGTCATCCACATATTGGGCCACGGAACGATTACCCTGGCGCAAGTTGCGAAACTCGCGCTTCTTTAGACTCATGGCTCCAGCTGAAACATGAGCTGTGCGGAAAGCAAGCTTGAATTGCTCCCAAGTCACATCTGCAATAGGATAAGTGGTGGTGTAATTCTCCCACCATGATGCTGCTGGTCCTTCCAGTTGATGTGCGGCAAATCGCACTTTCTCAGCGTCAGTGCATCCAGCGGTGACAAGTTCTCTCTCCATCTTGCGGAGCCAGTCATCTGCCACAATGGGCTCAGTGCTGCTGGAGAAAGTTGGAGGGTTCAACCTCAGAAAACGGGTGAGATTGTCAGTCTGGGGTGGATGGTGGTTGTTGTTGTTGTTGTTCTGGTTGTTGGTCTGATTCTGAATCAATAGTTGCATCAGTGCATTCTGCTGCTGAAGGAGTTGAGTGAGTTCCGGCGGAAAAGTGAAATCAGTCTCACGTCGTGGAGGCATCTTGCTGTTTTCAGAGGGATGAGAATTAGAATAGAACAAGGGTCTAGAAGAAATTCACTACCCATATGCAATGCAACAAACATATCACACCAAACACTCATTCATTTATTCAATCAATGTCAAACATCGGAAATACAAATCTCAAACAACTAAGCATCGACCTACGCTTTAACGACTAAAATAAAGATACATGGAGGGCATAACTAATGTTTTTCCTCAGAAGTGCATAGTCGTAGGTCCTCCGGTGGTGCTTTCCTCATAGTCTTCATCGTCGCTGATGAAGGGTGCCATGTCTCCTTCGGGGTGAAGGTTTTCCCCCATGTCTAGCTGCTCCTCCAGAGTTGCGATGCGTGCATTCTGCTCATCAATCCTCTCTAGGAAGTCCTTCACTTCATGCTCGTGTTCATAGTTGGCCTCTCGCAGATCAGCTTCAAGGTCCAGCTCGCGGTTCGTCAGATTCTTGATAGTCTTCGTGTCAGCACGAACTCGAAGCTCCAGAGTCCTGATGTGAGTCTCCAGGGTCTGGATATAGGAGATAGTGGTGTCTGCAGTGGGATTGGTGATGATGTTGCCATGGGCATCTCTGCGGCAAACCATGCTGAGTCCTGGTGAAATGGTTCCACCTCTGTATTCCTCCTGAATACGTCCAAGGGCACGATGAATGGCCATGTCTCTCCCAAGTATCCAACTGGGTGCCACGAACTTGAGGTCGATGGGTTCCTTCCGGTTTCCAAAAGTCTTCCCTGGGATATGCACCTCGATCCTGTAGCGTCCATCTTGGGGAAATGACATGATAGGAATCCCGGTGATGCTCGGCAAAGCAATCCTTATGTCCTTGACGATCCTCATCAGCTCCTTACCAAAGGGCATCGTTGCGTCAGGCTGGCAAAACTCTGTGATCAACACTGGGATGAAGGTGGCCATCTATAAATTTTGAAATAATCAGAGAGGAGTCAGAAACGAATAGATGAGAGTATAAGATATTTAAAGACAAAAGAGAAACAATCCTAAGGCTTTCCAATCCTAGAGGTTACGTCCTATGGTCAGCGTGTGCTCTGATACCATTTCTGTAAGCGACCCGACCTGAAAGGCCAAGTCTCCGGTGTTTCCGTACCATCCCAAGATCATGCTGGTACACACACGGTACATCAATGTATATATCAAAGGGAAATCACACAGCATTATATTAATCGCAATCTCATATAGAGTCCTTTATTACAATATAAATTACAATAAAGTGGCTAAAGGCCAACTCATGAGAATATCTAAATCTTGCGGAAGCGTCGAAGGTAGATGAGTCCATCTGACTCCAAGGGCATCTCACTGAGCATAAAACGTGTCCTCACTCCTGGTCGGAAAATGTACTCTGCAACATGATACGTTGCAGCCGTGTAGGTCAGCATATGGAATATGCCGGCAAAGTCACAGTAGAGGTGTGAAAATAATCAGCTAGTCTATATGCTTATATGGCAGGTGGGGTGGTAAGTTTTTTGCGTAAAGCCAAGTTTTTCCTACATCAAGGGGGGTTAAGCAAAAAAAAATATTACTAAGTTGGTTGATTAATGAGATGGTTCCACCAACCAATTCTCATACCCAAAATTATTAAATACCCACATCATCATATTATTTGTGTTGAGAGTTTCGGAAGTTCCAATTCCTTCGGCTCAAGTCGTCCATGACCGTGGACACGGCTAATCGATTAGGTTTAAGTACTCTGCAGAGTTTTGCACACGTTCCCCACAAGATTTGGTTGCCTCCGTTTGATTTCTCGCACTTCAGGGTGTTTGAGAAACGGATGACCAAAACATGGTCTTCCAAAGGGTTTCCCTGCGACTCTGACGGTGCCCATCCTTTCCTACCGTTCTTCTACCTCTCGTAGCACCGCCTGTCCAGAGTTACCACGATATCCAACCAAGCCAGAGCCCATAATGACTTGTGGCTGTGCAGGTAAGCCTTGGGTCTTGAAACACCCATCCATCCCTTTGTGCCTGGGTGGACCTTTCCGCGTGAATACTGGCCATCTCCAGCATCACCTAGGCTAACCACTGGTTTCTCCAGGGCGCCGTTCAACCATCATCCACCCAGAGGTATGTTGAAAACTTGGAGTATTGAAATCTTGATCATTATGTAGGTCTAGAAATTATTAACTCTCTCAACTCTCATGAATCACACAACCAACCCCGTCTACTAATAGCATAGCAAAAGGTAAAACAACGTTTCCCGGGGCCAATGTTGTCAAAGGGGTTGAGAGGGGTATCTACCACATGATACTACTACTATGTAACCAAGTTTCCAACTAACCTATCTTGCATGCAATCTGGGGAGATGGTAGAACTAATGCATATAAAACATGGGTAAAACATGATCAAAGTGACTTGCCTGATTGATGATCTTCGTACGTGCGTGACTCTAAGTAACAAGCTTCGCACTCCGGATAATCTAACGAAACAAACAATGCACTCAAAATAAGCATACAACCAAAATAAGTACTCATAACATTCAGCAAAGAAGTACTAAACAAACAAGGCAACCAATGCACAAAAGTCTCTAGCAAGAAAAACACACAAAGTTTTGTTTTCCAAAAGGTGAGGGATGAAAAACACTATTGACATAATAAAACTATTTTGAAATGACAAGACAATTGTTGTCAGCAAAGAAACAATAGCATATTTTATTAATAAACAGAATATAATCAATTTAAGTTTGTTGGGAAAACTTTAGTAGAGTTTATACTAGTTTGTGATAAACACTATATGAATCAACTATAGTTATATTAACAAAAAGAATGAAAACTAAACTTATTATTTGTTAACAAAACATGTTCTTACAGAAAATAACTTACAAATAAATTTGTCTTAGAAAACAGAATTAATTATACAAAACTTATTTGAAAACAAAACTATTACTAGTTAGTTGTTTTAATCAAATTATGCCTATTTGAAAAGAAGTTGTGATTCCTATGTTAAATGAGATTAAACTAGGCAAATTTATATTTTTATTAACAGTAAGTGAAAACACTAAATGTTTACTAACAGAACCTAATAAACAATAAAACCAAATTCTAAATCAAACTAATCAAAATTAAGTTTATAAAACTATAGTATAATAATAAACAGATTCTGTTTTTGGGAAAACAGTAATCAAATATATCATGAAAATCCTCAAACTATACCTGAAGATAGTCCTAACTAATACCAAACAGTAGCAAAAAGATTCATATCAAAATCTATTTTCAAACTCTAGTTATTCAGATTTGAAGATTTTAAACAAATTTGATTCAATTCAAATTTTATAGTTCAAATTTGAAATTTAAAAGTACAGGGTGAAACTACATGAAAAATGTGAGCTATTGCAAAAAGAATCAACTCAAAACTCTAAACAGATTAAAAGATATAAGCAAAACAAAATTGGAAAACACTCTGTTAATTAAAACAAAACAGAAATTAAAAAAAAGATTGCGTCGGTCAGGGGGCTACGTGGCGCAATCCTATTGGTTGGCTAGCGCGCGCGTTAGAAGATTTAGAGCGGGCGACCGATGCTAGGAGGATACCGGTTCGGTTTTAAGTGATTTCTAATCGGGGCCGTCGGTTTCGAATCGGAGGGATGGGAATGCTCACGGGGGAGGTTGCCGGCGTCGGGGTTTCTCCGGTGATCCGAAGACGGCGAGGAACGATGGCGAGGCGTTTCGGTGGTCGGGGAGGACGGGGAGGTGGTCCGGGCGACGGGGACGGTCCTCCGGAGTCGATTGGTGGCGACGGCGAGGCGAACGGTGGTCGGGTGTGGTGGCTACGCTCGACGGCGACGTTCGGTGGGGGAGTAGCTCCGGCGAGCAATTGCCGGCGTCTCGGCGAGAGAGAGAAGGGGCTCGGGGGGGGGGGGGAAATGGATTGCGGGGAGTGGCGCGCTTATATAGTCCAGGGAGGGGGCGAGGGGAGTGATGGGGAGGCGGGATTCTCGGGGGGGTGTTTATCGCCGGCGACGGTCGTGGGAGAGAGAGGAAAGAGATGACCGCGCGGGAGGAATGGTCGGTCGGGGTGGGGTCCGCCTGTCGGTGAGGGAAAAGAAGTAACGGCGCGGCGGGTGACCGGTCTGTATTAAATGCGCGAAATAAACAGGTGGGCCGGCCCGTTTAATTGAAAAGCCGTTACCGTTTTTCTTTTAAATAATTTCCAGAGACATTCAAAAACTTTTAAAGCATTCAAATCGACTCTAAATGTAGGGGTATTATATATCAAAATTAACAGAATAATAAATGCTATTTAATGAACATTTCTATTCTGTCATTTGAACATTTTGAAAAAAATATTATTTTCAGAAATTGTCTAATTGTTTTTAAACCCTTTTTGCAAATATTTTCAAAATAACCCCTGGTTATTATTGTTCAAATATATCACCAATTAGACCCTGGTGTGGAGTGTCATGTTACTCCTCTCTTATTTTGAACATTTAACCAAAATTTCAAATAGGGGAAACAACATAGGGAAAAGTAGAAAGGACTTTCAGAAAAATCAGAAATGACATTTCAACTAACACATACAATCAAGCAATGGTGATGATAGATGCATAGCTATATTCATAACATTCCAAAATGGAATTTTGGGATGTTACGTTCCGCCAGGGCTTCGCCTAAGCACTACAGAAAACCGATCTAGAGGAGAAACTATGCACTAGAGGAATGGGTAGCACGTGGCTGAAAATCTTGTGCCAAAACCCTAAAGCCCTCTAGTATATATAGGAGGAGAGGAGGAGGAGGTTTGGCTCCCAAGGAGCCAGCCCTTGGGTCGGCCGAAGCAGGAGGGAGGAGTCCTCCTCCTCCACTCCTAGTAGGATTAGGACTCCTTCCTAATTTAGCCCTTTTGCCTTTTTCCACCTTTTTCCTTTTTGGCTTTTTCTTCCCAGCTGCATGGGACCTTTGTGGGACTTCCTCCAGCCCACAAAGGGCTAGTATTCATCCTCCCACAGCCCATGTAGCCTCTTGGGTCGAAATACCCCTCCCGATGGTCTCCCGATACACTACCGGCACTCCCGGTACACTACCGATGAGCCCAAAACTTTTCCGGCGAGCAAAATAGGACTTCCTATATATCAATCTTTACCTACGGACCATTCCGGATCTCCTTGTGACATCTGGGAACTCATTCGGGACTCCAAACAACCTTTAGTAACCACCGTACATAACTCTATACTACTGAAACGTCACCGAACCATAAGTGTGCAGACCCTGCGGGTTCGAGAACTATGTAGACATGACCGAGACACCTCTACTGTCAATAACCAATAGCGGGACATGGATGACCATATTGGTTCCTACATATTCTACGAAGATCTTTATCGGTCGAACCTCTGTGTCAAGGATTCAATCAATCCCGTATGATGTTCCCTTTGTTCTTCGGTATGTTACTTGCCCGAGATTCGATCGTTGGTATCTCCATACCTAGTTCAACCTCATTACCAACAAGTCTCTTTACTTGTTCCATAATACAAGATCCCATGGCTAACACATAGTCACATTGCTTGCAAGGCTTATTGTGATGTTGTATTACCGAGTGGGCCCTAAGATACCTCTCCGTCACGCGGAGTAACAAACCCCAGTCTTGATCCATGCCAACCCAACAGACACCCTCGGAGATACCTGCAGAGTACCTTTATAGTCACCCAGTTACGTTGCGACGTTTGATACACACAAGGCACTCCTCCGGTGTCAGTGAGTTGCATGATCTCATGGTCATAGGAACATATACTTGACATGCAGAAAATAGTAGCAATAAACTGACACGATCATATGCTACGTTTGTAGTTTGGGTCTTGTCCATCACACCATTCTCCTAATGATGTGATCCCGTTATCAAATGACATCTCATATACATGGCTAGGAAACCTTAACCATCTTTGATCAACGAGCTAGACTATCAAAGGCATACTAGGGACATGGTGTTGTCTATGTATCCACACATGTATCTGAGTTTCCGATCAATACAATTATAGCATGGATAATAAACGATTATCATGAACAAGGAAATATGATAATAACCAATTTATTATTGCCTCTAGGGCATATTTCCAACAGTCTCCCACTTGCACTAGAGTCAATAATCTAGTTCACATCACCATGTGATTCGCATTGTTATGAATCTAACACCGAATGAGTTCTGGGGCTCGATCATGCTTTGCACGTGAGAGCGGTCTTATAGCCAACGGGTCTGTGACATTCATATCTGTTTGTACTTTGCAAATCTCCATGTCAAACTGTAAACACTGCTACCATACTCCACTTGGTACTATTCGAAATGACTGCTCCACTATGCGTATCCAGATTGCTACGACGAGTCATCCGGATTGGTGTTAAAGCTTGCATCGATGTAACTCTTTACGATGAACTCTTTATCACCTCCATAATCGAGAAACAACTCCTTAGTCTTTTAGTTACTAAGGATAATCTTGACCGCTGTCCAGTGATCCATTCCTGGATCACTTGTACCCCTTGATGGACTCACAGAAAGGCACACACAGGTGCGGTACACAACATGACATACTATACAGAGCCTATGGCTAAGGCATAGGGGACGACGTTCATCCTTTCTCTTTCTTCTACCGTGGTTGAGCTTTGAGTCTCACTCAACTTCATACCTTACAAATCAAGCGAGAACTCTTTCTCAAACTGATCCATTTTGAACTCTTTCAAAATCTTGTCAAGTTATGTTATCATTGAAAGTCTCATCAAACAACTTGATCTATCTCTATAGATCTTGATGCTCAACAATTAGGTAGCTTTATCCAGGTCTTCCTTGGAAAATCACTTTTTAAACAACCGTTTATGCTTTCCAGAATTCTACATCATTTCCGATCAACAATATGTCAACCACATATGCTTACCAGAAAATCTATAGTGCTCCCACTCACTTTATTGTAAATAGAAGTTTCTCATAAACTTTGTATAGACTCAAAAACTTTGATCACCTCATGAAAGTGTATATTCCAACTCCGAGATGCTTGCTTCTGTTCATACAAGGATCACTGAAGCTTGCACACCTTTTAGCATCCTTAGGACTGACAAAACCTTCTAGTTGTATCTCATACAATCTTTCCTTAAGGAAGGAAACGATGTTTTGACATCCAGCTGCGAGATTTTGCATAATTGAAAAAATGCAGCAACTACTAACATAATTCCAATAGACTTTCGGATCACTAAAAGTGAGAAAGTCTCATCGCAGTCGACTCCTTGAACTTGTCGGAAACTTCTTTGCGACAAGTCGAGCTCTATAAATGGTGACATTTACCATCAACGTGTGTCATCATCTCAAAGGTCCATTTGTACTCGATGACCTGCCATCCAACGAGCAAGTCTACCAAAGTCTATACTTGGTTTTCATACATGGATCCTTTCTCGGATTTCATGGCCTCTAACCATTTGTCGGAATCCGGGCCCATCATCGCTTCTCCACAGCTCGTAGGTTCATCGTTGTCCAACAACATGACCTCCAAGACAGGGTTGTCATACCGCTCAAGAGGAGTACACATCCTTGTCGACCTACGAGGTTTGATAGTAACTTGATCCGAAGCTTCATGATCATCATCATTAACCTCTTCAATTAACGTAGGCTTCACAGAAACATCTTCCTGTGCTGCGCTACTCTCTGGTTGAACAAAGGTTCAACGACCTCATCAAGTTCTATCTTCCTCCCACTCAATTCTTTCGAGAGAAACACTTTCTCGAGAAAGGATCCATTTTAGCAACAAACACTTTATGCTTGGATCTGAGATAGAAGGTTTACCCAACTGTTCTTAGGGTATTCTATGAAGATGCATTTGTCCGCTTTGGGTTCGAGCTCATTAGGTGAAACATTTTTCCACACAAGCATCGCAGATCCAAACATTAAGAAATGACAGCTTGGGTTTCTATCAAACCCTAATTCACACGGTGTCATCTCAACGGATTTAGATTGTGCCCTATTTATAGTGAATGTAGTTTTCTCTAATGCATAACCCCAAAATTATAGTAGCAAAACGATAAGAGACATCATAGCAGGCACCATATCCAATAGAGTATGACTATGACATTCAGACACACCATCACACAATGGTGTTCCAGGTGGCGTGAGTTGTGAAACAACTTTCACATTGTCTAAAGTTGTATGCCAAACTCATAACTCACATATTCACCTCCACGATCATACCGCAGTCATTTTTATCTTCTTGTCATGATGATCTTAAACTTCACTCTGAATTTGCTTGAACCTTTCAAACGATTCAGACCTGTGTTTCATTAAGTAAATATATACTATACCTACTCAAATCATCAGTGAAGGTAAGAAAATAACGATACCCACCGCACACTACAAGACTCATTGGATTGCATACATCAACATGTATCATGTCCAATCAATCACTTGCAGGCTCCATCCATCTGGAAAACGGGGTCCTTAGTCATCTTGCCCAAGAGGCATGGTTCGCATGTCTCAACTGATTCGAAATCGAATGAGTCCAAAGATCCATCATCATGGAATTTCTTCATGCGTTTTATACCAATATGACATTTAGCGGCAGTGCTACAAGTATGTGGTACTATCATTATTAACTTTGTATCTTTTGGCATCAATGTTATGAACATGTGTATTACTACGATCAAGATGCAACAAACAATTCTCACCGGGTGCATGACCATTGAAGGTATCATTCATGTAAACAAAATAACCATTATTCTCTAACTTAAATGAATAACCGTGTTGCAATAAACACGATCTAATCACGTTCATGATCAACGCAAGACACCAAATAACAATTATTTAGGTTCGTCACTAATCCCGAAGGTAGAGAGAGCGTGCGATGTTGATCACATCAACCTTGGAAATATTTCCAACACACATCGTCACCTCACCATTAGCTAGTTCTCCGTTTATTTCGTAGCTTTTATTTCGAGTTACTAACATTTAGCAACTGAACCAATATCCAATACCCAGGTGCTACTAGGAGTACTCGCAAGGTACACATCATTAACACGTATATCAAACATACTTCTGTCGATGTTGCCAACCGTCTTATCTACCAACTATCTAGGGTTGTTCTGCTTCAGCGACCACTCTCCTCATAATTGAAGCACTTAGTCTCGGGTTTGGTTTCAACTTTGGGTTGCTTCACTGGAGCAGCAACTGACTTGCTATCCGTGAAGTTTCCCTCCTTGCTCTTGCCCTTCTCGAAAGTGGTGGTTTGACTAACCATCAACACTTGATGCTCCTTCTTGATTTCTACCTTCGCGGTGTCAAACATCGCGAACAGCTCAGGGATCATTATTTCTATCCTTGGCATGTTATATTTCATCACCAAGTTCTAGTAGAATAGTGACAGTGACTTGGAGAACTATATCAATCACTATCTTATCTGGAAGATCAACTCCCACTCGATTCAAGCGATTGTAGCACCCAGAAAATCTGAGCACATGCTCAACGATTGAGCTATTCTCTTTCATCTTGCAGGCAAAGAATCTTGTTGGAGATCTCATATCTCGCAACACGGGCATGAGCCTGAGATCCTAATTTCAGCTCTTAGAACATCTCATATGTTCCGTGACGTTCAAAATGTTTCAGAGCCTCAATTCTAAGCCGTAATGCATGACGCACTAAACTATCAAGTAGTCATCAGAACGTGCCTGTCAGATGTTCACAACATCTACAGACAATGCTAGAGGGGTTGGTGCACCGAGCGGTGCATTAAGGACATAAGCCTTCTGTGCAGCAATGAGGACAATCCTCAGATCACGGACCCAGTCCGCAATATTGCTACCATCATCTTTCAACTCTATTTCTCTAGGAACATATAAAAAATACAAGGGAGCTACAGCGCGAGCAAGTAATCTAAAACATAATTTGCAAAGAGACTACTGACTATGTTCATGATAATGAGTTCAATTAATCATATTACTGAAGAACTCCCACTCAAATTGACATCCCTCCGGTCATTCGAGCGATACATGATCCAAATTCACCAACTCAAGTCCGATCATCACGTTAGTTGAGGTGGTTTCAATGGTGAACATCATCATGTTGATCATATCTACTATATGACTCATGTTCGACCTTTTGGTCTCTTGTGTTCCGAGGCCATGTCTGTACATGCTAGGCTCGTCAAGTTTAACTCGAGTGTTCTGCATGTGCAACACTGTCTTGCACCCGTTGTATGTGAACGTAGAGTCTATCACACCCGATCATCACGTGGTGTCTCGACATGATGAACTTTCACAACGGTGCACACTCGAGGAGAACACAATTTATCTTGAAATTAAGTGAGGGATCACCTTATAATGCTACCGTCGTCCTAAGAAAAACAAGGTGCATAAAAGGATTAACATCACATGCAAATCATAAGTGACATGATATGGCCATGAACTTGTGCTTTTTATCTCCATCTTGAAAGCACCGGCATGATCTCCATCATCACCGGCATGACACCATGATCTCCATCATCTTGATCTCCATCAACGTGTCGCCATCGGGGTTGTTGCACCCACCATGCTTCTACTACTATTGCCACCATTTAGCGATAAAGTAAAGCATTACATAGTGCTTAATGATTGACACGCATGTCATACAATAATTAAAGACAACCCTATGGCTCCTGCCAGTTGCCATACTCATCGACATGCAAGTCGTGCTATTCTATACAAAACATGATCATCTCATACATCACATATATCTCATCATGTAATCGGCCATATCACATCACAACATACCCTACAAAAACAAGTTAGACATCCTCTAATTGTTGTTGCATGTTTTACGTGGCTGCTACGGGTATCTAGCAAGAACAATTCTCACCTACGCTAAACCACAACGGTGATACATTAGTTGCTTTTTAACCTTCTCAAGGGCCGCCTTTGTCGAATCCGATCCAACTAAAGTAGGAGAAACAGACATGCACTAGCCATCTTTGTGCAACAAGGTTACACGTCAGTCGATGGAACCGGTCTCTCGTAAGCATACGATTAAGGTTAGTCCGGGCGGCTTCATCCCACAATACAGCTGAACCAAAACACGACCAAGGGAGGAAGCAATCTAAGCATCACCGCCCACAAACTCTTTGTGTTCTACTCGAGATCTCATCTACACATAGACCTGGCTCTGATACCACTGTTGGGAAATGTTGCATGGGAAACAAAAAATTTCCTATGCACACGCAAGATCTATCCATGGTGATGAGCATCTACGAGAGGGAGAGTAGATCTACATACCCTTGTAGATCGCTAAGCGGGAAGCGTTAAGAAACGCGGTTGGTGTAGTCGAACGTCTTCGCGATCCAAATTGCCGAGCGTCCCGCGATCTCATCACGATCCATCCTGCGATCCAATCACGATCCATCCCGCGCACTCATCACGATCCGTCCCGCGAACTCATCATGATCCGTCTCGCGATCTTGATCACGGTCCTTCCGATCTAGCGCCGAACGGACGACACCTCCGCGTTCTGCACACGTACAACTTGATGATGATATCTGCCTTGTTTATCCAGCAAGAGGGTGTGGAGAGGTAGAAGAGTTCTCCATCAGCGTGAGGGTGCTGCAGCGATGGTGGTGGAGCAATTCTGGCAGGGCTTCGCCTAAGCACTGCAGAAAACCGATCTAGAGGAGAAACTATGCACTAGAGGAACGGGTAGCACATGGCTGAAAATCTTGTGCCAAAACCCTAAAACCCTCTAGTATATATAGGAGGAGAGGAGGAGGAGGCTTGGCTCCCAAGGAGCCAGCCCTTGGGTCGGCCGAACCAGGAGGGAGGAGTCCTCCTCCTCCACTCCTAGTAGGATTAGGACTCCTTCCTAATTTAGCCCTTTTGCCTTTTTCCACCTTTTTCCTTTTGGGCTTTTTCTTCCCAGCCGCATAGGCCCTTTATGGTTGTTCCTCTAGACCACAAAGGGCTGGTATTCATCCCCCCACATCCCATGTAGCCTCTTGGGTCGAAATACCCCTCCCGATGTTCTCCTGGTACACTACGGGCACTCCCGGTACACTACCGATGAGCCCGAAACTTTTCTGGCAACCAAAATAGGACTTCCTATATATCAATCTTTACCTCCGGACCATTCCGGAGCTCCTCGTGATGTCCAGGATCTCATCCGGGACTCTGAACAACCTTAGGTAACCACCGTACATAACCCTATACTACCGAAACGTCACCGAACCTTAAGTGTGCAGACCGTGCGGGTTCGAGAACTATGTAGACATGATCGAGACACCTCTATGGTCAATTACCAATAGCAGGACCTAGATGCCCATATTGGTTCCTACATATTCTACGAAGATCTTTATCGGTCGAACCTCTATGTCATTCCCGTATGATGTTCCCTTTGTTCTTCGGTATGTTACTTGCCCGAGATTCGATGGTCGGTATCTCGATACCTAGTTCAACCTTGTTACCGACTAGTCTCTTTACTCGTTTCGTAATACAAGATCTCGTGGCTAACACTTAGTCACATTGCTTGCAAGGCTTATTGTGATGTTGTATTACCGAGTGGGCCCTGAGATACCTCTCCATCACACGGAGTAACAAATCCCAGTCTTGATCCATGCCAACCCAACAGACACCCTCGGAGATACCTACAGAGTACCTTTATAGTCACCCAGTTACGTTGCGACGTTTGATACACATAAGGCACTCCTCCGGTGTCAGTGAGTTGCATGATCTCATGGTTATTGGAACATATACTTGACATGCAGAAAATAGTAGCAATAAACTGACACGATCATATGCTACTTTTGTGGTTTGGGTCTTGTCCATCACACCATTCTCCTAATGATGTGATCCAGTTATCAAATGACATCTCATGTCCATGGCTAGGAAATCTTAACCATCTTTGATCAATGAGCTAGTTTATCAGAGGCATACTAGGGACATGGTGTTGTCTATGTATCCACACATGTATCTGAGTTTCCGATCAATAAAATTATAGCATGGATAATAAACGATTATCATGAACAAGGAAATATGATAATAACCATTTTATTATTGCCTCTAGGGCATATTTCCAACACGAGTTTCATTTCAATGTGCAGTTTTTTTGTCGCTATGAGGGTCCACTATTCGACAACCTCCTCGTGCGTTTGACGAGCTCCCCTGCTGCGTTCATTGGTGAGCACAAATAACATCTCCTCCCCTGGACCCCTTAAATTTCTCGGTTCGGGTCTTCGTCCCGATGAAACTTGCTAGCTATAGGTATCTTCAATCATCAGTATGCGTCTCCCGATCGAAAGGGCGGCATCTATAAATATGCATGTCTTTGCATATTTCTAACCGTCATCCTTTCAAATTGTCCAACGTTATTTATGGAAAGCCCGAGTATCTGTAGATTGGGCTTGTTTTCCCGTATGCTCTGCTTCGGATCTGATGCGGAATTTCGCCAGTGCCTCCCTGTTGTTCTTCGAGTGCACATCCTCTCTGCTTATTGCCGAGACGTGTATCAGGAGAACAGCGGGGAGGTGCTGTTGAAATTCTGCATCGGATCCGGAGCAGAGCATGGGAAAACGAACCCAATCTACACATATTCGGTGGGATTAGGACCTATCTCTACCTATTATCGTGTAGGTTGCATGGACGTAATAAAACTGAACAACTTGATTAATGGATGGATATAGATGATAAATTATATATATTTCTTGTGTGTTTAGTAGGTAGGAAATATGAGTGATCGTGCTTGGATGTACATCGGCCATCCTAGACAGAAAGAAATGACCATTGAATGGTTAACAAAAACCAAGGGGTTTCTGAGGGTCTCATTTGCAAATGGCCAGGAAATAACCTAGTGCCCCCGTGTCCAGTGCAACAACCATAAAAAGTGGACACGAGATGAAATGGATAAAATGGCTTATCGAAATCAAACAAAGCACCCATTTAGGAGTTCCCGATGTCTATATTACGTTTCAACAGGCGACCCAAGTTTTCTATCTACCGTGGGCCTGCCAAACTGATCCAAATCTGAATGGTTGGGATGTCGTTTATGATGTGCCGCCATGTTTTAGACCACCTCCCCTCAGTGAAGATGATTATGAACCTCACACTATCCCAGGCACATATGAAGGAGAATTCTTCTAAGAAACACGTCTTTCCAAAAAACGTTTCAAGAACCACTCTACTTCACCCCAAAACATTAAGGTAGACAACGACAGTGAATCCGACTTCACCCCTGACCCGAAACAGGAAGAGACAGAAGAAGAAGAGGTTACTAGTGCGGATGACCTCTCAATGCTTGACCGATTTCATAAAGGGGGTCTTCCACATGTTGCTCCCGATAGTGATGATGATGCATTTATTAATGATAGTGATGATGATGATGCATTTATTGATCCCGGAGCATATATAGATGATGAAGATTATTATTAGTTCATGTCAGGTATACATGATGATGATACACTCAAATTATATATATATATATATATAAATTATTATTCATGTAAGTATTCAATTTTTTTATGTTGTACTAATTTCGTTTACTCTTTGTCATGGCAGGTGTTGAAATATGGTGGGTGCGGGTCAAGAGCAATCCGACGCTCCTTTGTCGGCACTTGCTGGGATGGGTACTTCCATTCCACCCCAAACTACCCAAAGAGCATTGTACGACAGTATTTGGTCACCCGATGGCACTTCTTCGTCGGTGAAGTTGCCCAACAGGAGAGGAGGTCGAGGGAAGAAGAGAGCTCCTAAAGCTACACGTGGTGGCCGCGGAAGAGGTACCAAGGCTGCTATGCCTTCCTCGCCGCCACCCCCAGCTGATTCACCCGAGCTTAGGACTACTACGGTGGACTCGCTGAGGTGGAGGCTACAAGGACTCATGTCCACGAGCCTCGGGTGGATGATCCTTCTGTCCCAGATGCTTCGACCCGCGAGACTCCTATGCCAGACGCTTGTTCTCGTGAGACTCCTATGAGACTCTACAGGCTTTCACCGAATGGAATACCTGGGCGGATCTGCATCAGCCAGAGCCAAGTGGCCATGCTGATGGTGGCGAGGATCAACTTTCTGATAGCGGGGACAAGGTGGTTGAGGGCACTGTCTACCAGTGTGGGTGTTCACGGCTCCCGCCTGTGCCGGCGACCCGCGAGCAGAGGTGGCTGATTAAGCCTGAGTCGCTGAAGTAAGTGCATTTACTCTTTTTAAACCTTTTTCCTTCATGTTTCTTCACATATCTAATGCGTTGCCTTTTTCATACTACAGGGGCTGGATTCACGCCAAGGATGTCTGCAGGTCTAACTCCATCCTTGGTGTGATTTTACAGCATAACTTCCCGGGGTTTGTCACATTGCCCGGCGAGGGTCAGCAAGAAGAGGTAGGATTGAAATGGGAGCACTACCTTGCTGCCCCTGCCCCACCGGAGGAGATGATCGATGGTGTGTTGTGCCAGACGAGGGCCAACATCGTGATTAGGAAGTTCTGGGTAATTTCTCATTTACAGAATTAATAACAGAAATAGCTAGTTATTCTACTAATCAGTGTTGTATGTTTTGATTGCAGACCTTCTATAGGTGTGAGGATGGATACGAGGAGGCCGCAGCAAAGCTTATCGATTATGAGTGCAGGCCCCTACTATAGAACTTACGACACAAGGATCTGGTACAGGCTGTTTGAGACTACTACGCCTCGCAGCATATTAAGAAGGCCAAGTCGTCGTCCCACCAAAAGTTTCTGGACACGGAGCAGTACATGAAGGTAATTACCTATTATTAAGGCCTTGTACTTAGTTTCCTTGCTTTGGTTCATAGGCGTAACTCTCAAATTTCACTTTACTAACTTAGATGCTCCCGAGATGGTGTGTGGATAAGATGGATTGTTGAGAGGCATTGGTGAATGAATGGTCCTCTGACCAAAGGCGAGTCTTCCACAACGATGCCAAGGCACGGCTTGCCCAAATGGAAGGTGTGCCACACCATCAAGGCAGCGCCAACATTTTTTAGTTTGGGCAGAAGTGGGTATGTGGTTTGCTTCATGATTCCTGCAATCCATTCTTGATGCTAGCCTTGACCCCTTTATTAATACATTGTTCTTCTCTTCTAGGATCATCACAATAAGACGGAGGTGCCAGAGGTGTACGAACTCTATTCCATGGCCCATACTTCCTCACACAAGAAGGTCAAGGCATTCACTGAGTCTGACCTCGATAATTAAGAGAACATCACCAATATCTCATCCCACAACAAGCTCGTGAGGTACAGAGATGTGGGGAAGGCGGTGAAAGGGGAGGACTTCAACCCGAGCCAACATCCTACTAATCCAGACCTGGTGATGATAGCTAGCCACGGGAGGCCCCATGGTTCGATAGGCATTGGAGATGGACATATACGGTCTTCGAGCACTCTCCGACAGATCAAGGGGCACCAAACGAGCTCCTGTCCTGAATGTCGCCTCGTCCACGACCAGTCCAGCTCGCCATCGAGGTTAGTCATACGAACTCAGATAGCTTTCCTCCATTACATTGTGTGTGCGAACAAAGATGATTACAATGCTAACGAGGAGTTATGTTGCTGGCTGCTCTGCAAAAAGAGAGAGAGAGAGAGACAAACCAGGCGCTTCTGGCGGAACAGGCCCGGTAGGTGGTGGAGGAGAAGAGGGATCCGGAGGAGAGGATAGCTAGATTGTTGGAGGAAGAGAGGGACGGAACGATGCGTCTAACCGGGCCATGTATGATCTCATCGTGGTAAGTTTCTTCTTCAGATTAGCCAAATCATGCACTACATGTTCTTTTCATTAATAACCAATAAGATTGACTTGGAAAAACCAAATGGGTGGACTTTGTGCGAGAAGACCGGCCAGACCCATCCGTCGATGCTAGTCATTACCATGGATGGAATGGTGAGTATCATTTCAATGTTCATTAGTTACTAGTCTTAACATTTCAGCATCATCATGCTAACACAAATGATCTTTGGTACATCATAACTCCCGAGCTGCATCGCACGACCCGAGCAACGTCGGTGCTTCACCTTCATGATGACAAGGACGGTAAGCCCTAATATGACACTTACTTGGATCATTTTCTCAAACAAAGACAAATATAACACCTAGACAAACTTAGCACAATGACAAACTTAGCACTTAGACAAATGTCATATTTTACCTAAATTAGCTTTATTTCCTCCAAAATGACATAGGAAGCTTACTTACCTCCAAAATGACATAGTGTACCTAAGTTAGCTCTAAAATGACCTATACTTAGCATTGTTTCCTCCACGCTGACATAATAAGCCTAGTTAACTCAAAAATGACATAATAAACTTGGTAACCACATAGATGCCATAGACTTAGCTTATTTTCTTGCAAAATGACACAATAAGCTTAGTTAGGTAAAAAATCTGATAATTACCTAGGTTAGCTCTAAATGACACCAATAAGCAATAAGAAGAACTAAAACAATAGGAGACAGAGAGAGAAGAAAAACGCTTCTTCGGGGATGTTTGGTTCCCAACATAGGGTTGCCACGCCTAACCTTAGTCATGCCACAACCCCTTAGGCATGTTTTTGGTTCATTTACACACTTGTGGCTTGCCACACTTTTCTAGTTATATGGTCCACATTTCGTAGACTCAACTTTTTGCCAAATCTTGCCACAGTTGTGGTCGCCATTTTGTTAGCCACTCTTTTTGTGGCAGCCACACTTTGCCTAAGGTTAGATGTGGCAAAGTTAGTCATGAACCAAATAGGCCCTTCATCTTCTTCTAATTCTAGATCTTCTTCTACTTCTTAATTCTAGTATTATTTTTCTAACTTTCTGATTTCCAATTTTGCAGATTTGAGACAAGTTCATGGTAGCTTGCTTTGATGTAGTGCTAGGTTTACTTTATGTTTTCATGTATTGAGTCATTTGTATCGATGATACTATATGTATGTACTGATGAACCTATATTGTAATATGGCGAACAATGTGTCATTTGTTACTTTTAATTTGGTATAATTGTTGATTGATCATATATGTCTATTGCACATTGTTTTTGTGAAATATTTATTTACATATCATATATTGTTTGTTAGAAAATTGTTGAATATAAAAAACAAAAAAGAGGCAATACAGCCTCTTTGCCATCTGCCCCTGATGACAAAGGCCCCTTCGCCGACTGCCCGAACGGCTAAGTGGACATATGGTGGCCACCTGTGAAACCAGGGAACACCAGGCGTGGGGAGACTTGCTAGACGGCAAAGGGGGCGGAGGGGCGGCCATGACAGATGGCAAATAGGCGCAAGGGGGGCATGATAGACAGCAAACAGGGGCACGTGGGGGGGGGGCAGCCACGACAGACGGTAAAGGGTGTATCTATGCCATCGGGGGCGAATGACAAAGGGGATAGGGGGTGGCCGTGGCAGACAATAAAGAGGGCGCGGGGGGGGGGGGCACGGCAGATGGCAAGGGGGGGCTGTGCCATCGGGGGCAAACATCAAAGTGGGGCGGGTGGCAGAGGGCAAAGGGGTGGGGCCGTTAGCCACCTAACGCTGGCGCCTTCAGTAGTATGATGTCCATGCCCTTTGTCGTCTACAAGCTGACGACAACCATCCGCTGGGCTGAAGCAGACAGCAAAGAACACCTTTGCAGGAGTTTGTTCGGCCCAAAATTTTGCCGTCCGTGCCGTCCGCCGTTGTGCCCTTTGCCATCTGCCATGGCAGACGGCAAAGTGCCTCATTCCTGTAATGATCATCAAAAACGAATGGAACACCTTTTTGCAAAAGATTAGTGAGAGGCCTAGAAATCTTAGAGATATCTTTAATATGTTGGAAATATGCCCTAGAGGCAATAATAACTTAGTTACTATCATATTTCCTTGTTCATGATAATCGTTTATTATCCATGCTAGAATTGTATTGATCGGAAACTCAAATACATGTGTGGATACATAGACAACACCATGTCCCTAGTATGCCTCTAATAGACTAGCTCATTGATCAAAGATGGTTAAGGTTTCCTATCCATGGACATGGGATGTCATTTTATAACGGGATCACATCATTAGGAGAATTATGTGATGGACAAGACCCAAACTATAAACGTAGCATATGATCGTGTTAGTTTATTGCTACAGTTTCTGCATGTCAAGTATATGTTCCTATGACCATGAGATCATGTAACTCACTAACACTGGAGGAGTACCTTGTGTGTATCAAATGTCGCAACGTAACTTGGTGACTATAAAGGTGCTCTATAGGTATCTCCGAGGGTGTCTGTTGGGTTGGCATGGATCAAGACTGGGATTTGTTTCTCCGTGTGACGGATACGTATATTAGGGCCCACTCGATAATACAACATCACTATAAGCCTTGCAAGCAATGTGGCTAAAGAGTTAGCCACGGGATCTTGTATTACGGAATGAGTAAAGAGGCTTGCCAGTAACGAGATTGAACTAGGCATACAGATACCGACGATCAAATCTCGGGCAAGTAACATACCGAAGAACAAAGGGAAGAGCATATTGGATTAACTGAATCCTTGACATAGAGGTTCGACCGATAAGGATCTTTGTGGAATATTTAGGAACCATTATGGGCATCTAGGTCCTGCTATTGGTTATTGAACGTAGAGGTGTCTCGATCATGTCTGCATAGTTCTCGAACCCGCAGGCTCTGCACACTTAAGGTTCGATGACGCTTCAGTATTGTTGAGTTATGTATGTTGGTGACTGAAGGTTGTTCGGAGTCCCGGATGAGATCCCGGACATCACGAGGAGCTCCAGAATAGTCCGGAGTTAAAGATTGGTATATAGGAAGTCCTGTTTTGGCGACCGGAAAAGTTTCGAGTATTTCAGGTAGTGTACCGGGAGTGTCGGAGGGCCATTGGGAGGGGCCACCCACGCCGAGAGGCCACATGGGCCTACAAGGCTCATGCGTCTAGGAAATAGTGGGAAAGGAAAACCCCCAAAGGGGGAAGGAAAATCCAAATTAGGAAGGAGTCCTAATAGGATTCAACCTGCCTTGTGGGAGGTGGATTCCTCCTTTGTTTGGTTTGGCCAAACCTACTTGGAGTAAGGGCCAAGGCTGCTTCCTCTCCCCTTACTCCGATATATATTGAGGGATTTTGAGGGCAGCCCCTAACCCTAATTGCCATGTGCTGCCCTCTTCTTCCTCTAGATCAGTTTCTCCTCTAGATTGATTCCGTAGTGCTTGGCGAAGCCATGCCAGATTAGCTCCACCACCCCCGCCGCCACACCGTCGCGCCGGTGGAGAACTCATATGCCTCTCCGCTCCCTCTTGCTGGATCAGTAAGGTGGAGATCATCATCGAGCTATACGTGTGCTGAACACGAAGGTGTCGTCCGTTCGGCTAGATCGGAAGGACCGTGATTGGATTGGGGGACGGACCGCGATTGGATTGCGAGACGAATCATGATGGGATCACGGGATGGCTTGCGATTCGGATCGCAAAGACGTTCGACTACATCAACCGCGTTTCTTAATGCTTCCCACTTAGCGATCTACAAGGGTATGAAGATCCACTCTCCCTCTCATAGATGCTCATCACCATGGATAGATCTTGCGTGTGCGTAGGAATTTTTTTGTTTCCCATGCAACGTTCCCTAACAGTGGCATCATGAGCTAGGTCTATGCGTAGATGAGATCACGAGTAGAACACAAAGGAGTTTGTGCACATTGATATTCAGATTGCTTCCTCCCTTGGTCTTTTCTTGATTCAGCGATATTGTGGGATGAAGCGGTGATACATCTCCAATGTATCTATAATTTATGAAGTATTCATGCCATGTTTACAATAATTCTATATGATTTTGGTATGATTTTATTAGAACTAACGCGGGCTGACGTTGTTTTCAGCACAACTACCATGGTGTCGTTTTTTGTGCAGAAATAAAAGTTCTCGGAATGGGTTGAAAATTTAGTTAGATTTTTTCTAGACCTAAAGAGACCCTCGGAGCATTGGAGTTGGGCCAGAAGAGCCACGAGGAGGTCACAAGCCTGCCAAACGAGGCCACCCCTGGCCCGCCTAGCAGGCTTGTCACCGCCTCGTGGCACCCCTTGACGTGATTCCAACGCCAAAAATTCCTATAAATGTAGAAACCTCCAAAAAATAAACCTAGATCGAGAGTTCCAGCGCCGCAACCCTACGGAGCCATGAAAAACCAACTGGGAACCCGTTTCGACACCCTATTGGAGGGGAAAACCATCACCGGAGGCCATCTTCATCATCCCGACGGCCTCCATGACGAGGAGGGAGTAGTTCACCCTCGGGGCTGAGGGTATGTACCAATAGCTATGTGTTTGATCTCTCTCGCATGTTCTTGAGATGGCACGATCTTGATGTACCGCGAGCTTTATTGATATAGATGAATCACATGGAGTTTTCCCTCTCTATCTTGTTGTGATGAATTGAGTTTTCCCTTTGAAGTTTTCTTATCGGATTGAGTTTTTAAGGATTTGAGAACACTTGATGTATGTCTTGCAATGGGATATCCATGGTGACAATGGGATGTTCTATTGATCCACTTGATGTATGTTTTGGTGATCAACTTGCGGGTTCTGTGACCTAGGGAATTTATGCATAAGGGTGGCACATGTTTTTATCTTGACTTATCGGTAGAAACTTCTTTGAATTTCTTTGTGTTCGATTGAACATGATGAATCTAAAATTATATGATGCATATCGTATAATCAAGCCCATGGGTACTTGTGGTGACATTGGAGTATCTAGGTGACATTAGGATTTTGGTTAATGTGTATCTTAAGGTATTATTTTAGTATGAACTCTAGGGCTTTTGTGACACTTATAGGGATAGCTCATAAGATTGATTGGAAAAGATAACTTTGAGGTGGTTTCGTACCCTACAATAATTTCTTCATTAGTTCTCCACTATTTTTGATTTTGGAGTGAACTCTTTGATGCACGAGAGGGACTTACATATGATTCAACTATGTCAATATTGTTGAGAAAAATTGCACTAGTGAAAGTATGAACCCTAGGCCTTGTTTCCAACCATTTATACAACGTTGTTCTCGCTGTTTACTATTTTTTACCTTGCTGTTTTTATATTTTCAAATTACAAAAACCTATTTCTACCATCCATATTACACTTGTATCACCATCTCTTCGCCGAACTAGTGCACCTATACAATTTACCATTGTATTGGGTGTGTTGGGGACACAAGGGACTCATTGTTATTTGGTTGCAGGGTTGTTTGAGAGAGACCATCTTCATCCCACACCTCCCACGGATTGATAAACCTTAGGTCATCCACTTGAGGGAAAATTGTCATTGTCCTACAAAACTCTGCGCTTGGAGGCCCAACGCGAGTCTACAAGAAGAAGGTTGTGTAGTACACATCAAGCTCTTTTCTGGCGCCATTGCCATGGAGGTGAGTGCTTGAAGGTATATATTTAGATCTGGCAATTAAATCTTTTAGTTTCTTGTTTTATCAGTAGTTTGGTTTTATAAAATAAAACTACAAAAACTGGGATTGAGGGTCCCTCATATGCTTCATCTTTTTGTTAAAATGATGGAAACAAAAATTGTGCTCAAGTATTGGAAGAAGAAGTTATTAAAATGTTTGGCACTAAATCTTTGATTGATGATCATGATTGCAATATAGTTACTATGAATCTCTGAATATCCATGATGCTAATGATATGCAAAGCCACAAGCTTGGGGATGCAATGTTTGATGAATATGCTATTTTTGCCCCCCAAGTTTTGACGAGCAAAACTATTATGATTATGGCATGCCTCCTATATATGATGATTATGATGATGACATGTATACTATAAAGAGTGATAGTAACCATGAAAAGTTTTCATCATGATTTCAATATTCAATATGGTTATGTCAATCAAGTGTCTTATGATAGTTATTTTGTTGAGTTTGCTCCAACTACTATGAATGAGAAGAAGTTTGCTTATGTGGGGAGTGATAAATTTTCTATGCTTGTAGATCATGAAAAAAGTGATTTATGTTCTAGTTATATTTTGGAATTCCTTCATTATGCTACTGAAAATTATTATAAGGGAGGAACATATGCTTGTAGGAATTGCAATAATATCAAGTTTCCTCTCTATGTGTTCAAGTTTTTGAAGTTATGCTTGTTTTGCCTCCCTATGATAGCTGATTCTTGCTCCCATAAATTGTTTGCTCACAAAATCCCTATGCATAGGAAGTGGGTTAGACTTAAATGTGCTTGTCATGATATTCATGATGCTCTTTTGCATGTTTCAAATATTATTCCTATACGAGCATCATTGAAACCATCATGGATAGCTAGAAGGCATTAAAGAAAAGCGCTTGTTGGGAGACAACCCAATACTTTTACATTCTATTTTCGTGTGTTCAAATGATTTATATACTGTAGTAATCATGTTTTGTGTTTTTATTTCAATAAAGTGCCAAGTAAAGCCTTTGGGATAGTGTGGATACTTGCTTGTTTGATTCTGTGCAAAAACAGAAAGTTTGCGTCTAGTATATGAATTATCTGATTTTACTGGAGCATCAAACAATTCTGAAATTTTCACACAACATGTATATGGAAATTCCTTGAGTTTTCCTAATGTTTCAAAAAAATTCGAGTTAGGTAAGTATAGTGATCATTCAGATCTTTACAGACTGTTCTGTTTTTGACATAATCAGTTTTGCACGCATAGTTTGCTTGTTTTAGTGTTTCCATACTTATAATTAGTGGTATAAATTATGGGAATGATGTAATACAGTAGTTAGTATGTTAGAAAAATTATGAATCTTGTCTTGACAATACCTAAGTGAATGATCTTTATTTATTACACTAACCCTTCTCACGAAGTTTCGTTAAGTTTTGTGTGATTGAAGTTTTCAAGTTTTGGGTGAGACACTGATATGAGGAGAACAAGGAGTGACAATAACCCAATCTTGGGGATTCCTAAGGCCCCCCGAAGGTAATATCAAGGAAGACTCGAGTGTATAAGCTTGGGGATTGTCGTCGTTTGCTCACAACAGATGCCATGGGTAGGCTTATCGTAGGTGGTTGGGGCCGAAGGACGCGGACGGGCTCTGGGAGCGAGATTGGGCACAAGCGGTGGCGACACACGATGTACCAAGGTTCAGGGCCCTCCGTGGGAGGTAGTACCCCTAGTCCTACTAGGTCTAGTTGGATGGATAGTTGTGTTTACAAGGGTGCTCCTAGAGCTGTGTCTAGAGGAGGAAGAAGGAGCAGCCGGCTCGTCCTCCTCTTTTTCTAGTGATGGTATGAGAGCGAAGCTCTATGTGGGTGTACGTGAATGATCGTCCGTCCCCGTTGCATGGGGGGCTAGAGGGGTTTTATAGGCCACCCCCCGGCTCTATAATATGTTGTAAAGTACAGGGGTGGGGGGACCCGGCTGGCAGTCTCTCCGGCTAGCCAAGGGGTCCCGCCCCTCGTGCCGTCTTGTCGCCTGCAGGGTCCACTAGCTAATCGGTCCCGTCTCCCGTTGGGGCCCGCCAGCCAGCTCTGCGATTGGCCCTCGCCCACCTACCGTGCCACGGGTCGCCCAGGATGCGTCGTCTAGCGCCAGCCGGCCAAAGTCTCCGGTACGGCTGGCTGCACTATAGCCACGCCAAGGCAGGTAATCGAGCGGGCGAGGGCGTGCCGGTATTGTTTCCCCGCCCGGTCGCACCCGCCAAGGTCAGCGGCCTGGACGACCGAACTGTAGCCATGCACCCTAGTGCGTCAGCGGCCACTGTGGCCACAGGACCGTCCGTCGTGGCGGTCACGTCTTGTCGTCGTACTCGCGCCCAGGGGATGGGACGTCGCACGTCCGCCCCTGGGTCAACAGAGGAGGCGGCCCGGAAGGCAGGCGGCCACGCCCATCCGGCCGGTAGTCGAGCCGGTTGCACGACCAGCCGCCCGTGTCGCCAGCCGGCAGCACATCGAGCTGGCCGTCCTCCAACCGGCCATGGACAGTCGGCTATGTAGTTTTCTTCAATGCGGAGGGGGGAGAACCCCATTGCTTTGGCCTACCTAGGGGTAATAACCCCGTCTTTAGTCCCCAAAGACGGCGGGGGCCGGCGTCCGGCAGACGGAGGGGAGCCGGCGGCTTTCCCCCTGCGGTACCCGCCTCCGGCGTGCAGCCGAAGGGGCAACCGGGTCGGCCGTTGGACCCGACGCCTCGAGTACCGGCGTGCCGCCCCGGGACCCGCGTCGATCCGCCGCGCGCCACGCGGCGAGTAATGATGCGGCAGGCCGCACACACGCGGGGAGACGGGACGTCGGGCTGGGCCTAGCCCGCTAGGCCCCGAACATAGCCCAGCAGGCCTCGGGCGCAGACTGGGATCCTCTATGCCCCGAAGCGGTCGTTATGATCTGGGGCCACCCACGCGCGCATGGAGTTTCTGGGGGAGTGGGCGCAATTAATCCCACGTCCCCTAGTCGTGGCCTCCTCTATAAAAGGGGCGGAGATACCCGCATCCCTCTCGCCCCCTGCTGTGTCGCCTTCTTGCCTTCTTCGTTCTCCTTGCCCTCTGACGCAATGCCACGCTTGAGCCCGTAACCGTGCCCGTACGCCGCCCACCGCCGTGATGGCCGACGGAGGCGGAGGGAGCTGGGCTGGCTCTGTCGTCGTTGAAGGGGACATTGCGGAGCTTCGCCGTGCGCGGATGCTACCACCGACGGAGAGGGTGGTTGCATGTGCGCCTGGTGACGAGGTGGCGCCGATGCCATAGCCGGGGGAACACGTCGTGTTCCTCTAGCACTTCGCCCGCGGCTTTGGGCTTCCTGTAAGCCACTTCTTCCGCCTACTCCTCGACACCATCGACCTCCAGCTGCATCACCTCGGCCCCAACGCGATCTTGTACCTCACCGCGCTCGTGACGCTGTGCGAGGGATATCTCGGGGTTCTTCCTTTTCTCGAGCTCTTCAACGCCCTCTTCTATCTCAAGCCATTAGAGAGTAGCGCCTGCAAGGGCAGAGTGGTGTGTTGCCGTGGCACCATGCGCTTCCCACCACTTTCTCTCATCGACTCCGTCAAGGGGTGGCACCGGACGTTCTTCTACGTGAAGAACGCCGACCCGAGCTTGGACATCATCTGGATGTCATCGTTCGTCGACGTGCGGTCCACCCAGGTAAACTGGCAGGGGAACGCCCCGCGCGGCGTGGCCCTGGCGGAGCTCGGCCGGCTCGCACAGCTGAAGAGCTCTGAGGGGTTGGTCGCCGCCAATCTAGTGGCGTCCTTCATCTCGCGTCGGGTGCTACCTCTCCAGATGAGGCCGCACCGGATCTGCGATATGTCTGGCCGCCGCGACCCCTGCCGTTTGTCCACCATCGACCTGACACCAGCTCAAGTGGCGAAGCGGGTGAACACCCTCAGGACGTTCAAGCTGAAGCCCGAGTCGTGGTACTTCGACATGGAGCCGTACGACCGCATCAACCGTCCCCCTGGTAAGTCTTTTGACGAGACAACCTTTCTTCATTTGATTCTTTCCAGCCGGCAACCGGCTGCGGACCTCACTTTGCCGTGTTGACCACAGCTATTGGTGCGACAGAACACGCCGGACGGCCCACACCCCTAGATCTTCAAGGCGGAGCGCAAACACTCCGACTCTGAAGACTACGAGCCGGGAGGCCCGCCGGAGGAGGGGGTGGACTCCTCGGGAGGAGTCGATGAGCTGGCGGACCCGCGAGCCGGCGACCCCAGTGGAGCCAGAGGATCCGGCGCAGCCGGGGAGCCCAACGGAGCGGGTGAGTTCCTTCTTGCCCCCACAATCAGGGACTGGACGGACGATGATGACGATGATGACGATGATGATGTAATGATTCTGAACGAGCCTCCTCCCTCAGCATGTCAGAGTTGGCGGAGCAAGGAGCGACCGGCTCAAGCCCCGGCGGCCGGAGCTGTCGGCCGGGCGAAGAGGCCGGCTCAGGAGGAGCCTGTGGCCCCGCCACCGGTCCCCAAGCGGGTGAAGGTGGCAGCATGGAAGCCGCCGGCACGCTCCAAGCAGACCTTGCCCCCATCGGGTAGGTCTCTTTTCCGCGTCTTGCATGTGTTTTCTTCCGGGTCGCGAGCCGGTGGTTGACCGGCCTTTGTGCGCTATAGGGACCCCATCGAAGTTCAAGAGGGGGAGCCGGCGGGGGACCCGACGGATGCCTCCAGCCGACTGGCCCGCGAGCACGCGGCCACCCAGCGGGAGGAGAAGAGGAGGCTCGCGGAGCTGCGAGCATCAAAGTCCGGAACACGGGGCAGGGCCTTGCATTCTGGGACTTCGAGCGGCGGGCAGCGGAGGAGGTGGCGGAATCGACCCGCCTGTCAAGGCCTCTATCGAGCGAGCCGCGAGGGGCGTCCATGGACCCGCCTGTGCCTCCATCCACGGAGGAGGCGGCCCGAGCGAGGGCACCGGTAGCGGAGCCGGCTCCCGAGGCGACCCGGCCGGAGCTGACAGACATGACACTGCTAGCGGACAAGCCGGCCCAGGTCGACGTGCCGGAGGCCCCGGTGGCCAAGGGGCAGCATCAGAGGGGGCGCCAGAGGTGGCGGCCATGGAGGTGGACGCGCCCTCCATCGCAATCGACGCGTCGGAGCGGCAGGTAGTGGAGACAAGGACGACATCGGCTGGAGGGCCGGTGGGGGTCGACACCCGGACCCTCGCTGTTGTTGACCCACCACCGACGGCCGGTACTGTGGCGAGCCCGGGCGGCAACGGCGGTCGGTCCCGGAGGACCCTGTGGATCATGCAGGAGGTGCTCCGAGACTAGCAGGCGCTGGCGGGCGTGCCAGCCCTATCGGATCCCCATGTGGGCCGCCCGGTCCCCTCGTTCAGGGACTTGGGGAGAGTCCTGGACCGGTGCCGGCAAGAGTTGGACCCGTTCGCAGAGGTGGCATACGCCACCCTGCAGCGTGTGGAGGTAAGAACGGTTGCCCTTGTCTTAGATTTTTCAGTGGGGGCGCGCAAGCACACCCACTGGGTGTAGCCCCCAAGATGTGGGCCGGCTGACTGGCTGACGGGCAGCCGGGCCGGATCTCTTTTGAGCATGTCTTGATTTTTGGCTCTGCGTGACAGGAGGGGAACTCCTTGCGGCAGAAGCTGTTTGAGGAGGCGGTCGCCATCCATGACCGCGGCAAGCACGGCTTCTACCGCTCGAGGAGGTCAGGGGATCCCTTGCCGCATCAGAGGCGGCACTAGCGTTGGAGCGGAAGGTGGCGCTCAACTTCGTCTTCGCCATTGGGGTGGACGACACCATCGAAGGTAAGTGTATGTTTTTCCCTTCTCCATCCGGTTGCTTTTTCCTTTAGTGGTTCTTGTGTTTGATTTCAGCGTCGTGCTGAGCGCGCCGTCGAGGAGCACCGAGAATACCTTCAGGAGTGTGGGCGCTCCATCGAGGAGGATGCCGCGTGGGACGTGGATGAGCTTGGGGTCGCCATCGAGTACCGGCTGACCCACCTCGAGCCGAGCGTGGAGCGGCTGAAGACGGCTAGGAAAGAGATCATCGCCGCTCTGTGGTCGGACCGCGGGGGAGCTCCGGCTAACTGTGTGGCCTTGTAGCTAGAGCAGGGCGTGGCCCGGCTCGAGGCCTAGAAGGCGTCAGCAGCCCAAACCGGCGCGTAGATGGCGCTCTGGTTCGTCATGTCGTGGTACCGCGGCGTGGACTTGGGCCGGCTGGCCACCATGTGGGACGAACCAGTCGAGGAGCAGGAGGCCCGTGAGCCGGCCCTTGTCCGTCGGGACAACGAGCTCGCGTCATACGTCAACGCGGACGAGTTCCTGCCGGCCCTTGGCGAGGACGGCGAGCCGGTGTCTGAAGACTCCTTCGGCATCCCCCAAGGCCCATCGGACGAGGAGGTTGCCGATGTGAGCACCGACTCGAGCGGCGAGACGGCCAGAACCGTGAATGCCGCCCCGAAGGCCAAGCAGGCCAACCCGAAGGCCACGACCACCTCCGAGGTGAGAGTCGAGCCGCCTAGCGACGCGCCAGTTGGAGGAACGTCGGCTGACGATGCGCCGGTGACCTGAGCCGCCAGCCGCCTTTATATTTCTTTTTTCTTTCCTGCAAGTTAGGCTCGAGTCCACCCACTGGGGGTGTTATGTAATGAACCATGCTGGCCGTGGGCCACTTTTGTCTTAATGTTTGCATTGTGAATACTTGTGTTTGCCTTATTGCTTGTGCCAACTTGTCCATATCCTTTTTTGCCCTCTTGGTTATTTTCAATCCCCCCCCCCGTTTTCCCCTTTGGTTTCGGCCCCGCCAGCCCGACATTAGGGAGCCGGTGTGTAGCTGGGTCGGGGTGTTCACCTCCAGGGAGCCGGTTCGGGACTTAGGAACGGGCCCTCCCATGGGGAGGACAGCTTGTGTTGTCCGGCTGTCCGCTGGATCCGCCTGAGGACCAGGCCCCCTTCGTGAAAGGAGAGTGGTCGGATCTGCTTGTTGTGGTAGTGCCAGAGCTTCTGCTGGTAGATTGCCATCCGGCTCAAGGCCAGTTCGCGAGCTTCCTCGAGCAGGTCGACGCCGTCTTCTCTTGCCTCCTTTGCATCCTTCTCCGTGTATATGGCGACCCGAGGCGAGTTGAACTCGATGTCGGTGGGGATGATCGCCTCGGACCCGTACACAAGGAAGAAGGGAGTGTAGCCGGTTGACCGATTGGGGGTGGTCCTGAGGCTCCAAAGGACAGCCAGCAGCTCATCGATCCAGAAGCCGGCCGACTTTACCAGCGGCATCACGAGCCGGGGCTTGATGCCGGACAGGATGAGGCCGTTTGCCCTCTCGACCTGGCCATTTGATTACGGATGAGCAACGGAGGCCAGGTCAAGCCGGATCCCATGCTTCGAGTAGTAACGTGCGAGTACGCCCTTGGTGAAGTTCGTGCCGTTGTCGGTGATGAAGCTGTGGGGGACGTCGTAGCGAACCGTGATGTCATCAATGAACCGGACGGCCATGGGGCCATCCAGCTTCTTGATCGGTCGTGCCTCGATCCACTTGGTGAACTTGTCAATAGCCACCAGCAAGTGCTTCATGCCGCCTCGGGCGGTCTTGAAGGGGCCCAGCATGTCCAGCCCCCAGATGGCGAAGGGCCACGAGAGGGGGATGGTTTAGAGGGCTGATGCCGACAGGTGGCTTTGCATGGTGAAGCACTGATAGGCCTCACACTCGTCGACCAACTTCTTGGCCGCCTCGAGAGCGGTGGGCCAGTAGAAGCCATGGCGGAAAGCCTTGGCCACCAGGGTCCTGGAGGCGGCATGATTCCCACACTCACCCTGGTGGATTTCGAGGAGGATCTCCAGGCCCTTTTCCGGCTTGACGCATCGCTGGAGGACGCCGGTGGTGCTGCGATGGACGAGCTCATTGTTGATGATGCTATACGCCAAGGCCCGCCGTTGGATTTGCCTTGCCAAGGCCTTGTCCGGGGGGAGCTCGCCTCGTAGAAGGAACGCCAGGATAGGTTGGGCCCATGAGGGGGCCGAGACGGGGGCCGGCTCGGGAGCCCCCGGGACTGGATGATCAGCCCCCGGGACCGGCTCGCCAGCCCCCAGGGCCGGCTCGCCAGTCCCCGAGGCCGGCTGGTCGATTGCCATCATGACGTCCGCGTTCTTGGAGCTTGCCGTCTCGGACGTAGCCGGCTCAACTTGTGCTGCCAGGGCGGCCAAGGTTGCGGGAGCCGGTGAAGATGCCGAAGGGACAACCGGAGCCGCCAACGGGCCGGAAGCATCAGCCGCCACGAGGATCGACTCCGATTCTGGGGAAGGCTTGATTGATGGCTTGATCAGCCACTCGAGGGAGACGCCAGCTGGGATGGCCTGCCTGGTGGAGCCGATCTTCGCCAGCGCATTGGCCGCCTTGTTGTCCGCCAGTGGGACGTAATGAAACTCGTAGCCCTCGAAGGAGTCAGTGAGCTGTTTTATGAGGAAGCGGTAGCTAGCCATGTTGGCATCCCTGGCGTCCCATTCGCCAGAGACTTGCTGCACCACGAGGTCGGACTCGCCAAAGCATAAGATGCGCCTGATGCCGATCTCCTCGGCGAGCCGGAGGCCATGGACGATGGCCTCGTACTCAGCCACGTTGTTGGAGGCGGCGAAGTGGATTTAGAGGGCGTACTTGAGCTGGTCGCCTTTCGGGGAGGAGAGGACTATGCCGGCACCTAGGCCAGTCCTCGTTTTCGATCCGTCAAAATGCATACGCCAATGTGTGGAGTCTGGGGAAGGCGGCACGAACTCCGTCTCCACTCACTCGACGACGAAGTCAGCCAACGCCTATGACTTGATGGCGGTTCTTGGCTCGTACCGGATCTCATGATCGGCGAGGGCGATGACCCATTTGGCGATCCAGACGGTGGAATCCCGGCCGCTCATGATCTCACCGAGCGGGGCCGTGCTCACCACGGTGATGGTATGCTTCTCGAAGTATTGCTTGACCTTCTTGGAGGCGAAGTATATGCTGTAGCACATCTTTTGGTAGTGGGGGTAGTTTATCTTGGATGCGAAGAGGACCTCGTTGAGGCAGTAGATGGCTCGCTGGACCGGTAGGGACTTGCCCTCCTCCGGCCGCTCGACCACCAGGACGATGCTGATGACGCGGGTGGTCGCCTTGATGTAGGTGAGCACTGGTTCCTTCTCAGCCGGCGCGGCCAGGATGGGTGCGCGGGTGAGAGCCTTCTTGAGTCCACGGAAGGCCTCGTCTGCCTCGTTGGGCCAAGCGGACACTCATGGTTTCTTGGTGTAACCTGGCTCGATCAGAGCCGTCTTGCGAAGGAGCCCGTAGAGGGGCAGGGCCTTCTCCCCTAGCCGGCTGATGAACCGGCTGAGTGAGGCAAGGCAGCCGGTGAACTTCTGGACATCGCAGAGCCGGGTCGGCTTGGGCATGTGCTTGATCGCGCTGATCTTGTCGGGGTTAGCCTTGATGCCGTGAGCGGACACAAAGAAACCCAAGAGTTGGCCGGCTGGGACGCGGAAGACACACTTATCCATGTTGAGCCCATTCTTGTACTCGCACAGGTTCGCGAAGGTCTCCCAGAGATCATCAAGGAGGCTAAAGTGCTTCTTGGTTTTGACGACAATGTCGTCGACATAAACGTGGACGTTCCTGCCTATCTGAGGCAGGAGGCACTTCTGCATGCAATGCTGGAAGGTGGCGCCTGCGTTCTTCAGGCCGAAGGACATGGTGATGTAGTAGTAGGCCCCAAAGGGCGTGATGAAGGAGGTCTTGAGCCGGTCCTCTGGGTCCAGCTTGATCTGGTGGTAGCCGGAGTAGGCGTCCAAAAAGGACGGCAAGTCGCAGCCGGCCGTGGAGTCGATGACTTGATCGATCCGTGGCAGTGCGAATGTGTCCTTGGGACACGCCTTGTTTAGGCTAGTGTAGTCGATGCACATGCGCCAGGTCTTGTTCTTCTTCAACACCAGGACTGGGTTGGCTAGCCAGTCCGGGTGGAACACCTGCATGATGAACCCAGCTGTGAGCAGCTAGACGATCTCTTCTCCTATGGTATGCCGCTTCTCCTTGGAGAAGCGGTGCAGGGGTTGCTTGACCGGCTTGATGTCCGGCCGGACGTGTAGTTTGTGCTTGGCAAACTTCCTCGGAACACCAGGTATGTCCTCGGGGGACCATGCGAAGATGTCCCGATTCTCACGGAGGAAGTCGACGAGCTTGCCTTCCTATTTATTGTCGAGGCGGGAGCCGATGGTGACGCACTGAGCCAGGTTGGTCGCGTCGAGCGGGATTTGCTTGCTGTCCTTGGACGGCTGGAAGGAGGCCTCGCTGGTGGACTGCGAGGGGGGAGCCGGCATGGCCGGCTGGCTTGCGGCAAGGGCCACGAGCCGGTCGAGCTGCCGCTTCTCCTCGGCGATTTCCAAGGCCTCGGCCAGCTGGCTGCCGTCTCGAGCGCACTCGACTGACATCTTGTAGTCGCCCTTGATGGTGATGATTCCCTTGGGGCCCGGCATCTTGAACTTGAGGTAGGCGTAATGGGGCATCGCCATGAATTTGACAAGGGCCGGCCGGCCCAGCAGCGCATGGTAGGGGCTTGCAAGGTCCACGACCTCGAACAGTACTGGATCGCAGTGGAAGTGGCCGGGTCCGCCGAAGAGGATGTCGAGCGTGATCTTGCCAACAAGGGAGCAGGACTTTCCAGGCACGATGTCATGGAAGACCGTCCGGCTCGCCTGTAGGTCTTCTATCTTCAGCCCCAGCTTGTGCATCGTGTCGAGGTATAGTATGTTGAAGCTGCTGCCACCATCAACCAGCACCCGCTTGAAGCGGCAAGTGCGCTTCTCGGTGGCGATGGTGGGGTCGAGGAGCAGGGTGTAGCTGCCGGGATTTGGCATTATGGCGGGATGATCCGCCTGGCTCTATGTGACCAGCTTCTCCGGCCAGTGCATGAACTAGGGAGTTAGCGGCATGATGGCGTTCACCTCACGGTGGAGATGACGCTGAGCGTGTTTGCTTGTCTCTTCGTTGGTGAATATGACGTAACAGCCGTCTTGGTTAGGCAACTGGTCGATCAGACGACCGTCGTTCTGGGCCGGAGCCGAAGCCAGCACCGGGGCGGCAGCTTGGGCCGGGGCCATCGCGCGGGCAGGCGACGCGGGAGGAGCCAGAAGGCCGCCCCCGGGCCAATCGCTGTGAGAAGATGCACTGCCAGAGCGTGTGCGTAGAGGGTTTGGCCCCTGAGTGGTTCTTGTAGGGGAGGTCGAGCATCTGCTCGAAGGTGAGCTTCGGCTGCCAGGCAGCCTTGCCAGTGCGCTGGCACTGACTGGAAGGCTGCGAAGCCAGCTCCTGCTCCTCAATGGTGTTGACCTGCCGGCTCCCGTAGCGGGGATCCGGCTGGTCATTCTTGCGTTTGTTGTTCTGCAGCTGCCGGTTGTCGGCAGCCGACCGAGACGTTGACGGTGTTGTCATTGCCTTGGCAGGCGGGGTTGTCTTGACCCGGATGGCTAATCGGCCGTGGCGTATTTGTCCGCCTTGGTCATGAGCTCGGCAAGCGTGGCCGGCTTGGAGCACATAATCTTGTGCTTGAGGGGAGTGTTGTCTCGACAGCCTTCGATGAAGTACTGCACGGCTTGCACCTCACGCACCCCCTCGCACGAGTTGTGGAGCTCGGTCCACCGCATGAGGTAGTCATGGAGGGACTCGTCCGGCCCCTGAACGCACATGGCGAGTTCACGGGGGCGGCCGGGCTGCTTGTAGGTGCCGGTGAAGTTGCGGACGAAGGCTTCCTCAAAGTCCGTCCAGGTGTTGATGCTGTCGGCCGCCAGGCTGTTGAGCTAGGTGCGGGCCGAGCCGATCAGCATGAGGGGGGCGTCACGAACGGCTACATGCTTGTTTCCCCTGGCGATGCCGACCACGGTGGTGTAGTCGATCAACCAGTCCTCGGGCTTTGCGGGCCTGTTATAATTAGGGGTGTCTCGGGGGAGAGTGCAGCCGGTTGGGAATGGCTTGTTGCGGATCAGAGGGCCGAAATAGGTCGGGCCGATCGAGCCCTCCTCTTCGAGGATGGTTGATTACGTAAGGTGGTCGATGCGGTTGCGGTGTCGTTCGCGCTGCGGGGGATGCGCAGCCCGATTCGGGCCGAGAGCTCGGGGCGGATGACGGGCGGAACCGACCATTCTGGCTCACGCCACTGGGGTGGCGTATGCCCGCGGCTGCGCCGGCTGCCGGCTTCCAGCGCTTCTTGGTGGCGGCCGCTGCGAGGCGGGTTCTTGGTGCGCCGGCTGCAAACAGCCGACTGCTCGCTCCCCGGCAGCTGAGAGGGCCGGGGGTTGTTTGTTTCGGCCCGGTGGCTAGAGGCGCGAGGGGAAGAGGAGTGCTGAGTCGGCTGACAGCGTGTAGTGCCTATGCCCTCGCGCTCGAGCCTGGGGCTTTGGGAGGCAGCGCCGCCCGACGCGAGCAGATGTGTCAATGAGCTCCTTGATGCGACGCTCATGGGCAGCATGTTCTTTGCCCTCCAAGGTAGCCAAGTCCTCGTAGGCTACCTTGAGGGCCTGTAGGTTGGCTGCGGGTGTGTCGGAGATGGGCATCTTGTCGCCTAAGATTTCGGCGACCACACGGCCGCGGTCGCGCATAGCCCCACGCCGGCTGGGCTCAGTGCTAGCCGGGGTGAGACCGTAGGCAGAAGCGTATTCCCGATGGGCTGCCTCCATGCGACGCCACGTGGCCGCAAGGGCGGTGGCGTCCTCGAATAGGACGCGCCGAGACGCCTCGAAGTCAGCCGCGGCGACGTCGGGGTACGCCTTCGGGGCGATAGGGGTGCTCAAGCCCCGGAGGGCAGCATCGAGCGGGTCGGAAGTGCCGACGCAAGCTGCGGAGGCGTCAGCCCCAGCCCGCGCACATCCGGAGCAGGTGGAGGAGATGATGGCCATTGCCCCCCCCCCCGTGATCGTGGGAGCTGTTGGACTGGGTCAGAGCAAGTGCGCCCATGGCCGTGGGCGGATCGGCGCAGATGAGCACCTGCCCGGGGTACTCGTCCGCGGCGGGAGCGGCGGCGAGGTTGAGCCTCCCGAAGCGCTTGTTGAGCGTGTCGATGTCGGCCGCGAGGCCGACTGGGTCGCCCACAGGGCGTGCCGGAGCAAGCCCCACGAGCCCGCGGTTTTGCCTGGATGTGCGGCGGCGGGGGACTGTAGCCATGCGCCCCAATGCGTCAGCGACCAGTATGGCCACAGGACTGCCCGTCGTGGCGGTCACATGTTGTTGTCCTACCCGTGCCTAGGGGGATGGGATGTCGCACGTCCATCCCTAGTTCAACGGAGGAGGCGGCCCGAAAGGCAGCCGACCCTGGCCAGCCGGTCGGTGGTCGAGGCGGTTGCACGACCAACCGCCCGTGTCGCCAGCCGGCAGCACATCGAGCCGGACGCCCTCCAACCGGCCATGGAAAGTCGGCTACGTAATTTTCTTCGAAGCGGAAGGGGGGAGAACCCCATTGCTTTGGCCTACCTAGGGGTAAGAACCCCGTCAGGGATGCCCCGGAAGGCATCCCCTCTTTCGTCTTAACACTATCGGTATATCTCACTTGGAGCTATATTTTTATTCGTCATATATTATGAGTTTTGCTTGGAGCGTCATTTTATTTGGTTTTTCTATGTTAGGTGTTGTTTATAATCTTGTTTTTCAATAAAAACTTCCAAGAATTTCCTTTAGAATGCTTGAATTGCATGTGTGATGTGTGAAGTCTAAAAATAGAAACTTCTTCTGTAGTGCTACAATTTACATATTTTACTCGTACGCGGAAAGTTTCTGAAAGTTTTACACAGTGTTTTCATATAAATTTTATATCATGTCCTAAATTTTCATAATTTTTGTAGTTACATAGGTACACTGTTATAATAAATTACTACACACTGTTCTATTTAGAATGATTAATGTCATAGTTTTGTTATCTGCTTATCCTATAGTTTCCATAGCCTATATTGTTAGATATAAATTGTGGAAATGATAGTATACAGTACCTAATGTTTGAAAATTATTGTGAAACTTGTATTGGGAGTACATGAAGTGTTCATTTATTCTTATGTGTACTAACCTATCTCACGAGTTCTTTTTGAGTTTTGTTTGGATGAAGTTTTTGAGAAAAGCTGAAACCATGATATGAGAGGAATAAATGAGATACAAAAGCTCAAGCTTGGGGATTCCCAAGGCACCCCAAGTAAATATTTCAAGAAGTCTCAAGCATCTAAGCTTGGGGATGCTACGCATCCCACCTCTCTTCATCAACAATTATCGGTTAGCCTATGTTGAGCCTAAATTTTTATCCGTTCACATGATGTGTGCTAATCTTGGAGTGATATTTTTCTTTTGCTTGATATTTAAATAAAATACTCACATCTTCATATCTTTATTGAGAGAGAGATAGAGAGAAAGTCCTCACATAGCTACTGAATTGTTTGACACTCATTGATCTTCACTTATATGTTTTGGACTAGTTTTGTCATTTACTCTCGTGCTTCACTTATATCCTTTGAGTAAACGGTTTAATGAATTGAATGTCATAAATATGAAATTATATATGTTTCATATGCTTATCCCATGGGGAGTAATGACTTCACATATAAGAAGTATAGGTGGTAAAATTTATTGAAAGTTAGCAAACACCGCATTGGTCAATTGATCCATTCATGAAAGAATATTGAAGGAAGAGATATTTCACATATAAATATGCTATCTTGGACATCTTCTATGATTGTGAATACCCATTAATTATCTTCAAACTTGAGCAAATTAGTTGAAGTTGGACAAGGAAGACAACGTAATGAGTTATGCTTGGGTATATTTGTGTAGAAGTTATATTGTTATGGATCCTCCAACATGTGGTGCTTGCTTCCACCTCATACTATCCAAAACTTCTGCACCAAGTAGAAATACTACTTGTGCATCCAAACACCCTTAAATCCAAAGTTGTTCCATATGAGTGCACCATACATACCTATATGCGGTATTTACCTGCCATTCCAAGTAAATTTGCATGTGCCAAACTCTAAACCTTCAAATAATATTCTGTTTTGTATGCCCGAATCGCTCATATAGTAACTAGGGATTGTCAGTATCTTCCATGCTAGGTGGGTTATTCTCACGATATGTGTTGATTCACTATCATTCATGAGAAAGTGGTTGGTAATAGGGATTCCCAGTCCCGAAATCAAAGGAAAAAAATGAAAATAATTAAACAAAACTCCACCAGGAATGTTGTTGGTATGGACGGTACCCGTTGATTCGGCTCGTTGTGGAGTGTGATTGATTGGTGGAGGGGGAATAAAAACTTTACCATTCTGTTTGGGAACCGCCTATAATCTATCTAGCATGGAGGATACCGAGATCTCTCGGTTGTTATGGTGACAATGAAAGCATACTGCCCAAAATTATTATTCATCTCTATTTTAAAAGATCGAGCTTTGGCACCTCTGCAAATACATGCTTTCCTCTGCGATGGGCCTATCTTTTACTTTCTAGTACTTACCTTTTGCAAGAGTCATGGTGATCTTTACCACTTCCTATATTTTGCCTTTTTCTCTAGGCAAGCATCATGTGTTGGGGAAAGATCCAAGCATATATAGCCATTCAAATATACTTGATCATGAATTATTATTGTTGACAATTATCTATATGATAAATAAGTTGGGAAGCGAAACTTTAAGCCCCTATCTTTATTTGTGTTCGACGGATGCCATATACTCTAAAAATATGCTTTGAGTGTTAGCAATCATGGAATACTATATCATAGTTGAGTATGTGGAATTTGCTAAATCAAAGCTCTTACATAGACCCTTTTTGAAAATAAGATGAATTGCAATTGTTTGGTGACTGAAAGCACAATTTGTTACTGTATACTTTAACATGTGGATAACTTGTTATTTCATCATGAGAAGGTTTATGAGATGAGCTAATGTTTATGATATATAATGATGCTAGAAAAAGTGTTTGGAACTATCATTGATCAAATTTATGCACTATGCTAGCATTCACACTACATAAATTATTTCTTTTATCATTTACCTAATGACGACGAGCAGGAATTAAGCTTGGGGATGATGATACGTCTCCAACGTATCTATAATTTATGAAGTATTCATGCCATGTTTGCAATAATTCTATATGATTTTGGTATGATTTTATTAGAACTAACCCGGACTAACGTTGTTTTCAGCAGAACTACCATGGTGTCGTTTTTGTGCAGCAATAAAAGTTCTCGGAATGGGCTGAAAATGTAGTATGTTTTTTTCTGGACCAAAAGAGACCCCTGGAGCACTAGAGTTGGGCCAGAAGAGCCACGAGGAGGTCACAAGCCTGCCAGGGGAGGCCAGCCCCCTAGCCCCGCCTAGCAGGCTTGTCACCGCCTCGTGGCACCCCTTGACGTCATTCCAATGCAAAAAATTCCTATAAATATAGAAACCTCCAAAAATAAACCTAGATCAGGAGTTCCACCGCCGCAAGCTTCCAGAGCCATGAAAAACCAATCGGCAGCACGTTCCGGCACCCTGTCGGAGGGGGGAACCATCACCGGAGGCCATCTTCATCATCCTGGTGGCCTCCATGACGAGGAGGGAGTAGTTCACCCTCAGGGCTGAGTGTATGTACCAGTAGCTATGTGTTTGATCTCTCTCTCGTGTTCTTGAGATGGCACGATCTTTATGTACCGCGAGCTTTACTGATATAGATGAATCACATGGAGTTTTCCGTCTCTATCTTGTTGTGATGAATTGAGTTTTCCCTTTGAGGTTTTCTTATCGGATTGAGTCTTTAAGGATTTGAGAACACTTTATGTATGTATTGTGATGGGATATCTGTGGTGACAATGGGATGTTATATTGATCCACTTGATGTATGTGTTGGTGATAAACTTGCGGGTTCTGTGACCTTGGGAATCTATGCATAAGCGTTGGCACACGTTTTTGTCTTGAGTTACCAGTAGAAACTTTGGGGCACTCTTTGAAGTTCTTTGTGTTGGATTGAACATGATGAATCTGAAATTATGTGATGCATATCGTATAATAAAGCCCATGGGCACTTGTGGTGACATTGGAGTATCTAGGTGACATTAGGGTTTTGGTTGATGTGTATCTTAAGGTGTTATTTTAGTACATTCTCTAGGGTTGTTTGTGACACTTATAGGGATAGCTCATAAGATTGATCGGAAAAGATAACTTTGAGGTGGTTTCGTACCCTACAATAATTTCTTTGTTTGTTCTCTGCTATTTGTGATTTTGGAGTGAACTCTTTGTCACCTGAGAGGGACTTACATATGATTCAACTATGTCAATATTGTTAAGAGAAATTGCACTAGTTAAAGTATGGACCCTAGGCCTTATTTCCAACCATTTATACAATGTTTTGCTCGCTGTTCACTATTTGTTAACTTGCTGTTTTTATATTTTCAGATTACAAAAACCTATATCTACCATCCATACGACACTGGTATCACCATCTCTTCGTCGAACTAGTGCACCTATACAATTTACCATTGTATATGGTGTGTTGGGGACACAAGAGACTCTTTGTTATTTGGTTGTAGGGTTGTTTGAGAGAGACCATCTTCATCCTATACCTCCCACGGATTGATAAACCTTAGGTCATCCACTTGAAGGAAAATTGCCATTGTCCTACAAAACTCTACGCTTGGAGGCCCAACACGAGTCTACAAGAAGAAGGTTGTGTTGTACACATCAAGCGACCCAGACCAACCTTACTAGTACATGTACGAGAGAACATTTCCCTCGACTGACATGTGACTTTGTTGCATAAAGATGGATGGCGGGTGTCTATCTCTCCTACTCTAGTTGGATCAGATTCAACAAAGGCGGTCCTTGAGAAGGTTGAATAGCAATTTGCGTATCACCGTTGTGGTTTTGCATAGGTAAGAATCGTTCTTGCTAGACACCCATAGCAACCACGTAAAACATGCAACAACAATTAGAGGACGTCTAACTTGTTTTTGCAGGGTATGTTGTGATGTGATATAGCCAATTACATGATCAGATATATGTGATGTATGAGATGATCATGTTTTGTATAGAATATCACGAGTTGCATGTCGATGAGTACGGCAACCGATAGGAGCCATAGGGTTGTCTTTAATTATTGTATGACCTACGCGTCAATCATTAAGCGTTATGTAATGCTTTACTTTATCGCTAAGCGGTAGCAATAGTAGTAGAAGCATGGTGGGCACGACAACCCTGATGGTGACACATTGATGGAGATAAAGATGATGGAGATCATGGTGTCATTTTGGTGACGATGGAGATCATGCTGGTGCTTTATAGATGGGGATCAAAATCACAAGTTCATGGCCATATCATGTCACTTATGATTTGCATGTGATGTTAATACTTTATGCACCTTGTTTTGCTTAGGACGACGGTAGCATTATAAGGTGATCCCTCACTAAAATTTCAAGATAAAATTGTGTTCCCCCCGAGTGTGCACCATTGCGAAAGTTCGTCATTTCGAGACACCACGTGATGATCGGGTGTGATAGACTCTACGTTCACATACAACGGGTGCAAGCCAGTGTTGCACATGCAGAACACTCGGGTTAAACTTGATGAGCCTAGCATGTATAGACATGGCCTTGGAACACAAGATACCAAAAGGTCGAACATGAGTCATATAGTAGATATGATCAACATGATGATGTTCACCTTTGAAACCACCTCAACTCACGTGATGATCGGACTTGAGTTGGTGAATTTGGATCATGTATCACTCGGATGACCAGAGGGATGTCAATTTGAGTGGGAGTTCTCAGGTAATATGATTAATTGAACTCATTATCATGAACATAGTCAGAAGTGTCTTTGCAAATTATGTTGTAGATAGATCTCTATGTAGATCCCCTTTTTGATTGATACGTTCCTAGAGAAAAGTAAGTTGAAACATAATGGTAGCAATTATGTGTACTAGGTCCATGATTAGCGGATTGTCCTCCGTTTTTGCACAAAAGGCTTATGTCCTTTATGCACCTCTCCGTGCACCACCCACTCAAGCGTTGTATGTAGATGTTGTGAACATCTGACATGCATGTTATGATGACTACTTGATAGTTCAGTGCGTCATGCATTACGGCTTAGAACTAAGGCTCCAAAACATTTTGAATGTCACAGAACATATGAGATGTTCTAAGAGCTGAAGTTAGGATTTCGGGCTCGTGCCCGTGTTAGAGGTATCAGACCTCCAACAAGATTCCTTGCCTGCAAGATGAACAAGAATAGCTCAATCGGTGAGCATGTGCTCAAATTGTCTGGGTGCTACAATCGCTTGAATCGAGTCAGATTTAATCTTCCAGATAAGACAGTGATTGATATGTTTCTCCAAGTCACTGTCACCAAGCTACTAGAGCTTCGTGATGAACTATGAACATACTAGGGCTGGAAATGTTGATCCCTGAGTTATTCGCGATGTTCGACAACGTGAAGGTAGAAATAAAGAACGAGCATCAAGTGTTGATGGTTAGTGAAACCACTAGTTTCTAGAAGGGCAAAGGCTAGGAAGGAAACTTCATGGATCGCAAGTCAGTTGTTGCTCCAGTGAAGAAACCCAAGGTTGAACCCAAACCCGAGACTAAATGCTTCTATTATGAGGAGAACGGTCGCTGAAGCGGAACAACCCTATATACTTGGTAGATAAGAAGGTTGGCAAAATCGACAGAAGTATATTTGATATACATGTTATTGATGTGTACCTTGCTAGTACTCCTAGTAGCACCTGGGTATTGGATACCGGTTCGGTTGATAAATGTCAGAACTCGAAATAAAAGCTACGGAATAAACGGAGGCTAGCTAAGGGTGAGGTGATGATGTGTGTTGGAAGTGTTTCCAAGGTTGATGTGATCACCATCGCACGCTCTCTCTACCTTAAATTGTGAACGTGATTAGATCGTGTTATTTGGTGTTATTAATGTTATTTGGTGTTTGCGTTGAGCGTGAACGTGATTAGATCGTGTTTATTGCAATATGGTTATTCATTTAAGTTAGAGAATAATCGTTATTCTGGTTACATGAATAGTACCTTAAATTGTCATGCACTCAATGGGAATGGTTTATTGAATCTTGATCGTAGTAATACACATGTTCATAACATTGATGCCAAAACATACAAAGTTAATAATGATAGTACCACATACTTGTGGCACTATCGCTAAATGTCATATTGGTATAAATCGCATGAAGAAACTCCATGCGGATGGATCTTTGGACTCATTCGATTTCAAATCGGTTGAGACATGCGGACCATGCCTCATGGGCAAGATGACTAAAGACCTCATTTTCGATATGACGGAGCGGGCTAGTAGCTTATTGGAAATAATACATGTTTATGTATGCGGTCCAATGAGTGTTGTAGCGTGCAGTGGATATCGTTATTTTCTTACCTTCACTGATGATTTGAGTATATATGAGTATATTTACTTAATGAAACACAAGTTTAAAATGTTTGAAAAGTTCAAACAAATTCAGAGTGAAGTTTAAGATTATCATGACAAGAAGATAAAAATGGAGGTGAATATCCGAGTTACGAGTTTTGTATACAACCTAAGACAATGTGAAATTTGTTTCACAACTCACGCCACGTGGAACACCATAGTGTGATGGTGTGTCCGAACGTCATAGTCGTGCTCTATTGGATATGGTGCGTACTATGATGTCTCTTATTGTTTTGCCACTATCGTTTTGGGGTTATGCATTAGAGATAACTACATTCACTTTAAATAGGGCACCATCTAAATCCTTTGAGATGACACCGTATGAATTATGGTTTGATACAAACCTAAGCTGTCATTTCTCAGAGTTTGAGAATGCGACACTTATGTGTGGTAAGCTCCAACCCAAAGCGGAAAAGTGCAACTTCATAGGATACCCTAAGAACACTTGGGTATACCTTCTATCTCAGATCTGAGTGCAAACTGTCTGTTGCTAAAAATGGGTCCTTTATCTAGAAAGAGTTTCTCTCGAATGAATTGAGTGGGAGGAAGATAGAACTTGATGAGCTTGTTGAACCTTTCTTTCAACCATAGAGTTGCGCATCGCAGAAAGATGTTTCTGTGGAACCTATGTCAGTTCAAGAGGAAGTTAATGATGATGATCATGAAGCTCTGGATCAAGTTACTATCAAACCTCGTAGGTCGACAAGGACGCATACTGGTCCTGAGTGGTACAACAACCCTGTCTTGGAGGTCATGTTGTTGGACAACGATGAACCTACGAACTATGGAGAAGCGATGATGGGCCCAGATTACAACAAATAGTTAGAGGCCATGAAATCCGAGAAAGGATCCATGTATGAAAACCAAGTATGGAATTTGGTAGACTTGGCCGAGCGGCATGCCATTGAGTACAAATGGACCTTTAAGAATAAGACAGACGCTGATGGTAAATGTCACCATTTATAAAACTCAAGTTGTCGCAAAGTAGTTTTCGACAAGTTCAAGGAGTTGACTACGATGAGACTTTCTCACCCGTAGCGATGCTAAAAGTATGTTGAAATTATGTTAGTAGTTGCTGCATTTTTTGGTTATGAATTTTGGCAGATGGATGACAAAAACATAGTTTCCTTAATGGTTTCCATGAGGAAAGGTTGTATGTGATACAACCGGAAGGTTTTGTCACTCCTAAGGATGCTAAAAGGTGTGCAAGCTCCAGCATCCTTCTGTGAGATGGAGCAAGCATCTCGGAGTTGGAATATATGCTTTGATGAGGTAATCAAAGCTTTTAAGTTTATACAAAGTTTATGAGAAACTTGTATTTACAAGAAAGTCTGTGGGAGCACTATAGAATTTATGGTATGTATACGTGGTCGACATATTGTTGATCAGAAATGAAATAGAATTTCTAGAAAGCATAAAGGGTTGTTTAAAAGGTGTTTTTCAAAGGAAGACCTGGATAAAGCTACTTAATTGTTGGGCATTGAGATCTATAGAGATAGATCAAGACGTTTGATAAGACTTTCAATGAGTACATACCTTGACAAGATTTTGTAAGATTTCAAAATGGATCAGTCAAAGAAACAGTTCTTGCCTGATTTGTAAGGTGTGAAGTTGAGTAAGACTCAAAGCTCGACCACGGCAGAAGAAAGAGAAAGGATGAAGGTCGTCCCCTATGCCTTAGCCATAGGCTGTATATAGTATGCCATGTTGTGTACCGCACCTGCGTGTGCCTTGCCATGAGTCTGTCAAGGGGTACAAGAGTGGTCTAGAAGTGGTCACTGGACAACAGTCAAATTTATCACTAGTAACTAGAGGACTGAGGAAATATTTCTCGATTATGGAGGTGATAAAGAGTTCGTCGTAAAGGGTTACGTCGATGCAAGCTTTAACACCAATCCGGATGACTCTTAGTAGCAATCCTCATATGTATAGTGGAGTAGCCATTTGGAATAGCTCCAAGTGGAGTGTGGTAGTAGTGTCTACAGTATGACATAGAGATTTGCAAAGTACACACTGATTCGAATGTCGCAGAACCGTTAACTAAAGACCTCTCTCACATGCAAAGCATGATCGAATCCCAGAACACATTAGTTGTTAGATTCATAACAATGTAAATCACATGGTGACGTGAACTAGATTATTGAATCTAGTGCAAGTGGGAGACTGTTGAAATATGCCCTAGAGGTAATAATAAATTAGTTATTATCATATTTCCTTGTTCATGATAATCGTTTATTATCCATTCTAGAATTGTACTGATCGGAAACTCAAATACATGTGTGGATACATAAACAACACCATGTCCCTAGTATGCCTCTAATAGACTAGCTCGTTGATCAAAAATGGTTAAGGTTTCCTATCCATGGACAAGAGATGTCATTTGATAATGGGATCACATCATTAGGAGAATGATGTGATGGACAAGACCCAAACTATAAACGTAGCATATGATCGTGTTAGTTTATTGCTATAGTATTCTGCAAGTCAAGTATCTGTTCCTATGACCATGAGATCATGCAACTCACTTACATCGGAGGAGTACCTTGTGTGTATCAAACGTCGCAATGTAACTGCGTGACTATAAAGGTGCTCTATACGTACATCCAAGGGTGTCTGTTGGGTTGGCATGGATCAACACTGGGATTTGTTACTCCGTGTGACGGAGAGGTATCTCTGGGCCCACTCGGTAATACAACATCACTATAAGCCTTGCAAGTAATGTGACTAAAGAGTTAGCCAATGCTACCTCTTGAGCTAGCATTGGTTTTCCCTTGAAGAGGAAAGGGTGATGCAGCGAAGTAGATAATTATTTCCCTTAGTTGTTGAGAACCAAGGTATCAATCTTGTAGGAGGAACAAGCAAGTTACCAATGGATGCACCTACACAAACAATCAAACTCTTGCACCCAACGCTATAAAGGGGTTGTCAATCCCTTCACGGTTATTTGCAAGGATTAGATCCGATAGAGATAGATGTAAATGAGAATGGAAAGTAAAAGGTAAATAAATTGCAGCAAAGTATTTTTGGTATTTTTGGTTTATAGATCGGAAAATATATTATGGACGGTAGACCCAGTGGCCATAGGTTTCACTAAAGGCTGCTCTCATGATGGCAAGTATTACAGTGGGTGAACAAATTACTGTCGAGCAATTGATACAAAAGAGAATAATTAAGGAGATATCCAAGGCAATGATTATGCATATAGGCATCACGTTTGTGTCAAGTAGACCGAAACGATTCTGCATCTACTACTATTACTCCACACATTGACCGATTCCTGCCTGCATCTAGAGTTTTAAGTTCATGAAGAACAAAGTAACGCATTAGGTAAGATGACATGATGTAGGGGGATAAACACAAGCAATATGATGAAAACCCCATCTTTTTATCCTCGATGGCAACAATACAATACGTGCCTCGCTACCTCTACTATGTCACAGGGTGAGGACACCGCAAGATTGAACCCAAAACTAAGCACTTCTCCCATTGCAAGAATTACCAATCTAGTTGGCCAAACCAAACCAATAACTCGAAGAGACTTGCAAAGATATGAAATCATGCATATCAGAATTCAGAGAAGACTCAAATAATATTCATAGATAATCTGAACATAAACACATAATTCATCGAATCTCGACAAACACACCTCAAAAGAGTATTACATCGGATAGATCTCCATGAAGATCATGAAGAACATGGTATTGAAGAGCAAAGAGAGAGAAGAAGCCATCTAGCTACTAGGTATGGACCCGAAGGTCTATGGTGAATTACTCATGCATCATCGGAGGGGCAATGGAATTGATGTAGATGCCCTCTGTGATCGAATCCCCCTCCGACGGATTACCGGAAAAGGCTCCACAATTGGATCTTACGGGAACCGAGCTCCTGGCGGCGAAAAAGTGTTTTAGTGGCTCTCCTCAGTATACAGGGAATATTTGTGAATTTATAGGCCGAGAAATAGCGTTAAGGGAGCTGCAGTGGGCCCACAAACCAGGGGGCGCGCCCTAGGTGGCTTGTGTCCACACGCCGGCTCTCCCAACTTCATCTCCAAGTCTTCTGGGTTGCTTCTGGTCCAAGAAAAATTATTCCGAAGATTTTACTCCATTTGGATTCTGTTTAATATTCCTTATCTGCAATACTCAAAAACAAGGAAAAAATCGAAACTGGCAGTAGGCTCTAGATTAATAGGTTAGTCCCAAAAATATATAAAATAGCATATTAATGCATATGACACATCCAAAATAGATGATATAATAACATGGAACAATCAAATATTATAGATACGTTGGAGACGTATCAAGCATCTCCAAGCTTAATTCCCGCTCGTCCTCGAGTAGGTAAATGATAAAAATAGAATTTTTGATGTGGAATGCTACCTAACATATTTATCCATGTAATATTCTTTATTGTGGCATGAATATTCAGATCCATAAGATTCAAAAATATAGTCTAATATTGATATAAAAATAGTAATACTTCGAGCACACCAACAAGGCAATCATGTCCTTTCGAAATAACATGGCCTTAGAAAGTTATCCCTACAAAATCATATGGTCTGGCTATGCTCCATCTTCCCCACACAAAGTATCTAAATCATGCACAACCCCAATGAACAAGCCAAGCAATTGTTTCACACTTTCGGTGTTCTCAAACCTTTTCAACTCTCACGCAATACATTAGCGTGATCCATGGATATAACACTATAGGTGTAATAGAATATGGTGGAGGTTGCAAGGAAAAAGGGAGAAGATAGTGTCACATCAACTAGGTGTATCAACGGGCTATGGAGATTCCCATCGATAGATATTAATGTGAGTGAGTAGGGATTGCCATGCAACAAATGCACTTAGATCTATAAGTGTATGAAAGCTCAAAAAGAAAACTAAGTGGTCGTGCAAGAAGAAATTCCACTAGTTATATGAAAGTGACAAAATAGGAGACTTTCTATCATCAAGATCATGATGCTACTTTGAAGCACAAGTGTGGAAGAAGATAGTAGAAATTGTCCCTTCTCTCTTTCTCTCATTTATTTTTTTATTTTTTTATTTTTTTATTTTTTTATTTTTTTGGTGGGAATATTTGGCCTCTTTTTTTATTTATTTCGGCTTCGTCGGCCTCTTTTATTTTTTGTAAAGTCCGGATACTCATCCCAACTTATGAGGGGGTCATGGCTTCCATCATCCTTTTCTCACATGGGACAATGCTCTAATAATGAAAATCATCACACTTTTATTTACTTACAACTTAAAAAGTAAATTACAACTCGATACCTAGAACAAAATATGACTCTATATGCAGGGTGAAAGTGATGGTGCATGTCATGAAAAACGGAACCGTGGATGTTGCATGGCAGTATATCTCGGAATGATTATGGAAATGCCATAATAGGTAGGTATGGTGGCTGTTTTGAGGAAAATATATGGTGGCTGTTTTTAGGAAGGTGGGTTCGATGTACTGGTGAAAGTTGTGCGGTACTGGAGAGGCTAGCAAAGGTGGAAGGGTGACAGTGTGTATAATCCATGGACTCAACATTAGTCATGAAGAACACATATACTTATTGCAAAAGTATGTTAGTTATCAAAAAAAGCATTAGACGCATGCTCCTAGGGGAGAGGTTGGTAGGACTTAACCATCGCACGCTCCCGACCCTCACACAAAGGTTGACAATTATTAAACAAATCATGCTCTGACTTCGTTACATAACGGTTCACCATACGTGCATGATATGGGAATCACAAACTTCAACACAAGTATCTCTTCCAATTCACAACTACTCACTCGCATGACTCTCGTATTACCATCTCTATTATCTCAAAACTATATGCAAGGAATCAAACTTCTCATAGTATTCAATGCACTTAATATGAAAGTTTTTATTATATCCCTCTTGGATGCCCATTATATTAGGACTAAAATCATAATCTAAAAAATTTATGATGCTGTTTTTAAGAAACTCTCAAAATAATATAAGTGAGGTATGAGAGTTCAATAATTTATATAAAATATAACACCACCATGCTTTAAAAAGATATAAGTGAAGCACTAGAGCAACATTGCCTAGCTCAAAAGATATAAGTGAAGCACATAGAGTATTCTAATAAATTCATGATTCAGAGTGTCCCTCTCACAAAGATGTGTGCATCAAGGATTATTGTGGAAAACTAATAATAAAAGACTCATATCATACAAGACGCTCCAAGCAAAACACATATCATGTGGTGAAAAAAAATATAGCCTCAAGTAAATTTACCGATGGATTGAAGACAAAAGAGGGGATGCGTTCCGGGGCATCCCCGAGCTTAGGATTTTTGGTATCCTTCAATATGGCTTGGGGTGCCTTCGTCATCCCCAAGATTAGGCTCTTGCCAGTCTTTATTCCATAGTCCATCAAACCTTCACCCAAAACTTGAAAACTTCACAACACAAAACTCAATAGAAAACTCATGAGATTCGTTAGTATAAGAAAAATAAGTAACCACTTAGGTACTGTTGTAAACTAATTATTTATTTATATTTGTGTAATAACTACTGTATTATAACTTATCCATGGTTCAGACCCCTCGATACAACCCATAGATACATCAAAATAAGCAAAGAACACAAAGTAAACAGAATCTGTCAAAAACAGAACAGTCTGTAGAAATCTGTAGACTTAGAGTACTTATGAAACTCTAAAATTTCTGAAAAATTAGGAAAATCAGGGAAATTTGTATATAAATTTTGTGTAAAAATTTCAGATTAAAAGCACGTTCCAGTGAATTCAAAAAATTCCTAGACTGAGAGCAAAAGTTTCTGTTTTTCAGCAAAATCAAACTGCAAACACCGTAGACCATCCCAAAGGTCTTACTTGGCTCAAATAATAATTTAAACAAGAAAAAATATTATTACAGAATTTATAAAGTGCAAAACACACTAAAACATAAAGCAAAATAAAATTGGGTTGCCTCCCACCAAGCGTTATTGTTTAACGCCCCTTGCTAGGCAAAACGCAATAGATCTAGGTATTGTCATCTTTGGTATGAAATCCATCAATTGTACACTTGTGGACCCTAGTAGATTCTTTGGTTTTATCAAAAATCATACTCCTAGTCAGGAAATTAAGAAATTCATTTGTAGCACTAGGTTCCCAGACAATATTTATAAAGTTTGGATGCATACTTATCATCTTAATATCTTCATCCCCTTTACTAGAGGATTCACCCTTATTCTTAGGAACATAAACAAACTTGGCTTCCTTAGAAAGAGGAAATTTTGGAGTGGTTTGAACAGAGGCAAAAGCGGAACCCAAGTTGGTAATAATATCCTCTAGATTTTCAATTCTAGAGGAATCTTGATCCAATTTTTCATTAACTATGGGTTCCTTTTCCCTAAGGTTTTTTAGAGTAACTCCTACCTTAGATCCATATTGAGTGATATGATTATGGATCTTTTTATACAAGTTTTCAATGAGATCTATAGTAGCAACTTTATTTTCAATGATATCAACCCTTCACATTACATGTTCCAAAGTCAAGATTGTTTCATTAACCATGGAGAAACACCCACATAAAAATTGCGAAGGAGAACGGTAGTAGATTCCTTACGAGTAGATCTATTTTGAGCATTGAAAATTCTATACCAAGCATCCTTTAAGTTTTCTCCCTCCCTTTGATTAATATTAAGAACTTCATACTCGAGAGTACTAATGATACTAGCAAGGCTAGCCATGAGTTTTAGGCGATCTAATACACAAGCAAATGAAAAAGACGAACGAAGGACGAATAAAAAGGCAAATCTTTTTGGTATTTTCTGGAAAAAAAATTAGAAGTGGGGGAGAGGAAAACGAGAGGCAAATGGAATATAATGTAAATGCAAGAGATGAGTTTGTGATGGGTACTTGGTAGGCTTGATGTAGATCTTGTCTTGACTTGATATGTTTCCTCCCCGGCAACGGCGCCAGAAATCCTTCTTGCTACCTCTTGAGCTTGTATTGTTTTCCCTTGAAGAGGAAAGGGTGATGTAGCGACGTAGATAAGTATTTCCCTCAGTTGTTGAGAACCAAGGTATCAATCCAGTAGGAGGAACAAGCAAGTTACCAATGGATGCACCTACAGAAACAATCAAACTCTTGCTCCTAACGCTATAAAGGGGTTGGCAATCCCTTCACGGTTATTTGCAAGGATTAGATCCGATAGAGATAGATGTAAATGAGAACGGAAAGTAAAAGGTAAATAAATTGCAACAAAGTATTTTTGGTATTTTGGTTTATAGATCTAAAAATATATTATGGAAAGTAGACCCGGGGGCCATAGGTTTTACTAGAGGCTTCTCTCATGATGGCAATTATTACGGTGGGTGAACAAATTACTGTCGAGCAATTGATAGAAAAGAGGATAATTATGGAGATATCAAAGGCAATGATTATGCATATAGACATCACGTCCATGTAAAGTATACTGAAATGATTCTGCATCTACTACTATTACTCCACACATCGACCGACTCCTACCTACATCTAGAGTATTAAGTTCATGAAGAACAGAGTAATGCATTAAGTAAGATGACATGATGTAGAGGAATAAACTCAAGCAATGTGATGAAAACCCCATCTTTTTATCCTCGATGGCAACAATACAATGCGTGCCTCGCTACCCCTACTATGTCACTGGGTGAGGACACCGCAAGATTAAACCCAAAACTACGCACTTCTCCCATTGCAAGAATTACCAATTTAGTTGGCCAAACCAAACCAATAACTCGAAGAGACTTGCAAAGATATGAAATCATGCATATAAGAATTCAGAAATGACTCAAATAATATTCATAGATAATCTGAACAAAAACCCACAATTTATCGGATCTTGACAAACACACCGCAAAAGAGTATTACATCGGATAGATCTCCATGAACATCATGAAGAACATGGTATTGAAGAGAAAAGAGAGAGAAGAAGCCATCTAGATACTAGCTATGTCCCCATAGTTCTATGGTGAACTAGTCATGCATCATCGGAGGGGCAATGGAGTTGATGTAGATGCCCTCCGTGATAGAATCTCCCTCCGGCAGATTACCGAAGAAGGCTCCAATATTGGATCTCACGGGAACCGAGGCTCCTAGGAGCGGAAAATTGTTTTTGTGCCTCTCCCCGCTATACAGGGAATATTTGTGAATTCATAGGCCTAGATATAGGGTTAGGGGATCTACGTGGGCCCACAAGCCAGGGGGTCGCGCCCAAACCCCCTGGGCGCGCCCCTGTGGCTTGTGGCCACAAGGCGGCTCTCCCGACATCATCTCCAAGTCTTCTGGGTTGCTACTGGTCCAAGAAAAATTATTCCAAAGATTTTATTTCGTTTGGACTCCGTTTAATATTCCTTATCTGCAATACTCAAAAACAAGGAAAAACGGAAACTAGCACTAGGCTCTAGATAAATAGGTTAGTCCCAAAAATAATATAAAATAGCATATTTATGATGGGGAACGTTGCATGGGAAACTAAAATTTTCCTAGCACACATAGATCTATCCATGGTGATGAGCATCTACGAGAGGGAGAGTGGATCTACGTACCCTTGTAGATCGCTAAGCGGGAAGCGTTAAGAAACGCGGTTGGTGTAGTCGAAAGTCTTCGCGATCCAAATCGCCGTGCGTCCCGCGATCCAATCACGATCCGCCCCGTGATCCAATCACAATCCGTCCCACGAACTTGATCACGAGCCGTCCCACGAACTTGATCACGATCCTTCCGATCTAGTGCCGAACGGACGGCACCTCCGCGTTCAGCACACGTACAGCTTGATGACGATCTCCTCCGTCTTGATCCAGCAAGAAGGAGCAGAGAGCAGGAAGAGTTCTCCGGCAGCGTGACGGCGCTCCGGCGATGGTGGTGGAGCTATTCCGGCAGGGCTTCGCCTAAGCACTGCAGAAATCCGATCTAGAGGAGAAACTATGGACTAGAGGGTAGGGTTACACGTGGCTAAAAATCTTGTGCAAAAACCCTAAAACCCTCTAATATATATAGGGGAGAGGAGGAGAGGAGGCAGACTTGGCTTCAAAGCCAAGGATGTTCGGCCGAACCAGTTGGGAGGAATCCTCCTCCTCAACTCCTAGTAGGATTAGGACTCCTTCCCAATTTAGCCTTTTTTTGCCTTTTTCCACCTTTTCCTTTTGGGCTTTTCTTCCCAAATGCATGGGCCTTGTGTGGGACTTCCACCAGCCCACTAGGGGCTGGTATTAATCCTCCCATAGCCTATGTAGCCTTTTGGGTCGAAATACACCTCCCGATGGTCTCCCGGTACACTACCGGCACTCCTGGTACACTACTGATGAGCCCGAAACTTTTCCAGTGACCAAAATAGGACTTCCTATATATCAATCTTGACCTCCGAACCATTCCGAAGCTCCTCGTGACGTCCGGGATATCATCTGGGACTCCGTACAACCTTCGGTCACCACCATACATAACTCTATACTACCGAAACGTCACCAAACCTTAAGTGTGCAGACCCTGCGGGTTCGAGAACTATGTAGACATGACCGAGACACTTCTATGGTCAATAACCAATAGCGGGACCTGGATGCCCATATTGGTTCCTACATATTCTATGAAGATCTTTATTGGTCGAACCTCTATGTCAAGGATTTAGTTAATCTCGTATGATGTTCTCTTTGTTATTCGGTATGTTACTTGTCCAAGATTCGATCGTCGGTATCTCCATACGTAATTCAACCTCGTTATAGGCAAGTCTCTTTACTCACTCCATAATACAAGATCCCACAACTAACACTTAGTCACATTGCTTGCAAGGCTTATTGTGATGTTGTATTACCGAGTGGGCCCTGAGATACCTCTCCGTTCACACGGAGTAACAAATCCCAGTCTTGATCCATGCCACCTCAACAGACACCCTCGAAGATACCTGTAGAGCACCTTTATAGTCACCCAGTTACGTTGCGACGTTTGATACACACAAGGCACTACTTCGATATTCGTGAGTTGCATGATCTCATGGTCATAGGAACACATACTTGACATGCAGAAAACATTAGCAATAAACTGACACGATCATATGCTACGTTTGTAGTTTGGGTCTTGTCCATCACATCATTCTCCTAATGATGTGATCCCGTTATCAAATGACATCGCATGTCAATGGCCAGGAAACCTGGACCATCTTTGATGAACGAGCTAGTTCACTAGAGGCATACTAGGGACAAAGTGTTGTCTATTTACCCACACATGTAATGTGTTTCCAATTAATACAATTATAGCATGGATAACAAAAGATTATCATGAACAAGCAAATATAATAATAAACACTTTATTTATTGACTCTAGGGCATATTTCCAACAATCTCCCACTTGCACTAGAGTCAATAATCTAGCTCACGTCACTATATGATTTACATTGTAATGAATCGAACACCCATGCAGTTCTGGTGTTGATCATGTTTATCCCTTGGAAGAGGTTTAGTCAATGGATCTGCAACATTCAGATCCATGTGCACTTTGCAAATATTTATGTCCTTCTCCTTGATGTAATCGTGGATGGAGTTGAAGCGTCGCTTTTTGTGTCTGGTCCTCTTGTTAAACCTTGGTTCCTTGGCCAGGGCAATGGCACCAGTGTTGTCACAGAACAGGTTCATCGGATTCAGTGCATTGGGCACTACTCCAAGATCTGTCATGAACTGCTTCATCCAGACACCTTCCTTTGCCGCCTCCGAGGCTGCGATGTACTCCGCTTCACATGTAGAATCGGCTACCACGCTTTGCTTGGAACTGCACCAGCTTACCGCTCCCCCATTGATAATAAATACGTATACGGTTTGTGACTTAGAATCATCCGGATCAGTGTCAAAGCTTGCATCGACGTAACCATTTACGACGAGCTCTTCATCACCTCCATAAACGAGAAACATTTCCTTAGTCCTTTTCAAGTACTTAAGGATATTCTTGACCGCTGCCCAGTGTTCCATTCCAGGATCACTTTGAAACCTTCCGTCCATACTTATGGCAAGGCTGACATCCGGTCTTGTACACAACATTGCATACATGATAGAGCCTATGGCTGAAGCATAGGGGATGACACTCATCTTTTCTCTATCTTCTGCAGTCACTGGGCATTGAGTCTTACTCAACTTCACACCTTGTAACACAGGCAAGAACCCCTTCTTGGACTGATCCATTTTGAACTTCTTCAAAAGTTTATCAAGGTATGTGCTCTGTGAAAGTGCTATTAAGCGTCTCGATCTATCTCTATAGATCTTAATGCCTAATATGAAAGCAGCTTCTCCTAGGTCCTTCATAAAAACTCTTGTTCAAATATTCCTTCATGCTTTCCAGCATTTCTATATTGTTTCCAATCAGCAATATGCCATCCACATATAATATTAGAAACGCTATAGATCTCCCACTCACTTTCTTGTAAATACAAGCTTCTCCATAAACTTGTATAAACTCAAACGCTTTGATCACCTCATCAAAACGCTTATTCCAACTCCGAGATGCTTGCACCAGCCCATAAATGGATCGCTGGAGTTTGCAAACTTTGTCAGCATTCTTTGGATCGACAAAACCTTCTGGTTGCATCATATACAACTCTTCCTCAAGGAAACCGTTGAGGAATGCTGTTTTGACATCCATCTGCCAAATTTCATAGTCGAAATAAGCAGCTATTGCCAACATGATTCTGACAGACTTAAGCATCACTACGGGTGAGAAGGTCTCATCGTAGTCAACTCCTTGAACTTGTGAAAAACCCTTTGCCATAAGTCGAGCTTTATAGATGATGACATCACTATCCGCGTCAGTCTTCTTCTTAAAGATCAATTTGTTCTGAATGGCCTTTCACCCTTTAGGTGATACTTCCAAAGTCCATAATTTGATTTCATACATGGATCCCATCTCGGATTTCATGGCCTCTAACCATTTCTCGGAATCCGGGCCCATCACTACTCCTCCATAGCTCGTAGGTTCATTGTTGTCCAACAACATGACCTCCAAGACAGGGTTGTCGTACCACTCAGGAGTAGTACGCGGCCTTGTCGACCTACAAGGTTCAATAGTAGCTTGATCTGAAGCTTCATGATCATCATCATTAACTTCCTCTTCTACCTTCGTAGGTTCCACAGAAACATCTTTCTGCGCTGCGCTACTTTTTGGTTGAAGTAAAGGTTCAATAACCTCATCAAGCTCTATTTTTCCCCCACTCAATTCTTTCGAGAGAAACTCTTTCTCAAGAAATGTTCCGTTCTTAGCGACAAACACTTTGCCTTCGGATCTGAGATAGAAGGTATACCCTACTGTCTCTTTCGGTTATCCTATGAAGACGCATTTTTCCGCTTTGGTTTCCAGCTTTTCAGGCTGAAGCTTTTTGACATAAGCATCACATCCCCAAACTTTAAGAAACGACAACTTTGGCCTCTTGCCAAACCATAGTTCATATGGCATCGTCTCAACGGATTTCGATGGTGCCCTATTTAAAGTGAGTGCAGCTGTCTCTAATGCATAACCCCAAAACGATAGTGGCAAATCCGCAAGAGACAACATAGAACGCACCATATCTAATAAGGTTCGATTATGACGTTCAGACACACCATTACGCTGTGGTGTTCCGGGCAGTGTCAACTGTGAAACAATTCCACACTGTCTTAAGTGAGTGCCAAACTCATAACTCAGATATTCACCTCCTCGATCAGATCGCGGGAATTTAATCTTCTTGTTATGATGATTCTCAACTTCACTCTGAAATTGCTTGAACTTTTCAAACGTTTCATACTTGTGTTTCATCAAGTAAATATACACATATCTACTTAAGTCATCAGTGAAGGTGAGAAAATAACGACATGCACCACGCGACGTAACATTCATTGGACAACACACATCAGTATGTATGATTTCCAATAAGTCACTCGCCCGTTCCATTGTTCCAGAGAATGGCGTTTTAGTCATCTTGCCCATGAGGCATGGTTCACATGTGTCAAGTGATTTAAAATCAAGTGACTCTAAAAGTCCATCAGCATGGAGCTTCCTCATGCGTTTTACACCAATATGACCTAAACGGCAGTGCCACAAGAAAGTGGTACTATCATTATCAACTCTACATCTTTTGGCATCAATGTTATGAACATGTGTGTCATCACTATCAAGATTCAATATGAATAAACCCCTAACATTGGGTGCATGACCATAAAAGATATTACTCATATAAATAGAACAACCTTTGTTCTCTGATTTAAATGAGTAACTGTCTCGCCATAAACAAGATCCAGATATAATGTTCATGCTTAACGCAGGCACTAAATAACAATTGTTCAGGTTCATCACTAATCCCGATGGTAATTGAAGAGAGAGCGTGCCAACGGCAATCACATCAACCTTGGAACCATTTCCCATACGCATCGTCACTTTGTCCTTTGCCAGCCTTCGTTTATTCCGTAGTTCCTGCTTTGTGTTGCAAATGTGAGCAACCGAACCGGTATCAAATACCCAGGCACTACTACGAGAGCTAGTAAGGTACACATCAATAACATGTATATCACATATACCTTGTTTGTTGTTGGCCGCCTTCTTGTCAGCCAGGTACTTGGGGCAGTTCTGCTTCTAGTGACCAGTTCCCTTGCAATGAAAGCACTCAGTTTCTGGCTTGGGTCCATGCTTGGGCTTCTTTACAAGAGTAGCAACTGCTTTGCCATCCTTCTTGGTTTTACCCTTCTTGCCCTTGCCCTTGAACTTTCCATTTTTCTTGAAACTAGTGGTTTTATTGACCATCAACACTTGATGTTCTTTCTGGATTTCAGACTCAGCGACTTTTAGCATCGCAAACAACTCGGTGACTGACTTGTTCATCCCATGCATGTTATAGTTCATCACAAAGCTCTTGTAACTAGGTGGCAATGATTGAAGAACTCTGTCAGTGATCGCCTCTAGCGGAAGGGCAATTCCCAACTCCGCTAGACGAGTTGAAGACCCAGACATTCTGAGTATATGTTCACTGATAGACCCGTTCTCCTCCATCTTGCAAGCATAGAACTTATCAGAGGTTTCATACCTATCGATCCGGGCATTCTTCTAAAAGATAAACTTCAACTCCTGGAACATCTCATATGCTCCATGACTTTCAAAACATCTTTGAAGTCCCGGTTCTAAGCCATACAATATTGCACACTGAACTATTGAGTAATCTCCAGTACATGCCTCCCAAGCGTTCTTAACGTCTTCGGAGGTCATGTCTTCTGGTTGGTCACCAAGCGGTGCATCAAGGACATATGATTTCTGGGAAGCCGTGAGGATAATCCTCAGATTACGGGCCCAGTCAACAAAGTTACTTCCATCATCTTTCAACTTAGCTTTCTCTAGGAACGCATTAAAATTCAGGGGTGCTACTGCGTGAGCCATTGATCTACAACATAAATATGCAAAGTTTACTTAGACTATTGTTCAAGATAATGAGTTTAGTTAATCAAATTACTAAAGCTCCCACTCAAATCGACATCCCTCAAGTCATCTGAGTGTCACATGATCCAAATTCACCAACTTAAGTTCGATCATCACGTAAGTTGAGGTGGCTTCAATGGTGAACATCTCATGTTGATCATATATACTATATGACTCATGTTCGACCTTTCGGTCTCTTGTGTTCCGAGGCCATGTTTGTACATGCTAGGCTTGTCAAGTTTAACCTGAGTGTTCTGCGTGTGCAACATTGGGTTGCACCCATTGTATGTGAACGTAGAGTCTATCACACCCTATCATCACGTGGTGTCTTGACACGACGAACTTTCACAACGGTGCACACTCGGGGTGAACACAATTCATCTTGAAATTTAAGTGAGGGATCACCTTATAATGCTACCGTCGTCCTAAGCAAAACAAGGTGCATAAAAGGATTAACATCACATGCAATTCATAAGTGACATGATATGGCCATGAAATTGTGCTTTTGATCTCCATCTAGACAGGACCAGCATGATCTCCATTGTCACCGGCATGACACCATGATCTTCATCATCTTGATCTCCATCAATGTGTCGCCATCGGGGTTGTCGCGCCCAACATGCTTCTACTACTATTGCAACCGTTTAGCGATAAAGTAAAGCATTACATAGAGCTTAATGATTGACACGCAGGTCATACAATAATTAAAGACAACCCTATGGCTCCTGCCGGTTGCCGTACTCAACGACATGCAAGTCGTGATAATCTATACATCACATGATCATCTTTACATCACATATATCACATCATGTAATTGGCCATATCACATCACAACATACCCTGCAAAAACAAGTTAGACGTCCTCGAATTGTTATTGCATGTTTTACGTGGCTGCTACGGGTATCTAGCAAGAACAATTCTCATCTACGCAAAAACCACAACGGTGATACACTAGTTGCTTTTCAACCTTCTCAAGGACCGCCTTTGTCGAATCCGATCCAACTAAAGTGAGAGAAACTGGCACCCGCAAGCCATCTATGCAACAAGTTGCGGTCGAGGAAACCTATCTCTCGTAAGTGGACGAGTAATGTTGGTCCGGGCCGCTTCATCTCACAATACCGCTAAACCAAAATCCGACCAAGGGAGGAAGCAATCTAAGCATCAACGCCCACAAACCTTTTGTGTTCTACTCTACATCTCATCTACACATAGACCTAGCTCTGATACCACTGATGGGGAACATTGCATGGGAAACAAAATATTTCCTACGCACACGCAGATCTATCCATGGTGATGAGAATCTACAAGAGGGAGAGTGGATCTACGTACCCTTGTAGATCGCTAACCGGGAAGCGTTAAGAAACGCGGTTGGTGTAGTCGAACGTCTTCGTGATCCAAATCGCCGTGCGTCCCGCGATTCAATCACGATCCATCCCGCGATCTAATCACAGTCCGTCCCGCGAACTTGATCACGATCCGTCCCACGAACTTGATCACGATCCTTCCGATTTAGTGCCGAAAGGACGGCACCTCCGCGTTCAGCACACGTACATCTTGATGATGATGTCCGCCGTCTTGATCCAGCAAGAAGGAGCAGAGAGGAAGAAGAGTTCTCCAGCATCATGACGGTACTCCGGTGACGGTGGTGGAGCTATTCCGGCAAGGCTTTGCCTAAGCACTGCAGAAATCCGATTTAGCGGAGAAACTATGGACTAGAGGGTAGGGTTGCACGTGGCTAAAAATCTTGTGCAAAAACCCAAAAACCCTCTAATATATATAGGAGGATAGGAGGAGAGGAGGTAGCCTTGGCTTCCAAGCCAAGGAGGTTCGGCCGAACCAGGAGGGAGGAATCCTCCTCCTCCACTCCTAGTAGCATTACGACTCCTTCCTAATTTAGCCTTTTTTGCCTTTTTCCACCTTTTTTCCTTTTGGGCTTTTCTTCCCAACTGCATGGGCCTTGTGCGGGACTTACACCAGCACACTAGGGGCTGGTATTCATCCTCCCACAGCCCATGTAGCCTCTTGGGTTGAAATACCCCTCCCGATGGTCTCCCGGTACACTACCGGCACTCTCGGTACACTACCGATGAGCCCGAAACTTTTCCGGCGACCAAAATAGGACTTCCTATATATCAAGCTTGAACTCCAGACCATTCCGGAGCTCCTCGTGACGTTCGGGATCTCATCCGGGACTCTTAAAAACCTTCGTTCACCACCATACATAACACTATACTATCGAAACGTCACCAAACCTTAAGTGTGCAGACCCTGTGGGTTCGAGAACTATGTACACATGACCGCAACACTTCTATGGTTAATAATCAATAGCAGGACCTGTATGCCCATATTGGTTCCTACATATTCTAAGAAGATCTTTATCGGTCGAACCTCTATGTCAAGGATTCAGTTAATCCCGTATGATGTTCCCTTTGTTCTTCGGTATGTTACTTGCCCGAGATTCGATCGTCGGTATCTCCATACCTTGTTCAACCTCGTTATCGGCAAGTCTCTTTACTCGCTCCGTAATACAAGATCCCGCAACTAACACTTAGTCACATTGCTTGCAAGGCTTATTGTGATGTTGTATTACCGAGTGGGCCCTGAGATACCTCTCCATTCACACGGAGTAACAAATCCCAGTCTTGATCCATGCCAACTCAACAGACACCCTCAGAGATACCTGTAGAGCACCTTTATAGTCACTCAATTACGTTGTGACGTTTGATACACACAAGGTACTCCTCCGATGTTCGTGAGTTGCATGATCTCATGGTCATAGGAACACATACTTGACATGAAGAAAACAGTAGCAACAAACTGACACGATCATATGCTACGTTTGTAGTTTGGGTCTTGTCCATCACATCATTCTCCTAATGATGTGATCCCGTTATCAAATGACATCACATGTCAATGGCCAGGAAACCTTGACCATCTTTGATGAACGAGCTAGTTCACTAGAGGCATACTAGGGACAAAGTGTTGTCTATTTACCCACACATGTAATGTGTTTCCAATTACTACAATTATAGCATGGATAATAAATGATTATCATGACCAAGGAAATATAATAATAAACACTTTATTTATTACCTCTAGGGCATATTTCCAACAATTAATGCATATAAAACATCCAAAACAGATAATATAACAGCATGGAAAATCAAAAATTATAGATACGTTGGAGACATATCAGCCATGGGATCTTGTATTATGAAACAAGTAAAGAGACTTGCCAGTAACGAGATTGAAATAGGTATAGAGATACCGACGATCGAATCTTGGGCAAGTAACATACCGAAGAACAAAGGGAATAGCATACGGGATTATCTAAATCCTTGACATAGAGGTTCGACCGATAAAGATCTTGTTGGAATATGTAGGAACTAATATGGGCATCTAGGTCCCTCTATTGGTTATTGACTGTAGAGGTGTCTCAGTCATGTCTGCATATTTCTCGAACCCGCAGGGTCTGCATACTTAAGGTTCGGTGACGCTTCGCTATAGTTGAGTTATGTATGTTGGTTACCGAAGGTTGTTCGGAGTCCCAGATGAGATCTCGGACATCATGAGGAGCTTCGGAAAGGTCCGGAGATAAAGATTGATATATAGGAAGTCACATTTTTGGCCACCGGAAAAGTTTCGGGTATTTTTGGTAGTGTACCAGGAGTGTCGGAGGGCCATCGGGAGGGGCCACCCATGTCGGGAGGCCACATGGGCCTGAGGGGTGTTGCACCAGCCCTTAGTGGGCTAGGAAAACCAGCCCTACAAGGCCCATGCGGCTAGGAAGGAGTGGGAAAGGAAAAAAACCCAAATGGGGAAAGGAAAATCCAAATTAGGAACGAGTCCTAATAGGATTCCACCTCCCTTGTGGGAGGTGGATTCCTCCCTTGTTTGGTTCGACCGAACCTACTTGGAGGTGGGGCCAAGGCTGCCTCGTCTCCCCTTCCTCCTATATATATTGAGGTATTTCGGGGGCAACCCCTGACCCTAATTGCCACGTGTTGCCCTCTTCTTCCTCTAGATCTCTTTCTCCTCTAGATTTATTCTGTAGTGCTTTGCGAAGCCTTGCCGGATCAGCACTACCACCACTGCTGCTGCGCCCTCGCGCTGGCGAAGAACTCATCTGCCCCTCCGCTCCCTCTTGCTGGATCAAGAAGGCGGAGATCGTCATCGAGCTGTACGTGTGCTGAATGTAGAGGTGTCATTCGTTCGGCACTAGATCAGAAGGACTGTGATTGGATCGCGGGACAAATCGTGATGGGATCACGGGATGGATTGCGATTTTGATGGCGAAGACGTTTGACTACATCAACCGCATTTCTTAATGCTTCCTGCTTAGTGATCTACAAGGGTATGTAGATCCACTCTCCCTCTCGTAGATACTCATCACCATGGATAGATCTTGCGTGTGCGTAGATTTTTTTGTTTCCCATGCAACGTTCCCCAACATAATAAACCTCCTATAGAAACCGGCATGAACAAGTAAACTTCTTATACCTCTGATATTCATCGAACACGACATTTTTTCAATACCATCAACTTTGGCTTTGTCAATACCTCTTTCAGAGATTTTGTGTCCCAAGATAATACCTTCATTTACCATAAAGTGGCACTTTTCCCAATTCAAGACAAGATTAGTTTCTTCACAATTCTGCAAAACTCAATCAAGGTTGCTCAAACAATCATAAAAAGAAGCTCCATAAATGGAAAAATCATCCTTGAAAACCTCAAGAATCCTTTCACATAAATCAGAGAATATAGCGGTCATACATCTTTGAAAGGTAGCAGGTGCATTGCATACACCAAAAGGCATATGTCTATAAGAAAAAGTACCGAAAGGGCAAGTAAAAGTGGTCTTCTCTTGGTCCTCTTTTGACACAGGTATTTGCGAGAAACCAGAATAACCATCTAGAAAGCAAAAATGTGTGTGTTTGGATAATCTTTCTAGCATTTTATCAATAAAAGGTAGAGGGTAATGATCTTTCCTAGTTGCTTTATTTAATTTCCTAAAATCAATTACCATTCTATACCCTGTAACAATTATCTACGGGATCAATTCATTTTTATCATTAGGAACCACAGTGATACCTCCTTTCTTAGGGACACAATGAACGGGACTAACCCATCTACTATCATCAACAGGATAAATAATACCTGCCTCCAGAAGCTTTAATATTTCATTTCTTACCGCCGCTTTCATTTTAGGATTTAACCGTCGTTGGTGATCAACAACTGGTTTAGCATCGGGCTCCATATTAATTGTATGCTGACATAGAGTGGGACTAATGCTGTTAAGATCATCAAGAGTATATCCAATAGCAGCATGGTGCTTCCTCACAGTTTTCAATAATCTCTTTTCTTCATCCTCTGAAAGGTTAGCACTAATAATAACATGATATATCTTCTTTTCATCAAGATAATCATATTTCAGAGTATCTGGTAATTGTTTAAGCTCAAACACGGGATCACCCTTGGGTGGAGGAGGATCCCCAAGTATTTCAATAGGCAAGTTATGTTTCAAAATAGGGTGGTTATCAAAGAAAATCTTATCTATTTCATGCCTTTCATTCATATGCATTTCGTTTTCATGGTCTAGCAGATACTATTCTAAAGGATCAATAGGAGGCACAGCAATAGAAGCAAGAACAATAATTTCATCCTTACTAGGCAATTATTTATCATGGGGTTGTCTACGAAAGTTAGAGAAATTAACTCATGAGACGTGTCCCCAAAACTTACAGTAACAGTTTCCTTCTCACAATCTCTCTTGGCATTAACAATATTCAAGAAAAGTCTACCAAATATATGTTGGGGAACGTCGCATGGGAAACAAAAACTTTCCTACGCACACGCAAACCTATCCATGGTGATGAGCATCTACGAGAGGGAGAGTGGATCTACGTACCCTTGTAGATTGCTAAGCGGGAAGCGTTAAGAAACGCGGTTGGTGTAGTCGAACTTCTTCGCGATCCAAATCGCCGAGCGTCCCGCGATCCAATCACGAACCATCCCGCGAACACATCATGATCCGTCCCACGAACTCATCACGATCCGTCTCATGATCTTGATCACGATCTGTCCTGTGAACTCATCACGATCCGTTCCGTGATCACATCACGAACCGTCTCGCGATCTCGATCACGGTCCTTCTGATCTAGCGCCGAACGGACGGCACCTCCGCGTTCAGCACACGTGCAGCTTGATGACGATATCCACCGTCTCGATCCAGCGAGAGGAGGTGGAGAGGAGAGAGAGTTCACCGGCAGCGTGACGGCGCTCCCGTGATGGTGGTGGAGCAATTCCGGCAGGGCTTCGCCTAAGCAGTGCAGAAAACCAATCTAGAGGAGAAACTATGCACCGGTGTAACGGGTAGCACGTGGCCGGAAATTCTGTCCAAAAACCACCCGATCCACTAGTATATATAGGAGGATAGGAGAGGAGAGGCAGCCAAGGCCTTTGGGTCGGCCGAAATAGGAGGTGGGAAGCAATCCTACTTCACCTCCAATCCTAGTTGGAGTAGGATTGCCTCCTATTGGCTGATTTTCCACTTTTTTCTTTAGGACTTTCTCTCCTGCGCCATTGGCCTTTGTGGCTGTTTTACCAGCCCACTAAGGGCTGGTTATTATTCTCCCACAGCCCATGGACCTCTTGGCGTCGAAAAGCCCCTCCCGGAGGCCTCCCGGTACACTACCGGCACTCCCGGTACCCTACCGATGAGCCCGAAACTTTTCCGGAAACCAAACTGGGACTTCCTATATATGAATCTTTACCTTCGGACCATTTCGGAGCTCCTCGTGACATCCGGGATCTCATCCGGGACTCCGAACAAACTTCGGTCACCATCATACATAACTCTACACTACAGAAACGTCACCGAACCTTAAGTGTGCAGAACCTGCGGGTTCGAGAACTATGTAGACATGACCGAGACACCTCTACGGTCAATAACCAATGGCGGGACCTAGAAGTCCACATTGGTTCCTACATATTCTATGAAGATCTTTATCGGTTGAACCTCTATGTCAAGGATTCAGTTAATCCCGTATAACGTTCCCTTTGTTCTTCGGTATGTTACTTGCCCGAGATTCGATCGTCGGTATCTCCATACCTAGTTCAACCTTGTTACCGGCAAGTCTCTTTACTCGTTCCGTAACACAAGATCCCGCAACTAACAATTAGTCACATTGCTTGCAAGGCTTATTGTGATGTTGCATTACCGAGTGGGCCCTGAGATACCTCTCCGTCACACGGAGTAACAAATCCCAGTCTCGATCCATGATAATAACTAATTTATTATTGCCTCTAGGGCATATTTCCAACAGTCTCCCACTTGCACTAGAGTCAATAATCTAGTTCACATCACCATCTGATTCGCATTGTTATGAATCTAACACCCAACGAGTTCTGGGGCTCGATCATGCTTTGCATGTGAGAGAGGTCTTATAGTCAACGGGTCTGTAACATTCAGATCCATGTGCACTTTGCAAATACCTATGTCAAACTGTAAACACTGCTACCACACTCCGCTCGGTACTATTCCAAATGGCTGCTCCACTATACGTATCCAGATTGCTACTACGAGTCATCCGGATTAGTGTTAAAGCTTGTATCGACGTAACTCCTTACGACGAACTCTTTATCACCTCCATAATCGAGAAACATCTCCTCAGTCTCTTAGTTACTGAGGATAATCTTGACCGCTGTCCAGTGATCCTCTCCTGGTTCACTCTTGTACCCCCTGACGGACTCATGGCAAGGCACACACAGGTGCGGTACACAGCATGGCATAATATAGAGCCTATGGCTAAGGCATAGGGGACAACGTTCGTCCTTTCTCTTTCTTCTGCCGTTGTCGAGCTTTGAGTCTCACTCAAATTTCACACCTTACAAATCAGGCGAGAACTCTTTCTCTGACTGATCCATTTTGAACTCTTTCAAAATCTTGTCAAGGTATGCACTCATTGAAAGTCTCATCGAGCATCTTGATCTATCTCCATAGATTTTGATGCTCAACAATTAGGTAGCTTCATCCAGGTCTTCCTTTGAAAATCACTTTCCAAATGACCGTTTTATGTTTTCCAGAAACTCTACATTATTTCTGATCAACAATATGTCATCCACATATACTTATCAGAAATTCTATAGTGCTCCCACTCACTTTATTGCAAATACAAGTTTCTCATAAACTTTGTATAAACATCAAAACTTTGATCACCTCATCAAAGCGTATATTCCAACTCCGAGATACTTGCTTCAGTCCATGGAAGGATCACCGAAGCTTGCACACCTTTTAGCATCCTTAGGCCTGAAAAAACCTTCTGGTTGTATCACATACAACCTTTCCTCAAGTAAACCGTTAAGGAAACGATGTTTTGACATCCATCTGCCAGATTTCATAATTGAAAACACAGCAACTGCTAACATAATTCCAACAAACTTTAGCACCACTACGAGTGAGAAAGTCTCATCGTAGTCAACTCCTTGAACTTGTCACAAACATCTTTGCAACAAGTCGAGCTTTACAAATAGTGACATTCACCATCAGTGTATGTCTTCATTTTAAAGATCCATTTGTACTCAACGACCTGCCGTCCAACGAGCAAGTCTACCAAAGTCTACACTTGGTTTTCATACATGGATCCTATCTCGGATCTCATGGCCTCCAACCATTTGTCGGAATCCGGGCCCATCATCGCTTCTCCATACCTCGTAGGTTCATCGTTTGTCCAACAACATGACCTCCAAGACAGGGTTGTCGTACCGCTTAGGAGCAGTACACATCCTTGTCGACCTACGAAGTTCGATAGTAACTTGATCGTGAAGCTTCATGATCATCATCATTAACTTCCTCTTCAACTAACGTAGGCTTCATAGAAACAACATCCTGCGTTGCGCTACTCTCTGGTTGAACAAAGTTTAAACAACCTCATCAAGTTCTATCTTCCTCCCACTTAATTCTTTCGAGAGAAACTTTTCCTCGAGAAAGGATCCGTTTTAGTAACAAACACTTTGCACTTGGATCTAAGATAGAAGGTTCACCCAACTGATCTTAGGGTATTCTATGAAGATGCATTTGTCCGCCTTGGGTTCGACCTCATTAGGTGAAAACATTTTCCACACAAGTGTCGCAGCCCCAAGTATTAAGAAATGACATCTTAGGTTTCTATCAAACCATAATTCACATGGTGTCATCTCAACGGATTTAGATGGTGCCCTATTTAAAGTGAATGTAGTTGTCTCTAATGCATAACCCCAAAATTATAGTAGTAAAACGACAAGAGACATCATAGCACGCACCATGTCCAATAGAGCATAACTATGATGTTCGGACACACCATCACACTATAGTGTTCGAGGTGTCGTTTAGTTGTGAAACAACTTTCACATTGTCTTAAGTTGTATGCCAAACTCGTGACTCAGATATTCACCTCCACGATCATATCGCAGTCATTTTTATCTTCTTGTCACGATGATCTTTAAACTTCACTCTGAATTTGCTTGAACCTTTCAAACGATTCAGACTTGTGTTTCATTAAGTAAATATACACTATATCTACTCAAATCATCAGTGAAGGTAAGAAAATAACGATATCCACTGCACGCTACAAGACTCACTAGATTGCATACATCAACATGTATCATTTCCAATGAATCACTTGCCCGCTCCATCCAACGGGGTCCTTTAGTCATCTTGCCCAAGAGGCATGGTTCGCATGTCTCAACCGATTCGAAATCGAATGAGTCCAAATATCCATCACCATGAAGTTTCTTCATGCGCTTTATACCAATATGACATTTTGCGGCAGTGCCACAAGTATGTGGTACTATCATTATTTAACTTTGTATCTTTTGACATCAATGTTATGAACATGTGTATTACTACGATCAAGATTTCAACAAACCATTCTCACTGGGTGCATGACCATTGAAGGTATTATTCATGTAAACAGAATAAATATTATTCTCTGACTTAAATGAATAACCGTATTGCAACAAACATGATCTAATCATGTTCATCCTCAACGCAAAACACCAAATAACATTTATTTAGGTTCGTCACTAATCCTGAAGGTAGAGAGAGCGTGCGATGTTGATCACATCAACCTTGGAAACATTTCCAACACACATCATCACCTCACCCTTAGCTAGTTCTCCGTTTATTCCGTAGCTTTTATTTTGAGTTACTAACATTTAGCAACCGAACCGGTATCCAATACCCAGGTGCTACTAGGAGTACTAGCAAGGTACACATCAATAACTCGTATATCAAATATACTTCTGTCGATGTTGCCAGCCTTCTTATCTACCAAGTATCTAGGGTTGTTCCGCTTCAGCGACCTCTCACCTCATAATAGAAGCACTTAGTCTCGGGTTTGAGTTCAACTTTGGGTTGCTTCACTGGAGCAGCAACTAACTTGCTATCCATGAAGTTTCCCTCCTTGCTCTTGCCCTTTTCGAAACTAGTGGTTTGATTAACCATCAACACTTGACGCTCCTTCTTGATTTCTACCTTCGCGGTGTCAAACATCACGAACAGCTCAGGGATCAATACTTCTATCCCTGGTGTATTATAGTTCATCACTAAGTTCTAGTAGCCTTGTGTGCAGCAATGAGGACAATCCTCAGATCACGGACCCTATCCGCAATATTGCTACCAACATCTTTCAACTCTATTTCTCTAGGAACATATAAAATTTAAGGGAGCTACAGCGCGAGCTAGTAATCTACAACATAATTTGCAAAGACACTTTGACTATGTTCATGATAATGAGTTCAATTAATCATATTACTTAAGAACTCCCACTCAAATTGACATCCCTCCGATCATTCGAGTGATACATGATCCAAATTCACCAACTCAAGTCCGATCATCATGTGAGTTGAGGTGGCTGCAATGGTGAACATCATTATGTTGATCATATCTACTATATGACTCATGTTCGACCTTTCGGTCTCTCGTGTTCCGAGGCCATGTCTGTACATGCTAGGCTCATCAAGTTTAACCCGAGTGTTCTGCGCGTGCAAATCTGGCTTGCACCCGTTGTATGTGACCGTAGAGTCTATCACACCCGATCATCATGTGGTGTCTCAACACGACAAACTTTCACAACGGTGCACACTCGGGGAGAACACAATTCATCTTGAAATTCTAGTGAGAGATCACCTTATAATGCTACCGCCGTAGTAAGCAAAACAAGGTGCATAAAAGGATTAACATCTCATGCAATTCATAAGTGACATGATATGGCCATGAACTTGTGTTTAAGATCTCCATCTTCGAAACGCCGGCATGATCTCCATCGTCACCGGCACAACACCATGATCTCCATCATCTTGATCTCCATCAATGTGTTGCCATTGGGGTTGTGGCGCCAGCCCTGCTTCTACTTCTATTGCTACCGCTTAGCGATAAAGTAAAGCATTACATAGCGCTTAATGATTGACACGCAGGTCATACAATAATTAAAGACAACCCTATGGCTCCTGCCGGTTGCCGTACTCAACGACATGCAAGTCGTAAAATTCTATACATCACATGATCATCTCATACATCACATATATCTCATCATGTAATTGGCCATATCACATCACAACATACCTTGCAAAAACAAGTTAGACGTCCTCTAATTGTTGTTGCATGTTTTACGTGGCTGCTACGGGTATCTAGCAAGAACGATTCTCACCTACGCATAAACCACAACGGTGATACATAGATTGCTTTTCAACCTTCTCAAGGACCGCCTTTGTCGGATCCGATCCAACTAAAGTGAGAGAAACTGTCACCCGCAAGCCATCTAAGCAACAAGTTGCGTCGAGGGAACCGGTCTCTCGTAAGCGTACGAGTAATGTTGGTCCGGGCCGCTTCATCTCACAATCCCGCTGAACCAAAATCCGACCAAGGGAGGAAGCAATCTAAGCATCAATGCCCACAAACCTTTTGTGTTCTACTCGACATCTCATCGAACCATCAACCTCGCTCATGATGCCACTGTTGGGGAACATCGCATGGGAAACAAAAAATTTCCTACGCACACGCAAACCTATCCATGGTGATGAGCATCTACGAGAGGGAGAGTGGATCTACGTACCCTTGTAGATCGCTAAGCGTGAAGCGTTAAGAAACGCGGTTGGTGTAGTCGAACTTCTTCGCGATCCAAATCGTCGAGCGTCCCGCGATCCAATCACGAACCGTCCCGCGAACACATCATGATCCGTCCCACGAACTCATCATGATCCGCCTCACGATCTTGATCACGATCTGTCCCGCGAACTCATCACGATCCGTTCCGTGATCACATCACGAACCGTCTCGCGATCTCGATCACGGTCCTTCCGATCTAGCGCCGAACGGACATCACCTCCGCGTTCAGCACACGTGCAGCTTGATGACGATCTGCACCGTCTCGATCCAGTGAGAGGAGGTGGAGAGGAGAGAGAGTTCACCGGCAGCGTGACGGCGCTCCGGTGATGGTGGTGGAGCAATTCCGGCAGGGCTTCGCCTAAGCGCTGCACAAAACCAATCTAGAGGAGAAACTATGCACCGGTGTAACGGGTAGCATGTGGCCGGAAATTCTGTCCAAAAACCACCCAATCCACTAGTATATATAGGAGGAGAGGAGAGGCAGCCAAGGCCTTTGGGTCGGCCGAAATAGGAGGTGGGAAGCAATCCTACTTCACCTCCAATCCTAGTTGGAGTAGGATTGCCTCCTATTGGCTGATTTTCCACTTTTTGCTTTAGGACTTTCTCTCCTGCGCCATGGGCCTTTGTGTCTGTTTTCCCAGCCCACTAAGGGCTGGTTATTATTCTCCCACAGCCCATGGACCTCTTGGGGTCGAAATACCCCTCCCGGAGGCCTCCCGGTACACTACCGGCACTCCCGGTACACTACCGGCACTCCCGGTACACTACCGATGAGCCCGAAACTTTTCCGGAAACCAAACTGGGACTTCCTATATATGAATCTTTACCTCTGGACCATTCCGGAGCTCCTCGTGATGTCCGGGATCTCATCCAGGACTCCGAACAAACTTTGGTCACCACCATACATAACTCTACACTACCGAAACGTCACCGAACCTTAAGTGTGCAAACCCTGCGGGTTCGAGAATTATGTAGACATCACCGAGACACCTCTACAGACAATAACCAACGGCGGGACCTGGACGTCCACATTGGTTCCTACATATTCTACGAAGATCTTTATCGGTCGAACCTCTATGTCAAGGATTCAGTTAATCCCGTATAACGTTCCCTTTGTTCTTCGGTATGTTACTTGCCCGAGATTCGATCGTTGGTATCTCCATAACTAGTTCAACCTCGTTACCGGAAAGTCTGTTTACTCGTTCCATAATACAAGATCCCGCAACTAACAATTAGTCACATTGCTTGCAAGGCTTATTGTGATGTTGCATTACCGAGTGGGCCCTGAGATACCTCTCCGTCACACGGAGTAACAAATCCCAGTCTCGATCCATGCCAACTCAACAGACACCATCGGAGATACCTGTAGAGCACCTTTATAGTCACCCAGTTACGTTGCGACGTTTGATACACACAAGGCACTCCTCCGATATCTGTGAGTTGCATGATCTCATGGTCATAGGAACACATACTTGACATGCGGAAAACAGTAGCAATAAACTGACACGATCATATGCTACGTTTGCAGTTTGGGTCTTGTCCATCACATCATTCTCCTAATGATGTGACCCCGTTATCAAATGACATCTCATGTACATGGCTAGGAAACCTTAACCATCTTTTGATCAACGAGCTAGTCTATTAGAGGCATACTAGGGACATGGTTTTTTCTATGTATCCACACAATGCATCTAAGTCTCCGATCAATACAATTATAGCATGGATAATAAACGATTATCGTGAACAAGGAAATATGATAATAACTAATTTATTATTGCCTCTAGGGCATATTTCCAATAATATAATGGGACAAAAATCATCTTGTGGGGAACCAAGGACAAGAAAATCATTAGGATATTTTTTTCCCACACAAAACTTCAACATTTCTAACAATCCCAATTGGTGCTATAGTATCTGTATTATCAAGCTTAATTGTAACATCAGTTACCTCTAACTCAGTGGGTGCAATATCATTCATAATTTTTTATATATAAGGTAAAGGGAATTGCACTCACACTAGCACCCATATCACATAAGCCATGGTAACAATGATCTCCTATTTTAACAGAAACAATAGGCATGCCAACAACACGTATATGTTTATCTTTAGCATCAGGTCTAGCAATTCTAGCAGCTTCATCATAGAATTGAATAACATGTCCATCAATATTATCAACCAAGAGATCCTTAACCCTAGCAAAACTAGGATTAACCTTAATTTGTTCAGGAGGTGTAGGTGTTCTAACATAGCTCTTACGAGTCACAGTTGAAGCTTTAGCATATTCGTTTATTCTAACAGGGAAAGGTGGTTTCTCAATATAAGCAGCAGGAATAACAGGATCAACATTATAAGTAATAGTTTCTTCTTCAACTTTAATAGGTTCAACTACTTTCACTTTAATGGGAGGATGATATTTAAACCACTTCTCCATAGGGAGATCAACATGAGCAGCAAAAGATTCATAGAAAGAAGCTACTATCTCAGAGTCAAGTCCATATTTAGTGCTAAATTCACGAAAAGCATCGGTGTCTACAAAGGATTTAACACAATCAAACTTAAGGTTTATACCTAACTCCTTACTGTCATCGAGTTCCCAATCTCAAGAGTTGCGTTTAATTCTTTCCAATAAATCCCATTTGAAGTCAATATCTTTCTTCATATAGGAACCAGCACAAGAAGTATCGAGCATGGATTGAACATTACGAGAAAGGCAAGCATAAAAATTATGAATAATAATTTCTCTCGAGAGCTCGTGATTGGGGCATGAATATAACATTGACTTAAGCCTCCCCCAAGCTTGAGAGATTCTTTCTCCTTCACGATGCCAAAAATTACAGATATAATTCCGATCACGATGAACTAGATGCATGGGATAGAACTTCTGATGAAATTCCATTTTCAATTGGTTGTAGCTCCATGATCCAATATCATCACATAGCCTATACAATGTCAATGCCTTCTCCTTGAAAGATAAAGGAAAGACCTTCTTCTTGACATGATCCTCGGGTAGACCTACAAGCCTAAATAATCCACAAACTACATCTCCCTGGGAACACCCGACATGTCAAAGACTTCCATGCGAAGATGTCCCAGTTCTCACAGAGTAACTGGATGAGCTCGCCTTCCTATTTCTCGCCGAGTGTCGTGGAGATGTTGGTCGCCGCTGCACTCAGATCCAATGGATGGATGTGGACTTGCTTTGTCTTGCCGGCCGACTAAAAAGCAGACTTTGTATCCGACTTCTTTGACCCGAGAAGCTCTGCGACATCCATTATCTTCTTGTATTTATCGAACTCGGCGACTGTTATCTGCAGGTCTGCGATCTTGGAGCCCTTTTGGAGGCGCACTTGTCCATGATTCTCCGATTGCCCGTGACTGTGATCACGCATTTCAGACCTAGCATCTTAAGCTTAAGATAAACATATCATGGTCGATGCATGAAACGTGCATAGGTGGGCCTACCCGGGATGACATGGTATGCACTACAAAAGTCGAACACCTCGATGGTCAGTCGTTCCTTCCTGTAGTTCTTCTCGTCACAAAGACAATGTTGAGAGTGATTTACCCAAGTGACTTCGCTTTCTCTAGGGGATTACCCCGTGAAGGTGCATGTTGCTCCTGCTCATACTGGACATGGGGTGTACATCACATTCAACAAGTCAGCATACATGATGTTGAGCCCACTACCCCCATCCATGAGGACTTTGCGCAGTCGGACTCCATTGACAGCCGGATCGACGACCAGTTCTTGCCGTCCCGGGGTCAGTACGTGGGCTGGGTGATCAGACTGATCAAATGTAATGGCATCTTGACCCAATCCAAATACTTGGTGGCAGTCAGAACTGCCATGCTGACCTCTCAATGGATAACCTTCAGTCGGCTCCTGCTTTTGACGTACGCAAAGATCATGAGGACCTTCTCGATGTTGGGGCTACTCGGAGGATTCTTCTCCCTCTATGTCATCATCATCCTTGTCCTCAGAGGGCTCTCCTCGCATCTCCTGCTTCAGCAGATGACATTCCTAAGTGGTATGCTTCGGCAAAATTGGGTTGCCATGTTCATCCCTCCTGGTGTGAATCTGATAGGGCTGATCCAAGATGTCACCCTTGGGCTCGCTTTTCTTCTTGATTGACCAATCTTTCTTCTACTTCTGTTTCCCCTTGCTCTTGCTTTGCCCTCGTACAACTGCAGCTTCTGCTTTGCCGGCCGACTCAACTTTTCATTTCTGTTTCTTGCCGGTATTGATCCCCGACTGAGGAAACTTGGTCGTGAGGCCCTTCCCACTCCTGAGGCGGTCTCCTTCTTCGTCGTTGGCGTACCAACTAGCAATTTCCATAGCCCGACTAAGGGAAAAAACATCACACCGGCTGAACTTCAGGATGAGCTCACGGTACTAGAGGCTTGCCTTTGAAGGTGAAGATGGCCTGATGCTCCATCACGTTCTCCACAATGTTGTGTTGTGTGGTGAAACGTTGTATATACTCGCAAAGAGTCTCATTGTTCGTCTGCACACAATGCTGCAATTTACTCAATCCACCCGAGCGCTTGTAAGTTCCATCGAACGTCTTGACAAACACCCGGGCCACCTTATCCCAGCTGTAAAAAATGGCAGCGGGCAACTGATTCAACCATGCCTTGTCGATCCTTCCAACATGAGGAATAAGTGCTTCATTGCGACAAAATCATTGCCGCTGCCGATCTGAACGGCCACTCAGTAATCTTCCATCCAAGTCTCTGGCTTTGACTCGCCATTGAACTTGCCTATCCTTGTTGCCAACCAGTAGTTGGAGGGGATCTCAGCTTCTCGAATGTATCTGCTAAAATACTCGAGCCTAGAAACAGCACGAGCACTCGATCGCTCTCTGCTAGCCCTGACTCTGTCAACCACGCCCTGAGCGATGATGGACCTGACATTGAGCCATGGCGCTTGGAAATCTCTGTCTTCGTAATCCCTCCGCCGAGCGGGACTGTGCCTCCGGTCGTCCAAGTATGGTCGTCTGTGACCATATGACTGGCATCCGTAGGCGACATCCCTTAGAGGGGTGAAAGCACATTTGCTCCCTTGGTGGTTTTGGTAATTAATAGCAGCATATAAGTCATTGAACTAATATCTTCACTAGGTATATTTCAGGAAAAGTTCAATGATGGGAATGGCAAAAGGATTGTGGAATTACCCCAAGGTTCAAGGAAATAGGTTGGCCAAGCTTCAAGCAAGAGGACTCTACATTTTACATTTGTGAGAAATCACTTTGAGCCCATAGGAAAGCCAATACTATTAAAAGGGGGTAAAGTTTTGATGGTGAACAATACGCTCAAACGTGCACAAGTGACAGTCACCAAAACATCCACATACTCTCCCACCAAAGTCTGTCCTAAGCCAAACATGCCAAATCAGTGCAACCAACTTTCCCATCCCGGTGCCACCGAGTTCCAAACCCTAGACACACTCAGCCAAACCCTAGCTCTTCGGTGCAGCCGACACAGCACTCGATGCCATCGTCTTGGGTTGCCAACTTTCTGTTATGCAAATTCACATTTTCGGTCCGACCGAGAATGGTGAATCGGCATCACTGAGACTGGTAAATCTGACCGTTGGTCACCTTATCGGTGCAACTAAGAGTTGTATATCGGTCCTTCGAGATTCAAAAAATGCCACTTTTTGTCACTTCGGTACCACCGAGATTTACACATCCGTGTCACCGAGTGTGACTTATTGTGTGTAACGTTTGGATTTTTGGGGATGCCTATATATACCCCTTCACCACCACTCACTCAAAAGAGAAGCACTTAGAACTATTCCATACCTACCCTACTCAGTTTTCTAAGAGAGAACCACCTAACCTTGTGTTGAGGTCAAGATCTTCCACTCCAACCATATGGATCTTTATTTCCATCCTCCCCAAGTTTCTTTCCACCAATCCCATCTCTTCTACCAAGCCAAATCTGTGAGAGAGAGATTGTGTGTTGAGGAGACTATCATCTTGAAGCACAAGAGCAAGGAGTTCATCGTCATTGACAAGCCTATTACCTTTTGGAGGGTGGTGCCTCCTAGATTGGTTAGGTGTCTCTTGGGAGCCTCCTACTTCGTGTTGTGGAGTGAATCAAGAAGTTTTTAAGGGCAAGGAGATCGCCTACTTCGTGAAGATCTACCCATAGTGAGGCTAGTCCTTCGTGGACGGAAGCCACATGGAATAGTCAAGGTTGCTTCTTCGTGGAACCCTCCGTGGGTAGAGCCCTCCATGGACTCTTATGACCATTACCCTCCATGGGTTGAAGACTCCATGAACGTGGACGTACGATAGCACCACCTATCGGAACCACGGGAAAAATCATCGTCTCATCACTTGTGTTTGCATTCCTAACCCTCTCTTTACTTACATGTGCAATGTATTTATTTTCCGCTGCCACACTCTTAGACATGTATGTGTAGGGTGTTACTTGGTATGCTATGAATGCTAAAACTTGCCAAGAATTAAAATTGGGAAAAGGCAAAACTTTTAGTTGGTCAAGTATTCTAATCCCCCTCTATACCTACTTTCGATCCTACAAGTGGTATCAGAGCTTTGGTCTCCATTGCATTGGTTTCACAACCTAGGAGAAGTATGGCATCTAGTGAGGGAAATTATCACCGTAGAGGTCCGTACTTTGATGGCACTAATTTTGCTAGTTGGAAGCATAAAATGAAAATGCATTTGCTTGGTCATAATCCTGCCATTTGGGTTGTTGTTCGTGTTGGCTTGCAAGGTGAATTCTTTGCGGATGGAAAGGAACCGGATCGTGAAGATTTGGCGGATGAATTGAAGATGTTGCAACTCAATGCTCAAGCATGTGACATACTCTTCAACTGCCTATGTCCTGAAGAATTCAACAAAATCAGCCGTCTTGAACATGCAAAAGAGATATGGGATACTTTGGTTGATATGCACGAAGGAACTGAGTCCGTGAGAGAATCCAAGTTAGATGTTCTTCAAGGTCAACTTGACAATTTCAATATGAAGGATGGTGAAGGAGTCGCTGAAATGTACTCTAGGCTAGATCTCATCACCAATGAGATCGCCGTCTTAGGAAGCGAAGAAATGACTGACAAGTTCATCATCAAGAAGATACTTCGAGCTTTGGATGAGAGATATGACACCGTGTGCACATTGATCGAAATGATGCCCAACTACAAAGATCTCAAACCAACAGAAGTGATTAGTAGAATTTTTGCTCATGAGATGACACTCAAAGACAAGGAAGACCTTCATCACAAGTCTAGCGGTGCTTACAAAGCCACAAGTGATGCTCCCGCTACCTCAAGCGACAACCTTGTCACAAATGAAGAGATAAGCCTCATGGTCAAGAAATTCAACAAGTTCTACAAGAAAAGAAGCAAAGATCATAACTCCAACTCAAGATATGAAGACAAGCGTTCATCAAGTCATGACCGAAACTACTACAATTGTGGGAAGCCCAGACACTACTCCAATGAGTGCTCGGCTCCCTCCAAAGGGAGAGAAGAGTCACCAAGAAGACGAATCTCAAGAGACGAATCTCAAGAGACGAATCTCAAGAGAGAGGAGGAGTAGAGATGATCATTATGAATGAAGACCCTCAAGGAGAACTAGGGACTCAGAGAAGAAGGACAAGCACACCAAGGGCTACTCAACAAGAAAGCATCAAGCTCATGTTGGTGAATGGGTTTCTGCCTCCGACTCCAACAACCACTCCGAGAGAAGCTATCACTCCAACTCCTACTACAGTCAAGATGATCGTGTTGCTGGAATTGCACTAGTGACAACCAACTCCTATGATCTATTTGATTCACCAAATGAAGGAGGTGGAAGTTGCTTCATGGCTAAAGGCCCCAAGGTATCACACCCCGAATATCTTGATTTCGATAGTGATGAAGATGATTTGCTTTACGATGATCACTTGCTATGTGATAAAACTAGTGAACTTGATATTTCTCATGCTAGTCAAGATAATTCAATTGATTATGATAAGATGAAAATATAAGGAACTAACTAAAGAACTCAACACTCTTAAGTTAGCTCATGAATCTACTCTTGAAGATCATAGAGAGCTTGTAAGAACTCATGAGAAGCTACGCTTCGAGAAGCTCAATTTGGAGTAAGAACATGAATTTCTTAAAGCTATCAATGACGATCTCCAAAAGAAGACTTCATCTTATATTACCAAACGACTACTCTTGTCTACATTCATGCCACAAGTCAAATCTAAGAAAACTAGTAACAAAGGAAAGAAAGGTTCTTCATCTAGTAGCAACAATAAAAATGTTAAACCCAATGATGTTGCTCCTAGTAGTTCTATTGATTCCACTAATGATGATTCTCTTAGCCAAGTTACACTTGAGCAAGAAAATGCTTTATTTAAAGGAATTATAGAGAAAGCTATCTAGAAGAGTCTTGAAGGGTATAAACAATTTGATGAGATTGTACGCAAGCACGAAGGATACTAGAAGAATCGCGGTGTTGGCTACTTCAATGCTAATGGAGTTGAATGGGAAGAAGATCAATATCCCAATCCCAAGTTTGTTCCTCAAAAGAAAAGGTATGAAAATACTCTTCCCAAGGGGACAAACACTCAAGATGACCTTCACCACAAGACACCAAGCTCAAGGACAAGAACAAGCTCCAAGAGGACTTTGACTCTTATGAAGATGAATCCCAAGCTTTGGTGAAGTGGGTTCCCAAGGATACTACAAGCTCAACTTCTACAAGTGCTACTTCAATACCAAGGATCCCCATCAACTTGATGTGGATTCCCAAGAAGACGAAGTAAAGAGTTCTTGAGGGGTGACTCCGCCAATGAAATTCACTCACATCCATTATTGGCAAGACATATTTACAATCAACATCAACCCTATGCAATAGATCAAGGAGTCACACATTCCCTCAAAGGTAAGCAAGAGACAAGGTAATCAACAAATCAATGGACATCATTACATATGCTTTGCACTCCATGTCCATAGATATCCTTGTATTTGTCTCTTGTGTGTTGGGACTAACCCATGTAGGTGAGAATGGTAAGGAAACAACAAGGATGCTCCCAAATCTTGGTGATCTTCATCAACCTTGAGCATCCACCACTACCTCACCAACATGAAGTCTTCATCGACAAAACCCAAGGTTACTTTATCCCTCTTATGGGGAGATGTCACATCAAGGGGGAGCTTTACTCTAAGACTTGAGTCAAAGCATCTCATAGTATGTGACAAACATTAAATGCTTTATGTAAAAGTGGTAACCCCACTTGTGCTTAAACGATGAGTATGACCTATGATCAAGTACTCTTACTTGGCTCCTAAGTCAAATACTCATATATAGATGACTTCGTCATCACCCAAGTGCTTGTTAGATGCTAGAGTATATGTGCATGTTTTCCATGTTTTCATTTGACATCTTATTGTGTGAGCATGTTGGTCTGCATTTATTTTCACATTCGAGGATATCCAATTGTTGTTATTTGGTTTCTGATTTATCTTTTGCCAATTGGATATACAAGAATGCCTAGGACCACTTCTTTAGCTATCTATGCTTTATCACCTCATACTCTATTCATGCTGCATCACAAAATTTGAACATGTGCTTTTCGATCCCTCTGTGTGTGGAGCACTTGGAGTTCCGTATCGACGAGGACTCACCATTAAAACCTCCCAAGTGCATCTCGGTGGAACCAACCACAAAATCTCGGTCTCACCGAATGCCTAGGGTTGATCTAGTTTTTCAATCTCGGTACCACCGATTCCATTTTCTCGGTTACACCGAGTGTCCCTGTCAGCTGACAGTTGAGGCACTCGGTGACACCGAAAACTTAGAATCGGTGTCACCGAAAGTGATGGGTGTATAAAGCTGGACCCCGACGCTTTGAAATTTCTATCTCATACGTCGCGCTCCAAAACCCTAAGTTGCCGCTCCGAAGACCCCTGGTCGTCGCCCTTGTATCCCCGTGCTCCTCCGCTGCTGCGAATCGCCGTTGCCGACGAAATCCACTCCCTCGTCGCCGCCGTAGAGGATCCGCGCCAAGCTAGGGTACGGATTCGATCTCTAGTGCCCTCCCCGTCCGATTCTTGCACATTAGATTCTTGTTTATCATCATTGCACCCTTTGCACATGTTTCCATCCTCTCAAATCCCCAAAATATCGCGATAGATGAATTTTCTAGGGTTTTGCCATCCGCCCGATACATCTCGGTGGAACCGAAATGGAAATATTGGTCTCACCGATATGCTTTTCTATGAGGTTGAGAACTGACTCGATGGAACCGAGTTGCTCTTTTCGGTATGACCGAAAAGGGTGCCGAGTTTTGGTTAAGAGAGCCAGTCAGTCTCGGCCCCACCAAAATTTTTGTTTCGGCTGCACCGATATCTATTTGACAGAATGCAAAAGTCTTGAAAATTCATTGCTCTAATTTCAAAAACCAGCCTCATTTTGTGATGACTCATCTTCTTTTGCTCTCCTATACTCTATTCACTGGGTCAGTATGTCAGGCTTAGAGGACAATCAGAATTTGCCAGAGCAGGGAGTTGATATGAGTTATGGAACAAGCCCAGAAGCCAATTCTTTCTCAGATCCAAGCACCCCCAGCTCTCATGGGTTGCCCAAGGCTGCCAACAGAACCAGGAAGAAGCTCAACTCTGGTGAAGAAGATTCAGATTTCATTCCTGAGGAGACTCTTGCTAAGAAGCAAGAAAAAGCTGTCAAGAAGTCAACAATTGAAGCTACTTCATATCGTAAAGTTGTCAGCAAAGTCTATGCACCTGCTTCAACATTCAAAGCACATGAGACTGCCAGAGAAACTATATCAGTTGAGGTCCCTAAGCGAGCTAGGCCTAAAAAGGCAGGGGAGAAAAAGTCCAGGAAGAGAATTGTCTGTGTTATGGGAAGGCCTTCCCTCTATGTTTGAGGATCAAGAGGAGGCTGCTGGCTCTGCTGCTGAGGAGGAGGAGGAAGAGCATGCTGAGATAGTACGTCCCAAGAAGAAAGACAAGAAGCTCATGGCTGATGTTATGCCAAAGACTGGCACCTCCAAGAGCACCAAGCCTGCATCTAAGAAGGCTATTGCTCAGAAGTCCAAGAGGACCACCAGAGACATACCTGCTTCAGAGAAGAACAAAGGGACTGCCTCTAGAGTGGAAGATGATGATGACTTGACTACTTTGATGAAGCTCAGACCACATCTTCTAGTGCATGATGCCAGCCACTTAGTTGCTGAGGACATGAAGAAGCGAAAAGACTCGGGCTTGAGAGCCTGGAGAGCCATAGATCCTTATACTCAGCGAAGGAAGACTGCTATTGACTACAAGTTCTACACCAGAGAGCAACATGATTTCTATGAGACCGTTCTGCTTGACAAGAGCCCAGCTGTTAGCGACATGAGGTATGTCGATTGGAAGTTCATCAAAGACAATGTGAACTACTTCCCAAGTGTACAAGACAACTTCCATTGCATTGGTCTGGATCAGTTCATTGGCAGAGAACTTACTACATGGAATGACGAGATGATCATGCAATTCTACTCCACTGCTCATTTCTACGGAGATGGTAGAATTGTATGGATGACTGAAGGTGCTAGATATGAATCCACTATTGAGGAATGGGCTGCTCTACTTGAAGTTCTAGAAGCTCAGGAAGGAGATTTGGATGTATACTCTGGACCCAAGGCAAGTCACAATGCCATGAAAGACATGTATACTCCTATCCCCGCAGACAAGGTGCAATCACATAATCTAGGATCCATCTATTATCTTCAAGCAGGCCTCCGGACTATGAACACTATACCCAGGCATACCTTGATGCCCAAGTCTAGAGATGACAAGATGATCCGAGGCTACTCCATTAATATGATGATCCACCTTGATAGGAACACCACGATTAGAGTAATGGATCTGATTGTCGAGACAATCAAGATGGTTGCTGCTGACCAGAAGCGCTCATGTTGTTATGCACCCAACATCCAGTTGCTCATCAACTCTCAGTTGGAGAAGCACATTTTCGCTCTTGATCGCCCACATCAGCCCTTACAGCCAGAGTTCGAGGATAACATTGTGGTGATGGACCTAGATCATCCCACATCCGCTACAGCATGAGCAGGGGTAGAAGCTATTCGAGCCGCTAGTGCTCAAGTCCCTAGATCCAGGAATGAGCAAATGGATCTTCTTATCTTAGCCATCCAAGGCATGCATAAGGATATCAAAGGGATTCTGGAGAACCAGAACAGCCTTGTGAGGATCTTCGAGACAAGGATCAAGGTGCTTGGTGACAAGGTGGACAAGTTGTCCAAGACAGTGATAGACCTCCAGAAGGAAGTTGACTCCGTGCACATTCCTCGGGTCTCTTCTACCTCTTTTCATGATGATGATGATGATGATGAGGAGGAGGAGGAGGAGGAGGAGGAGGAGGAAGGATCACCTCTCAGGACGGGCACCCAGTTCTTCACTCAGGCTAGATCAACTACAGTGCCTGCTCCAGAGTCGAGGTCCTCTTCATCAGCTCCTGCTACTAACATCACATCACCTGCTCCATCAGCTCCTGCTCCACCAGTGTCTACTCCAGCTCCTTCGAAGACATCTGCAGAGATCTTCGTCGATGCCTTGCTCTTGACTCCTTCATCGACAACTGGAGGAGATCAGCCCAAGAACGCTTAGATAGATACCTTTGAACTTTTTGGTAACTTGTTGTCAAAGGGGGAGAAGTGCATATAGATCATTAGGCTTCGAGAGAGAGAGAGCGTTTGGTGTTTGCTGCTTTTTCAAAAACAATTGCTTTTAGTTGTCGTGATACTCTTTTGTCTTGCTTGTGATACACGCTCGATGATGTTTGATCATACTCTTTAATGTGTGATGCTACTATTTCCTATCATCTTAAATGTTTATGTGATGATCATTCATCTTTGGTTGATTGTGTTGTGCTATGATGTTCATTTCAAGTGGTATGTGACATGTGAGAAGTGACCCATGTACCTAATCGATTGTGCATTTGCATTCAAATGCAAATCTAAAATAATGCACAAATTTAGGGGGAGCTCTTGTTTATCACATACTCCTCAAAGCGACGACTATATTCTATGATTATATCTTTGTCGAAGCTTTGATCTATATGTTGTCATCAATTACCAAAAAGGGGGAGACTGAAAGCACATTTGCTCCCTTGGTGGTTTTGGTAATTAATAACAACATATAAGTCATTGAAATAATATCTTCACCAAGTATATTTCAGGAAAAGTTCAGTGATGGGAATGGCAAAAGGATTGTGGAATTACCCCAAGGTTCAAGGAAATAGGTTGGCCAAGCTTCAAACAAGAGGAATCTACATTTTACATTTGTGAGAAATCACTTTGAGCCCATAGGAAAGCCAATACTATTAAAAGGGGGTAAAGTTTTGATGGTGAACAATATGCTCAAACGTGCACAAGTGACAGTCACCAAAACATCCACATACTCTCCCACCAAAGTCTGTCCTAAGCCAAACATGCCAAATCGGTGCAACCAACTTTCCAATCCCGGTGCCACCGAGTTCCAAACCCTAGACAGACTCAGTCAAACCCTAGCTCTTCGGTGCAGCCGACAACCACTCGGTGCCACCGAGTTGGGTTGCCAACTTTCTGTTATGCAAATTCACATTTTCGGTCCAACCGAGAATGGTGAATCGGCATCACCGAGACTGGTAAATCTAACCGTTGGTCACCTTGTCGGTGCAACCGAGAGTTGTATATCGGTCCCTCCGAGATTCAAAAGTTGCCACTTTTTGTCACTTCGGTACCATCGAGATTTACACATCGGTGTCACCAAGTCTGACTTATTGTGCGTAACGGTTGGATTTTTGGGGATGCCTATATATACCCCTCCACCACCACCCACTCGAAAGAGAAGCACTTAGAACTATTCCATACCTATCCTACTCAGTTTTCGGAGAGAGAACCACCTACCCTTGTGTTGAGGTCAAGATCTTCCACTCCAACCATATGGATCTTGATTTCTAGCCTCCCCAAGTTGCTTTCCACCAATCCCATCTCTTCTACCAAGCCAAATCTGTGAGAGAGAGACTGTGTGTTGAGGACTCTATCATCTTGAAGCACAAGAGCAAGGAGTTCATCATCATTACCGAGCCTATTACCTTTTGGAGGGTGGTGCCTCCTAGATTGGTTGGGTGTCGCTTGGGAGCCTCCTACTTCGTGTTGTGGAGTGAACCAAGAAGTTTGTAAGGGCAAGGAGATCGCCTACTTCATGAAGATCTACCCATAGTGAGGCTAGTCCTTCGTGGACAGAAGCCGCATGGAATAGTCAAGGTTGCTTCTTCATGGAACCCTCTATGGGTAGAGCCCTCCGTGGACTCTCACGGCCATTACCCTCCATGGGTTGAAGACTCCATGAACGTGGACGTACGATAGCACCACCTATCAGAACCAAGGGAAAAATCATCATGTCATCACTTGTGTTTGCATTCCTAACCCTCTCTTTACTTACATGTGCAATGTCTTTATTTTCTGCTGCCACACTCTTAGACATGCATGTGTAGGGTGTTACTTGGTATGCTATGAATGCTAAAACTTGCCAAGAATTAAAATTGGGGAAAAGGAAAAACTTTTAGTTGGTCAAGTAGTCTAATTACACACACCCCCCTCTAGACCTACTTTTGATCCTACAAGGGGGCGACTAAGAGCGACGGTGGTCATCGCACCTGCGGTGTCCATACTGATCTCTCGGAGGAGGAGAACGTCGATGTCTTCCTGGTGCAAGCGTACTGTGAGCCGACTACACCATGTCTGCTCAGGCGGACCTTCTGTAGACGCGGTTTTGCGATTGGGAAACCACCGAGTTCTACTCTAGTGTCATCTTCAGCAGAGCTTGAATCTGTCGAATGACTTCTCGTGTTGCCAAATCAGATGGCTATATGGAGTCAACGATCCTGGTCATCGCGGCAAAGTTCTGCAGCGGAGTATGCATCACCTTGTAATTTCACAGGCGATCGTTCAGGAACAACTGTCTGCGGTGCCAATTGGAACTAGGCTGCTCTAGAGCCGCCCAATCGTCGAGTGACTTCTGCAGCCATACCAGCCTCTCATGCTCAGCCAGAGTGGCCTGATGCATGGCTTCTAGGGCAATTTCTTCCGGGGTCGTCCCGATGATAGGGATGAATAGAGCGTGCTCATTCCTCTGCCTAAGTTCCTTCCGCTCCTCCCGAGAGAGACTAGGGAATATAGATGTCATCGGCCTTGTCTTCATGGTCATATTCCTCTCATCCGTGGGAATTCCCCGCAAAGAAACTGAGGAGGTCCTCCGACCATGCCAGCCATCAAAATTTCTGTAGCTGATTGGCTGCTCTCACAGTCAGACTCATTAAAGGAGTCATCATGCGAGGAGGGAAACAAGTCGAGGGTGGGATCATCGGAGTCGAGTGTGGCCACCTGCTCGGCTGTGCTCTGGAGGGCCACAACATGCTTGATCCAACATTGGAGCCATGAGAGCCTGGAGCACTTGCGACGGCGTCCAGCGAAATGAAGGGGTAGCGAGCGGTACGGGACCGACGACTGTCGGAGAAGGACTCCGAACGTCATTGCACGGAAATGCACTGCGCCATGGGCAGGCAGCGCGTCCGTGTCCAGCGGAGCTTCCAGCAGCCATGATGAGTCATCGACGATGAAGCTGAGGGAACCGAACAGAATCTCTTCATCGAGGGTCATCATGATGATTGGAAGAACTACACCTGTGACGGAAATCACTAGAGGTGCATCCCCATAGTGGCCCCCAATTGTTGAGAGAACGATCCTGACAATAGTACTGGGGGTACGAATGAGGGTTCAGCCTAGCTACGACATAGATGTATCACTCGGATTTAGTGAGTTCCGGTCCCTCTCGGAGAGGTAAAGACCCTACACCTCGGGCCTGGAGGCTTGTGTTTTCTCTGCGAGTGTATGATTAGAAAGGATTCTGAACCCTTGCCTCAGAACTCTGGGATGGCTTATATAGTGTTCGTCAGGACCCGTCGTGCTTCATTACAAATGCAATTAATGTGAGTAACTACCGGCGTTACTAGAAACTGCAACCTTGACTACATGTGTTGCAAGAATGTTGTCCATGTATAGTGTTAAGTCCCTCGGCCATTGCAGCTTTCACGTCATCCATGCCTCTTCTCTGCTCAAGTGCTGGTGTCTGGCCGACTGGTGAGAGGACGTCCAAGTGACTCTTGATTCGAGTGGACCCGACGAATGCATCCGAATGCGTTCGTGGTCCTGAGACAATAATGGCCATGTGGGATCTTAGGTGGTTCCGGATGTCAGGTCCATGAACCTACCACTAGTAGGTGACCCATCAACGCTTGGATTATTTCTGACCTAAAATTATGCATGCGGCTAAGGGAACTCTCAGTACTTCCTAAGTTATATCATGTGCATTAAATAGTTATCGACATATAACCTCTTTAAAGAATTGTATCTTATTTTACTACCCGTGGTAATACTTAATTCAAGGTTACCCAGTGGCTGATAAATCGTGTGTTTGCCTCACTGCCATTTAGTGACGCCGTTCGAATGCTGTCGTGCCACATTGGTTGGTGTTTTCATGGACGGGACAACTAGGGTTTTCTGTGTAGTGCAAAAAAGGTGCTTGAACATACAATTCTCATTAAATTTAAATATATGTTATTTTCTTCGGTTCCGACGCACGGACATATGTCCTAATGCTACTTGAATTCAAAATATCATCACAGTGATGCGGGGGTTTTAACCTCCTTGTCTAAAAAAAGATCGATCGTTAAGGTTGGATTGACCAAAAATGCACGTCTTGTACCCCTTCACATCATGCTTCTGGCCTCCCGTCGACACCATCGCCAATCTATCCCGTCTTATGTAGCCTTAGGGTCATGGAGGTGCGTTGAATCTTGGCCCTTAGGGCGATTGAGATGCAGTGGATCCCGGCATTTGTTGATGAGAGGGCTCGTGTTCCGCTTAAATTGAATCCAGATGTCTACAGGTTGATTCTGATCTTCGCTTTTTTTCATCGATAACGGTTGTTGTTCTGATGCGTTGGTCCTACCTTAGCACGAGAATTTTATTCGACTATCTAATACAATAAGGCTTGTCCGGCCCCGATAAGAAAGAGGCGATGATGACGGCGCATCTTCGGCTAGCTCGAGTATTTGTACTCGCCAATAGTTAGTTACGGACGTGGATGTAATTTTACTTCTAGAGTTAGCATCGTAGACTTTTCCCATCCCTTGTATATATGCATGTGTACGTGTAGCTAGCTAGAGCATGGACCTGCTTAATTAGGCTTGCGACGGCCAAGCTAGCGGGCTAGCTCTACAAATGTGTGGGGTGCGGGCTACAGAGCTTGGTAGCTTTCCTACAGGAGAGGACAGGTACGTGCGTCGCGACCCCTCCCTGTTCCGTTCCTGACATGCATCCCATTGTCGCCGGCCGGGCAACGGAGCTAGGGTCCAGGCGGCCGCGGTGGCTTCCGCTTGTACGCGACCGCCCTCCGTCTTATTCTCCCCCGGCCCGTGCCCTCGCCGTCCGTCCAGCCGGCCGGTCTCACGCACATGCCTAGGCAGGCTAGCTAAACCCGCGGGAGGTGTCGAGCTAGCCTAGCCAGACGGCCTGATGCATCGAGATCATGCACGCATCAGGCGGTCTGTCATGCGCCCGATCGACACCGGTACAACTTGAGGAATGCGACCGTGGGCAGTACGATAGCTAGATCGTTCGTTGCCAATTTGGTTGCGACAACGGACGCATGCGATTTGGATGCATGCGTGCTGTTCATGCATGCACTTGTGGCTACCGATTGAGCTGGTCTGTACGTGAAACTAGGTCGATCAGTTAATGTATTGGAAAGGGATGTAACATATATTTGTCGATCGTCGGCCGATCGAAATGGATCGAGTCCGTTCGGCTGATGTGCATGCATGTACATAGCACCGTACGAGTTATTTGGTCGAAATGCAACTAGAGGATGAGAAGCGAGCGGATCAAATGCAGCTTGCTATATCTGATCATTTTTCCTTGGGTTTTTTATTAATTCTTGGAAATGTATGCCTGGTTTTTGGCCACCGTCCGATTCATTGTCGCTCACGTGTGACTCTAGCTAATCATCTACAACGTACTATACTGCAATATAATTAACATGTTTGTATTGTGAGTATGTCGGCAGATTATATCAGATGTGCCGAACGAACCCGCAGAAGCGCTTCCTTGACACCTGCATGCGTTGCCTGCCGACGTTTTAGATTTTAGCGCCCGCAAGCTAGCAGCAACATAAAATTGCCACTCTTTGATCGGTAAAGTACATATACTTTGCTTTGATTCAGAGTAATAATAATCCCTAATTTGTAGTGTATATGACCTGTCATCTCTAGCTAGGACCAAGATAAACCGTTTCACTGAGAGAGCAAAAGCAGGCACATAATTTAGTGTGGTGGTGCTAATTTTGTCAATGATTGCATTTCCTCTCTACAATACAGCGATGGTATAATACTCCTTATGGAAGATGATTTAAAATGGACCAAAAAATTTAAGTTGTTGCTTTGTGCTTCCGAGCAACCTTTTGTGCTGAAAATTAACTCGTGCGAGAATGCAATTTCTGATCCGGAGAGCTCAAAGATGTTTCTAATCAGTATATTGAGTTCTTTGGTTGTGAGAGGATAGCTACAACTCCACTATCAGAGGATTTCAGCAGGTCGCCAAGAAATACGGAACGCCGACATAAAGTGTGCGAAAAAAGAAGGCAACAAAAGTTGTTGAATAGTTAATAAGGCAAGCACATGTCCTCGTGCGGCTTAGCCTTAACAACTAGGTTCTCCGTATGAAGTTTTCCTTTTCATAATGTTGTTCTTGAAAATCCCATAGCGCATGCAAACGGTTGGATATTATCAGAGGTTTCCTAAGAATTTGATGACCAAAAGAAAAAAAATGCATAACAAAATGCAATGCACTATACAGCCTAAAGAGGCATGGAGGTCTGGGATCTAGGATCTTGAACCTAAGAGCACCTCCTTGTTGGGAACACATGGTCACGGGGGCTACTACAAGGATATCATTTGGCAATATTCTTTCGGATCCAAAGAACTTTCGTCGGTCCAATGTAAAGATGGGATTCCCACTTCTAGGAAGATCTTATGGAAATACTACGACATTTCTTTCATTTCGGAACTTCCAAAACTAAGGATGGTTGGCTGCGGTGGCGGGGCCTTGTGGTATACGATGACTGGCTGCAGGTAGCCCGTTCGGTGATCTTCCGTGGCGCCAGCCGTGTCTGGTTTTGTTCTACAGTGTTCTCCGTCAGAGTCGGAGTTGCGTTGCATGGCCGCAGGTGGTCGAGATTTTGGCATAGATCTCCATGCAGCTTCACGTGTCCTCTACAGTGTGCATTGAGTCGACGATCGCCTATGTCAGAGTCGAAGTCGTTTGCTCAGAGTGTAGGAATGGCGATGATGCCTCTAGGGAAGGAGTGATGATGATGACGCCTGCGTGCTGTCTTGCCGAGACTCTCTTTGGAGTGGTGTGTGTGGGCTTTTTTATGTGTGCCTCTCAACGGGTGTAACAGTTTTCGCACGATTTTCCATAATTAACCGGAGAATCTGGTTTTAGCTCGATTTTTCCTAATTAACTGAGCAATTCTTTTTCTTCTTAATAAATGCAAGATAACTGTCATTTCAAAAAAAAACTAAGAATGGTCCTAAATACGATTCCTAGAAGACAAATGGCTAGGAAATGCCCCGCGTTGAAATATAGAGAACTCAGCATGTCTGGTAGAACGAGAGAACATTCTTTGCTGATAGTATCATCATTTTTTTTCCATGATGGATTATCCATAGCATTCTCATTCATGTCGGTTATTTACCATTGTGAGTTTAGCATATGACTTGTTTGGAAGTCCTTAGACTAACAAATATTTCAAAACTTTTGGAATTCTTCTAATAACCGATCATTTTGATTCTTTAGAACTACTTGATGTATCTAGTGATCTAGTCCGTCCATCTAGGAGGCCTCAGCGACCATAGATCGTTCTGCGATAAATATGCAAACCTCTCCAAATTTGAGCAGAATAAGCATGTGGCTGTTGTAAAGGTATTAAACATCTTTCTGACAAATATCTCATTCCAGTAGGATCAAATTGTGGCTAAGTTGGTTAAGCCAAATAGGATTTCGCCATGACTCATCAACACCAGCCTTTCGCATGAGCGAAATTACTTAGTTCTGTTAGAATTTGCACAGGAACGGGCACTTCTTGGTTCACTCTACTAGCTTGCTCTAGTGCATACATAATTACATATAGCTCTTTACAAGAGATAGCTCCAACCATGGACACTTAATTATTATCTCCTCTTGAAGGTTACAAAACTTGGTGTGCAAAAGCTTATTTCTCACAATGGATAATCTTATTTTTAGAAATTTGGAAGGTAGTAAAAATATTGTTTATGGAAATGATAAATCGGTAAAGCACTTCCTTTACTATTATTTCTCTTGATCTGTATGGTATATCATCTAGGTAACATCTAATTTATACACTCGTTGTGGTGTTTCAAAAGTGTTTGGTATACTTTGTCTTGGTTTTAAACTAAGAGCTCATATCTTGGTTGACACAAGGGATCTATGTATGTTCACCATTACGGCTATGCAGAATATATGGTATTTTTAAAAACAACTTTTTGTGTTGGTGCATACTACTCTTGTAATATCGGAGCTAATAATTAAGACCAAATACCGAGTCAATATTTTTAAAAGTAATATTTTTTTCGTGTGAGAGATAGCAACCAAAAAGTATATGGGAAGAAGAGCTAGCTATTTGTACTGCGAATGGATCATTTTACTTGGCTGTTGTATATGTGCAGATTCACTTACCGTCTATACTCCACACGAATAGTTATCTAGCCCCATGAAAAGACAAATATACTTTTTCTCTGCAAAAAAAAGATATACAACTAAATAAAATAGCGTTGTAAACATATACCAAGTATTATAGATAAAAAAGACTATATACACAGACATATGTCAGAATCTTAGCGCAGATCGGCGGCTCACAAAGTGTGTGCCCCGCACTTGGGTGCTCTAAATTCTCTCCCCTTTATTACTTCTCCTTTTGCTTTATACTATTTTCGACTTGAGGTGCGATCTTTGTGTGTTTTTGTAGACATAGAACTTGAAGATTAGATTGTTTTGCAGTTCAGCTTGCTGCCAAGGTAAGATTATTAATTATATCAGAAAATAAATAAAGACCCAGCTATCTAGCTATCATCCCGACTGTTCTCCGGCGGATCGGAATATATTCTTTCCGTTAGCCGTACTTAGCGACAAGCATATGAGCTTCCGGATGGCAAGCCGCAAACTGCTACATGCATGTAGCACATATGTGCATGAATAGTCAGATGGCCAAATCATGGCAGAGGAGAAATCTAATCGTGCATGCATACGAATCTAGATATTGAGCGATCCATATCAAGGGGTTGCATTAAACAGGGAGGCGGCACCCGACAGATGAGACGTGGGCGCGCTGAAAAACCAGCTTACGTGCTTGTCATGCCCAATGTAGTTGTGACTGTGGCGGTTAACATGAGTTAACACATCATCTAGGGCCATGTAGCTAATTAATTTGTTTGAACTATTTTTCGATGGATATATACCAATATCAGCACGGATGTCCACTTGGCCACTGGCATGCAACTAGGTTAGGAACCAGCTAGCACTGCTGTTGGGCTGTTCCTACTGATCACATTGAAGTACATTTTGCCATTTCTTTCCTGTCATATGATACGTCGTTGGTTGCCCTATATGGAGAAAAAGAGCACATGATGTATGTGACCGCATTAGTTTATGATTATTATCACCATAGTAGTAGGTTGGCAACGCTGTCCACACACGTTCGAGACTTAGCCTCCATGGTACTGCTAACATTCAGGTGGATAAAAGAAAGTTATATTGGTGCTATGTTCTGACAACTCTATAAGCATTATCGCGTCGTGGAAAATGTGTATTTGTGTTTGTGTCTACGTAATGAAGACCTAAAACATCTTACAATTGTTTACATAGGGAGTACTATATGTTTTTTGCGGGAATTTGCTACTGTGTTATTGACCCATATATTGATTGCAGAGCGAGTAGATGAATGCAGTCACGGTACACATGGTATTTTTCAGGAAGGAATTATGACATGTATATGAGAGAGAGAGAGATAGAGATAGAGAGACAGAGAGTGATCGATGGAAAACAAACACAATCATGCTTCGCCGGGTCATGTATCCTGTGCCTCGTAGTCATCATTGACACTCACGCAACATGAGTGGGCCCAGCCAAGGCCCATCTACGTGTCCAAGAGGAAGCAAAATGGTGGACCCATGTTGCCATCTCAGATCTCAACCATCGGATTCGTTCGTGGCCCCTCCTCCCGCTTAAGCTCAAACGGGCCGAAAGGACAACCTTGTGGACCAGGCCCAATAGTACCTCTTTGCTGCCTTCACAAATTACTAAAGTCTGGTTCTTAAAGAAAGACTCATGTGTGGTTACTAAAATCGAAGTAACTACAGGAGTTGCAAATGAAACAGAAACGAAGTCGTCAAATTTGAATGGATTATTGAAGTTGAATTTGCCAAAAACTTTCAACTAAGAAAAGGAAAATGATGATTAGCGGGAGTCATCGACCGTACGTTTCTCTGAATTGAAGAATAAACTGGACGTGTGGCTGTGGGTAGCTAATTCATCCGGCGTGATGGCTAAGGGATATGGCGACATGCAGGGATGCAAACTACTTCCTTCGTTTTTAAATATAAGACCTTTTAGAGATTACACTATTGACTACATACGGATGTATATAGACATATTTTACAATATAGATTCACTCGTTTTGTTTCGTATGTAGTCTTACAATGAAATCTCTAAATGGTCTTATATTTAGAAACGGGTGAGTAAAACTGATCTTAGTGAAACTCCTGGTTCTTACTTCTTAGTGGACATCTGGACCCAATTGATATATACTTTAGCGGCACTTTAAGTTTTTTTGAACCAATTCAATTGTACTCCCTCCATAGCTTAATATAAGATGTTTTCGGACACTATGACAGGGAGTATTATATTATATGCTCACTTAATATGAAGCTCAAGAAGGCATTCCTTTTCAACCGGCCAAACTGACACAGTTACGACCACCCTGCATGGATCTCCTCAACTTCAACACCATATACTACAGCTACAGGAAGCAGTTAGCGATCAACACCATGCAGCTACAGTCTTTGCGGCATGGTAGTACTACTAGTCACTAAGAGCAGTGACACAGTGTTAACTGAATACCAAGCCCATTGACCATGCATCCTCGCATTTCATCAGTGACTCGCACGGCAACAGCATGAATGGAGCGAGGTATAGTAGACTGTGAAAAAGATCCGAAAGGCAGAATGATGCGCTGCAGGAAACGGCACCGATTCTGATGAACACCGCCTCCTCTCTTTTCTTCTGCTCCCCGCTGCGGCACTGCGCCAGGCGAGCGAGTATAATCATCGCGAGCGTGGTTACCAGCTGCTTTTCCCTTCTTTTTTCACCGCATTCGCCTGAGCAAAAAAGCTCCAATACTACCTTGTACGCAGACACGCGCGCACATCTCTCCCTCTCTTTCCCTGCGTGCACAGTCGCTGCAGAATGCAGTCAGTGCAGGTGCAGGAGGCAGCCTTGCCCTGGCCGGCCTGGCGTCCGGTGACCGCAGCGGCATAGGCCTAATTGCACCGCACGTCTCACCCAACCTTTTCGTCTCCTCGTCTGTCGTCGTCGCCCATCTCTCCTCCACGAGTCTCGGTTTTCAGCGGAGGTCTCGATTGGTTTCGGCGCCCGAGAAACGCGCAGGATGCGAGTCGAGAATGTTTTCCGCCCGGAGCGAGAGGAGATAAGAGATTAGAGTAGTAGTAGGGGGGAGCAGGCTTGATGTGTCTCTGACTGCCAGTGCTAGTGAAGGATTGCGCGCCGTTCGGGCTGATAGGTCATTTCAGGGAGCTGCATGATTGCATCGGCCGGAGCGAAAGCCGGGCTGCCTCTGCCGGCCTGGGGATAGACGGAGAGTCCGTCTGAATGCGTACGTTACGTACGCACAGGGAAAAGTTACGGCATCTACCTCTATCTACCGCTTCTTAGCATGGGATCGATGGACGGATGGATAGATGGATGGGTGACTGAAAGGTTCAAAATTTGTGCCTGCGTGACGGACCTGAGAGGAATTTCTGATGATTTGATTTCCTCCACTGACCGCGGTGAAAGGCCCCGGAACTCGTAACCGGCAGGTTCCTACAACTGGTAAAAGATGCTCACATTTTCAGGCCCAGAATATGCATGCTGGCACGTCACATTGGATTGAACAAAATTGAAAAACCGAGCGAAAATATAATTATTTTTGGTTGTGCACATCGTATTTATGATTCCATGACAGGAGTTCCAGCTAGTTTCCACTGCCTAAAAAAAAGGAGAAAGAGATTCTCAAATATGACGTCCTAGCTAGCTAGATTGCCAAGTTCGCTGAAAATGCCACAGGCCAGCTCGCTCCAGTAAACACACAGTGAAAGCCTTCTTTCTCCTGCACGCCATGGACTCCGTAAAAGCGCACGAGTACAACTACAGATTGACACACATGGTCATATAGGCACTAGTTCATGTTGGTAACCTGGTTGGGATTCGGGAGCACGAGCAAGCCGGACGCCGTGCGTGTAGATACATGCGTGTACACACTACACACACACACACACACACACACACACACACACACACACACTGGCACGAGAGCTAGCAGTGCCATAATGATGGAGATAACTGAGCGCAACCCAGAGATAAAAGTAGCGCTCTACCTTTGCAACCTTTGGCGAGCATGCATGTTGCATTTGCATCAAGAGACTCAAATGATGAAACAGGCGAACGGGCAGGGACAAAGGTGCCCGCTGTACATGGAAATAATGTATTCTTAGCAAACCCTCCAAATGCCTTTTGTTTTGCTACATATAAAATGAAATGTCAGCATAGGCACAGTGTCGGTGTTATATGACTCTATTGTTGTCAAAATGTCAAGTTTTTAATTTTCTTTTGTCAGACTTTTGATGTTTGGTTGTTTGTATTTTAGTTATTCATCAGTGGTCCGGTGGTGCTCAATAGTTTATCGGCTTGATGCTACAATCTGAGTTAATAAAAATGTCTTTTATTAAAAAAAACAATGAGATTACGCCATGCATAAAGTCGCTTGTTAATATGCGGCAGTACTACTAACTGATGATGCTGCGTGCTTACCGCTAGCTAGTGCTTACCAGCCAGGGCGAACAAGATGCATGGGACAATACAAAATAGGCGCATATAACAAAAATTTATTCCTCCTACGTGCATGCATGTGCAAGGGAAGCCAGCCACCTAATTCATTCATGAATTTGTCTTTCTCTTTCCCTGATTTAGTTATACATGATTTATATTTTGTATTGGTTCATGCGATAGAGAGAAAATGGCTATGGGAGACCAGCAAGCAACATAGGTATTTTGTCCATGCGGATTTTCAAAAGCCATTGACATTTATTAATAATTGTAATAAGGATTGACCAATCAAACATAATTAAAGAGCAAGTATTAAAAACTCTTCAATAAACCCTAGCTACCATGCATCTACATGTATGTTTTATATCATGAAAATCAGCTATACCACTAACTAGTTGCTTATCAGACAGTTCACAAAGTACAACTAGTGTCGCTAGTTTCAAATTCCAAAAGCAAGAACCAAAATTCCGTTGAAAAGAAAAGGAGATGGATTGTTCGCCCCCGGTCCATGGTTTAGTTTCCTCCCGAAAAGATGCCCGCTTTCCCCTCCGAATCTATGCGTAGCACAGCCTCGCAAAAAGGACAATATACTTATGAATGATATAGGAAAGCTAGGACCAGCGGGATGGATCGATTAACAAAGACATGTGTGTGCAACTTACTCCGGATTGTTAATGAGCTACACATGCAGCCACCATCTTAGCAGAAAGTCGAGAGGCGCCGGGAAAGCCAAGAGACAAATAAACTTTATTAGTTGTTGGAGGGATAAAGATGTCAATGCCATCTCATTGCCGCCGTTAGTTTAGTGAGGGGAAAGGGAGATCGTAGATAGGGATCAGGGCATGCACTTGGCTGGGGGCAAAGACAATCGCTTGCATGTGTGAAGAATCTTCCCCCACATCATCCCACCCATTGCTCACTAGAACAGTGAGGCGTTTTTTCAGCAAAGCAATCACTACAGTGGCACGGGTGAGCTGTTCCTGCATAGTTTATGATTGGCAGAACTAGCTTTAGTCCGGTCAGCAAGGCACCAACAACCGTGTGTACCTGATGCACACAGATACAAAAGAAAATGAGTATTTTTCTTTTCTTTTTAAGCATATATGGATATCCATGATGTTTTGATCTACAAGAGTTCATTATTCCTTGATGGAGAAGAGCGGTCAATATGTTTCAGCGGCACTCCTTGTTGGAAATATGCTCTAGAGGCAATAATAAAATGGTTATTATTGTATTTCCTTGTTCATGATAATTGTCTATTGTTCATGCTATAATTGTACTAATCGGAAACCGTAATGCATGTGTGAATATATAGACCACAACATGTCCCTAGTGAGCCTCTAGTTGGCTAGCTCGTTGATCAATAGATGGTCACGATTTCATGACCATGGACATTGAATGTCGTTGATAACGGAATCACAACATTAGGAGAATGATGTGATGGACAAGACCCAATCCTAAGCATACCACAAGATCGTGTAGTTCGTCTGCTAAAGCTTTTCTAATGTCAAGTATCGTTTCCCTAGACCATGAGATTGTTCAACTCCCGGATACCGTAGGAATACTTTGGGTGTGCCAAACATCACAACGTAACTGGGTGGCTATAAAGGTACACTGCGGGTATCTCCGAAAGTGTCTGTTGGGTTGGCATGAATCGAGACTGGGATTTGTCACTCCGTGTGACGGAGAGGTATCTCTAGGCCCACTCGGTAAGACATCATCATAATGAGCTCAATGTGACTAAGAAGTTAGCCACGGGATGATATGTTACGGAACGAGTAAAGAGACTTGCCGGTAACGAGATTGAACAAGGTATAGGGATACCGACGATCAAATCTCGGGCAAGTGTCATACCGGTAGACAAAGTGAATTGTATACGGGGTTGATTGAATCCCCGACATCGTGGTTCATCCGATGGGATCATCGTGGAGCATGTGGAAGCTAACATGGGTATCCAGATCCCGCTATTGGTTATTGACTAGAGAGGTGTCTCGGTCACGTCTACGTGCCTCCCGAACCCGTAGGGTCTACACACTTAAGGTTCGATGATGCTAGGGTTATAGGAAAATAGTGTATGTGGTTACCGAAGGTTGTTCGGAGTCCCGGATGAGATCCCGGACGTCAAGAGGAGTTTCAGAATGGTCCGGAGGTAAAGATTCATATATAGGAAGTGAGGTTTTGGTCATCGAAAGTGTTTCGGGCATCACTGATAGCATACTCGGACCACTGGAAGGGTTCCGGGGGTCCACCAAGTGGGGCCACCGGCACCAGAGGGCTGCATGGGCCGCAAGTGGGAGGGAACCAGCCCCTAGGTGGGCTGGTGCACCCCGCACAAGAGCCCAAGGCACAGCACAAGAGGAGAGGGGGGCAAACCCTAGCATAGATGGGCCTAAGGCCCACCTAGGGCGCCGCCCCTCCCCTCTTCCTCTCTGGCCGCCACCGCCCAGGCCATCTAGGGATGTCGCCGGCCCCTAGGGCGGGAACCCTAGGGGTTGTGCCCTCCATCCTCCTCCTATATATAGTGAGGTTTTGGGGGCTGCCATCTACACGAGTTCCTCTCTCTCTCGGAGCAAACCTACCCCTCCTCATCCTCGTCCTCTGTAGTGCTTGGCGAAGCCCTGCCGGAGTACCACGCAGTTCCACCATCACCACGTCGTCGTGCTGCTAGAGCTCTCCCTCAACCTCTCCTTCCTCCTTGCTGGATAAAGGCGTAGGAGACGTCACCGGGCTGCACATGTGTTGAACGCGGAGGTGTCGTTGTTTGGCGCTTAGATCAGAATACACCGCGATCTAAATCGCTGCGAGTACGACTCCACCAACCGCGTTCTTGTAACACTTCCGCTTTGCGATCTTCAAAGGTATGAAGATGCACTCCCCCTTTGCTCGTTGCTGGTATTCTCCATAGATAGATCTTGGTGACACGTAGGAATTTTTTTGATTTACTACTACGTCTCCCAACAGTGGCATCATGAGCTAGGTCTATGCGTAGAATCTATGCACGAGTAGAACACAAGGTGTCGTGGGCGTCAATTTTGTCAATTGTCTTGCCGTTACTAGTATTATCTTGATTCTGCGGTATTGTGGGATGAAGCGGCTCGGACCGACCTTACGCGTACGCTTACGTGAGACTAGTTCCACCGCCTGACATGCACTTGTTGCATAAGGTAGCTAACAGGTGTCTGTCTCTCCCACTCTAGTCGGATCGGATTCGATGAAAAGGGTCCTTATGAAGGGTAAATAGAAATTGGCATATCACATTGTGGTTTTGGCGTAGGTAAGAAACGTTCTTGTTAGAAACCTATAGAAGCCACGTAAAAACTTGCAACAACAAATTAGAAGACGTCTAACTTGTTTTTGCAGCATATGTCGTGTGATGTGATATGGCCAAAGAATATGATGTGATATATGTGATGTATGAGATTGATCATGTTCTTGTAATAGGATTCATGACTTGCATGTCTATGAGTATGACAACCGGCAGGAGCCATAGGAGTTGTCTTAATTTATTGTATGACCTGTGTGTCAATCATAAACGCCATGTAATTACTTTAATTTATTGCTAATCGTTAGCCATAGTAGTAGAAGTAATGGTTGGAGAGACAACTTCATGAAGACACGATGATGGAGATCATGATGATGGAGATCATGGTGTCGTTCCAGTGACAGTGATGATCATGGTGCCCCGAAGATGGAGATCAAAGGAGCAAGATGATATTGGCCATATCATGTCACTATATTGATTGCATGTGATGTTTATCATGTTTACACCTTATTTGCTTAGAACGACGATAGCTAAATAAGATGATCTCTCACTAAAATTTCAAGAAATGTGTTCACCCTACTGTGCACTGTTGCTAAGGTTCGTTGTTCCGAAGCACCACGTGATGATCGAGTGTGATAGGTTCTAACGTTCGCATACAACGGGTGTAAGCCAGATTTACACACGCAATACACTTAGGTTGACTTGACGAGCCTAGCATGTACAGACATGGCCTCGGAACACGGGAGACCGAAAGGTCGAACATGAGTCGTATAGAAGATACGATCAACATGGAGATGTTCACCATGGATGACTAGTCCGTCTCACGTGATGATCGGACATGGGCTAGTTGACGTGGATCATGTATCACTTGGATGACTAGAGAGATGTCTATCTGAGTGGGAGTTCATTAAATAATTTGATTATGAGAACTTAATTATCATGAACTTAGTCTAAAATTGTCTTTACAATCTATATTGTAGATCCAATGGCCAACGCTAATGTTGCCCTCAACTTCAATGCGTTCCTAGAGAAAACCAAGCTGAAAGACGATGGAAGCAACTATGCGGACTGGGTTCGTAGCTTGAGAATCATCCTCATAGCTTCCAAGAGATTGTATGTTTTTATGCACCGCTAGGTGACACACCCGTTTTCCCAGCAACTCAAGACGTTATGAACGCCTGGCAGTCACACTATGATGATTACTCCCTGGTTCAGTGCGGCATGCTTTACAGTTTAGAACCGGGACTCCAAAAGCGTTTTGAGCAACACGAGATATCCGTTTCAGGGTAAAATACACCCTTTACTTTAATTATTTCAAATTATTTTATTTGGAATTGGAACATTTCCGCGGGTACTTTTTTTTACTTTTTAGAAAGTAAAGTTCTTTTTCGAAAGATTACCCCTGTCTTTGTTTATGCTTCGGATTAGAGCAAATCACTCTAATTCGTCCACGCCTACGAATCAGTCGACATTTTGTACAAATTTTACGAACGGAAGCTCTTATTGGATCATATGAGATGTTCCAAGAGCTGAAACTGGTTTTCCAAGCTCATGCCCGGGCCGATAGATATGATGTCTCCGACAAGTTCTTTAGTTGTAAGATGGAGGAAAATAGTTCTGTTAGTGAGCACATACTCAAAATGTCTGGGTTGCACAACCGCTTGTCTCAGCTGGGAGTTAATCTTCCGGATGACTCGGTCATTGACAGAATCCTCCAATCGCTTCCACCTAGCTACAAGAGCTTTGTGATGAACTACAACATGCAGGGGATGGAGAAGTCCATTCCTAAGTCGTACTCGATGCTGAAATCAGCGGAGGTCGAGATCAAAAAGGAGCATCAAGTGTTGATGATGAATAAGACCACTAGTTCCAAGAAAGGCAAGGGTAAGAAGAACTTCAAGAAGGACGGCAAAGCAGTTTCCGCGCCCGGTAAGCAAGTTGCTGGGAAGAAGAACAAGAATAGACCCAAGCCTAAGACTGAGTTTTATGGTCTTGCCCCACAGGTCAATGGTTTATTTTTGATGAATCTTGAACGTGATGTTACACATGTTCATAGTGTGAGTACCAAAAGATGTAAGATTGATAACGATAGTCTCACTTACATGTGGCACTGCCGCCTTGGTCACATTGGTGTCAAACGCATGAAGAAACTCCATGCTGATGGACTTTTGGAGTCTCTTGATTTTGAATCATTTGACACGTGCGAACCATGCCTCATGGGCAAGATGACCAAGACTCCGTTCTCCAGAACAATGGAGCAAGCAACTGACTTGTTGGAGATAATACATACCGATGTATGCGGTCCAATGAGCGTTGAGGCTCGAGGTGGCTACCGTTATGTTCTCACCCTCACTGATGACTTAAGCAGATATGGGTATGTCTACTTAATGAAACACAAATCTGAAACCTTTGAAAAGTTCAAGGAATTTTAGAGTGAGGTAGAGAATCAACGTGACAGGAAAATAAAGTGCCTACAATCTGATCGCGGCGAAGAATATTTAAGTCACGAGTTTGGCATGCACCTAAGGAAATGTGGAATTGTTTCACAACTCACGCCGCCTGGCACACCTCAGCAAAATGGTGTGTCTGAACGTCGTAATCGCACTCTATTCGATATGGTGCGATCGATGATGTCTCTTACCGACTTACCGCTATCATTTTGGGGATATGCATTAGAGACTGCCGCATTCACTTTAAATAGGGCACCGTCTAAGTCTGCTGAGACGACACCATATGAATTATGGTTTGTAAAGAAACCTAATCTATCGTTTCTGAAAGTTTGGGGATGCGATGCTTATGTGAAGAAACTTCAACCTGAGAAGCTCGAACCCAAAGCGGATAAGTGCGTCTTCATAGGATACCCCAAAGAAACTGTTGGGTATACCTTCTACCTCAGATCCGAAGGCAAAGTCTTTGTTGCCAAGAATGGATCCTTTCTAGAGAAAGAGTTTCTCTCGAAAGAAGTAAGTGGGAGGAAAATAGACCTTGATGAGGTAATTGTACCTCCACTCAAACCGGAGAGTAGCGCAGCATAGGAAGTTGTTTCTGTGGAGCCCGCACCGGCTAGAGAGAAAGTTAATGATGATGATCATGAAACTTCAGATCAAGTTGCTATTCGAAGGTCCACTAGGACACGTTCCGCACCAGAGTGGTACGGCAACCCTGTCCTGGTTATCATGTTGTTGGACAACGGTGAACCTTCGAACTATGAAGAAGCAATGGCGGGCCCAGATTCCATCAAATGGCTTGAAGCCATGAAATCCGAGATAGGATCCATGTATGAGAACAAAGTATGGACTTTGGTGGACTTGCCTGATGATAAGCGAGCCATAGAAAATAAATGGAACTTTAAAAAGAAGACTGACGCAGATGGTAATGTGACCGTCTATAAGGCTCGGCTTGTCATTAAGGGTTATCGACAAGTTCAAGGAGTTGACTACGATGAGACTTTCTCACCCGTAGCGATGTTGAAGTCCATCCGAATCATGTTAGCAATTGCCGCATTTTATGATTATGAGATCTGGCAAATGGATGTCAAAACGGCATTCCTTAATGGTTTCCTTAAGGAAGAACTGTATATGATACAGCCAAAAGGTTTTGTCAATCCTAAAGATGCTAACAAAGTATGCAAGCTTCAGCGCTCCATCTATGGGTTGGTGCAAGCATCTCGAAGTTGGAACATTCGCTTTAATGAGGTGATTAAAGCGTTTGGATTTATACAGGTTTATGGAGAACCCTGTATTGACAAGAAAGTGAGTGGGAGCTCTGTAGCATTTCTCATATTATATGTGGATGACATATTGTTGATGGGAAATGATATAGAAGTTTTGGAAAGCATAAAGGCCTACTTGAATAAGTGTTTTTCAATGAAGGACGTTGGAGAAGCTGCTTACATATTAGGCATCAAGATCTATAAAGATAGATCGAGACGCCTCATAGGTCTTTCACAAAGCACATACCTTGACAAGATATTGAAGAAGTTCAATATGGATCGGTCCAAGAAGGGGTTCTTGCCTGTGTTACAGGGTGTGAGATTGAGTACGACTCAATGCCTGACCACGACAAATGATAGAGAAGAGATGAGTGTGATCCCCTATGCTTCAGCCATAGGCTCTATTGTGTATGACATGCTATGTACCAGACCTGATGTGAACCTTGCCATAAGTTTGGTAGGGAGGTACCAAAGTGATCCTGGAGCGGAACACTGGACAACGGTCAAGAATATCCTGAAGTACCTGAAAAGGACCAAGGACATGTTTCTCATATATGGAGGTGCCAAAGAGCTCATCGTAAAGGGTTACGTCGATCCTAGCTTCGACACAGATCCGGATGACTCCAAGTCACAAACCGGATACGTGTATATTTTGAATGGAGGGGCAGTCAGCTGGTGCAGCAGCAAGCAAAGCGTCATGGCGGCATCTACATATGAAGCGGAGTACATAGCTGTTGGGGAACGTCGCATGGGAAACAAAAAATTTCCTACGCACACGCAAACCTATCCATGGTGATGAGCATCTACGAGAGGGAGAGTGGATCTACGTACCCTTGTAGATCGCTAAGCGGGAAGCGTTAAGAAATGCGGTTAGTGTAGTCGAACATCTTCGCGATCCAAATCGCCGAGCGTCCTGCGATCCAATCACGAACCATCCCGCGAACACATCATGATCCGTCCCGCGAACTCATCACGATCCGTCTCACGATCTTGATCACGATCTGTCCTGCGAACTCATCACGATCCGTTCCGTGATCACATCACGAACCGTCTCGCGATCTCGATCACGGTCCTTTCGATCTAGCGCCGAACGGACGGCACCTCCGCGTTCAGCACACGTGCAGCTTGATGACGATCTCCACCGTCTCGATCCAGCGAGAGGAGGCAGAGAGGAGAGAGATTTCACCGGCAGCGTGACGGCGCTCCGGTGATGGTGGTGGAGCAATTCCGGCAGGGCTTCGCCTAAGCGCTGCAGAAAACCGATCTAGAGGAGAAACTATGCACCGGTGTAACGGGTAGCACGTGGCCGGAAATTCTGTCCAAAAACCACCCAATCCACTAGTATATATAGGAGGAGAGGAGAGGAGAGGCAGCCAAGGCCTTTGGGTCGGCCGAAATAGGAGGTGGGAGCAATCCTACTTCACCTCCAATCCTAGTTGGAGTAGGATTGCCTCCTATTGGCTGATTTTCCACTTTTTGCTTTAGGACTTTCTCTCCTGCGCCATGGGCCTTTGTGGCTGTTTTCCAGCCCACTAAGGGCTGGTTATTATTCTCCCACAGCCCATGGACCTCTTGGGGTCGAAATACCCCTCCCGGAGGTCCCCCGGTACACTACCGGCACTCCCGGTACACTACCGATACTCCCGATACACTAGCGATGAGCCCGAAACTTTTCCGGCGACCAAACTGGGACATCCTATATATGAATCTTTCCCTCCGGACCATTCCGGAGCTCCTCGTGACGTCCGGGATCTCATCCGGGACTCCGAACAACCTTCGGTCACCACCATACATAACTCTACACTACCGAAACGTCACCGAACCTTAAGTGTGCAGACCCTGCGGGTTCGAGAACTATGTAGACATCACCGAGACACCTCTACGGTCAATAACCAATGGCAGGACCTGGACGTCCACATTGGTTCCTACATATTCTACGAAGATCTTTATCGGTCGAACCTCTATGTCAAGGATTCAGTTAATCCCGTATAACGTTCCCTTTGTTCTTCGGTATGTTACTTGCCCGAGATTCGATCGTCGGTATCTCCATACCTAGTTCAACCTCGTTACCGGCAAGTCTCTTTACTCGTTCCGTAATACAAGATCCCGCAACTAACAATTAGTCACATTGCTTGCAAGGCTTATTGTGATGTTGCATTACCGAGTGGGCCCGAAGATACCTCTCCGTCACACGGAGTAACAAATCCCAGTCTCGATCCATGCCAACTCAACAGACACCATCGGAGATACCTGTAGAGCACCTTTATAGTCACCCAGTTATATTGCGACGTTTGATACACACAAGGCACTCCTCCGATATCTGTGAGTTGCATGATCTCATGGTCATAGGAACATATACTTGACATGCAGAAAACAGTAGCAATAAACTGACACGATCATATGCTATGTTTGTAGTTTGGGTCTTATCCATCACATCATTCTCCTAATGATGTGATCCCGTTATCAAATGACATCTCATGTCCATGGCTAGGAAACCTTAACCATCCTTTGATCAACGAGCTAGTCCATTAGAGGCATACTAGGGACATGGTTTTGTCTATGTATCCACACATGCATTTAAGTCTCCGATCAATACAATTATAGCATGGATAATAAACGATTATCATGAACAAGGAAATATGATAATAACTAATTTATTATTGCCTCTAGGGCATATTTCCAACAATAGCTGCTTCGGAAGAAGCAAAGGAAGGAGTCTGGATGAAGGATTTCATCACTGACCTAGGGGTGATTCCCAATGCGTCGGGCCTGATGATTCTGTTCTATGACAACATTGGAGCTATTGCCCTTGCCAAGGAGCCCAGGTTTCACAAGAAGACAAGACACATCAAACGCCACTTCAACTCCATTCGTGATTACATTCAAGAAGGAGTTATAGATATTTGTAAAGTACATACGGATCTAAATGTCGTATATCCATTGACTAAACCTCTCTCACGAGCAAAACATGATCAACACCAGAACTCTATGGGTGTTCGATACATCACAATGTAACTAGATTATTGTCTCTAGTGCAAGTGGGAGACTGTTGGAAATATGCCCTAGAGGCAATAATAAAATGGTTATTATTGTATTTCCTTGTTCATGATAATTGTCTATTGTTCATGCTATAATTGTATTAACTGGAAACCATAACGCATGTGTGAATATATAGACCACAACATGTCCCTAGTGAGCCTCTAGTTGGCTAGCTCGTTGATCAATAGATGGTCACGGTTTCATGACCATGGACATTGGATGTCGTTGATAACGGGATCACCTCATTAGGAGAATGATGTGATGGACAAGACCCAATCCTAAGCATACCACAAGATCGTGTAGTTCGTCTGCTAAAGCTTTTCTAATGGCAAGTATCGTTTCCTTAGACCATGAGATTGTGCAACTCCCGGATACCGTAGGAATACTTTGGGTGTTTCAAACGTCACAACGTAACTGGGTGGCTATAAAGGTACACTACGGCTATCCCCGAAACTGTCTGTTGGGTTGGCACGAATCGAGACTGGGATTTGTCACTCCGTGTGACAGAGAGGTATCTCTAGGCCCACTTGTTAAGACATCATCATAATGAGCTCAATGTGACTAAGAAGTTAGCCACGGGATGATGTGTTACAGAACGAGTAAAGAGACTTGCCGTTAAAGAGATTGAACAAGGTATAGGGATACCGACGATTGAATCTCGGGCAAGTGTCATACCGGTAGACAAAGGGAATTGTATATGGGATTGGTTGAATCCCCGACATCGTGGTTCATCCGATGAGATCATCGTGGAGCATGTGGGAGCCAACATGGGTATCCAGATCCCGCTGTTGGTTATTGGTAGGAGAGGTGTCTCGATCATGTCTACATGCCTCCCGAACCCGTAGGGTCTACACACTTAAGGTTCGATGACGCTAGGGTTATAGGGAAATAGTGTACGTGGTTACCGAAGGTTTTTTGGAGTCCCGGATGAGATCCCGGACATCACGAGGAGTTCCGGAATGGTCCAAAGGTAAAGATTCATATATAGGAAGTGAGGTTTTGTGTCACGCCCAAGATGCGGTCCTATCCTTATTTGGCACGAGGGCCTCAAGGGGATAGAAGCGCATCTCGATGCGTTCGCAAGAATGGATATCATTACAAGTACATGTACAGAAGAGATGATTATATGGAACTGGCTTACACTCGCCACAAGCTACATCAGAGTCACATCAATACAATATCATCTCAACCATCATACATAAGAGTAGGGTCCGACTACGGACGAAACCAAATGAAAAAATGACATCCACCCTTGCTATCCCAGGCTGCCGCCTGGAACCCATACAAGATTGAGGAAGAAGAAGAAGAAGAAGAAGAAGAAGAACTCCAAGTCAAATCAAGCAACGCGCTCACGTCAAATCATCACATAACCTGCACCTTCAACTGTTGTTGTAGTAATTTGTGAGCCACAGGGACTCAGCAATCTCATTTCCAAGGGTATCAAGACTATTAAAGCTTAATAGATAAGGCATGGTTAAGTGGTGAGGCTGCAGCAAGCGACTAAGCATTTATTTGAGTGGCTAACTTACAAGAACAGAAATTAAAGTATGGTGGTCTACTCATAACGAACGTGAACTAGCAATGATCACTAATTGATCCTGAACACCTATTTACGTCAATCATAACCCCACTGTGTTCTCTTACGGATAAGAACTCACGATAAGAGACAGTCACGGTTACGCACACAGTTGGTGTATTTTATTAGAGTTTACTTCAAGTTTGCTATGACCGAGTGTTAAACAAAGTATCCAAGTTTGCCACATAACCGCGGGCACGGCTTCCCGAAAAGATTTAACCCTGCAGGGGTGCTCCAATTCGTCCATCACAAATTAACCACACTCAGCGGGAATAACCTCAACCACGGATCTCGTGATCTTCCTAGGCAATTCCAAAGGAAATCCAACACCTCGAGATAACCCGAAGAAAATTAGAGTTCCTCACTCAAGACGTTCGAGAAAGGGTAAAACAAATCCAGCAAGGCCTCCCGGCGTGTCGACAATCCCGATAGGAGCCGCGTATCTCGTTCTCAGGACACGGCGGATAAGCTAGTGTACGGAGGCCTGATAGAAATCTCCCAAGTTGCCCTGGGTTGGCCCCGCACAGTGCTCTAGTTTGGACCAACACTCATGAGGAGCACTGGCCCGGGGGTTGATTAAATTATCCACGGGGTCTGGAAAAATATCCCCTATGCAAGCTCATTAATTATTAGGCGAATGTAGTACCAATGTTGGGCCTTGCCAAACAAGTTTTAATCTAACCCGAAAATCAAGGGGGTCCCCATAACAACCCCGAGCATGTTAGGAGCGCTCATTTCTGGAACATAACACCGGTTCACAAGTAACTAAGGGCGGCAAGAGTGGAACAAAACACCAAGCAAAAGGCCAAGCCTTCCACCCTTTACCAAGTATATATGTGCATTAAATTAAATAGCAGCAATATTGTGATATAACAAAAGAAGATCCATGTTGGCACATGGAAGCAAATGCACCTGCAACTAGCAACGATATAAGAAGGGCTGAGCAGGCGGTAACATAGCCAAACAAAGGTTTGCTGGGACATGGAGGGGTTAGAGGCTTTTCATGGCAATGTTGGGAGGCTTATCAAACAAGTGGTAGGTAGCGAGACATAACGATAAAAGACGAGACAACTAGCATGGCAATGATAGTAATGGTATCCAGGGAAACGTGTCATCTTGCTTGAGATCCCGCTCGGAAGAAGACCGAGTCCATGAAGAAGACGAACCAACGTAGTCGAACGAATCCTCACACTCCGAACGCTTTCGGAACTCTATCGAGAAGAAGCAATCCGAAACAAACAATCAACACAAGATACACCACAACATATGCAAAACACGATGCACAACAACTATGATGCATGTCCGGTTTAAATATGCAATGCAAGACAATTCACAACAATCAAATACTACACATTAAAGTGAAGCTCAATATGCAACGAGTTACATATTGACGAAACTCCACATTCGAAATATTTAGTTCACTCTCGTTAGGTACACGACAATATTAAATGTTGTTAAACATGACAAGAGGCGAAGCATAAGTAAACTATCTATCTAGGCAAATTAAATGAGGCCGGAAACAACTTATAGCATCTCCGAAACGACCCCATATGGAAATTATGAATTTGGTCCAGATCTGATCTAAACATATTTTATGTTTGTTAAACATCAAAATAAAGCATACTATGTTATCCTACACGTCATTCTAGTCGATTTACTTATATAGAACATCTCAAACGGAGCTACGGTTCAAAAGATATGAGCAAAACAAGATGCACATGGCATGAATGCAAATGCATGGGAAATGCAATCACAAACATCTCAAATCATGAATGCAACAAGTTATTATGCAACTACATGAGATTCTAAGCAAGTTTCATATATGGAATGAGCCAAACGGAGCTACGGTTCAACCACAATCATCGAAACAAGTTTTAGTTAAAATCTGTCAAAAACAGCAACATAGCATTTTGAACATATGAAAACAATAAGCTACAAGATTCCAAAATGCACAAACTAGGCATGGGGCAATATCATACAACATCTACTTCATTTCATCTTCACAAATCATAATCAAAACATGCATGGATCACTAGGTAGGAAGCTCACAAGAAGGCTACTTAATAACAGTTTCAGACTTAGTGAAAATAGCAGTTTTAGACAGTGCAGTTTTTATCACGAAGGCATATTGACAGCAGTGAAAACATAAGCTACATGTCATGGAATGGGATGAAACTTAACATCATACTAGAGGGCAATACCAACAACAAATAACTCCATTGCATCAACCTCAAAAGAGGTTTAGATCACTAGAAAATCACATGGCAAGACAGCATCAAAATATAACAGATTCCAGACTTAGAAATATTTTGGACCCTCAAAATAACAGATTTTCCTAGCAAGTTGACAACAGCAAAACAACACCTACACATGCATTTCTATGACAAACAAAATGACCATGGGCTAGGACACACATCAACGAGCAAGTTTCTTGTTGCAAATAATTTCATATCATGCACGGATTAATTCCTACGAAAATGACAAGAGGGCATCACGGTGAAAATGACATGCACTCAAACATGCTCAAATGGCAAAACTAAATGCACCGATAAATCCAATATATTATTCTACCCCGAAAACATATATAATATGATTATGTTCATGTAGAAGATTAATCACAATTAAATCATGCGGGAATAGGCCTATTCACGGTAAAGCAACTCATCAATGCAAATACAATGCAAAAATGATGACGACAATTATCCCGTGCATGAAAATGCAATGCAAATGAGATGGACATTTTTAACATTAGATAAAATTAATCCCGATGCATGTTTATTTATTTATGAAAAATGCAAATAAATGCCAAAATGCAATATGGCATGAAAATGACATGTTAATAATTCTGCGCAATATTCTAAACAACTTTCATGTTGAAATTATTTACATATGATGCATGGTTATTTAGCTATGAATTAAATCAATTTAATATGCCATCACGCAAAACGATGCAAACAACACGTTTAAATAATTCAAACATGGATGAAAGTTAGTTATTGCGAAACTAGACAAAATTCTACACAATTTACATATCTAATTTATTTTCATACGATGCCCGGATTAAAAGTTATTAACAATCTTAAAAACGGGGTTTTCTGAAAAATATAAAAGCACTGGTTAATAGATAATTCATAATATAAAAAAAACGCCTACTGGGCCGAAACTGACAACTGGGCCTATATAGGGGCATTGGGGCAACATAGCAATGCAGCGCCTGGTGCGCGAGTTAGGCAGCTCACCATTGGGCCATCAGGCCGGTCGGCTGGGCTGGAGGGGGCGCTGGGCCGGCCCAGCCGCGGGCGACGCAGCAGGTCAACGGGCGAGCGCCTCCCGCTCGGGCCCGACCTGAAGCGGCGGCAGCGGAGGCCTCGCACCAGCGAGGGGCGGCGAGGGGACGGCGCGGCGAGGTCGGACGGCGGCGGATCCGGGGCGGAACGGGAGGATCCGGTGGTCCCCTTGCCGGATCCGGCCGGGGCACGGCCGGCGGCGAGCCTGGGCGGCCGGGGCGACGAGGCCATGGCGACGGCACGGCGGCACCTGCGGAGGGAGGGAGAGGCCGGAGGTGAGCTAGCAGGGGAGGAGGAGGAGAGAAAGAGGGAGAAGGAGGAAGGGGCGGCCGCCGACGATGGCGGCTGGCAAGGCTCCGGCGACCTTAACCGCGGGAGGAGCTGCGGGAGGAGGAAGAAGCTGCCATGGGAGCTCGGGCAAGCTCGGGAGAGCTCTGGAAACGGCGATTTCGGGTCCGGAACGACCCGAACGGGCCCATATGGGCTCGGCGGGCTGGCTAGAGGTGGGAGAAGGGGCTGGTCAGGCTAGGGTTTGGGGCACGGGAACCGAGGGGGTTTAAATAGGGCTAGGCTAGGGTTAGCTGGCACTGTCCGTTTTCGGACTGCCGGATGACTATCCGACGTCCGGAAGCGGAGGGTCGGAACTGCGGCGACTGTGTAGACGGGCAAAGAGGGGAAGAGAGAGAGAACGGTGCGACCCGTGACACGAGGATTTATAAAACACCGATAAACGACCGACGATAACCCGATACCTCACTGCTACGACTGTCCGACGGAGTATCTAACGAGCTCGGATCGCGATGAAAATCGACGGGCGGTCTACCTACAATATAACAAGACCGCACGACAAGTTTCAACTCGATCCGGGAATATTTTTGCGCGCGCTTAAAAACGGTTTTATTTAAAAGATGTCGCGGGCGCGTGCGTGTGTGGCTGGACTCGAGATGGGCAACGCGAAACGGAGAAAACCGGCAACTACGAACGGATGCAAGTTTTCGAAAACCAACGATGATGACGAATGCAACCGGCCCACCTAGGGCGCCGCCCCTCCCCTCTCCCTCTCTGGCCGCCGCCTAGGCCATCTAGGGCTGCCGCCGGCTCCTAGGGTGGGAACCCTAGGGGATGTGCCCTCCCTCCTCCTCCTATATATAGTGGGGTTTTGGGGGCTGCCATCTACACGAGTTCCTCTCTCTCTCGGCCCAGCCCTACCCCTCCTCCTCCTCGTCCTCCGTAGTGCTTGGCGAAGCCCTGCCGGAGTACCACGCAGATCCACCATCACCATGGCGTTGTGTTGCCAAAGCTCTCCCTCAACCTCTCCTTCCTCCTTGCTGGATCAAGGCGTATGAGACGTCACCGGGCTGCACGTGTGTTAAACGCGGAGGCGCCGTTGTTCGGCGCTTAGATCGGAATCCACCGCGATCTGAATCGCTGTGAGAACGACTCCACCAACCGCATTCTTGTAACGCTTCCGCTTTGCGATCTTCAAAGGTATGAACATGCACTCCCCCTTTGCTCGTTGCTGGTTTCTCCATAGATAGATCTTGGTGACACGTAGGATTTTTTTTGATTTACTACTACGTCTCCCAACACTCCTACCAAGTTTTTTTAAGATAACTCAATTGTATAACCACCACTCGTTCTTTCGACATGCTTCTTGTTTCTCCCGGTCAATAGAAGAATGTAAAATTGGATCAGGTTTGAGTTCTCGGTTCTAAGGAGACGGGGACGAGATCTCCATATTCGAGGGAGTCAATACAGTTTAGAGTGATCATGTGGGCCTAACTATTGAGATTACTTTGTATACGTGCATCAATCGATTTTGTGATAAAGCAAGAAAACCTATACCGGTGCTAGAAGGTGAGCCTACACACGGTACATAAATGATGTAGGAGGCATAGTAGGAAGCAAGGGTGGCAGCCGACAATGTAGGAGGTGACAATGTGGTAAGTTGGGTATCATCATCGTAGAGGTGGTTCTAACAGATCACGGAAAACCACGGAGCAGGGCAGATAAGGAGAAGAAGGAGGTGCTTGGATGTCGTATAGATGAGCTAGGATTAGTGTGAAGCTACATAAATTCAAGGGTGGCACGAGAAACAGGGTTCATACTTTCTTTTCTAACAATTAGCCTAATACGAGTCACAAGATCCTAATGGTACACCCTGAAAACGACAATAAAAAAGAATTAAGTCCTTGTTGAAGCAAGTTGATCTTAGTCTACCCTTGGTAACTAATAGGGTTTAGAAAGGGAGGATGAGAAATGTGGATGGTTACACAGATATCCAAAAGCCTAGATTTGTTTTTCAAGAAAACTTCTGATCTATTCATCTCCAATCATGATAGTACAACGAACACCAGAAACAATAAAAAACACATCAAGATTCATAGACCACCTAGCGAGCCGAAGGCGCACCGCCGTCATCGCCCATCCCTCACCGAAATCGGACAAAATTTACAGTAGACAGTCGGGAAGTCGTCATGCTAATGTCTCATAGGATCAATCCACCATAACAGCAACCGTCACCGATGAAGAAACACCTAGATCGGAAGGATCCAACCTAAAAACACACGAACATAGACAAACAAAAACCGGATCCGAGTAGATCCACCCAAGACAAGTACCGACCGAATCTTGACAGATCCACCGGGAACACACCTCAACAAGCCATCCGAAGATGATAAATGCACCATCGGAACATGGGCTAGGCAAGGAGAACCATATCCATCTTTAGAGAGACACCACCGTCTCGTCTCCCTGAGCATAACACAAAACCGTAACAAAACCAAAATGAATATCTAAAAGCGGAGCCCTTCCGCCTGCAAGGGCCACGATCCAGCATACTCCCATGACCCTAACGTCACCGAAGACGAGACGGATCGGCGACGGTGTGGGACAGGAGACAAAAAAATCCTAGCTTTTTTGGTGGAGATGGAGGCAGCTGCGTGTGCACAATCCAAAGGCCCATATAACTGACAGGAAGTTCATAAAATTCTAAATAATTGTGCATTACGGAGTCCCTTTTTTCCTTGGATATACATTTCCATATACTGTATCTCATATATATATTAAAGACTGCACATATGCATATCGAGTGTAGTCCCATCTCGCTGCCTAACTCCTGTCTGGGGAAGAGACAGAGAGATGATTGTAGGAGTACTGCAACAACATGTCGACAAACACATGCACTTAAAGAGCTGATCTTATCAATCAAGCAGTTAAGCAGGCATGTATCCCATTAATTGTGTCCATGAGATTGGCAGGGAGACTAGTCACATGATCCCATCTTTAAAAACCACTAAAACAAACAAACAAAGCCTTGATAAAAGCTGCCCATCCAATGAGTATATGAGACACATTCCCCCTTCAAAGAAAGGGAGCCACACCCACGCACCGATGCAGCAAGCACAAAAGCAAGCAAAGAGATGTAGACAAAGCCCTTTTTTTCACCCCCTCTCTCCTCCCCTCCCCTCCCTAGCTAGCTATATATGATCCCCTCATGCCCCAAGCCTTTCTACAACACAAGCACAATGCACCTTCACCTTTCCACCCCATAAAGCCTCCGCTGGCACCCCTATCCCACTAAGGAGCAAAAAGAGAAGAGGGAAAGGAAGCAAGCCAAAGGCCAAGGCGAGGCTACGTAGCCGGTTGTGTGCAAGGGTACGTAGCTAGTAATAAGGTTAGCCCTTAAAAGAAGAAGAAGAAGAAAGCCCCCAACACTTATGGCACTAGTCAAGAGCCACCACCAAATGTTGGCCTCCTCCTCCACCTCCTCGTCCTCTCCCTCCTCCCAGCAGCAGCTGCAGCAGACGCAGCCGCCGCCGCCGCTGGCGCCGCCTCCCCCGGCCACCGACCAGTCCTCCCCCGCCAAGCGCAAGAGGCGCCCTCCCGGCACGCCAGGTACGTACGTTACGTGGATCATACTCACATAAGTGGATCGATCAGCACTTGGCTAGTGCGCCGTGAATTCACTGGCTGACACTTACGTACGTATACGTACTTATGCGCATTCGGCACATTATCTAGACCCTGATGCGGAGGTGGTGGCGCTGACGCCGAGGACGCTGCTGGAGTCGGACCGGTACGTGTGCGAGATCTGCGGGCAGGGGTTCCAGCGGGAGCAGAACCTCCAGATGCACCGGCGACGGCACAAGGTTCCCTGGCGACTGGTGAAGCGGGCTCCGGCGCCGTCGGCAGGGGAGGACGGCGGCACGGGCACGGCGGGAGGGGCCGGCGCGACGACGGTGCCGCGGAAGCGCGTGTTCGTGTGCCCCGAGCCGAGCTGCCTGCACCACGACCCGGCCCACGCGCTGGGCGACCTGGTGGGGATCAAGAAGCACTTCCGGCGCAAGCACGGCGGGCGGCGGCAGTGGGTGTGCGCCCGCTGCGCCAAGGGCTACGCCGTCCAGTCCGACTACAAGGCGCACCTCAAGACCTGCGGCACCCGCGGCCACTCCTGCGACTGCGGCCGCGTCTTCTCCCGGTACGTACCATCGACGGCGCCACTACTACTACGTTTATGCCTCATGCTTCATGCACCGGTTCGATCGGGACGTACGTCGATCGTACTTGTCGCACGAGAACGAACTAGAGTTATTATATACCTGAACACCAAAGGGCTTGATTATATATGCTTTTTGTGGAAGAAGTGCGGCCTTGGAGATCGATCGATCCATCTATGGGTGGGTGGATGGAGATAAGACAGAAGCCTTGGTGTTAGTTCAGAATTTTAATTTTAATGGGCTCCCAAATCAAAAGAAAGGATTAAAGAGATCATACAAGTGTAGCCAGCCAGTCCGGCCGACATGACTTAACTAGAGTTTGATCGATCCATAATTTAACAAGCTAGCTAGCTGACCACAATTTTTAGTAGAGTGTAGTAGCTAAGTAGAGTTTATTTGTACGGACGCAGACTGGGGCCTGAAACTGATGGCATATATCCAGGTCGAGTGGGTCCCATAGTATCCATAGACCTTATGTCCATGGAAGAAAAAAAAAGAGAAATTAAGAAAAGGCAAAGCTAGGGTGCTGGCGGATGATCATTTCGGTGGCGGATCGCGGTAGGACCGAAAATTCCAACGGGAAAGCGACCGCACATCGACCAAAAACTGTCTCCTCAGTCCTCAAAGAGAACAGTACTAGGCTAGCTTATAGCTCCCGTAAACTCAACTCAAAGAAGCACCTACCGTTCTAATTATGTTACCACTCGCTTAACACTCAATGAATATTAGGTGGTACTCCATTAGCAGTCAGAAGGTTATTCATGGATGTAACTAATGAACTACTGGATGCATGGTTAACCCCGCAAAGAAAGAGAAAGAAAAGAAAAGGGTCAACCAGTCGCATGCATGTACTGGCTAGCTACGTACTCTACACAGTAATGGTACAACCCTCTCACATTGTTTTTCTTAAAAAAACACCAAAAGGACATAGTACATATGATGATTATATCAATGAAAACAGTTTTCTTGTCGGTTACTAGAGAAAATAATAATGTAAGAGCCATTTATTTTGATACGAAGGGAATACTCCGTAGTATCATAGTTCTGTTCGACTAGTGAAACTGTGAAATATTTTCACCCTGTCATTTTGTTGAAAAATCTATTAACATGCATGCCCCTATATGAATAATATCAGTCAAAGATGTTGACTCTGGATAGCGTGTGACACCCCAAGATGTCACGTATCGTTGAACAGAGGAACTACTGTGCATACGGGCAGTGATCTGGCCACAGCAACGCCAACGAGCACTAGGCAGGCTAGCTAGTAGTTAGCCAGGTAGAGACAAGCTGCCCCGTTCCTCGGACCCCGCCTGATCCACCAAAGTACAAGGGAGCGCGCGCGCACCACTCTCGATCGCTCGCCACACGGTCGGACACGGGCGCCAGGACAGGAGGCCATGTGCATGCTCTAGCCGCACAAGAAAACAACGGCACTGGGGTACCTAGCACTTTAATAATTGGCACTTGGCAGCCACACTCTCTTGTCACCGACCGGGCACATAGTCGCCCATGCACACGTTAATTCCCTCTGCTAAAGATCGGCCAGATTTGTAGTATATATAAAAATACTTTTACATTTTTTGTACTACTATTAAAATTTGAGGGTTTAGATGAGCACGCTGCTGCGTGCAACTCGATCGGTGGGTCGTGCTCACTGCTCAGGCTGAGGCTGATGCCTGCGCGGAAGTGGTGGAGGAGCATATCTCCCTGCGAGAGCATGAGCTCCGGGCGCAGGAGGATGCAGCCGCGACGCGTCGTCGCCCGAGAGGAGAAGCTCGCCAAGAAGGAGGCCCTCGCTGCTCGTGAGGGGGGCTGGCGATCCAGAAGGGCGTTTGTGGCGTGGTCCCTTTGGTGTGCCGTGGCTGGCTCCATGGGACTCGGATCAATAGTATTTTCCGCTGTACACACAGTACAGTGCAGAGCAGTGAGCACACACACACATCGATCTCGATAGATCGATCACACCGCGTTTGGTCCCGGGCAGAACTGAAGTGATCGATGCATCTCGGAGGGGTCGGCACACGTTCCCGCCAGACCACCACCAGTATCTTGTTGGACCGATTGGATGGCACCCGTCGATCTATCCATCTCCTTGTCTGTCTGGTCGATCGGTGCATGCCTCGCTCGCCGTGTGGTCGCTTTCGTTCCACGCAAACGCCGAAATGCCGTATGGGCGCGACCGACCGACCGATCGCGCGGGAGCCCGGGCAATCATGCATGCATATACGCACCTAACATCGCGAATTATGGGACGTACTCACGTACGTACTCTACGTTTGTACTGTCCCGCGTGCCTTCCAGACATATATACACACGCGTACGTTGCCCGTGACGGCGACGGGGCTGGTTGGCGCGAGCGTAAGCGTCCGTGCATGCAGATTATGGGTGTGTCGTGTTGGTTAGTGCTGAGTGCTAATGATCTGCGCGTGTTGCAGGGTGGAGAGCTTCATTGAGCACCAGGACGCGTGCAACTCCAGCCGGATGCGCGGCGAGGCGGGGGCCGTTCCGTCGGCGCTCCCGGTGCTCCGTCCCGCCGTTCTCAGGCATCCGGCTGCGGGGGTGCCGTCGGCGCCTCCGCCGGAGCTCCAGCTGCTCCCGGCAGCTACCAAGGCGCCGGTGAACGCCACGGCGGCCGTATTCTCCGCCTCCCACGAGCCCCACGCGACGACGAAACTGGAGCTCTCCATCGGCCCTATAGCGTCCTCGGACGGCGTCTCCGGCCCCCTCGCGGCCGGCGAAGGGAGGGAAGACGTGATGTGTGCCATGCAGGAGAAGGCCGCCGCAGACGCCGAGCGGGCGCGGGCGCGGGAAGAGGCCGCGGCGGCGGAGCGCGCGCTAGAGGAGGCGCGGCGCGCGCGGCAGCGGGCCCGGGGCGAGCTGGAGAAGGCGTGCGCGCTGCGAGACCACGCCGCGCGGCTGCTGGCGCAGGTCACATGCCACGCGTGCCGGCAGCGCTCGTTCGGCATGGTGCCCATGGGCGTCGCGTCCGGCGGGGATGGCGGCCACGGCGGCTCCGCGGTGGCCTGCGAGGCCCTGAGGAGGGGAGGAGGGTTAGGACTGTAGGGCCGCGTGCGGCGTCCATGCATGTACAACTTTTACGTTCGCGCGTCGATCGTACGTATACGTACACGCATAGGTCCCGTGATGTCGTCTCGACGAAGGAGTGCGCTTATATGCATGCTCTTTGGCTGTTCAGTGCAGTTTACGAATTGATTATAATTAACGGACTTCTAAGAAATTTGACAAGAATGCTTTGAAAAACCTCCACGGGGCATGGCCGCAATACACCTTTGTCTCTCGCTGCTCTGCTGCATGCATCCTGCTCGTACATCATGTTGTCTTTGCCGCCCCATCTCGTCTTTCTTTCCCATCTCTGGCGCCGTTCCAGTCGACACCGTGCCTGTGCTCTAGTACCATCTAACCATAGAACTTGGAAGGAGCACAAACGCTGAGCGACGTCCAGCTGAAGCTGAAGCGAGTGATGTCGACCGCTTGCAGCCAACCCGTGAACAAAATGGGAGTAGACAAAGTTAAACCGTAATTACTACTGTGTACTTAGCCATGCCTCTTCGCCTGGGATCAAGTTTGTCGAGATTCGGGGATTTGGCACACACGATTTGAAACTCCTCACTGATGTGCACAGAATCCGTTAGAGCATATACCGCCGGATTCCTCGACACCCTTTGAAGCGTCTACAACCGGACTTAATGAATCCAACCGTGTATACGTCCGCGGACTTAGCCGGACAGCTCCTATATGTTGTGCCGAGTTATCATATACCTTAAATTTGAAATCTCAAAATTCATCAAATGCAATCAGTGCATCACATAGCACAAATTTATCACAACAGTTTACGAAATGCGACAAAGAAAAAATCATAGTTCAATAGTTCGGAAATGGCGAAACAAAATTAAAGTCCGAGTGTGACGGATCGTTCACTGGTCGGATCACTCGTCGGGCGCTATCCATGTGTCTTGCTCCACGGCCATTCTTGCCTCCTTCTCCATGCACATCCTTGCTGTTTGCTCCACGGTCATCCTTGCCTCGTAGTCCTTTCGTTCATTGATCTCCTTCTTCATTTTCACAAGTCATTTCCTTGCAATGCTCATTCAAGTTGCGTTCACCTGTCAACATTATTTTGGCATCATCTGCATCTCGAGCAAGTTGCGATGTGTTATTCTAAAGCTCATTTTTCAACTGCCCGGGCCTTCTCCCGCTCCCATTCGATCGACGCTTCCTTCTTCCCCAACTCGATATTTTCCCTCTCAATTTGGACCTTCTTGCTTGGCTTCTCTCGGTCCTAGACCATCATCTCCTTTTGCGCATCAAACATGATCTTGTATCTCTCCTCTTTCATGTTCCCCCTTACGGAAAAATTGCCAGTCCAAGTGGAGGACAATTTTGTAGCCACGACGTCACGAGAGGCCCTCGCCTTCTTCCACTTGTTTCCCATCAATAGTCGGTTATCCTTTGGCACAATGGATATTCCATTCTCCCCTACAAGTCCTTCCTCTTCATCGTCTAACTCAATTGATTGAAGGGAGCTTAAGCCGTCATTCTTCCTCTTCCCAGGCTTGAAATCGGCCACTAGTTGTGTCCGCTTGGTTTGCCTTCAATAACACCCAACAATGGCTAAAACCGAATGGTTGTCTGGTCCGACATGCCGGAGGACGAGTGATATTTTTACACTCATCTGACCTTTGTTTAAACCGACATATTTCTCTAAATTGAGATATTCACTTCGATATTGGTACCAACGACTAATGAATGAAAATGATTCCACAAATCCTCTCTTTATAGTGAATTTTCAGGAAATGGGCTATAAATGGACTAAATCAATCCAATACATGAAAATGAGTAAAGGAGGATATGTAGGAAATCAACAAGAGGCGCACCAGAGGTGCCAGAGCAAAAGAATGTGTTCCATACGACAGCGACCACTCGTATGAGCGGTCGTCGTTCGTATGTCGTGGATTCTGAGGCAGCTCATCTTCCTGCACAACTATATAAAGGGGACCCAATCGAAATGTAAACACATCATCGAGCACCGCGCAAGTCTTCAACAACATAGACATCTTCACCCCCTTCATCAACCCTAGTCGCCGCTATCTCATCACTATAGCCACCATCACCACCACCATAGTCCAACTCCATCTAGATCATACTTGTAATCCTGCATCACACAAGGTAACCATTATAAGGCATATTTGCAATCAATCATTGTCCATGATGTGTTCTTGAATGTTTTCTTCTCGCAATCTGATCATCATGTGTGAGTAGTTCGTCAAGGTATGGGTTGAGGCGTAGGCCTTGCAACCCTTTGCATTTGTTGTGGGGTCAATGGAAGGGCTTTGAATTAATGCCCCATATGTGTGACATAAAATTGTTTCATAGATGTCTCATGTCTTGTTCATGTTCTTCATTCCTACAGGTACCCAGAATCATGGAGAGCGAGTAACGGTGAGGCTAGGGGCAAGGAGAACGTGAAGTGTTATTCTGAACACTAGTGACAGAAAGGTTTAGTATGGTAGCATGGATCCAATCCTTGGGGATTCAAGAGGCGTAGTCATTAAAAAGTAAAAACCCAAAGCTCTTGTGTAATTATGATAATCTTAATTATCGAGGCAACCTCGTGCAACAAATAGGGCCTGCGGTAGGACAACAAATTCTTGATGCAGGACCCGTGTCAGTCAAGATGTTATTTGGACACTACCCCCACTTCAGTTCATAACAAGCACATCTCGATGAGTGACTTCCAGAGCACAAATTAATAACATATATGGTCCTAACACAAATACATGGCTGTAAGCATTAACACCTCAATAGTCGTACCTTCTTTTTATTTCAAGTGTTACATGACTATTAGCTTGATTGGTCCGGCCAAAAGATGGAATTAATTTCTTAACAATTATTGCGAGAGACCATCGGTTCAAGGGAACCTTCCTCCTGCGGGTTCGATAACCCAAGTCACTTCTTGGGGAAATAGATGTGAGGTATTTTCTGATTTGTTACCGGATCATACAAAAAGGAAGTATCAAAACCTTTTTCTGGTGTCATTGCCAGGGATGAGTTTAGTGTTCCTAGCCTTTGTGTTTAAAGCTTTTGTTAAACTTTAGTTTCATCTTTTGTGTTAGTTTTGTTTTTGTTTTTGTTTTTTTAAGTCTTGTTAGTTGAAAACACCAAAAATATTACCATGGCTTGTAATCTTGGAAATTTTGCTACTCCCAACAATAACTTCATGCTTGAACCCATATCACAATAAGACGTTGCACCCTGTGAGTATGAGATCAAACCGAACTTAGTTTCCATGGTTCAACGGGACCAACTGGGTGGCTCTGCTTCTGAAGATGATGATATGCACTTGCATAATCTTACCAAACTGTGCAATATGACACGTATTGGTGATTATGATCCTCCATCTTTGAAGTTGTGTCTATTCTTTCTCTTTGAGAGGAAAAGAAAAATAATGGCTTTTAGCTTTACCTAAAGGCGATATAACTTATTGGGCTGATTGTTGAAGCAAATTTTATCTAAGTTTTGCCCACCTGCAAAAATTATACTACTACGTTCTCAGATTACATGTTTCAAGCAGGAGGAACATGAGCCACTAGCGCTTGCGTAGGAAAGAATGAAGGAATCTATAAGATACTTCCCTAACCATGGAATGGAGGAGTGGTTAATACTTCATATAGTTTTTTAGCGATAGAAATGATATGTCAAAAACGATGACTGATTCGGCTACAGGAGGAACAATCATGGGAAAGCATATAGAGAATGTCAAGAAACTTCTTGATGACATGCAAGAGAACCATGCCCAATGGCATGTTGAGAGAACCACCACCAAGAGGGTGAATGCAATTGAAGAAAATACTACAGAGTTGATATCCAAGATTGATGAACTCATGTGTGTAATGTAAGGTAAAGAAGATGTAAATGTTAATGCCATCACAAATGATGAAGTTAGTGATGTGAATTTTATTGCTCGAAATAGCTATAATATCAACTAGACAAATAATGGATACTCCTAGACTTCCTTATCCTAAAAATAATGGAGCACCCAAAAAAATTAATGGAGCTAATAGCAGCAATAGAAATACTTTTGAAGATGCTCTTACAAGTTTCATTGCTAGTCAAACCGAGCAGAATGAAAACTTCAAAAATATTTTGAAGAATCATGATAACTTACTTGGACAATTGACCAGTAAGATTGTTGGAGTAAAAAATGATGTGCGGATGTTGGATACAAGACCCAAGAATATGGAAGCACAAGTGGCTAAAATTGTAGAGAGCCAAACATTTATATTAGCCAAGTTTACAGGTAAACCTAAACCTAACCCGGTTGAAGATGTTAAGATGTTAAGAAGCAATGAAGGGAGTACGAAGAACTAGACACAAGACATGCGCCATAATATAATTAGGGATTTATATTTTCATGCCCCTCATTTCTTAGTTCTCCTTAGTTTTGCCCATCCTCTTTTGCAGTCCTCACTTCTCCCTTCCATCGTGCGACCCACCCTCACAAAAGCCCAAACGAGGGTTTGTCGTTGGGTCAAAGCCTTTGACTGTTACTTGGCGTGGTTACTGACATGTGGGACACCCATGGTAGGGACTGCGTGGTCATAGTGGTGGGTGCATATACTCACTTGTGGGACACCTCTGTTAGTGGGGTGAACTCGTAGATGGTTTACAAAGTCACTGATGCGTAGGACACCCATGTTAGCAGTAGCGCGATCGTCGATGGTGGGAGCATATAGTGACTTGTGGGACACCTCGTCAGTGGGGAACGCTCGTAGATGGTTCGTGGTGTCACTAACGCGTAGGACACCCATGTCAGCGGTAGCTCGGTCGTCGCTGGTGGGCGCAATTACAAGGTTGATCAAGACTAAGTCAAGGAGTGAATCAAGTTGATCAACATACAAAGCATACAAGAAGTACCGAGAGGGATCAAGTGATCCCATGGTATGGTAAGCATTGTCCATTACGCTTTCTATACTAACCTATGGTCTACGTGAGAGTTCTATGTGGGTTAGGTATGTTTCCATGGGATTGCGTCAAGAGGAAGATCTCATACAACCCATGGAGGATCAGCTCAAATGGTGATCATCATCAAGATTGCGGTGTGCAAGTTCAAGTGGAGCATCAGGAAGAGATCATGCTTTAATTTTGCCATCCATTATGGCGACAATGGACTTGTGAAGATGTGTCGAAGAGTGGCTCACCCATAGTGGAGTATGGGGAGAAATCAACTAGTCTTGATCGAGCCAACGCAATCAAGAAAGGTGACCCATCTTGAGGAAGTCAAGATCGTCATCATCTAGATCAAGTGGACTATGTGCAAGGCATTGGTTTTCCCTTGATAGGATTTCTATTCTACTGGTCTCATGGTGGTAGTTGGGAGAGTGGGTTATAGGATCGATTGTCGTACTACTAGTACCACGGGAGCTCTCAAGTGAGTAGCTTGATCGTTAGAGCATGATGATACTTATATTTTATATAAATCATTCACACTCTCATGCTTAACTTATATATATATATATATATATATAGAGAGAGAGAGAGAGTTTAATAGGATGTGGTAATTTGCATGAGTTATATGTTTGGTCCAAAAACAATAAGTATACAAGAGTGGTATACTAGTGACTTTCATGTATAACACTGAATATGTTGCGGTTGATAAAAAGTATTGAGGTTATAATATGAAGACTTACTATTAAATAATCTTGGTATAGTAAAAATATCGATGTTAAGGTTTGTGATACCCCGCACATTAAAATGTTGGTCATGGCATGGCCATGAAGTTGGAGCGCAACATATCCTTGATTGATTTTCCTTGTGTTGTCTGAACTGGGGCACGATGGTTAAGTCCTCCCAACATCCCTACTAGGAGCATGCGAGCTTACTTTACTTTGAGGGCTAATAAATCTTTCACAATAAATACTTGAGTTCTTTATGATTAGTATGAGTTTGTGGACTATAATACTTCTACCTTTCTGTGAGTGCATCTAGTACCACCCTTGTCGGTTTTGGAGTATTGAAGATAAACGTGGTTGAGGGACTAATGTGTTTGTGAGAGTTCACATTTTAACATAGATAGAAGTCCCTGGAATTTCGGTTTAACCATCGAAGACGACCCCTAAAAATGTCCAAAGACACTGATGATGGTCGAAGCCATTGGTGGTACGCAAAGATAATCGCTTTAAGATAATGAAACATGAAGACGAAGTCTTTTGGTAGTTTTGTTTCTTCTTCCCGAGTCATAGGAACCACCATACTTTTATGTGGGGTCGATGTGATCAAAGTCATACGCTGATGTGATGCTCAGCCCATACCTATGTCTTCGAGCGAAGACAATGAGAGGAAATCTCTTCCAGAGTGGTTGAGTTAGCATTTCTTGTAGGCCAAGTAATGTTGTCGCGTGTGTCATTGAAATCTGACCATTGAGAACACGTGTCAGTTGGTCATTGACCCAGTGTAATTTTGGTAATTGTTGGGGAACGTTGCATGGGAAACAAAAAATTTCCTACGAACACCCAAGATCTATCCATGTAGATGCATAGCTACAATAGGGCGAGTGTATCTACATACCCTTGTATATCTCTAAGCGAAAGCGTATATAACACGGTTGATGTAGCCGTACTCTTCACGATCCAATTGCGATCCAATCCGAGCTAGCGCCGAACGGACAACACCTCCACGTCCAACACACGTGTGGCTCGATGACGTATCCTCCTTCTTTACCGAGCAAGAGAGGAAGGAGAAGTAGATGGGATCTCAACCAGCACGACGGCATGGTGGAGATGGTGGTGGAGCAATCCCAGCAGGGCTTCAGCAAGCGCCTTCAGAACTACGAATGAGGAAGAACGGGAGAGAGAGGAAGCCACAGAGCATGAGAATTGTTGTGTCCAGCCCTTGCGCCTCCTACCCACTATATATAGGGGTGTTGTAGGGTTGGGCGCAGCCCTAGACTCTCCTCCAAGGAGGGGAGGCGTCCAAAGGGGGAGGAGCGCCCTCAAATAAAGTGGAGGGCCCTCCCCCTTAGGGTTTCCCTTCCCCTAGGTGCATGGGCCTTAGGTGGCTGATGGGCCTGGTCCAATAAGGCTAGGACGCCCCCTACAGCCCATGCACGCCCTAGGTGCTGGAGGGACCCTTCCGGACTCTTTCGAACCTTCCCGGTACAATACCGGTAAAACCTGAAACTTTTCCAGTAAGCAAATTATGACTTCCCATATATAAATATTTACATCCACACCATTTTGGAGCTCCTTGTGACATCTAGGATCTCATCCGGGACTATGAACAATATTCGTTCACCAACGTGAATATCCCAATACTACTCTAGCATCACCAAACGTTAAGCGTGTGAACCCTGCGAGTTTGAGAATCATGTGGACATGACCGAGACACCTCTCCAGTCAATAACCATTAATGGGACCTAGATGCCCATATTGGTTCCCACATATTCCACGAAGATCATTATCGATTGAACCATGATTTCAAGGATTCAGTCAATCCCGTATTCAGTTCCCTTTCTCGAGCGGTATGCTACCTGTCTGAGATTCAATTGCCGGTATCTCCATACCTAGTTCGATCTCGTTACCGGCAAGTCTATTTACTTGTTCAGTAATATAATATTCCTTGACTAACTCCTTTGTCACATTGCTTGCAAGATTCTTGTGATGTTGTGTTAACGAGTGGGCCCAGAGATAACTTTCCGTCATACTGAGTGACAAATCCTAGGCTTGATCCATGACAACCCAACAAATACCCTTGGAGATACATGTAGAGCATCATTATGATCACACGGTTACGTTGTGACGTTTGATACACACAAGGCAATCCTTCGGTGTCAGGAAGTTGCATGATCTCATGGTTAGAGGAACAGATACTTGACATGAAGAAAGTAGTAGCAATAAACTAACATGATTAAATGATATGCTTACGGTAGGCTCTTGTCCATCAAATCATTCTCCTAATGATGTGATCCCGTTATCAATTTAAAAATCATGTCAATGGTCAGGAAACCTTGACCATCATCTTGTAGAGGCTCACTAGGGACACACGGTGTTGTCTATGTATCCACACATGTATCTGAGTTTCTAATCAATATAGTTATATAATGGATAATAAATAATTATCATGAACAAGGAAATTTGATAATAACCAATTTATTATTGCCTCCAGGGCATATTTCCAACAGTCTCCCACTTGCACTAGAGTCAATAATCTAGTTCACATCACCATGTGATTAACTCCCAATGAGTTCCGAGGTTTGATCATGTTTTGCTTGTGAGAGAGGTTTTAGTCAACGGGCCTGCAACATTTAGATCCGTGTGTACTTTGCAAATCACTATGTCATACTGTAGATGCTGCTACCACACTCCACTTGGAGCTATTACAAATGACTGATCCACTATATGAATCCGGTTTGCTACTCAGAGTCATCCAAATTGGTGTCAAAGCTTGCATCAACGTAATCCTGTATGATGAACTCTTCATCACCTCCATAATTGAGAAACATTTCATTAGTCCTATAGCTACAAAGGACAATTTTGACTGTTGTCCAGTGTTCCACCCCTAGATCACTCTTGTACCCCCTTGCCAGACACGTGGCAAGGCACACATCAGGTACGGTACACAACATGGCATACCGTATAGAGCCTAGGGCGAAGGCATAAGGGACGACCTTTGTCCTTTCTATTTCTTATGCCATGGTCGAGCTTTGAGTCTTACTATACTTCACACCTTGCAACTCAGGCCAGAACTCCTTCTTTGATTGATCCATTTTGAACTCCTTCAAAATCTTGTCAAGGCATGTGCTCTGTGAAAGTCTTACCAGGCGTCTTGATCTATCTCTATAGATCTTGATGCCCAATATTTAGGCAACCTTATCTAGGACATCCTTTGAAAAAATCCTTTCAAACAACCCTTTATGCTTTCCAAAAATTCTACATCATTTCTGATCAACAATATGTCATCCACATATACTTATCAGAAATTCTATAGTGCTCACACTCACTTTCTTGTAAATACAAGTTTCTTCATAAACTTTGTATAAATGAAAATGCTATTATCACTTCATCAAAACAAAGATTCCAACTCTGAGATGCTTGCACGATCGCTGGAGCTTGCATACTTTGTCAACATTTTTAGGATCGACAAAACCTTCTGGTTGTATCATATACAACTCTTCCTTAAGGAAACCATTAAGGAACATTGTTTTGACATCTATGTGCCAGATCTCGTAATCAAAAAATACAGCTATTGCTAACATAATACTGACAGACTTAAGCATTGCTATGGGATAGAATGTATCATCGTAGTCAACTCCTTGAACTTGTGAAAACCCTTTTGAAACAAGTTGAGCTTTATAGACAGTGAAATTATCGTTTGTGTCCATCTTTTTCTTAAAGATCCATTTATTCTGTATGACCCTATGATCATATGGTATGTCCTCTAAAGTCCACACTTTGTTCTCATACATGCATCATATCTCAGATTTCATGCCCTCTGGCCATTTCTGGAATCCAGTCCCACCTTCTCTTCTTCATAGCACGTAGGTTCACTGTTGTCTAACAACATGACCTCCAAGACAGGATTGTTGTACCACTCAGGGGCGATACGATTCCTTGTCGACCTACGAGGCTCAGTAGTGACTTGATCTGAAGCTTCATAATCACCATCATTAGCTTCCTCTTCACTTGAAGTAGGTGCCGTAGAAACATCTTTTTGTGTTGTGCTACTCTCCAACTGAAGTGACGGTTCAACAACCTCATCAAGTTCTACCTTCCTCCCACTCAATTCTTTTGAGAGAAACTCCTTCTCTCGAAAGGATCCATTATTGGCAACAAATATCTTGCCTTCGGATCTGCGATAGAAGGTGTACCCGACAGTTTCCTTAGGGTATCCTATGAAGATGCACTTGTACGATTTGGGTTCGGGCTTATCAGGTTGAAGCCTTTTCACATAAGCGTCGTAGCCCCAAACTTTAATAAATGACATGTTAGTTTCTTGCCAAATGATAATTCATACTATGTCGTCTCAACAGACTTTTATGGTGCCCTATTTAAAGTGAATGCCGCTGTCTCTAATGCATAACCCTAAAACGATAGTGGCAGATCAGCAAGAGACATCATAGATTGCACCATATCCAATAGAGTGCGATTACGACGCTCGGACACACCATTACGTTGTGGTGTTCCAGGTGGTGTGAGCTGTGAAACAATTCCACACTGTCTTAAATGCATACCTAACTCGTAACTCAGATATTCTCCACCATGATCAAATCATAGAAACTTTATCTTCTTGTTACGATGATTCTCAACTTCACTCTAAAATTGCTTGAACTTTTCAAATGTTTCATACTTGTGTTTCATTAAGTAAATATACCCATATCTACTCAAATCATCACTGAAGGTAAGAGAATAACGATATCCACTTTGTACTTCAATACTCATTGGACCAAATACATCGGTATGTATCATTTCCAATAAGTCACTTGCCCACTTGATCGTATAGGAAAACAGGGTTTTAGTCATATTGCCCATGAGGCATAGTCTTCCTGTCTCAAGTGTGAGTCCAAAGATCCATCAACATGGAGTTTCTTCATGCGCTTTACACCAATATGACCTTTAGCAATAGTGCCACAAGTATGTGGTACTATCATTATTAACTTTGCATCTTTTGGCATCAATCTTATGAACATGTGTATCACTGTGATCGACATTCAATAAACCATTAACATTGGGTGCATGACCATAGAAGGTTTTATTCATGTAAACGTAATAACCATTATTCGCTGACTTAAATGAATAACCGTATTACAATAAACAAAATCTAATCATGTTCATGCTCAACACAGACACCAAATAACATTTATCTAGGTTCAACACTAATCCCCAAGGTAGAGGGAGCGTGCGATGGTTATCACATTAACCTTGGAAACACTTCCAACACACATTGTCACCTCACCCTTAGCTAGTCTCTATTTATTTCACAACTTTTGCCTCGAGTTACCAATATTAGCAACTGAACCGGTATCTAATACCCAGGTGCTACTAGGAGTACTAGTAAGGTACACATCAATAACACGTATAACAAATATACTTTTGTTGACGTTGCCAGCCTTCTTATCTACCAAGTATTAGGGTTAGTTCCTCTACCACTGGCCGTTCCCCTTACAATAGAAGTGCTTAGTCTCGAGTTTGGGTTCAACCTTAGGTTTCTTCACTAGAGCGGCAACTGGCATGCCATTCACGAAGTTCCCCTTATTGCACTTTCCCTTCTTGAAACTAGTGGTCTTACCGTCAACACTTGATGCTCCATCTTGACTTCTACCTCTGATGCCTTAAGTACCGTGAATAGCTTCGGGATCTCCATCCCTTGCATGTTATACTTCATCACAAAGCTCTAGTAGCTTGGTGATAGTGACTGGAGAACTCTGTCAATCACTATCTTATTTGGAAGATTAACTCCCACTTGATTCAAGCGATTGTAGCACCCAGACATTCTGAGCACATGCTCACTGGCTGAGCTCTTCACCTCCATATTTTAGGCAAAGAACCTGTCAGAGGTTTCATACCTCTCAACACGGGCATGAGCCTGAAATACCAATTTCAGCTCTTGGAACATCTCATATGCTCCATGGCATTCCTAACGTCTTTGAAGCCCCGATTCTAAGCCGTAAATCATGGAACACTAAACTATCAAGTATTCATCAGACGTGTCTGCCAGACGTTCACAACATCCACAAACGACGCTTGAGGGTGTGGCTCACCGAGCGATGCATCAAGGACATAAGCCTTCTGTGCAGCAATCAGGACAGTCCTCAGATCACGGACCCAGTCTGCATTATTGCTACCATCATCTTTGAACTTTATTTTATCTAGGAAGGCATCAAAGTACATGACAGCTACAACGTGAGCTATCAATCAACAACATAATTCGCAAAGACATTTTGAATATTTTCATGATAATTAGTTCAGTTAATCAAACTACTAATGAACTCCCACTCAAATCAACATCCCTCAGGTTGTCTGAGTGTGACATGATCCAAATCCACCAACCCAAGTCCGATCATCACGTGATGATGAGGTGGTTTCAATGGTGAACATCTCCATGTTGATCATATCTACTATACGACTCATGTTCGACCTTTCGGTCTCCTGCGTTCCGAGGCCATGTGTGTACATGCTAGGCTTGTCAAGTTTAACCCAAGTATTTCGCATGTGTAAAACTGGCTTACACCCATTGTATGCGAACATAGAGTCTATCACACCCGATCATCATGAGGTGCTTCAAAACAATGAACCTTCGCAACGGTGCATACTTGGGGAGAACACAATTTTATCTTGAAATTTTAGTGAGGGATCATCTTATAATGCTACAGTCGTCCTAAGCAAAATAAGATGGATAAAAGGAAAAACATCACATGCAAATCATATAAGTGACATGATATGGCCATCATCGTCTTGTGCTTTTGATCTCCATCTCCAAAGCACCAGCGTGATCTCCATCGTCACGGGCATGACACCCTGATCTCCATAATCATGATCTCCATCATCGTGTCATCATGTGGTTGTCGCGCCAACTATTTCTTCTACAACTATTGCTAACTCATAGCGATAAAGTAAAGCAAATGGCACAAATAAATTAAATCAACCCTATGGATCTTGCCGGTTGCCATACTCATCAACATGCAAGTCATGATAACTATTACCAAAAATGCTCATCTCATACATCACATATATCAAATCACGCCTTGGCCATATCACATCACAACATGCCCTGCAAAAACAAGTTAGATGTCCTCTACTTTGTTGTTGCAAGTTTTGCGTGGCTGCTATGGTCAACTAGTAAGAACAGTTCTTACCTACACAAAGCCACAACAGTGATAATCAATTTTCCTTTTAACCTTCTACAAGGACCGCCTCTATCGAATCCGATTCAACTAAAGTGGGAGAGACAGACACCCACCAACTACCTTTATGCAACTAGGTTACATGTTAGTCGGTGGAACCTGTCTCTTGTACGAGGACAAGTAAGGTTGGTCTGGGCCGCTTCATCCCACAATACCGCTGAATCAAAATAAATACTAAGGAGGTAAGCAATCTGAACATCCACGCCCACAAACACTTTGTGTTCTACTTGTGCATATCATCTACGCATAGACATATCTAATGATGCCACTGTTGGGGAATGTTGCATGGGAAACAAAAAATTCCTACGAACACCCAAGATCTATCCAAGGAGATCTCTAAGCGGAAGCGTATATAGAGCGGTTGATGTAGTCGTACTCTTGACTATCCAATCGCGATCCAATCCGATCTAGCACCGAACGGACGCCACCTCCGCGTTCAGCACACGTGCGGCTCGATGACGTCTCCTCCATATTGATCCATCAAGAGAGGACGGATAAGTAGATGGTATCTCTACCAGCACGACGACATGGTGGATATGGTGGTGGAGCAATCCCAGCAGGGCTTCGGCAAGCGCCTTCGGAACTACGAATGAGGAAGAACGGGAGAGAGAGAGGAGACCGCAGGGCATGGGAATTGTTGTGTCTAGCCCTTGCACTTCCTCCCCATTATATATAGGGGTGTTGGACGGCTAGGGCGCAGCCCTAGACCCTCCTCCTAGGAGAGGAGGCGGCCAAAGGGGGAGGAGTGCCGTCCAAGCCAAGTGGAGTGCCCTCCCCCTTAGGGTTTCCCTTCCCCTAGGCGCATGGGCCTTAGGGGGGTAATGCATGTGTCCCAATACGGCTAGTATGACCCCTACAGCCCATGAACACCCTAGGATCTAGAGGGACCCTTCCGGACTCCTCTAGAACCCTTTGGAACCTTCTAGAACCTTCTGGAACATTACAGATCCTTTTTGGTACTATATGCATAAAACCCAAAACTTTTCTAGTAGCCAAAATATGACTTCCCATATATAAATCTTTACCTCCAAACCATTTCGAAGCTCCTCGTGATGTCTGATATCTCATCCAAGACTCCTAGTAGCATTGGGTCACCAACAAGAATATCCCACTACTACTCTAGCGTCACTGAACGTTAAGCGTGCGGACCGTGCGAGTTCAAGAATCTTGTGGACATGACCGAGACACCCCTCTAGTCAATAACCAATATCGGGACCTGGATGCCCATATTGATTCCCACATATTCCACGAAGTTCATTATCGATCGAACCACGATGTCAAGGATTCAATCAATCCCGTATTCAGTTCCCTTTGTCCAGCGGTATGCTACCTTCTTGAGATTCGATCGCGGGAATATCCATACCTAGTTCAATATCGTTACCGGAAAATCTCTTTACTTGTTCCGTAATACAAGATCCCATGACTAACTCCTTAGTCACATTGCTAGCAAGCTTCTTTTGATGTTGTATTACCGAATGGGTCCATAGATACCTTTCCGTCATACGGAGTGACAAATCCCAGTATCGATCCATGCCAACCCAACAGACACGCTCGGATATACCTGTAGAGCATCTTTATGATCACCCAGTTACATTTTGATGTTTTGTACACACAAGGCATTATTCCGGTGTCAGGGAGTTGCATGATCTCATGGTCATAGGGACACATACTTAACATGAAGAAAGTAGTATCAATAAACTAACACGATCAAATGCTATGCTTACGGTTGGGTCTTGTCCATCACATCATTCTCCTAATGATGTGATCCCATTATAAAGTGAAAACTCATGTCTATGGTCAGGAAACCTTGACCATCTTTTATGAACGAGCTAGTCTTGTAGCGGCTCACTAGGGACACGATGTTGTCTATGTATCCACACATGTATCTGAGTTTCCAATCAATATAATTATAGCATGGATAATAAATGATTATCATGAATAAGGAAATATGACAATAACCCATTTATTATTGCCTCCAGGGCATATTTCCAATAGTAATACCATGTCGGGATGCTTGTTGGCTATAAATGGCCCACCACCTCAACTATAAGAAGGTGGATGCTCAAAGTGAGATACGACTGTTGTCGGTTTGGAGCAACCCACCTCGAAGACATTGAGAGAGAGCTATTCTGTGAGGATAAACCCAAACACCTAGATCTAGTGTGTTTGAGCATCATCAGAGTTGTTCTGTTCTGAGAGAACTCAAGACTTGTTACACTTAAAGATTGTGACCTTCCAAACGGTTAGGTGTCTGGGTGTAGAGCATCCAAGAGTCATTGTGGATTGTCGGGTGACCAAGTTAGTATGGGTTTCGGAACTATCCCCTAAAGACTTACCAGAGTGATTGGTCATTGTCTAAGTGACTTCGGCTCAAGGGGAACAAGGTGAGGACAAGGTCTTCAGAGTTCAATCGTAGCCTCCCCAACCAGACATACAATTGTCACAACAACTGGAATTTGTCGAACAAATCATGTGTCTTTGTCGAGCATCTGGTTCTACCATTCACTCTCTTACTTTCTGTATTGCACCGTGAAGCCATTGCTTAATCATATTCATCTCAAGACATACTATAAATACATTCCTCAACTGCCATTTATCTTCATACTACCTAAGTTTATCTTTGATACATCTTAGTCTGCATGATGAATATGCTATACCTACCCGAACATCTTCATAGTATTCCATGCTTTTCTTAGATCCTTTATTGATATCCCTAGTTGATCTTGTTTCACTTCCACACACTTTGAAATGATTTACTATTTTGAAGCTTTTCATAAAAATTGTCTATTCACCCCCTCTAGTCGATACCTAGCACTTTCACTTTCCATATTTTTCCAGCCTCTTCGGTGTCGTGGATTGCGTGTTCTCACATCGAGAGTTGGTGCAAAGTTTGTCGATGCATCCAAACCCCACAATATGATACACTCTATCACACATAAGCCTAGTTATATCTTTCCTCAAAACAGCCACCATACCTGCTTAATATAGGACTTCCATATCCATTCCGAGATATATGGTCATGCAACTTCTATTTTTACTATTCATTTCATGACTTGAGAATTCATTGTCATTTTGCTTTGCATGATCATATAGAGCTGCCATTATATTTGTGACATTGCACCCCTTCATCATTTTTATACATGTTATGCTTGGTCATTGCACATCCTGGTACACTGCTAGAGGCATTCATCTGTACTCATCATATTGTTCGTATATCGAGTCATGAGGAAAATAAAGTGTGATGCATTCTAGAGTATTACCCCTACCTACAAGGATAAAAAAATAGGCCAAAAAGATCTCAACAAAAAAGTAGAAAAATAAATGTAAGAAATGAAAAAAGGAGAGAAAAAGAGAGAGGGGTTACATTACTATCCTTTTTTACACTTGTGCTTAATAGTAGCACCATGTTGTTCATATCGAGAGTTTTCATATACTTATGATTATGCTAGTGGGACTTCTACTTATATAAATTTGCTTGTATATTCTGATGACAAGCTACCTCACATGCTCAAGGTCTTCATGGGCAAACAAATTGGATGCACACACACCTAGTTGCATTAGGAGAGCTTTCATACACTTATAGCTCTAGTGCATATGATGCATCTCAATCCCTACTCCTCGCATTGATATTGATCGTAAGGCCTCTTCATTTCCTAACTACCATATGCTCCGATGCGGGACTTTCTATAGTTTTTGTCTTCTTATATACCACAATCTTAATTTATTTGCCAACCTAAGTGCTAAGTCTACAAATCACGCTCATTTATTGAGTGAAGTATAGAAAGCTGAAGCGAGAAAAATTATGATACAATTGCTTGGTGTTACATCGGGATGTTAATGATTTATACTTTATGATAGGAAGACTGGTCTATGCCATGCTTACATGATTAAATGAATTGGAATAGCATTATTGGTAATTCTTTATTTTGAAAGCCAATGATTACTTTCTAGCACTCCTGCGTATTACAGTTTTGATATCTATTAAGTTGTCGCTTACTAATGACCCACAAGTATAGGCGATCTATGATAGTCCTTTCAATAAGTAAGAGTGTCGAACCCAACGAAGAGCAGAAGGAAATGACAAGCGGTTTTGAGTAAGGTATTCTTTGCAAGCATTGGTATTATCGGTAACACATAGTTTTGTGATAAGATAATTTGTTACGAGTAACAAATAACAAGGGTAACAAAGGTGCAGCAAGGTAGCCCAATCCTTTTTGTAGCAAGGGACATGCCTGGACAAATTCTTATATAAAGTGAAACGCTCCCGAGGACACATGGGAATTTCTGTCAAGCTGGTTTTCATCATGCTCATTTGATTCGCGTTCGTTACTTTGATAATTTGATATGTGGGTGGAACGATGCTTGGGTGGTGCCCTTACATGGAAAACCCTCCCACTTATGATTAACCTCTCTCGCAAGCATCTGCAACTATGAAAGAAGAATTAATATAAATCTAACCATAACATGAAACATATGGGTCCAAATCAGCCCCTTACGAAGCAACGCATAAACTAGGGTTTGAGCTTCTGTCACTCTAGCAACCCATCAACTACTTATTACTTCCCAATGCCTTCCCCTAGTCCCAAATAATGGTGAATTGTTATGTAGTCGACGTTCACATAACACCACTAGAGGAGAGACAACATACATCTCATCAAAATATTGAACGAATACCAAATTCACATGATTACTTATAACAAGACTTGTCACATGTCCTCAGGAACAAACGTAAATACTCACAAAGCATGTTCATAATCATAGGAGTATTAATTATCATAAAGGATCTGAACATATGATCTTCCACCAAGTAAACCAACTAGCATCAACTACAAGGAGTAATCAACACTACAAGCAACCCACAGGTACCGATTTGAGGTTTGAGACCAAGATCGGATACAAGAGATGAACTAGGGTTTAGAGAGGAGATGGTGCTAGTGAAGATGTTGATGGAGATTGATCCCCTCTCAATGACAGGATCATTGGTGATGACGATGGCTTTGATTTCCCCCTCCAGGAGGGAAGTTTCCCCGGCAGAACATCTCCGCCGGAGCTCTAGATTGGTTCTGCCCAAGTTCTGCCTCGATATGGCGATGCTTTATCCCGAAAGGTCTCTTATGATTTTTTCTAGGTCAAAACCCTCCATATAGAAGAAGATGGGCACCGAAAACTTGCCAGGGGGCCCACAAGCGACCTAGGCACGGCCAGGGGGGTAGGCCGTGCCTGACAGGCTTGTGATCTCCTGGTGGGTCCCCTCTGGTATTTGTTTCTCCCAATATTTTTTATATATTCCAAAATAATTCTCGGTAAATTTTTAGGACTTTTGGGGTTGTGCATAATAGGTCTCTCATATTTGCTCCTTTTCTAGTCCAGAATTCCAACTACCGGCATTCTCCCTCTTCATGTAAACCTTGTAAAATAGGAGAGAAAAGGCATAAGTATTGTACCATAACGTGTAATAACAACCCATAATGCAATAAATATCAATATAAAAGCATGATGCAAAATGTACGTATCACTTACCAACACTCATACTAAGAAATGGTTTTTAGGGACAATAGATGACATGTAGTATAACTCTGTCCACCTTACTACTGAACTGCTTTACCAAATTGAGATTCATATACTACATGTTAAACCTGTTATGTGCCTGCTTGTTATTCTTTTAGAATGTTGATAGAATATTGGAGAAGAGTACCCCATTACGCAATGGTAAATGAAGTAATGCAGACAATGTTAAAGATAGTGAGACAACCTTGTTGGTATCCAACATATATGGTTAAGTTGATAACTGAGACAACCCCAAGGTCCTGTCTTGATGTAGTGTTCGAGTTACTGGCCACTGCCGCTGCCATAGGCTTTTCGAACTCATTGATTGAATCAAATCGGCTTCTTGAGTTCCAACTACAAGCTGAAAGACATTGATCAGGTTTGCTGCTGAGACAAGAAGCTAAAGGACCGAGGAGGTCCATTCAGAATTCAGATGTATACTTTCTGGTGCAACAACAAGCGTTGGATGACTTTAGTGCCAAACAAGAGAAAGATAATAAGCTTGCTAAGCTTATTGTTAGCATGGTGGGTACTCAGGATAATGTTTCTTGAGATCTTATGAAGTGGTTTCAGTTATGGACTTGTTTTGTTGCCACGTTTATTTGCGCTGGTGGTCAAATTTGACGCCTGGTGTATGAAATATGTTGCTTTGTTGTTGCCTTTATTCACTCTGAGGGCGAACTTTGATGCCCAGTGGATGTAGTCTATGTAATACCCGTAAGATCCTAGCCTTAGTTGCTTGCTTGTATATTTACTTAGTCACAATTTATTTATTTGCTTATAGTCGCTTCAGTTCTTTTTCCTTCGTTTTCTAGTGGCTGCAATAACCATTAGCCAAAGACAGGCCGTAGGATCCATGGGCCACACTTGAGACATACAATTCGTGGGCCACACCTGGACCGCAATATGAGTCATAAAACGGGCTAAAAGTGGAATGACCTGTTAATGGGCCTAGAACATAACGGGTCGTTAACATGCCGGAAGACATCACATGCTTAATACCATCGATAGGCATAACGGTCCATTAATGGGCCAAAATACACGATGGGATGAAACATCCCAATTGATTTATGGGCCACAAATGGGCCGTATGTATTGATAGGCTGAATTTGGCTCAGTCGTAGAACATGAAGGTATAAGAGGGCCAGAATGAAATGGACCGAAAGTATAAGAGGGTCAGAAATGAGCCCAAGAAACCATGGGCCCTAAGGCCAGAATATAACACATCCTTAAGACGGCCCATCTGAATCGTGGGCCATTAATGGGCCCAAATATCTTTTCTTTTCTTTACGGGTTAGAATCACCACATGTCGTTAAAGGGCAAGTGGTATAAAAGGTCTCATATGAGCCGAAAAATGTCACATGCCACACATGTTTGACGGCCCACTTGACCCTAATGGGCTGAATTCAAAAATGCCATAACGGGCCGGGCATACCCGAGACATTAATGGGTTATATACAAACATGTCATTAACATGCTTTCAATGGACTCACTCGCTTACTTTTGACCAAGTCAAGTAGGCCAACCTTTTAACCTAAATGGACCACCGTTGGGCCTTACCACGTGTCGACATTTCATAGACACATCTCCTCCATTGGATTGATGGCATCTGGCACAAAGCAGAGCTAATGTGTGGTGTCCTTGGTGAATGAGAGATTGAAACGTGGAAAATCACCATTGGTCGGGGCTCTTAACGGGTATCGGGCCCAAAATTATCACCTGATAGCTTAACAATGACATGTTATGATGGCTACCACGTGCTGGTTATTGTTGACGAAATGACTTCTATGACTCGCCATTTATCATCACGTAAGTGAACACTTCCATGATGATAAATATATTATTGTCATGGAACACTCCTACGACAACACAAGTATGACTATCTTGATTCTATTATAAAATCTTCATGAATGTTCATGCATGATAGAAAACATGACCTACTATGAAAATCGTGTATCATCACGGAAGTCCTTGTTTTGTAATGAGGATTGGCTCCCCTATGGATTCAATGCGATCTTGGATCACTTAACCAAAAATTTAGAGACTTCAGGCTTTGCCAACACATGTCCTTTCTATTTTGAGGGGTCCCATCTCCATCCCGTCCCGTTGGTATTAGTTAAAGGAATTATATGTTGTTATGAATTACCAAAATCACCTGGGGATTAGTTGCACTTTCAGCAGCTCACAAGACTGCTATTCTTAGTCTTCAAGAAACAAAGACCGACATCTCAACATAAAACTTAGTTAGAGAGATAGGGGGCACCTATCTAACTAAATGCAATGTGCTTTCTGCAATTGATAGCCATGACAGAATTGCAATAATTGATGAGTGATACTTTTACTATCATTTCACGTTTTTTTAAGCCGACATATTTCTTTAGATCAAGATATTTTCTCTGGTATTGGTACTAATGACTAATGAACACAAAGGATTCCAAAAGTCATTTCTTTATTGTGTATCTATAGGAAATGGACTGCAAATGGACTAAATCAAGTAAAAACATGGAAACAAGTTAAAGAGGAGATAGAAGTAATCAACAGGAGGCACAACATGGCAACCAGAGGAAAAGACGATGCTCCATATGATAGTAGACGCTTCTTTGAGTGATCGTATGGCATGGATTCCGAGGCAGCTCGTCCACATAAACAACTTTTATAAACAGAACCCAGCCGAAATGTCAGCAAAACATTGAGCAAGTCATACACAACAAAGCCATATTCATCCCCTTCATCAACCCTAACCTCCGCCATCTCATCTGCATAGACACCATCACCACCATAGTTCAGCTCCCTCTACTTGATACTTGTAATCTTGCATCACACAAGGCAACCATTATAAGACATATTACCAATCAATCAATCTTCAAGATGTGCTCTTTAATGTTTTCTTCATGCAATATGATCTCCATGTTTGAGTAGTTTGGGAAGGTATGAGTTGAGGCATAGGCCTTGCAACCCTTTGCATTTGTTGTGGGGATCAATGGGTGAGCTTTGAATTAGCGTCCCGTATGTATGAAATAAAATTGGTTCATACATGTCTCTTGTCTTATTCGCGTTCTTCATCCCTACATGTACCCAGGATCATGGAGAGTAGGTCACAGACAGGCTAGGAGTATGAAGAACATTAAGTGTTATTTTGAATACTAGTGACAGAATGGTCTAGTACGGTACCATGGATCCAATCCTTGGGGCATCATGAGGTGTACTCATTAAAACCCCATTTTTTTATCTAATTATTGTAATCTTAATTAGAGGCAAACCCGTGTGAAAGATAGGGCTTGTTGTAGGACAACTAATCTTGATGCAGAATTCGTGTCGGTCAAGATGTTATTTGGACACATCCGTTACTTCCGTTCGTAACAAGCATGTATCAACGGTTGACTTCGAGTGCACAAATTAATACCCTATCTGGTCCCAACACAAATACATGGTTGTAAGCATTAAGGCCATAATACCCATACCTTTTTTCATTATAAGTGTTACATCACTATTAGCTTGATTGATCTGGTCAAAATCTTTTAACACTTACTTGATAGAGACCATCGTTTCGAGGGAACCTTCCTCTCACGGGTTCGATAACCCAAGTCGCTTCTTGGGGAAATAGGTGTGGGGTACTTTACGTTATGTTAGCAGATATACAAAAATGAAGTATCAAGCCCTTTTTCTAGCACCATTGACAGGGAAGAGTTTTGTGTTCGTAGTCTTTGTGTTAAGAGTTTTTGTTAAAGTTTAGTTTCAGTTTAGTTTTAGTTTTATTTGTTTTAATTTTATTTTTGTATGCAAGTCTTGTGAGTTGAAAATACCAAAAAATTTATCATGGCTCATAATCTTGGAAGTTTTGCTACTCACACCAATAACTTCATGCGTGAACCCATGGCTCAACCTCAGGTTGCAATCGTTGAGTATGAGATCAAACCGAACTTAGTTTTGATTGTCCAAGAACACCAATTTGGAGGCTTTGCTTGTGAAGATGATGGTATGCACTTGCATAATTTTACCGAGGTGTGCAATATGACACACATTTGGGATTACGATCCTAGCGCTTTGAAGATGCATCTATTTCCTTTCTCCTTGAGAGGAAAAGCAATATAATGGCTTTTAGCTTTACCTAAAGGCAATATAACTTCTTATCTAATTGTTCCAATAATTTTTTCTCTATGTTTTGTTCACCTACAAAAAATATATAGCTTCATACTCGGATTATAGGTTTCAAGCAAGAGGAACGTGAGAGACTAGCGCTTTTGTGGTAATGAATGAAGGAAGCCATAAGAAACTGTCCTAACCATGGAATGGAGGACTGGTTAATCCTTCGTATGTGTTATAATGGTTTAAATCATATGTCAAAAACTATGCTTGATATAGTTGCAACCTGCAGGAGGAGAAAGCCCATAGATGATACAAGAAACTACTTGATGATATGCAAGAAAACTATGTAAATTGGCATGTTGAAAGAACCACCACCAAGAGGGTGAATGCAATTGAATAAAATAATGCGGAGTTGATAGCCAAGCTTGACGAACTCATCTCCATCACGAAAGGTGAACAAGAGGTAAATGTTAATGCTATAAAATGAACAAGTTAGTGATGTGAATTTTGTTGCTCTCAATAGCTATAATCCCAACTAGAAAAGTAATGGATATGCTCCCAAACTTCCCTATCCTAATAATAATGGAGCACCCAATAATTTTAAGGGAGCTAATAGAGCTAATATAAATACTCTTGAGGATACAATGAAAATTTTAATTTCTAGTCAGACTGAGGAGAACACATACTCAAAAATATTTTTTAAGAATCATGATACCTTGGTCAATTGACCGGTAAGATAGTTGGTCTTAAAATGATGTGCGGATGCTTGATACAAGATCCAAGAATATGTAAGCACAAGTGGCTAAAATTGTTGAGCCAAACATTGATCTTATCTAAGTTTGTAGGTAAACCTGAACCTAACCCGGTTGAAGATGTCAAAATGGTAAGAAGCAATGAAATATAGACCGAGGAACGTGATACAAGCCTTATGCTAGAATATAATTATACCTTTGCAGATTTTTTAAAGATGATATAAATGAAGTAACCACTACCTAAGGTATCTAATAATGAAGCATATAACATTTTAATTGAACAAGTTGCAGCCAATACATGAGTTAGATGATGAAAGAAAGAAGTTTTACAGTAAGTTACCTGCTAAGCAAGAAGATACTTTTGAGCCTACTATCGAGATTGAGATAGGTTTAAATAAGTTCAATGCTTTATGTGATCTAGGGGTTAGTGTTTTTACTATCACTGAATCTGATTATGATAGTCCCGTCCTAGACTGAGATTATTTTGATATTGCTAATTCTACTTTCACTCAGGTAGTAGGCATTAAGCATGGAGTTATAACTGAATTAAATGATTGACATGTCATGATTGATCTTGTAATAGTAGATATGCCTGAAGATCCCATTGCTCCTATAATTCTTGATAGACCTTTTCTAAGGACTATCAAAGTTGAGATAAATGTTTTTGTGGAGAATTTTAGTTTGAGTTACTCACTAAAGATCCTTTTTTGAGAGATTTCCATAGAAAAAAGAAAATGAAGACCTACATAGGAGAAGGCATCATTCCAAATGTCAGAAGCTACGGTCCCGTTGTTCTTAAACTACCTTGATTACCACTAGGGTCGATCTATCCGATTGAAAAACAAGGGCTTTGTGGGAGGCAACCACGCAAATAAAGTATATAAGTAATTTTTAATTTTTTTAATAAATGAGTTATCTGAGTTCTTGATGCAAAAGTTGAGTGTGGAAGTGTCGTTCTAATGAAGGCTTTGCCATGCACAAATTAAATTATATGTTGTATTGACGTTCGAATGCCTAGAAATATGGCTATGTATTGTGTTTGAACTAACCCCACACGAAAATAAAGAAGAAGTTAAGTTTCAAAAGAAACAGATGAAAATACGGCCTTTCACACGAGCATGTCAGTCGTCTCGGCGATCGTAGGACCTCCTGACGGTCCCGAAGAGAACGACCAGAGGAAATAGGTTAAACGCCGGCGTATCATACGGGTGTCAACACTCATTTGGGCGCTCATTTGATACATGGGCATGAAGCAAGAAGAACTCTAGAGCGTTTGACGATGTTCCACACATGGGCACAACAAGAACAGATTGAAGGACGGTGTTCTAAACGGGTGTTGTTGGTTGTTTCAATGGTCTTATGAGGTATGTGTAGGCATAGGTAAGCCATTAGGGTTAATGAGAACCTATCATACAAGCACTTGTGCTCGTAGGGGTGGTCGTATGCTTCCCTGGCGTCCACAAAGATCCCGAGGAAGGAGGTAAATCGCCCCCATATCTTTCTATTCTTCTTCTTCCTCCAAAACTTCGCCCGATATCCTACTCGTTTGTTTTCAATTCAAATCCTTCCATGTGATCAGTCTATGGCATGTTTCTCCTCCAAATCCAACTTATTTTTCATGAATCCATGTTCTACATGCCTAGCATTTCCATGACTAGGAAATGCATACTTTTGATCCAATTTTGAGTTTGGAATGGATTCGTTGATGTTTTTTTAGGAGTATGATGTTGTGACTACCATAGTATCAATATTTCTTAATTGTATTGCACTCAAAAATTGTTTTATAGATGTTTACAAGGAGGTCAACTTGCGTATGTGGTGCTTTGAGTTTGTCCACCGCACAACCCCAACAAATTCCTACTCAGGGGATGGTATTCATCGATTGTGAAGCCAAGACAAAGTTTTGGAAACTTAGTATAAGGAAGACCAAAGCAACCAAGTGGGCCTACGAGTCAAAACTCGCAAATCTAGGTATTATCAATGATTTCAATTTGCTTTGTGATAATGTCGGGATGCGTCATTTTGTTTATTAGGGATGTGAGACGTATGGGATCATGAAGCTTGAGTTTGTTAGCACTCCCCCGCATAATGTTGGGCCTGTGCCGAATGCCTATCAGGTGGAGCGGATCACTTTCCGTCTCTTGGACCAAGACTTCAACATCACTCTTGATGAGTAGTGTAATCACTTTGGCTTCCCCAACAATAATGATGATCTTTGGTATGTTTTATTTCACTAACCCGCACCTTAGGCAACCCTTCTGCACATGAGCATCAATGGCTCTAAGCAAAGAGCTAGTTGCATTGAAAGTCCCACTATATTTTATTTCTATTATATAATCACTAACTCGTTGAAGGAATGAGTAGAAGTTTCTATGGTGAATGATGAGAACATGCTAGTTCTCGGGAAGAAGCAAACCATGACATCGTTTATTTGCCCAATTTAGGGGTAACACTTGTTCAACACCTCGCGCACCAAGAAAATCATGCACAAGGACATGTTGTGTGTGGAGGAGTGATCACCATGTCGGTCATCTCCCTTGGTGTCAACTACAATCATCTGCGCCCCGTTGTCAGTAACAACCTTGCTAACATTCCTATTCTTACCAGCGTTGGAATGGTAGTAGTTAGTTGTGGTCATCATTGCATCAAAATTCATGGGGTGGCACACTTGATGCCCACTCCCATGCCTAAACGTTTCTCCGTAGAACATGGACAATTGCATTATATGTCAAAGGTTGGAGATTTATGACCCACAAGTATAGGGGATCAATCCTAGACCTTTCAATAAGTAAGAGTGTTGAACCCAACGAAGGGTAGAAGGAAATGATAAGCAGTTTTCAGCAAGGGATTCTCTGCAAGTACCATGAGTAACACTGATAGAGAGTTTTGCAGCAAGATAATTCGTAACAAGTGACAAGTAACAATAGTAGAAAGGGTGCATAAAGGTATGCCAATCCTTTTTATAGCAAAGGACATGCCTAAAAGTACTCTTATATAAAGCAAGCCCTCCCAAGGACACATGGGAATTTATGTCTAGTCATCTTGATCATGTTGAGTTGATTCATGATCATTACTTTGATAATTTGATATGTTGGTGGACCGATGCTAAGGTGCTATTCTTACTTGAACAAACAACCCACTTATGATTACCCCCTCTCACAAGCATCCGGAACTACGAAAGAAGAATTAAGATAAATCTAACCATAGCATGAAATGTCTTGATCCAAATAAGCCCCTTATGAAATAACACATAAACTAGGGTTTAAGCTTCTGTCACTCTAGAAACCCATCATCTACTTCTTACTGCACAATGCCTTTGTAGGACCGAAAGTATGTCTAGAGGGGGGTGGTGGTGGTTAGACTAATTGACCAAATAAAAGTTTTGCCTATACCAACCTTTAGGGTTGATAGTTTTTAGCATTTCATGGCAAGTCAAGTACACCCTACACATGCAAGTCTAAGAGTATATAGCAGCGGAAAGTAACAACAAGCATGTATAGAAGGGATAGGGTAGGAAGATCAAACGCAGTTGTAGACACGATGGTTTTTCCCGTGGTTCCGATAGGTGGCTCTATCGTACATCCACTTTTATGGAGTCTTCAACCCACGGAGGGTAACGGTCGTGAGAGTCCACGAAGGGCTCCACCCAAAAGGGCCCATGAAGTAGCAACCTTGAATATTCCATAACGGCTTCCGTCCACGAAGGACTAGCCTCACTATGGGAAGATATTCATGAAGTAGGCGATCTCCTCGCCCTTACAAACTTCTTGCTTCACTCCACAACACGAAGTAGGAGGCTCCCAAGCGACACCTAACCAGTCTAGGAGGCACCACCCTCCAAAAGGTAATAGGCTCGGTAATGGCGATGAACTCCTTGCTCTTGTGCTTCAAGATGATAGAATCCTCAGCACCCAATCACTCTCTCACGGATTTGGCATGGTGGAAGAGATGGGATTGGTGGAAAGCTACTTGGGGAGGCTAGAGATCAAGATCCATATTATTCGAGTGGAAGATCTTGACCTCAACACAAGGGTAGGTGGTTCTCTCTCTCAGAAAACTGGATGGGGCAAGTGTGGAATAGTTTTGAGTGCTTCTCTTTCTAGTAGGTGGTGGTGAAGGGGTATATATAGGCATCCCCAAAAATCTAACCGTTACACACAAAATGACCAACTCGGTAACACCGATGTGTTAATCTCGGTGGTACCAAAGTGTCACGCCCAAGATGCGCGCCTATCCATATTAAGGCATGGGGGCCTCGCAAGGGATAGAGGCGCATCTTGTCGTTCGCAAGTATAGCATCATTACATCATACATTACAGAAGAGATGAGTATATGAGTTTTCTTACGCTCGCCACATACTAAATTACAATTCCACACAAGCGTTCAAACATCAATATGAAGACAGGGTCCGACTATGGACGAAAACAAACGATAAAAGCACATGCAATGATACTATCTCGCTATCCCGAAGATCACGACCATTGTCCTCTACTAATCCGGATAAGTCACGTACATCCTACCCCTTTCCTCATCATACTCCCACTGGAGCTGCGTCAGATCATCCTGCACGAACTCATCTCTACCTGTACCTGGATTGTTGTAGTAATCTGTGAGCCACAAGGACTCAGCAATCATGCGCCCGGGTACCGAGACTATTCAAGCTTAAAGGTTGGGATGGGGTATGTGTTTAGTTTGCAGGAGCACTAAGCATTTATGGTGGCTAAACTTACGTAACACGAAGATAAATATGTGGCCTATGGTGAACAATCGAATCTAGAGTGACCTTTAAGAGATCCTGAACACTTACTTACGTCAATCATCACCCCACCGTGTTCTCTCTCAGATCATATTCACGAGCAAAGACGATCACGGTTACTCACACAGTTGGTGCATTTTATTAGAGTTTACTTCAGTTTAACTATAACCGATTGTTAATCAAATATCCAAGTTGCCACATAACCGCGGGCACGACTTTCCAAAAGATTTGACTCTGCAGGGGTGCTCCAACTAGTCTATCACAAATTAACCACACTCCACGGGAGTAGCCTCGACCTCGGATCTCGTGATCATCCAAGGCAACTCTCAAGGGATTCCAACACCTCGAGATAACCCGAAGAACGTTAGAGCCCACACGCAAGACACTCGATAAAGGTAAAACAAGTCCAGCAAGACCATCCGACGTGTCGACGAACCCGATAAGAGCCGCATATCTCGTTCTCAGGACACAACGGATAAGCTACGCGTATGGAGGCCTAATAGAAATCTCTCGAGTTGCCCCGGTTTGGCCCCGCATAGTGCTCTAGTTTGGACCAACACTCATGATGAGCACTGGCCCGGGGGTTGATTAATTATCCACGGGGTTGCAAAGCCCTATGCAAATTTTATTAAGTTATTAAGCAAATGTAGTACCAAAGTTGGGTCTTGCCAGACAAGTTTTAATCTCAACCGAATAAACAAGGGGGTCCCCGTAACAACCCCGAGCATGTTAGGAGCGCAAAGTATGGAAACATAACACCGGTAACAAGAATCTATGGCGGTAACAGTGGAACAAAACACCTAGCAAAATTTCAAGCCTTCCACCAATACCAAGATATATATGTGCATTAAATTAAATAACAAATAATATTGTGATATGCCAAATCCATGTTATCACATGGAACAACCTGCACTTGCAACTAAGAACGCTATAAGAGGGGCTGAGCAGTGGTAACTTAGCCAATCAAAGGTTTGCTAGGATGTGAAGGGTTAGAGGCTATCATGGCAATTAGGAGGCTGACATTCAAGTGGTAGGTAGCGCAATTGTAACGATAAGAGCAAGACAACTAGCAAGCAAAAATAGTATCGGGATCCGGGTACGATCATCTTGCCTGTTGGTTCTTCAGTGGAACAAGTAGTGGGATCCTCGTAGTTGTACTCGTCTGGCTCTTCGTACTCAGGTTCAACATTCGCGTCTACCCAAAATAAACAGCAAGAATAAACAAACAACCATGGTGCAATGCACAAGCAAGAATGATGCATGCTTAGGTGAAGAGTTTTTTTAACATGGCAATCCTAACTAGTCATGTTTCACATGCAAAGGGTTGGTTATTAATGAATCTGAACCGAACCTTATGTCAAGGTATTTAGACATGCATGAACATGGCAAATATGGATGCATCATGCAAAAACGATAAAAATGCATATGAAGAACGTAAGAAACGGAGTTACGGTTCTCACGATACGCTCACGACAAGATACGGAGGCAAAACACAAGACAAGAAAGACCTGGGGTATTCCTTGGCATTACAAAGTAGCCACTGGTTAGTCAATGAAAAACCAACCACAATAGAGCCAAATATCAAGCAATTCCATGGAGTATAGCTCCCACAAGTCACAAAACAATAGAACAAACAATCTGCCACAAAACAGCAACATAGCAACTTTCATAGCCAATAACTTGAGCTATAGGAATCCTACAACCACAAACAAGGCATTGACAGAAACTACAAAACATGCTTATCAACTTATCCAACTACACCACCTGGAAAGGAGGCACACATCAATAATCATGAAGCTCACAAGTTGGCATGATGAAACAGATTTCTGGGACTTAGTGAAAATAACAGTTTTTCTGGAATCTGGGTTAATCTGATGGCAAGTTGACAACATAAACTAATGATGTTAGAGACCACCTCATGGCATGAAAATTAACAAGATGCTATAAGACAACATATACTTCAAAACACTAGCACTAAGCTTGAGCTAATTCTCAACATATCACAAGATGGCAACCACTCTTCATGGCATAAAAACAACAACAAATTCTCAGACTTAGAAATATTTAGCATGATGAAAACTGTAACATTAAGTTGGCTACTTTACAACAAGTCTCTCACTTATATGGGTGATTCTCATATCAAACAAAAATAACATGGCATAATAGGCATAAAACACTAGCACTTCCATGTTGGCACATGCCCCCAAAGCAAGCATGGATTAATTCATGCATAAATGACAAAGTAGCATCACAGCAGAAAATAGCAGTTTTGCAAACTTGCTCAAAAGTGAAATCTATTTGCACCATTGGATTCCTTGGGTCTTTCTACCCCAAAATCATGTATCATACTCATATATTCATGCGAGGCAAGATGACAAAAACTACATAGCAAAATCAACAACTTCTCTTATCAGTGAAAACATACCCAAAATGCTCATGATCATATATGGACCTATCCAGATTTGGAAATGTTGCTATAACAGGAAAAGAGCTAAAACACACTACAAAACAACATTACACACATCAACATAGATAGGGTATAACAAGTGGGGCATGGCCCACTTGTCACCACACACACACACACCACAAACCTACACACCACTACCTCACATACACACACATGGCAACTATGCACAAGTGCATATTGCACATACCCTCAAGAAAACACACACACCTAGGTGTGTGGGTGTTCATCACGCACACATATATGCACAAAGTGCATATATGCACATATACATGCATGTGACACCACACTCACACACATACACTCACATACATACATATATTCAAGCCACACACTCACATGCACTGCACATACACATGTATTCTAAACAGAAAAGGAAAAAACATCCATCATGTATGTGTACATATATACACACACATCACATACACACATACAAAAGAAAGAAAAGAAAACAAACACAAAATGGGGGGGGGGGGTTCGGGCTCGAACCCACGACCTCTCGATCGCTTCCCCGAGCGCGCTACCACTACGCCATGGCCTCGACTGCTAACAGAGAAGGGAACGAGCCCCCTAGTTCTACCTAACATCCTACTACTGACGAAACTGAAAGAAAAACGAGACACCGATGACAGCGGCAAGCGGCGGCGAACTCCGGCGATGGCTGGCCTCTCCGGCGACAGAGACCACCAGCGGGCAGAGCGGGGTCCTAGGGGAGCCCATCCCCGCACCAAACGGCGGCAAGGGGCACTCGAGCTCGATCTTCTGCTCGGCTCGGGGCACGGCAGAGGCAGAACACGACGATGGCGAACTCTGGCCTACGTGAGGGAAGAAGGGGCTGCGGGGAATGGCTGCTCACCTAGGGGTTTCTCGGCGACGCAGGGCATGGCGACGGAGAGGAAGAAGACGAAGAAGGGCAGCAGTGACGCTCCTTTGCTTGTGGATGACGGCGACGACAGGGCGGCACTGCAGGGGTGCTCTTCACCCCCTAGCATCGAGAACGGAACGCGGACGGCACCCGCGAGCTCCACGCCATCTCCGACGGCGACGAGGGCCACCGGAGACGCGGCGATGATGGCGAAGATGAACACGCACCTACTCTGAATTTTCTCTCCGCTCTCTCTGAACCGGATGAAGAAGGAGGAAGAAGAAGGAAGAATGGAGGGAAAGGGGAGCGGCGATAGCACTGGGAGGAAGAGGGAACCCTAGGGGTTCTACACGGACGCCGAGGGGGCCTAAATATGCGCGGGCTGACGGCGAGGCGACGACAAAAGCTCACGGTGGGCGCCCTCTCACTCTCTGAAACTCCGACGGAGAAGAAACAGAGCAGGTGGCCGCTTGGTCACCTGGGCTGGGCCGCGCAGGGAGGAGCCGACCCAGTTCTCTCTCAGACAAATAAAATAGTTTTTTCTTTTTAAATAAACCAGCACGCTAAGAAGAACCCATGGAGGAAATTAAAAAGGATTTTGAATAAAGAAAAAAATACATTTGACTACAGGAAAATGAGAACTAGTTAATAAAATTGACAAGGGGATTTTTGAAGCAAGTAAATTAAATAATTTTAAAATCAACACCCCCCTTGTTATTTAAACCTCAAATACATATTAAGCTCAATCACCAAAAGAACCACACACATAATTTTAAAACACTATAGGCTACCTCCTGAACATTTTAAACAATTATATTTGCAAGTTTTTTCTGTTCATAAAAAGACAAGGGAACAAGGGTATTTGGTGGGTTTTGTTGAAAAGAAAAAGAAAGGGGAAAGGAAAAGGAGTGTTGCACCACATACACTCAACCCACATCAAACAACACAAGATCACACTCAACCACAACAAGGTCACATCACAAACAAGGCATGGCATGATGGATGATATGATGCATGATGCATGAATGCATGAAAAAGACATGGCATAACAAGGCTCAACTCATATCATTAAGCTCATGACAACAAGGTAATAGAAGATACATGCCATAAAAGGTAGGGACATCACTTGGGCTGTCACACGAAGTGACCAAAAGGTGGAAACTTTTGAATCTCGGTGAGACCGATATAGGAAACTCGGTTGCACCGATAAGGTGACCAACGGTCAGATTTCCAATCTTGGTGATGCCGATCCAACATTCTCGGTGGTACCGATAATGTGAATTTGCGTAACAGAAAGTTGGCAACCTGAACTTTGTGGCATCGGTATGGAATCGGTTGCACCGAAGTGGCTAGGGTTTGGCCGAGTCTGTCTAGGTTCTGGAATCGGTGGCACCGGTATGGGAAAGTTGGTTGCACCGATTTTGAGTGTTAGGTATAGAACAAACTTTGGTTGGAGAGTTTGTGGATGTTTTTGGCGACTATCACTTGTGCACGTTTGAGCATACTGTTCACCAACAAAACCTTACCCCCTTTTAATAGTATTGGCTTTCCTATGGACTCAAAGTGTTTTCTCACAAATATAAAATGTAGAGTCCTCTTGCTTGAAGCTTGGCCAACCTATTTCCTTGCATCTTGGGGCATATCCACAATCTCCTTTAGCCAATCCTATCATTGAACATTTCCTGAAATATACTTGGTGGAAACATTAGTTCAATGACTTATATGTTGTTATTGATTACCAAAACCACCAAGGGAGCAAATGTGCTTTCAGCCTTCCTTGAGGCCCATAATATGCTGAAGTGTCATGTAGTCGACGTCGCACGAGACAACTAAAGGAAGCAACAACATACAAACCATCAAAATATCGAATGAATAGTAACTTCACATGATTACTTATAACAAGACTTCTCCCATGTCCCCAGGAACAAAAGTTACTACTAATAGATCATCAACATGTTCAAGATCAAAGGTGTAATAATGATGATCATTGATATGAGCATAATATCTTCCACCAAATAAACAAACAAGCATCAACTACAAGATGTAATCAACACTACTAGTAACCCTCAGGCACCAATATGAGGTTTTGAGCCAAAGATTGCATACAAGAGATGAACTATGGTTTGAGATGAGATGGTGCTAGTGAGGATGTTGATGAAGATTGGCCCTCCCACGAAGGAGGACGCGTTGGTGATGACGATGGCTTCGATTTCCCCCTGTCAAAGGGAAGTTTCTCCGGCAGAATCTCTCTATTGGAGAGCAAACGAGCCTCTGCCCAGGTTTGCACCTCGAGACGATGGCTCTTCGTCCCGAAAGTAAGTTTCTATTTTTTTGTAGGTCAAAATCCATCTTATAGTAGAAGAGGAGGGCCAGGGAACCTAGGAAGTGATCCCAAGCCATCATGGCGTGCCCAGGGCGCTAACAGGTTGTTGGGTTCTACCGTAGGTGCATCACGTGCGAATTAAAAATATCCTACGCGCAGAACATCCAAGAACATGCTATGGAGATGGATCATAGATCATTACCACTAGAAGCGCAGTGCCACGCAGCAGAAGTAGAATTGGGGCAGCGCATTCCCGTGGTCTGTCTTTTGCTCGTCCGATCTCCCTCGAACAGTCGGTCCGATCTCCCTCGAACAGTTGGTCGCTGGATCCCACATACAGGTTTGCCGAATCGGCACAGGTGCACCGCCTCTAATGGTATACGCACATGCAGGAAGAACACCATCCAACGTAATGCTAGGTCCGGATCACACAGTTGCGGCGAGTGAAGGTGGCTAATTCCTACACATGCCAAGCCCTAATGATGGTGCCAAAGCGATCAACCAGATGGGTGTGCCGCACCTCCACTATATGTAGGCATCCGTCGCAGGCTCAACCCTTGGGCCTCGTGTGGATTCAATTGCCATGTGTTCCTCCCCTTAAGCGCGTGACCCTTTAGGTTCTCGTTCACTTGGTCGCGAGTCAGATCACATCTGACTCGGCCAGTCGGTAGCGGCCTCTAGCAAAGTGTGCTGACTCCAAGTGTCCGATGAAGCTGGTTAGCCAAACCTATACTTCACACTCATGTTTGCCACACGATATATATGTTGTCGTGCACAAGGCGACATGGTCATCCTTGTTGCAGCACAACCTCTTTCTTGTTCCGGTGAATCTGACCAACGTTCGGATTATCTCATAATCCTTGTCACATGGCCATGCTTAGACATGTCGGATCACCCGAGGGGCCAGAGTATATCTCTCCTCGAAGGAGGGGGAAATCCCATCTTGCTCGACCATGTCTCGTAGCATGGGTCTGGACAAACCCGAAACCTACCTTTGTAACTACCCAGTCATAGAGTAGCGTTTGGTCCTCGCAAAGCAAGTATGTCACCATCCCGAGTACATGCGCCAGCTCAAGTCTTAGGGCATAGAACGTATGTTGTACTAGAGACTCACAGATGACATATCGCTGCAGCTCATAGTTGGGTCTGTCCAAATCACACCTTATCTCGACTCGGTTCCGACCACGTCGAATCCGACTAGATCTTGCTGAGTCCACATTATCCGGCTAGCATCCAATGCTACATGGTTAGTGAGACCGAACAATCCACCATGTCATATGCTAGTCTGATTGGCTGCACGTCCACACAACCCTTTAGACTAGGGACCATTTAGGACAGTCATCATACAATGCATAGTCTCACAAACAAGTCACGTACTTGTTAATACTCATAATTGATAATGTCCAAGGACTATCTTTATTCATAAACACATAGGAAATATCATCATATATGATTGCCTCCAGGGCATATCTCCAACAGTCTCCCACTTGCACTCGAGTCAATCAAATATACATCGAATGCCCATAACTCTAAAATGCCCCTCATTCTTGGCTTGTGGAAGTGGTTTAGTTAATGGATCTACAACATTTGCATCTGTATGAATCTCGCGTAAATTGGTATCACCTTTCTCTACGGGCTTTCGTATCAGGTGATATTTTCTTTCTATGTGCCTGGTCTTGTGTTGTTGTCTCGTCTCCTTGGCCTATGCGATGGCATCTAAATTATCGCAATAAAGGTCCAACGATTTTGACCATCTCGAGAACACACCAACATCTTCCAAGAACTTCCAAATCCAAACACCTTCTTTTGCGTCTTCATGAGCCGTAATGTACTCGGCCTCTATTGTGGAGTCAGCCGCCGTATCTTACTTGGAACTCGTCCAGCTCACCGCTCATCCATTCATGATATACACGAATCTAGTTTGCGATCGTCAATCATCCCTATCGGTTTGGAAACTAGCATCAGCGTAACCCTTTATGCAGAGCTCCTCCTCACCTCCATAAACTAGGAACATCTCTTTAGTCCTTTTCAGGTACTTGAAGATAGTTTTCACCACTGCCAAGTGAGTCTCACCTGGATCGGCCTGGTATCTGCTTGTTAAGCTTATTGCATAGGCAACATCAGGGGGTGTATATAGCATGAAATGCATGATGGATTCTATTGCCGAGGCATATGGAAGCCTACTCATCCGGTTCCGCTCATCAAAAGTCATAGGACTCCGAGTCTTGCCTAGGCTTATACCATGTGAGACGAACAAGAACGCTTTCTTGGCCTCACTCATGTTGAACCTCTTCAACGCTTTGTCTATGTACGTGCTTTCGCTCAAGCCGAGCATCCTCCTCGATCTATCTCTATAGATCTTGATGCCTAAAATGTACTCTGCCTCTCCAAGGTATTTCATCAAAAACTTGCCATTCAATGATTCCTTGACCGAGTTTAGCATCGAAACATCATTTCCGATCAGCAGTATGTCATCCACATACAGGATCAAAAATTCTATCGAGCTTCCACTAGAATTCTTGTATAAAGAACAATCCTCTTTGTTCTTGATGAAACAAAGAGGACTATTCTTTATACAAGAAGTCTAGTGGGAGCTCCCACTAGACTTATTGTATAAAGAATAGTCCTCTTCTCGGTTGTAGAAGTTGTATCCCAAGGTTTCCCTCGGATATCCCATGAATACGCATTTATCCGACTTGGGTGTAAGCTTGTCTGACATGAGTCGCTGAATAAATGCTTCACAACCCCAAATATGTAGAAAAGACAAACTAGGACTCTTCCCAGTCCACATCTCACATGTTGTCTTGTCTACGGATTTTGATGGTACCCTGTTAAGTGTGGAAGTTGCAGTTTCTTGAGCGTATCCCCAGAATGACAAGGGTAAATCCGCTTTTCTCATCATTGATCCGACCGTGTCCAACAAGGTTAGATTTTTCCGTTCAGACACGCTGTTTCTCTATGGCATACCTGGAGGTGTGAGCTAAGGTACTATACCTTGACTTTTTAGATGATCATCAAAATCATGGCTCATGTAGTCACCTCCACGATTTGACCGCAGAAGCTTTATTGTCCTTCCGAGTTGATTCTCAACCTTGTTCCGAAACTCTTTGAACTTTTCAAAAGTTTCCGATTTGTGCCTCATCAAATTGATATATCCATACCTACTCAAGTCATCGGTAAATGTCATGAAGTACCGGAAGCCAGCTCCGGCTGTGGTGCTCATTGGACCACACACAACACTGTGTATAAGTTCCAATAGCTCGGACGCCCTCTCGCAACTCTTTGTTGGGGAATGTTGCATGGGAAACAAAAAATTTCCGACGCACATGGAAGATATATCCATGGTGATGAGCATCATGAGAGGGAGAGTGGATGTACATACCCTTGTACATCGCAAAGCGGGAAGCGTTAAGAAACGCGGTAGGTGTAGTCGAATGTCTTCGCGATTCAAATCGCTGAGCATCCCGCAATTTCATCACGATCCGTCCCATGATCCAATCACGATCCGTCCCGCGAACTCATCATGATCCATCCCGCGAACTCATCACGATCCGTCCCGCGATCTCATCACGATCCGTCTCACGATCTTGATCACGGTCCTTCCTATCTAGCGCTGAACAGACGACACCTCCGCGTTCAGCAAACGTACAGCTCGATGACGATCTCCGCCTTCTTGATCCAGCAAGAGGGAGCGGAGAGGTAGATGAGTTCTCCGGCAGCGCGACATCGTTGCGGCGATGGTGGAGCTATTCCAGCAGGGCTTCGCCTAAGCACCGCTCAAAACCGATCTAGAGGAGAAACTTCGATCTAGAGGAGAGGTAGCACGTGGCTATTAGGGTAAGCTTTTTCCTCTAAATCCTCTAGTATATTTAGGAGGGAGGGAGGGGAGGAGGCAGCCTCAAACCCTCAAGGTTTGGTCGAAATTGGAGGTGGAGGAGTCCTACTCCAATCCTATTAGGAGTAGGATTCCTCCTTTCCACTTAGAAACTCTTTCCACCTCTCCACCTTTGGATTTTTCCTTCTCAAACCACTCTAGCCGCATGGGACCTTAGAGGAGGCTAAGGCCAGCCCACCAGGGGCTGGTTTAACTCCTCCAACATCCCATGTAGCCTCTTGGGTTGAAATACCTCTCCCGATGGTCCCCCGGTACACTATCGACACTCCCGGTACACTACCGATGAGCCCGAAACTTTTCTGGCGACCAAACCAGGACTTCCTATATATCAATATTTACCTCTGGAACATTCCGGAGCTCCTCGTGACTTCCAGGATCTCATCCGGGACTCCGAACAACCTTCGGTCACCACCATACATAACTCTATATTACCGAAACGTCACCGAACCTTAAGTGTGCAGACCCAGCGGGTTCGAGAACTATGTAGACATGACCGAGACACCTCTACGGTCAATAACCAATAGCGGGACCTGCATGCCCATATTTGTTCCTACATATTGTATGAAGATCTTTATCGGTTGAACCTCTATGTCAAGGATTCAGTTAATCCCGTATGATGTTCCCTCCGTTCTTCGGTATGTTACTTGCCCGAGATTCGATCGTCGATATCTCCATACCTAGTTCAACCTTGTTACCGGCAAGTCTCTTTACTCGTTCCGTAATACAAGATCCCGTGACTAACACTTAGTCACATTGCTTGGAAGGCTTATTGTGATGTTTTATTACCGACTGGGCCCTGAGGTACCTCTCCTTCACACGAAGTAACAAATCCCAGTCTTGATCCATGCCAACCCAACAGAGACCCTCGGAGATACCTGTAGAGCACCTTTATAGTCACCCAGTTACGTTGCGATGTTTGATACACACAAGGTACTCCTCCGGTGTCAGTGAGTTGCATGATCTCATGGTCATAGGAACAAATACTTGACATGCCGAAAATAGTAGCACTAAACTGACACGATCATATGCTACGTTTGTAGTTTGGGTCTTGTCCATCACATCATTCTCTTAATGACATGATCCCATTATCAAATGACGTCTCATGTCCATGACTAGGAAACCATAGCCATCTTTGATCAACGAGCTAGTCTGTTAGAGGCATACTAGGGACATGGTGTTGTCTATGTATCCACACATGTATCTGAGTTTCTGATCAACACAATTATAGCATGGATAATAAACGATTATCATGAACAAGGAAATATGATAATAACCAATTTATTATTGCCTCTAGGGCATATTTCGAAAAATCTTTGCAAAAGGAGACTTAGTCATCTTGCCTAGCAAGCATGATTCACATGTCTCGAACGACCCGAAGTCCAAAGAAGTTGGGAGTCCATCATCATGGAGCTTCTTCATGCGTTTCAGACTAATGTGTCCAAGTTGGCAATGCGAGAAGAATGTCGGCTTTATTTCATTAGGCTTATGACTCTTGACATTCATGTTATAGACCGGTTCCATTTCCAGTTTCAAAATAAACATCCCATCTACAATGGGTGCATAGACGTGGAACATTCCATTCAAATAAAACGAACAACCATTGTCCTTTAAATTGAATTCATTACCCTGACTCGTCAAGCATGAGGCAGAAATAATGTTCCGACTAAGTGCGGGAATCTAATAAAAATTATTGAATTCCAAAATAAATCCGGTAGGAAGCTCCAACTGCATCGTGCCAACCTCCAACACAACAACTCTTGCTTTTTTGCCGACCCTGATATCAATCTCCCCTTGTGCCACATGCCTACTTATCAACCCCTTCATCGTGTTGCAAATATGAACAACCGATCCAGTATAAAAGACCCAAGAGCTACTAGGTATGTTAACAAGGTAAATGTCCATAACATATGCAACAAGTTTACCTTTGCCTGAAGAAGCGTTTTCGGTCTTCTTGCCATGCTCAGCAAGCCACTTGCTACAGTTCCTCTTCCACTGACCATCTTCCTTGCAATGAAAGAAAATGCTCTTTGAGTTCGGTCCGGACTTCGGCTCAGCGGCAGATACAACCTTCTCCGTGCCCTTTGCCTTACCCTTTTTCTTGGACCAACTCTTCTTTAACTTAGCCGAGTTCTGCACCATCAACACTTGACGCGTGCCTTTCTTAATATATTGTTCTTCCACCTTAAGCATCCCATGCAATTCAGTGAGCTTGTTATCCATGCCATGCATATGATAGTAAAATAGTATGGCCCCTTCATGGGCGTCCTTCAATGGCCGGCTCCTACTCCAATGAACAAGGTGGAACTCCATCTTTTTGGTCACACCGGGACGCCAAAACCTTGAGATTGACCTCTGTCCTCCAACTACTACAACTAGTAATGAATTTATAGAGAATCACAAGTCGACATGTAGATCGTTATACAATATAATGACAACACTTTGGCTAATGTCGGTTGAAAATCATGACACGTAGGTCATGTTCAGTTACACACATGCATCACATACACATGAGCCATACTATTCACATCAAACCTACAAAATAAAGGTGTGCATAGAATTGCATTCTACCATTTTGTGTGATCGTGTATGAAATACAAGGAGCTAAGCACATAGCGGTCCCGGCGTATGTGATTTGTGGACGCAACGCCCAATGTTTTCGGAAATCACAAATCGAATATGTATTCCGATCACGCGACATTTCCTGATCTGACCGATCTCATCGATCATTGCGAACGTGATTCGGATTTAAGTTTCATAGTTAACCCCGATGGCGGAAACCGACCAGTAGGGGTAGGTTGTGTCACGACCTCTTCGGTTCTGATTGACAGAAAACATAGCCTCAACGGTCCCGATGTGCAGTTGATCTGATCAACCGTGCACATAGACGATCTCATGAACGACGACAGAACTCATACGCCGCCTCCACATATCACATATGCTACCGACCTGAAACCAAAACCTATAGTAGAGGCTCTGATACCACTGTTGGGTTCTATCGTAGGTGCATCGCATGCGAGTTAAAATTTTCCTACGCGCAGAACATCCAAGAACATGCTATGGAGATGGACCAGAGATCATTACCACTAGACGCACAATGCCGTGCAGTGGAAGTAGAGTTGGGGTAGCGTGTTCGCATGGTCCGTCCCCTCCTCGTTCGATCTCCCTCGAACAGCCAGTCGTTGGATCCCACGTACAGGTTCGCCGGAGTGGCGCAGGTGCACCGCCTCTAATGGTATCCACGCATGCAGGAGGAACACCGTGCGACCGACTGCTAGGTCCGGATCACACAGTCGACGGTGAGTGGAGGTGGCTAATTGGAACACATGCAAAGCCCTAATGACGACACTGAAGCGATCAACCAGATAAGTGTGCCGCACCTCCACTATATATAGGCATCCATCGCGGGCTCAACTCTAGATCCTCGAGCAGATCGTAAAGCCCACGTGTTCCTTCTCTTAATCTTTTGAGCCTTTAGGTTCTCGTTCACTTGGTCGTGAGTCAGATCACATCTGGCTCGGCCAGTCGGTAGCGGCCTCTAGCAAAGCGTGTCGACTCCAAGTGTCCGATGAAGCTGGTTAGGCGAACCTGTACTTCACACTCCTGTTCCGTTTGCCACACGATATATATGTTGTCATGCACAAGGTGATATGGACATCCTCGTTGCAGCATGAGCTCATTCTCGTTCCGGTGAATCCGGCCAACATTCAGATTATCTGATAATCCTCATCGCATGGCCATGCTTACCTAGGTCGGATCACCCGAGGGCCCTAGAGTATATCTCTCCTGGTAGGAGGGGCAAATCCCATCTTGCTCGGCCATGTCTCGCAGCATGGGTCTGGACAAACCCGAAACCTACCTTTGTAACTAACTAGTCACGGAGTAGCGTTTGGTCGGCCCAAAGCAAGTCTGTCACTATTCCGAGTACATGCGCCAGCTCAGGTCTTAGGACATAGAACATATGTTGTACTAGAGACTCATAGATGACCTATCGCTGCGTCTCATAGTTGGGTTTGTCCAACTCACACCTTGTGTTGACTCGGATCCGACTACGTCGAATCCGACCAGATCTTTCTGAGTCCATATTATCCGGCTAGCATCCAATGCTACATGGTCAGTGAGACCAAACCATTCACCATGTCATATGCTAGTCTGATTGACTGCGCGTCCACACAACCCTTTCGACCAAGGACCATTTAGGACAGTCATCATACAATGCATAGTCTCACAAATAAGTCACGTACTTGTTAATAGACATCATTGATAATGTCCGAGGACTATCTTTATTCATAAGCACATAGGAAATATCATCATACACGATTTCCTCTAGGGAATATCTCCAACACAGGTGGGACCCCTCTGGTATATTTTTGCTCAAATAATTCACATATATTCCACAAAAATTCTCCATGAAGTTTAGGTCATTTGGAGTCCAGTGAATTTCTAGCCTTTTTCTTGGTTTTTAGGTCCAGGATTCTAGTTTCTAGAAATTTCCCTCTTTGTGATGTACCTCGTGAATTCAGAGAGAAAAGGCATAAGAATTGTATCTTAAAGTGGAATAATAACCAAGACAGACATAAATATCAATAGGAAATCATGATGCAAAATGGACGTATCAACTTCCCCAAGATTAAACCTCGCTTGTCCTCAAGCAAAATCCGAGCTCGATACTAATGACCACATAATTAGAGAGGGATGTGCTGATAAAAATATAATACGTACATGAGAGCATCATGAATATTAACATAGCAACAAGTTTTTCATCATATAGCTTCTCATAAGCAACTAACAATCTATCCACAACACTGAAGTATGAAGCATAAACTTTATTGACAATAAAAAAACTATGTTCTTAGTCATTGAGACAATCAATTCATCATATTTCATAGAACAATCTATGTAAGTGATTTCATTTTAGCAAGTTCACATACTCAACTATCATTTAATCTTCTATGATTGCTGACACTCATTGCATATTTTTGGAGCTAATGTTTCCATCGGAGACATAGGAAGATAGGGTCTTTATTGTTTTCTCCACCCAACTTGTTTGCCTCAAGGATAATATAAAAAATAATGACTCATGATCACCTACATCCAACTGGATATATATATATATATATATCTGGATCTTTCCCCAACACATGATGCTTGCCAACTAAAGAATTAATAGATTGCAATAGGGATAAACATTACTGACTCTTGCATAAAAGTTAATACATGAAAATAAAAGATAGGTTGTTCACAGAGGGAAGCAGAGATTGTCATGCAGTTTTTATTTTTTTGATGTCTAAGCTCTTAATGTAAAGGAACGCCACTTTATATTGCCCCTTATGATAGCAAACTTTATTATGTAGTTTGTTGCTTTTATTTCCTTGCCATGATAAGATCATACAAATCATATTTTCCCTTACAATAAAAGATCATACATATTTAAGAGCAATTTTTAGTGCTTGATGCACCGATGACAACTTACGTGAAGGATCTTATTAAATCCATAGGTATGTATGGTGGACTCTCATGGCAAGAAACTGGGTTTAAGGGTTATGGATGCAAAAGTAGTATCTTTACTTAGTGCGGAATTTTGGCTAGAAAAATATCCTATGAAAGCACCACATGTTAGAGGATCTATGACAATATTGCTTCTATGTGTATGTAGACCAGCATAAACTAGTACATCCGCGTGCTATACAAGTGGTTTTTAACCCCTTTCTGCGACTTAGTTCCAAACCGTCACCTTGCATGTGTGGGAAAGTATCCCACATGACATACATAAATCGTCAGTGGTGCCTCTGTCCGGTCACACACACCAGGAAAAATAGGGCGCGTGCGATTGGGAGGACCATCACAAACAGACATAGTGAAGAAGTCGTGTGAGATGTCCTTCGCATCCCACACGTGGAATCCAACGTATGTGTTGGTATTGCACATCACACACAATTTTCTACATCACATCGTCTGTGATAGCGCTGGTCATCACACATGATAGTCATAATTCTGTCGATTCTGTTATTCAATACATCACTCATGGTTCCTAGAAGAAACTGTTTGGCATTTTGCTGTCCATCGCACACACTTGTTATGCGAAAACGTTTGTGATAGGGTGTCCCAACGCACACAGTTGTTGACCGAAATTGTGTGATTGCTCACTGATCCAACATGGTAACTTATAGAAACCGTGTGGGTTTGTTGAGGTCATCACCCACGGTGTTGTCTTAGAAACCGTATGCAATAGAAACCACAATTATCAGCCTAACTTCTCTATTATTTATAATCCATTTAGTAATCAAATAAACAATCCATATCAAGCACACATTATATTTCTTATTTGTATTACGACAACCAGGATTTCATAATTGAATTACATCAGGGTACAACATCATATAGGCCTATACTACCTAGCTACCCAATTGCACAACATGACAAAGTTTGAAATGCAAGATCTAAAACCTTTGGAAATCAATTATCATCATAGACGGTAAATAGACATATGAGTCTCGTCGAGGAAGCTATTGAAGCGGAAGGCGTATATTGTGCCTTCAATGATGTTGAAGCTCATCGCACCTTTAGGCTAGTGCATGTGGATGATTGCTCGCCCATCCTTCATGCTCTTGAGGAAGATTTAAAGATTATACCATGGGTGTTGTATGAATACCTTCCTTGCCTCTTGACCATACAGGTGGTTTGATACGTAATCATCGATGATCTGCCTTGAAAAGGACTGAAAACAAACATATGCATAAATATCTTTTCTAAATTTTGAAATGGCACAAAGGGAAAAGGATAAGGTGAAATAGATGGTACCATCATATAGTTGACTCATGTCTTCCTCATTATGCACACAAACATCTTGTTGTTCTTCGTAGCTAGTTTCTTTATCTTAACAATCTTTTTGAGATTCTTGATTTGACTGATATTCAAGGACACCTCATTTCCCCAACATGCAAAAAGGGTCGAATAGTGGGTCTGAACCGGTTACAACAGGACCTACATGTGCAAGAATAAATTATTAAAAAACTCAATATTAGAATGGTTCCTGCAATTGCACAATAATGTGCTATTCGGCAAAGGTCCATGGATGTGCAAACCTTGATGGTAAACTTCAGTTGCTCCCATTGTTTCCCCTGCAACGTATCTAAGATAGATATTGATCAGGTTATAAGTGATATTTGACATACTATCAGTGAAATATGTTAATGAAAAATAAACGCATTTTGGATCCAACTGATTAATTCGAGCCACATGGAAAAGCTAGTTATTAAACCAAGTGTGCTAAGAACTAGGAGATATAGCAATTGTATATGTTTCACATGTATTTAGTACATCTAAATTCGATTTAATTCTCACATGCATAACAACACAAAATTGTACCAACAACAATCGAACATCACATTGTAGAATTGAACTAAATAGTTAAATGATCACCACAACAAATGAACGAAACAGTTAACTAAGTACCACATTGCACAATAGAACATATACTAGAAGGTCAGATTGCAAGTTGCATTACATTGAGAATTTCATTGGAATTTCTAAATGAAAGGCAGGAGCAGCACATCCAACTAGTAAATAAAACATTCTTAACCGGCATAGCTAGCTGAACATAGGTCCTTAGTGATGAAGCTAAAAAAACAAGCTATTCCTCATCATCGGAGATATCGATGATGATGGGATGCTTCTACTCATAAAAGGGCGAGGCTTCCACACCCAGGGTGCACCCCTTGTAGTGGTGAGTGGCATTATCCTACACCGGCACCAATATGCCGGCTCTGGAGCTAAGGTAAGCATGGGCACGTTGAGAAAACACATCATAGTCTTTGTCAAACGCACTGGCAGTGCCCTTGTCGTTCATAGAAGCCAACTGTGCGACGATGGCCACACACGAGGCCTAGACGGCGAGGTGCTCATCCAAGACCTAGGGGTCGGCACACATGGCAGCTATCGCTGCCTCATCCACGCGTGCAGCCGCGATTTGCTCCTCTGTTGCCAAATTCTCCTTGAGACCCTGTCTATACTGCATGCACCATGGCTTTCGAGGGCGATTATTTGGAGTATAGGGCTGTGATTTGGGTGGAAGGTGTCACATAGGCGGTCGGTCCATGTGGGATGGTGGAGGAGGGAGTATTAGGGAGGTGTGGATTACCTGACCAGATGAAGGAGGCTGAGCTGCACGAAGGAGCATGGCCGGTGAGGAGGCGGCGGTGCAAAGAAGCATTGGAGGTTAGAACTATAGGAAATGAACGAGGAAAAGGGGAAATGTGGCTTTTGATTGGTACCGCGGGATGAAGGAGGTAGACATTTCTGCTGTAGCCCAAAATTTTCGTTCGGTGCAGCCCCGTGTGTGATGATCTTGAATGTGCAAATTATTCAAAACAGTTTGTCATGTCTATACATCACAAACGAAGCCCGCGCAGTACCCCATGTGTGATGAGCATGAAGGTGCAAATTATTTAGAATAGTTAGAGATATCTACACATCACAATCGAAGCCTGCGCTATACCCCGTGTGTGATAAGCTTGACCATGCTTTTTTTGTCTCCAAGCTTCCGATCCAAGATTGGATAGGAAAAAGGGGAAATGTGGATTTTGATTGCTGCCACGGGTGAGCGAGGTAGATATTTCCGCATTATCCCAAAAATTTTGTTCGGTGCAGAGAAAAACGGGTGTGGATAGTATCATCAGATACAGTCCATTATTCAGAACTGTGTGGGGATATGGCGGCAAGTTTTGGTCTAAATTTTCCTGGTTACGATGGTCATCCACGTTGTCATATTGCTAATTTGGGTACTACACAAAAGAGCCTACACCACATGCTTCACTTACTTAATCGAGCAATTAAATAGGGCATGTTGACCTTAACATTACTCTAACAGAAGAAATATTCTCCAAACAAAAACTATTTTTTTGCCTGACGCTTGGGGATTTTCGTTACATCCTCCATGACCATCTCACGCTCGACGGCGTCCGGGGGAAGGGGTTCCATGGCGTCCAGATACGTCTCCAACGCATCTATAATTTATGAAGTATTCATGCCTTTACAATAATTCTATATGATTTTGGTATGATTTATTACAACTAACCCGGATTGATGCTGTTTTCAATAGAACTACCATGTTGTCGCTTTTTGTGCAGAATTAAAGTTCTTGGAATGGGATGAAAATTTAGTATGATTTTTTGGGACCAAAAGAGACCTCCGAAGCATTGGAGTTGGGACGGAAGAGCCACGAGGAGGTCACAAGCCTGCCAGGTGCGGACACCCCCTGGTCGCGCCTAGCAGGCTTGTCACCGCCTCGTGGCCCCCCTTGACGTGAGATCAACGCCAAAAATTCCTATAAATATAGAAACCTCCGAAACTAAACCTATATCAAGAGTTAAGCCGCTGCAAACCTCCAGAGACAAGAAAAACTAATCGGGAGCCTGTTTCGGCACCCCGCCGGAGGGGGAAACCATCACCGGAGGCCATCTTCATCATCCCGACGCACTCCATGATGAGGAGGGAGTAGTTCACCCTCGAGGCTGAGGGTACGTACCAGTAGCTATGTGTTTGATATCTCTCTCTCGTGTTCTTGAGATGGCACGATCTTGATGTACCGCGAGCTTTATTAATATAGATGAATCATATGGAGTTTACCCCTATCTATCTTCTTGTGATGAATTGCGTTTTCCCTTTGAAGTTTTCTTATCGGATTGAGTCTTTAAGGATTTGAGAACACTTGATGTATGTCTTGCGATGGGATATCCGTGGTGACAATGGGATGTTTTATTGATCCACTTGATGTATGTTTTGGAGATCAACTTGCGGGTTCTGTGACCTTGGGAATCTATGCATAGGGGTTGGCACACGTTTTTGTCTTGACTTTCCGGTAGAAACTTTGGCGTTGTCACGCCCAAGATGCGATCCTATCCTTATTTCGGCACAAGGGCCTCGACAGTAGAAGCGCATCTCGTCGTGTTGCAAGAATGGATATCATTAGAAGTACACGTACAGAAGAGATGAGTATATGGAATTGTCTTACTCTTGCCACAAGCTACATCAAGATCACCTCAATACAACAACATATTCAAACATCATACAGAAGAGCAGGGTCCGACTATGGATGAAACCAAACGATAAAATGACATCCATCCTTGCTATCCCAGGCTGCCGCCTGGAACCGATCCTGGATCGATGATGATGAAGAAGAAGATGTACAAACAAACAAGCATCGCTCTCACGTTCAAGCATCGCATTACCTGTACCTACAACTGTTGTTGTAGTAATCTATGAGCCACAGGGACTCAACAATCTCATTTCCATGGGTATCAAGACTATTAATGCTTCACGGGTGAGGTATGACTAAGTGGTGAGGTTGCAGCAAGCGGCTAAGCATTTATTTGAGTGGCTAACTTACGAGTACATAAAGTAAAGTATGATGGTCTACGCACAACGGACATGAACTAGTAATGATCACTCACTAATCCTGAACACCTACTTATGTCAAACATAACCCGACCATGTTCTCTCTCGAATAAGGAATCAAGAGAAGAGACAATCACGGTTATGCACACAGTTTGTGTATTTTATTAGAGTTTACTTCAAGTTTGCTATGACCGGGTATTAAACAAAATATCCAAGTTTGTCACATAACCGCGGGCACGACTTTCCGAAAGATTTAACCCTATAGAGGTGCTCCAACTCGTCCATCACAAATTAACCACACGCCGCGAGAATAACCTCGACCATGGATCTTGTGATCTTCATAGGCAATTCCATAGAAATACCACACCTTGAGATAGCCCAAAGTAAAATGGAATTCCTCACGCAAGACATTCGAGGAAGGTAAAACAAATCCAGCAAGGCCGCCCGACATGTCGACGATCCCGATAGGAGCCACATATCTTGTTCTCAGGATACGACAGATGAGCGATGGTTACCACGCCTATCACCGAGTTGCCCCGGGTAGCGTTAATAAGCTGCTCTGGGTTGGACCAACACTCATGAGGAGCACTGGCCCGGGTTGGTAACTAATTATCTACGGGTGCTGGCGGGTCCCTACGCAATTTTAGTTATTAGGCAAATGTAGTACCAATGTTGGGCCTTGCCAGACAAGCTTTATCCTAAAACAAAAATCAAGGGGGTCCCCATAACAACCCCGAGCATGTTAGGAGTGCTCAATTATGGAACATATCACCGGTTCACAAGTAACTAGGGGCGGCAAGAGCGGAACAAAACACCGAGCAAAAGGCCAAGCCTTCGACCCTTTACCAAGTATATATGTGCATTAAATTAAATAGCAATAATATTGTGAAAACAAAAGAATGTCCATGTTGTCACATGGAAGCAATTGTGCCTGCAACTAGAAATGCTATAAGAAGGCTGAGCAAGTGGTAACATAGCCAAACAAAGGTTTGCTAGGATGAGGATGGGTTAGACGCTTTCATGGCAATGTTGGGAGGCTTGTCAAACAAGTGGTAGGTAGCATGACATAATGATAAAAGCGGTACAACTAGCATGGCAATGATAGTAGTGGTATCCAAGGAAATGTGTCATCTTGCCTGAGATCCCGCTCAGAAGAAGATCGAGTCCATGAAGAAGACGAGCCAACATAGTCGAACAAATCCCCACACTCCGAATGCTTTTGGAACTCTATCGAGAAGAAGAAATCCGGAACAAACAATCAACACAAGATACACCACAACATATGCATGACATAATGCGGAAACAATTATGATGCATGTCCGGTTTAATATGCAAGGCATGGCATGACATGGCAAGAACAACAAACAACTACTACATATTAAGTGAAGTTCAATATGCAATGAGTTGCATATTGACGAAACTCCATGTTTGAATTATTTAGTTCAGTCTCGTTAGGTACTTATCAATATTAAATGTTTTTAACATGGGTGGTCATGGCATACGGCGAAGATGGAATTAAGCAACTTTAAATGCAGAGGGACAACATACATATAACAACATAGTAACTCCCCATATTATGAGAAAAGTGGTTAATGTTGTTTATCATGGCAAGAGGTGAAGGATGAACAACTATATCATCTAGGCATTTTAACTGGGGTCGGAAGCAACATATAGCATTTCCGAAACATCCCCATAAGCATAATATGAATTTGGTCCAGATCTGTACTAACCATATTTTAGAGTTGTTAACTAGCAAAATAAATGTCACCATGAGATTCTACACATATTTATAGCCAAGTTACATATGTGGAACATTTTTATCGGAGCTACGGTTTTGTAGTTATGAATTAAATGATTTTCACATGGCAGTTATGCAAATCAATGCAAACAGCAAGGTTAAACATTTTTATCACATGTGAAAGTTGGATATTGTGAATCTACACGAAATTCTAGTCAAGTTTCATATATAAAGTTTTTACATACGATGCCTGGTTGGTGAGTTATTATATGCATGAAGTCTGGGGGTTTTCTGTAATTCTAAAAATCCTGGAAATTAGACAAATTCGCGGGACAAAAGAAAAACATGCCTCGGGCCGAATCTGTCTGGCCCAGCAGTTTAAAAAGGGCGCCACCTACTATTCTACGCACATGGCACAGTAGAGGGACACATGGGGCTGGCTATTGGGCTCACCCAAGGGGCAACATGGGCCGACGGTGAGGGGCGATGCTGGGCTGGGCCTTGGAGAGGCCGGCCCACCTAGCGGCCAATGCAGCAAGGCACGTGCATCCAGTCAGGCGTCCTCATCCTCCCGCTAACACGGAAGCAGCAGCGGCAGGGAAGGTCAATGACGCGACGGCCGGTGAGGCATAGGAGAGGCCGGATCCGCGACAGGGAGCCTCGGATCTGTCCATTCCTGGCGGTGGCCGACGGATCCGACTGAGGGCGGAGCAGATCAAGCAGTGGCGGTCTTGGGGCGAGGCTGGCCATGGCTTCCTACGGTGAGTCGAACAGAGAGGTCACGGGGAGAGAAGATAGAGCAAGGGAGGAACAAGAGGGACGACAAGGTCAACCTGGTCGAGGAGTTCATCGCGGTGGTTCACTGGAGGGGCACGACGGTGGGATCGGGAGACGCTCGGGGCTGGCAGGGGCAAGGAGGAGCTCTGGCTCCTCTCGATCTGGGGCTTGAGGGAGGCTGCGAGAAGCACTCTCGATCGTCCGATCTCTGATCCGTTGGCCAGAATCGAAGGTGTCTGGATCAGACTTGGTTTGTTCGGGAAGGAGGATTCGATGGTGGGGGCTGGGACAGATCGTGAGGGATCTCGAGGTGGATCTGAGATGCGGCAGTAGAGGAGGTACAAGGCTCGTAGATTTTAGGGTTGTCCCAAAATGGTCTAGGGGTGGACTAAATAGAGCAAGTGGGCTAGATTTAGGGGGGTTTTGCACCATCTTCGGAACTTTAGATCTCGATCCGACGGTCCGGAAGGGGAGGGGGGGCTAGCTAGGTGGGCTAGTGGGCTGTGTAGGATGCCTTGGGATGAGAAGAGAGCGAGAATGGTGGCCTGTGACATGAGTTTAAAACACCGAAAAACGTCCGACAAATAAACCGATGAGGGTACCGCTACGGGCGACCGTTGGGGTACCAAATGAGCTCGGAATGCTACAAAATTTGGCACGCGGTCTACCTACAATATGATAAGACCGCACGCCTCGTTTCGACCCAATCCGGGGATATTTTGAGTGCACCTTTTTAAACATTTTTTAAACGATGCCACGGGCACGTGCGTGTGTGGTTGGTCTCGAAATGGGCAACGACAAGAACAGAGAGAACCGGCGACTACATACGGATGCAAGTTTGAAAACCCATGTTGACAAAATACCGATGCTATGAAAATGATGCGAATGATGCGATGATGAATGCAACAACAAGACAAAACACAACAAGACAAAACACATGACAACTCTCCTTCACTACACGAGGACCTCGTCCCGAGATCTAGAATGAGAAGGGGAAGAGAAAGAGCAAGAGGTAAACTTGGTTGCTTCTCCGAAAAATGGGTGAACCCACATGAAATTGAAGGATTTGAAAGAGATGAAGAATGACATGAGGAACAAGCAGGAATTCACATGAAATTTTGGCAACACTTGAATAGGATAGAGGCAAAATTTGATAAGAAGGAAAGAACTTAAACATAGAACACAATACTCCAGTAAAATGAATAAGCGAAGAAAGAACATGATCTTAATCAAACTATATGTGAGTTGAAAAGAGCAAAAATGCAATGCCTCTGGAACAACCAAAAAGAAGCCAGATCATTGGAGAGAAGAGAACGGAGAAGGAAATGACAACTTCTACCACCATTGAATTTGAAAAGCATGGTTTAACGGAGTTGATGGAGAATCAACAACTAAAAGAATAGGTTGTTATGGGCTGATGAAAAATATCTCAAAATTATGTGGTGACAACCTGCCACAACAGAAACAATTGATTGCTTGAGAGCAACAAGATATGCAAAACTTCTTTCACCAAGAGGAGGAGAAAACTTGGATCATTTCTGACACCATGATAGCAACAATCCTTAGGAAGTGCTTTAGGTGAAATCCAACCCAAGATAACTCCTAGAATACAAGATGGGTTTACTTATCTTATTCTTGACAATTTTCCTTCGAGACTCCTCATGATCAAGAATTTAATAACACCATCTCAAAAGACAATGGAGATGGAATTGAACTTCGAAATCCAAGATAAAGAACACTTGAGCACCTCCAAGAAGAATCTTGATGATTACTTCGAGAAAGAATAACATCCTTAACAAACCACCATGAAGAAGCATCAGGATGAACTCCGGAATGAAAGGATGAAGCTTGACATTAAATGATGGGGTTTATACCCCTAGGTAGGCCAAAGCAACGAGGTCTTCCCCCTTTCGCTTCGAAGAAAAACTACGCGGCTGGCTGGAGGACGTCCAATGCAAGCCAGTGCCGGTTGGCGCCCCGGCCGGCTGGTCAAGGAGCCGGTTGGGCCCTAGGCCGGCTGGGCGCGGCCGGCTGCCCACGGGCCGGCTCTTCCATTGACATCGGGACGGACATGCCCCGTCCCGTCCCTCAGTGCACAGGTATGACAACGCAACGTGACTGGCACGACGTGCGGCCCTGTGGCTATAGTGGCCGCTTACGCACTACCGTGCGTGGCTACAGTCCGACAGTCCTGGCCGCTGACCTTGGTGAGCACGACTGGACGGGGGAACAGTGCTAGCACGCCCTTGCCACTCGATTACCTGCCTTGGCATGGCTACAGTACCGCCGGCCATACCGGAGACTTCGGCCGGCTGGCGCTAGATGACACCCCCGGGCGGCCCGTGCGGCGGCAGGTGGGCGAGGGCCAATCGCAGGGCCGACTAGCGGGCCCCAACAGGAGATGGGACCGCTCGGCCAGCAAGCCCTGCCAGCGACAAGACGCCACGAGTGGCGGGACCCCTTGGCCAGCCAGAGAGGCTGCCAGTCGGGTCCCCCCACTTTTGTACTTATGACATATTGTAAGAGACGGGGGGTTGGCCGATAAAAATCCCCGAGCCCCGCATGCAACGAGGACACACGGACGGACAGATGGTCGCGCACACACACCCACGGAACTCTCATTCCCTTCTCTAGTGGCAGAGGAAGATGAGCCGGCTGCTCCTTCTTCCTCCTCCAGACACAGCTCCAGGAGCATCCTTGTACACATACCCATCCATCCAACTAGACCAAGCAGGACTAGGGGTGTTACCTCCCACGGAGGGCCCTGAACCTGGGTACATCGTGTGTCACCACCGCTTGTGTCCAATCTCGCACCTGGAGCCCATCGGCGTCCTTCGGCCCCAACCACTTATGATAAGACACCCCATGGCATCTGTCATGAAAAACGACGACATTTGGCGCCCATCGTGGGGCCATATGCGGCGCCGAACAAATTCATGCTCCGGGCATGACCCCTCGCCATTCCCCCTGCCGCTGCTCGTCCTGGTAAAACCGTGGGGAGCTCGTGGGGCTTGTCTCGGCACACCCTGCGGGCAACTCCTCGGCCTCACAGCCGACACCGACGCGCTCACCGAGCGCTTCGGCAGGCTCAGCCTCGCTGAGGCTCCAGCCGCTAACGAGTACCCCGCGGGGGTGCTTGTCTGCACTGGCCCGCCCACAGCAGTGAGCGCACTCACCATGGCTCAGCCTAGTGGGCCCCACGATCGCATGGGGGTGATGGCCATCACTTCCTCCACCGCATCAGGACGGGCGCGGGTCACAGCTATCGCTACCGCCGCTCGCGTCGGCACGTCCGACCCGCTCAGTGCGTCCCTCTGGGGCTTGAGCACTCCGATCGCCCCGACGGCGAACCCCGACACCGCCGCGGGCGATATCGAGGCGGCTCGCCACATCCTGTTTGAGGATGCCACCGCCCTCAATGCCACGCGGCGCCGCATGAAGGCGGCACAGCGGGAGTACGCTTCTGCCTACGGACTCACCCCGGCTAGCACCGAGCCCATCCGGCGCGGGGCAGTGCGCGACCGCGGCCGCATGGTCGCAGAAATTTTCGGCGACAAAATGGTTGTCTATGACACCCCCGCAGCTAACCTGCAGGCTCTCAAGGTGGCCTACGAGGAATTGGCCACCCTGGAGGGCGAAGAGCGTGCCGCCCATGAGCGCCACATCAATGAGCTCATCGATGCTGCTGATGCACAGCAGCATCTGCTCGCGATAGGCGGCACCGCCACTGAAGGCCCCCGGGCCGAGTGAGAGGGCACGAGAACTGCCGACCGCCAAGCGGCCTAGTACTCTTGCTCCCCTCGCGTTTCCGGCCACCGAGCCGAAGCGAACAACCCCCGGCCCTCTCAGATGCCAGGGAGTGAGCAGCCGGCGCACTAACGATCCGCCTCAGAGCGGCCGCCACCACGAAGCACCGACATCTAGTTGCCGGTGCAACTAGGGGCACACGTCGCCTCCGCGGCGTGAGTCACGGCAGTCGGCGCCACCCACCGTCTGCCCTGAACTCTCGGCTCGGCTCGGACCACGCGTCCCCCGTAGCAAGAACGATTTCCGCAACCGCATCGACAAACTCGCGCAATCTGCCCTCCTCGTGGAGGAGGGCTCGATTGGTCTGGCATGCTTTGGCCCCCGGATTCGCACCAAGCCATTCCCAACCGGCTTCACGTTCCCTAGGGACACCCCGAAATAAAACGGGGCCGCCAAACCCGAAGACTGGCTGATCGACTACACCACCACGGTGGGCATCGCCAGGGGGAATAAGCACGTAGCCGTTCGCTATGCCCCCTCATGCTGATCAGCTCAGCCCGCACCTGGCTCAACAGCCTGGCGGCCGGCAGCATCAACACTTGGATGGACTTAGAGGAGGCCTTCGTCCGCAACTTTACCGGCACCTATAAGTGGCCTGGCTGTCCCCGTGAACTCGCCATGTGCGTTCAGGGGCCGGACGAATCCCTCCGCGGCTACCTCACCCGGTGGACCGAGGTCCGCAACTCCTTCGAGGGGGTGCACGAGGTCAAAGCCGTGTAGTACTTCATCGATGGCTGCCGGGACGGCACCCCTCTCAAGCAGAAGCTCCTGTGCTCCGAGCCGGCCACGCTCGCCGAGCTCATGACCAAGGCAGACAAATATGCCACGGCTTATTCGGCCATCCGGGTCAAGACGACCCCGCACGCCAAGGCAATAACGACGCCGGCCACGACCCGGCCGACTGCCGACAACCGTCAGCCAAAAAACAATAAGCGCAAGAACGACTAGCCGGATCCCTGCTACGAGAGCCGTTAGGTCAATACCGTCAAGGATCAGGAGCCGGCTGCCCAGTCTTCCGGCCGGTGCCAGCGTACTGGCAAGGCTGCCTGACAGCCGAAGCTCACCTTCGAGCAAATGCTCGATCTCCCCTGCAAGAACCATTCAGGGGCCAAGCCCTCTACGCACACGCTCCGGCAGTGCAGCTTCTCACAGCGATTGGCCCAGGGGGACGGCCTTCCGGCTCCTCCCGCGCCGCCAGCCCACGCGCCGGCCCCGGCCCATGTGGCCACCCCGGCACCGACAACAGCTTCGAACGATGGTCGTCTGATCGACCAGTTCCCAACTAGGATGGTTGCTACATCGTCTTCACTAGTGAAGAGACGGGCAAACACGCTCAGCGCCGGCTCCGCCGTGAGCTGAACGCCACCATGCCGGCAACTCCCCAGTTCATGCACTGGTTGGAGAGGCCGGTCACTTGGAGCCAGGCCGATCACCCTGCCGTGATACCGAATCCCGGCAGCTACGCCTTGGTCCTCGACCCCACCATCGCCACCAAGGAGCGAGCCTGCCGCTTCTCGCAGGTGCTGATAGATGGCGGCAGCAGCATCAACATTCTCTACCTCGACACGATGCATAAGCTGCGGCTGAAGATAGAAGACCTGCAGGCGAGCTAGACGGTTTTCCATGGCATAGTGCCTGGGAAGTCCTGCTCCCCTATCGACAAGATCATGCTCGACGTCCTCTTCGGCGGACCCGGCCATTTCTGCCACGAGCCAGTGTTGTTCGAGGTCATGGACCTCGTGAGCCCCTAACACGCGCTGTTGGGCCGGTCGGCTCTTGTCAGCTTCATGGCGGTCCCCCATTATCCTTACCTCAAGCTCAAGATGCCGGGCCAAAAGGGGATCATCACCATCAAGGGCGACTACAAGATGTCGCTCGTATGCGCTCGAGACGGCAGCCGACTGTCCGAGGCCCTGGAGATCGCCGAGGAGAAACGACAGCTCGACCGGCTCATGGCCCTTGCCGCCAGCCAGCTGGCCGTGCCGGATCCACCCTCGCAATCCATCGGCAAGGCATCCTTCAAGCCATCCAAGGACACCAAGCAAATCCCGCTCGACCCAGCCAGCCCGGCTCAGTGCGTCACCATTGGCTCCCGCCTCAACATCAAATAGGAAGGCGAGCTCATTAACTTGCTCCATGAGAATCGGGACATCCTTGCATGGTCCCCCAAGTACATGCCGGGTGTTCCGAGGAAGTTCGCCGAGCACAAACTCAATGTCCGGCCGGACATCAAGCCGGTCAAGTAACCCTTGCGCTGCTTCTCCGAGGAGAAGCGGCGTAGTATAGGCGAAGAGATCGCCCGACTGCTCATAGTCGGGTTCATCATGGAAGTATTCCACCCGGACTGGCTAGCCAACCCAGTCCTGGTACTGAAGAAGAACAAGATCTAGCACATGTGCATTGCCTACACTAGCCTAAACAAGGCATGTCCCAAGGACCCGTTCGCCCTGCCGCGGATCGATCAAGCCATCGATTCCACGGCTGGTAGAGACTTGCTGTTCTTCCTGGATGCCTACTCAGGCTACCACCAGATCAAGCTCGATCCGGAAGAACGGCTCAAGACCTCCTTCATCACGCCCTTTGAGGCCTACTGCTACATCACCATGTCTGTCAGCCTAAAGAATGCGGGCGCCACCTTCCAACGATGCATGCAGAAGTGCCTCCTCCCCCAGATAGGCAGGAACGTCCACGTCTACATCGACGACATCGTCATCAAAACCAAGAAGCACTTCAGCCTCTTGGACGACCTTCAGGAGACCTTCATGAACTCAGGCGAGTACAAGATCAAGCTAAACTCAGAGAAGTGTGTCTTTGGCATCCTCGCCGGTCAACTCTTGGGTTTCTTCATGTCCGCCCGCGGCATCAAACTTAACCCTGAGGAGATCAGTGCGATCGAACGCATGCCAAAGCCGACCTGGCTCCGTGACGTCCAGAAGTTCACTGGCTGCCTCGCCTCGCTCAGCCGGTTCATTAGCCGGCTGGGAGAGAAGGCCCTGCCCCTCTACGGGCTCCTTCGCAAGATAGCTCTAATCGAGCCGGGTCAAACCAAGAGGCCGGGCGTCTTTGACTGGCCTGACGAGGCAGATGAGGCCTTCCGCAGCCTCAAGAAGGCTCTCACCCACGCGCCCATCCTTGCGGTGCCGGCTGAGAAGGAACCGCTGCTCGCCTACATCACGGCAACCACCCGCGTCATCAGCTCGTCCTGGTGGTCGAGCGGCCGGAGGAGGGCAAGTCCCTGCCGGTCCAACGGCCCGTCTACTACCTTAGCGAGGTCCTCTCCGCGTCCAAGCAGAACTACCCCCACTACCAGAAGATGTGCTATGGCATATACTTCGCCGCCTAGAAGGTCAAGCAATACTTCCAAGAGCATACCATTACCGTGGTGAGCACGGCCCTGCTCGGCGAGATCATGAGCAGCCGGGACTCCACCGGCCGGATCGCCAAATGGGTCATCACCCTCGCCGATCATGAGACCCGGTACGAGCCAAGAACCGCCGTCAAGTCACCGGCATTAGCAGATTTCCTCGTCGACTGGGCGGAGACGAAGTTTGTTCCGCCTCCCCCAGACTCGAAGCATTGGTGCATGCGCTTCGACATCTCAATAATTAGGACTGGCCTGGGTGCCGGCATAGTCCTCTCCTCCCCGAAAGGTGATCAGCTCAAATACGCCCTACAGATCCACTTCGCCGCCTCCAACAATGTGGTTGAGTACGAGGCCATCTTCCATGGCTTCTGGCTCGCCAAGGATATCAAAATCAGGTGCATCCTCTACTTCGGCGACTCTGACCTCGTGGTGCAGCAAGTCTCTGGTGAATAGGACGCTAGAGACGCCAACATGGCCAGCTACCGCTTCCTCGTACAGCAGCTCACCGGCTCCTTCGAGCGCTGTGAGTTTCATCATGTCCCACGGGCGGACAATGAGGCGCAGACGCGCTGGCAAAGATCGGCTCCATGTCGGGACCCCGATCCTAAGTCATATGATTCCATACTGTAACAAGCCACATCACTTTGCGGCCTCACGAACGGTACTCCACGGCTGTAGCCTTACCTTGGCCGGGACCGTTTGCGTCTTTTGGCTCACGTATGTGAACGTATCGCTGGCAATCACACAACAAAGAACCCGGGCCGACATGACTAGTCATAGAACCCAAGTGGCACATCCGTACGGAAACAAGCACACATAACCCAGCAATGCAGGTGTCGGCCTCAAGCGTGTGTAGACGAGTCATAGCAAGCTACAAGGACTCCATTACGTTGCGAGACACGAATGTCATCACTGCACGTAGACGAGTCGTAGCAGGCTACAGGGACTCCATTACACTACGAGACATTTCCCCGAAGGAACAGACACAGCAGCAAAGAAGGATACATGCCAGTCAATCAATGTGTCTGGAGCAGTAGCAAGCTACCATGGCTCGGTGGAAGCACAAAGAGGTAGTTTCCCGTAAAGAGTACTACTAAAGGCACACGACTAGGTGTCGGATCCCATACATACCATTGCACGTCACACGTACGCACGACATGCTCGATATGCATAGATACAACTATGGCATCACAACATAACCATACAACAACATGACTTTTATTTAAGAGGCTTAGACGAGCCTTGCATAATATGTTCTTACAGATAGGGGTCACATGACCCGACACTCAAGCCATACAAACAAAGTCATACAAGCCAACGGAAACTTAAGCTGTCTGAGTACAGTCGGCGAAATATAAAAGAGGCACACGGCCTGACTATCTACAGCCCACCACACCGGCAAGATCGTAGCTGGGACACCAGCTATTCGGCATCGTCAACGTCTAGATAGAACCCACCTGATGGGTCTTGGTTCTCTTCTGCAACATTAATTAAGAAGGATGAGTACAAACGTACTCAGTAAGTCTTTAAAACAGACCTAGTCTATTTATGCTCATGTATCAACAAAGGGGGTGGTGGAGTTCATGCAGAATGCCAACTTTGACTCATGGCTAACCTACACTACTCAGTTTTAAACTCTTTGTTACAATTTTAGTTATCGCACACGAGTCCACTATCTCCATCACAATACACTACCATGGATTCACCTTCCCCTTCCGACAGAGTGCCATCCACGATACTCACACTTGTCTTGATAATTTTAGAAGTATCCATTCGATTATCTGTGAACAGCATAAGTTCTCCAAGTAGTCCATATCCGAGGACGCGGCTATTCGAATAGTTTCATACCCTGCAGGGGTGTACTTCTTCACACATGCTCTCGCCACTTATCGCTGTGTGCCATAAACCATGCACCTGGGCAACCTTAAAGCGGATGCCCAGCGAGGAAGTCGGCCACGACCGTCAAGCACATAATACCTCTAGTCCAGGCTATCGCCTATTTGAGACTGAACCCGCACGGAAGTCCGGCTGAAGTTTCCGCTACGGTCCCAAACGATGTGCGTAGGGTTCCCAAGCCCACAATTCGGGTGACCCTTAGTACACCGTGCCACTGCCTACCGCGTCGTAACCCACCCCGAGGGTCAGCGCTACCCACGGCCTCCAGCATGCTATAAACACCAGAAACTACTTGCAACTCCTGGACTAAGGACTAAGCGACTGATAAGTCGAGAGGGGTCGAGTTACCGGAACCCAATGTGTGGTAGTAACTTGTCTTGGATCACAAACACGGAACCCAGTTCCTAAGAACGGTCCCAATGAGACAACCCACTATGTACTCCTACATAGCCTCTCATCTCTACCTTTACCAAATCGTATTCATTATGAGCTCATCACATCGGACAACACTGTTTCACTCAGTTCATCACCCAGATGAAACAGACCTGACACAACTCTAAGCATAGCAAGCATAGCAAGCAAAGTAAGCTAAGCACATCATGGCACAAGCATCTACCAGGTATGCTAGGTTGCAAGGTTTAGCTATTTACTGTGACAAGATCAGGTCATGCATAAGAATAGGATCATCTATCGTGTATGACCGACATATGATTGTTTGTCCTAATGCAATAAACGAGAGCAAGAGCGAGAGAGTGGGATGTTATAGGAATGATCAATGGGGTTGCTTGCCTTGCTGAGCTACGGAGGAGTTCTCTCCTTCGTCGGAATACGGGGTGGTATCTTCCGCGTTAGAGCCTACCGCAACGCAGATAAGAGCATTCAATACAAGCAAATGCAACAATATGATGCATGATCATGGCATAGTAATATGCATGGGTGAGGTAATGTAACTAGTGATCATGTCAATTTAAAACAGATTTGAATATAGGTTCAAAGTTGTTCTCCCTTTTAAATTCCATATATTAAGCTAATGATAAATGTCCATGTTCACCTATTTAGGTTTCTCTAACATGCATGAGAATAGCACCATTGGATTCATTGGATTTTTCTGATAAATTTTCATATATAAATTATTTTCATCTGACTTACAGATTAATTTATATGATTTTTCAGAGTTTTAAATAATTTCTGGAATTATTTTTCAATAGGAAAATGGTATTATGACATCAGACTGACGTCATCCTGACGTCAGCTGGTCAACAGACCCGTTCCAGGTCAAATATGACCGGTGGGGCCCATCTGTCATAGAGTCAATACTAATCAGTTTTAATTAAACTAATTATCCTGTCTAATTAACCTAGTAGGGCCCATTGTTAGTGTTACATTTAGTTAATAAACCGATTAAAACTAATTACTAATTATCCTAGAACTAATCAGGGACGGGGCCCACCTGTCATTGACTCACAGAGTCAAGCCAGGGCCCACGGAGGTCACACCCGCCGGAGTTGGTCGACGGCTCGTCGCCGGTGACCAACAGAGACGGCGGCGACCATCGGGTTTTGCCCATAGGCGTTCATTCAATGAGCTGATACCACCGGCGCGTAGCCCGTGCACGACCGCATCCAACGGAGGCCACAGGAGGCTAAGGGGTCGCCGGAGCTCGCCGGAAACGAGCTCGTGGCGGCGGCCGGAGCTCGGGCTCGGACCAAAACACGATACAGGGCACGGGGCGACTCGGCAATTGGCTCTACGAGCTCCTGGGAACTCCAGGAGTTCAACCATGCACTCGCACCTGAGCTCAGGGGACTGCACGCACGGTGACGACCGATCACGGCGGCGGGAGGTCTTCGGGTCCGGCGGCCGGGCTAGCTAGGGAGCGCTAGAGATAGGGGAAGCAAGGGGAGGAGGAAGAGGAGCTCACGGCGCTTTTGGGGAGCTGGTCAGCGGGCTCGGGGAGGTAGCGACGACGGCTCTCGGCAGGGGAACGAGAGAGAGAGACGGGAGGAAGGGAGGGGGAGGAATGAGCTCGTGAGAGAGGGCTCTCGCGTCTTCCAGGCGCAGGGGAAGCAGGGGAGCAGCCTGCTCCGTGGCAAGCAGGAGGTGGAGGCCGGCGAGCGCTCGGTCACCACCTCGATGCCTACTGGCGCGAGGTGGGAGATGACCTCCCCACCCCTGGTGGGCTGGGCTGGGCCTCCCACTTGACCAGGTACACTTCTTCCCTTTCTTTTTATTTTTGTTTTTTTGTTTTCTGTTCTAACATTTGTTTATTTTGTTGCAGGTCCAAATAACCTTTCAAATATTCCAAACCTTTTGTATATTCAAGTTTGAATATTCTAAACTTGTATAAAAAGTTTTAGGTTAATTTGAAAACAGTAGTAATGATAATGTTTTTAGTTATCAATTTCGGAGGCTTAAATCTTTAATTTAAATTATTTAAAGTGTTCAAATAATTAGAATGGCCCCTGGTATATCCATGTCCTTAATTATCAGACATAGGGAACATTTTTGATGGGCATTTTGGATTTGTTGAAATGTCATTAAACATGAATTTCTTTAATTCATTAAATGCTTAGGGTTTCTTTTCTTTCTCCCCATTTCAAGTTAATGCAATGATGATGAATGATGATGCAAGAACATGACAACCTAAGACACTTGCTAGGGTTGTGACACTCCACCCGACAGGCCATCCCAGCCGGCGTCTCCCTTGAATGGCTGCTCAAGCCGTCGGTCAAGCCTTCCCCAGAATCGGAGTCAATCTTCATGCCGGCGGGTGTCGCCGGCCCAACGACGGCCCCAGTCGCCTCTCCGGCAACTTGACCACCGGCTCCCAAACCGTCGGCCGCCCGGCCGGCTCCAATCGAGCCGGCAGCATCTTCGGCGGCCAGAACCGGCAGCACGACCTTCATGATGATCATCGATGAGCCGGCCCTAGGGGCCGACAAGCCAGACCCGGGGGCTGACCAAACATCCCCGAAGGCTCCCGAGGGCTGGCGAGCCGGTTCCAAGGACTGAACAACAAGTTCGGGGACTGATCAACCAGTCCTGGGGACTCCCAAGCCGTCCGCCCTCTCGGCTCCCTCATGGGCTCAACCCATCCTAGCGTTCCTTTTGCGGGGCGAGCTGCCTCCGGACGAGGCTCTGGCTAGACAAATCCAGCATCGGTCCATGGCCTACGACATCATCAACAACGAGCTCGTCCACCGTAGCACCACCAGCGTTTTCCAACAATGCGTCGAGCCGGAAAAGGGTCTGGAGTTCCTCCTCGACATTCATCAGGGCGAGTGCGGGCATCATGCCGCCTCCCGGACCCTAGTGGCCAAGGCCTTCCGCCATGGCTTCTTCTGGCCGACAGCTCTCGAGGCAGCCAAGAAGTTGGTCGACGAGTGCGAGGGCTACCAAGGCTTCAGCACGCAAAGCTACCTACCGGCAATGGCCCTCCAAACCATCACCCTCTCGTGGCCTTTCGCTATTTGGGGCTTGGACATGGTGGGCCCATTCAAGACCGCTCGAGGCGGCATGACACACTTGCTGGTGGCCATCGACAAACTCACCAAGTGGATCAAGGTGCGACCATCAAGAAGCTGGACGGCCCCACGGCCGTCCGGTTCATCAACGACATCACCGTACGCTACGACGTTTCCCACAACATCATCACCGACAACGGTACCAACTTCGCCAAGGGCGCGCTCATGTTTTTCTGGTCCAAGAAAGGAATCCGGCTCGACTTGGCCTTCGTCGCTCATCCACAGTCAAACGGCTAGGTCGAGAGGGTGAACGGCCTCATCCTATCCGGCATCAAGCCCCGGCTCGTGACGCCGCTGCTAAGGTCAGCCGGCTGCTGGATCGATGAGCTGCCGACCATCGTTTGGAGTCTCAGGACCACCCCGAACCGGTCAACTGGCTACACTCCCTTCTTCCTTGTGTATTGGTTCGAGGCGATCATCCTCACCGACATCGAGTTCGATTCGCCTTGGGTCGCCCTATACACGGAGAGGGACGCTAAGGAGGCAAGAGAAGATGGCGTCGATCTACTTGAGGAAGCTTGCGAACTGGCCTTGAGGCAGACGTCGATCTACCAACAGAAGCTCCAGCACTACCACAGCAAGCGGATCCGGCCACTCTTGTTCTGCGAGGGGGACCTGGTCCTCAGACGGATCTAGCGAACCGCCGGACAACACAAGCTGTCCTCCCCATGGGAGGGCCCGTTCATCATCAGTAAGGCGCTACACAACAACGCGTACTACCTGATAGATGCCCAGAAGCCGCAGAAGCCGCAGAAGCGCAAAAGAAATGCTTCTGGTGAAGAGACGGAACGCCCATGGAACACAGCACTCTTGCGCCCGTTTTACTGCTAAGGAAAGTCAATGTATGTATGTTTCCCCGTCCTTTTGGGCTTATGAATGCAATGGGAACCCCAAACCGGCTCTTAGGGTGCGCCCCATTTCGTTTCTTTCAAAAGTATTCCTCACTCCCCGGCTCCCCGGCCAGGTTCCCGGGCCCGAGGGCTAGCCCGCTGGGCCTAGAAGCGCCTCTCTAAAAAAACAGCTAAGTAATGTGAGCCGACCAAACTTCCCCACCCTTACCAGCTATACAATCGGCCCCCGGCTGTCCGGCTGACGGGGCCCCGGGGCGGCAAGGTTTGGCCCACACGAAAGGTCGAAACAATGGGAGACCCCTTCAGGGCCCAGCCGGACCATCGCCGCGCCTCTGCCGCTCTACTTATCCCGAAAAAACCCTTGCGATTCCTAAGTTTTGAACCGGCGCCCCTGAGGCGAACGCCCTAACCCAGCTACAGACCGGGTCCCGGCTAGCGGGCTGGCGGGGCCTAAACCAAAGGGCAACAGGAATAAAAACGGAAAGAGTCGAGGCGGGCGAAAAGGGATAAGGACGAGGCGCTATGAGTCACAAGGCAAACACAACAAAATATTCATGCCATAAACATTAAGGCAAAAGTGGCCCACGGCCAGCATTCGGTTCATTACACAAACAGCCCCACTGGGTGGATTCAAGTTTTTACATGCAGGAAAAAATGATAAAAAAGATGCCCAGAGGCTTAGGCCACCGTTGTGTCACGAGGCGGCACGGTCCTCACCTTGGAGGTGGTCACAGTCTTCGGGTTGGCCTCCTTGGCCTTCGGGGCGGGCTCCTCGGTCTCGGCCGTCTCGCCGCTCGAGTCGGTGCTCTCGTCGGCGACTTCTTCATCCGCCGGGCCTTGAGGGATGCCAAAGGAGTCCTTGTGAAACGGCTTGCCATCCTCGCCAAGGGCCGGCAGGAATTAGTCCGTGTCAACCTATGACGCGAGGTCCTTGGACCGCTGGACAAGGGCCGGCTCGTGGGCCTCCCGTTGTGCGGCCGACACTTCCCGCATGGTCGCCAGCCAGCCCAGGTCCATGCCACGGTACCAAGGTGTCACAAACCGAAGCACCATCTGCGCCCCGGCTCGGGCAGTCGATGCCTTCCAGGCCTCAAGGCGGGGGACGTCGTGCTCCAGCCACTGAGCTATGTGGTGCGTCGGAGCTCCCCCGTGGGCCGGCAACAGCGCGGCGATGACCTCCATGCCGGCGGTCTTGAGCCGCTCCACGCTCCGCTCGAGATGAGTCATCCGCATCTCAACAACGATCCCAATCTCGTCCAGGTCCCACGCGGCGTGCTCCTTGATGGAGCGACCGCACTCGCGAAGGTATTCCCAGTGCTCCTCAACGGCGCGCGAAGCGCGGCGATGAGTTTTCGGGAAATTTCCTAGATGGAAGAAGAAGAGAAGGAAAGAAAAAGCAAGATGAAACACGAGAAACGGCAAAGGGAAGAGCAACCGGCTGGGGAAGGAGAGAGACGGGCACCTACCTTCGATCGCGTCGTCCACCCCAATGGCGAAGTGGAGCGCTGCCTCGCGCTTTGACTTTCGGGCCGCCTCCAAGGTGGCAAGGGAACCCTTGACCTCCTCGAGTGTCTTCTCAAGGTGGGTCACCTCACCTTGAAGGGCGGCGGTCCTTGGGGCAGCGTCAGCCGCCTCCTTGACGGTCGCCTCCCGGGCCGCCACGTCCTTTGCCGCTTCGGCCTTGAGCCGGTCCCGGGCCGCCTCCCCGTCGACCAATAGCGTGGCCAGCCGGTCCATCTCCTGCGCGGCCGCCTGGACGTCCCGCGTCAGCCGGTCCTGTTCGGTGACAAGTCCGGTCTTCTCCCCATGGACGGTGGCCAGCTCACCTGCAAGACAAAACCAACGTCAGCCGATTCCCGGGGGCTATATGCCCCTCCTACAAAGTGCAACCCACCTTGCACATGCGCCAGCTCCTCCTCTAGGCAGTAGAACCCATATTTGCCACGGTCGTGGATGGTGACCGCTTCTGCAAACAACTTCTGCCGTAGAGAGGTTCCGTCTTGTCGCAAAAAAGGGGGGCAAAGGTCAAGACAAGCTCAAAGGAGTTCTGGCCCGGCTGCCCGTCAGCCGGTCAGCCGGCCCGCATCCCGGGGGCTACACCTAGTGGGTGCGCTCGTGCGCCCCCACTGAAAACTCTAAGGCAAAAGTGCCGACTTACCTCTGCACGATGAAGGAAGGCTTACGCCGCCACTGCAAACCGGTTCAGCTCCTGCCGGCACCAGTCCAGGACACTTCCCAAGTCCGCGAAGGACGGGACCGGGCCGTCTGCCCGGGGGCCCGGCAGGGCCATGCGCTCTCCAGCGCTTCCTCGTCCCAAACGACCTCCTGCATTGACCGCAGGGTCCTCCGGGCCCGGCCGCCGCTGCCGCCCAGGCTCGCCATGGCTCCAGCCACCGGGGCGGGTTGATGACGGCAAGGGGCCGGGAGTCGCGTCCTGCCGGCCCCCCGCCCGGTGCCGCAGCCGCCTCCTGTCTCGACCGCTCCGGCGCGTCGGTCGCGCCAGAAGGCACCTCCACCTCCGTGGCCGCTACCTTCGGTGGCGCCTCCAACGCCACCTCTGGGGTCGCCGGAACCTCCGGCGCCTCGACCCAGGCCGGCTCGGCCGCAGGCGGGGCCACCTCCGGCACCTCAGGCCTGGTCGCCTCGGGAGCCGGCTCCGTCGACGCCTCCCTTTCCTGGACCATCTCTTGCTTGGGCGGAGGCGCTGGCGGGTCCATAGCCGCCCCTCGCGGCTTGCTCGACAGAGGCCTCGACATGCGGGTGGACTCTACTACCGAGTCCGACACCCGTGAGGGGTCCACCAACCCCCTCTGCCTCCGGCCGCTCGTGGTCCCGGAGTGCCTGGCCCCTCCTCGTGTGCCAGACCGGGAGGCTCGCATCTCCATGAGCCTCCTCTTTTCCTCCTGCTGGGTGGCCGCGTGCTCACGGGCCAGCTGGCTGGCGGCAACCGTCATCTCCCCCGCCGGCTCCTCATCTTGGAGCTCGATGGGGTCACTACAGTATCCAAGAACCGGTCGTTAACCGGCTCGCAAGGCGGAAACAAAAACTTACACAGAGACAAAGAACTTACGCAATAACAAGGGACAGGGCCCGTTTGGCACGTGGTGGCGGCTTCCGCGTGGCCACCTTCACCCGCTTCGGGCCGGGCAGCGGGGCCTCCGGCCCCTCCTGAGCCGGCATCTTGCCCCGGTCGGCCGCTTTGGCCGCCGGGCCTCGAGCCGGTCGCTCCTCGCTCCTCCGGTCCTAGCGCGCCATGGGAGGAGGTCAGTCTAGAATGATCAAATCATCATGATCGTCGTCGTCGTCTGTCCAGTCCTGGATGGAGGGGGCAAGAGGGAACACACTTGCTCCGCCGGGTTCCCCGGCTGCGTCGGACCCTCGGGCTCCACCAGGAGCGTCGCCTTGCGGACGCGCCGGCTTACGGCCCCCTCGAGGAGTCCACTCCTTCCTCCGGGGGCCTCCCGTCTAGAAGTATCGGGAGTCGGAGTCCTCATGCTCCGCCTCGAAGATCTGCGGGTGCGGGCGGTCCAACGTGTTCTGTCACACCAGCTGCTATGGTCAACACTTCAACGTAAGTTCTCCAGCTGGCTGCCGACTGGGGAATACCAAACAAGAAAAACCGCCTCGACGAAAATACTCATCAGGGGAGGCCGATTGATGCGGTCGTACGACTCCATGCCGAAGGACCACGAGGCGGGCTTCAGCTTGAACGTCGTGAGGGCATTCACCCGCTTCGCCATCTGAGCCGGCATCAGCTCGACGGTGGACTGCCGACAGGGGTCTTGCCTTTCGGACATATCACAGATCCGGTGTGGCCACCTCTAGAGGGGTGACACTTGGCACGAGACAAAGGTCGCCACCAGGTCGGCGGCGACCAGCCCCTCGGCGCTCTTCAGTTGCGTGAGCCGGGCGAGCTCGTCCAAGGCCATGCCGCGCGAGGCAGGTCCCAGCCAGTTCTGCTGAGAGGACTGCCTATCCTCGAACGGCGGCAGCCGGATGTAATCCGTACTCGGGTTGACGTTCTTCACGTAGAAGAACGTTCGGTGCCACCCCTTGACGGAGTCAATAAAAGAGAGAGGGGGAAAGCATGCGACGCCGCGGCAGCACACCACCGTGCCCCCGCACGTGTCGCTCTTCAAAGGCTTGAGATAGAAGAGGGCATTAAAAAGATCAAGGAAAGGAAGGATACCGAGGTACCCCTCGCACAACGTTATGAAGGCGGAAAGGTACAAAATCGAGTGTCGACCAAGGTTGTATGGCTGGAGGTCAAAGGTGTCGAGCAGAAGACGATAAAAGAGACTCACCGGGAGCCCGAAGCCCTGAGAGAAGTGCCATAGGAACACGTCGTGTTCCCCTGGCTGTGGCCGGCGCTATCTCGTCGCTCGGCACGCATGCGGCCACCCGCTCCGCCGACGGCAACATGCGCGCGCGGCGCAGCTCGGCGATGTCCGCCTCAACCACGAAGGAACCAGCCCAACTGCCTTCGCGTCCATCGGCCATCGCGGCGGCAATGTGGTGTGCGGGCACAGGCGCGGGCGTGGGCTCGGGTGCAACGGCGTGCGAGGGAAGGAAAGAGACGACGAAGAAGGGTAGCAAGGAGGCAAGTGGGGCGCGAGTACCTCTGCCTCCTGCCCTTCCTCCCCTTTTATAGGGGAGGCCATGACCAGGAGATGTGGGACCGATTGTGCCCACTCCCCCCGAAAACTCTGTGCGCGTGGGTGGCCCTGGGCCGTAACGGCCGTTTCGGGGCGCAGAGGGTCCGACCCTACGCCCCGAGGCCTACTGGGCTACGCCTGGGTCCTAGCGGGCTAGGCCCAAGCGACGTCCCGTCTCCCCGCGTGCGCGGGACCCACCGCATCATGACATGCCGCATGGCGTGCCGTGTGCCGGTGCGGGTCCCGGGGCGGCTCGCCCGAACCCGAGGCATCGGGTCCAACGGCCGACCCGGCTGCCCCTTCGCCTTCGAGCTGGAGGCGGCTGGTGTTGAGGGGAAGCCGCTGACTCCCCATCGTCCACCAGACGTGGGCCCCCACCGGCTTCGGGGACTACTGACGGGGTTTATACCCCTAGGTAGGCCAAAGCAATGGGGTCTTCCCCCTTTTGCTTCGAAGAAAAACTACGGGGCCGGCTGGAGGACGTCCAGCGCAAGCCAGTGCTGACTGGTGCCCCGGCCGGCTGGTCAAGGAGCGGTTGGGCCCTCGGCCGGCTGGGCGCGGTCGGCTGCCCACGGGCCGGCTCTCCGTTGACATCGGGACGGACATGCCCCATCCTGTCCCACTGTGCACAGGTACGGCGACGAAACATGACCGGCACGATGGGCGGCCCTATGGCTACAGTGGCCGCTTACACACTACAGCGTGTGGCTACAGTCCGACCGTCCCGACCGGTAACCTTGGTGAGTGCAACCAGACGGGGGAACAGTGCCGGCACGCCCTCGCCACTCGATTACCTGCCCTGGCGTGGCTACAGTACCGCCGGCCATACCGGAGACTTCGGCCAGCTGGCGCTAGACGATGCCCCCGGGCGGCCCATGCCACGGTAGGTGGGCGCGTGCCAATTGTAAGGCCGGCTGGCGGGCCCCAATGGGAGATGGGACCACTCGTCAGATGAGCCCCACCAGCGACGAGACGCCATGAGCGGCGGGACCCCCTGGGCAGACGGAGAGACAGCCAGCCGGGTCCCCCCACATTTTGTACTTATGACATATTGTAAGAGCCGGGGGGTTGGCCTATAAAACCCCTCGAGCCCCCCATGCAACGGGGACACACGGACAGACAGATGGTCGCTCACACACACCCACGGAACTCTCATTCCCTTCTCTAGTGGCAAAGGAAGACGAGCCGGCTGCTCCTTCTTCCTCCTCCAGACACAGCTCCAGGAGCATCCTTTTACATGTACCCATCCATCCAACTAGATCAAGCAGGACTAGGGGTGTTACCTCCCACGCAGGGCCCTGAACCTGGGTACATCGTGTGTCACCACCACTTGTGCCCAATCTCGCACTCGGAACCCGTTGGCATCCTCCGACCCCAACCACTTATGATAAGCCACCCCATGGCATCTGTCGTGAGAAAACGACGACATTAAAGGTAGAAAAAGAACAACATCGAGGCCCTGCTATGAATTAGATGAAGCTTAGCTACAAGATACTTGAGAAAACTAGGAACTCCGGAAAAGGAAAGATGACCAACTTCGAATCGATAATTTGATATCAAGAATAACTCCGGAACAAGCACTGAAATACCCTTGATGTAATAAGAATAAGAATTATGTTATGCTTATCCTTCATCAAGTTAAATTGATGACAAGCAACAGATTTCGCACACCGCTTATTCTACTTGCAAAGAATTGAAGAGAGACATATAGATTACAAACTTGAAGAAGTCTTGAACGAGAACACCGTTTAGAATTAGAAACTAAAGAGTATAGTTCAAATGAATGGAATAACATGAGAGCGAAGAGAGCATGATCCACCTAATAGAAAACTTCACATGGCACCGGGATAATTGAGGTACGAACGAAGGAACAACACTTGAGAAGAATTTGAGAATGAAAGCTGAAAGCTGAGAACGAACAAATCTTCTGAAACGATGGCCTTCGGAGGATCGAGAAATGAAAACAACTCTGAATGCGCCTGATAGATAAGGATGGAATGAACTCATGATCAAAAACAATTTGAGATGATAGAAACAAGCTGAAACCACGAATCTTCAAGAGAATGAGAAAATATTTAAGAGAACCACTCCTTTGGTCTTCAACGCAGAGAATAATGACGAGAAACAACATCATGAATTACTGAGGCACTCCGGAAGAATGAATAAGGAAAGGTTGAGCCAATGATGAAAATGATTTAGAAGCGATCTTGGAGAAGGAATATGATTGGTGGAATTCATTCTTACATCACATTGAAAAGAACTTGAGGACATCTCCGGAAAGATTAGAAGAGTCAAGTAGGATCATGGGAAAAAACCTGTGGGTTATGGACCCACTCAAAGAAAACCACCGTTGAAACAAATGCTTAGAAAGAGAGATTGCACTGGTACAACGTAAGAACTTGATGAGGTGAGAACCTCAAAATAATTTAAGAGGATATGAATGGAAATAAAAGTCCTCTGAGATATCTTCAACACTCCGAATAGAATGGAGAGAGACGAAAAACAAGAGATACTTGGACAGAATTTCCAAGATGGGGAAGCATTGAATGAATGAGAAAGGATATGATGAAAACCGAGAGCTTGATTCGAATCCAGCGGAGAAGAATATCAACAAGAACTAGGAATATGGGGATAGATCTTGAAATTGAAACTCTTGACAATCTCCACAAGAAATCACCGGATACAATATGAAGAAATGATAGCGGAAGCATTGATGAAGAGAAAGCACTTGGATGAGAATTTATTCATTGAACAAAAATGGCAGGAGGGTGGGGAAAAACAAAGACAACTTAGGACGGATGAAAAGAACTCCGGAAAGAATCATGAGGATTGACCTTGCAAATATTGGAGATGATAGAATTATCTTGAAGAGAAGCACACCAGATAAAATAATTGATATGACAACTTGATTGAGCAAAAGTATTGGCAATCCCACAGAAATATGAGAACACTACTTCGGAAAGATATGAGATCAACACTTGACATCGAAGCAACTCGAATTACCACATACAAAGGAAAACAAAGGATGGGGCTTATGAAACAAGCCCGAACAATACATGTCAAAGACTCCGCTCAATATTTTCGTGGTGAGGTTTGCATGGGCTCGATATTATAGTAGCCATCCTATGCAAGGCAGTGCACATGACATATGATGCGTCCTCGAGTCATAGCAAGCTACAAGGACTCTTTATGACACAACAAGAACCGCTGTAAGAAAGACCGTGAACAAACGAATCCACTAGATGTCGAACCCCAACCTCACATCATGATCTATTGGAATATAGCCTAGGTAACTACTTGAATTACCACCTAAGAACTCACGAAACTTTCTTGGTTATGCAATCGGGTTGTTGGGGATACAAGGAGGAAAATATCTCACACAACTAACAAGCACTGCACCCAAACTGTATCAATCCTTCAACACATAACCAGAGGCTCCGGAACTCCATCAATCTCGGACCCTCGAAAACACAATTATACTAAGAATGGTAGTACATCCAAACTCTCTCCACCAGTACTGGGGATGCCGGACTCCTCTCGCCACTACTAGTATTGAAGCAATTTCGAACATCCTCCATCCTAAGATACTAAGGAAACTGAATGAAAACGATGTGCCAAGAATCCGCTGGAGCTCAACTCCCTGGAACAAATCAAGTCAGACAGGAGGCCCCAAGATAGAACTCCGTCACATCGGCATCATATAGTTTCCAAAATACCCACGTGATCCTAAAAAATTTTGAGTGAGAAGAGGGTAGACTCAAAATTCCGAAGTTATAATTCCTGACCAGAGCATAGAAGAGGAGTAAAAAGAATCCTACTCTCCGATATAACTAGACTCAAAATAGTTTTTCTCTAGACTCGACTCGGCCAAGTTCGATTAATCAAGGGGGCTCCTAGGTCGGTACAGGCTCTGATACCAACTTGTCATGCCCAAGATGCGATCCTATCCTTATTTCGGCACGAGGGCCTCGACAGGTATAGAAGCGCATCTCGTCGTGTTGCAAGAATGGATATCAGTACAAGTACATGTACAGAAGAGATGAGTATATGGAATTGGCTTACACTCACCACAAGCTACATCAAGATCACATCAATACAACAACATATTCAAACATCATACAAAAGAGTAGGGTCCGACTACGGACGAAACCAAACGATAAAATGACATCCATTCTTGCTATCCCAGGCTGCCGCCTGGAACCCGTCCAAGATCGATGATGAAGAAGAAGAAGTCGAAACAAACAAGCATCGCTCTCATGTTCAAGCATCACATTACCTGTACCTGCAACTGTTGTTGTAGTAATCTATGAGCCACAGGTACTCAACAATCTCATTTCCAAGGGTATCAAGACTATTAATGCTTAATGGGTGAGGTATGGTTAAGTGGTGAGGTTGCAGCAAGCGGCTAAACATTTATTTGACTGGCTAAATTACGAGTACAGAAAGTAAAGTATGGTGGTCTATGCATAACGGACGTGAACTAGTAATGATCACTGACCGATCCTGAACACCTACTTATGTCAAACATAACCCCATCGTGTTCTCTCTCGGATAAGGACTCACGAGAAGTGACAGTCATGGTTACACACACAGTTGCTGTATTTTATTAGAGTTTACTTCAAGTTTGCTATGACCGGGTGTTAAATAAAATATCCAAGTTTGCCACATAACCACGGGCACGACTTTTTGAAAGATTTAACCCTGCAAGGGAGCTCCAACTCGTCCATCACAAATTAACCACACGCCGCGAGAATAACCTCGACCACGGATCTCGTGATCTTCATGGGCAATTCCACAGGAAGATCACACCTCGAGGTAGCCCTAGGTAAAACGGAATTCCTCACGCATGACATTCGATAAAGGTAAAACAAATCCAGCAAGGCCGCCCGGCGTGTCGATGATCCCGATAGGAGCAGCGTATCTCATTCTCAGGACACGACGGATGAGCAATGGTTACCACGCCAATCACCGAGTTGCCCTGGGTAGCATTAATAAGCTGCTCTGGGTTGGACCAACACTCATGAGGAGCACTGGCCCGGGTTGGTGATTAATTATCCGCGGGTGCTGGTGGGTCCCTATGCAATTTTAGTTATTAGGCAAATGCAGTACCAATGTTGGGCCATGTCAGACAAGATTTATCCTAACATCAAAATCAAGGGGGTCCCCATATCCACCCCGAGAATGTTAGGAGCGCTCAATTATGGAACATAACACCGGTTCACAAGTAACTAGGGGCGGCAAGAGCGGAACAAAACACCAAACAAAAGGCCAAGCCTTCCACCCTTTACCAAGTATATATGAGCATTAAATTAAATAGCAATAATATTGTGATAACAAAAGAATGTCCATGTTGTGACATGGAAGCAATTGCGCCTGCAGCTATAAGTTGTAAAATTCATTGGAGATTGGCAACCATCGCATTAGTCAATGATGCAATTCGTGAAAGAATTAATTAGGGAAAATAAGATTCACATGCAAATATACTATCATGGACATCTTTTATGATTGTTATCCCCCATTAAATAGTATATGAAAAAATTGTTGACGTTTGGACAAGCAAGACAACGTAATGATTTATGCTTGGTCATATTCACATATGAGTTATATTGTCATAGATCCTTCAACATGTGGTGCTTTCCCAATATCTTTGCTAGCCAAAAAATCTGCACTAAGTAGAGATACTACTTGTGCATCCAAAAACCCAAAACCCAAACTCATGTTTGAGAGTCCACCATACCTACCTATGGATTGAATAAGATCCTTCAAGTAAGTTGTCATCGATGCAGCAAGGCAATAAAATATTCTTCTAAAAGTGTTTGATTAATTAGTGTAAGAGAAAATTGAGCGTTGCACGAACTTGTGATGGCAAAGTAATAAAAGCGACAGACTACATAATAGAGGTTTCTATCACAAGAGACAATGCAATGTGACGCTCTTTTGTGCCAAGGGAGTTAACATACAACTAAAAAGCGCATGACAACCTATGCTTCCCTCTGAGAAGGGGCTATCTTTTACTTTTATGTATTCACTTTCATGCAAGAGTCAAAGTATTCTTCTCTATTCCTTTTTATTTTTGTATTTGGCAAGCATCATGTGGTGAGGAAAGATCTAGGAACATATGTCCAGTTGGATATGAGTGAGCAGGAGTTATTATTGTTGACATCACCCTTGAGGTGAATACGTTGGGAGGCAAACTATAAGTCGTTGTCTTTCTATGTGTTTGGTTGAAACTTTTTGCTCATGGGTATGCTGTGAGTGTTAGCAATCATAGAAGACTAAATGATGGTTGAGTATGTGGACTTGCCAAAAGGATCCTACATGAGACCCTTCCTGAAAATATGATGAATTGTTGTTGCAAAGTTCACTGAGAACACAGTTTGTTGGTTTCCAATAAGGTTTATGCTTTAAACTTCCACGTTGTGATGAATTGTTACTTGCTCATAAGAACTTATTTGATATCGTTATGAAATAAAAGTGGTATAATAATTTTTTATGTTATTTTTTGTTGTTGTTATAATATTAAGCATGATGCTACTATGTCCATATTTTGTTTTTATCGTCACCTCTCTCTCAAACCATGTGGACATGTTGTACGATATCGGCTTTCGCTTGAGGACAAGCGACGTCTAAGCTTGGTGGAGTTGATACGTCCATTTTGCATCATGTTTTATATTATTTATAATGTTTCAATGCAGAATAATACTTTTGGGGTAATTATAATGCTTTTCTCACACAATTTGCAAGGTTTCCACCAAGATGGAGAATGCTGGCAGATGGAATTCAGTACCTAAAAAAACATGTCAGAGATACCTATTCTGCACATCCCCAATGAAGCTAAAAATTTACGGAGATTTTTTATACAATAAATAATAAATACCGGAGCTGAAAACTACCGGAGGGGGCCCACCAGGTGGCCACCCTCCACAAGGGTGCGCTAGGCCTCCTAACTGCACCCTGGTGGAGGGTGCTCACCCAGGCCCACCTCCGGAGCCCATATTCTGGTATAAATTCCCAAAAACCTAAAAAAAATAGGAGGAGGAATTTAGGGACGAAGCGCCGCCTACTCTACGCAGAACTTTGGCAGGAGCACTTTTGCCCTCTAGCGGAGCGATTCTGTCTGGGGAACCTCCCTCCTGGAGGGGGAAATCGAAGACATCGTCATCACCTACAACCCTCTCATATTTGGTAGGCCATTGTTCATCAACATCTTCAACATCACCATGTCCTCTCAAACCCTAGTTCACCTCTTGTGATCAATCCTTATACCAAAATCTCAAATTGGTACATCTGGATGACTAGTAGTGTTAATTACCTTGTGTAGTTGATTGCTATATCGTTTACTTGGTGGAAGATTCCATGTTCAGATACATTATGCTATTCAATACACCTCTAATCTTGAGCATGCATATTATTTGTGAGTAGTTGCCTTTGTTCTTGAGGTCACGGGAGAAGTCATGTTGCAAGTAATCATGTGAATTTGATATATGTGGTCGATATTTTGATGATATGTATGTTGTGATTCCCTTAGTGGTGTCATGTGAACGTCGACTACATGACACTTCACCATCCTTGGGCCTAATGGAATGCATTGTGGAGTAGTTATTGGAGGATGGGTTGCTAGAGTGACAGAAGCTTAAACCCTAGTTTATGCGCTATTGCGGTAGGGGCTGATTTGGGTCCACATGTTTAATGCTATGGTTAGACTTTGTCATAATACTTTTCTCATAGTTGCGGATGCTTGCGAGGGGGTTAATCATAAGTAGGTTGTTAGTTCAAGTAAAAAAAACACCTTAGCACCGGTCCACCCCACATATTAAATTATCAAAGTAGCGAACACGAATCAAACACACATGATTAAAGTGACTAAATGAAATTCCTGTGTACCCTCAAGAGCACTTTGCTCAACATAAGAGCTAGTTTTGGCCTGTCCTTTGCCACAAAAGGATTGGGCAACCTTGCTGTACCTTCCCTATTGTTACTATTACTTGCTCGTTACAAATTACCTTGCTATCAAAACACTTGCTACTTACAATTCCAGTGCTTTGTAGAAATTACCTTGCTGAAAACCGCTTATCATTTGCTTCTGCTCCTCATTGGGTTCGACACTCTTACATATAGAAAGGACTACAATTGATCCCCTATACTTTTAGGCCATCAATCATCACAAACAGTTATGTAGGATGACACATGTGCGTAGTAGATACAACGAGTTTAGATTTGCATCTGTTGTATTGGGTAAATTGCCATTTGTCCAATTGGAAACATTGCCATTTTTCGATCTAGTAAAATTGACATTTAACATCATTGTAACACTATTACGGTTTAATTTTGCTACTGAAATTCAGTACACATAGATTTCATTCATAGAGTAAGTAGTGGTCTTTGTACAGAACAGTTCAACTCGACAGCTGAGCCGAACAAACTTTTCCCTAATTGTTACCAACCACGTACAGAAATAGCTAGTTCAACTATATATATTAGCTAATTTAAAGTACGTGGTATTGTTCAACCATATCTATAGTTAGATGAACTAAACAAAATAGTCCCTAATACTATTACTATGGAGGGCCTATGTACTACTTGTAGCAACCTCTCATCTGTCCAACGCGTTTAGTAAGAGGCAAAGGAGGAGGATCCTAGAGACACGATGGAGGAGTCATATCCGTCGCCTGCCGTTGCTGCCCTCCGCCACTCCTGACGTGCCTCTTTGAAGAACTGGGAGACGGCGTAGATCTCCTCATTATGCGCCATCGTTGCGGCGTCTACTATGGCCACGGTGACAGTGAGCCTCATTGCGTGCTTGACCTGGTGCTCCTCCTCCTCCTCGTGTCGGAAGTTGATGTAGCGTGCAAGGCAACTGATGCATAAGCTGAGCGGCTGGGCATTGCCAGCGACTTCCACCTCCCGCCTTCGGGCCATGGTGGCGCAACGGGTGATAGCTCCGGCAGCTGATGGTGTGGTGGTGGCCAATTATGAAAGGGAAGGCGAAAAGAAAGACCTGCATGCTCCCGAAGTGTGCACTGGAATCCTCGGATGGGAACACGGTGACAAGATAGGACAAAGGAGGGATAAATGAAAGGTACACCAACGGTTAATAATAATAAAAACTTTTGCATTTTATCACATAGCAAACGACCGTTCTATATGCACCGTCGCGAACTGCTCTACGCATGCAGCGACCGGTTGAGGCGGCCGCGACGCGCTCTGCTCGCGTCCGTGCGCATTGAAAGCACAACTTCTCTCTAGGTAGTTTTGGTAATTAATAACAACATATATTTCATTTGACTAATGTTTCCACTATGTATATATCCGAAAAAAGTACAATGTTATGATTGACAAAGGATTCTGAGGAGACCCCAAGATGCAAGCATAGGATTGGCCAAGCTACAAGCATGAAGACTCTACATTTTACTTTGTGAGAAATCACTTTGCTTCCATAGGAAAGCCAATACTATCAAAAGGGTGTGAGGTATTGATGGTGCATCAAATGCTCAAAACGATAAAGTGTTAGTCACCAAAAACAACCACAAGCTCGCCCACAAAGATTATGTCCTAGAACCTACCACTCGAAATTGATGTCACCAACAATTCCATATCGGCTACACCGAGTCAAAACCCTAGACACAAACCCTAGCCAAAACCCACATCTCATTACTACCAACTTCCATTTTGGTGCAACCGAGTTTCAGTGACGAACTTCCTGTTGCCTATTTCACAAGAATAGGAATTTACGAGAATTGTGAATTGGTCTCACCGAGTTGTGTAACTATTTGCAGCCACTCATATCAATACCATCGAGAATTATATATCGGTCCCACCAAAACGCCAAAGTTGCCACATTTTGCACTAGTCGGTGCAACCAAGTTTTCACTTCGGTTTCACCGAGTTGGGCAATGATGTTGTAACGGTTGAATTTTTGGAGGTGCCTATATATACCCCTCCACCACATCCTACTCGCAAGAGAAGCACTCAAAATAGACCCACACTTCCAATATCCAAATTTCCGAGAGAGAACCACCTACCCTTGTGTTGAGGTCGAGATCATCCACTCCAATCATATGGATCTTGATTTCTAGCCTCCCCAAGTTGCTTTCCACACAATGAATCTCTTTTACCCAAGACAAATCTTTGAGAGAGTGATTCAGTGTTAGGAGACTATCATTTGAATCACAAGAGCAAGGAGTTTATCGTTACTATCGAGCCCACTAGCTTTTGGATGGGGTGCCTCCTAGATTGGTTAGGTGTCACTTGGGAGCCTCCTACTTCGTGTTGTGGAGTTGAACCAAGAAGTTTGTAAGGGCTAGGAGATCGCCTACTTCGTGAAGATCTACCCCAAGTTAAGCTAGTCCTCCGTGGTAGTAGGCCATCATGGTATAGACAAGGTTGCTTCTTCATGGAACCCTTCATGGGTAGAGCCCTCTATCGGATTTCGGGCTCCGCAAAACGCTCAAGGTTCGAACACAGGGGTGTGTGTGTGTGTGAAGGTTCCCTACTATCTCACCCGTCCTAGCTCATTACTCGATGGTTACTATGCTAAACTCGCACGATGACAAGGAAGAAGATGAACACAGGACTTTACCCAGGTTCGGGCCGCTATGAAGCGTAATGCCCTACTTCTTCTTTGGTGGATTGCCTCTCATGGAGGTTTAGTGGATGATCTACTACAGTGGGCTTGAGCCTCGCGAGGGTGCTCAAGGAGTGTTCTTGGCTCTCTGCCTTTTGGTGGTTCGTCGAGTGGCTAAGGATTGGATCCCCATTTCCTATGGTGTGACCTAGCCTATATATATAACAATGGCTCGAGTCCTCTTCCCTTATCACAATGGTTGAAAGGGATCCCACAACGACCAATTTTAAAGGGGGACAAGAGTACATCTGCCCCTGTCCAAAGGTGATCTTCGTCTGCAAAGTGGTTGTCGATGGTGCAGTGGTCGTGGTCTTGTTGCACCAGAATGGAAACCTCATACATCCTTGCTTCCTTTGCACCAAAGGGAAACTATGCCGCCTGGCGCGCTGGCGCCCGCCTGTCCTTCCTTGCGTCACCTTTGACTCTTGAGACTTGGCTCTGCATAGGGATCTTCGCTGCTCAGGAGGGTGCCTTAGGAGGCCCATCCTTGGTGGCCTTGGTGCCGTTCTCCCTCGCGGGCCCGGGGTCCTCGCAAGGGCCTTGTATTGAGTAGGTCCGCGCCAGGCCATGCCTGGCTGACGAAGTGGACCATGTCCTAGGCCGCAGGCAGGCAGGGCTAGGTACCCCCATTGCCAGAACGCCGACAGTAGCCCCTGGGCCCAAGTGCGCTTGATCCGGCTTCAGGGAGAGGCTTTGAGGACGGCTCGAAGCGCCGCGGGGTCCTAAACACCTGCGGGCCAGGCTTTACATGTGTCGAAGGCATGTGAGATGATGCCCCCGCTCCCCGAAGGCATTAGGAACCGCCCCAAGTCAAACCGATGCGATGCCTACGCACAACACCGGCCATCATTTCCTTTCTTTGAATGTTGTCACTCCATCAGGCTTCCAGCCCTCAAGCCATGCAAATGTGACCCGATATCGTCAGATGAGGCGACATGAGGCGGGATCGCGCACCGATCAAGCCGCCCCTTTTGGCGCTCGAGGGGTGCACGTTGCTTGATCTCCCACGACGCCTCATGGCCTTGATCCCGCCTATAAATCCGCATTCCCCATGGTGGAGCCTATCCATCTCGCGACTCCTAAGAAATCCGACTGCTCCCGCAACTTTAGAAAAAACCCTCTTCTTCTCCTTAGATTCTTCCTTTCCTCCTGGTATTAGGAGGAAGCGCCACCGGTGCAGGGAAGCGCGTGCGGGGCCATCAACCACCTTGCTCTCCTCCGGGGGCAGCGGTGGAGGGCCATTGGATCCCGCGTAGGTTCACCGGCGCAGGGCCATGGTGGATGAGTGAGTGTTCTGTCGCCCCCTTCTTTCTTTGCTTGACTTGTCCAATGTCTCGGGCTTGATCGTCTGGTCCTTCCAGGACGCCGACAACCAAGAAATGCAAGCACGTCGAGCTCCAAGAAGAGGTGGACATGCTGTGCGCCCAGTTGGCGACCGCTGACGCCGTCTTCCAAGCCGCCCTCAGGGGCGAAGCGGAGGCCAGGGCGGACCTGGCATATCTCCAGGCCCACGTACAAGAAGCGGCTGACACCATGTAGGCCATGCAGGACGAGGCGGCCTACGCCAAGATGCTGGAGTCCTAGCGAGCCAAGAAGTACCTTGAGATGTCCCATCGCGCGGCCGACGCGATGGAGCGGTTCGTTGGAGATGCACCCGCCCTCCCCAACGTGTAGGGCAACGAGGGCTACCTCGACTTCTTCCACCGGGTGGGGGAGACGCTGGAGACCGGCGTCTCCCATGTGAACATGAACACCAAGGCCGACACACGGGACCTCCTGGAGCTTGCGTCGACACACGTCTTCTCCAACCTTCGTCGCCTCGTCCCAGAGCTCGACCTCCAGCGCGTGGTGGAGCGGGTTCCTGAGGGGCTCCTGAGGCCTTTCCTAGACAGGGTGTGGCCACACGTGGACGCCCTGGTTGCGCGCTTCATCCAGGTGCCCCCTCCCTAGGGAGAATGCGGTTCAGATGTCGTGGCGGCCATCGACTCGGACAGCGGCAGCAACCCCTCCGCCTAGATTCCCCCCGCTTCTTCCTCCTTGTACTTGTAATAGATTAAAAATTACTTGGACCCCGTGGGTGTTAACCTTTTGCTTATAACCTATGTTTTTGCTTCTTTCCCTTGATTCAACATTGGCCGCTCGTAGTTGTGCGATTTAGTTTTCTCCTGCCAGCTTAGCGCAGCCGCCTATACGGCCTGATGACGGTGGCTAGTCGGGTCCCCGTGAAGTGCCCCCTCCCGAGGGGCAGCCCGTGGCCGCCAGCCCCGAAGTCGTGGCTTAGTAGCCCATCGCCGTCGGGCCTCTGTTCTCATGTTGCCTCCACTGCCACTCCAGGCCCTTGGGGTGTTAGTAATCGTGCGTAGTTGGCCCATAGTACCTGCGTCCTCACATTAGTGCGTAGAAACCTCGCCTCACCCTTGGAGCGCCGTTAGTTCAAGAAGATCATGCTTTATTCGGTAGTGTACTTATCTTGTGGGTTGTGGATGACCTTGTGGCATGGCTGGCTTGTCCAGGTACTCTGCTACTCCGCTTGAGTCAATTCTTCCTTGGTTATGGATGGGGCGTGTTGGGGGCCTATTCTGCGCTCTGTGTCTGCAGGTCCCAGTCCCGCGCATTTCTTTACCGCTGTAGTCCACGACTTGCCAAGGTCGCAACCACGAGGTAAGGCCTCGATACCCTCGATGCCGACATGATCACAAAGGACGGCATCGAGGGTGCCGCATGTCTATATGACCGGTAAGGCTCCTTAGGCGTACTGCTCAGGAGCCCCCTTTAACACTCAAGCAGCTCTACATCGACAAGTCCCAGTCCCACACATTTCCCTACCACTATGGTATATGACCATATCACCAAGGATGGAACCACGAGGTGAGGCCCCGATACCCTCGATGCCGACCGGATCACCAAGGTGGCATCAAGAGTGCCGAGTGGCTATATGCCCTGTAAGGCTCCTGAGGCCTGATGCTCAGGAGCCCCCTTGATGCTCGAGCGGCCCCCATTCCGCTCTGTCGGGTTTTGCCCCAGGAGGCCCAAGCACTAGGGCCTCCTAGGACTCCATGATGTGGCGTCGTGCCGCAGTCAAAGCCCCTGAGCGGGGGTTGGCTGCCAAAAGCCGCAAGTCCCTGAGGCGACAGGGCCTCGCTATCCAGGTCTAGTGTGACAGCCCAAGTGTTATCCCTACCTTTTATGGCATGTGTCTTGTATGAACCTTGTTGCCATGAGCTTAATGTAATGATTTGCACCTTGTCATACCATGTATTTTTCTTGCATTCATGCATCATGCATCATTTTATCCATCATGCCATGTCTTGCTAATGTTGTGACCTTGTGTGGTTGGTTGTGATCTCGTGTTCTGTGGTGTGTTGTGGTTTGAGTGGGTGTGGTCCATCTCCTTCTTATTTCCCCCTCTTTATTTCCTTCTCAAACAAACCTTCTAATAACCTTTTCCTTCTATGTTATTTTCTCAACAGATTTAAGTTGCTATATAAATTGTTTAAAAATGGTCAAGGGATGGCCTATAATGTTTTAATATTGTGTGTGTGGTTCTTTTGTCGATTTGAGCTTTATGTATTTGGGGTTTTAAAATAAACAGGGGCTGCTATTTTTAAAAGTATTTAAATTACCGGTCCTAAAAGTCATCTTGTTATTTTTAGTATATAGTGCATTTTATTTTCATTCTCAAAATATTTTTGTTCTGCACAAAAGTCCTTTATTTTACTCTGGTTTTTTTCTTCCGTTATTGTGATTGGAAAAGAGAAAAAACTCCGTGTTTTATTTGTTTGGTGAGAGAGCGCTAGAGTGGGCCTTGCCTTTCCCCGTGGCCCAGCCCACTCGAGCGAACAACAACCTGCCCTCTCCGTCGTGTCCGTCATATTCAAAGAGAAATAGCGCTCCACCGTCCCCCTTTTGCCGTCCGTCGCCATCAGCCTCAGGGATATTTATACCCCCTCGACGTGCATGCCTCCTCCGCTAGGGTTCCTCTCTCCCCTCGCGCCATCATAGCTCCCTTCTCCCTCTTCATTCCTCTCCCTCCTCTCTTCTTTTCCTATGTTAGGTAAGGATTCAAAGAGGAGAGAGTTTCTGAGTGAGAAGCAGAGAGCCACCGGTCGTCTTCGCCGCCATTGCCGCGTCTCCGGTGGTCCTTGTCCCCGGTGAACATGGCGTGGAGCTCCGAGTCATCGCCCGCGTTCCATTCCCACCACTAGGAGGTGAGGAGCACCTCCCCGCGGTGCCAATTGCTGTCACCGTCGTCCGCAAGGGAATGGGTCATCGCCGGTCTCCCTCCTCTTCGTCTTCGCCACATCTCCGCCTCTCCTTCCTCTTCGCGCGTCCGACTCGTCGTCGTCTCCCCTCGGTGAGCCGCGTGATGCCCCTCCTTTGTCATTGCTTAGCATGTTGTCGCTGTAGCCGTTCGTCGTCGCCGTTTCGCAAGGCAGAACCTTGAGGGCCTTGCCTCTATTCCCCTTGTTGCAAGACAAGCCAGGGAACACCTCCCTGTAGATGCAGCAGCCCCCGCGTCGCTCTCCCCTCCCCGGAGACCCCCTGTGCCGCCGTGTAGCGTCACCACCGTTGCCTGTCACCGTGGGTGTCTGTATTCAGTTTCGTCAGATGTGTATGAGTGTGTGTGTGTATTAGAGAGCCCGAGCCCCTCCTCTATTAACAACCGCGTGTGTAGCACAGTGGTGTGGCTCGGGGGAATCGACCCTGAGGTCGTGGGTTCGACCCGAACCCCTCCCCCCTTTTTTCGTTTATTTTTATTTTCTTCTGTTTTATTTTTCTTCTTGCTTTCTTATTTGCTATTGTATGCATGTATCTTTTTTATTTTCTAATTATATATGAGTATATATGTTGCTTATATATGTGTGTGCTAATACATACATACATATGTGTAGTTCATGTGTGTGGGCACATATGCAATTGTGCATGTGAGTGAGTGTGTATGTGAGTGTGTAGTCATGTGCATATGTATATGCATATATGCACTTGTGCATATATGTGTGTATATATGTGTGTGAATGAACACCCACACACATGAGCAGGTGTGTATGTGAGTGTGTGTGCCCATGTGCACTTGTGCATGTGTGGTGATGTTGTGCCTATATGCATTATGCATATATGGTGCATGTGTGTGTGTGTGTGTGTGGATGAACACCCCCCTCATGGGTGATATGTTCATGAGAGGGTTTTTCTCATTTTCCCTTAGGCATATGAAGCTATGTATGTGTATGCTTGGTAGTGTGTGTGTGTAGAGAGTGTGTGTGTGTAGGTGACTAGTGGGTTTTTCCCACTTGTCATACCTTTGTTTGTTGGTATATGCATGTTTGTAGGGATTATTAGTTTTGTCATTTTAAGCTCATTTCAAAATCTGGTTATGTCCATTTATGCTCATGTCCATTTAGAGTAAGTTTAAAACTTATAAGAGAGGTGGTGGTTTTGCTACTATAGTTGTGCCATGTTGCTTCACATGTATATACGAGTATGACACATGATTTTGGGGTAGAAAGAGCCAAGGAATCCATTGGTTCAATCATATTTCAATTTTGAGCAAGTTAATAAAACTTTCATTTTCTGCTGTGATGTTAGTTTGTCATTTTTGCATGAATTAATCCATGCTTGCTTTGGGGCATGTGCCAACATGGAAGTGCTAGTGTTTTATGTCTATTATGCCATGGTATTTTTTAACATGGGAATCACCCATATAAGTGGGAAACATGCTGCAAAGTAGCTAACTTGATGTTTCTATTTTCACCATGCTAAATATTTCTAAGTCTGAGAATCTGCTGTTATTTTTATGCCATGAAGAGTGGTTCGTATCTTGTGCTATGTTGCAAATTAGCTCATGCTCAGTGCTGGAATTTTGGAGTAGATGTTGTCTACTACCATCCTATTAATTTTCATGCCAAGAGGTGGTCTCTAACTCCTTTAACTTCTGCTGTCAACATGCTACCAGATTAACTTACATTCCAGAAAACTGTTATTTTCACTAAGTCCCAGAAAATTGTTTCATCATGCCAACTTGATAGCTTCATGCTTATTGATGTGTGCCGCCTTTCCAAATTGTGTAGTTGGATAATTTGATAAGAATGCTATGTAGTTTCTTTTAATACCCTGTTTCTGGCTGTAGGATTCATGTAGCTCAAGTTGTGGGCTATGTAAGTTGCTATGTTGCGGATTTGTGGCAGATTGTTTGTTTTATTGTTTTGTGTCTTGTGGGAGCTATACTCCATGGAATTGATTGATCTTTGGAGCAATTGTGGTTGGTTTTTCATTGCCTAACCAGTGGATACCTTGGAATTACAAGAATTAGCCCATGGCTTTGTTGTCTTGTGTTTTTCCTTCGTACCTTGTCGTGAGCGTATCATGAGAACCGTAACTCCGTTTCTTACGTTCTTCATATGTATTTTCATCGTTTTCACATGATGCATCCATATTTGCCATGTTAATGAATGTATAAATAACTTAACATAAGGTTCTGTCCAGATTCATTAATATCCAATTCTTGCGTGTGAAACATGACTAGTTAGGATTGCCATGTTAAAAACTCTTCACCTAAGCATGCATCATTCTTGCTTGTGCATTGCACCTTGGTTGTTCCTTTGTACTTGCTGTTTCTTTCGGGTAGATGTGAACATTGAACCTGAGTACGAAGAGCCAGGCGAGTACAACTACGAGGACCCCGCTACTTGTTACACTGAAGAACCAATAGGCAAGATAATCGTACCCGGATCCCGATACTATTTTCGCTTGCTAGTTTATCACTCTTATCGTTACAATTGCGCTACCTACCACTTGAATATCAGCCTCCTAATTGTCATGATAGCCTCTAACCCTCCACATCCTAGCAAACCTTTGATTGGCTAAGCTACCATTGCTCAGCCCCCTCTTATAGCGTTCTTAGTTGCAGGTTCAGGTTGTTTCATGTGATAACATGGATTTGTCATTTCACAATACTATCTGTTATTTAATTTAATGCACATATATATCTTGGTATTGGTGGAAGGCTTGGCCTTTTTGCGAGCTGTTTTGTTCCGCTGTTACCGCCATAGTTTCTTGTTACCGGTGTTATGTTTTCCATACTTTACGCTCCTAACATGCTCGAGGTGTTATGGGAACCCCCTTGTTTATTCGGTTGAGATTAAAACTTATATAGCAAGACCCAACACTAGTACTACATTAGCTTAATAACTTAATAAAATTTGCATAGGGCTTTGCAACCCAGTGGATAATTAATCAACCCCCGGGCCAGTGCTCCTCATGAGTGTTGGTCCAAACTAGAGCACTGTGCGGGGCCAACCCAAGGCAACATGGGAGACTTCTATCAGGCCACCGTACACTAGCTTATCCATTGTGTACTAAGAACAAGATACGCGGCTCTTATCGGGTTCGTCGACACGTCGGGTGGTCATGCTGGATTTCATTTACCTTTATCGAGTGTCTTGCGTGTGGAGTCTGACTTTCTTCGGGTTATCTCGAGGTGTTGGAATTTCTTTGGAGTTACCCATGATGATCACAAGATCCGTGGTCGAGGCTATTCCTGCGGAGTGTGGTTAATTTGTGATGGAATAGTTGCAGCACCCCTGCAGGGTTAAATCTTTTCGAAAAGTCGTGCCCGCGGTTATGTGGCAACTTGGATATTTGTTTAACACCCGGTTATAGTTAACTTGAAGTAAACTCTAATAAAATACACCAACTGTGTGAGTAACCGTGATCGTCTCTGCTCGTGAACATGATCCGAGAGAGGACACGGTGGGGTTATGATTAGCGTAAGTAAGTGTTCAGGATCTCACAGAGATCATACTAGATTCGATCGTTCATCGTAGGCCACTTATATTTATTTTCATGTTGCATAAGTGTAGCCACCATATATGCTTAGTGCTGCTGCAAACTAAACACATGCCCCTTTCCAACCTTAAGCTTGAATAGTCTCGGTACCCAGGCATTTGATTGCTGAGTCCTTGTGGCTCACAGATTACTACAACACTCTAGGTACAGGTACAGATGAGTTCGTGCAGGATGATCTGACCCAGCTCCAGTGGGAATATGATGAGGAAAGAGGCAGGACGTACATGACTTATCCAGACGAGTAGGGGACCATGGTCATGATCTTTGGGATAGCGAGATAGTATCAGTTGCATCTGTTTTGATCGTTTGATTTCGTCCGTATTCGAACCCTGTCTTCATCTTGATGATTTGAACTCTGTGTGGAATTGTAATTTAGTATGTGGCGAGTGTATGCCAACTTGTATTGTCATCTCTTCTGTAATGTATGATGCAATGGTTCTATACTTGCGAATGGCAAGATGCGCCTCTATTCCTTGCAAGGCCCTTGTGCCTTAAAATGGATAGGCGCGCATCTTGGGCGTGACATCTAGGGTGCGACGAAGAGGGTCGTAATGTGCGGCCTCTTGCAAAACATCGATCCAGAAGAAAGAGAACTCAAGATTTTTAAAAGAGAATGCATTAAGATAAAAGTCCCCGCCCCTTCTCTTTTAAATTTTGAGCTCTGAGCTCTTCAAACTTCATTTCAAAAGTTGGCAATTTGAACACAAAAAGAAAGCAAGCAAACGCCATGTCCGACACCTAGGCTAGTCTTTGTCTTCCCCCAGCGTTGAGCGTAGGGCATCCATGTTCCGTGGGCATAGCCATTGATGGGTAGTGTTAACTTCTCAGCCAGTGCAAAGCTGTGGCTGCCAGATTGCGTGGGTGGGAACCCCTCCGCGTCCTCGGGGGGATCCGGGCGTATACAACCCACTCATTATTAAGTGAGAGTGTCACGGCCGTAGATAGCTGGGCAAGCCCCTAGGCGCCGGGCCGAGTAGCTCCACACTCCGTCAAGATCCATCCCGCACATTTCTGCTCGATTGCGTGCCCCCATGACCCAAAACTGAATGCGTTGTTCCCTGCGTAGCCGCAGGATTGCGCTCTCGCGGCCCAAACATGAGTACAACGCATCCGTGCAGCCATAAGGGTGGCTTGTTGGCGAAGCCACCTCATGAGGTGTTAGGGAGGAGATAGTGTTTTACCTCGAGGCTCTCGTGAGGCCCAGTCTCATGAGGTCATGCCGATGTTCGGGTTGCCGCGGGTGGCCCGTGTTACGTGTGTCTTGCCGCCCACCCCCCAAGGCATCATCCCTAAAACCCCGGGGTTCGGCTCGGCGATGCTTGCTTGCGGGGGCGATAGCTTGCGTCGCATCCTCAGGGCCCGGTGGCGTCCTCCCTCCTTCTCCTGCTTGCATTGTCCAAACTTGGAGCTTCCTCGGGGGAAGCCCCCAAGCCCGGATCTGGGAGGACGGTCCGGGCTTCCCCTATCCTTGAGGAGCGTTGGCGCCTGCGGCAGGCACCTGATCCAGGCCTGTATTCCAGGGTATGACATAGAATGTTACATACGGCTCCACATAAGGGCTAGGTTCTCCTCTTGAGCCGCCCGACGAGACGTCAGGGACGGTCCCTCTAGGCGGCGGTTGGTTGCCGCCCAGCACGCGTAGTCCGCAGACCCTACTCCGTCGTGCCTCAAAGTGAAGTTGCCTACCTCTACCGCCTCCGCTGGGTGGGCCACGCTTCTCCTGGTGTGGATTGCTTCCTCGATGATCCGACGCGCCTTCACCATTGTTGTTTTCTTGCCCGAATGCCTACGCCATTTGCTCCCTACGTAGGATGGCACACTCTTGCCTGGTCAGTCTGGGTTGTTGAAGATCCATTGGGTCGTGGGGGTGCGCGTTGGCGTGCGCGTGTGGTGCCCCTTTGTTTCCTTCGTGAGCTTGATCTTCATGGCCGGTTGCGCCCCGAAATAAGTTACGACGTGCGACGGGCCCCACCCAGGCTCGCCTAAGGCTGAAGGGGGCACACTGCTGGCGGGACGAGGACCATGCACAACGGACAAACCTCAAGTGGCCGGATAAGAGTGAGGATCCACGGACCTCCGCGCGATGGCGACCAGCTCCACGATGTGGTCGGCCCACGCATCGAAGACCCCATGCGTCAGGCGATGGTGGAGCATCTCGCTTGCCAGCAGCAACATGTCGTGCGTGTTGAGGTCCCCCACATAGTTGTGACGTGATGCAGATGTTGAAGGTGTTGCCGCAGCAATGACGGAGGCAACGCTGGCGGCCTGATATTGCCTGCCCAGCACCAGGCCGCTAGGACATGGGTCTCCAGTGGAAGCGGTGGGATCGATGGAGGTTGTTCTGCCGCGGATAGTAGAAGCTTGTTGGGCGCTGGCCATTGGAGTGGTGGAGCGGGGGAAGAGCAAGGCCTGAATAAGACTACGACACACCCCTGCCTGGCGCGCCAAATGTCGGATTTCGGGCTCCGCAAAACCCTCAAGGTTCGAACACAGTGGTGTGTGCGAAGGTTCCCTGCAGCCTTGCCTGTCCTAGCTTGCTACTCGATGGTTACTATGGCAAGCTCGCACGATGATGAGGAAGAAGATGAACACGGTAGTTTACCCAGGTTCGGGCTGCTATGAAGCGTAATACCCTACTCCTTTTTTGGTGGATTGCCTCTCGTGGAGGTTTAGTGATGAACTACTACAATGGGCTTGAGCCTCGCGAGGGCGGTCAAGGGGTGTTCTTGGCTCTCTGCCTTGTGGTGGTTCGTCGAGTGGCTAAGGATTGGATACCATTTCCTATGGTGTGACCTAGCCTCTATATATAGAGATGGCCCAGGTCCTCTTCCATTATCACAATGGCGGGAAGGGATCCTACAACAGCCAATTTTAAAGCGGGGACAAGAGTACATGTGCCCATGTCCAAAGGTGGTCTTTGCCTGCAAAGTGGCTATCGATCATGCAGTGGTGAGCTCAGCGATGACATCCGTCCTTCGGGGCTCGTGGTCATGGTCTTGTTGCACCAGTGGTCATGGTCTTGTTGCACCAGAATGGAAACCTTTGGGTGACACTTCGGGAACCCGCATACGTCCTTGCTTTCTTTGCACCAAAGGGGAAAATGCGCCGCCTAGCGCACTAGCGCCCGCCTATCCTTCCTTGCGTCACCTTTGACTCCTGAGGCTGGGCTCTGCTTTGGGATCTTTGCCGCTCACGAGGGGGCCTGAGGAGACCCATCCTCGCAGGCCTTGGTGCCGTTTGTTGGGGAACATTGCATGGTAAACAAAAAAATTCCTACGCTTCACCAAGACCAATCGAGGAGATGAGCATCTACGAGAGGGGAGAGGGGATTTACATACCCTTGTAGATCGCTAACAGGGAAGCGTTAAGAAACACGGTTGATGTAGTCGAACGTCTTCGCGATCCAAATTGCCGAGCGTCCCACGATCCAATCACGATTCGTCCCGATCTTGCGCCGAACGGACGGCACCTCCGCGTTCAGCACACGTACGGCTTGATGACGATCTCTACCTTCTTGATCAAGCAAGAGGGAGTGGAGAAGTAGACGAGTTCTCTATCAGCGCGACGGCATTGCGGCGATGGTGGTGGAGTAATTCTAGCAGGGCTTTGCCTAAGCACCGCCTGATAACCGATTTGGAGGAGAAACTACGATCTAGAGGAGAGGTAGCACGTGGCTGTTTTTCTATTTCAAAAACCCTCAAAAATTCTAGTATATATAGGAGGAGGGGAGGGAGGAGGCCTGGATCCCAAGGAAGCCAACCCTATTTCGGCCAAAGTGGGAGGGAGGAGTCCTCCTCCTCCACTCCTAGTAGGATTAGGACTCCTTCCTTATTTTCCCACTTTTGCCTTCTTTCCACCTTGGGTTTCTTCCCTAGCCGCATGGGCTTCCTATGGACCTTCGGCCAACCCACTAAGGGCTGGCATTCCATCTACCACAGCCCATGTAGCCTCTTGGGTCGAAATACCCCTCCCGATGGCCCCCGGTACCCTCCCAGCACTCGCGATACACTATCAATGAGCCCGAAACTTTTCCGGTGACCAAAACAGGACTTCCTATATTTCAATCTTTACCTCCAGACCATTCCGGAGCTCCTCATGACGTCCAGGATCTCATCTGGGACTCCGAACAACCTTAGGGCACCACCATACATAACTCTATACTACCGAGACATCACCAAACCTTAAGTGTGCAGACCCTGCGGGTTCGGGAACTATGTAGACATGACCGAAACACCTGTACGTTCAATAACCAATAGCGGTACCTGGATGCCCATATTGATTACTACATATTCTACGAAGATCTTTATCGGTCGAACCTCTATGTCAAGGATTTAGTTAATCTTGTATGATGTTCCCTTTGTTGTTTGGTATGTTACTTGCCCGAGATTCGATCATCGGTATCTCCATACCTAGTTCAACCTCGTTACCGACAAGTCTCTTTACTCGTTCCCGTAATACAAGATCCCATGGCTAACACTTAGTCACATTGCTTGCACGGTTTATTTAGATGTTGTATTACCGAGTGGGCCCTGAGATACCTCTCCGTCACACGGAGTAACGAATCCCAGTGTTGATCCATGCCAACCCAACAGACACCCTTGAAGATACCTGTAGAGCACCTCTATAGTCACCCAGTTATTTGCGACGTTTGATACACACAAGGCAGTCCTCCGGTGTCCATGAGTTGCATGATCTCATGGGCATAGGAACATATAGTTGACATGCAGAAAACTGTAGCAATAAACTGACACGATCATATGCTACATTTATAGTTTGGGTCTTGTCCATCCCAGCACTCTCCTAATGATGTGATCCCGTAACCAAATGACATATCATGTCAATGGCTAGGAAACCATGACCATCTTTGATCAATGATCTAGTTTACTAGAGGCACACTAGGGACAAAGTGTTGTCTATATATCCACACATGCAATGTGTTTCCAATCAATACAATTATAGCATGGATAATAAACAATTATCATGAACAAGGAAATATAATAATAAAAACTTTATTTATTGCCTCTAGGGCACATTTCCACTTGCACTCGAGTCAATAATCTAGTTCACATCACTATGCGATTTACATTGTAATGAATCGAACACCCATGCAGTTCTGGTGTTGATCATGTTTAGCCCTTGGAAGAGGTTTAGTCAACTAGTGTGCAACATTAAGATCCGTGTGCACTTTTTCAATATTTGTGTCCTTCTCCTCGATGTAATCGCAAATGGAATTGAAGTGTTGCTTTATGTGTCTGGTCCTTTTGTGAAACCTTGGTTCCTTGGGCAGAGTAATGGCACCAGTGTTGTCACAGAACAGAGTCACTAGACTCAGTGCACTGGGCACTACTCCAAGATCTGTCATGAACTGCTTCATCTAGACACCTTCCTTCACTGCCTTCGAGGCTGCGATGTACTACGCTTTGCATGTAGAATCGGCTACCACGCTTTGATTGGAACTGACCAGCTTACCGCTCCCCCATTGAGAATAAATACGTATCCAGTTTGCGACTTAGAGTCATCCAGATCAGTGTCAAAGCTTGAAACGACGTAACCCTTTACGATGAGCTCTTGATCACCTCCATAAACGAGAAACATTTCCTCAGTCCCTTTTAGGTACTTAAGGATATTCTTGACTGTCGTCTAGTCCTCCATTCCAGGATCACTTTGAAACCTTCCGACCATACTTATGGCAAGTCCAACATCGGGTCTTGTGCACAACTTTGCATACATGATAGAGCCTATGGCTGAAGCATAGGGGATGACACTCCTCTTCTCTCTATCTTCTGCAGTCACTCGGCATTGATTCTTACTCAACTTCACACCTTGTAACATAGGCAAGAACCCCTTCTTGGACTGATCGATTTTGAACTTCTTCCAAACTTTATCAAGGTATGTGCTTTGTAATAGTGCAATCAAGTGTCTCGATCTATCTCTATAGATCTTAGCGCCTAATATGAAAGAAGCTTCTCCTAGGTCCTTCATTGAAAACCTCTTCTTCAAATATTCCTTCATGCTTTCCAGCATTCATATTGTTTCCAATCAACAACAAGTCATCCACATATAATATTAGAAACGCTATAGAGCTCCCACTCACTTTCTTGAAAATACAAGCTTCTCCATAAACTTGTATAAACCCAAACGCTTTGATTACCTCATCATAGCGCTTATTCCAACTCCGAGATGCTTGCACCAGTCCATAAATGGATCGCTAGAGTTTGTAAACTTTGTCAGCATTCTCTAGATCGACAAAACCTTCTGGTTCCATCATATACAACTCTTCCCCAAGGAAACCGTTGAGGAACGCTGTTTTGACATCCATCTGCCAAATTTCATAGTCAAAATATGCAGCTATTGCGAACATGATTCTGATGGACTTAAGCATCACTACAGGTGAGAAGGTCTCATCATAGTCAACTCCTTTAACTTGTGAAAAACCTATTGCCACAAGTCAATATTTATAGACGATGATATTACCATCCGCGTCCGTCTTCTTCTTAAAGATCCATTTGTTCTGAATGACCTTTCTCCCTTCAAGTAATACTTCCAAATTCCATACTTTGTTTTCATACATGGATCCCATCTCGGATTTCATGGCCTCTAACAATTTCTCGTAATCCGGGCCCATCAGCGCTCCTCCATAGCTCGTAGGTTCATTGTTGTCCATAAAAATGACCTCCAAGACAGGGTTGTCGTACCACTCAGGAGCAGTACGTGCCCTTGTCGACCTACGAGGTTCAATAGTAACATGATCCGAAGCTTCATGATCATCATCATTAACTTTCTCTTCAACTGTTGTAGGCTCCACAGAAACATCTTTCTGTGCTGCGCTACTCTCGAGTTGAAGTAAATGTTCATAACCTCATCAAGCTCTATTTTCCTCCCACTCAATTCTTTCGAGAGAAACTCTTTCTCCAGAAATGTTCCGTTCTTAGCGACAAACACTTCGCGTTCAGATATTAGATAGAAGGCATACTCAATTGTCTCTTTTGGGTATTCTATGAAGACGCATTTCTCCGCTTTGGGTTCCAGCTTTTCAGGCTGAAGCTTTTTGACATAAGCATCACATCCCCAAACTTTAAGAAACGACAACTTTGGCTTCTTGCCAAAGCACAGTTCATATGACATCATCTCAACGGATTATGATGGTTCCCTATTTAAAGTGAATACAATTGTCTCTAATGCATAACTCCAAAATGATAGTGGAAAATCGGCAAGAGACATCATAGATCGCACCATATCTAATAAGGTTTGATTACGACGTTCGTACACACCATTATGATGTGGTGTTCCAAGCAGTGTTAATTGTGAAACAATTCCACACTGTCTTAAGTGACTGCCAAACTTATACTCAAATATTCTCCTCCTCAATCGGATCTCGGGAATTTAATCTTCTTGTTACGATGATTCTCAACTTCACTCTAAAATTGCTTGAACTTTTCAAATGTTTCAGACTTGTGTTTCATTAAGTAGATATACCTATATCTACTTAAGTAATCGGTGAAGGTGAGAAAATAATGATATCCACCGCGCACCTCAATGCTCATTGGACCGCACACATTAGTATGTTTGATTTCCAACAAATCACTCGCCCGTTCCATTATTCCAGAGAACGGCGTTTTGGTCATCTTGCCCATGAGGCATGGTTCACATGTGTCAAGTGATTCAAAATCAAGTGACTCCAAAAGTCCATCAGCATGGAGCTTCCTCATGCGTTTTACACCAATATGACCCAAACGGAAGTGTCACAAGAAAGTGGTACTATCATTATCAACTCTACATCTTTTGGCATTAATGTTATGAACATGTGTATCATCACTATCAAGATTCAATATGAATAAACCCCTCACATTGGGTGCATGACCATAAAAGATATTACTCATATAAATAGAACAATCATTATTCTCTGATTTAAATGAGTAACCATCTCGCAATGAACAAGAACCAGATATAATGTTCATGCTTAACGCATGCACCAATTAACAATTATTCAGGTTCATCACTAATCTTGATGGTAATCGAAGAGAGAGCATGCGAACGGCGATCACATCAACCTTGGAACCATTTCCCACACGCATCGTCACTTCGTCCTTCGCCAACCTTCATCTATTCCGTAGTTCCTGTTTTGAGTTGCAAATGTGAGCAACTGAACCGGTATCAAATACCCAGGCACTACAACGAGAGCTAGTAAGGTACACATGAATAACATGTATATCATATATACCTTGTTTGTTGTTGGCCACCTTCTTGTCAGCCATATACTTGGGGCAGTTCCGCTTGCAGTAACCAGTTCCCTTTCAATGAAAGCACTCAGTTTCTGGCTTGGGTTCAGCCTTGGGTTTCTTCACGGGAGGAGCAACTGCTTTGCCACCCTTCTTAGAGTTACCCTTCTTGCCCTTGCCATTCTTCTTGAAACTAGTGGTTTTATTGACCATCAACACTTGATGTTCTTTTTGGATTTCAGACTCAGCGACTTTCAGCATCGCAAACAGCTCGACGACTGACTTGTTCATCCCGTGCATGTTATAGTTCATCACAAAGCTCTTGTAGCTAGGTGGCAGTGATTGAAGAACTCTGTCAGTGATCGCCTCTAGCGGAAGGGGCATCCCTAACTCCACCAGATGAGTTGAATACCCAGACATTCTGAGTTTATGTTCACTGATAGACCCGTTCTCCTCCATTTTGCAAGCATAGAAATTATCGGAGGTCTCATATCTCTCGATCGAGGCATTCTTCTTAAAGATAAACTCCAACTCCTGGAATATGTCATATGCTCCATGACTTTCATAACGTCTTTGAAGTACCGGTCCTAAGCCATACAATATTGCACACTGAACTATTGAGTAATCTTGAGAACATGCCTCCCAAGCATTCTTAACGTCTTCGGATGACATGTCTGTAGGTTGGTTACCAAACGGTGCATCAAGGACATATGACTTCTGGGAAGCCGTGAGGATAATCCTCAGATTACGGGCCCAATCCACAAAGTTATGTCCATCATCTTTCAACTTAGCTTTCTCTAGGAACGCATTAAATTTCAGGGGTGCAACTGCACGACCATTGATCTACAACATAAATATGCAAAGGTTACTAAGACTGTTGTCCAAGATAATGAGTTTCGTTAATCAAATTACTAAAGCTCCCACTCAAATTGACATTCCTCAGGTCATCAGAGTGATACATGATCCAAATTCACCAACTCAAGTCCGATCATCACGTGAGTTAAGGTGGTTTCAATGGTGAACATCATCATGTTGATCATATCTACTATATGACTCATGTTCGACTTTTCGGTCTCTTGTGTTCTGAGGCCATGTCTGTACATGCTAGTCTCATCAAGTTTAACCCGAGTGTTCTGCATGTGCAACACTAGCTTGCACCCGTTGTATGTGAACGTAGATTCTATCACACCCGGTCATCACGTGGTGTCTCGACACGTCGAACTTTCGCAATGGTGCACACTCAGGGAGAACACAATTCATTCTGAAATTTAAGTGAGGGATCACCTTATAATGCTACCATCGCCCTAAGCAAAACAAGGTGCAAAAAAAGGATTAACATCACATGCAAATCATAAGTGACATGATATGGCCATGAACTTGCGCTCTTGATTCCCATCTTGAAAGCACCGGCATGATCTCCATCGTCACCAGCACAACAGCATGATCACCATCATTGTGTCGCCATCGGGGTTGTCGCGCCCACCATGCTCATACTACTATAGCTACCATTTAGCGATAAGGTAAAGCATTACATAGCATTTAATGATTGACACGCAGGTCATACAATAATTAGAGACAACCCGATGTCTCCTGTCGGTTGCCGGACTCATCGACATGTAAGTCGTGATATTCTATACAACACATGATCATCACATACATCACATATATATCATCACGTAATTTGCCATATCACATCACAACATACCCTACAAAAACAAGTTAGACGTTCTCTAATTGTTGGTGGAATTTTTACGTGGCTGCTACGGGTATCTAGCAAGAACAATTCTCACCCTCGCAAAACCACAACGGTGATACATAAAGTGCTTTCAACCTTCTCAAGGATCGCCTTTGTCCAATCAGATCCAACTAAAGTAGGCGAAACAGACACCCGCCAGCCATCTTTGTGCAACGAAGTTACACGTCAGTCGATGGAACCGGTCTCTCGTAAGCGTACGTGTAAGGTTGGTCCTGGCAGCTTCATCCCACAATACCACTAAACGAAAACACGACCAAGGGAGGAAGAAATCTAAGCATAAACACCAACAAACTTTTTGTGTTCTTCTCGAGATCTCGTCTACACATAGACCTAGATCATGATGCCACTGTTGGGGAGCGTTGCATGGGAAACAAAAAATTCCTACGATCACCAAGATCAATCTAGGAGATGAGCATCTACGAGAGGGGAGAGTGGATCTACATACCCTTGTAGATTGCTAAGCGGGAAGAGTTATGAAACGCGGTTGATGTAGTCGAACGTCTTTGCGATCCAAATCGCCGAGCGTCCCATGACCCAATAACGATCCGTCCTGACCTAGCGCCGAATGGACGACACCTTCGCGTTCAGCACACGTACTGCTTGATGATGATCTCTGCCTTCTTGATCCAGCAAGAGGGAGCGGAGAGGTAGACGAGTTCCCCGGTAGCGTGACGGTGTTGTGGCGATGGTGGTGGAGTAATTCCAGCAGGGCTTCGCCTTAGTACCGCTGAAAACCGATCTAGAGGAGAAACTATGATCTAGAAGAGAGGTAGCACGTGGATGTTTTTCTGTATCAAAAACCCTCAAAACCTCTAGTATATATAGGAGGAGGGGAGGGAGGAGGCTTGTCTCCCAAGGTAGCCAACCCTAGTTCGGCCGAAGTGGGAGGGAGGAGTCCTCCTCCTCCACTCCTAGTAGGATTAGGACTCCTTCCTTATTTTCCCACTTTTGCCTTCGTTCCACCTTGGGTTTCTTCCCTAGCCGCATGGGCTTCCTGTGGGCCTTCGGCCAGACCACTAAGGGCTGGTATACCTTCTCTAACAGCCCATGTAGCCTCTTGGGTAGAAACAACCCTCCCGATAGTCCATCGGTACCCTCCCGGCGATCCCGGTAAACTACCGATGAGCCCGAAACTTTTCCAGTGACCAAAAAAGGACTTCCTATATATCAATCTTTACCTCTGGACCATTACAGAGTTCCTCATGACGTGCAGGATCTCATCCGGGACTCTGAACAACCTTCAGTCACCACCATACATAACTCTATAGTACCGAGATGTCACCAAACCTTAAGTGTGTAGACCCTGCGGGTTCGAGAACTATGTAGACATGAACGAGACACCTCTATGGTCAATAACCAATAGCGGGACCTGGATGCCCATATTCATTCCTACATATTATATGAAGGTCTTTATCGGTCGAACCTCTATGTCAAGGATTCAGTTAATCCCGTATGGTGTTCCCTTTGTTCTTCGGTATGTTACTTGCCCGAGATTCGATCGTCGGTATCTCCATACCTAGCTCAACCACGTTACCGGCAAGTCTCTTTACTCGTTTCGGTAATACAAGATCCCGTGTCTAACACTTAGTCACATTGCTTGCAAGATTTATTGTGATGTTGTATTACCGAGTGGGCCCTGAGATACCTCTCCGTCACACGAGTAACAAATCGCAGTGTTGATCCATGCCAACCCAATAGACACCCTCGGAGATACGTGTAGAGCACCTTTATAGTCACCCAGTTACATTGCAACATTTGATACACACAAGGTACTCCTCCGGTGTTTGTGAGTTGCATGATCTCATGGTCATAGGAACGTATAGTTGACATGTAGAAAACTATAGCAATAAACTCACATGATCATATGCTACGTTTATAGTTTGGGTCTTGTCCATCCCGTCATTCTATTAAATATGTGATCCAGTTATCAAATGACATCTCATGTTAATGGCTAGGAAACCTTGACCATCTTTGATCAACGAGCTAGTTTACTAGAGTCACACTAGGGACAAAGTGTTGTCTATATATCCACACATGCAATGTGTTTCCAACCAATACAATTATAGCATGGATAATAAACAATAATCATGAACAAGGAAATATAATAATAAACACTTTATTTATTACCTATAGGGCACATTTCTAACAACGTTCTCCCTCGGGAGCCCGGGGTCCTCGCGAGGGCCTTGTCTTGAGTAGAGTCATGCCAGGCCATGCCTGGCTGACGAAGTGGGCCATGTCCTGGGCCGCCGGCGGTACCCCCGTTCCAAGAATGCCGACACCCTATATGGACTCTCGCGACGATTACTCTCCGTGGGTTGAAGTCTCTATAAACGTGGATGCATGATAGCGCCACCTATTGGAACCATGTGAAAAAACTTTGTGTCTACAATTGCATTTGATCTTCCAACGCTAATATTCTTAAATATGCTTGTATTTACTTTCTGCTGCAATACTTGTAGAAAGGCAAGTGTAGGATGTACTAAATATGCAAGAATTGCTAAAATCTGCCAACCAATTAACTTGGGAAAAGATTAGGTTTTTATTTGGGCAAGTAGTCTAATCACCCCTCCTCCAGACCTACTTTTGATCCCTACACGTGCGCGCTCTGCCGACGTCCCTTCATGTTTGGGGCGCCACCTATTGGAACCATGTGAAAAAACTTTGTGTCTACAATTGCATTTGATCTTCCAACGCTTATACTCTTAAATATGCTTGTATTCACTTTCTGCTGCAATACTTGTAGAAAGGCAAGTGTAGGATGTACTAAATATGCAAGAATTGCTAAAATCTGCCAACCAATTAACTTGGGAAAAGATTAGGTTTTTATTTGGGCAAGTAGTCTAATCACCCCTCCTCTAGACCTACTTTTGATCCCTACACGTGCGCGCTCTGCCAACGTCCCTTCATGTTTGGGGCGCCATATGCATGCGGTTGTGCTGCACCCGACGCCGACATGCAGTTATATGTGCGCCACCATGCAGTTAAGCGCTGAAAAAACTACCATGCGAACGTGCCGAAATTCTAGTCCGTCTGGCGCCCACCCATTTATTCCCACGACCATTTACCTTCATATCTTCCACCTTTCGATTGCACCACACAACACAAGAAGCACACCCACGATGACAAATAATAGAGAGAGGATGCACATCACTTCATTGCTTCAACCTTCTCGCACGGATCCATTGGCGGATGCCAGCACCGAGCAGCTGTTCACCATTATTGTCAAAGTGCACACCCACATCAGGAGGACAAACCTCTCGGTGGTGTACACCAATGACCCGGTCGTTGTGGAGAAATCAACACGCTGGAGCAGCTGCTTGCTGATGATGACAAGTACAAAGTGGTCGGCTTCAACCTCAAGTATACTGGCGGTCGTGTCGGGCATGATCAGATGGTTGTTGTCGCCCAGTTGTGCGTGCACCATCATGTGCTCCTCTACCACTACTGCCTGGCTACAAGGCCTTGCGAGCATTTCACCAGGTTTATTAACAGCCCCGACTATAGGTTCACAGCGGTGGACACGACAAACAATCTCAAGGTGCTCAAGACTTCGGGCTTGTGCTGCTAGAAGCTTGTCAACATCCAAGTTCAGTACAGGGTCTGGGGCAGCGAGATGAAGAAGCATAAGGACTCCCTGGTTGACCTTGTTGCGGCCAGCATCGACGCTTACTATAGAGACATGAAGGTTGAGTCCGGCAAGGACAAGTCTGTCTGGCACAAGGCTTGGGAAACGAACTAGATGAAGAACACATCAAGTACGCGTCCAAGGACACGTACACAACCTAGATGTACAAGAGGATCATTTGCATGAGGAAGTGCCTCCTTCTTGTAGACGATGAGGGATAGCCACAAGCAGAGTAGTGGCGGCAACTGTCGTTAGAAGAGCCATATAATTTGGTGATTGTCTACTTCTTATAAATTTATATTGAGGCATGTACATGTGTTGTGCAGTCTCTTATGTAATTGGATGTTAAAGTTTGTTATGCAACAATAATGTTGGTCTTCTATAGTAAGAGCATAGATGTCGGATCTCGGGCTCCCCAAAACCCAAAGAAGTTTGAACACATGGCGTGTGCGAAGATCCCCACAGCCTTGCCCCACCTAGCTCACTACTCGATGATCTAGACGACGAACTCGCACGATGACGAGGAAGAAGATTGCACACGGTGATTTACCCAGGTTCGGGCCGTTGCGAAGCGTAAACCCTACTCTTGCTTTGGTGGATTGCCTCACGGGGAGGTTTGTGGATGAACTAGTAAAATGGTAAGTTGCCTCGCGTGGGCGTTCTAGTGGTCTTGCCTCTCTCCTTTTGTCTCTCTATTTCGTCCCTCCTTTCTACGGTGCAGCCTAGCCTCTATTTATAGTCGCCCGGGTCCTTTTCCCTTATCGCTATGGCGGGATGGGATCCTACAATGGCCACATTTGAAGGGGGGTGGGAGCACATATTTATCCTGACGAAAGGTGGTCTTCACCTACAAAGTAGCTATTGATGATGCAAAGGTAGGATCGATGATGATGTCACATCCCTAGCTAGTTGTGATAGGACAGCATGTGTGTGCATCATATTTCAATTTTGCATAAACATGTAATGGGGATTAAAAGAAACCCCAAACCCTCATTTGAATCAAACTAATTTAAAGTTTGTGAAAACCAACAAATCCAAAATGCCCATCTAAAATGTCCCCTGTGTATGATAAATATGGGCATGACTATATCAGGGGTCATTTAAATTATTTGAACAGTTATAGCATTTCAAAAAAAAAAGCCTCTGAAAATGCCAAATAAACCAATATCAATATTTCAAATTTCAAAATATCCTGAAATTTTTTATAGGAGTTTGAAATATTCAAACTTAATTCTATAAAATATTTGGGGATATTTTATAATAGCATTTGGCCCAAACAAATAAAACAAATGTCATAAATTAAAATAGAAATCTAGAAGTAAAAAAAAGGAAAGGACTTACCTGCAGCTGACCCATTGCAGGAGAGGACCCAGCCCATGAGGCGCCTTCTCCTACCTTCTACGAGTAGGAGCAGCTGCGTGCCCGAGCGCGCGCGCCTGAGGAAGCCAGCTCCTCCCTGCCTGCTTGGCCTCCTCCTCGTCGCTCTAGCGAGAGGATAGGCCCAGCCGCCGGCTGGAGCCGTTCCTCCTTGCCATTCCTCTCTCTCCCCCCTCTGCTCCCCATGGCCGAAGCCATCACGGCCGCAGCGCCGTTGCTCCGGCTGCTCCCCCGCCTCGCTAGGTAGCCTCCGAGCTCCGCCGTGACCCCCTCGACCTCCCCATGAAGCTAGAAGACGTCAGGAGCCCTCTACGCCATGCCATCGCCGTTCCTCCCCACGGGCCACCGGAGCCCCGCCTTGGCGATTCGCCCCGTCCAGACCTTCCCCGACCTCGTCATTGCCTCTGCTGGAACCACGGTGAGCCACTGGTGCTCTTCCCCCTCTCCCCTTCTTCTGCGTGCCCTCTAGCGCTGTAGCCGACCTGCCCGAGCCGTTGCCGCCACCAAGCTCATCGTGGCCGTCGTCTCCAGCGATGCCAAGCCCCCAGACCAACCCCACTCAACGCAGTCGAGCATGGGCTCCCTTCCAGTGCCCTCCACGCACGAAGCCGTGCCCTGTGGCACGTTTCCGGCCAAGTCCAGTGGACCACCGCTGCGGGTTTGGTCACCACCGGCCCTGCTCCGGTGGGCGCCGACGTGGCCGGCCAATTAGTATTAATCGACCAGGCTAATCAAGCCATTAGCCACTCACAGCGGGCCCCATAGAGGGTCAAACCCCTGGTTAGCGTGGGGAATTAGCCCCTAACGCTGACATGAGGGCCCCACCCTATCAGGTTTGACCTGGCCGGGTCAGCTGACGTGCTGACATCCCAGTGACGTCAGGCTGACATACTAAATGAATTTTTAGTATAAAAATAATTCAGAAATTCCAGAAAATGTTTAAAACATCAAAAATTCACATAAATTAATCTGTAAATTAGATGAAAATAATTTATATATGAAAATTTATCAGAAAAATGCAATGAATCCAATGGTGTTATTATCATGCATGTTAGAGCAACCTATGTAGATGAATATTGACATTTACTAATAGGTTAATATATGGTATATGAAATGGAGAATGACTTTGAACCTATATTCAAACTTCCTTCATTTAACATGGCAATAGTTGCATTAGTTCATCCATACATGCTGCCATGTCATGATCATGCATCATATTGTTGCACTTGCGTGTAATGATTGTTATTATTCTACATTGCGGTAGGCCCTGCTTCTGAGGATACCTCCAAGTATTCCAACGAAGGAGAAAACCTTTCCGCTACCCAGCAAGGCAAGCAACCCTTTTGATCATTCCGATAACATCCCACTCTCTCACTCCTGCTCTTGGTTATTGCATTAGGACAAACGTTCACTTGTCTGTCATACACGATAGATGGACCTATTCTTTGCATGCCCTGTCATTGTCACAGTAAATAGCTAAACCTTGCAACCTAGCATACCTGGTAGATGCTTGTGCCATGATGTGCTTAGCTTACCTTGCCTGCTATGCTTGCTATGCTTAGAGTTGTGTCAGGTTTGATTCATCTGGGTGATGAACAGGAGTGAAACAATGATGTTCTGATGTGATAAGCTTATGATGAACCCGAGTTGGTAAAGGTAGTGATGAGAGGCTATGTAGGAGTACATAGTAGGTTGTCTCATCGGCATCGTTCTTAGGAACTAAGTTTCGTCTTTGTGATCCAAGATTAGTTGCTAACACACATTGGGTTCCGGCAACTCGAGCCCTCTCGACTTATCAGTCGCTTAGTCCTTGGTCCAAGAGTTGCAAGTAGTTTCTGGTGTTTATAGTTTGCTGGAGGCCGTGTGTAGCGCTGACCCTAGGGGTGGGTTACGACGCGGTAGGCAGTGGCAGGGTGTACCAAGGGTCACCCGGATGGTGGGCTTGGGAACCCTGCGCACATCATTTGGGGCCGTAGAGGAAACTTCGGCCGGACTTCCGTGCGGGTTCAGTCTCAAATAGGCAATAGCCTGGACTAGAGGTGTTGTGTGATTGACGGTCGTGGTCGACTCCCTCGCTGGGCTTCCGCTTGAAGCTTCCCGAGGTGCATGGTTTTATGAGCACAAAACGAAAAGTGGCGAGAGCATGTGTGAAGAAGTACACCCCTGCAGGGTATGAAACTATTCGAATAGCCGTTTCCTGGGATATGGACTACTTGGAAAGCTTATGTTGTTCATAGAAAATCAAATGGATACTCATAAAAATATCAAGACAAGTGTGAGTATCGTGGATGGCACTCTCCCAGGAGAGGGAAGTGAATCCATGGTGGTGTATTCTTATGGAGTTAGTGGACTCGTGTGCGATATCTAAAATCTAAACAAAGAGTTAAAATTGTGTAGTGTAGGTTGGCCATGAGTCAAAGCTGGCATTGCTACATAAACTCCACTAATCCCCTTGTTGATACATGCGCATGAATAGTCTAGGTCTGATTTAAAGACTTGCTGAGTACGTTTGTACTCACATTTGCTTATTAAATATTGTAGATGAGACTCAGGACCCCAGGTGGGTTCTATCTAGATGTCGACGATGCCGAATAGCTGGTGTCCTAGCTATGACCTTATGCCCTGTGGCGGGCTATAGATAGTCAGGCCATGTGCCTTTTTACCCCTTTCATCTGTGTGTACTCAGACAGCTTTATGCTTCCGCTTGGTTTGTATGAACTTGTTTGTATGACTTGAGTGTCGGGTCATGTGTCCCCTATCTGTAAGAACATATTACGCAAGGCTCTTCTGAGCCTCTTAAATAAAAGTTGTGTTGTTGTATGTTTATGTTGTGATGCCATAGTTGTATCTATGAATATCGGGCATGTCGTGCGTACGTGTGACATGCAACAGTATGTATGGGATCCGACACCTAGTCATGTGCCTTTAGAAGTACTCTTTACGGGAAACTGCCTCTTTGTGCTTCCACCGAGCCCTGGTAGCTTGCTGCTGCTCCGAACACATTGATTGACCGGCATGTATCCTTCCTTGCTGCTGTGTTTGTCCCTTCGGAGAAATGTCTCGTGGTGTAATGGAGTCCCTATAGCTTTCTACGACTCGTCTACGTGCAGTGATGACATTTATGTCTCACAGTGTAATGGAGTCCTTGTAGCTTGCTATGACTCGTCTACACACGCTTGAGGCCGACACCTGCATTGCTGGGTTACGTATGCATGTTTCCGTACGGAAGTGCCACTTGGGTTCTATGACTAGTCATGATGGCCCAGGTTCTCTGTCGTTTTATTGCCAGTGACATGTTCACAAATGTGAGCCAAAAGACGCGAACGGTCCTGGTTAAGGTAAGGCTGTAGCCGTGGAGCTTACCATGCGTGAGTCCACAAAGTGATGTGATGTGTTACAGTTTGGATTCATATGACATAGGATCGGGGTCCCGATAGATGACATCCGTCCTGCTAGGCTCGTGGTCATGGTCTTGTTGCACAAGAAAGGAATCCTTTGGGGGTGATTTGGGAATCCGCGTACGTCCTTGCCCCCTTTACACCAAATGGGAAATTGTATCGCCTGGCACACTGGCGCTCGCCTGTCCCACCTTGCATCATCCTTGGCATCCCGAGGCCATGCACTGCATAGAGATATCCGCCACTCTCGAGGGGGCTGAGGAGGCCCATTCCTCTCAGGTCTTGATGCTGCTTCCCTCGCGAGGTTAGGCTCTCGCTAGGGCCTTGTCTTGAGTCAGGCCGCACTAGGCCATACTAGGCGTTGGAGTGGGACACGCCCTAGGCCACAGGCTGGCATGTTTGGGTACTCCCGTTCCCCAGAACTCTGACAGTAGCCCCCGGGCCCAAGGCACGCCCGAGTTGGCTTCTAGGCGAAGCCGTCGAAGGTGGTCTGAAACGCCGCGGGTCCTCATGGCCTGTGCGCCAGGCTTAACTTGCGGCAATCTCCGAGAGGCCAATGCCTCCTCTTCCTCATTCTGGCTTGGCAACTGTCACGTCTATCAAATTGCTTGGCACATGCCAAAAAGCCATCGTTGTTAACCATCGATCTTCTCGTCAGTTTTCCCCTCTTTCGCGGATTTTGCCTTCTCCGATAAATCTCCGCGTGTGCCCTGCCCGGTTTCTTGCCATGGACCCCAAGAAGAGAGAGAGAGGGTGAGGGCCTGAGGGCGTCGAGGACCTCACCGGTGCTGGAGCCCCCGTTAGTCTGGTCCCTGGTGGTGAATCTCGAGGGGTTGGAGAAGGTTCGGCTGGTGGTTGCTGTCAGTTCCAATGAATGGGGGGCGACCAAGATCAGGCTAGGCTCATAGCCTCGGAGCAAGCTTGAGGCCCTTGCCACCCCTCTTCATTTCCACGCCCTTCTCGTAGGCTTGTTGTTGCCATTCTCCGGCTTTCTCTCCGCCGTGCTTTCGCTTTATTGGATCCTTGAGCTCCACCTTGACCCCGACTCCCTCGTCCTCCTTTCGGCCTTAGAGTTTCTATGCGAGGCCTTCGTTGGCGTCTTCCCCTCCGTGGCCTTGCTTCACCACTTATTATCCCTTGAGTTGATCTCGGGGCGACTGTGTTGTGGATGCATGTCCACGATTGCAGCCGATGCATTGGCTAATGGGACCCTCGATGCCAGACTCTCCTCGAACGCAAAAGGATTCTGGCGGCACTGGGTGTACTTTGATGCTGCTGAGGCCTGCCCCATGTTTCAAACGCCGTCGGTTCCCGCAGTGCCAAATCCTAGGTGGAAGCGCGAGGATCTTGCCGACCCGCGGCTTGCGCGAGTTTTGGTCAGGCTGGCGGAGCTAAAGAAGGCAGGCGTGACTATGGCGATGGTGGTGCGGGAGTTCACATGCCGACAAATTTCTCCCCTCTAGCGCCACTCCCACCCGATGTGGGCCCTTCGTAGGCCATCACGATTGCATGAGGATCCAGGTCCCGTTTCTTTCTCCCGGTGTGTTGTGCGAGCTGCTCCGCCGCCCGACTAGCGGTGAACCGGACGAGCTCCCCCGAGGCGGCCTCCCCTTTTACAACTACAAGGACCAAGAAGCCCTTGCCGGAAGATGCTGCACTTCGATGAGTGGGGATTCCTTCCTCCAAAGGGAGCGCGTCACCAGGGTGAACCCCTCGCGAGGGTCTAGAGCCCTGGGGACCCTGAAGTCGCGGCTCCTCCCGCGGATGAGGTGGGGTGTCCTTTGCCGCCCACTCCCGAGGCTCTCGCTTCAGGCGAGATCATGGTTGATCGTGATATCTCGTCGATGATGGAGGTCGCCGCCTCCACCACGGGATGCCAAGTGGCAGTCGACGGTAGGTTGTCCCCCAGCCCCTGCGCCGGCTGGAAGAGGAAGGTTCCCCCGCTCCCTGGCTCCGTGGTTGCCGATGAAGAGGGAGTGGATCCTTTTGGATGAGTGAGTGCATGCGCCCCCTCAAACTTACCTTTGTGCTCCCCTTTTGAGTTTTTGTTCCGCAGGCTCCCCACCGGCGGAGGAGGAGCCGTGTTGCCGCCGCCCACTACTAGGGCCGCTAGGCCCCTAGCGGCCCCGTCTTTAGTCGGCTGTGGGGTTCTGGCTGGAAGGGCGCCCCTACCCAAGCCTGCTCGGTCCTCGGGAGGCCTCGAGCATGAGCCTCCCGCGATCTTCTTTGTATGTGGCCTCCATCTCCTGAGGGCGGGATATGCCCCTTGCCAACGGCCTTCCCTGGGGGCGTGCCATGCTGTGTCCTTGGGCCCCCTTTGCGTGAAGACGTGGGGCCTCGAGGGGCACATCCTCCTTCTCGGGCGGACAGGTCGGAGCCCCCAGCCCCCGAGCACATGTTCGTGCTGGGTGGCCCCTAACATGCCTCCCCCATCCATCCTGGGGAAGGAGGATATCCTGGCTGGGCGCTCAAGCTCTCAAGTGACCGGATCATCGTGCGGTGGGGTTTGATCCAAACCACGGCAGATGTGTTGGGACACGTGGGTGTGGAGCTCGCCGATGTAGACGTCCGCCTGGAGATGCAGCGCCACCGCCTCATGTGGGAATGGAATCGTCTTGAAGTCACTGTGAACCTTGTCCGCCTGCAGCGCGAGCGCGCCCGTGCAGACACCGAGGGGTCCCTCACCACGGCGGTGGAGGCCCGCGAGCGTGCCCTCGCCGAGGCTCAGAAGGCCGACAACCATTGCAAGGCCTCTAAGGAACGCCTTGAGGAGCTTCAGTCCTCCAACGCCACCCTTGTAAGGCGAATCCAGGCGTGGAAGGCCACACTTGATGGCCCGGTGATCGAGTTCCCCACTAGCGGTGCGAACCCCTGCATGCCCGAAGACGCGTTGGAGATGGAGGCGCTGGAGCAAAGCCTGGAGCCAGGGAGGTTTGAGGTGATGGAGCACCAGGTGTCGCTTGCCAACGAATCCCTTGCCACCTGCTTGGCGCAGGTTCAAGAGGAGATCGACGACAAGGTGGCAGAGGTTCGGTTCTCCCTTCTTTCAGATTATTGCGCCAAGTTGAAGCTTCTGGAGTCTCGTTTCTGCAGGCGCCGGTAGGATCGAAAGTAGGTCTAGAGGGGGGGGGTTATTAGACTACTTGACCAATTAAAGGTTTTGCCTATACCAAATTTTATGGTTGAGAGATTTTAGCATTTCATGGCAAGTCATGTACACCATACACATGCAAGTCTAAGAGTATATAGCAGCGGAAAGTAACAACAAGCATGTATAGAAGGGATAGGGTAGGAAGATCAAACGCAATTGTGGACACGATGATTTTCTCCCTGGTTCCGATAGGTGGCGCTATCGTACATCCACATTTATGGAGTCTCCAACCCACGGAGGGTAACACTCATGACAGTCCACAGAGGGGTCCATCCAAAAGGGTCCATGAAGTAGCAACCTTTACTATTCCATACGGATTCCGTCCACAAAGGACTAGCCTCACTATGGGGTAGATCTTCACGAAGTAGGCGATTTCCTTGCCCTTACAAACTTCTTGGTTCACTCCACAAAACTAGGTAGGAGGCTCCCAAGCGACACCTAACCCATCTAGGAGGCACCACCCTCCAAAATGTAATAGGCTCGGTAATGATGATGAACTCCTTGCTCTTGTGCTTTAAGATGCACTACAGGAATCAGGCACTTTGCCGTCAGCCATCCCGGACGGCAAAGGCATGCATCCCGGATGGCAAAGTCTTTGTCGTCCGCTAGCAGCCGGCCAACCGTCCGGCTGAATAAGCCATGGTAAAGGGTGCTTTGTCGTCTGCTGGCGGACGGCAAAGACCTTTGAATCTTTGTCGTCCGCTAGGGGATGGCAAAGGGCCTGGACGACACATGTGGCACCTTAGCTCCATTAAGGACTTAACGGCGTGCTTTGTCGTCCGCTGGCCGATGGCAAAGACCTTAGTTCTTTGTCGTCTGCCAGCGGACGACAAAGAACCCACCTAGGCCAGCCCGAGGTTGCACAGGTAGCTGCCATGTGGCAGCTTTGCCGTTTGCTAGCTGACGGCAAAGACCTTTGCCGTCTGCTAGCAGATGGCAAAGTGGATATATAGCCCCTGTTTTTCTGTTTTTTCTTAAAATCATGCAATTTGACAGAATATCACATATATATCCAACATATCGACAATACAAGTTTTCAACAAGCATACCAACAATAACTCCTCCTCCTCCTCCTCCTCATCATCAACTCTAACACTTTCTAGCACATAATAACACATTCTACCTAGGACCTACGTACTCCTATCTCGTAGGACCTACTCTACCCTCTCTTAGGTACAATATCATAAAACAAGATAGGCCCTCTCTCTCCATTATGGAGAACGGAGATCATCCTGTCTTCCATTCTTGGCCTACGCACAATGTTTCTTCCAAGTAGCTCTCTACGATTGAGCATACATTTTTTCCAATCTTTGATTGTCATGAGTCCATCGGTTTTAGAAATCCGATATGGACAGGAGTGATGCGTAGGCTGACCTGGCCGTGGTGGCCCTAAGCTCGTAACAACAACGCGACCTCTCGGAAACACCAAATGAGGCACACAATCCTCCGGGATTTTCTGTTGAAAAACATAGTAATAACTTTGTAGTTAGCAATATAGTTTAGCTTTAGAAGAATTTATGCAAAAGATGCACGGCTGTTGTAATAGTAGAATTAAAATCTTACCATGCAATCTCCATGGATGTTACCGTAGTTCACCACGTGTACTAGTGGCACGTATTGACCATAATGTGCAGGAATTTGATAATAGCTATTGTAATTCTCAAGATGACTAAGAAATGCGGTAAGATTATCTTTCTCCTTATAAGTTAATTCTGCTTCATCACTGTAGTAATAGGTTCTGTCTACCATCTTCCGTATATTTTTTGAAGAACGAAAATAAGCTGTCAATGCAAATAAGTTCTCAACTATTTTTAAATAAACAACATAAATTACTTACTAAATATGGTTCAGAAACTCACATAATGATAGAACTTGAGGCGTCTGCACATCGACCCAGATGTCGATATTACCTTCAATTTCATCTTCTAGATGAATATCAAAGGTGATAAGCACATTACGCTCAAGTGCATAAGCCTTGCATAGTGCTTGCCAATTTTTGCATTCAAAATAGCAATAGGTGTCTGCATGGTACAATTTTACCACAAAAGTAAAACCATGCTCGGTCCTCAAGTGAACTATCTTTACCTCCATATCTTTTTTAGTATTGAAACCAATCTTATCCAAGACAACAATTCTTGCATGGTAGGGGATACGCTAGTAGAACAGTAAAAAATTAACCACTTCGAAGGTCTCATCCAGCATGATGCTGAAGCGCCTACCATCAACTAGGAAAGTCTTGTCACACAGGCCACGCTCATCTTCGCAGCATTCGCACATACTGAATTCACTTTTGTTGTCACACATTTCCTATGTTCATAGTTGAAACATTTAAAATCTATCAAAGGAAACTACGAGAAAACTGATCAACACACAGATCACTATTACTCAATATGCAATGGGTTAACTTTAGGTTTGTCGAGTATTTCCTTCCTAAACTCTCATCTCATGTATATGGTGGGCACTCCCTTTGATATTGCGCCCGTCGGTGATGGTGGCTCCTCCACTCGTCCCCGATTGCATTACACCGAAATGTCTAGCACACGGGAACGAAGGAGAAGCGACCCCATGACAATAGTCGGGATTCTTCCTCTCTCTCATATATATATATATGGTGGACACTCTCCCTCACTGAAAGAAACACAATGAGCCAAAATAGACCTAAAGGCAACCCGTTTCATATATCGAGCAATGACATAGAAAAAATACCGGAATTACGACACTCTTTGGATCCTAATGCGTGTGTGACTTTTGGTCCATCGAGGCTTTGCTTGAGTAACTCTCATATCTCATGGTGTGTTGGTGCGCTCTCTCTCACATTGATATGGTGGTGTGTATATGTTGTTGGGCACTCTCTCACAGTAATAGTTTGACTACCGATGATGGACGCCCCACCTCTTCTCTTCTTGCGCAATATATCGACGAGTATATCGCAAAGAAGAGAAGAAAGATGAGGCGCCCCCCACGACAACAGTCGGGATTCCACCATCAAGAACACACATGAATGTCACAGAAGGAGCAATGACAGACCGAAAGTCACACACACATTATACCGATAAAATATCACAAGTACATTAATATTTATAATGAACTCGAATCTAATATCACTAATACATCATCCCGAATAATCTAGTTAATATATGACCCGTGTCGTGTTGGGGTCGGGGTGTCGGGGGTGTTGTGTCGAGGTCGGGGTGTCGGGGGTGTCGTGTCGGGGCCGGGGTGTTGGGGGCGGCGTGTAGGGGTCGGGGTGTCGGCGTGTCGTGTCGGGGTCGGGGTGTCGGGGGTGTCATGTCGGGGTCGCGGTGTCGGGGGTGTCGTGTTGGGGTCGGGGTGTCGGGGGTGCCGTGTCGGGGGCGGGGTGTCGGGGGTGCCGTGTCGGGGTCGGGGTGTCATGTTGGGGGTGGGGGTCGGTGGCGTCGGGGGTTGAGGATCGGTGGTGTCAAAGGTTGGGGGTTAGTGGCATCGGGGGTGTCGTGTCAGGGTGTCGGGGTGTCGTGTCGGGGTCGGGGTGTCGGGGGTGTCGTGTCGGGGTCCGGGGTGCCATGTCATGGTGTCGGGGGTCGGGGTTTCGGTGGTGTCGTGTCGGCGATCCTCGACCCGGTTACGTTGGCGCCGACGCACCCCTCCTCCTCCTCCTCCTCTTCTTCTTCTTATTCTCCTTCTTCTTTTTCTTCCTTTCTTCTCCTCCTCCTCCTCCTCCTCCTTTTCTTCTTCTTTTTCTTCTTCTCCTTCCTCTTGTTCTTCTTCTTCATCTCCTTCTCCTCCTCTTCTTCTCTCTTCTTCTAATTTACTACAACTAATTAACCTAACTACATTACTAAATTACTAACTAAACTAAACTATTAACTACAACTAACTAACTAAATTACTAACTAAACTAATTAACTACAACTAACTAACTAAATTACTAACTAAACTATTTAAAAATTAAAAAATAGAGAGGGGGAGGGGGCTCACCAGAGTGGGGGAGGTGGAGACCGGTGTTGGTGGAGGTGGAGGAGGCCGACGCCGGCGGTGGGGTGTGGGCACGGGCGGTGGGGTGGTGGGCGCGGGTGCCGGGGAGGGAGAGAGGGGCAGGGTGGTGGCACGATGGGCACAGGCGGTGCGATGGTGGGCGCAGGCGGCGGGGGTCGGGGCGGTGGGGGTGTGGGCGCGGGCGGCGGCCGGCGGTGGGCACGGGCGACGGGGGTGGGGGCGGTGGGGGTGGGGGGAGACGGGGAGGAGGGAGGGAGAGAAAGAGAGAGAGAGGCAGGCCGGGGGGCGTTATCCGTTAGTTAGCCCCCTCTTTGCCGTCCGCTAGCAGACGACAAAGAGGGGGGCCGTAAAGTCAAGTTGCGGGCTGGGTTTAGGGTGGGCCCCTTCCCTCTTTGCTGTCCGCTAGCAGACGGAAAAGACGTGGCTGATGGCAAAGCCACCCTTTGTCGTCTGGCACGTATTTGCCGTCTTCTTTCTACTAGCTAATGGCAAAGCCACTCTTTGTTGTCCGCTAGCAGACGTCAAAGAGGTGGCAGACGGCAAATCTTCTGATTCCAGTAGTGATGATAGACTCCTCAACACACAATCTCTCTCTCACTGGTTTGGCTTGGTAGAAGAGATAGGATTTGTGGAAAGCAACTTGGGGAGGCTAGAAATCAAGATCCATATGATTGGAGTGGAAGATCTTGACCCCAACACAAGGGTAGGTGGTTCTCTCTTAGAAAATATGATAGGATAGGTATGGAATAGTTCTGAGTGCTTCTCTTTTGAGTGAGTGGTGGTGAAGGGGTATATATAGACATCCCCAAAAAATCCAACCGTTACACACAAAATGACCAACTCGGTGACACCGATGTGTTAATCTCGGTGGTACCGAAGTGACCAAAAAGTGGCAACTTTTGAATCTCGGTGAGACCGATACACGAAACTCGGTTGCATCGATAAGGTGACCAATGGTCAGATTTGCAATCTCAGTGACGCCGATCCAACATTCTCGGTGGGACGAAAAATGTGAATTTGCGTAACAGAAAGTTGGCAACCTAAACTCGATGGCACTGGTATGGAATCGGTTGCACCGAAGTGGCTAGGGTTTGGCAGAGTCTTTCTACGTACTGGAATCGGTGGCATCGAAGTGGGATAGTTGGTTGCACCAATTTTGAGTGTTGGGTATAGAACAGACTTTGGTGGGAGAGTTTTGTGGATGTTTTTGGCGACTATCACTTGTGCACGTTTGCGCATATTGTTCACCAACAAAACCTTACCCCCTTTTAATAGTATTGGCTTTCCTATGGACTCAAAGTGATTTCTCACAAATATAAAACATAGAGTCCTCTTGCTTGAAGCTTGGCCAACCTATTTCCTTGCATCTTTGGGTTTCTCCACAATCTCCTTTTGCCAATCCTCTCATTGAACATTTCCTAAAATATACTTAGTGGAAACATTAGTTCAATGACTTATATGTTTTTATTAATTACCAAAACCACCAAGGGAGCAAATGTGCTTTCAATCTCCCCCTTTTGGTAATTGATGACAACATGTAGATCAAAGCTTCGACATATGATAAAATCAATGAGATTAATCGTCGCTTTCAGAGGTATGTGATAAGCAAGAGCTCCCCCTAAATTTGTGAATTATTTTGAACTTGCATTTGAATGCAAATGCACAATCGATCAGGTATATGGGGTACTTCTTCCATGTCACATACAAATTGGTGGTGTGCGAGAATAATTAGAGTGAATAACATGGCACAACGCACATAAGTAAGGGTGAATGATCATCTCATGAGCATTAAGATGATAGGAAATAGTAGCATCACCCATAACATAGTAGCATAACACAAACACAAAAGTATCTCACATCAAATCAAAAGAACCAAATGTTTTTGAAAAGCAAGTAAAAAGATAAATCTCTCTCTCTCGCTCAAAGCCTATAGATATATATATACACTTCTCCCCCTTTGGCAACAATTTACCAAAAAGTTCAAAGGCATACATCTATGCTTTCTTGGGCACATCTCCTCCAGTTGTTGATGAAAGAGTCGATATGATAGCGTCGGTGAAGATCTCTACAGATGTCATAGATGGAGCTGGAGTGGTCACTGATGGAGCTGATGTTGATGGTGCTGATGGAGCTGTTGGAGCTGGCAATGTGGCTGATCTGGCCTGAGTAGTGAACTGAGTGCCTGGCCCTAGAGGTGATTCCTCCTCTTCATCATCATCATCCTCATCTAAAGTAGAAGAGACCCAGGGATTTCCATGGAGTCAACTTCATGTTGAAGTTTTGTGACTATCTTCGTCAGCCCGTCCACTTCATTAGAAAGGGTCTTGATTTTGGTCTCAAAGATCCTGACAAGACTATTTTGGTTATCCAGAATCCTCTTAATGTCCTTTTGCATGCTTTGAACAGATGATATCAACAAATCCATTTGCTTGCTCCTGGATCGAGGGGCTTGAGCACTAGTGGCTCTCACTATCTTTGTTGCTTCCTGAGCTGTAGCAGAAGTGGGATGATCAGCTTCCATCATCAGGACGTTGTCCTCTAGATCTGGCTATAGGGGCAAATGTGGGTGATCCAGGGAAAAGATGTGCTTCTCCAGTCTTGAGTTTATGAGCATTTCGATGTAGGGTGCATAACAACATGAGCGCTTCAGATCAGCAACAACCCTCTTGATTGTCTCTACAATCAAGTCCATGACTCTCATCCTGGTGTGAGTGTCAAGATGGATCAACAGGTTGATGGAGTGGCCTCGGATCATCTTGTCATCTCCGGACTTGGGCATCAGGGTATGCCTCAGAATGGTGTTGATAGTGCGTAGGCCAGCATGGAGAATGTAAATGGACCCTATCTGGTGAGACATCACTTTGTCAGCAGGGATCTCCTTATACATGTTGGCCATAGCATTGTGACTAGCCTTGGATTCTGAGTAGACATCCAGGTCACCATCCTATGCTTCAAGAAATCCTAAGATCTCTTCCCATTCCTCAACAGTTGATTCATATTAGACACCTTCAGTCATCCACACAAGTCTACCATCTCCATAGAAGTGTGTAGTGGAGTATACCTGCATGATCATCTCGTCATTCCATGCTATGAATTCTCTGCCTATGAATTCATCAAGACCAATGCAATGGAAGTTGTCCTAGACACTTGGAAAGTAGTCCTCATTCTCCTTGATGTACTTCCAATCGACGTACGCATATCGCTGACAGCTAGAGTCTTGTCAAAGAGCATAGTCTCATAGAAGTCATGTTGCTCCTTGGTATAGAACCTGTAGTCCACAGCTGTTTTCTTTCGTTGAGCATAAGGATCAATAGCTCTCCATGCCCTCAGTCCTGATTCCTTCCTCTTCTTCATGTCCTCAGCTACTAGATAGCTGGCATTATGAATAGGGAGGTGTGGTTTAAGCTTAATTAGCATTGTCAGATCATCATGTCTTCTCTTTGCTCTGGGCCTGGATCCGAGAATGAAAAGGGCTCTGGGCTAGTGCCTGAACTCATGTCTTCTCTTTGCTCTGACCTGTTCTGACTGTCTTCTGAACCTGACATGTTGACCCTGTGAATAGAGTGTAGATGAGCAGAAGTAGATGAGTCATCACAAAATGAGGCTATTTTTGAAATTTGGGCAATGAGTTTTTCAAAAGTTCTGCAGTCTGTCACATACACATCGGTACAGCCCAAATGAAATTTTCGGTGGGGCCGAGACAGACCAACTCCTTAATAGGAACTTGGCATCCATTTTGGTAGTACCGAAAAGTGCCACTCGGTTCCACCGAGTCAGTTCTCAGCAACGCAGAAAAGTATATCAGTGAGACCGATATTTTCGTTTCGATTCCACCGAGATGTATCGGGCGGACAACAAAACCCTAGAAAATCCATCTAACTCGAGATTTTGCAATTTCTAGTGGATAGATGAATGAGCAATAGGTGTCTTATATAGAAAACAAGGTCCAATGCACAAGAATCAGAATGGGAGAGCACTAGAAATCGAATCCGTACCCTAGCTTGGCACGGATCCTCTAAGGCAGCAACGTTGGTGAAGATTACGTCGACGGCGATGATTCCCCGTGGCGGAGGAGCTCGGGAAATCAAGGGCGATGACCAGGGGTCTTTGGAATGGCAGCTTAGGGTTTTGGAACATGACGTATGAAGATGAAATTTCAAAACGTCAGGTCCAGAGTTATATACCCACCACTGTTAGTGACACCGATTCTAAGTTTTCAGTGACACCGAGTGCCTCAATTGTCAGCTAACAGGGCACTCGGTGTAACCGAGAAAATGGAATCGGTGATACCGAGATTGAAAAACCATATCAACCCTAGGCAATCGGTGAGATTGAGATTTTGGTGATGGTTCCACTGAGTTGCACCTGGGAGGTTTTAATGGTCAGTCCTTGTTGATACAGAACTCCAAGTGCTCCACACACAGAGGGATCAAAAAGCACTTGTTCAAATTTTGTGATGCGGCATGAATGGAATATAAGATGAGAAAGCATAGATAGCTAAAGAGTGGTCCTAGGCATTCTTGTCCATCCAATTGGCAAAAGATAAATCAAAAGCCAAATAGCAACAATTGGATATCCTTGAATGAGAAAATAAATGCAGACCAACATGCTCACACAATAAGATGTCAAAAGAAATCATGACGAATATACACAAACACACTAGCATCTAACAAGCACTTGGGCGATGACAAAGTCATCTATATATGAGTATTTGACTTAGGAGCCAAGTCAGAGTACTTGATCATAGGTCATACCCATTGTTTAAGCACAAGTGGGGTTACCACTTTTTCATAAAGCATTTAATGTTGTCACGTGTTAAGAGATGCTTCCACTCAAGAATTAGAGTAAAGCTCCCCCTTAATGTGACATCCCCCCATAAGAGGGATAAACTAACCTTGGGTTTTGTCGATGAAGACTTCATGTTGGTGAGGTAGTTGTAGATGCTCAATGTTGATGAAGATCACCAAGAGTTGGGAGCATCCTTGTTGTTTCCTTACTGTTCTCACCTACATGGGTTAGTCCCAACATACAAGAGACAAATAAAAGGATATCTATGGACATGGAGTGCAAAGCATGTGTTATGATGTCCATTGATTTGTTGATTACCTTGTCCCTTGCTCACCTTTGAGGGAATGTGTGACTCCTTCAACTATTGCATTGAGTTGATGTTGAGTGCAAAAAGTTCTTGCCAATAATGAATGTGAGTTAATTTCATTGGCGGAGTCACCCCTCAAGAACTTACTAGTTATTTTTCTTGGGAACCCACATCAAGTTGATGGGGATCCTTGGTGTTGAAGTGGCCTTTGTAGTAGTTGAGCTTGAAGTAGCCTTGGGAACCCACTCCACCAAAGCTAGGGGTTCATCATCGTATGAGTCAACGTCCTCTTGAAGCTTGTTCTTGCCCTTGAGCTTTTGGTCTTGTGGTGGAAGGTCATCTTGAGGGTTTTTCCCCTTGGGAAGAGTATTTTAATACTTCACCTTTTGAGGAACAAACTTGGACTTGGTATATTGACCTTCTTCCCACTCAACTCCATTAGCGTTGAAGTAGCCAACACCATGATTCTTCCAGTATCCTCCGTGCTTGCATACAATTTCCTCAAATTGCTTACATCCGGCAAGACTCTTGTAGATACCTTTTTCTATAGTTCCTTCCAATAAAGAATTTTCTTGCTCAAGTGTAACTTGGCTAAGAGAATCATCATTAGTGGAATCAATAGAACTACTAGACGCAACATCATTGGATTTATCACTTTTATTGTTGCTACTAGATGAAGAATCTTTCTTGCCTTTGTTACTAGATTGCTTAGTTTTAACTTGAGGCATGGAAGTATACAAGAGTAGTCGTTTGGCTAGATAAGATGAGGTCTTCTTCCCGAGATCGTCATTGATAGCTTTCAGAAACGCATGCTCTTGCTCCAAGTTGAGCTTCTCGAAGCGTAGCTTCTCATGAGTTCTCACAAGCTCTTTATGATCTTTGAGAGTAGATTCATGAGCTAACTTAAGAGTGTTTAGTTCTTTAGTTAGTTTTTTCTATTTTCATTTTATCATCATCAAATGACTTATCTTGACTAGCATGAGAATTATTAAGTTCATTTTGATCAACATCACTAGTTTTATCACAAAGTAAGTCATCATCACAAAGCAAATCATCTTCATCACTATAAAAATCAAGATACTCGGGGTGTGATACCTTGGGGCCTTTATCCATGAAGCAACTTCTACTCCCTTCATTTGGTGAATCAAATAGATCATAGGAGTTGGTAGCACTAGAGCCATTCCGGCAACACCATCATCTTGACTACAGTCGGAGTCGGAGTGATAGCTTCTCTCAGAGTTGTTGCCCGAAGATAGACCTGGAAACCCATTCACCAACATGATCTTGATGTTTTCTTCTTGTGTAGATCATGGTGTACTTGTCCTTCTTCTCTGAATCTCTACTTCTCCTTGAGTGTCTTCGTTCATAACAATCATCTCTACTCATTCTCTCCCTTTGTGGTGATTCATTCCTTGAGCTTCGTCTTCGAGGTGACTCTTCTCTTCTTTTGTAAGGAGCCTTGCACTCATTTTAGTAGTGTTCGGGCTTCCCACAATTGTAGCAATTGCGGCCACGACTTGACGAACGCTTCTCTTCATAACTTGACTTGGAGTTTCTTTATGTGCTTCTATTCTTGTAGAACTTGTTGAATTTCTTGACCATGAGGCTTATCTCTTCATTGGCGAAAAGTTATTGCTTGAAGTTGCGGGAGCATCACTTGTGGCTTTGTAAGCACCGCTAGACTTGTGATGAAGCTCTTCTTTATCTTTGAGTGTCATCTCATAAGAAACAATCCTTCCAATGACTTCCGTAGTCTTGAGATCTTTGTACTTTGGCATCATTTGGATTAATGTGCACACGGTGTCGTATTTATCATCCAAAGCTCTAAGTATCTTCTTGATGATCAATTTGTCGGTCATTTCTTCGCTTCCTAAGCCGGCAATCTCATTGGTGATGATAGCTAGCCTAGAGTACATCTCTACGACTCCTTCACCATCCGTCATCTTGAACTTGTCAAGTTGACCTTGAAGAACATCTAACTTGGATGCTCTCATGGACTCGGTTCCTTCGTGCATATCAACCAAAGTATCCCAAATCTCCTTTGCATTCTCAAGACGACTAATTTCGTTGAATTCTTCGGGGCATAAGCAGTTGAAAAGAATATCACATGCTTGAGCATTGTATAGCAACATCTTCAATTCATCTGCGGTTGCTTCACGACCCGGCTCCCGTCCATCTGCAAAGAACTCACCTTGCAAGCCAACACGAATAACAGCCCAAACGGCAGGGTTATGACTAAGAATATGCATTTTCATTTTATGCTTCCAAATAGCAAAATTAGTGCCATCAAAGTACGGACCTCTATGGTGATAACTTCCCTCACTAGGCGCCATACTTCTCCTAGGTTGTGAGACCTAAGCAATGGAGACCAAGGCTCTAATACCACTTGTAGGATCGAAAATAGGTCTAGAGGGGGGTTGATTAGACTACTTGACCAATTAAAGGTTCTGCCTATACCGAATTTTATGGTTGACGGATTTTAGCATTTCATGGAAAGTCAAGTACACCCTACACATGCAAGTCTAAGAGTATATATCAGCGGAAAGTAACATCAAGCATTTATAGAAGGGATAGGGTAGGAAGATCAAACGCAATTGTGGACACGATGGTTTTTCCCCTAGTTCCGATAGGTGGCGCTATCGTACATCCACATTTATGGAGTCTCCCACCCACGGAGGGTAACACTCACGACAGTCCACAGAGGGGTCCATCCAAAAGGGTCCATGAAGTAGCAACCTTTACTATTCCATACGGATTCCGTCCAGAAAGGACTAGCCTCGCTATGGGGTAGATCTTCACGAAGTATGCGATCTCCTTGCCTTACAAACTTCTTGGTTCACTCCACAACACGAAGTAGGAGGATCCCAAGCGATACCTAACCAATCTTGGAGGCACCACCCTCCAAAATGTAATAGGCTCGGTAATGATGATGAACTCCTTGCTCTTGTGCTTCAAGATGATAGACTCCTCAACGCACAATCTCTCTCACAGGTTTTCTTGGTAGAAGAGATAGGATTGGTGGAAAGCAACTTGGGGAGGCTAGAAATCGAGATACATATGATTGGAGTGGAAGATCTTAACCTCAACACAAGGGTAGGTGGTTCTCTCTCAGAAATTAGGATACATTTCAACGTACCCCTCGCCATCGTCACTCCCGTCACTCCCGAGCCCCTATGACGCCATCAACGAGCTTGTTGTCGTCCGCCACGTCTTCTGGTGGCCTCTTCATCGCCGGAGGATCACCGGAACACCATCTCTATCAACCTCTCCGCCTCGGCCTCTCCAGAATCTCGCAGGAGACCTCCACCAACGCGGTGAGTCCCCGGCATTGCCCTCGACCGTCCGATCTAGATAAACGGCGTAGATTAGAAGCAAGTTAACCCTTCGGCTTATTTAAAAGAACCGGTCGGTTTAATTTATTTTAAGTTAGGCCAAAACGTTTTTTCTGCTAATTTTAGTCGTCCGCTAGTTAGGCTAAACCGTGCACACTAAGCAGCCACTCAGAAGCCACCATGTGGCGACACCGTTCTTTAGATTAGGATTTTCTTTTCTGTTTTATTTTCTGAAACAGAATTAGTTCTGTTTTTGTTTTCTTTATATCTTTTACATTTTTAATTTTTTTAATTTGATTATATTTGCATGCTGTCGAAAGTTTTATGTAGTTTCTGTAGATGACAAGTTTGACCATATTTGAATTCTGTTGAGTATGCTCAAATCACTAAAATTTGAATAACTTGAGTTTAAAAACTTGTTATTGAGTGATTCTTTTTGCTAATGATTTGTATTGGTTATATTTATCACCCTGTTCAGTTTGAGAATTTTTAGAATATTTTAAATTAGGGGTTTTGGAAAAACAAATTCTGTTTTAGTTCTTTTTAGGTTTATTTCTATTTCTTTTGTTTTAAATTGTTTTATTTCATATTAGTTAACAAATTTTACTTTGTTTTCTGTTAGTTAGCAGTAGTACTTCAACCAAATGTTTTTTATGTTATTTATTATTTTTGATAGCATGAAATCAATTCTAGTTTCATAATAACTTGCAAATTGATTTCATTGCTAGTTGGATTTCCTATTTGAAATTGTTTTCATAAAATATTTTATAAGTTTTACTTTTTGTTAACTTAGTTATTTTATATTTTCGTTTTGTCTTATTTTAGTATTTTATTGTTTTTCTTGTTGATAAGTTTATTCGGAAAAAACTTATGTTGTTTGGAGTATTGTTTTCTTATTTCTTAGTTGTTCGTCAAAAGTATATCTTTTGCTAGTAAAATATTTACCAAAATACTTATGTTAGATTTTGCTTTGTTATTGTTTTGCTGCATTGAAAATAAGGATTATTTGTAGGAGAAACCAACCTTTGGTTGTTTTGATGAAGTTTTATTGTTTCAACTTCTGTCTTAAGTATTTCCTTCATCACAACTTTGTTGCTTTTAGTTGTGTGTTCCTTATTGTTTGACAGTATTGATTGCTAGAAGTGCTTGCTTATGAATGCAATGTTTGAATGTATAGATTTCATCGGAGAGTGACGAATAGTTCTATCAAGTATTTTTTGGGAGCGATATTTATCTTTGTCAACAATACTGGCAAGTTCACTTTGTCATCTTACATTACCTATGTTTTACTTGCATTAGAAACAATCTTTCCATCATACATCTAGTAAGATATTGAGCTTGAACTTGTAGTAGTATCATGATGTAGGAGAAACCCAACATCCTGTTACCACTTGCCCGGGAAGGGACGTTACTTACAATTGCTATGCTTTAGTAGACGGGGTTGGTTGTGAGATTCAGGAGTGTTGTGAGGTTAATTAATTATTTCAAGAACTGCATGATTATCAAGACTTCAAGACTTCAAGGACTCAGTATACCTCTAAGTGGATTGGACATGCATTTTGGCAGCCTGATATCTATCATGGTTATGCCCAGGAATCCTGGTATCTACCTGTGATCATCCCAACGGAATGCCACCCAGGCTCAAAGAGATGGATGGATACTTCAAGGCCGGAAACCTTACATGTGCAACCGCAAGTCAATATGGGCTCTGGCTTGGTTGAACCTAGTGGTGACTCCAATAGGTCAGTTGCTACGAGATGTAGAAGAACGGTTGTATTTGGATGGGCACTAACTTTCTATCGGAGGATCACTATGGAAGACCATTTTCGATCATCCCGTTCTCAAACACCAGGCAGTGCGAGGACATAATGGGAGGGATCAATTCTTGCAGGTAAAGTGTACAAACCTCTGTAGAGTGTCAAACTAATCGATTAGCCGAGTCCCCGGTTACGGATAACATGAGCATCGGAGATGATACTATCAGCCATTCTCAACACAATTAATAAATTTTATGATGATGGGTCTATTAATAATTATTGGGACATGAGAATTGGTTGGTGGAACCATCTCATTAACAACCAACTGTTTGTAGTGATTTCCGTTTCACTCCTTTGTTGTAGGGAAAATAAAACTAGCTTTTCTACAAAAACTCAGACACAGAGCCACAAAGCCTTTTGCATATAGAATAGCCTTTATCATTCTTTATATGGTGATCTTGCCGGTACATTCAATGTACTGACCTACACGGCTGCAACGTCTTATGTTGTAGATACTTTTCTACGATGAGTAAGAGTACGATTCAGGGTGACGGTCTACACTCAACCTGCCGTTGGTGTTTATTGGGACTCCACTCCTGTTGACTGTTTAGCATTTTGATATATACATTGATGGACTGTGTGTGCCAGCATACTGATCCAGGGATGGCACTAACACACAGAGGCTTGACTTGTTTTGAGTCGGGTCGCTACATGCGCCCTGGGCCACAGGCTGGCAGGTCTGGGTACCCCCGTTCCTAGAACGCCGACAATAGATGATGTGAAAAAAAAGCAAATCACATCTCCTACAAATGTTTAGCAGCAATCGTCTGCCCACAACACACACAACTTGTCAGTATGAATAGTTTGGGTTATTATTGGTCTTCCCACACAATTCTAACGAATGAACTATTTGCCTGTTATCGCACACTCCTTGTTATGGTAACTCGTTTGTGTTCTAGCTGGATCAATGGAAATAGTTTTGCTGAATGAACTATATGTTGTACTTCGCACACATATGTATTTTGTGAATCGTTTGTGTTATCTTGTCGAATCGCAAATAGTTCATAAGCACAAATTGTATGCCCTGGATCAGACATGCTAGTCTCATCTCAAAAGTGCCTGATAGACTAGTCATTGCACATAGTTTTCTTTATTGGCGACGGAGCTATAACTATACAGTTTGCGATGGCTCGATCTCACACGGTTTGGGTGAAGGGTCTCTGATTGATGTGTCATCTTTGGACCTTCCTACAAGAGTGATAACTCATTATATTGTCTTCCTTGTCCAACATCAACAATTCGATCATTATATAATATTTTATGGGGGTTCACAATCATAAAAGATGTCCAAGATAATGTATTTGTATGTGAATATCCTCTTCTCTATAATAATTTGCATGGATTGTATCAATGACTAATATTATGTTTGTTAACTCCCATCAACTTTTATCACTTATACTTTTTCTATGTGAAGTCATTGCTTCCCCTGGTATTAGCATATGATTTTTAAATTTCTTTTATTTCATTGCTATGGTCATTGAATCATGAGAGTAAAGAAAGCAATCTCAACTAATCTTTATTATATAACTCTCACCCTTGATTACAAGGATAAATAGATCACGAAGCAATCACTAAAATCAAGGCAATACAATGTTTTATTCCACTAAATCACAAAATACTAAGGATCAAACTAAGATATACGATAATGGTAAAAGTGATGGTGATACGATACCGGAGTACCTCCTCCAAGCTTGGAACAAGCTAAGGGTGGTGCCCATGCCCATGTACTCAAGTGTCCTTGTTGGGGGATGGTGGTGATGATGTCCTGGGATTATTCTCTGTCTTCCATGAGGTTCCCCATTGAAGAAGTAAGAGCTTGTCTCTGGAATATGGAAACTTGCAGCTATACTCATCCTCTTGAAACAAGATTCATACTCACAATTTTGGTTTTGTAGGTCCAAGATTTGAGCCTAGAGATCCTGAAGCCTGTCATGCAGCTTGAAGATCATCTCCATAATTTCCTGTAGTCCATCTTATTCACTAATAAAATCCGTGATCATGGAGTAGTTGGCACTGAGAACACTCTCCACAATCCCATGGAACTTTAAGATCTCCTGCTCCACCGCTACAAGCCTGGCCTTCTCGCTTCCCTACTTCTTCCTCCCTTGAACATCTTGGATGTGAAGCATCCCCTAACGTATCTCAATGGCTTGAGGGTGTTTTATAACCTGCGGAAAGTAGGGGTTGATGACCTTCTCGTAGAACATGTCCTTGCAGGAGATTGACTTCGTCATGGCGATCTAGATATGTCACCAAAATAGCCTGAAACAAGAACAAAGGAGAAACTTGTGACCGAGTGGTCAAAACACATTAGAGTATATATAATGAATTGGGTTTTCTATTCTTGTGTCCCTCATTCCTTAGTTGTAGTCATTCACCCCCATGCTCTTAACAGTTGCTCACTTTTCCCCACTCCATTGTGTGAAACCCTCACAAATGTTCACATTGGGGGATGTCGTTGGGTCAATGGTTTGACCGTTAACTTTTGACAAGTAGGGCCCTGGTTTCGTTGGACTGTTGGGCCGATGCGCGCCACTCCCTCCATCCCTTTTTACACGCGTCCTTTCATAGGTGCTCGCCACGTCGGGATGACGGCATGGCCCTACGTGGACTCGCCGGGAAACCTGATGATCCGACGGGTGTGTCAATTCTCGGCGTGGTGTGAACACCGTGTGGTGCCGCTTCGGATCGCCGCCTGAGGCCATGGTCGGCTATTTAGTCCAGCCAGCATCCCCCATCCCTAGCACATCCTCTTCCTCCCTCCACCTTGTTGCCGCGCGAGCGCATCTGCCTCCTCTTGCACTTCCCTCGCCACCAGGATGGTGTGGCGCGTCATCACCACCTTGAGGGGATCGATAGAAGAGATGTCTAGAGGGGGTGAATAGACTACTTGCAAGACGTAAAACTTAACCTTTTCCCAAGTTAATTGGTAGGTAAATTTTAGCAATTATAACAAGTCCAATGCACCCTACACATGCTAGTCAACAAATAAGGCAGGGGAAAGTAGGACAAGCATATGTAAAAGGGAAGAGAAAGGAAGATCAAACGCAATTGTAGAGACAAAGTTTTTTCCCGTGGTTTCGATAGGTGGCGCTATCATACATCCACGTTTATCGAGTCTTCAACCCACGGAGGCTAGCGGTTGCGGGAGTCCACGAAGGGCTCCACCCATAAAGGTACATGAAGTAGCAACCTTGACTTTTCCATAACGCCTTCCGTCCACGAAGGATTGGCCTCACTATGGGTAGATCTTCACGAAGTAGGCGATCTCCTTGCCTGTATATACTTATTGGTTCAACTCCACAACTCAAAGTAGGAGCATCCCAAGCAACACCTAACTAATCTAGGAGGCACCATCCTCCATAAGGTAATAGGCTTGATAGTGATGATGAACTCCTTGCTCTTGTGCTTCAAGATGATAGACTCCTCAACACTCAATCACTCTCTCACAGATTTAGCTTGGTAGAATAAATTGATTGGGTGGAAAGCAACTTGGGGTGGCTAGAAATCAAGATCCATATGGTTTGAGTGGATGATCTTGATCTCAACACAAGGGTAGGTGTTCTCTCTCAGAAATTAGGATATGGAAAATGTGGAACTATTCCGAGTGCTTCTCTTACGAGTGGGATATGGTGGAGGGGTATATATAGACATCTACGAAAATCCAACCATTACAAGATTATTGACCAACTCTGTGGAACCGAAGCAAAACTCGGTTGTATCGATCTGTTCAAAATGTGGCAACTTTAGGATTCTTGGTGAGACCGATATGACATTCTCGGTCGTACCGATATGAGTGGGCGAGGGCAGTTTCCAAACTTGGTGAGACCGATCCATAAAATTTGGAAATTTCGATTCCATGAATTGTGTCACCCGAATCTTGGTCACCAAAACTCGGTTGCACCAATGTAGTACTTGGTTGTACTGAGAAGTTAGCATTTGGATAAGGTTTGTCTGGGAAGAATATCGGTAGAGCCGAATGGGCAAACTTGGTGGCACCAATTTTGTCTGGTAAGGTTTGGCAGATATTTTTTGTGGGAGAGCTTGTGGGTGATTTTGCTGGCTAGAACTTATGCACGTGGAGCAATTTGTTCACCAACATTATCTCACCCGCTTTTAATATTATTGTCTTTCCTATGGACTCAAAGTGATTTCTCACAAAGTAAAACGTGGGGTCTTCATGCTTGTAGCTTTGCCAATCCAATTCCTTCCTCTTCTTCTTGTTCTTCTTGGGGAATCTCATCACACCCTTTTGCCAACACTCTCTGTTAACTAAACCTGAAATAAACTAGGTAGAAATATTAGTCCAAGAGACAATGTATGTTGTCATGAATTATCAAAACCACCAAGGGAGCATATGTGCTTTCAATCTCCCCCTTTTTGGTAATTGATGACAACATACAATCAAAGCTTCAAATAAAGATATGCACAGATATAATGAACACTTTGAGAGACACATGACTAAAATTTGCTCTCGCTAAGTGTGTGCAATCCCTTTAAAGGATAGTTGATTTGGAATGCATGGACATACATATAGTACAAGGGATATGATGAGTCATGTTGACGGGGTTATTACCCATGGGTAGGCGAAAGCAATGGGGTTCTCTCCACCCGCTTCAAGAAAAATCACGTGGTCGGCTGCCTCATGGCCGGGTGGTGCGCGGCCGGCAGGTTCCTTGCCGGTTCGTTCGTGGCTGGCTGACCAAGGAGCCGGTTCCGTCCTGGCTGGCTGGGCCATGGTCGGCTTCCTCCAGGCCGTCCCTTCTGTTGACTCTTGAACGAGCAAGCCCCCGTCCCGTCTCTCTGCACGCGGGTACGACAACAAGACAAGACCCCCACAACCCCCAACATCGCCACAGTGACCGCTGACGCACGTGCACGAATGGCTACAGTCCAGTCGGTCGTACCGCTGACCCTGGCTGACCGCGACCAAGCGAGGAAACAGTGCCGGTACACCTCCGCCCACTCCATTACCTGCCCCCATGTGGCTATAGTGCTGCCGGCCGTACGGAGACTTCGGCCGGCTGGCGCAAAGCGAAACCGCTCGGATGGCCCGCTCAATACTTTAGTAATATTGTAAGCCGGGGGGTTGGCCTATAAAACCCCCTGAGCTCCCCATGCATAGGTGAGGAGACTCCCACACACACGGAGGAACACTTCGCCCCATATTCACCCATGTAGCAAGGGAAGAGGAGTCAGCTACTTCTTCTTCTACCCCTAGAGAATAGCTCCAAGAGCAACATTGTAGCCACTCTCGTCTATCAACCTAGACCAAGCAGTACTAGGGGTATTACCTCCCACAGAAGGCCCCGAACCTGGGTACATCGTGTGTCCCTCTCTGTTTGTGCCTAATCCCACTCCCAAAGTCTGTCGGCGTCCTCTGCCCCCAACCCCCTTCGATTAGCCAACCATTGCATCCATCGTGAGAAAATGACGACAGTTGGCGCCCACCATGGGGCCGTCCACGACGCCGGCCGGAGACACGCTCTAGGCGTGACCCTTCACCACCTCCCTCGGTCGCCCTACGTCTGGGCAGAACTGCATGCTCGTGAGGCTTGTTTAGGCAGGCCCCACGAGCAATGCTGTCTACCTCTATGATGAGAGCCTCGGCAGCAACCTCACGCTCGATGTCGCCGCACTCACCGAGCACATCGGCAAGCCGAGTCTCGCGGACGAGCCATCGGGCGACGAGTACCCTAGCCGGGTGATTGACTGCGCCAACCCACCCACGTCTCGGGGTGCACTCGATGCGACTGAGTCCAATGGCTCTCGCTTCCACGTAGGGGTGATGGTCGTCACCTCCGCCACCTCTTCTGGCCGGGTGCAGGCCGGGGCCGATGCTGCCACGGCTCGCATCGACACCTCTGACCGCTCGGTGCGGCCCTCTAAGGCCTGACCACCCTCATCGCTCCGATGGCGAACCTCGACGTCGCCACGGTCGAGCTGGAGTCGGCTCACCGCCTACTATTCGAGGACACTAGCGCCCTCGTAGCCGCATGCTGCCACATGGAGGCCGCTCAGCGGGAGTACGCCTCTGCCTATGGTCTCACCTCGGCTGGCACCGAGTCCAGTCGGTGTGGGGCTATGCACGACCGCGGCCGCGTGGTCGCAGAAATCCTCGGCGGCAACATGCCCATCTATGACACCCCCACAGCCAACCTACTAGCTGCGAAGGTGGCCTACGAGGATCTGGCTACCTTGGAGGGCAAAGAGCATGTCGCCCGCGAGCATCACACCAAGGACCTCATCGACGATGCCGACGTGCAGCAATAACTGCTCACCCCCCAACGGAGCCGCCTCTGAAGGTCCTCGACACAAGGGCGAGGGCGCGGGGAATTCCGGATAGAGGGCTGAGGCGAGGAACCCTCGGCGCTCCCAACCGCCAAGGAACGAGCAGCCGATTGTGAACAGCCGGCATAGCAACAACCCGACTCATAGCAGCCGTCGCAACGAGGCACCGGCCGGCGGCAGCCGGCGAAGGCGCGGGCACACACCGCCTCCGCGGCACGAGCCAGCGTGGTCAATCCCACCTGCCACCCGCCCGGAGATCGCGGCCCGGCTCGGACCACGGGTACCCCACAGCGACAATGATGCATGCCTCCATCTCGACCGGCTAACGCAGTCAGCCCTTCTCGAGGAGGAGAGCTCAATCGGTCCGGCATGCTTTGGCCCCCGGATGCGTAACGAGTCATTGCTGACCGGCTTTACGCTCCCCCAAGATACCACAAAATATAACGGGGCCGCCAAGCCCGAGGACTGGCTGATCGACTACACCACCATAGTCGACATCGCTAGGGGGACCAAGTGCGTAGCCATTCGCTATGCTCCCCTCATGTTGATCGGTTCGGCCCGCACCTGGCTGAACAGCCTGGCGGTCGGCAACATCAATACCTCGACGGACTTCGAAGAAGCATTCGTCCGCAACTTAATCGGCACCTACAAGCGGCTGGGCCGCCCCCATGAACTAGCCATGCGCGTTCATGGGCCAGACGATGCCCTCCGCAACTACCTCACCCGATGGACCAAGCTCTGCAACTCCTACAAAGGGGTGCACCAGGTGCAGGCCATCCAGTACTTCATCGAGGGTTGCCGTGATGGCACCTACCTCAAGCACAAGCTCCTGTCCTCCGACCTGGCTACGCTGGCAGAATTCATGGACAAGGCGGACAAGTACGCCACGACTGACTCTGCGATTCAGGTCAAGACGAGCCCGCTTTCCAAGACAACACTTACGTCGGCAGCATCACGGCCAACTGCCAACAATCGGCAGCCGTAGAACAAAAAACGCAAGAACGACCAGCCGGACCGCCTCTACAGGAGCCGGCATGTTGCCACCATCGAGGAGGAGCCGACTGCTCAACCGTCTAGCCAGCGTCAGCGCACTAGCAAGGCTGACTGGCAGCCCAAGCTCACGTTCAAGCAGATGCTCAAACTCCCCTGCAAAATCACTCTGGAGCCAAGCCCTCCACGCATATGCTCTGGAAGTGCAGCTTTTCACAGCGACTGGCCGGGGGAGCGGCCGTCCGCCTCCCCCGTGCCGCCTGCCCGCGCGCCAGCCCCGGCCCCAGCTGCCGCCCTGGCTCCGGCTCTGGGTCCGGCCCAGAATGACAGTCGCCTGCTTGACCAGTTCCCCAACCAAGACAGTTGCTACATCGTCTTCACTAGTGAAAAGACGGACAGGCATGCTCAGCGTCGGCTTCACCGTGAGGTGAATGCCACCATGCCCACGACTCCCCAGTTCATGCACTGGCTGGAGAAGCCGGTCACCTAGAGCCGGCCCGACCATCTCGCCGTAATGCCAAATCCCGGCAGCTACGCTCTGGTCCTTGACCCCACCATCGCCTCAGATAGGCGCATCTGTTGGAAATATGCCCTAGAGGCAATAATAAATTAGTTATTATCATATTTCCTTCTTCATGATAATCATTTATTATCCATGCTATAATTGTGTTGATCGGAAACTCAGATACATGTGTGGATACATAGACAACACCATGTCCCTAGTATGCCTCTAATAGACTAGCTCGTTGATCAAAGATGGCTCCTAGTCATGGACATGAGATGTCATTTGGTAACAGGATCACATCATTAGGAGAATGATGTGATGGACAAGACCCAAACTACAAACGTAGCATATGATCGTGTCAGTTTGTTGCTACTCATTTCTGCAAGTCAAGTATATGTTCCTATGACCATGAGATCATGCAACTCACTGACACGAGGATTACCTTGTGTGTATCAGACATCGCAACGTAACTGGGTGACAATAAAGGTGCTCTATAGGTATCTCCGAGGGTGTCTGTTGGGTTGGCATGGATCAAGACTGGGATTTGTTACTCCGTGTAACGGAGAGGTATATCAGGGCCCACTCAGTAATACAACATCACAATATGCCTTGCAAGCAATGTGACTAAGTGTTAGTCACGGGATCTTGTATTATGGAATGAGTAAAGATACTTGCCGGTAATGAGGTTGAACTAGGTATGGAGATACCGACGATCGAATCTCGGGAAAGTAACATACCAAAGAACAAAGGGAACATCATACGGGATTAACTGAATCCTTGACGTAGAGGTTCGACCGATAAAGATCTTCATAGAATATGTAGGAACCAATATGGGCATCCAGGTCCTGCTACTGGTTATTGACCGTAGAGGTGTCTCGGTCATGTCTACATAGTTCTCGAACCCACAGGGTCTGCACACTTATGGTTTGGTGACATTTCGGTAGTATTGAGTTATGTATGGTGGTGACTGAAGGTTGTTCAGAGTGCTGGATGAGATCCCGGACATCACGAGGAGCTCCGGAATGGTCCGGAGGTAAGGATTGATATATAGGAAGTCCTGTTTTGGTCGCCAGAAAGGTTTTGGGCTCATCGATAGTGTACCGGGAGTGCCGGTAGTGTACCGAGAGACCATCGGGAGGGTTATTTCGACCCACGAGGCTACATGGGCTGTGGGAGAGTAAATACCAGCCCTTTGTGGGCTGGTGGAAGTCCCACACAAGGCCCATGCGTCTGGAGAGAAAATCCCAAAGAGAAAAAGGTGGAAAAAGGCAAAAATAAGGAGGAGTCCTAGTCCTACTAGGATTGGAGGAGGAATCCTCCAATCCTCCTTGGTTCGGCCGACCCAAGGGCTGGATCCTTGGGAGCCAAGCCTCCTCCTCTCTTCCTCCTATATATACTAGAGGTTTTAGGGTTTTTGGCACCAGATTTTCAGCCACGTGCTACCCGTTCCTCCAGTTCATAGTTTCTCCTCTAGATCGGATTTCTTTAGTGCTTAGGCAAAGCCCTGCCGGAATTGCTCCACCACTATCGCCGCGGCGCCGTCATGCTGCCGGAGAACTCGCCTACCTCTCTGCTCCCTCTTGCTAGATCAAGAAGGCGGAGATCGTCATCGAGCTATACATGTGCTGAACGCGGAGGTGTCGTCCGTTCGGCGCTAGATCGGAAGGACCCTGATCAAGATCACGAGACGGATCGTGATGAGTTCACGGGACGGATCTGATGAGTTCGCGGGATGGATCGTGATGAGTTCGCGGGACGGATCGTGATTGGATCGCGGGACAGATCGTGGTGAGATCACGGGACGCTCAGCGATTTGGATCGCGAACACGTTTGACTACACCAACCACGTTTCTTAACGCTTACCGCTTAGCGATCTACAAGGGTATGTAGATCCACTATTCCTCTCATAGAAGCTCATCACCATGGATAGGTCTTGCGTGAACGTAGGAAATTTTTTGTTTCCCATGCGGCGTTCCCCAACAGTGGTATCAAAGCTAGGTCTATGTGTAGATGAGATCTCGAGTAGAACACAAAGAGTTTGTGGGCGTTAATGCTTAGATTTCTTCCTCCCTTGGTCGTGTTTTGGTTCAGCGGTATTGTGGGATGAAGCGGCCCGGACCAACCTTACTCGTACACTTATGACTGACCGGTTCCGTCGACTGACGTGTAACTTAGTTGCACAAAGATGGTTGGCGGGTGTCTGTTTCTCCTACTTTAGTTGGATCGGATTCGACAAAGGCGGTGCTTGACAAGGTTGAAAAGCAACTTATGTATCACTGTTGTGGGTTTGCGTAGGTGAGAATTGTTCTTGCTAGATACCCGTAGCAGCCACGTAAAACTTGCAACAACAATTAGAGGACGTCTAACTAGTTTTTGCAGGGTATGTTGTGATGTGATATGGCCAATTACATGATGAGATGATCATGTGTTTTATAGAATATCACGACTTACATGTAGATGAGTACGGCAACCGACAGGAGCCATAGGGTTCTCTTTAATTATTGTAGGACCTGCGTGTCAATCATTAAGCGCTATGTAATGCTTTACTTTATCGCTAAACGGTAGCAATAGTAGTCGAAGCATGATGGGCGCGACAACCCCGATGGTGGCACATTGATGGAGATCTAGATGATGGAAATCATGGTGTCATGCCGGTGACGATGGAGATCATGCCAGTGCTTTCAAGATGGAGATCAAATGCACAAGTTCATGGACGTATCATGTCACTTATGATTTGCATGTGATGTTAATCCTTTTATGCACCTTGTTTTTCTTAGGATGACGGTAGCATTATAAGGTGATCCCTCACTTAAATTTCAAGATAAATTGTGTTCTCCATGAGTGTGCACCGTTGTGAAAGTTCCTCGTGTCGAGACACCATGTGATGATCGGGTGTGATAGACTCTATGTTCACATACAATGGGTGCAAGCCAGTGTTGCACATGCAGAACACTTGGGTTAAACTTGATGAGCCTAGCATGTACAGACATGGCCTCGGAACACAAGAGACTTAACGGTCGAACATGAGTCATATAGTAGATACAATCAACATGATGATGTTCACCATTGAAACCACCTCAACTACGTGATGATCCGACTTGAGTTGGTGAATTTGGATCATGTATCACTCGAATGACTGGAGGGATGTCAATTTGAGTGGGAGTTCTTAAGTAATATGATTAATTGAACTCATTATCATGAACATAGTTAGTAGTGTCTTTGCAAATTATGTTGTAGATTACTAGCTCATGCTGTAGCTCCCTTGAATTTTTATATGTTCCTACAGAAGTAAGTTGAAAGATAAATGGTAGCAATAATGCGTACTGGGTCTGTGATCTGAGGATTGTCCTCATTGCTGCACATAAGGCTTATGTCCTTAATGCACCACTTGGTGTGCCAACCCCTCTTGCGTCGTTTGTAGATGTTGTGAACATCAGACAGGCACGTTCTAATGACTACTTGATAGTTTAGTGCATCATGCATTACGGCTTAGAACTAAGGCTCCGAAATGTTTTGAACGTCACGGAACATATGAGATGTTCTAAGAGCTGAAATTAGGATCTCAGGCTCGTGCCCGTGTTGCGAGATATGAGATCTCCAACAAGATTCTTTGCCTGCAAGATGAAGGAGAATAGTTTAATCGTTGAGCATGTGCTCAGATTCTCTGGATGCTACAATCGCTTGAATAGAGTGGGAGTTAATCTTCCAGATAAGATAATGATTGATATAGTTCTCCAAGTCACTGTCACTAAGCTACTAGAAGTTGGTGATGAACTATAAAATGCCAGGGATAGAAATAATGATCCCTGAGCTGTTCGCAATGTTTGACACCGCGAGGTAGAAATCAAGAAGGAGCGTTAAGTGTTGATGGTTAGTCAAACCACTAGTTTCGAGAAGGGCAGGAGCAAGGAGGGAAACTTCATGGATAGCAAGTCAGTTGTTGATCCAGTGAAGCAACCCAAAGTTGAACCCAAACCCGAGACTAAGTGCTTCGATTATGAGGAGAGGGGTCGCTGAAGCGGAACAACCCTAGATAATTGGTAGATAAGAAGGCTGGCAACGTCGACAGAAGTATATTTGATATACGTGTTATTGATGTGTAACTTGCTAGTACTCCTAGTAGCACCTGGGTATTGGATATTGGTTTGGTTGCTAAATGTTAGTAACTCGAAATAAAAGATACGGAATAAATAGAGAACTAGCTAAGGGTGAGGTGACGATGTGTGTTGGAAATGTTTCCAAGGTTGATGTGATCAATATCGCACGCTCTCTCTACCTTCGGGATTAGTTACGGACATAAATAAATTTTATTTGGTGTTTTGCATTGAGCATGAACGTGATTAGATTGTGTTTATTGCAACACGGTTATTCATTTAAGTTAGAGAATAATGGTTATTCTGTTTACATGAATAATACCTGCAATGGTCATGCACCTTGTGAGAATGGTTTGTTGAATCTTGATCGTAGTAATAAACATGTTCATAACATTGATGCCAAAAGATACAAAGTTAATAATGATAATACCACATACTTTTGGCATTGCCCTAAATGTCATGTTGGTATAAAGCGCATGAAGAAACTCCGTGCTGATGGATCTTTGGAATCATTCGATTTTGAGACATGCGAACCATGCCTCTTGGGCAATATGACTAAGGACCCCATTTTCCGGTTTGATGGAGCGGGCAAGTGATTTGTTGGAAATGATACATGTTGATGTATGCAATCCAATGAGTCTTGTAGCATGCGGTGGATATCGTTATTTTCTTACCTTCACTGATGATTTGAGTAGATATAGTGTATATTTACTTAATGAAACACAAGTCTGAATCCTTTGAAAAGTTCAAGCAAATTCAGAGTGAAGTTTAAGATCATCATAACAAGAAGATAAAAAAGTCTACGATATGATCATGGAGGTGAATATCTGAGTTATGAGTTTGGCATACAACTTTAGACAATGTGAAAGTTGTTTTACAACACACGCCACCTGGAACACCATAGCATGATGGTGTGTCCGAACATCATAGTCGTGCTCTGTTGGATATGGTGTGTGCTATGATGTCTCTTATCATTTTGCTACTATATTTTTGGGGTTATGCATTAGAGACAACTACATTCACTTTAAATAGGGCACCATCTAAATCTGTTGAGATGACACCGTGTGAATTATGGTTTGATACAAACCTAAGCTATCATTTCTTTAATGTTTGGGGCTGCAACACTTATGTGAAAAAGGTTTTCACCTAATGAGCTCGAACCCAAAGCGGACAAATGCATCTTCATAGAATACCCTAAAGACAGTTGGGTAAACCTTCTATCTCAGATCCAAGCGTAAAGTGTTTCTTGCTAAAATTGGGTCCTTTCGCGAGAAAGATTTTCTCTCGAAAGAATTGAGTGGGAGGAAGATAGAACTTGATGAGGTTGTTGAACCTTTGTTCAACCAGAGAGTAGCGTAGCGCATGAATTTGTTTCTGTGAAGCCTACGTTAGTTGAAGATTAATTTAATGATGATGATCATGAAGCTTCGGATCAAGTTACTATCGGACCTCGTAGGTCGACAAGGATGCATACTGCTCCTGAGCAGTACGACAACCTTGTCTTGGATGTCATGTTGTTGGACAACGATGAACCTACGAGTTGTGGAGAAGCGATGATGGGCCCGGATTCCGACAAATGGTTAGAGGCCATGAAATATAAGAAAGGATCCATGTATGAAAACCAAGTATAGACTTTGGTAGACTTGCTCATTGGACGGCAGGTCGTTGAGTACAAATGGATGTTTAAAATGAAGACAGACGCTCATGGTAAATGTCACCATTTGTAAAGCTCGACTTGTTGGAAAGAAGTTTATGACAAGTTCAAGGAGTTGACTGTGATGAGACTTTCTCACTCCTAACGATGCTAAAGTCTGTTGGAATTATGTTAGCAGTTGCTGCATTTTTCAATAATGAAATCTGGCAGATGGATATCAAAACCTAGTTTCCTTAACGGTTTACTTGAGGAAAGGCTGTATGTGATACAACCAGAAGGTTTTGTAAGTCCTAAGGATGCTAATAGGTGTGCAAGCTTCAGTGATTCTTCTATGAACTAAAGCAAGCATCTCGGAGTTGGAATATACACTTTGATGAGGTGATCAAAGTTTTTGAGAAACTTGTATTTTCAATAAAGTGAGTGGGTGCACTATAGAGTTTCTCATAAGTATATGTGGATGACATATTGTTGATCGAAAATAATGTAGAATTTCAAGAAAGCATAAACGGTTGTTTGAAAAGAGTTTTTCAAAGGAAGAGCTGGATAAAGCTACCTAATTGTTGAGCATCAAGATCTTTAGAGATATATCAAGATGCTTGATGAGAATTTCAATGAGTACACACCTTGACAAGATTTTGAAAGAGTTCAAAATGGATCAGTCAGAGAAAGAGTTCTCGCCTGATTTGCGAGGTGTGAAGTTGAGTGTGTTGGGAGACGTAGTACTAAATCAAAAAAATTCCTACGATCACCAAGATCTATCCATGGACAAACCAGCAACGAGTGGGGAGATATTGCATCTTCATACCTTTGAAGATTGCTAAGCGGAAGCGTTACAAGAACGCGGTTGGTGGAGTCGTACTCGCAGCGATTCAGATCGCGGTGGATTCCGATCTTAGCACCGAACAATGGCGCCTCCTCGTTCAACACACGTACAGCCCGGTGACGTATCCTATTCCTTGATCCAGCAAGGAGGAAGGAGAGGTTGAGGGAGAGCTCCAGCAGCACGACGGCATAGTGACGGTGGAGCTACGTGGACTTCGGCAGGGCTTCGCCAAGCGCTACGGAGAACGAGGAAGAGGAAGGGTAGGGCTGTGCCGAGAGAGAGAGAAGTCGTGTCTCAAATCAGCCCAAACCCTTGCATATATATAGGAGGAGGGAGAGGGAGGGCTTCCTTGGCCCCTCCTCCAAGAGGAGAGGTTCGGCCGACCCTAGGGGAAGAGTCCACCTCCCACAAGGGAGGTGGATCTCCTCTTTTCCAAACTCCTTTGCCCTATCTCCTTATCTCCAGCCGCATGGGCCTTTCTAGAAGGTCTTTGCCAGACCAAAAAGGGCTGGCACACCTCCTATAAGGGCCCAAGAAGTCCTATGGTCGTCACACCCCTCCCGAGGGTCCTCCGGCACCCTCCCGGCACTCCCGGTACACTACCGATGAGCCCGTAAACATTTCGGTGACCAAAACTGGACTTCCTATATATCAATTTTTACCTCCGGACAATTCCGTAGCTCCTCATGACATCCGGGATCTCATCCGGGACTCCGAAAAACCTTCGGTAATCATGTATACCATTTCCCTATAACCCTAGCGTCATCGAACCTTAAGTGTGTAGACCCTACGGGTTCGAGAGACACGTAGACATGACCGAGACACCTCTCCAGTCAATAACCAATAGTGGGATCTGGATACCCATGTTGTCTCCCACATTCTCCATGATGATCTTATCAGATGAACCACGATGTCGGGGATTCAATCAATCCCGTATACAATTCCCTTTGTCTATCAATATGATACTTGCCCAAGATTCGATCGTCGATATCTCTATACCTTGTTCAATCTCGTTATCGGCACGTCTCTTTACTCATTCCATAATACATCATCCCATGGCTAACTCCTTAGTCACATTGAGCTCATTACGATGATGTCTTACCGAGTGGGGCCAGAGATACCTCTCCGTCACACGGAGTGACAAATCCCAATCTTGATTCGTGCCAACCCAACAGACACTTTTGGAGATACCTGTAGTGCACCTTTATAGCCACCCGGTTACGTTGTGACGTTTGGCACACCCAAAGCATTCCTACGGTATCTGGGAGTTGCACAATCTCATGGTCTAAGGAAACGATACTTGACATTGAAAAGCTTTAGCAAACGAACTACATGATCTTGTGCTATGCTTAGGATTGGGTCTTGTCCATCACATCATTCTCCCAATGATGTGATTTGGTTATCAACAACATCCAATGTCCATGGTCATGAAACCGTGACCATCTATTGATCAACGAGCTAGTCAACTATAGGCTCACTAGGGACATGTTGTGGTCTATGTATTCACACATGTATTACGGTTTCCAGTTAACACAATTATAGCATGAACAATAGACAATTATCATGAACTAGGAAATACAATAATAACCATTTTATTATTGCCTCTAGGCCATATTTCCAAAAGTCTCCCACGTGCACTATAGTCAATAATCTAGTTACATTGTGCTGAATCGAACACCCAAAGCATTCTGGTGTTGATCATGTTTTGCTCGTGAGAGAGGTCTAGTCAACAGATCTACGACATTCAGATCTGTATGCACTTTACAAATATCTATATCTCCCTCCTGAATGTAATCACGGATGGAGTTGAAGCGGCGCTTGATATGTCTTGTCTTCTTGTGAAACCTGGGCTCCTTCGCAAGGGCAATAGCTCCAGTATTGTCACAGAATAGAGTCATCGGACCCGACACACTTGGAATTACTCCTAGGTCGGTGATGAACTCCTTCATCCAGACTCCTTGCAGCTATGTACTCCGCTTCGCATGTAGACGCCGCCACGACGCTTTGCTTGCTGCTGCACGAGCTGACTGCCCCTCTCTTCAAAACATACTCGTATCCGGTTTGCGACTTGGAGTCGTCCGGATCTGTGTCGAAGCTGGCATCGACGTAACCCGTTACGACGAGCTCGCCGGCACCTCCATATACGAGAAACATGTCCTTTGTCCTTTTCAGGTACTTCAGGATATTCTTGACCGTTGTCTAGTGCTCCACTCCGGGATCACTTTGGTACCTCCCTACCAAACTTATGGCAAGGTTCACATTAGGTCTGGTACACAGCATGGCATACATAATATAGCCTATGGCTGAAGCATAGGGGATGACACTCTTCTCTTCACTATCCTTTGCCGTGGTCGGGCATTGAGTCGTACTCAATCTCACACCTTGTAACACAGGCAAGAACCCCTTCTTGGACCGATCCATATTGAACTTCTTCAATATCTTTTCAAGGTATGTGCTTTGTGAAAGACCTATGAGGCGTCTCGATCTATCACTATGGATCTTAATACCTAATATGTAGGAAGCTTCTCCAAGGTCCTTCATTGAAAAACACTTATTCAAGTAGGCCTTTATACTTTCCAAGAGTTCTATATCATTTCCCATTATCAGTATGTCATCCACATACAATATAAGAAATGCTACAGAGCTCCCACTCACTTTTTTGTAAATACAGGGTTCTCCATAAACCTGTACAAACCCAAATGATTTAATCACTTCATTAAAGCAAATGTTCCAACTCCGAGATGCTTGCACCAGCCCATAGATGGAGCGCTGGAGCTTGCATACCTTGTTAGCATCTTTAGGATCGACAAAACCTTTCGGCTGCATCATATACAGTTCTTCCTTAAGGAAACCATTAAGGAATGCTGTTTTGACGTCCATTTTCCAGATCTCATAATCATAAAATGCGGCAATTGCTAACATGATTCGGACAAACTTCAGCATCGCTACGGGTGAGAAAGTCTCATCGTAGTCAATTCCTTGAACTTGTCGATAACCCTTAGCGACAAGTCGAGCCTTACAGACGGTTACATTACCATCTGTGTCAGTCTTCTTCTTAAAGATCCATTTATTTTCAATGGCTCCCTTATCATTAGGCAAATCCACCAAAGTCCACACTTTGTTCTCATACATGGATCATATCTCGGATTTCATGGCTTCAAGCCATTTGTTGGAATCCGGGCCCGCCATCGCTTCTTCATAGTTCGAAGGTTCACCATTGTCCAACAACATGATCTCCAGGATAGGGTTGTCGTACCACTCTGGTGCGGAATGTGTCCTAGTGGACCTTTGACATTCAACAGTAACTTGATCTGAAGTTTCATGATCATCATCATTAACTTCCTCTCCAGCCGGTGTAGGCTCCATAGAAACAACTTCCTGTGTTGCGCTACTCTCCGGTTCGAGTGGAGGTACAATTACCTCATCAAGTTCTATTTTCCTCCCACTTACTTCTTTCGAGAGAAACTCTTTCTCGAGAAAGGATCCATTCTTGGCAACAAAGACTTTGCCCTCTGATCGTAGGTAGAAGGTATACCCAATAGTCTCTTTGGGATATCCTATGAAGACACACTTTTCTGCTTTGGGTTCGAGCTTCTCAGGTTGAAGTTTCTTCACATAAGCATCGCATCCCCAAAATTTTAGAAATGGCAGCTTAGGTTTCTTTCCAAACCATAATTCATATGGTGTCATCTCAACGGATTTTGACGGTGCCCTATTTAAAGTGAATGCGGCAGTCTCTAATGCATATCCCCAAAATGATAGCGGTAAGTCAGTAAGAGACATCATAGATCGTACCATATCTAATAGAGTGCGATTACAACATTCAGACACACCATTTCGCTGAGGTGTGCCAGGCGGCGTGAGTTGTGAAACAATTCCACATTTCCTTAGGTGTGTGCCAAACTCATGACTTAAATATTCTCCGCCACGATCAGATCGTAGGCACTTTATTTTCCTGTCACATTGATTCTCTACCTCACTTTGAAATTCCTTGAACCTTTCAAAAGTTTCAGACTTATGTTCCTTTAAGTAGACATACCCATATCTACTCAAGTCATCAGTGAGGGTGAGAACATAACGGTAGCCAGCACGAGCCTCAGCACTCATTGGACCGCATACATGGGTATGTATTATTTCCAACAAGTCAGTTGCTCGCTCCATTGTTCTAGAGAATGGAGTCTTGGTCATCTTGCCCATGAGGCATGGTTCGTACGTGTCAAATGATTCGAAATCAAGAGACTCCAAAAGTCCATCAGTATGGAGCTTCTTCATGCGTTTGACACCAATATGACCAAGGCGGCAGTGCCACATGTAAGTGGGACTATCGTTATCAACCATACACTTTTTGGTACTCACACTATTGACATGTGTAACATCACGTTTGAGAAGCATCAAAAATAAACCATTGACCAGCGGGGCATGACCATAAAACATCTCTCTCATAGAAATAGAACAACCATTATTCTCAGATTTAAATGAGTAGCCATCTGGTATCAAGCGAGATCCAAATACAATGTTCATGCTCAAAGCTAGTACTAGATAACAATTATTAAGGTTTAACACTAATCCCGAAGGTAGATGTAGAGGTAGCGTGCCGACGGCGATCACATCGACCTTGGAACCATTCCCGACGCGCATCGTCACCTCGTCCTTTGCTAGCCTCCGCTTATTCTGCAGCTCCTGCTTGGAGTTACAAATGTGAGCAACTGCACCGGTATCAAATACCCAGGAGCTACTACGATCGCTGGTTAGGTACACATCAATAACAAGTATATCACATATACCTTTAATGTTTCCGTCCTTCTTATCTGCTAAGTACTTGGGGAAGTTCCGCTTCCAGTAACCTGTACCCTTGCAATAAAAGCACTCAGTCTCAGGATTGGGTCCATTCTTGTTCTTCTTCTTCCCAGCAACTTTCTTATCGGGCACGGCAACAGCTTTGCCGTCCTTCTTGAAGTTCTTCTTACCCTTGCCTTTCTTGAAACTAGTGGTCTTATTCACCATCAACACTTGATGCTCCTTTTCGATCTCGACCTCCGCTGATTTTAGCATCGAGTACAACTCAGGAATGGACTTATCCATCCCTTGCATGTTGTAGTTCATCACAAAGCTCTTGTAGCTAGGTGGAAGCGACTGGAGGATTCTAACAACGACCGAGTCATCCGGGAGATTAACTCCCAGCTAAGTCAAGCGGTTGTGTAGCCCAGACATCTTGAGGATGTGCTCAGTGACAGAACTATTCTCCTCCATCTTACAGCTGAAGAACTTGTTGGAGACGTCATATCTCTCGACCCGGGCATGAGCTTGGAAAACTAGTTTCAGCTCTTGGAACATCTCATATGCTCCGTGTTGCTCAAAACGCTTTTGGAGCCCTGGTTCTCACTTGTAAAGCATGTCGCACTGAACAAGGGAGTAATCATCGCAGCGAGAATGCCAAGCGTTCGCAACGTCTTGCTCTGCTGCGAGAAGGGGTGGGTCACCTAGTGGTGCATCAAGGACATACAATTTCTTGGAATCTATGAGGATGATCTTCAAGCCACAGACCCAATCCGCATAGTTGCTTCCATCGTCTTTCAGCTTGGTTTTCTCTAGGAACGTGTTGAAATTGACGGTGACATTCGCGTTGGCCGTTGGATCTACAATATAGATTGTAAAGACAATTTTAGACTAAGTTCATGATAATTAAGTTCACATAATAATATTATTTAATGAACTCCCACTTAGATAGACATCTCTCTAGTCATCCAAGCGACACATGATCCATGTCAACTAGCCTGTGTCTGATCATCACGTGAGACGAACTAGTCATCCATGGTGAACATCTCCATGTTGATCGTATCTTCTATACGACTCATGTTCGACCTTTCGGTGTTTCGTGTTCCGAGGCCATGTCTGTACATGCTAGGCTCTTCAAGTCAACCTAAGTGTATCGCGTGTGTAAATCTGGCTTACACCCGTTGTATGCGAACGTTAGAGCCTATCACACCCGATCATCATGTGGTGCTTCGGAACAACGATACTTAGCAACAGTTCATAGTTAGGGTGAACACTTTTCTTGAAATTTTATTGAGAGATCATCTTATTTACTACCGTAGTTCTAAGAAAATAAGATGTAAACATGATAAACATCACATGCAATCAATATAGTGACATGATATGGCCAATATCATCTTGCTCCTTTGATCTCCATCTTCGGGGCACCATGATCATCACTGTCACCGGCACGACACCATGATCTCCATCATCATGATCTCCATCATTGAGTCTTCATGAAGTTGTCTCACCAACTATTACTTCTGCTACTATGGATAACGTTTAGCAATAAAGTAAAGTAATTACATGGCGTTTATGATTGACACGCAGGTCATACAATAAAATAAGACAACTCCTATGGCTCCTGCCGGTTGTCATACTCATCGACATGCAAGTCGTGAAACCTATTACAAGAACATGATCAATCTCATACATCACAATGCATCACATCACATTCTTTGGCCATGTCACATCACAAGGCATATGCTGCAAAAACAAGTTAGACGTCTTCTAATTTGTAGTTGCAAGTTTTACGTGGCTGCTATAGGTTTCTAGCAAGAACATTTCTTACCTACGCCAAAACCACAACGTGATATGCCAATTGTTATTTACCCTTCATAAGGACCCTTTTCATCGAATCCAATCTAACTAAGGTGGGAGAGACAGACACCCGCTAGCCACCTTATGCAACAAGTGCATGTCAGGCGGTGGAACCAGTCTCATGTAAACGTACGTGTAAAGTCTGTCCGGGCCGCTTCATCCCACAATACCACCGAATCAAGATAAGACTAGTAGTGGTAAGCATATTAACAAAATCGACGCCCACAACAACTTGTGTTCTACTCGTGCATAGATTCTACGCATAGACCTAGTTCTGATACCACTGTTGGGAGTCGTAGTAGTAAATCAAAAAAATTCCTACGATCACCAAGATCTATCCATGGAGAAACCAGCAACGAGTGGGGAGAGATTGCATCTTCATACCTTTGAAGATCGCTAAGCGGAAGCGTTACAAGAACGCGGTTGGTGGAGTCGTACTCGCAGCGATTCAGATCGCGGTGGATTCCGATCTTAGCGCCGAACAACGGCGCCTCCACATTCAACACACATACAGCCCGGTGACGTCTCCTATGCCTTGATCCAGCGAGGAGGAAGGAGAGGTTGAGGGACAGCTCCTGCAGCACGAGGGCGTGGTGACGGTGGAGCTTCATGGACTCCGACAGGGCTTCGCGAAGCGCTACAGAGAACGAGGAAGAGGAAGGGTAGGGCTGCGCCGAGAGAGAGAGAAGTCATGTCTCAAATCAGCCCAAACCATTTAATATATATAGGAGGAGGGAGAGGGAGGGCTGCCTTGGCCCCTCCTCCAAGAGGAGAGGTTCGGCCGACCCTAGGGGAAGAGTCCATCTCCCACAAGGGAGGTGGATCTCCTCTTTTTCAAACTCCTTTGCCCTATCTCCTTATCTCCAGCCGCATGGGCCTTTCCAGAAGGTCTTGGATAGCCCAAAAAGGGTTGGCACACCTCCTCTAAGGGCCCACGAAGTCCTATGGTCGTCACACCCCTCCTGGGGGTCCTCCGGCACCCTCGCGACACTCCCGGTAAACTACCGATGAGCCCGAAAACTTTCCGGTGACCAAAACTGGACTTCCTATATATCAATCATTACCTCCGGACAATTCCGGAGCTCCTCATGACGTGCGGGATCTCATCCGGTATTCCAAACAACCTTCGGTAATCATGTATACCATTTCCCTATAACCCTAGCGTCATCGAACCTTAAGTGTGTAGACCCTACGGGTTCGGGAGACACGTTGACATGACCGAGACACCTCTCCGGTCAGTAACCAACAGCGGGATATGGATACCCATGTTGGCTCCCACATGCTCCACGATGATCTTATCGAATGAACCACGATGTCGGGGATTCAATCAATCCCGTATACAATTCCCGAGATTCGATCGTCGGTATCTCTATACCTTGATCAATATCGTTACCGGCAAGTATCTTTACTCGTTCCGTAATACATCATCCCATGGCTAACTCCTTAGTCACATTGAGATCATTATGATGTTGTATTACCGAGTGGGCCCAGAGATACCTCTCCGTCACACGAAGTGACAAATCCTAGTCTCGATTCGTGCCAACCCAACAGACACTTTCGGAGATACCCATAGTGCACCTTTATAGCCACCCAGTTACATTGTTATGTTTGGCACACCCAATGAATTCCTACGGTATCTAGGAGTTTCACAATCTCATGGTCTAAGGAAACAATACTTGACATTGAAAAGCTTTAGCAAAGGAACTACACGATCTTGTGCTATGCTTAGGATTGGTTCTTGTCCATCACATCATTCTCCCAATGATGTGATCCGGTTATCAACGACATCCAATGTCCATGGTCATGAAATAGTGACCATCTATTGATCAACGAGCTAGTCAACTAGAGGCTCACTAGGGACATGTTGTGGTCTATGTATTCACACATGTATTATGGTTTCCGGTTAACACAATTATAGAATGAACAATAGACAACTATCATGAACTAGGAAATAAAATAATAATAAAAAAATTATTGCCTCTAGGGCATATTTCCAACAGAGTGAGACTCAAAGCTCGACAACGGTAGAAGAAAGAGAAAGGATGAATGTCGTCCCCGATGCCTTAGCCATAGGCTCTCTATAGTATGCCATGCTGTGTACCGCACCTGTGTGTGCCGTGCCATGAGTTCGTCAAGGGGTACATGCGTGATCCAGAAGTGGATCACTAGATAGCGGTCAATATTCTTAGTGACTAAAAGACTAAGGAAACGTTTCTCGATTATCGAAGTGATAAAGGGTTCATGGTAAAGGGTTACATCGATGCAAGCTTTAACACTAATCCGGATGACTCTTAGTAGCAATCTGGATACGTATAGTGGAGCATCCATTTGGAATAGCACCAAGTGGAGTGTGGAAGCAGTGTTTACAATTTGACATTGAGATTTGCAAAGTACATACGTGTCGTGGTTTCATCACGGCAGATGCCATAGGTAGGCTTATCGAGAGGGGTCGAAGGACGTCGGCGGGCTCCGGGAGCAGGATTAGGCACAAGCGGTGGCTGACACGCGATGTACCCAGGTTCGGGGCTCTTCGTGGTAGGTAATACCCCTAGTCCTGCTTAGTCTAGTTGAGACAACGGTTGGGTTACAATGGTGCTCCTTGAGCTGTATGGAACGAGGAGGAAGAAGGAGCTAGCCTGCTCTTCTGCCTCACTAGGTGTGTGTGATGGATGTGGAGGGAACTCCCAGAGGGCAGCTGATCGATCCCCTCTGCATGGGGGTGGCCCGAGGGGTTTTATAGACCAACCCCCCGGAATACAATACGAGTAGAAGGCCGAAGGGGCCCCAACCGGAAGCGTCTCTGGCCGGCTGCGTGGGCCCGGCCGGGGGGCCTTGTCACCGGTAGGTCCCGCCGGCTAAAGAGTCCCGTCAGGAACCGGCGGGGCCCGCGAGGCAGGCCCTGACGTCGGTCACATCGCGGCATGGGCCGCGCCTTGTGGCGTTATCTTGCGGCGGCCGGCCGCGGTCAGCGGTACGGCCGGCCACCCTGTTGGAAGCCCGGTCGCCATCCGCCGGGGTCAGAGGCACTGACTCTCGACGAGATGGGGGCCACTGTTGCCACGCATGCCTTGCAGACGGTATCCAATGTCCAGCCGGCTGGGCGCAGCCGGCGGACCACCTCCGACAGGGCGTAGCCGGACTGCAGGGGGAGGCGGCCCACCCTTGAGGCTACCCCGGGGTCGTCCCCCCGTCAGTAGTCCCCGAAGTCGGGGAGGACCCGCCGACGGGCCGCGGCGGTCCTCCCCAGCTTGAAGATCGTTCTTGTGCTGCAGGCAGCCTTAAGAGTCGAGCTGAACCGGAAAACGATGGCCGGCTCCGCGGCTGGCCGACGCTTCGCGCGCCGCCTCGGGCTCCCCGCCGGGTTGGGTAGACGCGCCACGCGGCGGAAAAGACCGGGCAACGGGGCGGGGCCTCCCGCGCCCGCAGCCTCGGCCCGCGAGCAGGGATCCTTTACGGCACAGGGTAGACGGTTGGCATTTCTGAGCGCCATGATGTCCACCCGCGCACCGCGGGAATCGTGGGGGTCGTGCGCAGTGAATCCGGCCCCCACGATCACCCGCGCGGGGTATAAATGTCGGAGGGGGGAGGCAGAACGGCCCGTTCGCTCCCCCCTGCCGCCGCATCGCTTTCGTCGCCCTCCTTCCTCCATCGCGTGAGAGAGAGAGAGAGAGGCCAAAGCATGAGGACAAGCCATGCCACTGTGCGCCGCCGAAGAGAGCCCGAACCGCCACCGAACTCCCGCGCCCGTCGACGCGACCCCCCCCCCCCTGGCGGCCATGGGGAGCAAGGGTGCCTGGGATGGCAGTGATGTGGACGAGACCTTCATCGAGCACCTCCGCCACAGTCGGAAGCACCCGGCGGAGGAGCACCTGGTGGCGCGCCCGGCCGGGCCAGAGAAGACCCCGGCCCCGCGGGAGGGCGAAGTGGTTGTCTTTGCCAACCACTTCCTCCGCGGGCTCGGGCTGCCGGCGAGCGCTTTCTTCCGCCAGTTTCTGACGCGGTTCGGCCTGCAGCCGCACCACCTCGCCCCCAACACCGTCCTGCAGCTGGCGGCATTCGTCACCCTCTGCGAGGGATACTTGGGAGTCGCACCGAGGCTTGACCTCTGGTGCCGGATCTTCTTCCTTAAAAGGCAGATGGCAAAGGCCCCGGTGACGAAGCAGATGGTGATGACCGCCTGCGGAGGCGCCCTGATCCACATTCGCAAGGGAACCGGCTTCCCGAAGCTCCCGCTGCACAAGTCGGTGAAGCGATGGCAGCGGTAGTTCTTCTACGTGAAGAACGCGAAGCTGGAGGAGGACTACATCAACCTCTCTGACTTCGCCAACCACCTGCCGACCATGATGCTAAACTGGCGAGCGGCTGCATTTCTGGTGCCCAAGACGGCGGACCGGCTCTACGAGCACCTGCTCGCGATGACCGGGTCGGAGGGGCTGAAGGCCATGGACCTGCTGGCCACGATGGTGGCACGCTGGGTGCAGCCGCTATAGAGCCAGCCACACCTCATCTGCAAGATGGGAGGATGCCATGACCCCTACCGGCTCTCCACCAAGGAGATGAAGCCGGCCTATGTTGCAAGGAGGGTAAACGCCATTTTGACGGCGAAGATGGTGGAGGGAGAATGGCAATGGGGGAAAACCCCGTACAGCCGGAGCCGCCTGGCACCACGGGTAAGTGACAAGCTGGTTCCTCCCCTCCATCTTCTTTTAGAGGTGATATCCCTCCCCTCGGTCTGATAGTGAGCCGCCCGGCCTGCCCACAGCTCTTCCCTCTGCTGCAGAACTACGGGGATCCAGCCCCCGACACGGCGGAGTCGGACCCCGAAGAGGTCGAGGACGCCGACGACGTGGAGCCGACCGACTCCGAGCGAGCCGGAGCATGTGGTGCCAGCGACGCAGAGACGAAGACGGAGGGGGCCGAAGAGGCCGAATCATCAGGAGAGTCCTCTCCCCAGACGCGCGTTGCCGAGGCTCCGGAGAAGTCTGAGCCTTCGGAGGACGAGGTTACGGCGCCGCGGAGACGCCAACCTCGAGCTGTGGCAGCTCTAGTCGGGGAGGCCTGGGCGCGGGCGACAAGGGGAAGGGGTCGGCTGCCACCAAGCCGGTGCCCAAGCGTGTGGCGATCGCGCAGCCGGGCGGCAGTCGCGGAGGCGGCAGCAAGAAGCTGAAGGTCGCCCAGGCGGGACCGGTGAGGAGGGCAATCCCCATCATCACCGGGTAAGTCCGTCTTCTCCTCCACCTTGGTTCGACATGCCCCCCCCCCAAGTCTCTGATTTCTTCATGACCAGAGATGTGTGTGCCACGGGGAGGACACCGGGTGGTGGGACGGAGAGGGCGGCGCCGCCGACCGCGGCCGAGGAGAGGGAGCGCCAGGCGTGGCTTGACATCGAGGCGGCCGAGTGGGGGCGGCATGCCCAGGAGCTCCGCCCCTGGGAGGAGGCGGCGAAGAGGCAAGGGGGAGCCAACGGGGAGGCCGCTGGCGGAGCGTGGGAGCCGTTCCCCCTCCTTCAAGGAAACGGCAGGGAGACCGCGGGCGGAGCTTGGGAGAAGAGGTCGAAGAGCCACCATGGCTCCGGGCGAAGGGCGGAGGCGAGCGCGAGAGCCGCGGGGGGGGGGGGGAGGCGGCAATGGGCCGCGATGCTACTCGGACGATCGTGGGCGACGTGCCACCGAGACCAGAGCTACCGGCGCCGGAGATACCACCACCGTACGTGCCGGCTTCTGAGGCGCCGGTGTCGAAGGAGAGTCAGCCCGGAGCAGCCGGAGGTGGGGTGCCGGAGGGGGAGCCGTGATGGTCATGAAAATGGCCGCCGGAAGTGCGTCGATGGCGGCCCCCTGCGTGGCGGCGATAAGAGGGGCCGGTCGCATCGAGGTCTCCGATAAGGGAGAACCCGCAGACGGGGCCCGACCGCAGCAGACCTGGGCAGCGGCCGGGTGCCCGTCGTCGGGCGGGCTGTCGAGCGCCCTCGGAGCAGCGGTGGCCGCCGTCGTGGAAGCGTTTGCGGCGGCCCGCACCCAAGCGATGCAAGACGCTCAGGCCGCCAGCGATCGGCTTGTGAGTTTGGAGCGGGCGGTCACGGTGAGTCTTCTTTCCTTCTTCGCTTTACTTGCATTCTTCTTTCTTTTCCAGTGGGGACGCGCCGGCGCACCCACTGGGCGTAACCCCCGAAGCTCGAGCTGGCTGAGGCGCAGGCGGATCGAGCCTAAAGCTCTTGTTTTGCAGGCAGCGCACGACCTCCGGGTGGCAGCGTACAACACTCTGCTGGGGTTGTACCGGGGAGCTGAGAACCGGCTCGCCGTCGTGTCCGGAGACCTGCGAGGTACGTTGCCCTTGTGAGTGTCTTGTGATCTTCCAATGGGAGCGCGCACGCGCACCCACTGGGTGTAGCCCCGGGGAATTAGGCCGGCTGCCCCAGAGGCGGGCTGAATCCTTTCTGACTCCCGTATCTTATGCAGCCACCCATGCCGAGACGGTCTGCCTCCGGCGCCAGGTGGTGCATCTTTACAAGGAGCAGGAACTCCTGACGACGGAGGGTGACCGGCTCCGCGGGGAGGCGGACCGGGCGAAGGCAAAGCGGGAGGGCCATGAGGCGGCCCACCGTCGAGCGCTGGCGGACCAAGAGGCGGGCCTCCGTCGGGAGGCGGAGGGGCGGGAGAAGGCGCTCCGTGAGGAGCTGGAAGCCAAGGGCGTCGCCTTGGCCAAGGCGGTTGAGGACGCGCAGGCGGCCCGGGACGAGCACGAGCATCGGCGCCAGGAGTGGTCTGCAAGGGAGGTGCGGTTGCAAGAGCAGGGGCACGAGGTGGACCAAATGTTGCACAGTAAGTTTCCGCCGCCTTGCTCTTCCTTCTTGGTTTTCTGGTTTGCCCCCCCCCCCCCCCCCCCCCGCGCTCATCCCCCATCCTCTTCTTAGGGCTCTTCCCTGGCACGTGGGAGGTTGTGGAGGCAGCCGTCGGGGGCGCAAGGAGAGGCCGTCGGGCCGCTGGCCCCCTGGACCCTGGACGAGGTGGGGATCGCCGCCGAGGCGCGCCTGTCGGAGGTGGTTCGCGCCCTGAAGCGGATCCATGCGGCCGGCATGATGCTGGTCCGCACGCTCTGGCCCGGCGCATTGGAGCCGAACTCCATGAACCGGCTGTCGAGGTGGTTGGAGTTCGGGACGGCGTGGGTGAATGCCTAGAGGGCCTCCGCGGCACGAGCCGGCGCGGGCATGGCGCTCCGCGTCGCCAAATCGTGGTACCCCGAGCTGGACTTGGGCTTGCTCACGGCCCAGCATGCTGGAACCAACCCAGAGCTGGAGGCGGTGGTCGATGAGTTGCTGGTGAGGGGGAGCGATCTAGCGTCCTTCGCCGCGTGGGACGAGTACGTGGCGGAGCGCGGGGCGGACGGCGCGGTGGTCCCGGAGGACCAGTACGGGCTCGCCCTGGACGACCCGGATGGGAGCGCCGTCGAGACGGCTGATGAAGGCTCCGACATCGACGAATACACCGAATCCAGGCCGACTCCGGCTGCCGCAGAGGTACCGGCCTCGAAGGCGCCAGCGCCGCCGGTTCCCAAGGTGTGAGCACCGCCGGCTCCAGCGGCGTTAGGACTGGAGGAAGGCCGGCCCGATGTAGCCATAGCTTAGGATTTTTCTTTCTTGTATTTCTGTTTTTAGACTGGAATTCCACCCATTAGGGGTGTATATGTAATGAGCTCGTGGCCGTGGGCCATTTATATGTAATGAACTTGTGCCATTTATCTTAGAAAGAACGTGCGTGCCGGCTCTTCTTTCAGCCTTTGCCTTTTGACTTGTGGTCACGCGCTAGGATTCCTTCCGGCTTCCACCCCGCCTATCGGCCAGCCGGGAGCCAGTCTGCGACAGGGACGGGGCCTCACCCTTAGGAAAAATAGCGGGCTCTTAGAGTCAACCGGCTAGGGCTAGGTTGAGCCGGCAGAGGCTGGTTACTAAGATTAACATAGCTCGGCTGGGCCGGTCCGACTGCCACGCGCGTTGGCTAACCTTCGTGTGAGAAGTTCCTTCGTACCCCATGATCCCTTCAGCCGGACAGCCGGGAGCCGGTCTATAGCTGGTTAGGGGAGGGGAGGTGAAGGGTTGCTTGCTCACATTATTTGTCCGCCTCGGTGGGCAGCCGGGCGAGCCCTGGGCCCGGGAGCCGTACCAGGTTGGCGTGCCTTAGGCAACAGAACTTTGTAGGAATCAAAAAGGGCGTGCCCCCAGCGTCGGCTTAGGGGTCGTCGTTGCGTTTATAAGCCCAAAAGAGGGAGGATACATACAATGGTTTTCAAGAATAGAATGGACGGAGGAGCGTCGCGTTCCACGGGCGCTCCGTCTCCTCGCCGGAGGCGTCTCTCTTGCGTTTCTGTGGCTTATGGGCGTCTATTAGATAGTACGCGTTGTTGCGCAGCGCCCGGCTGACGATGAACGGGCCCTCCCATGGGGAGGACAGCTTGTGCTGGTCGGTGGTTCGCTGGATCCGCCTAAGCACCAAGTCTCCTTCGCGGAAGGAGAGCGGTCGGATCCGCTTGCTGTGATAATGCCGGAGCTTCTGCTAGTATATGGCCGTCCGGCTCAAAGCCAGCTCACGGGCCTCCTCGAGGAGGTCGGCGCCATCTTCCCTTGCCTCCTTTGCGTCCTTTTCAGTGTACAGGGTGACCCGAGGCGAATCGAATTCGATATCGGTGGGGATGATCGCCTCAGACCCGTAAACGAGAAAGAACGGAGTGTAGCCGATCGACCATGGTCCGGAGGCTCCAAAGGACAGCCGGCAGCTCCTCGACCCAACAGCCGGCCGACCGGACCAGTGGTGTCACGAGCCGGGGCTTGATGCCGGATAGGAGTAGGCCGTTTGCCCTCTCAACCTAGCCGTTTGACTGTGGGTGGGCGACGGACGCCAGGTCGAGACGGATGCCCCGCCTCAAGTAGAAACACACCAGCGCGCCTTTGGCGAAGTTCGTGCCGTTGTCGGTGATGATGCTGTGGGGGACGTCGTAACATACCGTGATGTCTCCGATGAACCGGACGGCCGTGGGGCCGTCCAGTTTCTTGATTGGTCGGGCCTCGATCCATTTAGTAACTTGTCGACGGCGACGAGAAAATGTGTCATGTTGAAAGGTCCCACCATGTCCAGACCCCAGACGGCGAATGGCCATGAAAGGGGGATGGTCTGGAGAGCGCTAGCCGGAAGATGGCTCTGCGTGCTGAAGTGCTGGCAGCCCTCGCACTTGTCAACGAGTTCCTTGGCTTCCTCCAGAGCAGTCGGCCAGTAGAAACCATGACGGAATGCTTTGGCCACCAGGGACCTGTAGGCGGCGTGATGCCCGCACTCTCCCTAGTGGAGGTCGAGGAGGATTTCCTGTCCTTTCTCCAGCTCGATGCAGCATTGGAACATGCCGGTGGTGCTGTGATGACCAGCTCATGGTTGATGATGTCGTAGGCTGGGGCCCGACGCTGAATTTGCCTTCCCATGACCTCATCAGAGGGGAGCTCGCCACGCTGGAGCAACGCCAGGATAGGCCGGGCCCATGAGGGAGCCGAGACGGGAGCCGGCCTAGCCCCCGATACCGGCTCGCCAGCCCCCCGGAGTGAGGCGGTGGCGGAAGCATTGACCATTGTCATGAAGGCGGCGGGGCCGGTGCCGGCATGCATAGGCGCGACCGGCTCAATTGTCGTGGTGGATGGCGCCAGACTGGCGACTGGTGGTGGAGTCGGCGATGCCGCCGTAGTCGGCGGGGCCAGTTGGGCAGCCGGTTCCGCTGAGGTGTTGGCCGCGTTTGCTGGCACGAAGATGGACTCCGACTCAGAAGAAGGCTTGATCGACAGCTTCATCAGCCGCTCGAGGGAGACGCCGGTGATATGGCCTGCCAGGCGGAGCCAATCTTGGCCAGCGTGTCGGCCGCCTCGTTGTCCGCACGGGGGATGTGGTGGAACTCGCAGCCCTCGAAGGAGCCGGTGAGCTGCTGGACGAGGAAGCGATAGCTTGCCATGTTGGCGTCCCTGGCGTCCCACTCGCCAGAGACCTGTTGCACCACGAGGTCCGAGTCGCCGAAGAAAATGATTCGCTGGATGCCGATCTCTTTGGCGAGCCGGAGGCCATGGACGAGGGCCTCGTATTCGGCGACGTTGTTGGAGGCGGCGAAGTGGATCTGGAGGGTGTAGCGGAGCTGGTCCCCTCTAGGGGATGACAGGATGATGCCGGCTCCCAGGACGGCTCGCATCTTCGAGCCATTGAAGTGCATGCGCCAATGCGTGGAGTCGGGCGGAGGCGACACGAACTGGGTTTCAGCCCAATCGACGAGGAAGTCGACCATTGCCTGGGACTTGATGGCGGTGCATGGCTCGTACCGTATTTCGTAGTCGGCCAGGGCGATGGCCCATTTGGCAATCCGGCCGGTGGCATCCCGGCTGACCATGATTTCGCCCAGCGGCATTGTGCTTACGATGGTGATGACGTGCTCCTGGAAGTACTGCTTCAGCTTCTGGGCGGCGAAGTATACGCCGTAGCACATCTTCTGATAGTGGGGGTAGTTTTGCTTAGAGGTGGAGAGGACCTCGCTAAGCTAGTAGATGGGACGCTGCGTCGGCAGTGCCTTGCCTTCCTCCAGCCGCTGCACCACCAGAACGACACTGACGAAGCGCGTGGTTGCCGCAATGTTGGCGAGCAGAGGCTCCTTGTCAGCCGGCGTGGCCAAGATGGGCGCGCTGGTGAGAGCTCGCTTGAGGTCGTGGAACGCCTTGTCTGCCTCGTCGGGCCAGTCGAATAGGGCCGGCTTCTTTGAGAGGTCTCGGCCCGGCTCGACCAGGTCCGACCTGCGTAGGAGCCTATAGAGGGGCAAGGCCTTCTTGCCCAGCCGGCTGATGAACCGGCTGAGGGAAGCAAGGCAGCCGGTGAACTTCTAGACGTCGCGGAGTCGGACCGGCTTGGGAATGCGCTCAATCATCGGGATCTTCTCGAGGTTAGCTTCGATGTCGCGGCCGGACACGAAGAAACCCAGGAGCTGGCCGGCAGGGACGCCAAAAACACACTTCTGTGGGTTGAGCTTGATCTTGTATTCGCGCAAGTTGGCAAACGTCTCCCGGAGATCGTCGAGGAGGCTGAAGTGCTTCTTGGATTTGACGACGATGTCGTCCAAGTAGATGTGGACGTTCCTGCCTATCTGAGGCAGGAGGCACTTCTGCATGCAGCGCTGGAAGGTAGCGCCTACGTTCTTTAGGCCGAAGGACATGGTGATGTAGCAGTAAGCCCTGTAGGGGGTGATGAAGGAGGTCTTGAGCCGGTCTGTCGGGTCCAGCTTTATCTGCTGGTAGCCAGAGTAGGCGTCCAGGAAAGACAACAGGTCGTAGCCGGCCGTGGAGTCGATGACTTGATCGATCCACGGAAGGGCGAACGGGTCCTTGGGGCAAGTCTTGTTTTGAGGCTCGTGTAGTCGATGCACATGCACCAGGTTTTTTTTCCAGCACCAGTACTGGATTGGCCAGCCAGTCCGGGTGGAACACCTCCATGATGAAGCCGGCTGCGAGCAGCCAGGCAATTTCTTCTCCTATAGTACGCCGCTTCTCCTCAGAGAAACGGTGCAGGGGTTGCTTGACCGGCTTCGCATCTGGCCATACGTGCATCTTGTGCTCGGCGAACTTCCTCGGAACACCCGACATATCCGTCGGGGACGATGCAAAGGTGTCCTGATTCTCGTAGAGGAAGTCGACGAGCTCACCTTCCTATTTGCTGTCAAGGTGGGAGCGATGGTCACGCACTGGGTGGGGTCGGCCAGATCGAGTGGCCCCTGCCTGGTGTCCTTGGACGGCTGGAACGAGCGTTCGCCGACCGACTGGGACGGAGGTGCCGGTATGGCCGGCTAGGCGGAGGCAAGGGCCACCAGCCGGTCGAGCTACCGCTTCTCTTCGGCTATCTGCAGGGCCTCGGCCAGCCGGCTGCCATCTCGCATGCACGCCATTGACTTCTGGTACTTGTCGGCGATGGTGATGATGCCCTTCGGTCCCGGCATCTTGAGTTTGAGGTAGGCGTAATGAGGGATCGCCATGAACTTGACGAGAGCGGGCCTGCCGAGCAATGCATGGTAGGGACTGTCGAGGTCCACTACCTCGAACAAAACCGGCTCGCGGCGGAAATGACCGGCGTCGCCGAAGAGGACGTCAAGCTTGATCTTGCCGACGGGGGTACAGGACTTTCCCGGCACGATGCCGTGAAAAACGGTCCGACTCGTTTTCAGGTCCTCCACCTTGAGCCCTAGCTTGAGCAGGGTGTCGAGGTAGAGGATGTTGATGCTGCTGCCTCCATCGATCAAAACCTGCGAGAAGCGGCACAAGCGCTTCTCGGAGGCGATGGTGGGATCAAGGACGAGGGCGTAGCTGCCGGGGTTCGGCATCACGGCCGGGTGGTCCACCCGGCTCTAGGTGATTGGCTTCTCGGACCAATGCATGAACTGGGAAGTCGCGGGCATAGTGGCATTCACCTCGCGGTGGAGCCGACGCTGGGCGTGCTTGTTCGTCTCTCCGCTGGTGAAGATGACGTAGCAGTCGTCCTGTTTGGGGAACCGGTCGTGCAGCCGGCCGTCGCCCCGAGCCGGGGCCAGGTCCGCCCGAGCCGGACCGGGGGCTGGGGCCCGAGCCGGGGCTGGCGCCGGGGCAGGGCTGGCTGCGCGGGGGGAGCCGGAAGGCCATCCCCCTGGGCCAATTGCTGTGAGAAGCTGCACTGCCGGAGCGTATGCGTGGCCGGCTTAGCGCCAAAGTGGTTTTTCCAGGGTAGGTCGAGCATTTGCTCGAAAGTCAGCTTGGGCTGCCAGGCGGCCTTGCCAGTGCACTGGCGCTGACCGGAGGCCTGGCCAGCCGGCTGCTCCCCCTCGATGGAGGCGACCGACCGGCTCCCATAGCGGGAATCGGGCTGCTTGTTCTTGCGCTCGCTGTTCTGCGGCTGCCGGTTGTCGACCACCGCCCACGGCGCGGCGGGGGGCGTAGCCGGCTTGGCCGGTGCCTTAGCCTTCATCCTCATCGAGGAGTCGGCCGTGGCATATTTGTCCGCTTTGGAAATCAAGTCCGCCAGGGAGGTTGGCTCGGAGCACAAGAGCTTGTGCTTGAGGGGGGTGCCATCGTGGCAGCCCTTGATGAAGTACTGGACGGCCTTTACCTCGTGTACTCCTTCGCAGGAGTTGCGGAGCTCGGTCAAGCGCGTGAGGTAGTCACGGAGGGGCTTGTTCGACCCCTGGACGCACATGGCTAGCTCGCGGGGCTGGCCAGGCCGTTTGTAGGTGCCGGTGAAGTTGCGAACGGAGGCCTCCTCGAAGTTTGTCCAGGTGTTGACGCTGCCGGCGGCCAGGCTGTTCAGCCAGGTGCGGGCCGAGCCGATCAGCATGAAGGGGACGTAGCGGACGGCTATGCGCTTCTTCCCCCTGGCGATGCCGACGGTGGTGGTGTAGTCGATCAGCGAGTCCTCTGGCTTGGCGGCCTCGGTATATTTTGGGGCGTCGCGGGGGACCGTGAAGCCGGGTGGAAAAGGCTCGTTGCGGATTCGTGGACCGAAGCAGGCCGTACCAATCGAGCCCTCCTCCTCGAGGAGAACCGACTGCGCCAGCCAGTCAAGACGGAGTCGTGCGTCGTTGTCGCCATGAGGGACACGGGGCCCGAGCCGGGCGGCGAGCTCGGGGCGGATGGCCGGCGGGATGGACCGCGCGGGTTCCTGCGGCGGGGGCAGAGTATGCCCGCGGGTGCGCCGGCTGTCACCAGCCGGCGCCTCGTCGCGGCGGTGGCTGCCAGCCGGATTGTTGCTGCGCCGGCTGTGCACAACCGGCTGCTCGTTTCCGCGTGATGGGGCGCGTTGAGCGTTACTCCCCCGGGCGTTCCGGCCAGAGGGACGAGGGGTGATGGAGTGCTGAGCCGGCTGGCGATCAGCGGCCCTAGTGTCCTCGCCCTCGGGACGGGGAAACTCGAGGATGGCCCCACCGGGGGTGAGGACGACCTGTTGTGCGTTGGCGGTGTCGATGAGGTCGTTGATGTGCCGCTCGCGTGCGGCCCGCTCCTCGCCCTCCAAGGTTGCCAAATCCTCGTAGGCAACCTTGCCGGCGCGTAGGTTGGCCGCCGGGGTGTCATAGACGGGGAAACGACCACCAAGGATTTCTACAACCACGTGGCCGCGTTCTCGCACAGCACCACGCCGGCTGGGCTCGTTGCCAGCCGGGGTGAGACCGTATGCGGAGTTGTATTCCCGTTGCGCGGCCTCCATCCGGCGCCGCTCTGCAACGAGGGCGCTGGCGTCTTCGAACAGCAGGCGACAGGCCGCCTCTAGCTCGGCTATGGCGGCGGCCGGGTCCGCCGTCGTAGCGATAGGAGTGCCCAAACCCCAGAGGGTGGCGGCAAGTGGGTCGGAGCCGGCGCGAGCGGCGGCTGCGTCAGCCTCGGCTGCTCGCACATGGCCCGAAGTGGTGGAGGAGACGGTGACCATCACTCCCACGCGGGTGTGGGGGCCGATGGCCTCGCCCGTGGCAACCATGCCCACGGACGAGGGCGGGTCGGTGCAGTCGAACACCCAACTAGGGTACTCGTAGGCCTCCGGTCCTTCGGCGAGGCTCAGCTTGTCAAACCGCCCGGCGAGCGCGACGACGTCGAGTGCTAGGTCGTGGCTGAGGCACTCGTCAGAGATGCCGGCCGTGCTGGTTCTGCCCGGACACTCGTCAGCAAGCCCCTCGAGCACGCGGTTCTGCCCGGACGCAAGGCGGTCGGGGGAGATGGTGAAGGGTCCCATCAAGAGCATGACTCTGACCGGCGCCACGGATGGCCCCACGGTGGGCGCCAACTATCGTGGTTTTGTCATGGCAGCTGCCATAGGTAGGCTTATCGAGAGGGGTCGAAGGATGCCGGCAGGCTCCGGGAGCGGGATTAGGCACAAGCGGTGGCGGACACGCGATGTACCCAGGTTCGGGGCCCTCCGTGGGAGGTAATACCCCTAGTCTTGCTCAGTCTAGTTGAGACGACGGTCGGGTTACAATGGTGCTCATTGAGCTGTATGGAACGAGAAGGAAGAAGGAGCTAGCCTGCTCTTCCGCCTCTCTACGTGTGTGTGATAGATGTGGAGGGAACTCCTAGAGGGCAGCTGATCAATCCCCTCTGCATGGGGGTGGCCCAGGGGGTTTTATAGACCAACCTCCCGGAATACAATACGAGTAGAAGGCCGAAGGGGCCCTAGCTAGCAGCCTCTCTGGCCGGCTGCGTGGGCCCGGCCGGGGGGACTTGTCACCGCTAGGTCCCGCCGGCTGAAGAGTCCCGTCAGGAACCGGTGGGGCCCGCGAGGCGGGCCCTGATGTCGGTCACATCGCGGCACGGGCCGCGCCTTGTCGAGTTGTCTTGCGGCGGCCGGCCGGGGTTAGCGGTACGGCCGGCCACCCTGTAGCCACGCCAGGGCAGGTAACGGAGTGGTTGAAGGTGTGCCGGCACTGTTGGAAGCCCGGTCGCCATCCGCCGGGGTCAGAGGCCCAGATGCCTTCATTGTAGCCATATCGGAGCTGACCCTCGACGAGATGGGGGCCACTGTTGCCATGCACACCCTGCAGACGTTATCCAATGTCCAGCCGGCTGGGCGTAGCCGGCGGACCACCTCCGACAGGGCGTAGCCGGACTGCAGCGGGAGGCGGCCCGCCCTTTAGTTGTGTTAGGAGGCGGGGGAAAGGGGCGCTTGAGGCTTCCCCAGGGTCGCCCCCCCGTCAATACGGAACTAAATGTCGCAGACCCATTGACTATAAGACCTCTCTCACATGCAAAGCGTGATCGAGCCCCAAAACTCAGTGGGTGTTCGATTCATAACAATGCGAATCACATGGTGATGTGAACTAGATTATTGACTCTAGTGCAAGTGGGAGACTGTTGGAAATATGCCCTAGAGGCAATAATAAATTAGTTATTATCATATTTCCTTGTTCATGATAATCGTTTATTATCCATGTTATAATTGTGTTGATCGGAAACTCAGATACATGTGTGGATACATAGACAACACCATGTCCCTAGTATGCCTCTAATAGACTAGCTCGTTGATCAAAGATGGCTTGTGTTTCCTAGTCATGGACACGACATGTCATTTGGTAATGGGATCACATCATTAGGAGAATGATGTGATGGACAAGACCCAAACTACAAACGTAGCATATGATCGTGTCAGTTTATTGCTACTGTTTTCTGCATGTCAAGTATATGTTCCTATGACCATGAGATCATGCAACTCACTAACATCGGAAGAGTACCTTGTGTGTATCAAACATCGCAACGTAACTGGGTGACTATAAAGGTGCTCTATAGGTATCTCTGAGGGTGTCTTTTGGGTTGGCATGGATGAAGACTGGGATTTGTTACTCTGTGTGACGGAGAGGTATCTCAGGGCCCACTCGGTAATACATCACAATAAGACTTGCAAGCAATGTGACTAAGGGTTAGTCACGGGATCTTGTATTATGGAACGAGTAAAGAGACTTGCCGGTAACGAGGTTGAACTAGGTATGGAGATACCGACGATTGAATCTCGGGCAAGTAACATACACAAGAACAAAGGGAACATCATACGGGATTAACTGAATCCTTGACATAGAGGTTCGACCGATAAAGATCTTTGTAGAGTATGTAGGAACCAATATGGGCATCTAGTTCCCGCTATTGGTTATTGACCGTAGAGGTGTCTGGGTCATGTCTACATAGTTCTCGAACCCGCAGGGTGTACACACTTAAGGTTTGGTGACGTTTCGGTAGTATAGAGTTATGTATGGTGGTGACCGAAGGTTGTTCGGATTCCCGGATGAGATCTCGGATGTCGTGAGGAGCTCCGGAATGGTCTGGAGGTAAAGATTGATATATAGGAAGTCCTGTTTTGGTCGCCGGAAAGATTTCAGGCTCATCGGTAGTGTTCCGGGAGTGCCGGGAGTGTACCGGGAGACCATCCGCAGGGGTATTTCGACCCAAGAGTCTACATGGGCTGTGGGATAGTAAATACCAGCCCTTTGTGGGATGGTGGAAGTTCCATACAAGGCCCATGCGGCTAGAAAGAAAAGCCCAAATAGAAAAAGGTGGAAAGAGGCAAAAAGGCAAAAATAAGGAGGAGTCCTAGTCCTACTAGGATTGGAGGAGGAATCCTCCAATCCTCCTTGGTTTGGCCGACCCAAGGGCTGGCTCCTTGGGAGCCCAGACTCCTCCTCTCTTCCTCCTATATATACTAGAGTTTTTAGGGGTTTTGGCACCAGATTTTCAGCCACGTGCTACCCGTTCCTCCAGTGCATAGTTTCTCCTCTTGATCGGATTTCTGCAATACTTAGGCGAAGCCTTGCCGGAATTGCTCCACCACCATCGCCATGGCGCCGTCATGCTGCCGAAGAACTCGTCTACCTCTCCACTCCCTCTTGCTAGATCAAGAAGGCGGAGATCGTCATCGAGCTATATGTGTGCTAAACGCGGGGGTACCGTCCATTCGGCACTAGATCGGAAGGACCGTGATCAAGATCACGAGACGGATCGTGATGAGTTCACGGGACGGATCGTGGTGAGTTCATGAGATGGATCGTGATGAGTTTGCGGGGCGTTTCGTGATTGGATCGTGGGACGGATCGTGATGAGATCGCGGGATGCTCGGTGATTTGGATCGCGAAGACGTTCGACTACACCAATCGTGTTTCTTAACGCTTCCCGCTTAGCGATCTACAAGGGTATGTAGATCCACTATTCCTCTCGTAGATGCTTATCACCATGGATAGGTCTTGCATGAACGTAGGAAAAAATTTATTTCTCATGCGACGTTCCGCAACAGCATCTGCCACTTCTCACGAGTGTTAATCGATGGCGGCAGCAGCATCAACATCCTCTACCTCGACACGATGCGAAAGCTGGGGCTCAAGGCAGAAGATCTGCAGGCGAGCCGGACGGTTTTCCACGGCATAATGCCGGGAAAGTCTTGCTCCCCCATTGGAAAGATCAAGCTCGATGTCCTCTTTGGCGGACCCGGCCACTTCCACTGCGAGCTGATATGGTTCGAGGTGGTGGACCTCGCAAGTCCCTACCATGCGCTGTTGGGCCGGCCGGCCCTCATCAAATACATGGCGGTCCCCCACTATGCTTACCTCAAGCTGAAGATGCCAGGCCCCAAGGGGATCATCTCCATCGCCAGCGACTACAAGATATCCATCGAGTGCATGCGAGACGACAGCCGGCTGGCCGAGGCCCTAGAGATAGCGGAGGAGAAGCGCCAGCTCGACCGGCTCGTGGAACTTGCCGCTAGCTAGCCGGCCGTGTCAATTCCTCCTTTGCAGATGGTCGGCAAGGCCTCGTTCCAGCCATCTAAAGACACCCGGTGGATCCCGCTCGACCCGGCCAACCTCGAGCAGTGCGTCACCATCTGCTCCCACCTCAACAACAAATAGGATGGAGAGCTCGTCGACTTCCTCTGTGAGAATTGGACATCTTTGCGTGGTCCCCCAAGGACATGCCGGGTGTTCCGAGGAAGTTCGCCGAGCACAAACTTCATGTCCGGCCGGACGCTAAACCAGTCAAGCAACCCTTGCACCGTTTCTCTAAGGAGAAGCGACACACTATAGGAGAAGAGATCGCCCGGCTGCTCGCAGCCGGCTTCATCATGGAAGTTTTCCACTTGGACTGGCTTGCCAACCCAGTCCTGGCGCTGAAGAAGAAGAAGACCTGGCGCATGTGCATCGACTACACCAGCCTGAACAAGGCGTGTCCCTAGGACCCGTTCGCCCTGCTACAGATCGATCAAGTCATCGACTCTACGTCCGGCTGCGACCTACTGTCTTTCCTGGACGCCTATTCTGGCTACCACCAGATCAAGCTGGACCTAGAGGACCGGCTCAAGACCTCCTTCGTCACCCCCTTTGGTGCCTATTGCTACATCACCATGTCCTTCGGCCTGAAGAATGCAGGCGCTACCTTCCAACGTTGCATGCAGATGTGTCTCCTGCCTCAGATAGGCAGGAACGTCCACATCTACGTCGATGATATCGTCGTCAAAACCAAGAAGCACTTCAGCCTCCTTGACAACGTTCGGGAGACGTTCGCAAACTTGTGCGAGTACAAGATCAAGCTCAACCCGGAGAAATGCGTTTTTGGTGTCCTAGCCGGCCAGCTCCTGGGTTTCTTCGTATCCGCTCGCGGCATCAAAGCTAACCACTAGAAGATCCGGGCCATCGAGCGTATGCCCAAGCCGACCCGACCCCGCGACGTCTAGAAGTTCACCGACTGCCTCGCCTAGTTCAGCCGGTTTATCAGCCGGCTGGGAGAGAAGGCCCTGTCCCTCTATGGGTTCCTTCGGAAGACAGCTTTGGTCAAGCCAGGCCGCACCCACATGGGGAAGCCGGGCATGTTCGACTGGCCCGACGAGGCGGATGAGGCCTTCTGCGCTCTCAAACGGGCCCTCACAAGCGCACCCATCTTGGCCGCGACGGCTACGAAGGAGCCCCTGCTCGCCTACATCACGGCGACCATGCGTGTCATCAGCGTCGTTCTGGTGGTCGAGCGGCCGGCGGAGGGAAGGACGCTGCCGGTCCATCGCCCCGTCTACTACCTCAACGAGGTCCTCTCTGCCTCCAAGCAGAACTACTCCTACAACCAGAAGATGTGCTACGGCATATACTTCGCTGCCAAGAAGGTCAAGCAGTATTTCCAAGAGCACACCATCACCGTGGTGAGCATGGCTCTGCTCGACGAGATCATGAGTGGCCGGGACTCCACCAGCCGAGTCGCCAAATGGGTCATCGCGTTCGTCGACCACAAAATCCGGTACGAACCACGTACCGCCATCAAGTCGCAGGCGATGGCCGACTTCCTCGTTGACTGGGCGGAAACCGAGTTTGTACCGCCTCCCCAGACTCTACACATTGGCGCATGAACTTCGAGGGCTCGAAGATGAGGACAGGCATGGGTGCCGGCATAGTCCTCTCCTCCCTAAAGGGAGACCAACTCAAGTATGCACTCGAAATTCACTTTGCCGCCTGCAACAACGTTGCCGAGTATGAGGCGCTCGTCCACGGCCTTCGGCTCGCCAAGGAAATTGGCATCAGGCACATCCTATGGTTCGGCGACTCTGACCTCGTGGTACAGCAGGTCTCTGGCGAATGGGACGCTAGGGACACCAACATGGCCATATATTGCTTCCTCGTCCAAGAGCTCATTGGCTCCTTCAAAGGCTGTGAATTGCACCACATCCCCCGGCCGGACAACAAGGCGGCTGATACGTTGGCAAAAATCGGCTCCACCCGACAGACCATCCTAGCTAGCGCTCCCTCGAACGGCTGCTCAAGCCGTTGATTAGGCCCTTCCCCAAATCAGAGTCCATCTTCATGAAGGCCAACGCTGCCGGCCCATTGCGAGTTTCGGCTACTTAGCTGGCGCTATCACTACCACCTACAGAACAGGCTCCGGCTGCCGTATCGGTAACTTCGGCGCCGGCTGTCCAGTAGGCGTCATCGGCCCCGGCTGCCGGGCTAACCGCGTTCGAAATCACCGGCTATGACGGCGCGGCGCTCATGATGGCGATCGACATTTCTCCCGCCGCCTCGCCCCAGGGTCTGACAAGCCAGCCCCAGGGACTGGCGATCTGGTCCCGGGGGCTGATCGCTTAGGCCCGGGGATCCCGAGTCGGCCCATGTCTCGACTCCCTCGTGGGCCCAACCATCCTGGCTTTCCTCCTCTGCGGAGAGCTTCCCCCTCCCCACGATACCACAACGACGAAGATCCAACACCCAGCTCCAACCTATAGCATCATCAACCGCGAGCTGGTTCACCATAGCACCATTGGCGTCTTCCAACGATGCGTCGAGCCGGACAAGGGATGGGAAATCCTCCTCGACATCCACCAAGGAGAGTGCGGGCACCATGCTGCCTCTAGGACCCTAGTGGCCAAGGCGTTCCGCCACGGCTTTTACAGGCTGACTACCTTGGAGGAGGCCAAGTGGCTAGTCGACAAATGCGAATGCTGCCGGCGCTCCAGCACCCAGAGCCACTTGCAGGCTACAGTCCTCCAAACTATCCCCCTCTTGTGGCCCTTTGTCGTCTGGGGGGTGGACATGGTGGGACCCTTCAAGAACGCTTGAGCCGGCATGACACATTTGCTGGTGGCCGTCGACAAGTTCACCAAATGGATCGTGGCTAGGCCAATCAAGAAGCTAGACGGGCCCATGGTCGTCCGATTTGTCGAGCACATCACGGTCCGCTACGGCGTCCCCCACAGCATCATTGCCGACAACGGCACAAACTTCGCCAAGGGCGTGCTAGCACGTTTTTGTGCCAAACAGGGCATCTGGCTCGACTTGGCGTCTGTCGCTCATCCACAGTCAAACGACCAAGTCAATAGGGCAAATGTCCTGATCCTGACCGGCATCAAGCCCCGGCTCGTGGCGCCACTTGTTAGGTCATCCGGCTACTAGATCGAAGAGCTTCCGGTTATCCTCTAGAGCCTCAGGACCACGCCCAACCGGTCGACCGGATACACTCCTTTCTTTATTGTGTACGGGTCTAAGGCGATCATCCCCACCGACATTGAGTTTGACTCGCCTCGGGACACCTTGTACACGGCGAAGGACACAAAGGAGGCAAGAGAAGACGACGTCGACCTACTCAAAGAAGCACGTGAACTGGCCTTGATCTGGACGGCCATCTACCAGCAGAAGCTCCAGCACTACCACAGCAAGCAGATCCAACCACTATCCTTCCGCAAGGGAGACCTGGTTCTCAGATGGATCGAGCGTACAGCCAACCAACACAAGTTGTCCTCCCCGTGGGAGGGCCTGTTCATCGTCAGCAAGGCACTACACAATAACGCATACTACTTGATAGACGCGCAGAAGCGGCAGAAGTGCAAGAGAGATGCCTCCGACGAGGAGACAAAGCGCCCGTGGAACGCGGCGCTCCTCCTCCCGTTTTACTGCTAAGGACCAGTGTATGTATGTATCCTTCCATTTGGGGCTTATGAATGCAACGGGTGCCCCAAGCCAGCTCTTGGGACACACCCCTTTCATTTCCTTCCATGTTTTTCAACTCGTTTGCCGGCCCCCGGTCTCGGGGGCTAGCCGGCTAGTCCTGACGTCCTCTCCTAGAGCCGACCAAGTATTGTGAGCCAAACAAGTCCTCCCTCCCCTCCCAACCACAGACCGGCTCCCGCCTGTCCGGCTGACGAGGTCGCAGGGCGACAAAACTTAGCACACACGTAAAGTCGATCGAAAGGGGGTCGCCCGCTAGGTCTAGACGGGACACTTTCTCGCCTCTGCCACTTGCCTTATCCAAAAAATCTCTCGCGGTTCCCAAACTCAGAGCCGGCTCCTTTGAGGCGGACGCCCCATCCCAGCTACAGACCGGCTCCCAGCCATCGAGGCCGAAACCAAGGGGGACGAGGATTTGAGCAAACGGAACCATGGGAGCAAACAAGGGTAAGGTCAAGCTGGCACGGAAAGAAGACAAACAACAAACATTGCAAAAATGTAGCGACCTGAATCAAAATGAGTCAAGCCTCTGTGTTTTCTGTGCCATCCCTGGATCAGTATGCTGGCACACATAGTACATCAATGTATGTATCAAAGTGCAATCACATGTAGATAACGTAAAACTGATATATACCTTAAAATAGCAGCGGATACAGTCAACGGGAGTGGAGTCCCAATAACACCAACGGAAAGTTGAGTGCGGACCGTAACCCTGAATCGTACTCTTACCCGTCGTAGAAGAGTATCTGCAACATAAGACGTTGCAGCCGTGTAGGTCAGTACATTGAATGTACTGGCAAGATCACCATAGTAGAACAGAAAAATAAAGTCTATTCTATATGCAAAGGCTTTGTGGCTCTGTGTCTGAGTTTTTGCGTAAAAGCTGATTTTATTTTCCTACAACAAAAGAATATCAGGAATTTCACTATAGAGTTACCTATCATGACATGGTTCCGCCAACCAATGTCTCAATGCCCATAAGTATCATAAGTTGCCCACAATTAGTTATCAGTCCAGTGTTGAGAGTTCACAGATAGGTCCAAGTCTAGAAGCTCAAATTGTCCGTAACCGGGGACACGGCTAATCGATTAGGTTTAACTCTGCAGAGTGTTGTGTACTTTACCCACAAGATTCTTTCCCTCCTGGTAAGTCCTCGCACTGCCTCGTGTTTGAGAACAGGATGAAAGAAACATGGTCTTTCAGAGTGCTTCCCTGACTGTCCGACAGTGCCCATCCCATCCTAACGTCGACTACATCTCGTAGCACTACCCAGCAGAGTCACAACAAAGATCAACCAAGCCAGAGCCCATAATGACTTGTGGCTACACAGGTAAGCTTCCGGGCATGAAGTATTCATCCTTCTCTTTGAGTCTGGGTGAAGCTTTCCGCAAGATGTCATGGCGCTTCTCCATGCATCCCGGCCATCCACTGGTTTCTCCAGGGATGCCCAATCAACCATCCTTCACCCAGTAGTGTGTATTGAAAACTTGTCTTCTCGAGTCTTGAAGTCTTGAGGTCTTGAAGATGCAGAACTTGAAGATGTCTTCATGAAGTCGTCGTTTTGACGTGGAGTCCTTCTTCACACCACTCACGAACACTCATACCAGACCCCGTCTACTTTAGCATAGCATTGCACTAACTAGCGTTCCCGGGGCTTTAGTAACCAGTGGTGGGTTCCTACCTCATGCATTCTACTCAACTACAAGAATTTCAATAACACTACGGGAGGGATATGTTGAATGATGTCACTACATGCAATAAAACATAGGTATGAAAAGATAGTCAAAGTGAACTTGCCTGTACTGTTGATGAAGATAAGATATCGCTCTCAGAAATAACTTGATAGAACTATTCGTCACTCTCCGATGAAAATCTATCGTAAGCAAATAACATTCAATAAACATTCATGCCAAAACAAAGAACTGAAAAACGCAAGAACAAAACATGTCTTGGTGCGAAAATAACAACATGCTAAGGTTAAATAAGAAAAGATAGGTTCTAATTGTGTTGTAAAGTGAAAGTGGAGGAATCAACTTCAAAAGAGTTAATGGATGATGAACTATTGCTATATAAGCTTAGGTTGAAGAGACTACGAAAGACGATCCAAAGTATGGGAGAACAACATGAACATTGTTTGACACATAGTATAAGGCATAAGAATTTATTTGTAGAAAGAATTTAATTGAAAAGGTCAAAAGAAGTTGAACTGTAAATTCAAGTATGAATTGAATCTGAATTCACAAAGGTCAAAAGAAGTTGAACCGACGTAAGATGGTTATGAATAAAAATATATGACACGGGTATTTAGGGACAAAAGGAATCAATTAAAAAGGTGTTACGGTTTGCAAGATATGATCAAATGAAGGTTCGGATTCAAATTGAATCGCTCCAATTTGAAAGGTTCAAAGATTGAAACTAATGATGTTACTATATATGGGAAGTCAATATGAACGTGTAGAAAAAGAATTACTAGGTTCAAAATGACGGATCAAAAGTTATAAGCAATTCAATATGGCATTGAGTTAGCTTAGTACAGTGTGGGAACACATTTTGGGAACTAATAGAGAAGTATGAGCAAGATCAAAATTATATGTTGAAACGATAACACTAATGATGTGAATGGAAGGATTACTTTGATACGGATCCGACGCAATTGGATTCATCGGAAACGGAGCCACGGATAAAAAGATATGATCAAAAGAAGTTTGAATATAAATCTAAATAAATTTCGAAATTTGAAATTTGAAAAAAGTTGACGTGATAGGTTGATTGGATAGGTGAGGTCAAGACGAAAATCTAGACGTTGGTTTCAGCTAATTCTGATAAACGAGTAAAAAGTTATGGCTATTTGAAAAATCTGGGCCAAGCTGTTTTACGGAGGAAAAATGCTATGTCTAAAATAATTCTAGGACTAATGAGTAAATATGGAGACTAATTAATAATCTAATTACTCTACCATATACTACTATAGAAATACTGGTCTAGGATATTAAACTACAGGAGTATAAAAGAAAATATGAAGAGAATACCTTTATATGCAGAGAAGATATAAATCCAAAGAGGAGACGACTTCCAGAAATCCCGCCGGAGAGAAGAAAATATTTTTTTTATAAAGCTAGTCAAACCGAAACGATTCGATTCAACCCGAAGTGGATGACTTTTGGGTGCACATATGGGTCTATATTTATAGGTGGAAGGAAGGTACAAAGGTCTAAAGCTAAGCAAGGTGGGACTAAAATCATACACAAAGAGGAAAAGAGAGAAGAAAAGGGCCACATGGGCTGATTGAGCCAGCCGGGGCGCAGCCCAGTTTTTTTTTTTTAATTCTCGGATGAACAGTGTCCGCAATGAACAGTTTTCCAGTTTTTTTAAAAAAAAACCAGCAAAGAAAAACAAATAAAAAAATAAAATTATTTTATATAGGCATACTATATATAAAAAAATTTAGAAAAATATTTCCTAAAGCATGAACATTTTTTTAAGGCCTAATAAAATACTTTAAAAAAATAGTATTTTTTTGCAATAACTCCAAAATGAAAAGAAACTAGAATTTCAAATAAATGGCAAATAGTTTTTATTTTAAAATTTGAGTCAAAACATTGTATCTGATTTTTGAGTGTCATTTACCTCCTCTCATTTGATTTTATAAGAGGGTTTTGAAAATATTTGAACTCAAAATTGAATAGGGATTCGAAATAGAAAATTTTGGGAAAGTCATTTTATTCCCTCTCATTAAAATTTCAAAAGTTTCAAAATTCCACTCAATTTCACACAATCAATCACACAAAATTCAAGCAAACAATCCTACTTATTTATTTAATATAACATCCAAAATTTAGAATTTTGGGATGTTACAAACTACCACACTTAAAATGAATCTCGTCCTCGAGATTCGAAGAGGCTAGAAAGAATAGGTTAGGGTTGGGGTCTTCTAGCAAATCCACAGACCAAGAAGGTGTGGGGTCTTCCAACAAGACTCCATTGACCTGGAAATGTGGGTCTACCACACTTAAAATGGGAGTTACTAGTCCCTCAAAATCATGATAGTCCTTTGGGTGCATCTGTCTCTTCACATACTTCACGATACCTCCTTCGATGATGCTCTTCCGTTTAAAATCAAACACTTGTGTTCTCATAACAAAATGTATTACCACCGATACTGGGTCTTCTTAGCTGGCAGGCCTCGCGTTCATTCTAAATAACTTATCGAAGATCTCATGGTGGTCTACCATTGGTGGTCATCCTGCAGTGAAATGGGTCTTGGCTTCATTCCTCACTGTAAAATTCCTACGTGTGACAGCAACTGTCATGTACTAGGGGTTTCATCCTACCATTCTAAGGCTTCAGCAAAAGCTTTCAAAGAACGTCGTCTCTTTACTATGGGTAAGTCACTCAGATTTACCATTCCGAATAGCAAGAGAATGATAAGAGTAAGTCGTCATGGTGGCCAAACCATGTCGCACTGAAATCATTACCTTGTATAAGGTTTAGTGAATCTCGTATTCTAACACTTGGTCTTCCTCACAAGCATTGCAGAAATTTCTCTTGTCAACGAACGAGGTTCGGATAAATCCCCTTTTTTTCTGCAAGCCGAACAAAACATCTATCGTTTCTTCACATCTCTCAGGTTATCGTATGTTCCTAAGAAAAACGTTTGCTGAGCAGTCGTAGCTTCTTCCAAGTTTCCTCCTTCACAAGGGTGGGGCTTGATCCTTATCAATCCTGAGGTCAGTGACTTGTGGTTTCACTTGAATACTTGGATCGCTTTAACTCGCTCCTGGGGTGACTATCGATCCATATTCCAGCATTACTTTCAGTTCACTCCATCATGCCCTTGAGGTAACAAATCTCAGACTTATTCTTGTCTAGATTCCACTCTGCAGAATCCATTTTCCTTTCCATTGGTCTGTTTAACCTTGGGTATGGTTTCATCACAATCATTCTCTATTCCAACTTCAAAAGTACCTTGTCACAAAGGTTATCATCCACACAGTTTGAGATGGTTCCACATTCTCTTCACCTGTATTCACTTATCCAAACTCCTAAATCCGGAAAAGGTACCTGTGGTTACTACCACACATAAAATGAAATGCACTCATGTATGCATAGACCATATTTTCTCATATCCTCGAAAATGGTAGGAGACCTTGGGTCATAGAGTAACAACTCATGAAATGCAACATAAGGTAAATCATGACACCATAAATTCCATTGACTCATGAATTTATTACAAACTCTGAGACTTCCGTTACAAGATAAGCTCATGAAATCAAAAGTGCTTCATGATACAGGTATTTCCATCTTTGAAATTATCCCATTCTTCTCATATTCAATCCTTGGTTACATTCTCAATCACTTCTTAAAACTCCTAGAAAATACTTTATTACAAATGCTGCCATCCACATAGTTTGGTATGGTCTAGCATCCACTCTCAACTTTATTCATTCATCTCCCCTTGGATATATTTTAGTACCACTGAAAATTTCCGATGTGCTCCTTGAAATCCTCCATCTTTTCCTTGATTAGGGTGGACATGAGCTTCATCTCCATCATCTCCGTATGCACCTCTTGCAGGTATTCCTGAGTATGACGGAGTCTTGCTTCAAGTATTTCTCCAATATGGCGTATGGCTTCCATGGCAGCTTCACGAACAGCGTCAAAGAAAATAGCTTGTGGTACACGAGATATGTAAAAGTATCGTCCAGTAGTCTTTGGGAAAACTCCCTTTGCACGGTGAAGGTGTACCTCCACATACCAAAGTTTCACTCCATTATCCATGAATGGGTAGCCTTTGTAGACTGCATCTCCTTCAACATGGATGTGCTTCATCATATCCTTCAGGATCCTTGGGTAGTCATGATCACTGGTCAGGGTCATGATTGTTTTCGGGCCTTTGAGGAAAGACTCATAAAGGGTGGTCATCTGCGTGTGTCAGAAAAGGTACTCAGAATTGACATATGTCTCGACTTGGGTAAACATCCATGTTATTCAAAATCAAACTTCAATTTCACTTTCCAACATCTTTAGAGAGTATTGTCATCCTTAAAACAAATGGATTATCCATTACATAACCTCAAAGGATAAGAGTGCTACCTGTTACATTTATTACTTCCAAACTCAAACTACTCATGCTTAGCATTCTTCTCTGGGCAGGTATAGGAGTAGGGTCATGTCTTCTTGCACCAAAAACAGATGATTTCTGACAAATCTCGGGGCTTCTTGATGTTGGTGCTTGCTCCTTGGGTTCTTGATTCCTTTCTTGGGCACTTATCGGCATAGTGGCCCATATCCTTACACTTGTAACATCTAATATGACTCAGGTCCTTCTATTCAGGGGCTCGTCTCTTCCTAAGGTTCTTTGTTCCGATCAAAGCTTCAATTTCCTATGGATCAAACTCCACTTCTTCTATCGGGAAGTTTCCCAGATACTCTTTTCTTTCCTTCGTACAGTCCTGTGAGAAATGTCCTTCTTCTCCACATGTATAGCAGACATTTGAGTAAAATCTGGTTAATGCTTCTCCATCAGGGTCTTCAATATCTTTCTTCTTCACAAGTTCTCCAAATTTTTCTCTGAAGGCTTTCTTCATGGCTTTCTTCTGCTGTTTGATGACTTCTTGTACCTTGGGGTACTCCTGGCATTGAGCAGGGTAATGTGTAGTTCCTTCACACAAGAAACATGTCACTTGCTCAGTTGGGCAGTCCTTAGCAGGGTGATTCTCTTCACAGTAAGGGCATCCATACTTGTGTTCTACCTGGGTGTGTCCTATCTCTCCACATATCTTGCATGCACAAATATTCTTCACAACTTTGCGACGGGGCTTCTAGGTGTTGGTAACAACATGAGATCCTTTCAGAGTTATCTTGAATTCTTCCCAAGTGATTGATTTCTGCCTATCATGCATCTTCCACCAATGTGCAGCACCTTCTGCAAAGTACTGAAGAGCATACTGGACCATTTCGTTCCTTGTAACAAGGTTACTCCTTAGGTGATCCTCCATGTTCTGAATCCATTCTTCTGTCTCTAACCAAGTCATTGATCCAGAATACACAAGTCCAGCTTCATTCGTCATCTACTGGGGTCAAGGTTTTGGGATGAGATATGAGAGAGAGAGAAAAGGAGGGGATACACACAATACAAACAATGGTTTTGAAAATAGATTTTAGTTGTGGCTGTCAAAAATTACACACAAATGACAGCTCACAAAATCATCGTATCTAACGTAAGTATATAACAGGGGTTTGGTCTTCTAGGGCATAATGTCTTGGAAATTCTTCATGGTCTTCAATTTCTTCGGGTCTTCACAGTCTTCAACACGTGTAGCTTCAACTCTTCTAATGCATGGTGAAATCTTCTTTACTTTGAAGTGACCATCAGTTGTTTCGATATCTTGTCCTTCTCGAAGTGGTCTTAGTTGATCCTTAGTGTGGTAAAGGGAAAAGGGTATTTTCTAACTTTTTGATAAAACTCAGAAGAGAGGAGAAGTAAAAGATCCTTTGAAAACAAAGTTTTTCAAGAAATCATTTCCTAAGGCTTTCTAGTTTCTAGGGTCACGTCCTACAGTCAACATGTGCTCTGATACCATTTCTGTAGCGACATGACTCAAAATGAGTCAAGCCTCTGTGTTTTCTGTGCCATCCCTGGATCAGTATGCTGGCACACACAGTACATCAATGTATATATCAAAGTGCAATCACATGTAGATAACGTAAAACTGATATATACCTTAAAATAGCAGCGGATACAGTCAACGGGAGTGGAGTCCCAATAACACCAACGGAAAGTTGAGTGCGGACCGTAACCCTGAATCGTACTCTTACCCGTCGTAGAAGAGTATCTGCAACATAAGACGTTGCAGCCGTGTAGGTCAGTACATTGAATGTACTGGCAAGATCACCATAGTAGAACAGAAAAATAAAGTCTATTCTATATGCAAAGGCTTTGTGGCTCTGTGTCTGAGTTTTTGCGTAAAAGCTGATTTTATTTTCCTACAACAAAAGAATATCAGGAATTTCACTATAGAGTTACCTATCATGACATGGTTCCGCCAACCAATGTCTCAATGCCCATAAGTATCATAAGTTGCCCACAATTAGTTATCAGTCCAGTGTTGAGAGTTCACAGATAGGTCCAAGTCTAGAAGCTCAAATTGTCCGTAACCGGGGACACGGCTAATCGATTAGGTTTAACTCTGCAGAGTGTTGTGTACTTTACCCACAAGATTCTTTCCCTCCTGGTAAGTCCTCACACTGCCTGGTGTTTGAGAACAGGATGAAAGAAACATGGTCTTTCAGAGTGCTTCCCTGACTGTCCGACAGTGCCCATCCCATCCTAACGTCGACTACATCTCGTAGCACTGCCCAGCAGAGTCACAACAAAGATCAACCAAGCCAGAGCCCATAATGACTTGTGGCTACACAGGTAAGCTTCCGGGCATGAAGTATTCATCCTTCTCTTTGAGTCTGGGTGAAGCTTTCCGCAAGATGTCATGGCGCTTCTCCATGCATCCCGGCCATCCACTGGTTTCTCCAGGGATGCCCAATCAACCATCCTTCACCCAGTAGTGTGTATTGAAAACTTGTCTTCTCGAGTCTTGAAGTCTTGAGGTCTTGAAGATGCAGAACTTGAAGATGTCTTCATGAAGTCGTCGTTTTGACGTGGAGTCCTTCTTCACACCACTCACGAACACTCATACCAGACCCCGTCTACTTTAGCATAGCATTGCACTAACTAGCGTTCCCGGGGCTTTAGTAACCAGTGGTGGGTTCCTACCCATGCATTCTACTCAACTACAAGAATTTCAATAACACTACGGGAGGGATATGTTGAATGATGTCACTACATGCAATAAAACATAGGTATGAAAAGATGGTCAAAGTGAACTTGCCTGTACTGTTGATGAAGATAAGATATCGCTCTCAGAAATAACTTGATAGAACTATTCGTCACTCTCCGATGAAAATCTATCGTAAGCAAATAACATTCAATAAACATTCATGCCAAAACAAAGAACTGAAAAACGCAAGAACAAAACATGTCTTGGTGCGAAAATAACAACATGCTAAGGTTAAATAAGAAAAGATAGGTTCTAACTGTGTTGTAAAGTGAAAGTGGAGGAATCAACTTCAAAAGAGTTAATGGATGATGAACTATTGCTATATAAGCTTAGGTTGAAGAAACTACGAAAGACGATCCAAAGTATGGGAGAACAACATGAACGTTGTTTGACACATAGTATAAGGCATAAGAATTTATTTGTAGAAAGAATTTAATTGAAAAGGTCAAAAGAAGTTGAACTGTAAATTCAAGTATGAATTGAATCTGAATTCACAAAGGTCAAAAGAAGTTGAACCGACGTAAGATGGTTATGAATAAAAATATATGACACGGGTATTTAGGGACAAAAGGAATCAATTAAAAAGGTGTTACGGTTTGCAAGATATGATCAAATGAAGGTTCGGATTCAAATTGAATCGCTCCAATTTGAAAGGTTCAAAGATTGAAACTAATGATGTTACTATATATGGGAAGTCAATATGAACGTGTAGAAAAAGAATTACTAGGTTCAAAATGACGGATCAAAAGTTATAAGCAATTCAATATGGCATTGAGTTAGCTTAGTACAGTGTGGGAACACATTTTGGGAACTAATAGAGAAGTATGAGCAAGATCAAAATTATATGTTGAAACGATAACACTAATGATGTGAATGGAAGGATTACTTTGATACGGATCCGACGCAATTGTATTCATCGGAAACGGAGCTACGGATAAAAAGATATGATCAAAAGAAGTTTGAATATAAATCTAAATAAATTTCGAAATTTGAAATTTGAAAAAAGTTGACGTGATAGGTTGATTGGATAGGTGAGGTCAAGACGAAAATCTAGACGTTGGTTTCATCTAATTCTGATAAACGAGTAAAAAGTTATGGCTATTTGAAAAATCTGGGCCAAGCTGTTTTACGGAGGAAAAATACTATGTCTAAAATAATTCTAGGACTAATGAGTAAATACCGAGACTAATTAATAATCTAATTACTCTACCATATATTACTATAGAAATACTGGTCTAGGATATTAAACTACAGGAGTATAAAAGAAAATATGAAGAGAATACCTTTATATGCAGAGAAGATATAAATCCAAAGAGGAGACGACTTCCAGAAATCCCGCCGGAGAGAAGAAAATATTTTTTTTATAAAGCTAGTCAAACCGAAACGATTCGATTCAATCCGAAGTGGATGACTTTTGGGTGCACATATGGGTCTATATTTATAGGTGGAAGGAAGGTACAAAGGTCTAAAGCTAAGCAAGGTGGGACTAAAATCATACACAAAGAGGAAAAGAGAGAAGAAAAGGGCCACATGGGCTGATTGAGCCAGCCGGGGCGCAGCCCAGTTTTTTTTTTTTTTAATTCTCGGATGAACAGTGTTTCCAGTTTCCAGTTTTTTTTGAAAAAAAACCAGCAAAGTAAAACAAATAAAAAAATAAAAATATTTTCTATAGGCTTACTATATATCAAAATTTTCAGAAAAATATTTTCTAAAGCATGAACATTTTTTTAAGGCCTAATAAAATACTTTAAAAAAATAATATTTTTTTGCAATAACTCCAAAATGAAAAGAAACTAGAATTTTAAATAAATGGCAAATAGTTTTTATTTTAAAATTTGAGTCAAAACATTGTATCTGATTTTTGAGTGTCATTTACCTCCTCTCGTTTGATTTTATAAGAGGGTTTTGAAAATATTTGAACTCAAAATTGAATAGGGATTCGAAATAGAAAATTTTGGGAAAGTCATTTTATTCCCTCTCATTAAAATTTCAAAAGTTTCAAAATTCCACTCAATTTCACACAATCAATCACACAAAATTCAAGCAAACAATCCTACTTATTTATTTAATATAACATCCAAAATTTAGAATTTTGGGATGTTACAAAAGACCACAAGCTCCATAAAACATAAAAGGCCACCAGCTATAGGTTCATTACATTACACCCCCGGTGGGTGGAAATATGTCTTAAGGTCAGTATTGCAGCTAGGAAAGAAACAGGAAAAGCGCGCGGGCCGGCTCAGGCTACCGGTGCATCGCCAGCCGGCTCGACGTTGCACCCTGACGAAGTCGCGGCCTTCGGGTCCGCCTCTATGGTCTGCGTGGTTTCACCACTGCCACCCGTGCTGGAGGCGGTGCTCTCATCGGTGACCTCCTCGTCCTCCGGGCCTTGGGGGTTGCCGAAGGAGTCCTCAGGGACCGGCTCGCCGTCCTTGCCGAGAGCCGGTAGGAGTTCGTCCGGGTCAACATATGAGGCAAACTCGTTGGCTCGGCGGACAAGGGTGCCTTCACGAGCCGCCCGCTCCTCCTCCGGCATGTCCCACATGGTGGCTAGCCGGTCCATGTCGATGCCGCGGTACCATGAAATGACGAACCGGAGCGCCATCCGCGCACCGGCTCGAGCCACCGACGCCTTCCAGTTCTCAATCCGGGCCATGGCGTTCTCCAGCCATAGCGCCATGCGGCTGTTCGGGGCTCCACGACCCGGCCACAAGGGAGCTATCACCTCCTTGTCGGTCGTCCTCAGTCACTGCATGCTGCACTAAAGGTGGATGGGCCGGTTCTCCACGACCAGCCCAAGCTCCGGCACGTCCCAGACGGCTTTCTCCACGAGCTCACACCCGCGCTCCTATAGATACTCCCGGTGCTCCGCCACGGCGCACTCAGCGCAGCACTGGGTTTTCGGGAAGCGCCCTGGAAAAGAAAAAGAGGAATCAGAGAAAACAAGGGCTAGCTCAGCCGTGCGCGCCTCGAGTGTCTTGTCGAGGCGGGTCACCTCGCTCTAGATGGCGGAGGACCGCTGAGCGGCATCAGCCGACTGCTTAACGGCATCCCCCCTGGCCACCACCTCCCGCTGCACGTCCACCTGCAGACACTCCCGGGCCACCTGCTCATCCAACAGCAGGCCGGCCAGTCGGTCTTTCTCCGAGGTGGTCGCCTAGACGCTCTGCGCTAGCCGGTCCCGCTCGGAGACCACCCCGTCCTTCTCATCCGGAGGGCATTCAACTCCCGTGTGAAACAAAGCCAGCAACGGTTAATAAGAACATGCAGGACCCGGCCCGGCTGCCAAGAACCCAGCCTGACAACCGGGGGCTACATGCCACCACTGGCCCAAGCGTACCTTGGACCCTCTTCAACCCCTCCTCCAACCAGTAGAAGCCGTACTTTCCACGGTTGTGGACAATGACCGCTTCGTCAAAGAGCTCCTGCGGCCAGGCGTTCCCCCTTCGCCAGGAAGCAGGGGTTAAAGGAATGCAAGCAAAGGAAGACAGAATGCAAGCAAAAGAAGATCCAGCCCGGCTGCCCTGCAACCGGACAGCCGGCCCGCATCTCGGGGGCTACACCTAGTGGGTGCGCTCACGTTCCCTCACTAGAAAATGAGAACAAGCAAAAAGGCAAGCAAAAGAAGATCTCGCCCGGTTGCCCCACAGCCGGACAACCGGCACGCATCTTGGGGGCTACACCCAGTGGGTGTGCTCGCGTGCCCCCACTGGAAAATGAGAACAAGAAAAAAGGCAAGAAAAAGAAGATCCGGCCCGGCTGCCCCGCAGCCAGACAGCCGGCCCGCATCTTGGGGGCGACACCTAGTGGGTGCGCTTGCGCACCCCCACTGAAAAATTTCGAGGAAGACGAAGCTTACCTCGGCACGCTGCAGGGTGTTGTCGGCCACTTCCATGAACTTGGCTAGCTCCTCAAGGCACCGTGCCAGGACGCCACCCAGCTCCCCATGTCCCGAGACCGGGCAGCCGGCAGACGGAGGCAGGACGGTGGGAACGCGTGTCAGCGCCTCCCGGTCCCGGATCATGTCCTGCAAGGACCTCCGGGGCCGGCTCTCCTCGCTGTGGCACCAGCTGCCGTGGGGTGGTGGGGAATAACGAGGGCACAGGAGCTGGCCCCCAGCTGTCCCGCATTCGACGCCATTGCCGCTTCCTCCTCCAGCTAGCTCGGTGTGATGATTGTGGCGACCAGCACCTCTGCCTTCATAACCGCCACCTCCGGTGCCACCTCCGGAGCCATCGAGGCCTCCAGCACGTCGGCCTTGGCCGGCTTGACAATGGGCGCCACCGCCAGCGGCTCCACCTGCCGGGCCGGCTCGGGGTCTGCCGCCCCCGGTAGGGTCGTTTCCTCCGTGGGCGGAGGCGCGACCACCTCTGGAGCCGGCCCTCGCGGATCGCTCGACTCTGTCGCCGAGTACGATGCCCGCGAGGGGTCCACCGACCTTCTTCGTCTCCCGCCGCTCGAAGCCGCAGAGCGAGATGGTCTGCTCGGGGCTCCTTACTTTGAGGCTCGCAGTTTTGCGAGCCTCCTCTTCTCCTCACGCGACGTAGCTATGTGCTCCTTTGCCAGCCGGTTGGCCGCCTCCACAGTGCCAACTGCTGACTCCACATCGTGGAGATCGATGGGGTCCCTGGAGCAGGCAAACACTCAAACGCCTTATGGCACACGACTCACCAAGAGAAACCCACATGACAAATGAAAAACTAACCCGGCGACGACGGGAAGGGACCGCTTGGCGCACGCTAGCAGCTTCGACATGACCGCCATCGCTCGCTTATGAGCCCGTGGCTGGGCCGCAGGCTCCTCCTGAGCCATCCTCTTCCCCCGGCTGGAAGTACCGGCCACCGGGACATGCGCCGGCCGCTCCTCGCTATGCCCGCGCTGGCCCTGCTGAACTATGGTGAGAGGCGCGTTCAGGATCCAGACGTTGTCATCACCGTCGTCATCATCATCGGTCCAATATTTGATCGTGGGGCCGGACGGGAACTCACTAGCCACTCTAGACCCGCCGGCTCCAGGGTCGTCAGCCGCCTCAACCTCCCCCGAGGAGTCGACCCCCTCTTCGGGCCCTCCCACCATCTCGTACTCCTTGGAGTCAGACTGGGTGCGCTCCGCCTCGAAGATCTGGGGGTGCGGACCGTATAGTGCATTCTATCGAATGAACAGCGTGGTCAGCACGATAAGTAAGATCGGGAGCCGTCCAGAAGGATTCAGAGAAGAAAGACAAATCACCTCGACATGACGTACCAGGGGTACCGAGTTGTGCCGGTCATACGGCTCCTTGCCGAAGGACCAAGTCCCTGGCGCCAGCCCGAAGGTTGTGATGGCATTCACCCGTGCCGCCACTCGAGCCGGCATCAGCTCGACGATCGATAGCCGGCAGGGGTCCCGCCGGCCGGACATGTCACAGATCCGGTGCGGCCTTAGCTGGACAGGCAGCACTCGGCATGTGATGAAGGCGGCCACCAGGTCGGAGGCGACCAGCTGTTCCCCGCTCCTCATAGCCAGGAGCCAGCCCAGCTCTTCAAGCGGGTCCCCGCACGGAGCGGTCCTCAACCAGTTCACTCCGGTGGATGGGACATTGACGAACACCAGCAGCCGGATATAGTCCTGTTGTGGGTTGGTGTTCTTCACGTAGAAGAACGTCCGGTGCCAACCCTTGACAGGATCGACGAGACTAAAGTGCGGAAAGCGCGTGCCACAGCAGCACACCACTGCGCCACCGCAGGCGTATGGGTCCTCGACATTCTTCAATGCCTTGAGGTAGAAGAGCTTCTTGAAGAGATCCACATAGGGGAGCATACCAAGATAACCCTCGCACAGGGTCACGAAGCCCGCGATGTAGAGGATGGCATTCGGGCCGAGGTGGTGCGGTTGGATATTGAAGGTATCCAGCAGGAGGTGGAAGAAGAGGCTGACCGGCAGCCCGAAGCCACGCCAGAAGTGACAGGTGAAGACGACATGCTTCCCCACCCGCGGTTCGGGCACCACTTCATCGTTCGGCATGCGGGCGATCACGCGCTCCACCGATGGCAGCATGCGAGTGCGGCGGAGCTCCGCGATGGTGGCCTCCGTGACGATGGATCCAGGCCAGCTCCTAGAGGGACCCTCGGCCATCGCAACGTCAGGGCGGCGTGAGAAGATGAGCGGGCGAAGTGGCGAGCGAAATGGGTTGCGGCGCGAGAAGGAGCGGAGAAGGCAAGGAGAAAGAGGATGAAGAGGATAATGGGAGCGCGGTTGCCTCCGCTCCCCCCACTTCCCCTTCAAATAAGGGAACATCGCCCGGGGGAGCTGTGGATCAACTGCCACGGGCCGCAACCGCCACGTTCGGGCATAGACGATCCCGACTTGCGGCCTGAGACCTACTGGGCTACGCCCGCGGGCTAGCGGTCTAGGCCCAGGGCGACGTCCCATCTGCCCACGAGCACGGGCCCCATGGCATCATTACTCTCCGTGTGGTGTGCTGCGGGCCAGCCCGGGACCCTTAGCGGCACGACGGAACCCGAGGCGTCAGGGGCGGCTACTGAGTCGACCAGCCATTCGGCTCCGAGCCGGAGGCGGGCGCCGCATGAGGGAAGCCGCCAGCTCCCCCTCATCCATTTGATGCGGGGCCCCACCGGCTTTGGGACTACAGATGGGGTTATTACTCCTGGGTAGGCCAAAGCAATGGGGTTCTCTGTGAGAGCCTATCTTAATAGGAATGATATACTACTCATATCAACAAGGAATTCCTTCTTTTCCGGGAGCCCACTCGAAAAGAACTCCAAAGTTAAGCGTGCTTGGCTTAGAGCAATTCTAGGATGGGTGACCGGCCGGGAAGTTGTTCCCGGGTGTGCACGAGTGAGGACAAAGTGCGCAGGAAAGACTAGTGTTGGTCTGTGGGGCCAGTCTTAGATCCTGCCAGGCGTAATGGGGTGTTACAATTGGTATTAGAGCCGACCCTTGCGGTTGCACGGGCATGCACAGGTCAGGTGCAGGGGCATGTGGCGCATGGCGCGTGTGGCCCGTTGTGGCACACGGGATGGCACATGTGCCAGACTGGACGCGCATACGTGAGCCAAAAGGGAACGTTCCTGATGGGCCAACATGCACGTCGGTTCCTTTGAGTGGGGGTGTATGTGAGAGCCTGGCTTAATAGGAATGATAGACTACTCATATCAACAAGGAATTCCTTCTTTTTTAGGAACCCACTCGAAGAGAACTGGCTTGGAGCAATTCTAGGATGGGTGACCGACCGGGAAGTTGTTCCCAGGTGTGCACGAGTGAGGACAAAGTGCGCAGGAAAGACTAGTGTTGGTCTGTGGGGCCAGTCTAGATCCTACCAGGCATAACGGGGTGTTACATTCTCTCGCCCGCTTGAAGAAAAATCACGTGGCCGGCTGCCTCATGGCCTGCTGGCACGCGGCTGGTAGGCTCCTTGCGAGTTGGCTCGCGTCCGGCTGACCAAGGAGCTGGTTCGGCCCTAGCCGGCTGGGCCACGGCCGGCTACCTCCAGGCCAGCCCTTCCGTTGACCCTCGAGCGAACAAGCCCCCATCATGTCTCTCTGCATGCGGGTACGGTGACAAGACAAGACCACACGACGGACCCCCAACGTGGCCACAGTAACCGCTGACGCACGGGCACGTATGGCTAATAGTCCAGCCGGTCGTACCGCTGACCCTGGCTGACCGTGACTGGGCAAGGCAACAATGCTGGCATGCCTCCACCCACTCCATTACGTACCCCCATGTGGCTACAGCACTGCCGGCCGTACCGGAAACTTCGGCCAGCTAGCGCAAAGCGACACCGGTCGGACATCCCGTGCCGTAGCAGGTAGGCATGGGCCAATTGCGGAGCCGGCTGGAAAGCCCAAGTGGGCGATGGGTACTGTGCAGCCGATGGACCCTATGGATGACGAGACGGATCAATAGGTGGGGCCCCCGGCTAGCCGGAGAGGCTACCAGCGGGGACCCCCCACTCAGTACTTAGAAATATTGTAAGCCGGGGGTTAGCCTATAAAACCCCCTGAGCCCCCCATGCATAGGCGAGGTGACTCATACACATGCGGAGGAACACTTCGCCCCGTATTCACCCACATAGCGAGGGAAGAGGAGCCAACTGCTTCTTCTTCCACCCCTAGAGAAGAGCTCGAGGAGCACCATTATAGCCACTCTCGTCTATCAACCTAGACCAAGCAGGACTAGGGGTATTACCTCCCACGGAGGGCTCCGAACCTAGGTACATCATGCGTCCCTTGCCGCTTGTTCCTAATCCCACTCCCGAAGCCCGTCGGCATCGTCCGTCCCCAACCAGCTTCGATAAGCCTACCCATGACATCAGTCGTGAGAAAACGACGACACATGTGTATCTTGGCTATATGCATCAAATATATGTGAATGAGATATATCCTTGTTCAAAACTTAACTCTTGCAAAGAATATGTACAAGAAGCAAGAGGTCATCTTGATCAAGAATGTGATGCATATACTTACATTGAGTTCTTGAGCATTCTAATAGCAGAAACATACTTGAGAAAACAATGCTAGTAGACACAAGAGTATTCTACAAACCAAAATGCAATAGAACTCAACAGTACTAAGATGTGGAGAACATGTAGAAGTTAGTATTCCTTAGGATTGATATGTCTGCAACATCATTTAGAGCTTTCTCCCCTAATTAAGATTTGTAGGTCATCCTCTCCCCCTGAGTCTTAGAATGTAGATAATGGGAGTAGGTACGGTGAGACAAGTCTAACATAAGTAGAATAAGACATATTTTCTTTCTCCTCAAATGATAGAACAGTTTTTCTCCACTTTGGGAAATCATGATGTTTCTCCCCTTGTATTGGTATTCTCCCCTATGTATATAAGAATAAGCTTTGATATTCTCCCCTTTAATTTTATATCACACCCTTGGTTGTGTATCCCTCTTTGCATTGAAGCTTTGGTATCCCCCCCACCTTTGGCATTAATTTCCAAGAAGGTTCATACACAGGGTCACACACAGGGATCATTGAGTTAGAATGGATCCAAGAGAACAAGAGTCATAGAATGTAGGGATCATGGAGAGATAAGAATCATGGAGATCATTTAAGACTGAGGGATCATAGAGTACAATTTCTCCCCCTTTCACTGATCTGAAAGCTTGTAAGACTTCTCCTCCTTTGACTTAGGGATCCTTGAATAAAGTTTCTCCCCCTTTGATTCTTCTTTATCAAAGGGATCATTGAAGAAATAAGGATTTTCTAAGTTGAACTCAAAACATAGAAGAAAACAAAATTGGTGGCTCTAAGGCAAATATGTCGGTGAGACCGGATTGTGGATCTGCATCCCATCTATATAATCAGTGTAACCGAGTAGTTTGAGTCGGAGGCTCCGAGGTATAAATAGAAACTTGGCAATGTTTCAGAAAATCTCAAATGATTTTAGAGAACTTGTAATTAAATGTCAAAGAGATTTGCAAAGAGAATATAAAATAATTTACAAAGAAATATCAACTAGATAAGGTTTGAGTGGTTCCAAGAAATCATGTAGATATAGGATGAACCAAACAAGATTCTTCATCTAGATGATGGTCAGTGACTAGGTAACCTATATTAGAGTATATTGACTTTGGAGCCAAGCAAGAACACTTGATCATAGGTCATACTCATCATTAATCTCAAAATGGGGTTACCATTTTTTGATTAAGTATTTTAATGTTTTCATATCTCTTGAGTTGCTTTATCTCATGACTTGGAGTAAGGCTTTTTCAAGGATATGAGCACATACCTTTGAGTGATGTTCATGACATAGCATGTAGGAGAACTTATTGTGGATGCTTGATATTGATGAAGATCATCTTGAAATGGGAGCAATCCTTCTTTGTTTTGGTTATCTTATCACCTAAATGGGTTAGTCTTGAAAGGAAGAACAAGACATATCCAAATGACGTGATACCAATTGAATTTGCAATTGAGATATCATCAGATATATGTCAAGGATATGCTTGAGTTGTCTTCTTCCTTCCATCAGCAAAGAAAGGGGTTGTGGATACTTGGTGATGGCAAGATTGCTTATGATATGAGTTGTTGCCAATCTTGTGGAGTGAGGTTCTTCCAAGTACCTACAAAAAGTTAGTTGCAATACAAGGGAGCGTATATTTGCAAGGTATTTGATAGCATGTCAAGTGTATCATGGAAGTATCATGTAAGCTCATGCCCTTGAAAGCAACCGAGTGAGTCTAGCTAAAGTTTGAAGCATCAAGGATGTTCAACTCACTACTTAAGTGACAAAACACTATCCCATCAAGTGGCTTAGTAAAGATATCGGCCAATTGTTTGTCAGTACGAACATGCTTGAGATTGATATCTCCTTTGGCAACATGATCATGAATTAAAATGATGTCGAACTTGAATATGCTTAGTTCGCGAATGTTGCACGAGATTATAAACAATTTTGATTGCACTCTCATTATCACGTGACAATGGTACGTGTCTCACATGTATGCCATAATCCTTAAGAGTTTGAGTCATCCATAGCAATGGAGCACAACATGATCCAGCGACAATTTATTTCGCTTTGGTAGAAGATAGAGATACCGAGTTTTATTTCTTGGAGGGCCAAGACACAAGAGATATACCAACAAATTGATAAGTACCAGAGGTGGATTTTCTATCAACCTTGTCTCCGGCATAGTCTGAGTTAGAATAGCAAACAAGATTAAAATAAGGTCCATTGGGATACCAAATGCCAAAATTTGGTGTATGTATCAAGTATCTCACAATTCTTTTCACAGCCTTAAGATGACACTCTTTAGGAGCAGATTGATATCTAGCACACATGCAAACACTAAGCATAATATCGGGATGGGAGGCACATAGAGATAGCAATGAACCAATTATTGATCGACAAACCTTTTGATCAACTAGTTTGTCGTCCTTAGTAAGATCAACATGTCCACTAGTAGGCACAGGAGTTTTTATACCTTTACACTCTTGCATGTTGAACTTCTTGATCAAGTCCTTGGTGTACTTGGTTTGAGAGATCAAACTTCCTTCTCTCGATTGCTTGATTTGCAAAGGAAAAAAATTCAGCTCACACATCATGGAAATCTCATACTTCTCAGACATCAACATTCCAAATTTCTCACTAAATTGTGAGTTAGTAGATCCAAAGATAATCATAAATTTGGCACACAAATAATTCACCATTAACTCTCTTTGTGAATGCGGTTGCGTCAATTTTTCCAATCTCAAATCACTTTTCAAGAAGAAACTTCCTTAGGCACTTATACCAAGCACGAGGGGCTTTCTTAAGTCCATAAAGAGCTTTACGAAGCTTGTAAACATGGTTGGGTTTCTTAGGATTCATAAGACCACGGGGTTGCTTTATATAGACTTCTTCCTCAATCTCCCCATTTAGAAATGCACTTTTAATATCCATTTTGTAAAGAGTGATGTCATGATGATTCGCATAAGCAAGAAATATACGAATAGCTTCAAGTCTAGCAATGAGGGCATAGGTCTCACCGTAGTCCATACCTTTGACTTGCATGTAACCATGAGACACGATACATGCCTTGTTGCGAATGACTTGACCATCTTCGTCTTGCTCGTTCCGCATCACCCATTTGGTTCTGATGATGGTTTGCTCATCCTTGGGCTTCTCCACAAGTGCCCACATTTTGTTCCTCTCGAAGTTGTGAAGCTCTTCATGCATAGCATTCACCCAATCCGGATCTTTGAGCGCTTCCTCCACCTTCATAAGCTCGATACTATAAATGAATGAGTAGTTCTCACAAAATTTGACTAACCGGGTTTTAGAGTGACTAATTCTCCCGGTTTGAATGTCACCAAAGATTTTCTCTAAGGGATGATTCTATTTCACTCTTGCTCTAACTCGAGGTAGCTTTTGCTTGTTGGATGGTGGAGCTTCCTCATCATCATCTTGTTCTACATTGTTGTTGTTGGTGTCGTCTCCTTGATACGGTGGTAAAGGAATTTGGAGGGGATCATCATGATGTACTTCTTCCTCCTCTTAATCTCGTCGTGGACCGCTCGTGGATGCTTCCATGTCGTGTTGAGGTTTGCCTTGACGCGAAGTAGGAGCTTCCACTTGGGTTGAGAGGTACTTTCCTTCACCTCCATCAGACGAATCTTGTCGATGGACAAGTCTTGGATAGCTTCTTAGGGTTCTTTACCTCCTACATCATTTGGCAATTGTTCAACTTGCGAACCATTAGATTCACCAAACTTCACATCTATTGTCTCTTCAACTTTTTGAGTGAAGTTGTTGTAGACACGGTGAGTGTGAGAGTTTGATTCGTAACCAAGTAGGAAACCTTCATGAGATTTAGAAGCAAATTTAGAACGACAATGATTATCAAGAATTTAACACTTGGAGCCGAATACCCAAAAGTATCCAACTTGGGGATTGTTACCGGTGAGTAGCTCGTATACTATTTTACCGAGAAGCTTGTGAAGATAGAGTCGGTTCGTTGCATGAAAAGTTGTTTCACTTCTTCCGCCCAAAAGTGTCTTGGCATCTTGTACTCATTGAGCATCGTTCTTACCATCTCAATAAGAGTTCTGTTCTTCCTCTCAACAACTCCATTTTGTTGAGGCATGTATGTAGCCGAGAACTCATGTAGAATCCCTTCTTCGTCAAGAAAGGTGTCCACATTTGTGTTCTTGAACTTTGATCCGTTGTTGCTCTGAACTTTCTTGATCTTCACCTCAAACTAATTTTGAGCTTTGCAAGCGAAGTTCTTGAAGTTCTTTTGCAGCTGCGACTTATCATCTAGAAAGAATACCCATGTAAAACTGGAAAAATCATCAACTATAACTAGACCAAAGGAATTTCCACCAAGGCTCTTGTAAGCATTGTGACCAAAAAGATCCATATGAAGCAATTCGAGTGGTCTCCGAGTAGTCACACTACTGTAGGATGCTGCTAGCGCAACACATCAATCAGAGACCCTTCGACGAAACTATGTGTGATCCACCAATCGCAAACAATATTGTTCAACCTCCATCGCCAATCACACGAACTGTGTGCGATGGCGTATCCATCAAATACGATTAAGACAGCAGTTGTGTGTGCGATCCATGGTAGACAGTTTATTCTTATGAACTGTTTGGGATTAGCTTAGATAAGAGAAACAATTAACAAAACTATGTACGTGTCCGAAGTACGGCACACAGTTCACTCGGATAAACTGTTTGCGTTGATCCAAAATGGGTTAGCGTAAGAAGGTGTGTGTGATCCACAGCAACCGGTTATTCAAACGAATTTTGTGGGAAGACCAATAATAACCGAAATGATTCATCCGGACAAGTTGTGTGTGTTGTGGGCAGATGGTTGCTGCCAAACAATTGTTAGCAATTGATGAAAACGTTACCAACGATACGTACCGAAGTATCGTTTGCCCGTATTAATATCGAAGACGTTTTATTATTATTACTAGTCTGACTACGCATCACCTCCTCTTCCTCTCTCACGTCTTGTCATCGTGTTTTCGCCCGAGGATTCTAGTGCATGCTTCACCACCACACATGTGTTTCTTTTGGCCACGTTCCCGCGTGAAACTGCGCATGTTCCCGCACAAGTTTCCCCGTCGGTTTCCCACCGGAAGCTAATGAGCATAAGAGCATGTGCGCGTGTTCACATGCGGATGCACACGTAGTGCAGCCTAGCCCATCTACGAAGCATGCCAACCTGACCAAGCGGCACCTCTCCCATCAACCTCCTCAACGAAAGAAATGATCTGGTGCATGCGCAATGGCCTGTCGAGGCCGATGGCATGTCCGGCGACGCGCCAGACAACGTTGTGCTACGCGTCATCGCAAAGGTTGAGCAGACCCTTGGCACCGGGCGCGACAGCACCTTTGAGCAACATAGCCGCCTCACCGTCGAGAGGCTACAATGTGCCGCATAAGAAGATCATCGATGGTGCTCCGTAGAGCAAAACATTTGCGTTCGCACCAAGAGGGCAAGGCACGCCGCACAACAAGACCAATGGAGGGTCACAGAGCCAGAGCGGTTCCATCCCCGCTTGCATGCTATCCCACCCGTCATGGTGTTGCAGCTGTGTCCAAGGCACGTGAATTGCCTCATTTCTCACCAAGAATGGGCAGCGGCTGTCTGCGTCGTACTTGCACCAGAGCCCGGCTACACCTTCCTTGCCCCGGATGCCGGCCGTCCCATTTGCATGGGTCATGCCGTTTGCCATGTCCGCGACCCCCTCAATGCTGACGGGCTCGTCGGTAGGCTCGAGCGCCTCCCTGGCCCAGGTGTCCAGCGGGGAGCGGTAGAGAAAAGTGGCTGTCAGCTTGGAGCGCCGATGAAATAGCCAGATTGGAGCTCGAGATCGCGCTCCACTTGTACCGCGAGCGTGTAAACCGCATGTACGAACGTCTGACCTAGTTCAGGCACAACTAAGAGCTTCTGTAGGATAGGGTGTAGTCAACTAGTCATGGGCGCGTTTTATTTTTTTAAACTATTTAGATGTTGATCCCAATGTTTGGAGAACAATCACAATACTGATATGTTTTGATATATGAATGACTTATGTTCTATTGTTATGTTTCAATATGTGTAAAAGGCTAACAGTTAGAGCCAGAAAATCAGTATGAAAATAGATATATAGAAATGTGAAACTAATAATATATATTAAATGTTGAATAGTTCATTGAAGACATGATACATATACAGTATATATAATCACATATACGTGAAGATAGTACTTAACTAATACGTACAATGAATACAAAGTAAATTAATAATAACCCCTCCTTGAGCGGGGAGCAGTAAAATGGCAGCCTCTCGCCATCAGCTCCCTGGTGCACGGTGGATTCCCAACGCGGAGGGAGTTCCTCGCCTCCACCTCGCAGTGTTTGACATGCCAATCAGCCTCTTGCTGCTGGAGGCACGCGACCATGCAGGACAGTTCACTAGGCGCCCACTAGAGCTCTTTGGCGGTGGCACGCTTGAGATCGTCCCACGCCCACACAGGGGTGAGGCGCCTAGCGCCTATGGCTTTCATTGCATGGTACCGAACATCTTCGTACACCTCGACCGCTCGTCGACTCGCCCGCTGCCAAAGCTCCAGCTCCTCCTTTTCCCTTGCGGCACTAAGGGCATTCCAGGCTACGAGGTTCCTCACGCGCTCCTTAGCACACTCCTTCTTGAACGACACCTGTCCGGCTCTCTCAGCTGGCGGCAATGCCTTCCACAAAGCCAGATTGTACTGGCCCCAAAACCAATCTTCAATTGAGGGCTCTTGTGCAACCACGTCTGGGGGCACGTAGGGGTCCTCCTCGTTGCTGCATTTCGCCATGTCCTCGCGGGGTGGCGACTCCTCCTCTGCTTGTGCACAGACCGGCCGTGCCATGGCAGAGTTTTGTGTGAGGGTGGGATAGAGAGACGAGGAAATACAGGCATGATGATGTTTCGAGGGGCAGAATTTATAGGTGACTGGAATCTTGATAGGCACCAGTAGTGATTACACATGATTTCCTACTCAACAACCGTGTGTGAATTAAACATCACCGACAGTTACCAATGCATGACCGCGTGTGATTAATAGCCTGGAAAAATAGGCTTTCAAAACTCGAAATGCGAAACAAGGTGCCAATCATGTGGGAGCCGTTTTTTTTGGAAAATATTTACATTTTCTATCCAAATGTAATGCATGCATGCTATTTGTGTTACGGAAGCAAGTCCGAGAGCAGTAACCACGACATCTTGGCTCCATGGCGGGAAATCATGCATATTTTCATGTACTTCAGAATTCAGAGAATTTATTGTTATTATTATCGAATTTAGAACCGACATTCTTAATAATTTTGTCCCCAAACCGTCACTAAGGATGTTTGGAACTCCTTCAAATTTATTGCACATTGCATATATATGTAAGCAAGTAGTACATAAATATGATTTTTGAGAAGTTTTCGCTACATCTAGCTTGTTCATGTTTTCAGTTTGCAATATGGCCATTAAATTTCTATAAACTAACTTATGTATAAAGTTGGCAATAGAACGCCATTAAAAAATAGGTTGTTGGTTGTATTCGTGCATTGTATCAATGAAAAAAAACTAGGTCGAATGAGACAACGATTTGCGGTTTGTCATCACATGCCCCACGTTCCGCCTCGGAACCACGTGCCTTCATGTGATGCTCCGTTTTGTGAGAGTCTTGTGTATAAAGTTGGGGATTTCTTAGGCAAGTATTGGATTCCCATCTTCGTCCCCATCACCTCCCTCCCATCCCCATTCCCGTCTACATACCCGTGCACGGGGATAAAAAAGTTCCCATCTGTGTCCCCACCGAGTTCTTTATCACGGTGGGGAAACTCACCCATTCATTTAAGAACAACCTTCGCGTATTTCAGTACAAACAAGTTATTTCAACGCAATAAACAATATGTCGTGGCTAGATTTGGGATTTCTTAGGGAATTTTGGCCAATGGGGTGGGATGTTTGTAAATTTGGGTGACCGAGGCCCCAAATTACGTGGGGTCTACTAATTGCAGAGCCCATATGTAAGTACTCTCCCTCCGTCTCGGTCTATAAGTCATCTTAGGTTGTGCACCGTGACCAAGACGGAGAAGCAAACGAGAGAATTTAATGTTAATTTGTTAATTAATATCATTGCATGCAATGAATTGACCACTGCATGTCGTGCTAGTTAGTCTCAAGTCATTAAAAATATACATGCCTCACGTCTCTTATTGGTTGATTCCTTTATTCATGTCAAAAAACAAGAAAGGAGGTGAAAGTTAATGCACCGTGGCTTAATGTTTTGGTATTATTTGGTTTTCGTAAGATGAGTTATACGCCGAGACGGAGGGAGTACTTCAATTCATGGGTAAGGCGGGTAATGTTATCCCATCCTCATCCCCGTCCTGCACGCTCGATACGTAAGGTATTTGACCCACTAACTTCTAGATGGGCATTCAAGATCGCACATGTGCCCTAATAGAGTAATTACCCATGGGGACGCAGGTAACAGTAAACCATGCATTGCTAGCTTATACATGTGTCAAAGCTTATCTCGAATAAGATATTACTTTGATCATGACATCTTGGTCCCATGCCGGGAAATCATGCATATTTTCATGTACTTCGGCACATTTTTCAAATTTTGACTTTAAAAACCTAGATTCCCAATGCTTTTGTGTCAAAACCGTCACTCAAGATGTTTGTAACTCCTTCAAATTTATTGCATGTGGCATATATACGGAAGCAAGTAGTACATAAATATGATTTTCCGGTGGTGGTTGTCAAACTATTTAAGTTTTGAACTATGTCCATGAAATTTCTGGAAACTAACTTCATGTATAAAAATGCCAATTGAATGCGTAATTTTTTTCAAATTTTAGAATGACGGTCGTATTCGTGCATTGCATTAGTGAAAAAAAACTAGGCGGAATGAGTCAGCAATCCATTTTGTCATCACACAACACCCCACGTCCCCTCTCGGAACTATACGAGCATGCTCGTGGTGCTCCGGTATGTGAGAGGCATGTGTAAAAGCTTATCTCGAACAAGCCGTCACTTTGTCCATGACATCTTGGCGGCATGTAGAGAAATAATGCTGATTTTCATGTACTTCATAGCATTTTTATTTATTTATTGTATTTGAAAACCTAGAACATTCTCAATGCTTGTGTACAAACCATAACTGAAGATGTGTGGAACTCCTTCAAATTTATTGCACATTGCATATATATGTAAGCAAGTAGTACATAAATATGATTTTTGAGAAGTTTTCGCTACATCTAGCTTGTTCATGTTTTCAGTTTGCAATATGGCCATTAAATTTCTATAAACTAACTTATGTATAAAGTTGGCAATAGAACGCCATTAAAAAATAGGTTGTTGGTTGTATTCGTGCATTGTATCAATGAAAAAAAACTAGGTCGAATGAGACAACGATTTGCGGTTTGTCATCACATGCCCCACGTTCCGCCTCGGAACCACGTGCCTTCATGTGATGCTCCGTTTTGTGAGAGTCTTGTGTATAAAGTTGGGGATTTCTTAGGCAAGTATTGGATTCCCATCTTCGTCCCCATCACCTCCCTCCCATCCCCATTCCCGTCTACATACCCGTGCACGGGGATAAAAAAGTTCCCATCTGTGTCCCCACCGAGTTCTTTATCACGGTGGGGAAACTCACCCATTCATTTAAGAACAACCTTCGCGTATTTCAGTACAAACAAGTTATTTCAACGCAATAAACAATATGTCGTGGCTAGATTTGGGATTTCTTAGGGAATTTTGGCCAATGGGGTGGGATGTTTGTAAATTTGGGTGACCGAGGCCCCAAATTATGTGGGGTCTACTAATTGCAGAGCCCATATGTAAGTACTCTCCCTCCGTCTCGGTCTATAAGTCATCTTAGGTTGTGCACCGTGACCAAGACGGAGAAGCAAACGAGAGAATTTAATGTTAATTTGTTAATTAATATCATTGCATGCAATGAATTGACCACTGCATGTCGTGCTAGTTAGTCTCAAGTCATTAAAAATATACATGCCTCACGTCTCTTATTGGTTGATTCCTTTATTCATGTCAAAAAACAAGAAAGGAGGTGAAAGTTAATGCACCGTGGCTTAATGTTTTGGTATTATTTGGTTTTCGTAAGATGAGTTATACGCCGAGACGAAGGGAGTACTTCAATTCATGGGTAAGGCGGGTAATGTTATCCCATCCTCATCCCCGTCCTGCACGCTCGGTACGTAAGGTATTTGACCCACTAACTTCTAGATGGGCATTCAAGATCGCACATGTGCCCTAATAGAGTAATTACCCATGGGGACGCAGGTAACAGTAAACCATGCATTGCTAGCTTATACATGTGTCAAAGCTTATCTCGAATAAGATATTACTTTGATCATGACATCTTGGTCCCATGCCGGGAAATCATGCATATTTTCATGTACTTCGGCACATTTTTCAAATTTTGACTTTAAAAACCTAGATTCCCAATGCTTTTGTGTCAAAACCGTCACTCAAGATGTTTGTAACTCCTTCAAATTTATTGCATGTGGCATATATATGGAAGCAAGTAGTACATAAATATGATTTTCCGGTGGTGGTTGTCAAACTATTTAAGTTTTGAACTATGTCCATTAAATTTCTGGAAACTAACTTCATGTATAAAAATGCCAATTGAATGCGTAATTTTTTTCAAATTTTAGAATGACGGTCGTATTCGTGCATTGCATTAGTGAAAAAAAACTAGGCGGAATGAGTCAGCAATCCATTTTGTCATCACACAACACCCCACGTCCCCTCTCGGAACTATACGAGCATGCTCGTGGTGCTCCGGTATGTGAGAGGCATGTGTAAAAGCTTATCTCGAACAAGCCGTCACTTTGTCCATGACATCTTGGCGGCATGTAGAGAAATAATGCTGATTTTCATGTACTTCATAGCATTTTTATTTATTTATTGTATTTGAAAACCTAGAACATTCTCAATGCTTGTGTACAAACCATTACTCAAGATGTGTGGAACTCCTTCAAATTTATTGCACGTGGCATATAGACGGAAGCACTAGTACATATATAAAAATGTTTTTCCCATTGTTTTTGCTTCATCTTGATCATGTCCATGTGTTTTAGTATTGAATTATAGCCACTACATATCTAGAAACTAACTTCATGTACAAAAAGGCTCATTGAACCCCGAAAATGTCCAAATTTCTGGTTGCCAGACGTATTTGTGCATTGTAATGAATTCAGAAAAAGGTAGGCCAAACGAGACAATGACTAGTAGCTCGTAATCAAACAAGGCTCATGTCCCCTCTCGGAACAACGACTCTTCGTGTGATGCTACGTTTTGTGAGAGGCATATCTCAAAGTTTATCTCGAACAAGTCGTTACTTTGACCACGACATCTTGGCCCCACGTCGGGAAATCATGCAGATTATTATCATGTACTTCAGAGGATTTTTTGAATTTTTAGAATTTTAAACCTAGATCCCCAATGCATGCACGTGTGTCAAAACCGTTACCCAAGACATTTGGAACTCCTTAAAATTTATTGCAACCGGCATATATAGGGAGGTAGGTAATACATAAATATGATTTTTCCACCACTTTATCCTTCATCTTGCATGTTCGTGTGTTACAAATTTGAATTATGGCCATAAAATTTGTACATAAATATGGAACCGTGTTTAACTAATGTATAAAAATGCCAATTGAACCCCGAATATTTCCTAATTTTAGGATGGCGTTAGTGGATTTTGACGGTAGGGATTTTTTTCTTACAAATAAAACAATATCCGTTACCGCTGTACCCAAAATTAGTTTTACAACTCAATACAAAAAGTGAACTGCGTACACACGGTTCCATACGGAAACCGTTTGCGATGAAAATTCACGGTTCTATTTATGTCTTACGAGGGAAGCTTCGTTGGCTTCGTCTAGCTCGGATTCCATTCACCCTTGACCCCCGTTCCCCATCAAACCCTCTATGCAAAGAATGACGCCATGAGAATGCTTCCTAAGGGTGCGTACGACTGCCCCCTCGGCCCCGAGCGCTCCCGCCTCTGCCGAGAACGTGGCTGCCTTAGCCGAGAGCGTAGCCGCATCCGCCTTAAGCATGGACACCTCAGCCGAGAGCGTAGTCGCATCCGCCTTAAGTGCGGCCGCATCCGCGGCAAGGGCCTCTGCGGCGGTCGACAGGGCTTCTGCGGCGGCCGAAAGGGCATCCATAGGCGCGGAGACGGTAGCTGCAGCTGCTATGCCGATAGCTGGAAACGCCAAGAGCGCTCGAGCAATGTGTCATGATGTGGATGCCGCCCTTGCCCGGGTCGAGGCCATCCAGGCCTATATCATCGGGAACACCAACGCCAAGATACTCCAAGCTTCGCCAGAATCCAGCATGAACCACACGTCCGAAGAGGCAGCTGTTGCGGATGCCGAGATGAATGTCGACGATGCAGCGGCGGAGGCCATGGATCCCTTTCCGCGTGAGATCCCTGAGCGAGAGCTAGAGATGTGGGAGGCATCTGACAGCGCCGAGTCCTCGGAGGAGTTGCGCGTGGCTCAGGAGGAGGTCGAGAAGCGCCTATCCATCAAGGAATCAGCGGTGGAGTACCAACACGAGCTATGGTGCTACCGCTTCTACGAGTACTAGGAATATAAGGGCAACACCAATGACAAGGACAACGCCGAGGATGAGCACGTTGTCGCGGTCGAAGTCATCCTGGGGGACGCGGAATCCCGCACCAGTGGAATGTCGCCCAAACAAGTCGTTGACATCTCATCGAACAGCGGCAAGGCATAGGGCGACTGCTCGTCGGCGTCTTTGTTAAAATTATGTGTATTACTAATAGCCTTTGTTCAAAGAGTCGGTCTTTTGTGAGAGCTATGTCTAGTTCAAACAGCTTGATTATTTAGTGAACTTGCTCGGTTTAGTAACTATGAGCTATGTGTGTCCGCTATTTTCTATACCCAAGTTAGTACCTGGTGTTACATTATGAAATGACGTGGATGTGCACTATAACTAGGGAATACATGGGGAGAGGCGAATTTTTGTATGTCCTATATCATCACACACGATAAAAGATGAAAGACCATGTCTGACAAATCTTTGCGCGCCAAGATTCCCTACAACGAGCAAAAAAATTCGCTGACGGTCGAAAGGGCCACATTTCCCGTGCAACCCCTCCACCCCCCACCCGCTGCTGCCCACATCTTTGCCTCTAGCATCCAACCGCCGTGGACACGCCATGGTCTCCTCGAGTGACTCCTCAAGCGGTATCTCCGACGACGACGAATCTCTCACCACCCAGGTATTCATCTCTCTTCTCTCTATCTCAACCAGGCGTAGAGTTTTGTTTTGGGATTGGGGATTTTAAATCGGCAGGTCCATTTGCGCCATTTTTTCTCTTTTAGCTCCCTAGGACAATCACTTCCAATGAATGGAGAGGGGTAGCTGAAGACCTACCTGTTCATGATCAACATCAATTTCAATCTATGAAGTTACAACCTTTTGAATCTGGGTACAGTGGGAGGAAGTTTATGCGACGTGCAAAGAAGGTGAGCCTAACTCTCATCGCTGGAAAGCATTTGTTATATTAGTTGTGATTCAAACTTCCCGTGTGCTATTTGATTATGGATGTGATTAAGACACTGTCATAGTTTTAACCTGAAGGCATATTGACAGCAAGAAAACTATATGCGACATGACTTATCATTGCATGAAAATTTAGTGAAAGGTAGTACATGAAGCACTTCATTTCATTCACGACGAGCAAGGTCTAATTATGCACAGAAACATGGCTAGCATCAACACAACATGGCAATCTGAAATAAACATATTCTTAGACTTAGTGAAAAAAATACATGTTGCAAGACAGTAGTTTTTAACAGATTGGAATGTTTGACAGCAGAATGTACATATCTGTCACTATTAATTTGTTTTCATTCAAACGCTGCCGATGTGCGTCCTATACTACAAAGACTGTTGCATTTATGTTTAGCTTCTTGGTAAAATTGGCAATTTGTTATTACACATGACAGAAACAGAGGAGGGACGAGTACTAGTGCATCCTACTACGAAGACTCTTTGAGCAGAACCATGGCATTGCCGATGAAGACCCATGTAATCCAGGTTCTGATGAAGACCCACTTGAAGCACAAAAGTAAAAGCATGGCCAGCCATTTCTTGTTGGAGAATACTTTGATGAGTGCAGTTCCAGTAGTTACAAGTTACATAAATATTGCACGGACAAAATGTCAAAAGGAGAAGATCATAACATTGTGGAATTGCAGTATGACCGTCATCATTTCTATCACGTTCTAGGTACCATCAGTGTGGAATTCGAGGACTTTCATCTCTTCAACTTTGGCGCGCTTGCTGCCACTCTTGTCAAATGCTTGATCTTGTAAGTACTTCACAAACTCTGATCAACTTCTCCATACAAGGTTGTAAATGATAAAAAAGCTAACTATAATGTATTCCTCTCAGGGGATTGATGATGCAAAGAACACCAAGGGTGCATGTGTATTTCATAGATCCTGATTTACCAAACGATGTTTTGTTACAAGATAATCACTCATGCATGGCTTCCATTGATTGTGTTCCCAAGATCTTGTTCGACTTACAGATAGGAGAATTCTTCAAGTGGCCATATTATGAAGAGTAAGTTAAATATACAACCACACATACATTGATCGTCTTTCAGTTTTAGACATAGTTGGTATGTTCAAAGTTTTCTTAAACTGTAGAGGTCACTGGATTTTGGTGATCATTGTTCCAAAACACAACCGAGCTTACTACATGGATTTACTTAGAGAGTTAAATGCGCCTCAGGATCTGAGTCATCTTTAGGATTTCATGGATAGGTATTGAATTCTTTGATGTTAATGTGTTGTGTTCATATCTGGTTCCAGAATTGAGTGTGTGAAAATTCATCTTCATTTGCAGTCTATTGTCAAAGAACATAACTTTAGGGGAGTTAAGGTTCGACCACCAAAAACCTCTGCAGCACGTGATGGTTTCATCGGTAAGACAATGATATCTATTTTCAGAAAATGCTAGTCAGATGTTCAAATTTCTAAGTAAACCTCTTTCTATTCTCCAAAGAAAAAACAACTTATACTGGTCATGTTGTTCCTAACAGGACAAATACATGACTAATACTGTACAAAAACTTTCAGTGTCCTCGGCAAAAACAAGGTACTAGCCTATGTAGATACTACGTTTGTGCACACGTGATGAACCTATGAAGACATGTTGAATGCGGTGTCCATGCTGACGGGATAAAACCAGTAAGTCTGTTTCTTAATTACTATCTTCTACTCCACACGTATATCACATTCTGATCTAAAAGTCATGCAACTGATCTTCAGACCAATGACTTCTGAACTGATCGCCAATGATGAATTGTTGTCTGTTAGGAAATTTATCAGCACCTTCTTTGTGAAACACCATATAAAGCCATCTAAAGATGTCAAAGATTTCCGGATTCAAATCTCCTAAAAATAATTACGCATTCATATAGTGTTATCAGTTAAACATATACACATGGATGCACTATTTTCCACGTGATCATGTATTCTTATTTCGTACAATATGTTTATTTATTGGATATGTCGGTTTAACAGTAGTGGAATTCAGCTACATTTTTCTCAATTGTATATTGTCATGAATTATGATGAATCCTGTGCTTGTGGACACTATTCCTTCAATTGCATATTGTGGCGAATTATGATGAATGTTCTTCATGTGGACACTATTTGTTGATTGCATATTGTGGCGAATTTGCTATCTGCACGGTGAATTAAATGCGATATTTTATAATAACCTGGCAATTTCAGTGCACACGGTTCAAGCAACTAAGCGTGTACGATCCATAAGGGAAAGCACACGCAACTCGTAGCGCAACCGCCTGTAGTACACAGGAAAAGGACACCAGATATAATCTAAAAATATTGGTGATACATAAGAAATCGCGAACGGTTTGCAACACTTGTACGTGTGCGTAGGAGATACTCAGTCTTTTGCGATAGCTCCGTATCTCACACATCAGCCAACAGGAAACCATGCCCAGTGCAAAGACCATCCCACACGTACATTTTTCGGGAAACATGTCTGATGATGTTATACATGTACAATTTTTGGGTAACGTTTTGCAAACAGTCAAAGGTCAAACTCCGTTTGTTTTCCATCAACAATTAGACGCGTTTCACTCGTCTTGGACGTGTGTGATTGATCCCAAATCCCACATGTACCCCCAAAAGAATATGTGTGTGATATGTTCCTGCACCGCACATGCTTATATTTGCAGATCGTTTGCGTTGTTGGCCACCATCGCCGACGGGTTTGCGATGTCGTGTGGGATGCACCCCCCTATCGCCCATACATGCAAGGCGATGGTTTGTAACCACATCGTGGAAAGGGGTTAAAAACCATTTGTATAGCACGTTGCTGCACTAGTGTCATGATATTCTTTACGAGATGAGTTCCACCTACTTGCTTTTCGGCTTGACAAGCACTACAAAGTCTATGTTTTTCAAAGATAACATCTTTAACACCAAGAATATCACCTTTGATGAGTTTGTCTTGATTACCCATACCAACATGTCCTAATCTTCTATGCCAAAGCCAACCTTTAGAATATTTTGCAATAAGACAAGTATGAGGCTCGGATATCTTAGTAAAATCAACAATATATAGATCACATCTATGAAATCAAGTAAATACCATGCTATGGTTATCTTGGGAAACACTCGGCAATCTACTTTTGTAAATAGCACATTAAAACCGAAGTGAGCAAGTCTAGATACAGAAAGAAGATTGTAGACAAGGGATTCAACAAGCATGACATTTTGAATAGAGATATCAATAGATATGGCCACCTTACAAATACCAAGTACCTTACCCTTGGAGTTATCTCAAAAAGTTACATACCTTCGCGGTCCATGGTTTGGTGTGATTTCTTGAAACATGTCTCTATCTCCAGTCATATGATCGGTGCATCCACTGTCGAGAATCCATTAGTTTCCTCCGGCCATGTAATCTTTGAAGTTTGCCATGAGACTTAGACTCTTCATAGTCTTCTCACACTCGATGTCAAATAACTCATCTTCTTCATAGTGGCCATGTTCCACGTTTTCAACATCAAGTGGGATATCCTAGTCATAAGAGACAAGAGATTTGTTAGGCTTGAGATAATGACAATGTTCAAGTTTATGAATGTGAATGGCTTCAAAGATAATGTTATTGATTGTAGTGACATCTCCTTTAGAACGCATGAGGTCTCAAAGCTCAAATATGCATTTATCAAAGTTAGGATTACTAGGCTTCATTAAGTGAAAGGCAATAGATTTATGAAGAATTTCATCAAGATTACTTAATGAATAACTTGGATATCGTTTATCCAAATCATTCCACAAAGTATAAAGACATTCAAAATTCTTCATTTGATCAAACACAAATCTAGGCAATCCTTTGATAATGAGATTAAAAGTTCTAAGATTGCGAAGCATATCAATTTCGTCTTCCTGTGTGGAGTCGAATAGGAAAACTTGGTGGCACTGATTTTGTGTGGTAAGGTTTGGACAGAGTATTTTTTTGTGGGCGAGCTTGTGGGTGTTTTTGTTGTCTAGCACTCGTCCACGTGGAGCAATTTGTTCACCAACATTACCTCACCCCGTTTTAATAGTATTGGCTTTCCTATGGACTCAAAGTGATTTATCACAAAGTAAAATGTAGAGTATTCATGCTTGTAGCTTTGCCAATCCAATTCCTTCTTCTTCTTCTTCTTCTTCTTCTTGGGGAATCTCCTCCCACCCTTTTGCCAACACTCTGTGTGTACTAAACCTAAAATAAACTAGGTAGAAATATTAGTAAATAGGCAATGTATGTAGTCATGAATTATCAAAACCACCAAGCTAGCATATGTGCTTTCACACCTACGCTCACCTCACTCCGGAGTGACGCCTGCAAATCGAGGCAGAGATGTAGGCTTCCCATGCCGCCCACATCATTGTGGGTCTCCTTCCGGATTCACCGGAGACGGGCGAGGAGGAGCTCGAGGAGGAGCATCAGCGGACGGCCATGGAGGAGGATGACCCGGAGGTGGAGGCGGAGTTCGCCGTCGACCAGTCAAAGGAGATGGCGCAGCAGCAGGCCATCTTGGATTCCATCCGGGATGCGACCGAGGTGGAGGCCAACCGCCGGTTCATCCGGTAGAGGCAAGCGGATCAAGCTGATGCCCTGTTCGATGAGCAGAGGTGGAGATAGAGGAAGAGGAGGTGGCAACGGAGCACCCATAGGCGCCATAGGGAGTCGAGCTACGATAGGCGGTCATTTACTAGCCGGAGGGCACGAAGATCATCGACATCTCCAATGAAGAGTAGATAGGTTTTATGTAGTACGAGGTTTTACATATTGCATGCTTTTGTATGGATTTACCCTTCCTAATATGAGCTGTCTGGTTGTGTAATGAAGATTTCAACCTTATATGAGCCATGTAGATGTTGAAAAAGAAGAAGGAAAACAAACTATTTTTTGCATGATTAAAATAATTTGGTAGCCCATTTTTTACTTGTTGGTGGCCATATTGCATGAAACAAAATAGTGCAATCAAATCAATAAAAAAAGGTGCAATCAAATCAATAAAGAAGAAAAACGGTGTAATCAAATCAATAAAAAATTAAAAATTGAACCTGTGCATGCACCATTTTATAGGCCTCTTTTATGTTTGTGGGCCTTTGACACTCAACGCCTTGCGAAGGCCGAACAAGTACTTGGTTTCATTTTGGGACAAACGACTAGGCGAGCAGAACCAACCTCTCGTGGATCGCCCAACGATCCAACGATGCGGAGACGTCCATGTGATCCAACGGCACCTGCGCGCAGCCTGCCCTCGGAGTTCCTTCTAGAAGACCATGTATGAGGTTTGTCGCTTTGCACTAGGGTATGATCAGATGGCTCTAGTTCGACACTAGGGTTTGGAGAGATGGTGTGGAGTTTTGAGCCGGTCAGGGGGGTTATCTTAGGTTTGACCAGCTTTCAAATGACCTTAACTAATTCAAAAAAATAAAAAAATTAGAAAACCTTCGCGGCTCGTCGTCTTATAACACATAGTTACCATAAAAATATATAAACTTGGTTTAGGGACATTTTTATGGAAAATGTTATTTTAAGGTAAGCTACCATTTCCAAGTTCAAATGAGCAGAATTAATTCCAAAAAAATCAAAAAATGGAAGACCTGCGCACAATGTCGTTGTATGTGACATGGTTATGGCAAAAAAATCTTTGTTTATGAACATTTCCATGCAAACTCCTTCACACAGCTATCACGTGCGAGATTGTATAAAGTTCAAAAAGAGAGTGATAGTGGGTTTAGGTTTATGAAAAAATAAAAAATAAAAAATCACCAAAGAATAGTTTTAGTGTGACTAAGAAGGATCTAAACTTAGTTTTTCATTATTGAAATTTTAAACTATTTTTATAATGTTTTTTATTAGAAATGGTTTATTTGCCCTAACTTCCGAAGCTCATCAACATAGGCTAACATGGTCATTTTGCAAGAAAGGGTTAGTTCTAATATGTATTATTCTTGGACTGTATTTTTATTTTATTTGTTGTTAGATCATCGCAACCTAGGCTAACATGATCATTGCAACATCACACCACAAAGCAATGGATTTCAAATGTTGCTTATAATTCAAAGGTTAGTCCCAAATCAACTTCAAACTTCACATCACATTCAAACATCATATCGTATCACATCAACATGCATTAAGTTTAATTATACATTAACGCCAGCCACAAAGGTCGGCGATAGTTCACAAGTCTGCCACGCATTAACTAAAAACATTAAAAATAAAATAAAAATGAGGAGGCACGCTTCCCTAGGCGGCGGCAGCGGCGGGGCCGGTGAGGTCGGTGCCGGGCCAGCCCAGGGGAACATCATATCCCAGGCGGTTGCAAAATCGTCTGCCGGTGGCTGCATCGTTGCTGTCTGGGTTTCGGCACGACACTCCTCCTCCTTTGCCTCGGCGTCTGCTACCTCTTGAGCATGCGTTGGTTTTCCCTTGAAGAGGAAAGGGTGATGCAGAAAAGTAGATAAGTATTTCCCTCGGTTTAATAGAACCAAGGTATCGATCCATTAGGAGGAACAAGCAAGTCAATAATGATACACCTACACAAATAATCAAACTCTTGCACCAAATGTTATAAAAGGGGTTTTCAATACGATAGAGATAGATATAAGGAGTGCGGAAAGTAAAAGGTAAATAAATTGCAGCAAGTATAGATCTGAAAATATATGATGGAAAATAGACTGGGGGCATAGGTTTCACTAGAGGCTTCTCTCTTGAAGGCAAATATCATGGTGGGTAAACAAATTACTGTCAAGCAATTGATAGAAAAGCAAATAATCATGTAGCTATCCAAGGCAATGATCATGCATATAGGCATCACATCCGTGACAAGTAGACCGAAACAATTCTCCATCTACTACTATTACTCCACACATCGACTGACTCCTGCCAGCATCTAGAGTATTAAGTTCATGAAGAACATAGTAACGCATTAAGAAAGATGACATGATGTAGAGGGATAAACTCAAGCAATATGATGAAAACACCATCTTGTTACCCTTGATGGCAACAATGCAATACGTGCCTCGCTACCCCTACTTTGTTACTGGGTGAGGACATCACAAGATTGAACCCAAAACCAAGCACTTCTCCCAAACTGGGTGAGGACACCGCAAGAATAACCAATCTAGTTGGCCAAACCAAACCAATAGCTCGAAGAGACTAGCAAGGATATGAAATCATGCATATAATAAATCAGAGGAGATTCAAATAAGATTCATGGATAATCTGAACATAAACTCACAATTCATCGGATCTTGACAAACACACCACAAAACAAGATTACATCGGAAAGATCTCCATGAAGATCATGAAGAACATGGTATTGAAGATCAAAGAGAGAGAAGAATCCATCTACCTACTAGCTATGGACCCGTATGTATGTGGTGGACTACTCACGCATCATCGAAGGGGCAATGGAGTTCATGTAGATGCCCTCCCTGATCTATTCCCCCTCCGGCAGATTACCGGAGAAGGCTCCAAGATTGGATCTCTCGGGAACTGAGGTTTCCGGCGGTGGAAAAGTATTTCCGTGGCTTGTTATAATGTTGGGGGAATATTTGGGAATTTATAGGCCAGAGAATAGGGTTAGGAGACCTGCCAGGGAACGACAAGCCTGCTAGGCGCGGCTAGGGGGGCCTTGCCAGCAGGCTTGTGGCGCCCAGGCACCTCCCCTGACGTGCACTCCAAGCTTGGATCACTTGTTTCCTTCCAGAAAAATTCCTTCCGAAGGTTTTATTTCGTTTGGACTCCGTTTAATATTCCATATCTGCAAAACTCAAAAACAAGGAAAAAACAAAAACTAGCACTTGGCTCTAGATTAATAGGTTAGTCCCAAAAATGATATAAAGTAGCATATTAATGCATATAAAACATTCAAAACGTATAATATATTAGCATGCCATCATCAAAAATTATAGATACGTTGGAGACGTATCAGCATCCTTCTCCAACTCCTCGAGCCGCTGACCCTCGCGACGCTCCGCCCGCAAGTGCTAATGTTGCCAGAACTCCAGGTAGACCCACTCCTGCTCCGGCATCGGCAGCATCCAGACGGGTGGCATGCTCACCCACTCACGCACCACCCCCTCCCATATGTACTCCTCGGGCTTGAGGGCGGTCAGCGCTATCTCGAGTTTGGTGAGGGACGATGTGGCCAGCGGCGGCACGATGCAGTCATCGGCAAAGAAGAGCGCAATGCCCCCCCGCCATCCACACCTGGTAAGCCGCCTTCTCCTCCACCTTGTGTTGTGCTTCCTCCTCACTTTCACACAGGGCAGTTGCCAGCGCCTCCTGGTATGCGGCCTCGGCCTCTTAGTCCTCATCGTGCACGACGAGGGGCGGCGGGGTGCCAGCCTGCACGTCACGGATGCCATGCCGACGCTACTCCTAGTGCTCAAGCGCAAATTAGACCTACCAATCGGGAGAGTCTTTAGCGCAAGCCAGGTTGAGCCACTGCTCAGGCATGAGCTGCTGCCACCAGCGCCTTGCCTCCTCCGTATGCGCTCGTGCTGACCATGGCACCGCCACCACTGGTATCCTCTTTGGATCCAAGTGCTAGTCATGTGGCAGGACCACACCGGGGTAGGGAGAGGGATGTGATGCTCCTAGTTCCACCTCGACTGGTGCATTGGGTCACAATCTGCTGCCGAGGAAGATGGGAAGACAACAGCGGGGGTAGCGTGTGCCAAGCGGTGGAGGAACTTGCCCTTGTTCTTGTCGGAGCTCGAGCAGGACCGAAGATGCCCATGGTGGCTAATTGACAGGGTTTGTCGCCAGTGGGTTAGGATTTGTAGATCCTGTCGGGAATGGAGGGGGCAGGATTCACTTTGGAACAGTGAAAACTACTGTGGAGAGACCAGTCCATGGGTTTCCACTTAAAGAAGGATGATGACTCGAACATGGGTGGTTGACGCCCGAGGCCCGCCGTGTGTGCGCATTTACTTTGGTACGTGGGAGTAGTTGGAAGGCTGTCACGCGTCCCCGAAGCGGACGAGAAGAAAGCGCGTGTGTGTCCGTTCGGCGTCCTTGTGGCCGGAAATGGGGTGGGCCGAACTTGCTCGTTAGGACCAACGGGCGACATAGTCCAGCGCGGCCCTACTTGTCAGTAGTTAACGGTCAAACCATTGACCCGACGACATCCCCTGGTGTGACCATTTCTGAAGGTTTCAGACAAGGGAGTGTGGAAAAGTGAGCAAATGTTAAGAGTGTGGGGATGAATGAGTAGAGCAACGGAACCAGGGGCATAGATGTAAAAAAAATCCCTAATGGATTTTTCTAGGTCATAATATGTGTCGAGGAAGAAAATGGAGTCCGGGAGGTACACGAGGTGCTCCCAAGCAATCAGGGCACACCCAGGGGGCTGGTCGTGCCCTGTTGGCTTGGGAGTCCCTTGTGGGTCCCCCTGAATGGCTTTTATTTTTGGATTTTTTCCAAAATACCAAAACCAACAGTAAATATATTGATGCAATTTTTGTAGTCGGTTTACTTATCATATCACATACCTACCCCTTTTCGGGTGTCTGGAGTGTTCCGGAAGGTCTCTCTTTTGTGTTCTCCCGGTGCCATCACTTGAATAATATTAGTTTCAACATTAATGGGCATACGTGAGATGTATGTTTAATTACTTGCCCATTAATCTCTCTTGGATGTGTGCCTTCGACATTGTTGATTTTAATGGCTCCGGAGAGATAAACTTCTTTGACGATATAGGGTCCCTCCCATTTTAAGAGAAGTTTTCCTGCAAAAAATATGAAACAAGACTTGTACAATAGAACTTGATCACCTGTTTTAAATTCTCATTTTTTGGATTCTTTTTTGATGCCATCTCTGAACTTTTTATTTCAACAACTCGGCACTTTCATAAGTTGTGTCCTCCTTTCATCTAAGGAGATAATATCAAATAACCCCTTTTCACTAACAAGTTTGAAATCATAGTTAAGTTCTTTAATTGCCCAATAAGCTTTATGTTCTAAATCGAGATTTAAATGACATGCCTTTCCATATATCATCTTATATGGGGACATTCCCATTGGGTAAATAACATGTTTGCTCATGATGTATTGAATCGAGATCGAACAAGCGAAACATATTTACAAAAACGCAAAACAAGAAGAGTTCATACAAGCTTCCTTTGCCACGATCACTTCATCAAATATTGTCATTATTACCTTTCACTTGCACGACCGACTGGTGTGATAATAATAATAGTGCAAGAATGTCTTGGACTAACTTGGAATCTGCAGGACGGTTTTATGCACAGGAGAAGACAAGGTAATGTTGGTTTTTTGTTCGATTAACAATAAAGCATATAGGAGCTACTCAATATTTTCAGCGTGGTCTTCTCCTTTAAATGACTCAACGAAAGGAAAATAAATTCGGAGAAACACACTGAAATATTTTTGGATTTTTTGTTTTTCTCAAGAAAGCAAACAAACAAAGGAAAACAAGAATGAGAAAAATTATTTACACGGGAAAGCTCCCAACATGCGAAGGAAATGTTTTTGGGTTTTATTTTTAGTATAATTAAATGGGAAAGAAAAAACGAAAAGAAGCAAGAATTTTTGGATTTTTAGAAAAAATCAAACACACAAGAAGGCAGAAAAATAAAGCTAACATGGATATACAATGCAAGAGGATAAACACCGATAGTTTATATGAAGTGTGTGAACATGAATGTAATGTCGATAAGAAATACATACCCCCCAAGCTTAGGCATTTGCCTAGCTTGGTGATAACCATCAGAATAATTCATCTGGTCCTGGGGGAAAGTAGTTGGGCTGAGGCACCTAAGCATCACACTCTTGGGTTGCATCTTGCGCCTCGGCCAACACGTTCCGGTAAGCAATAATATCTAGTAGCATGATGGTGTATCCATTCCTCGCATGATAGTGAAACAAAACAGGGTGCAGGCAACACAATAATATCGTGAGTATCCTCGTTGAATACTAAGTTTTAACGAATGTGTTGTCGTGGCTAAGGTTCCTCAATGAACTGGCGTGGCATAAATATGACCATGAACATTGCCCTTAGTTCGGTTAAGATACAAGCGGCGCGCGATAGTAGCTCCTAAGTTATAAGTGTTATTACCATAAAGTGTGTGGAGCAAAATAGCAAGGGCGGGGCACTGAGGCGACCACCCTGCTCCATAGCAGTTATGCATTTTCCAATAAACAAAGAGAAATGGTGCACGGACAAAAAATGCAAACTAGTGGCCCTAGCGTTTGATACACCCTAGTTTCTCCCACAGTTAAGGTGAGGAGGAAATCCTCAAACTCCTCGGGCTTAGGATCACGCATTCTCCCATTAGAGGGAAGCACGATACATCAAAAAACTCATCCAGAGGCATTTCATAGTTTGTTGCATATAAATCAAAGCATACTGTGGGAGAACCGAGCCAATTTGAGAAGTAAAAAATTTTGCACGAAGGAATTAGTAAGGAGATAGTATTGGTCACACTCATCTATGAGGAAGTTGGCCAGCCTGACATTGGCAACGAATTGCATAAATTCTTGATAGAAACCCGCTGCGCTCATGAATGGCACATGTGGCCATTCACAGGGCCTAACCTCTATGTGGCGGAAAAAATTGATCTCACGATCTTAAGTCCTCCCAACAACTCCCTTGGGGATCCGGCTCGAGGAAACTTTCCTTAGGAAATTCATTTCCCTAAGCACAAATTTATGAAATTTTTGAGCCACAAATTTATGTCAATAAAACTTTATAAGATTGATAGGAACTACTCATATAGGTACCTAGAGGCCATATAAAGCATTCATACTACTTAGAACTCAATGTTTTCAACATGCAAGCTTATTTTCTGTAGCACCAAGTCTAGAAAAATATGCAATATATAAAACACTAAAGCATAAACTAATTGTAGGAATGGGAGAGTCACATACCAAGGAGCAATTCCTCAAAACAGTTCTGGAAACGGAGTTCCGAGCAAAAAAGAACAAAAATTCTAGCTTCGGGTGGAAGAACACACGAGAGAGAGAGAGAGCTAGATAATTTTTGCTAGAGGTTAGGGATGAGGTGAGCCGAAGGATAAGAAGGGGGGGTTGTGGGCCCCACAAGCCATTAGGGTGTGCCTAGGGGGGTGGGCGTGTCCTGTTGGCCTATGGCGCATAGGTGCACCTCCCTGTTGTATTTTTAGTACCAAAAGTTCTTAAATATTCTAGAAATATTCATGTTAAATTTTTTGGCAATCTTAGAATTTTTATTTTTGGGTCATTTTTTATTGCGTGCGAAAATCATAAAACAGGATAATCAAGCTATTTTATTTTTTTATCTAAAAGTAGCACAAGATAAACTTGTGATACAAAGAGTTGTGCATACTGAATTCGTCAATCACATGTCTTTCAAAAAGGACCCATTAATAAGGTTGATCAAGTCTTGTTAATAACCGTTTCCGAGGGACATGAAACCGTAGAATTTTTGCATAAAACTAATTTACATCAATGGGGATTTGTATCTCCCCAACAATAAGATTACAATATTTGTTCTTGGCAGTAGGTAGATACATTTTAAAACCTCCAATGATAACCATGGCACTAGGCTCAATGACATTAATATTATTAATCAAAATTTGCTTCTCCGAAAATGCATAGTATGTTGTTTGCCATTTCCGTGAAAAGTAACCTTGCTTTTGTTGCAATCAATAACATCCCGTGCAGTATTTAGAAAGGGTCTAACAAGGATGATCGACATGTTGTCGTCCTCGGGCATATCAAGAAAAACAAAGTTTGTTAAGATAGTAACACTTGCAACAACAACAACAACAACAGGAACGTCCTCACAATTTCCAATAGGTAAAGCAGTGGATTTATCAGCCATTTGAAAAGATATCTCAGTAGGTGTAAGCTAATTCAAATCAGGTCTTTTATATAGAGAGCAAGGCATAACACTAACACCTGCTCCTAAATCACATAAAGCAGTTTTAACATAACTTCTTTTAATAGAGCAAGGTATTGTGCGTAAACCCGGACCTTCCAACTTCTTAGATACTCCACCATCAAAAGAATAATTAGCAAGCATGGTAGCAATTTCAGTTTCAGGTATTTTTCTTTTGTTGGTAATAATATTCGTCATATACTGAGCATATGGAGGCATTTTCAATATATCAGTCAAGCGAGTGTGCAAAAAGGACATGTCCAATCATTTCAACAAAGCATTCAAAATCTTCATCGTCTTTACTTTTACAAGACTTACGAGGGAATGGCAAGGGTTTTTGAACCCATGGCTCTCTTTCCCTACCATGTGATGAGGACATGAAAACCATTGAACCCTTAGAGTCGAGGACAACTCCTTTTCAAGAGGAGGAGGATGATGAGGACATCCCACCCATGAACATCACACCACCAGTCATCAAAGGTCCAATCACAAGAAGTTGCGCAAACCAAATACATGATCAAGTGAACGCTAACTTAAGTTTATCATTTGACCTTGAAAACATGGTTGTGCCTTCACCTCCTTCGTTGTTGGTTGAACTCAGGTGCAACATCGAAGAATACCAACAACACTTTTAGTGCGTGCCGAAACAGTGTATTATGATGAAGAAATAGAGTTATGAAGAAATATGTGGTCTATTGAAGAAACATTGTTTTGGCACTGTCGAAATGTTATGCACGATTTTGGATAACCTGACTTGCGAAAGGTTTCCGAAACTCGAGTTTGCTACTGAAGGAAACATTGTTCGACTCCAGTAAACAATGTTTGGTTGGGAACTACCAACCACCTCCAACTAGAGATCTCGAGAAGCTACCTCATTAAGTCTCAAGCCATTTAGTCAAACCAAAGTTGGTTCTCTTTCACACCTAAGATGGTTCCCAAAGCTAGTTTGTTTTCACACCTAACTAGGGGGTTGTCCCTATTACAAATAGGCTAGGTCTTCCCTTCTTGAGGGACTTTTGCCATTTCTATCAAAAACCAAGACATCGACTCCTCCTGAGATTGGAGAGTCTCTTGTTATCCTTATTCTCTTGATTCCTTAATTCATGCTCCATGACTAGATCGTGTTGTGTGGATTAGAGTCTGTAGTTTCCTTGCGGATTGCACCTGTCCTGTGCTCCATGACTTGAGTGTGGTTGTGTGGGGTAGTATTGCGAGTTGCGGATCGGCAAATGTTCGGATTTCAGGCTTCGATGAGCATCCTCCTTGTCGGTTCATCTCTTATTTTCCATTTTTGGCTGCTTGCAGGTAGTTATCCCCATGCTCTTATCGATCCTACGCAGTAAAGATCAGACCTCCCCTTGTACACCTTCTGCTCCGTAGACGGTGTCTTATAATGTGGTATTCAGAGTAAGGTTTACATGGTAGGATATGTATCCTTTGTTTCTAGATCTATCCTTTTTAGTTTTTTTTCCTCGTCCTAAAGTCCAAAGGCAAAAGGCCACACACAAAATACAAGCCTTTGTTTGCTGAGATCTAGTTGTTTGCTTTCCTCTTTGTGTTTGCACAAAGTTATATCCAAAGTTGCTGCAATTTTTTTTCTCTGAGTCTTGTTGTTGGATCTATTGTGTCGCAAAAAATAGAGAGAGAAAAGAAAAAACAAAATAGAGAAAAAACAAAAAAAGAGAAAGTGTTGAGAAAGTGGGAAATCATATTCAGTTTGGTGAGAAATTTCAGAAGTGGTATTGGCAAGTGTTGCAGCTCAAACGTGGTGCAAGGATCTACAAAAAAATCTTGTTTCGTGTGGTTTGCATCGATTGGATCTCAGCACTATCCTCCTCATTTTACCCCACCAAGTGATAACCCACAAGTATAGGGGATCACAATAGTTTTCGAGGGTAGAGTATTCAACCCAAATTTATTGATTCGACAAAAGGGGAGCCAAAGAATATTCTCGAGTATTCGCAGCTGAGTAGTCAATTCAACCACACTTGAAAGACTTAATATCTGCAGCAAAGTATTCAGTAGCAAAGTAGTATGGAAGTAACGGTAATGGTAGCAAAAGTAACAGTAGCAATTTTATAGTGATTGTAACAGTAGCAGCAGAGAAGTAACTTAGCAAGGATTAATATGTGGAAAGCTCGTAGGCAATTGATCGGTGATGGATAATTATGGTGGATGCAATTCATCATGCAACAGTTATAACATAGGGTGACACAGAACTAGCTCCAATTAATCAATGTAATGTAGGCATGTATTCCATATATAGTCATACATGCTTATGGAAAAGAACTTGCATGACATCTTTTGTCCTACCCTCCCGTGGCAACGGGGACCTAATGGAAACTAAGGGATATTAAGGCCTCCTTTTAATAGAGAAACGGACTAAAGCATTAGCACTTAGTGAATACATGAACTCCTCAAACTACGATAATCACCGGAAAGAATCCCAGTTATTGTCACCATGGGGGATGCGGATCATAACTCGTAACAGGAGTCTACAACTTGCAAGATAGGTCAAGAACACATATATATTCATGAAAGCATAATAGGTTTAGATCTGAAATCATGGCACTTGGGCCCTAGTGACAAGCATTACGCATAACAAAGTCATAGCAACATCAATCTCAGAACATAGTGAATACTAGGGATCAAACCCTAACAAAACTAACTCGATTACATGATAAATCTCATGCAACCCATCACATTCTAGCAAGCCTACGATGGAATTACTCACAAACGACCGAGAGCATCATGAAATTGGTGATGAAGGATGGTTGGTGATGACGATGACGTCAATTTCCCCTCTCCGGAGCCAAAAACAGACTTCAAATCTGGTCTCCCGAGGAACAACAGGAGGTGGCAGCGGCTCCGTATCGTGAAACACGATGAACTCTTGTCTCTAAAAATTTTCTCCGTGAATAGGGTTATATGGACCTGGAGAGGAGGTCGGAGGAGCCACGAGGGCCCCACAAGCCTGCTAGGCGCGGCTAGGGGGTGGCTGCGCCTAGCAGGCTTCTGGTTTGTTGGTGGCCCCCTCTAGTTACTTCTTGTGCCAGTATTTTTTATTAATTCCAAAAATATTCTCCGTAAATTTTCAAGACGATCCGAGAACTTTTATTTCTGCACAAAAATAACACCAAGGCAATTCTGCTGAAAACAGCGTCAGTCCGGGTTAGTTCCATTCAAATCATGCAAATTAGAGTCCAAAACAAGGGGAAAAGGGTTTGGAAAAGTGGATACGATGGAGATGTATCACCAAGCTCCACCCCAAAACCATTAGCTTCTCCCCTTTCATTCGCCTGCCCACTCCCGATGTTCTACCACCGCACGACCGCCAAGGAATCATTAGAATTTGGGTAAGCAAGAAGGTGAGCTGAGTGTCTTAACATATATATTTTTCTTTGTCCGCTTTTGCGAGAGTTAACATGTTAGGCTCCAAATCGAGTGTGCATCGACATCAAAATGTGGAAGATGATTTCCCAAGGGCTCGCACAGCGCTTAGTGATGTCATTCAATAAAGTATAGTTGTGCCTTTTCAAAGGATGTTTGGAGGTCATCTTCCTATCGTGCGTAATGGGGATCAACACCGACAATGCCCCACCACCTCGCTGAGAACAAAGAACCGGCGAAGCACCATCTATGATGACCCCCATGATGGTCGTGGATGGGATGTAGATGTCCCTACCAATGGTGCCACAGCCATGAGAGTTGTACGAGGCCATGGAGACTTCACCAAGCATAGTTCTTGTGGGTATGCTGTTGCCCACAAGGAGTTCTCTTACCGTCGTGACAAGTTTGAGGGCTCCACTCCCGTTACCATGGGTCATTTTCGGCCTATGGAGGACATAATTTTACCACACCCATGTGAGAGCAATCATGCACGACCCAAAATCCCAGAACCTGAGAGTGACAAATAAGGAGAGTTGAGTGGCTCCACAAAATATCATCGAGAGTGTACACATCACAAAATCCCACCACTTGAGAGTGACAAGAAAATAGAGTTGCGTGACCCCACCAAATATGAGAGAGTGTGTACACAAGCCAAGATTCCACAACTTGAGAGTTATAAGAAATGTGATTTGAGAGACCACACAAAATTCGTGAGAGAGTGTACCCCACAAAAAATCCCACAATCTGAGAGTGATAAGAAAATAGAGTTGAGTGAAACCACCAAATGTCAAGAGTGTGCACTTCCAAAATTCCTCAAATTTAGAGTGATGGGATAGGTGATTTGAGTGATTTCGCCAAATATGAGGAAGAGTGCCCACTTCCAAAAATTCCACATATGAGAGGGGTTGAGAGGTGAGTTGAGTGACTCCACCAAATGTGAGGAAGAGTGTCCACTTCTCAACATTTCACATATTGAGAGTAATAAGAGAGGTGAGTTGAGTGACTCCACAAAATGTGAGGAAGAGTGTTCACTTTCTAACAAAATTTCGCATATTCAATGTGATAAGAAAGGTGAAATGAGTGAGTCCACCAGATGCGAGGATCAGATTATTGAACATGAGATGGCAATAGAAGGAAAGAAAAAGTTAGAGAATGATCATACACCAAGAGTGAGCCACCAACATAGTGAGGGAGTGTTTCCACAACCAAAAGCTCCACAACCAAATATGACCAAGCTCCGGGAAAAACACGGACTAGTTATGATGGTTAGGAAAAGGGATATGCGGGAATTAAGAGAACCTACTACTCCATTCTTTGTGCTGATGTAAAAGGAAACTTTATTGGCTGCTAACGACTTACCTTCAACTCCTCCTAATCACTACTAGGAAAAGGCCTGCTAGTGGCGCACCTGTTTTGGCCACTAATGGCGCACTACAGGTGCGCCACTAGCATCACGCCACTAGTAATTAATACTAATGGCGCACCCCTGGTGTGCCATTAGTATACCAGATACTAATGGCGCACCAGGGAGTGTGCCATTAGTATATCACACGGTGCGCCATTAGTATGCCTCCCAGGGGGCCATATTTACCTTGTGCTCTGGCTTACTAATGGCGCACTTGTAGATGATGTGCCACTAGTGTGCTTACTGCAGTGCGCCACTAAAGTGCAGAGTGGTGCGCCACTAGTATGAATATTAGGGATTATTTTTTTTATTTTCTAATATTTTCACAGGTTACAAAACATATTACTGCACAGAATATAGACAGCACAACATATAAACAACATATTTATCGAATACAATAGAAGATTAGTCTCCGAATACAATTCATCATATTAGTCTCCGAATTTAAAATACCGAACAAAGTTAGAACATTACAAGTCTCGAGACCACGACTTGCGAGTTTGTCTTCACATTACAAGTCGATATCGATCATCTAAACTACCATCACATAGAAGAGAGTTGCGGTCATCACGATGAGCATCATCGCGATGAAACTGGTCTTCATCCGGTTCCTCCAACGCTCCCTCCTCTCTCTCGCTAGATAGCGCGCGTATCTAGCTTCCGCCTCCGCCCTAGTGGTGTACCCTTTGTAACTGTTACCGCTGAAACGGTGAACCTGTCTCTGACACTCCTCCCAGTCGTCGTAGACTCTGGGAACCTTACCCTTGTACACGACATACGACGGCATCTCTATGCACTAGCCAAAAAAACGTTAGTAGAAATTCACAGACAATACATAAGCAATACATTAATAGCACGATTCAAGGTCCTACTAATAAATAGCATCGATTACATATAAGTTGAACGACTGTCCAAACCAAAGAGACATACAAGTTCATTAAAGTTTAATATTACAACATGAGCCAATCGACATTTCAGAACTACATAACATCACTACTTTCGACTCGACTCAGGGACCGGAGTGTGGATGAAGCCGCCGTCTTTCGTGATGGTCATGAAATCGCGGGCGTTGTCAGCCTGCATTTGTAGCGTTGTTTCTATCTCACTGTTGGACGGTTGATATCTAAGGTAGAACTTCCCCGAGGTACGAAGGACATCTTGATGGATGATTTCCACAAACTCCGACTGGATGCGATAGAATTCTTGTCTGATGTCCGCGTCCTGGATTGCCGACAAGCGTGTGGCCCAATCTTTGAGATTATTTGGTAGCAGAAGCTGATGCTGGTCCCGTACGATCGCCCGCATGTGATGGAGGGCGTAGTAGGCATCCTTCTGACTGCCAAGCGGCTGCTTGACGCAGGGGAACGTCGTATTATGGGTGAACACGTGCTTGCCGTACCTACGAATTGTCCTGCTGAAGGTGCCTCCAGATCTGGCGTAGCCGGGGAGAACATCATCAAGAACTTTCTTGATATTTGTGTAGTCTTTCTTCGAATGACGGTCCGAGTCGAAATACGTGGCCATGGAATATTTTGGGCTTAAGAAGATGAGTGTGCAATGTGTGTCACTGCACAAAACACGGAATGTTAGAAAAAACGATCGAAATCTAAGAAATCATATGTTACGGGGCGGTGAGGGGATGACTTACTCGGGAAAGTAAGGCACGAGGAAGTTATCCTTATCTGGGTTTGCCAGAATGACGCCTTCGAGGTGTGAACTCGCGACTTGCCGGTCCCCGGCGCTGACCAAGATCTTGGCACCAATGTAGAAGGGGTCGACTATCACGATGTCCAGGGTCTTGTCTCTAATGATCCGCATCTCCATACTTAGAGAAAATAGCCGAACGAAGGTGTAGTGCAGCGGATGAAGGTTAAACATAGTGAAGATGTCATCAAACTGTAGGACGATCGTACCCCTGATGGTGCTATCCACAAAGCCCTTGCCCTCTGGCACCTTGGCCACGAAAACCGGGTATGCCACATCATTCTCAGAGAGACGCCACTTCTTCAAAGAAAGAACACTGTCATGCAGACTCCGCATAGCACCGGTTGCAGCATTGAGTAGATTAGTCGGTAGCATCAGCCTACCCGCCACATGCACCCTCCTCGAGATTCCTTAGATGAAGGTGGCCCGTCCTGAGCACGGATCGTACTCGGTGCCGGCTGGCTCGCACCGCCCTTGTTATTCTTTCTTTTCCGTCCCTTCTTCTTCTACTGTAATGGGATCGAGTTCTACTCACAGACAACCTTCTTGAGTGTGTTGGAGCTGATAATATTTCGCACCTCGGCTATCTGAGGCTCGGTGAAGGTGGCAGCTGGAGGCGTCTCCTGAGAACTGAACGCCAGACGACGCCTGTTGCAATTGGGTTTCTCCGTGGTACCAGCTAGATCGCGGTCGTCTTTTGCAGGGTTGGGTTCTTGAGAAGGAGGCCCAAAGAATTCGTCACCGTACCCATGTTCGGCAAAGTACTTATCGACGTTGGTAAATGTACCGTCGTCGTCGTCATCGTCGTCCGGATCCTATGCCATATGCATGTCCGGATCCTGTGCCATATGCATGTCCGGCATGTCCGGTAGCGTTGCGGCGGTCTTGCCATGGCTTGGCGCCGGCACGACTGGCGGTGTTGTCTTTGGGGTGGTGTCCCCCGCCCCCAAACGAATCTGGCTCTTCGGCCAAAGCAGGGGCCAGCTTACACAGGCGTTGAGGGTCATCACATCATCTTCGTCGGCCCCAACGGGTCGAATCGGAGGTAACAAGTCGTCGTAGCCTGGCAGCACCCGAACCAGTTTAACCCTATACATGGTGGGTGGCATCGGATTACCGTGGAACACAGGGTTGCCTGGTTGAACGATTCTGCCCTTGGCGACATCGATCAACTCGCCGCCCACAAAGTGCAGGAGAGTGCATGGAACGTCGGCGGCGCCCTGCGAAAACATGTAGGGCGTCAGGGATGCCCAGTCAAAGGCAAGGAGATGAATTCATCGGCCGAGAGGCTTAGTTACCGTGATGGACTCGAGCTCGGCTAATGTTGAGGCACCGCCAACGGCGGGCGTGCAACTGACGGAGGGGCCGCTTGCTGCCGAGGTGCCGGTCGGCGTACACCCGGGTGCATTAAGCTCCAATGCCCGTGCCGGCGCCGGAGACACCAATACCGCCTCTGCCGGAGACACCAATGGTGCCGCCTGCGCGTTGTGTGAGTTGCTGGCCGTGAAGCTGGGAACCGGGGGCGGCCCATGTTGGCCACCCGCAATCCACGTCTGCAGCCCCTAAATCAAGGTAGGCACAATGGCGGTGAGCGTCATTCCCAGTTGTTGTTGCACTTGCTCTTGGACCATCTCCGGAATCCGTGCCACTTGTGCCTTGAGTTCGTGAACCTCGCGCGACTGGCTTTCCGAGCTGGTCTTTCTCTCCTTTCGCACACTAGCGTTATAGTATGACGACCATTTTGTGGACAAGCCTTTGCCGGCCACACGACCAGCTGACGACGGCTTACTGAACTTATCCTTGTTTTTCATTACGTTCAACGCCCTATTTAAAGTGTTGACCCAAGGGGAGCTCTGAGATGACCCCACGCTACTACTTTCAGTCTCCTGCGGAAGGAATGTGAACCATTTAGAAATTTGGCTTCATTAATTAGAATGCAACCATATGGAGCTAATTATGCGGGGGTGTATTCCTTACCAGAACATGCTCAAGCGCCTTGGTCTTCGCATCCGTGGTAAGCTCCTTTCTTACCGGGTCCACCTTGTATCGGGCCCTGACATAGTTCCTGGTCTGCTTGTCATGGTATTTCTTGAAGCGGGGTGGTAGGCCTTGCTCGGCACGCTCCGCGTCCTCCTTGTCCCATATAGGTTCCGCTACTCTATAACCGCCGGGACCGAGTTGGTGGACCCCTAAGTTCAAGTCCTGCATATCTTTCCCCCACTGACTTGATTCCACGGTTGCGCTACTCTCGCACTTGATCTTGAACTCCTTGTAGTCATCTTCGCTGATCGAAGGATTTTTCGCCTTGATCTTCTCATAACTATCACCTTTGTCAATCATTTTCTTCACCGCGCTTCTCGAAGTAGACAAGGTCGTGCTCATCTTCGTGAGGGAGGCATTGTTTACTTTATTCCCTGAGAGGCGTGTGTTTGCGATGTCACCGGGGAACTTGTATCATTCGTGCAGCTTCATGAAGAGGAGGCTGCGCAAATTCCCTCGGTCAGGATGCCTTAGGTTCTCGGTGTTGATCGAGACGATGCTTCGGAGAATGCACCCGAGATGAACCGAGTACCCCTTGACTAATTCTTTGGGTGCCGTTGGATGCCCCTTGGAGGACACTTCAGTAAATTCCTCCTTGACGGTGCCGAGCACGTTCGGGCGCCGGTCCTTCCGTTACCTCTTCGGTTGGCTGCCATCTGTGCGTGCGCTGCCATCATCAGTGGTGGCATCCTCGGCGACACCATCAGTGGTGTCATCCCCGACACCACTAGGGGTTGTGTAGTCGGGATCGGTGTCTTCCGCGGCGTCCTCATAGCGGTGAGGTTCTTCCTCCATCTCCTGGGACAGCTCCCAGAATGCCTTGCCTGAACCGCCGGCCTCATCGTTGTGGGCTATGTTTCACTCTAAATAGGAAAAAAGTTTGGTCACAAAGTTGGTTATTGTCAAGGGCCTACAAAACTGAATTTTGGAAATCTACAGAATGAACAAGCTAAGGGCTGCAAATGCCCACAAGGCTTCAAGGGTGATGGCATAATGGCTCGGTGTTATTTAAGGGTTGGTTTGTAAGGAAGTATCATGGTCTCATCATTTAGGGTTTATCGACACCGAGGCATCTTAAGATAATGCTGCTCAAGATTCAAGGCCGAAAGGAGGGCATGGTCCAGGTATATATGTATACAATATTTGTTCATAATAAGAAGCTGTTCAGGTGACAATGTGTGTACTGATTTTGTGGTTGTGTTGCGGACGTAGGTGGTTAGAATGATCGAACCACAGAATCACCCATTGGAGCTAAGTGGCAAAGCAAATATTTTCAAAAAGTATGAATTGGCTCATTTAGCTGTAAAGGCTTGTGACTGCATATCAGTTTATGTTTATGTAGTTCTGTGACTACATAAAAGTTTGTTTTTATATACTTTTGTGACTACATATCAGTTTATGTTTATCTTCTTTTGTGACTACATAAAAGTTTATGTTTATATTCAATCTTTTCAGAATTGTGGAAAAGCTGATCGAAGAGAATACAAGTACAACTGGGCCTTCGCAGGCAAGCTGAGCGTTAGTCTTCGATGACATGTGTTAGTCTCCGATGACGATGTCTCGGAGATACATCTGTCACAACTTCTGGGTACTGTTTGATTGAACTTGTGTAGTTAGCCTAGCTGTCTTTACCCCTAGTTATCGTTGGAGTCTGATTATATATGTGAGGGTTTCCAGTCTGAGATTGGCCTCATGGTGTGGATCTTGCATGATCCGGTTGCTATATGTTGTGGTTCTTTGCAACCCAGCAATGCGAAGTCACTCTGAATGTTTCCAGCCATGGGAGTTTTGAGTCTTTTGCAGTTTGATTATATATGTGAGGGTTTCCAGTCCGAGACTGGCTTCATGGTGTGGATCTTCATGATCCGGTTGCTATGTGTTGTGGTTCTTTGCAACCCAGCAATGCAAGGTCACACTGAATGTTTCCAGCTAGGAGTTTGAGTCCTTTGTAGTTTTATGATATATGTGAGGGTTTCCAGTCTCAGACTGGCCTCATGGTGCGGATAAACAGGCCTTGGTTCCTATAAAAAATGTTTGATGGAACCATGATGGTCCCCTGTTCTTTTAAACTGGAACATTTGCTTATGTTTAGGGGTTATATTCTGTTGCCCGATTGGTTTATATGGTTGATGTTTATTCGAAGTTTAGGTGCATGTGGGCAGAGCAGAGTAGGGAGAAAATGACAAGGGGAATTCAAACCCCGGCCCATGCATTAGTCGCAAGTACCCCATATGTCCTATTTTTAGCAAAGTCATGCTAAAATTTTCCGTGAATTTTAGCATGACCTTTGCTGAAAATAGGACATATGGAGTACCCGAATTTGCCGGAACAGAAGTTAATCGACATTCCGGCAAACTCAAGGGCCTCTCGGGGTACCTGCAAAATCATTATCCAATGAAGGAATTGCTTTCCCATCAAATTTAGAGTCATGGACGTCTCATGACTGAACTTATTAATTACTTTCATGTTTTTGGAGCTCGCAAAGCAAAGCAAAACTATTCCCCACTCAAAGATTAAAAATCTCAAAAATATTTTCTTCAAAATCATGCAGATACAGAAGCTTGTATTTTTTTCATAAAGAAAGAACCATGCTTTATGTTTTGAATGAGAATCATCATATTTATAAGTTTTTGAACGGAGTTATGACAAGCAAGCCACAAATCAAGTGAGAAAATCTGCTGTAGAAGATTTTTACAGTAATATGTTAGATAACACACAAACTGCTACTCTGTTGCATTAATTCCTCTACCAAAATTACAAGGAACTACACATACATACAAGATGTGGCCAGTTCATCACAGAACTACTAACAAAAGCATTTGATTCCAGAGCAGTACTCAGTCCTATGATGCATAATTCGAACCTACAGGATTAGGGTTAGGGTTCGTCACCGGAGGAGCGGGCCGAGGTCGGGGCGGATCTCCCCCTCTCCCGCGACCGTCTAGTGGAGCACGCCGGGCCGGTCAAGGGGGAAATCGGTCGAGGGCCTCACCGAGGTGCTCGACGACGAGGTGGACGAGGGCGGCTGAGGTTGTGGAAGACGGCGATGGCGACGATATGGTGCAGCTCCGGTCGATTGAGAGCCCGTAGATGAAGAAGCAGGCGACGGCGGTCCTCCTGGACGTCTCCGTGCGACGTGGGGTGACTGGTGGCGGCATAGTGGGTCGAGGCGAGGCGGAGGTTGCGGCGCGCGCGGGCGAGGGCGAGGTTGGTGTCGGCCCTACGGTGCTGCTCCGGCGAGAGTAGGGTGGGGTCTGAGGGGGAGGAAGGGGAGGATGGGGAGAGGGAGGCGGCGGGGGCACGGATTGGGAGCGGACGCGTCCCATGGGCAAGGACGGCGGCGCACGTAGGGGCGGTGGCGCAGTGGGTCGGGGCGGCGGCGTAGTGGGTCGGGGCTGAGAGAGAGATGTGATATTGGGGATCGGGGATTGGGGATTTTAGTGGGGGGAGGGTTAGCAATGGCGCACCTTCTCCTGGTGCGCCATAAGTACCTTGATAGCAATGGCGCGCCTGCTAGCGGTGCGCCATTAGTAACTTTTTTTTGGATTTTTAGTTGCAAAACATTTGTGAATTGGTAAAACATTTATGAATATGAAAAAATATCATCAAATTTGAAAAAATATTCATGAATTCAAAAAGTGCCCATGAAATTTAAAAATATTCATGAGTTCAATAAATATTAACAAATTCAATACTTTTTGTCAGTTAGAAATTCAATAACAGACTAAACCTAATTAAATAAAAATTGGTATACTAATGGCGCACCTCCTAGGGGTGCACCATAAGTACCTTGATAGCAATGGCGCACCTGCTAGCGGTGCGCCATTAGTAACTTTTTTTTGGATTTTTAGTTGCAAAACATTTGTGAATTGGTAAAACATTTCTGAATATGAAAAAATATCATCAAATTTGAAAAAATATTCATGAATCCAAAAAGTGCCCATGAAATTTAAAAATATTCACGAGTTCAAAAAATATTAAAAATTCAATATTTTTTGTGAGTTAGAAATTCAATACCAGAATAAACATAAATAAATATTCATGAGGACTAGAACAGAAGAAATGTCATTTCCATATGTCTAAATACAATCGAGAAATGAAGACTACAATTTAAATACAATCGATCTTAGCTAGCTATCTTTTCACAATCTTCTTGCCCTTCTTTTTCGCAAATGGAGTTCTTCTCTTGAACGGACGTCCTTTAGGTAGGGTGGTCCTGCTTCTTCTTGTGGTGTATGCTGGTACTTCATCGTCGTCGTCATGTTCCATCTTCGGGCCGCCGTACTTGTCGAAGTCTTGCTCATTGGCGACTCCATCCATTCCGATGATCTTCCTTTTGCCTCTCCTCACGACAACATGCCTGGGCTTTGACGGGTCGGTAATGAAGAAGCATTGGTCCACTTGGGAAGCCAGTACCCATGGCTCATTTTTCGCGGTGGCGTTTGCGCCCGCGGTCTTGGATTTGGCTTCGGGTATAACCATGGTGATGAAATACCGGTCTTCTTTTAGGACGCTCTTGGCCCATCTGACACGGAACATCAGGACCTTCTCTCCAGCGTAGCTCAGCTCCCAGATCTCCTCGATCCTTCCGTAGTATCTGTCCTTGTCATTACCGGTGTAGGATTCCATCGTTACCACGGAGTTCTGATAACCATCGCTCTTCATGTCCTTTCCCTCGGTGTAGAATGTGTAGCTGTTGATATTGTACGCCTCATACGTCATCAGGTTGTGCTCGGCGCCCTGTGACAAGGCGAATATGAGTTGTTCTTCCGCGGAAGAATCCTCATGTAAAGGGTACGACAGAAGCTTCTTCTTGAACCAACGCGTCAAACATGAGTTGTGCTCTTTGATTATATCTCCGTCCATCCTCTATTGGCCTCGGTCATTGTACGTCTTCTCAATAAAGGTTTTGTGCTCTACCACCCAAGGATCGACCACGTCTATGTGTTGTAGCGCGACTAAGTTTGCTCTTTCAAAGTCGGCGAGTCGACCCTCGAAGTCGACATGCATTTCGCGGCGACCCTCACGGTGACCCCATCCAGCGAGCCTGCCGAGGTGCCTATTGACGGGCAGACCAACGGGGTTCTCGATGCCTATATAATTCGTGTAGTAGGAGATGCACTCTTCGGTCAGAAAGCCCCTGGCTATGCTTCCCTCTAGACGTGACATGTTGCGAACGTATCCTTTGATGACACCATTCATCCTTTCGAACGGCATCATGCTGTGCAGGAACGTCGGCCCGAGTTGGATGATATCCTCCACGATATGGACCAGCATATGCACCATAACGTCGAAGAATGCGGGCGGGAAGTACATCTCTAGCTCGCATAGTATCACCACGATTTGTTCCTGTAGCCTTCTGAGTTACCTCACGCCAACTGACTTCCGAGAGATGACGTCGAAAAAGTTGCATAGGCCAAATAGCGTTTCACGGACGTGCGCGTCCATGATCCCACGGATTGCAACTGGAAGTATCTACGTCATCAGCACGTGACAGTCGTGAGACTTCATCCCGCTGAACTTCTGCTTCGCTGAGTCTAGGTATCTGCTTATCTTCCCCGCATAACCGTAAGGAAGTTTTACTCCTACGAGGGAGGTGAAAAACTGATCGATCTCCTCCTGACTTAGAGTGAAGCACGCGGGAGGGAAGTCATTTCCGGTCTTCTTAGCCTTTTTGCCATTGCGATGACTTTCCATGTCCTACTTCGCCTCATCATCATCATCATCATCATCATTATTAGCGTGAAGCTCCTCCCTGATGCCCATTGATTTCAAGTCTGCCCTTGCTTTCGGCCCATCTTTGGTCCTCATGGCATGTTGAGCAGGGTACCAAGCAGACTCTCGCACACGTTCTTTGTGATATGCATGACATCAAGGTTGTGAGGCACACGGAGGATCTTCCAGTATGGCCAGTCCCAGAAAACAGACCTCGTTTTCCATACCTTCAGCAGCGGCTCTAGCGCCTTTCACTTCTTTCCCGGCTCTGGCGCCTTTCCCGGCGGTGGGCACTCTTTCCAATTTTTCAACAGCTTGTCTATTTCCTCACCGCTCCTCGTACGCGGGCGTCTTCAGGGTTCGGTTTCACCATCGAACAGATCCTTGCGGTTTCTCCATGAGTCATCGTCGCGAAGCCACCTTCGATGTCCCATGAACACGGTTTTCGAAGACCCGGGATCTCTATCTAGCTGGCGATACGTTGTGTCATCCAAGCACCTGACGCATCCAGAAAATCCGTGGACCACCTGCCCCGCGACATATCCGTAACCGAGATAGTCGTGCACCATCGTGAGCAGTGTGGCTCTCATAGGGAAATATTCTTTCTCTGCGGCGTCCCACGTATTGGCTGCCATTTTCCACAGCGTGTCTAGCTCCTCTTTCAGCAGCCCTAGATACAGATTGATGTCATTCCTTCGTTGTTTTGGCCCTTCAATTAGCATACTCATGTGAATGTACTTCCTCTTCATGCACAACCAGGGGGGAAGGTTGTACATCCACACAAACACAGGCTAGGTGCTATGTGTGCTTCTCTAGCTGCCAAACGGATTGACTCCATCGGTGCTCACGCCCAGCACGATGTTCCTTGGATAGTTCCCAGATTCTGGGTGTTCGAAGTTCAACGCTTGCCACTGGCTCGCATCCTTAGGGTGACTCAGCATCTTGTCTTTTTTATTTATCTCCGGACCATTTGCGTCATCTTCTCGCTTCTTCTCCTCCCTATCCGCGTGCCAACGCAGGAGCTTTGCTACCTTAGCGTCCGCGAAATACCGCTGCAGACGAGGAGTGATCGGAAAGTACCACACCACTTTTCGAGGAGCTTTCTTCCTCTTCTTGTATCGAGTGACGCCGCACACCGGACATATGGTAGACTCCGCGTGCTCGTCTCGATAAATGATGCAATTGTTCATGCACACATGGTATTTCACGTGCGATAAATCCATAGGACACACGATTTTCTTCGCCTCCTCGAAACTGGTCGGGCACTTGTTCCCCTTGGGAAGACGTTCGTGCTAGAATGACATGTTCTCGTCGAAGCATGCGTCGGTCATTTTGCATTTTACCTTCATCTCTAGAGCCATGAGCATTACTTTCAGGCGGGTATCCTCGGTCCTACATCCTTCATACAATGGAGTAACCGCATCTATCTCCAGTTGATCCAGCTTGGCTTTCTCTCGGGCGGCAGCTCTTGCGTTATCCGTCTGCTTGAGAAGCAGCTCTTGAATATGAGGGTCCTGCACCTACCCATCGATGGTCCATCGTCGTTTGCTCCGGCATCTTCATCTTCATGATCATGGCCTTCGTCTACTTCGGCATCTTCCTCATCATCATGTCCGGCATCGTCTACATGATGACTGTGTACTGCATCTACTTCGTGATCATGTCCTACAGATTCTTCGTCTTCTCGCCCGCCCTCGTTGTGGTTGTCTTGCTCATGCCCTTCCTCATTTCTTGCCCGGCCCCCATGGACGACTTCATAATCATATTCATCACCTTGCCACCGATAGCCATCCATGAAACCACGCAAGAGCAGGTGGTCCCGCACCTGTATGGAATCCGGGTCCATAAGGCTTCTCAGCTTGCATCTTCGACATGGACATCTTATCTCCGTCTCATTCTTTTGAAGCATCTCGGCCTTCGCGGAGCTCAAAAACCTATTCACGATGCCTTCGGTCATCGTGCGGACCATGGTCGCCTGCGGGGTAGAGCAAAACGATATTTTAGAACCAAGAAAAAATTGGGCATGACTTTGCCTAAAAATAGGACCAAAAAGAATGCATAGTGCCAAATTCTCGCCGAAACGGAAATGAATCAACATTCCGGCAAAATATTGGAAACTATCGCATTTGAAATACCGGTACCTGGAAAAACAAACATATATGCAACACCACAAACATATGCAACACCACAAACATACATAGATCTAGCTAGGCCATAAAAAGTGCATGTGCACGTTGTTGGAGGGAGAAAAAAGTAGATCTACAACATAAAGAAAGCTTTCCCCTTACTTACCTATCAAAAAAGGTAATTTAACCACTTAATTTGGATGAATCTATGGTGCAAATGAGGTGAGGAGGAGGAGGCAGCCGAGACAAGCTTGTAGGAGGAGGTGGAGAGAATGAAGTGGGAAAAGTGAGTGTGGTAGGTGGTTGTCCAAAATATCTAGCTGGTCCTAGGTTACTAATGGTGCACTGCCTACAAATGCGCCATTAGTAACCCTGGTTACTAATGGCGCACAAGTTAGGTGGTGCGCCATTACTAGTTTTGCAAAAATAAAAATAAAAAAAATGTTAGTAGTGGCGCACCGTGTGTGTGGTGCGCCATTACTAGTTTGAACTAGTAATGGCGCACTATACACTGGTGCGCCATTACTAGTTATGAAAAAAAAGTAAAAACAAATTGTTAGTAGTGGCGCACCTGGTGAGTGGTGCGCCATTACTAGTTATAACTAGTAATGGCGCACTGTGCCCTGGTGCGCCATTACTAGTTTTGGAAAAAAAAAGTTTGTTACTAGTGGCGCACCGTGGGTGTGGTGCGCCATTAGTGTCCATCACACTAATGGCGCACGAACACATGGTGCGCCACTGCTATATAGTAGTGGCACACCACATGTGTGGTGCGCCATTAATGTCCATATTATCTATAGCCCTTTTCCTAGTAGTGAATGTTGTATTTAATCAGGAGTATAAGGATGTGTTTCCCAAGGAGGTGCCTATTGGAAATATGTCCTAGAGGAAAAATGGTTATTCTTATATTTCCTGGTTCATGATAATCATTTATTATCCATGCTATAATTGTATTGATTAGAAATACATTGCATCTGTGGATACATAGACAACACTATGTCCCTAGTATTCCTCTTGTAAACTAGCTCGTTGTTCAAACATGGTCATGGATTCCTAGCCATGGACATAAGATGTCATTTGATAACATGATGACATCATTGGGAGAATGATGTGATGGACAAGACCCAAACTAAAAACATAGCATATGATTGTGTCAGTTTCTTGCTATAGTTCTCTACATGTCAAGTATCTGTTCCTATGACAATGAGATCATGAAACTCACTGACACCGAAGGAATAACTTGTGTGTATCAAATGTTGCAACGTAACTGGACGACTATAAAGATTCTCTACTGGTATCTCCGAGGGTGTCTGTTGAGTAGGCATGAATCAAGATTGGGATTTGTTACCCCGTGTGGCAGAGAGGTATCTTGAGGCCCACTCGGTAATACAACATCACAATGAGCCTTGCAAGCAATAAGACTATTAAGTTAGTCACGGGATCTTGTATTACGGAATGAGTAAAGAGACTTGCTGGTAACGAGATTAAACTAGTTATTGAGATACCGACGATCGAATCTCGGGCAAGTAACATATAGAAGAACAAAGGGAACATCACATAGGATTAACTGAATCCTTGACATAGAGTTTCAACCGATAAAGATCCTCGTAGAATATGAAGGAACCAATATGGGCATCTAGGTCCCGCTATTGGTTATTGACTGTAGAAGTGTCTCAGTCATGTCTACATAGTTCTCGAAGGCGCAACGTCTACACAACTAAGGTTAGGTAACGTTTCGGTACAATAGAGTTATCTATGTTGGTGACCGAAGGTTGTTCAGAGTACCGTATGAGATACAGGACATCACGAGGAGCTCCGGCATGGTCCAGACGTAAAGATTGGTATATAGGAAAGTGGTGTTTGAACTCCGGAAAAGTTTCGGGCATTTCTGGCAGTGTACCGGGACTGACGACTGGGTTCCGGGGGTCCACCAAGTGGGGCCACCACACCCCAAGAGGGCCACATGGGCCTTAGGGTGGCGCACCAGCCCTTGGTAGTCTGGGCGGCCAGCCCGAGAGGGCCTATGCGGCTGGACTTGTGGGAAAAGGAAAACCCAAGTTGGGAAGGGAAGGAGTCCTACTTGGAGTAGGATTGGGGGTGGACTCCTCCACGTCCACCTCCTTTCGGCCGACTCTTAGGAGGAGCCCTAGGGCGGCCAGCCCCTCCCCTCCCTCCTATATATACTAGAGGGGGTAGAGGGCAGCCGCACCCAAGACAAAGCCACGGTGCAGCCCTTTCTCCCCAATAGAACATCTCCCTCTAATTTCGGCGGTGCTTAGGAGAAGCCCTGCCGGAATAGTTCCACCACCATTGCCGCCGAGCAGTCGCGCTGCCGGAGAAGTCATCTACCTCTCCGCTCCCTCTTGCTAGATCAAGAAGGCAGAGATCATCATTGAGTTGTACGTGTGTTGAACGCAGAGGAGTCGTCCGTTCGGTGCTAGATCGACGGATCATGACCGGATCGCGGGACGGCTAGCGAATTGGATCGCGAAGACGTTCGACTACATCAACCGCGTTTCTTAATGCTTTCCACTTAGCGATCTACAAGGGTATGTAGATACACTCTCCCTCTCGGATATGCTCATCACCATGGATATGTCTTGCGTGTGCGTAGGAAATTTTTTGTTTCCCATGCAACGTTCACCTAAAGTGGTATCAGAGCTAGGTCTATGTGTAGATGAGATCACAAGTAGAACACAAAGGATTTTGTGGGCGTTGATGCTCAGATTGCTTCCTCCGTTGGTATTTTCTTGATTCAACGGTATTGTAGGATGAAGCGGCCCGGACCAACCTTACTCATATGCTTACGATAGACCGGTTCCATCGACTGACATGTGACTTTGTTGCATAAAGATGGTTGGCGGTTGTCTATCTCTCCTACTCTAGTTGGATCGGATTCAACAAAGGCGGTCCTTGAGAAGGTTGAATAGCAATTTGTGTATCATCGTTGTGGTTTTTGCATAGGTGAGAAGTTGTTCTTGCTAGATACCCATAGCATCCACGTAAAACATGCAACAACAATTAGAGGATGTCTAACTTGTTTTTGTAGGGTATGTTGTGATGTGATATGGCCAATTGCATGATGAGATATATGTGATGTATGAGATGATCATGTTTTGTATAGAATATCACGACTTGCATGTCGATGATTACGGCAACCGAAAGGAGCCATAGGGTTGTCTTTAATTATTTTCGCCGTTTTTGCTTTACTTTATCCCTATGAGTTAGCAATAGTCATAGAAGCAACAGTTGGCATGAAAACTTCATGGCGACACATTGATGGAGGTCATGGGCTCGTGCCGGTGACGATGGAGATCATGATGGTGCTTTGGAGATGGAGATCAAAATCACAAGTTCATGGCCATACCATGCCACTTATGATTTGCATGTGATGTTATCCTTTTATGCATCTTATTTTTCTTAGGACGATAGTAGCATTATAAGGTAATCCCTCACTGAAATTTCAAGATAAAATTATGTTCTCCCCGAGTGTGCACCGTTGCGAAAGTTCGTCGTGTCGAGACACCACGTGATGATCGGGTGTGATAGACTCTACGTTCACATACAACGGGTGCAAGCCAGTGTTGCATGTGCGGAACACTCAGGTTAAACATGACGAGCCTAGCATGTACAGAGATGGACTCGGAACACAAGAGACCGAAAGGTCGAACATGGGTCATATAGTAGATATGATCAACATGATGATGTTCACCATTGAAACCACCTCAACTCACGTGATGATCGGACTTGAGTTGGTGAATTTGGATCATGTAACACTCGGATGACTAGAGGGATGTGAATTTGAGTGGGATTTTTAAGTAATTTGATTAACTGAACTCATTATCTCGAACAATAGTCTTAGTAACATTTGCATATTTATGTTGTAGATCTATGGCTCGCGGAGTAGTTCCCCTGAATTTTAATGTGTTCCTAGAGAAAGCCAAGTTGAAAGATGGTGCAAGTAACTTTGTAGACTAGGCACGTAATCTGAAAATTATCCTCACGGCTTCGCAGAAGGCTTATGTCCTTGATGCACCGCTTGGTGATCAACCCGCTCCTGTGTCATCCGAAGACGTTAAGAATGCCTGGGAGAAACGTTCTGGAGATTACTCAATAGTTCAATGTGCAATGTTGTATGGCTAGAACCGGGACTTTAAAGACGTTTTGAACGTCATGGAGCATATGAGATGTTCCGGGATTTGAAGTTTATCTTTGAAAAGGATGCCCGGATCAAGAGGTATGAGACCTTTGATAAGTTATATGCTTGCAAGATGGAGGAGAACGGGTCTGTCAGTGAACATATACTCAGAATGTTTGGGTATTCAAACCGTATGGCTGAGTTAGGGATGCCCCTTCCACCGGAGGCGATCACTAATAGAGTTCTTCAATCATTGCCACCTAGCTACAAGAGCTTCGTGGTGAACTATAACATGAACTGGATGAACAAGTCAATCACAGAGCAGGTTGCGATGCTGAAAATCGCAGAGTCTGAAATCCAGAAAGAGCATCAAGTGTTGATGGTCAATAAAACCACTATTTTCAAGTAGAATGGCAAGGGCAAGAAGGGTAACTCCAAGAAGAGTGGCAAAGCAGTTGCCCCTCCCGTGAAGAAACCTAAGGCTGGACCCAAACCAGAAACTAAGTGCTTTCATTGCAAGGGAACTGGTCACTAGAAGCAGAACTGCCCCAAGTATCTGGCTGACAAGAAGGCGGCCAACACCAAACAAGGTATATGTGATATACATGTTATTGATGTATACCTTGCCAACTCTTGTTGTAGTGCCTGGGTATTTTATACCGGTTCGGTTGCTCAAATTTGCAACTCAAAGCAGGAGCTACGGAATAGACGGAGGCTGACAAAGGACGAAGTGACTATGCGCGTGGGAAATGGTTCCAAGGTTGATGTGATCGCCGTCGGCATGCTCGCTCTTCGATTACCATCGGGACTAGTTATGAACCTAAATAATTGTTATTTAGTGTCTGTGTTAAACATTAACATTATATCTGGATCTTGTTTCTTGCAAGATAGTTACTCATTTGAATCAGAGAATAATGGTTGTTCTATTTATATGAGTAATATATTTTATGGTCATGCACCCAATGTGAGGGGTTTATTCTTATTGATTCTCGATAGTGATGATACAGATGTTCATAACATTGATGCCAAAAGATGTAGAGTTAATAATGATAGTACCACTTTCTTGTAGCGCAGCCGCTTAGGTCATATTGGTGTAAGATGCATGAAGAATCTCCATGATGATGGACTTTTGGAGTCACTTGATTTCGAATCACTTGACACATGTGAACCATGCCTCATAGGCAAGATGACTTAGAGCATCTCTAATCGTTGGAGCTCCCCAGGACACCACCGAACCAAAAAAGTTGGTGTCTTGGGGACCAAATGCTTCATCTGGCGAAAATAAGAGGGCATGTTCCCACCCACATCCCAACCCAAGACAAACTTTGTGTGGGGAATGATTAAGTGGGCCATGAAAAAGTACACGTGGGGGGACGTGATTCGCCGAAAATTCCGCCGGTGTCCCCAAGAGGCCCCCAGCACGCTGGGTTTTGCCTGGGTATGTCGGCGCTTTTTTAACGTCTTGGGGACGCGCTGGGGGTGTGGCTGGGCCATTTTTCGTCAAAAAGCATCTTCTAAGCCTACTCCCGAGCCTAAGAAGGTGCTTTGGGGGCGTCCTGGGGTGACGGGTGGAGATGCTCTAAGACCCTGTTCTCTGGAACAATGGAACGGGCAAGTGACTTCTTGGAAATCATAGATACTAATGTGTGCGGTTCAATGAGCATTGAGGCGCGCGGTGGATATCGTTACTTTCTGACCTTCACTGATGACTTAAGTAGATATGGGTATATTTTATTAATGAAACAAAAGTCTGAAACGTTTGAAAAGTTCAAGCAATTTGAGAGTGAAGTTGAGAATCATTGTAAAAAGAAGATTAAATTCCTACGATCTAATCGAGGAGGAGAATATCTGAGTTATAAGTTTGGCAGTCACTTAAGATAGTGTGGAATTGTTTCACAATTGACACCGCCTGGAACACCACAGCGTAATGGTGTGTCTGATCGTCGTAATCGAATCTTATTGGATATGGTGCGTTCTATGATGTCTCCTGCCAATTTGCCACTATTGTTTTGGGGTTATGCATTAGAGACAGTTGCATTCACTTTAAATAGGTCACCATCGAAATCCGTAGAGATGACGCCATATGAACTGTGGTTTGGCAAGAAGCCAAAGTTTTCATTTCTTAAAGTTTTGGGATGTGATGCTTATGTCAAAAAGCATTAGCCTAAAAAGCTGGAACCCAAAGCGGAGAAATGTGTCTTCATAGGATACCCAAAAGATACAGTTGGGTATACCTTCTATCTCTGATCCGAAGGCAAAGTGTTTGTCGCTAAAAATGAAACATTTCTCAAGAGAGAGTTTCTCTCGAAAGAATTGAGTGGGAGGAAAATAGAACTTGATGAGGTTATTGAACCTTTACATCAACAAGAGAGTAGCTAAGCACATAACGATGTTTTGTACAGCCTGCATCGGTTGAAGAGGAAGTAAATGATGATCATGAGGCTTCGGATCAAGTTACTATCGAATCGCGTAGGTCGACAAGGACGTATACTACTCCTGAGTGGTACGGCAACCCTGTCTTAGAGGTCATGTTGTTGGACAATGATGAACCTACGAGCTATGGAGAAACGATGATGGGCCTGGATTCCGAGAAATGGTTAGAGGCCATCGAATCCGAGATGGGATCTATTATGGATATAACCCTGTGGTAAGACCTGCTTAGGAGGGGCGGGGTCATACCTGGCGGCTCGCTATCAAGTGGACCGAAAGATGAAGGTTAGGTCACATGGTGGCTTGCCTTATGCGCTGAGACGGAGGCCCAGAGACAAAAGATGGTATAAGACCCTGGTGGGTGAGCCGCCCGGAGACAGCTTGCCGAAGGAGGCAAGGCGGCTTAGAGACAGGACCAGACATGTTGTAAGAGTCGGTTTGGGGCTCATGTAACCCGGGGCCTTGACCTCTTATATAAAGACAAGACCTAGGGATGGCTTAGATAGAAAACCAATCAATCGAGAGCTAGGTCAAGCGAATACGCTCCCTTGTAATTGATACTCCAATCAATATACACAAAGCAGGACGTAGGCTTTTACCTGTTCTCGAGGGGCCGAACCTAGGTAAACCCGTGTCTGTCGTCCCAATCAACCCCTTTGAGTCCATTGCCTTAGCGATGGCCTCGAACCTAAGTCTTCGAACATCTCCCATGACAAAACCACGACAGTTGGCGCTCACCATGGGGCTAGCGCATGGTGGTGTTGAGTTCTCAAAGGGCTCTCTCCTAGGGATCAAAGGATACACCGTCGTCTTGATGACGAAGAGTCGCCGCGGCAAGCTCTACATCATCGATTCAGAATGGGGATCGGAGGTCGGCTCAATCGAGTACGGGTACCGGGTTCTCGATGGCAAGATGCATGTGTTCATTGGCAAGATCGACGAATCCACACCCGGGCTGGATGTCTGCACCGATCTCGTCGAGCCGGCCCGGCGCATGAAACCCACCCGTGTTCAACCCGGGCGGAAGAGTGTTTTCATTGGCTTTACGCAGGACAAGCAAGATTCCGTGTTAGGAGGGGAAACCTTGGCTTTCTCGAATGAAGGATCCTCAAGTGGAAGTGCGGATTCAATCTATTAGCTTCACGACGGTGGGTTAGGGGGCTATGCCGATGGTGACAGTATTCCGGATCCCTATGACCCGCCGAGCCGAGCTGTCATGTTCATGGCAGGCCTAGCACCGGCTTTTAACGGTACGACGTCCGGAGCAGCAGCAGGAGCAGCCACACCCGAGGCTGAGCCTCCTAAGCCGCTGGCTCAAGTCTTACTGGAACTCATGGATGAGCTAACGGTCCTAATGGCCATAGAAGTGACAAGCAAAATTCGAGCAGAGTGCAATGTTGTGATTATCCGGATCAAGGGACAGATGGCTCGGGCCCAGGAGGATATTAATGCACTGCAAGTTCAGATGAATGCTGAGTCAGAACACTTGAGGGCAGAGGCTCTCCGTTTCAGCTTGGACCAACGAGCTTCGGAGGTGATTCAGCGAAGGAGGACCCAAGTCGGTCTCCCTATTCAGCCTCCAAATCTCTTCAACACTCCTGGAGCCGGACCAAGTACGTCACCGATGGTAACCCGGGCCACAGAGGCATCGCGGCAGCCAGACCTACCGCGGAGGAACTGGAACCCGCCGCGATACATCATGATGCTACTCGGCCCTTACTCTAACCCGGTGGAAAATATGATAGCGGTGGCTGCCAAGCTTGACACCCTCCCCTTGGCAAAAGGAACGTCATTCGCCGAAGAGGCACGGAATGCAATTAGTCTGTTGCAGACAGAGGTGAAAGCACATTTGCTCCCTTGGTGGTTTTGGTAATTAATAACAACATATAAGTCATTGAACTAATTTTTCCACCAAGTATATTTCAGGAAATGTTCAATGATAGGATTGGCAAAAGGAGATTGTGGACATACCCCAAGATGCAAGGAAATAGGTTGGCCAAGCTTCAAGCCAGAGGACTCTACATTTTATATTTGTGAGAAATCACTTTGAGTCCATAGGAAAGCCAATACTATTAAAAGGGAGTAAGGTTTTGTTGGTGAACAATATGCTCAAACGTGCACAAGTGATAGTCACCAAAAACATCCACAAACTCTCCCACAAAAGTCTGTTCTATACCTAACACTCAAAATTGATGCAACCAACTTTCCCATATCGGTGCCACCGATTCCAGAACCTAGACAGACTCAGCCAAACCCTAGCCACTACAGTGCAACCGATTCCAACCCGGTGCCATCGAGTTTAGGTTGCCAACTTTCTGTTACGCAAATTGACGGGTTTATTACCCCTAGGTAGGCCAAAGCAACGGGGTCTTCCCCCTTTTGCTTCGAAGAAAAACTATGCGGACGGCTGGCCGTGGCCGGATGGAGGATGTCCGGCGCGAGCCAGTGCCGGCTGGTGCCCCGTCCGGCTGGTCAAGGAGCCGGCTGGACTCTCGGGCGGGCGGGCACGACCGCCTGTCCACGGGCCGGCTCTTCCGTTGACCTTGGGACGAACACGCCCCGTCCCGTCCCTCTACGCACGGGTACGACGACGCGACGTGACCCGCACGACGGGCGGCCCTGTGGCTACAGTGGCCGCTTACGCACTGCGGCGCGTGGCTACAGTCCAACCGTCCTGGCACTGACCTTGGTGAGCGGGACCGGGCGAGGGAACAGTGCCGGTACGCCCTTGCCACTCGATTACCTGCCCCGACGTGGCTACACTGCCGCCGGCTGTACCGGAGACTTCGGCCGGCTGGCGCTAGACGATGCCTCCCCGGGTGCCCCGTGCCACGGCAGGTGGACGAGGGCCAATCGCGGAGCCAGTCGGAAGGTCCCAACGGGAGATGGGACTGCTCGAACAGCGGGCCCCTCCAACAACGTGATGGCACAAGCGGTGGACCCTCTGGCCAGCCGGAGAGACTGCCAGCCGCCCCCCCCCCACCTTGGTACTTAAAGCAATTGTAAGAGCCGGGGGGTTGGCCTATAAAAACCCCCAAGCCCCCCATGCAACAGGGACGGATGATCACGGACAGACACACCCACGCATGAACGATCATCCCCACACACCCCCTTCTAGACGTGGAGGAAGAGGAGTCGGCTGCCCCTTCTTCCTCCTCTAGATACAGCTCGAGGAGCACCCTTGTACTCACACTTATCCATACAACAATACCAAGCAGGACTAGGGGTATTACCTCCCTCGGAGGGCCCTGAACCTGGCATCTGTCATGAGAAAACGACGCTAGTTGGCGCCCACTGTGGGGCCGTATGCGGCACCGGCCGGATTCATGCTCCGGCGGGACCCCTCGCCATTCCCCTCCGTCGCCACTCGTCCCGGAGATATCGTGAGGGGCTCGTGGGACTTGCCCAGGCACGCCCTGCAGACAGCTCCGTAGGCCTCACAGCCGACACCGACGTGCTCACCGAGCGCTTCGGCAGGCTCAGCCTCGCCGAGGCTCCGACCGCTGACGAATACCCCGCGGGGGTGCTCGTCTGCGCGGGCCTGCCCATGGCCGTGGGCGCACTCTCTGCGACTCAGTCCAGCGGCCCCCACGATCATGTGGGAGTAATGGTCATCACCTCCTCCACCCCATCCGGACGGGCACGGGTCGCGGCCACCGCTGCCGCCGCCCGCGTCGGCACTTTCGACCCGCTTGGTGCGGCCCTCCGGGCTTGAGCACTCCGATCGCCCTGACGGCAAACCCCGACACCGCCGCGGCCGACCTCGAGGCGGCTCGACGCATCCTGTTCGAGGATGCCACCGCCCTCGCTGCCACGCGGCGCCGCATGGAGGCGGCACAACGGTAGTACGCTTCCACCTACGGACTCACCTCGGCTGGCACCGAGCCCAGCCGGCGTGGGGCTATGTGCGACCACGGCCGCGTGGTTGCCGAAATCCTCGGCGGCAAAATGCCCGTCTACGACACCCCTGTGGCTAACCTGTGGGCTCTCAAGGTGGCCTACGAGGAATTGGCCACCTTGGAGGGCAAAGAGCGTGTCGCCCACGAGCGCCACATCAAGGAGCTCATCGATGCTGCAGATGCACAGCAGCATCTTCTCGCGATGGGCGGCACCGCCACTAAAGGCCCCTGGCCCGAGCGTGAGGGCATGGGAACTGCCGGCCACCAGGTGGCCCAATACTCCTGCTCCCCTCGCATCTCCGACCGTCGAGCCAAAGGAAACAATCCCCGACCCTCTCAGACGTCAGGGAGCGAGCAGCCGGCTATTAGCAGCCGGCGCACCAACGAGCCACCTCGGAGAGGCCGCCACCATGAAGCGCCGGCATCCAGCAGCCGGTGTAGCCATGGGCACACGCCGCCTCCGCGGCACGAGTCGCGGCAGTCGGCGCCACCCACCGTTCGTCCCGAACTCTCGGCTCGGCTCGGACCACGCGTCCCCCACAGCGAGAACGACGCTCGCAACCGCATCAACAAACTCGCGCAATCCGCCCTCCTCGAGGAGGAGGGATCGATTGGTCTGGCCTGCTTCGGCCCCCGGATTCGCACCGAGCTGTTCCCAACCTACTTCATGCTCCCTAGGGACACCCCGAAATACAACGGGGCCGCCAAACCCGAAGACTGGCTAATCAACTACACCACCGCGGAGGGCATCGCCAGAGGGAATAAGCGCGTAGCCATTTGCTAAGGCCCCCTCATGTTGATCGGCACAGGCCGCACCTGGCTCAACAGCCTGGCAACTGGCAGCATCAACACTTGGACGAACTTCGAGGAGGCCTTCGTCCACAACTTCACGGCACCTACAAGCGGCCTAGATGTCCCCGTGAACTCGCCATGTGCATTCAGGGGCCGGACGAATCCCTCCGCGACTACCTCACCCGGTGGACCGAGCTCCGCAACTCCTGCGAGGGGGTGCACGAGGTGCAAGCCGTGCAATACTTCATCGAGGGCTGCCGGGACGGCACCCCTCTCAAGCATAAGCTCATGTGCTCCGAGCCGGCCACGCTTGTCGAGCTCATGACCAAGCCGGACAAATACGCCACGGCCGATTCAGCCATCCGGGTCAAGACGACCCCGCCCGCCAAGGCAATGACAACGCCGGCCACGACCCAGCCAGTTGCCGACAACCGGCAGCCACAAAACAACAAGCGCAGAACGACCAGCCGGATCCCCGCTACAGGAGCCGGTAGGTCAATACCGTCGAGGATCAGGAGCCGATTGCCCAGCCTTCCGGCCGCTACGGGAGCCGGTAGGTCAATACCGACTAATCAGCGCACCGGCAAGGCTGCCTGGCAGCCGAAGCTCACCTTTGAGCAAATGCTCGATCTCCCTTGCAGGAACCATTTAGGGGCCAAACCCTCTATGCACATGCTCTAGCAGTGCAACTTCTCACAGCGATTGGCCCGAGGGGACGGCCTTCCGGCTCCCCCCGCTCCGCCAGCCCGCGCGCCGGCCCTGGCCCAAGCTGCCGCCCCGACGCCGACAACGGCTCCGAACGACGGTCGTCTAATCGACCAGTTCCCCAACCATGATGGTTGCTATGTCGTCTTCACTAGTGAAGAGACAGGTAAACACGCTCAGCGCCGGCTCTGCCGTGAGGTGAACACAACCATGCCGGCAACTCCCCAGTTCATGCACTGGTCAGAGAAGTCGGTCACCTGGAGCCAGGTCGATCACCCTGCCGTGATGCCGAATCTCGGCAGCTATGCCTTGGTCCTCGACCCCACCATCGCCACCAAGGAGCGAGCTTTCCACTTCTCGCAGGTGCTGATAGATGGCGGCAGCAGCATCAACATTCTCTACCTCGACACGATGCATAAGCTGGGGCTGAAGATAGAGGACCTGCAGGCGAGCCGGACAGTTTTCCACGGCATCGTGCCTGGGAAGTCCTGCTCGCCTGTTAGAAAGATCACGCTCGACGTCCTCTTTGGTGGACCCAGTCATTTCCGCCGCGAGCCAGTGTTGTTTGAGGTCGTGGACCTCGCAAGCCCCTACCACGCGCTATTGGGCTAGCCGGCTCTTGTCAGCTTCATGGTGGTTCCCCATCATGCCTACATCAAGCTCAAGATGCCAGGCCGCAAGGGAATCATCACCATCAAGGGCGACTACAAGATGTCACTCAAGTGCGCTCGAGACGGCAGCCGGCTGGCCGAGGCCCTGGAAGTCACCAAGGAGAGGCGGCAGCTCAACCGGCTCGTGGCCCTCACCGCCAGCCTGCCGGTCATGCTGACTCCGCCCTTGCAATCTATCGACGAGGCCTCCTTCCAGCCGTCCAAAGACACCAAGCAAATCCCGCTCGACCCGGCCAACCCGTCTCAGTGCGTCACAATCGGCTCCTGCCTCAACTGCAAATAGGAAGGCGAGCTTGTCCACTTCCTCTGTGAGAATCGGGACATCTTCGCGTGCTCCCCCAAGGACATGTCGAGTGTTCCGAGGAAGTTCGCCGAGCACAAACTCCATGTCCGGCCGGATGTCAAGCCAGTCAAGCAACCCTTGCGCTGCTTCTCCAAGGAGAAGCGGCATACTATAGGTGAAGAGATCGCCCGACTGCTCACAGCCGGATTCATCATGGAAGTATTCCACCCGGACTGGCTGGCCAACCCAGTCCTGGTACTGAATAAGAACAAGACCTGGCGCATGTGCATCGACTACACTAGCCTGAACAAGGCATGTCCCAAGGACCCATTTGCCCTGTCGCGGATCGATCAAGTCATCGACTCCACGGTCGGTTGCGACTTGATGTCCTTCCTGGATGCCTACTCAGGCTACCACCAGATCAAGCTGGATCCGAAAGACCGGCTCAAGACCTCCTTCATCACGCCCTTCGGGGCCTACTTCTACATTACCATGTCCTTCGGCCTGAAGAATGCAGGCGCCACCTTCCAATGGTGGATGCAGAAGTGCCTCCTGCCTCAGATAAGAAGGAACACCCACGTCTACGTTGATGACATCGTCGTCAAAACCAAGAAGCACTTCAGCCTCCTCGATGATCTCCGGGAGACCTTCCCGAACTTACGCGAGTACAAGATCAAGCTCAACCCGGAGAAGTGTGTCTTCGGCGTCCCAGTCGGTCAACTCTTGGGGTTTCTTCATGTCCGCCCGCGGCATCGAAGCTAACCCTGAGAAGATCAGCATGATCGAACACATGCCGAAGCTGACCCGGCTCCGCGACGTCCAGAAGTTCACCGGCTGCCTCGCCTCGCTCAGCCGGTTCATCAGCCGGCTGGGAGAGAAGGCCCTGCCCCTCTACGGGCTCCTTCGCAAGACGGCTCTAATCGAGCCGGGTCAAACCAAGAGGCTGGGCATCTTCGACTGGCCTGACGAGGCGGACAAGGCCTTCCGCAGCCTCAAGAAAGCTCTCACCCACACGCCCATCCTGGCCATGCCGGCTGAGAAGGAATCGCTGCTCGCCTGCATCACGACGACCACTCGCATCATCAGCGTCGTCCTGGTGGTCGAGCGGCCGGAGGAGGGAAAGTCTCTACCGGTCCAACGACCCGTCTACTACCTCGGCGAGGTCCTCTCCATGTCCAAGTAGAACTACCCCCACTACCAAAAGATGTGCTAAGGCATATACTTTGCCGCCAAGAAGGTCAAGAAGTACTTCCAAGAGCATACCATTACCGTGGTGAGCACGGCCCCGCTCGGCGAGATCATGAGCGACCGGGACTCCACCGGCCGGATCACCAAGTGGGTCATCGCCCTCGCCGATCATGAGATCTGGTACAAGCCAAGAACTGCCATCAAGTCACAGGCATTGGTGGATTTCCTTGTCAACTGGGCAGAGACGGAGTTCGTTCCGCCTCCCCAGACTCCACGCATTGGCGCATGCACTTCGACAGCTCGAAAATGAGGACCGGCCTGGGTGCCGACATAGTCCTCTCCTCCCCGAAAGGTGATCAGCTCAAATACGCCCTCCAGATCCACTTCGCCGCCTCCAACAACGTGGCTGAGTACGAGGCCATCGTCCATGGCCTCCGGCTCGCCAAGGAGATCGGCATCAGGCGCATCCTCTGCTTTGGCGACTCCGACCTCGTGGTGCAGCAAGTCTCTGGTGAATGGGACGCCAGGGACGCCAACATGGCCAGCTACCGCTTCGTCGTACAACAACTCACCGGCTCCTTTGAAGGTTGTGAGTTTCATCACGTCCCACGGGCGGACAACGAGGTGGCGGATGCGCTAGCAAAGATCGGCTCCACCCGACAGGCCATCCCAGCCGACGTCTCCCTCGAACGGATGCTCAAGCCGTCAATCAGGACTTCCCCAAAATCAGAGTCAATTTTCATGCCGGCGGACGTCGCCGGCCCATTGACGGCCCCGTCCGCCTCTCTGGCACCTTCGCCACCGGCTCCTGAACCATCGGCCGCCCAGCCGTCTCCGATCAAGCCGGTGGCATCCGAGGCGGCCAGCTAAGGCGATGTGGCCATCATGATGATCATCGACCAGCCGGCCCCGGGGGCCGGCGAGCCCTGAGATACCGAGTGGGCCGTCATGATGTTGTATTACCGAGTGTGGCCATCATGATGTTGTATTACCGAGTGGGCCCTAAGATACCTCACCGTCACACAGAGTAACAAATCCTAGTCTTGATCCATGCCAACCCAACAGACACCCTCAGAGATACCTTTAGAGCACCTTTATAATCACCCAGTTACATTGCGACGTTTGATACACACCAGGCACTCTTCCGGTGTCCGTGAGTTGCATGCTCTCATGGTCATAGAAACGTATACTTGACATGCAGAAAACAGTAGCAATAAACTGACACGATCATATGCTACGTTTGTAGTTTGGGTCTTGTCCATCACATCATTCTTCTAATGATGTGATCCTCTTATGAAATGACATCACATGTCAATGGCTAGGAAACCTTGACCATCTTTGACCAATGAGCTAGTTCACTAGAGGCATACTAGGGACAAAGTGTTGTCTATTTACCCACACATGTAATGTGTTTCCAATTAATACAATTATAGCATGGATAATAAACGATTATCATGAACAAGGAAATATGATAATAACCAATTTATTATTGCCTCTAGGGCATATTTCCAATAGTCTCCCACTTGCACTAGAGTCAATAATCTAGTTCACATCACCATGTGATTCGCATTATTATGAATCTAACACCAAATGAGTTCTGGGGCTCGATCATGCTTTGCATGTGAGAGAGGTCTTTTAGTCAACGGGTCTGCGACATTTAGATCTGTGTATACTTTGCAAATCTCTATGTCATACTGTAGACACTGCTACCACACTCCACTTGGAGCTATTCCAAATGGCTACTCCACTATATGTATCCGGATTGTTACTCAGAGTCATCTGGATTGGTGTTAAAGTTTGCATCGACGTAACCCTTTACGACGAACTCTTTATCACCTCCATAATCGAGAAATATTTCCTTAGTCCTCTAGTTACTAAGGATAATCCTGACTGATGTCCAGTGATCCACTCCTGGATCACTTTTGTACCCCTTGACAGACTTATGGCAAGGCACACACCAGGTGCGGTACACAGCATGGCATAATATAGAGCCTATGGCTAAGGCATAGGTGACGACGTTGGTCCTTTCTCTTTCTTCTGCCGTTATCAAGCTTTGAGTCTCACTCAACTTCACACCTTACAAATCAGGCAAGAACTCTTTCTCTAACTGATCCATTTTGAACCCTTTCAAAATCTTGTCAAGGTATGTACTCATTTCCGAATAGCAATATGTCATCCACATATACTTATCAGAAACTCTATAGTGCTCCCACTCACTTTATTGCAAATACAAGTTTCTCGTAAACTTCGTATAGACTCAAAAACTTTGATCACCTCATCAAAGTGTATATTCCAACTCCGAGATGCTTGCTTCAGTTCATAGAAAAATCACTAAAGCTTGCACACCTTTTAGCATCCTTAGGACTGACAAAACCTTCTGGTTGTATCACATGCAACCTTTCCTCAAGTAAACCGTTAAGGAAATGATGTTTTGACATCCATCTGCCAGATTTCATAATTGAAAGTGCAGCAACTGCTAACATAGTTTCAACAGACTTTAGCATCGCTACGAGTGAGAAAGTCTCATCGCAGTCAACTCCTTGAACTTGGCGGAAACTTCTTTGTGAGAAGTCGAGCTTTATAAATGGTCACATTCACCATCAGCTTCTGTCTTCATCTTAAAGGTCCATTTGTACTCAACGACCTGCCGTCCAACAAGCAAGTCTACCAAAGTCTATACTTGGTTTTCATACATGGATCCTTTCTCGGATATCATGGCCTCTAACCATTTGTCGGAATCCAGGCCCATCATCGCTTCTTCACAGCTCGTAGGTTCATCATTGTCCAACAACATGACCTCCAAGACAGGGTTGTCATACCGCTCAAGAGCAGTACACATCCTTGTCGACCTACGAGGTTTGATAGTAAATTGATCCGAAGCTTCATGATCATCATCATTAACCTCTTCGACTAACGTAGGCTTCACAGAAACATCTTCCTGCGCTGCGCTACTCTCCAGTTGAACAAAGGTTCAACAACCTCATCAAGCTCTATCATCCTCCCACTCAATTCTTTCGAGAGAAACTCTTTCTCGAGAAAGCACCCAGTTTTAGCAACAAACATTTTATGCTTGGATCTGAGATAGAAGGTTCACCCAACTGTTCTTAGGGTATTCTATGAAGATGCATTTGTCCGCTTTGGGTTTGAGCTTATTCGGTGAAAACATTTTCCACAGAAGCGTCGCAGCCCCAAACATTAAGAAATGACAGCTTGGGTTTCTATCAAACCCTAATTCACACGGTGTCATCTCAACGGATTTAGATGGTGCCTATTTAAAGTGAATGTAGTTGTCTCTAATGCAAGCAAAACGATAAGAGACATCATAGCACGCACCATATCCAATAGAGTACGACTATGACATTCAGACACACCATCCCACTATGGTGTTCCAGGTGGCGTGAGTTGTGAAACAACTTTCACATTGTCTAAAGTTGTATGCCAAACTCGTAACTCAGATATTCACCTTCACGATCATATCGTAGACATTTTTATCTTCCTGTCACGATGATCTTAAACTTCACTCTGAATTTGCTTGAACCTTTCAAACGATTCAGACTTGTGTTTCATTAAGTAAATGTACACTATATCTACTCAAATCATCAGTGAAGGTAAGAAAATAACGATACCCACTGCATGCTACAAGACTCATTGGATTGCATACATCAACATGTATCATTTCCAATAATCACTTGCCCGCTCCATCCATCTGGAAAACGGGGTCTTTAGTCATCTTGCGCAAGAGGCATGGTTCGCATGTCTCAACCAATTTGAAAGCGAATGAGTCCAAAGATCCATAAGCATGGAGTTTTTTCATGCGCTTTATACCAATATGACATTTAGCGGCAGTGCCACAAGTATGTGGTACTATAATTATTAACTTTGTATCTTTTGGCATCAATGTTATGAACATGTGTATTACTACGATCAAGATTCAACAAACCATTCTCACAGGGTGCATGACCATTGAAGGTATCATTCATGTAAACAGAATAACCATTATTACCTAACTTAAATGAATAACCGTGTTGCAATAAACACGATCTAATCACGTTCATGCTCAACGCAAAACACAAATAACAATTATTTAGGTTTGTTACTAATCCCGAAGGTAGAGAGAGCGTGCGATGTTGATCACATCAACCTTGGAAACATTTCCAACAAACATCATCACCTCACCCTTAGCTAGTTCTCCGTTTATTCTGTAGCTTTTATTTCGAGTTACTAACATTTAGCAACCGAACCGGTATCCAATACCCAGGTGCTACTAGGAGTATTCGCAAAGTACACATCATTAACACGTATATCAAATATACTTCTGTCGATGTTGACAGCTTTCTTATCTACCAATTATCTAGGGTTGTTCCGCTTTAGCGACCGCTCTCCTCATAATCGAAGCACTTAGTCTCAGGTTTGGGTTCAACTTTGGGTTGCTTCACTGGAGCAGCAATTGACTTGTTATCCATGAAATTTCCATCATTGTTCTTGCCCTTCTCGAAACTAGTGGTTTGACTAACCATCAACACTTGACGCTCCTTCTTGACTTCTACCTTCGCGGTGTCAAACATCGCGAACAGCTCAGGGATCATGATTTCTATCCCTGGCACTTTATAGTTCATCACCAAGTTCTAGTAACTTAGTGACAGTGACTTGGAGAACTATATCAATCACTATCTTATCTGGAAGATCAACTCCCACTCTATTCAAGCGATTGTAGCACCCAGACAATCTGAGCACATGCTCAACGATTCAGCTATTCTCTTTCATCTTGCAGGCAAAGAATCTTGTTGGAGATCTCATATCTCGCAACACGGGCACGAGCCTAAGATCCTAATTTCAGCTCTTAGAACATCTCATATGTTCCGTGACATTCAAAATGTTTCGGAGCCTCAATTCTAAGCCGTAATGCATGACGCACTAAACTATCAAGTAGTCATCAGAACGTGCCTGTCAGATGTTCACAACATCTACAGACGATGCTACAGGGGTTGGCGCACCGAGCGGTGCATTAAGGACATAAGCCTTTTCTGCAGCAATGAGAACAATCCTCAGATCACGGACCCAGTCTGCAATATTGCTACCATCATCTTTCAACTCTATTTCTCTAGGAACATATAAAAATTCAAGGGAGCTAGAGCGCGAGCAAGTAATCTACAACATAATTTGCAAAGACACTACTGACTATGTTCATGATAATAAGTTCAATTAATCATATTACTGAAGAACTCCCACTCAAATTGACATCCCTCCGGTCACTCGAGTGATACATGATCCAAATTCACCAACTCAAGTCTGATCATCACATGAGTTGAGGTGGTTTCAATGGTGAACATTATCATGTTGATCATATCTACTATATGACTCATGTTCGACCTTTCGGTCTCTTGTGTTCCGAGGCCATGTCTGTACATGCTAGGATCGTCAAGTTTAACCCGAGTGTTCTGCATGTGCAACACTGGCTTGCACCCGTTGTATGTGAACATAGAGTCTATCACACCCGATCATCACGTGGTGTCTCGACACGACGAACTTTCGCAATGGTGCACACTCAGGGAGAACACCATTTATCTTGAAATTAAGTGAGGGATCACCTTATAATGCTACCGTCGTCCTAAGCAAAAAAGGTTCATAAAAGGATTAACATCACATGCAAATCATAAGTGACATGATATGGCCATGAACTTGTGCCTTTGATCTCCATCTTGAAAGCACCGGCATGATCTCCATCGTCACCGGCCTGACACCATGATTTCCATCATCTTGATCTCCATCAACGTGTCGCCATCGGGGTTGTCGCTCCCATCATGCTTGTACTACTATTGCTACCGTTTAGCGATAAAGTAAAGCATTACATAGCACTTAATGATTGACACGCAGGTCATACAATTATTAAAGACAACCCTATGGCTCCTGCCGTTTGCCGTACTCATCGACATGCAAGTCGTGATATTCTATACAACACATGATCATCTCATACATCACATATATCACATCACGTAATTGGCCATATCACATCACAACATACCCTGCAAAAACAAGTTAGACGTCCTCTAATTGTTGTTGCATGTTTTACGTGGCTACTACGGGTATCTAGCAATAACAATTCTCACCTACGCATAAACCACAACTGTGATACATAAGTTGCTTTTCAACCTTCTCAAGGACCGCCTTAGTCGAATCTGATCCAACTAAACTAGGAGAAACAGACACCTGCCAGCCATCTTTGTGCAACGAAGTTACACGTCAGTCGATGGAACCGTACTCTTGTAAGCGTACGAGTAAGGTTGGTCCGGGCCGCTTCATCCCACAATATCTCTGAACCAAAACACAACCAAGGGAGGAAGCAATCTACGCATCAACGCCCACAAACACTTTGTGTTCTACTCGAGATCTCATCTACACATAGACCTAGCTCTGATACCAATGTTGGGGAACATCGCATGGGAAACAAAAAAATTCCTATGCACACGCAAGATCTATCCATGGTGATGAGCATCTATGAGAGGGATAGGGGATCTACATACCCTTGTAGATCGCTAAGCGGGAAGCGTTAAGAAACGCGGTTGGTGTAGTCAAACATCTTCGCGATCCAAATCGCCGAGCGTCCCGCGATCTCATCACGATTCGTCCCACAATCCAATCACGATCCGTCCCACGAACTCATCATGATCCGTCCCACAAACTCATCACGATCCGTCTCGCGATCTTGATCACGGTCCTTCCGATCTAGCGTCGAACGGACGGCACCTCCGCGTTTAGCACACGTCCAGCTTGATGATGATCTCCACCTTCTTGATCCAGAAAGAGGGAGTGGAGAGGTAGAAGAGTTCTCCTTCAGCGTGACGGTGCTCCGGCAATGGTGGTGGAGCTATTCCGGCAGGGCTTCGCCTAACAACTATAGAAAAACGATCTAGAGGAGAAACTATGCACTAGAGGAACGGGTAGTACGTGGCTGAAAATCTTGTGCCAAAACCCTAAAAACCTCTAGTATATATAGGAGGAGAGGAGGAGGAGGCTTGTCCCTCAAGGATCCAGCCCTAGGCTTCGGCCGAACCAAGAGGGAGGAGTCCTCCTCCTCCACTCCTAGTAGGATTAGGACTCCTTCCTTATCTTAGCCTTTTTGCCTTTTTCCACCTTTTTCCTTTTGGGCTTTTCTTCCCAGCTGCATGGGCCTTTTGTGGGACTTACACCAGCCCACTAAGGGCTGGTATTCATCCTCCCACATCCCATGTAGCCTCTTGGGTCGAAATACCCCTCCCGATGGTCTCCCGGTACACTACCGGTACTCCCGGTACACTACCGATGAGCCCGAAACCTTTCCGGTGACCAAAATAGGACTTCCTATATATCAATCTTTACCTCCGAACCATTCCGGAGCTCCTCATGATGTCCAAGATCTCATCCAGGACTCCGAACAACCTTCGGTCACCACCATACATAACTCTATACTGCCGAAACGTCACCAAACCTTAAATGTACAGACCCTGCGGGTTCGAGAACTATGTAGACATGACCGAGACACCTCTATGGTCAATAACCAATAACGGAACCTGGATGTCCATATTGGTTCCTACATATTCTATGAAGATATTTATCGGTCGAACCTCTATGTCAAGGATTCAGTTAATCCCGTATGATGTTCCCTTTGTTCTTCGGTATGTTACTTGCCCGAGATTCGATCGTCGGTATCTCCATACCTAGTTCAACCTCATTACCGGCAAGTCTCTTTACTCGTTACATAATACAAGATCCCGTGAATAACACTTAGTCACATTGCTTGCAAGGCTTATTGTGATGTTGTATTACCGAGTGGCCCCTGAGATACCTCTCCGTCACACAGAGTAACAAATCCCAGTCTTGATCCATGCCAACCCAACAGACACCCTTAGAGATACCTTTAGAGCACCTTTATAGTCACCCAGTTACGTTGCAACGTTTGATACACACAAGGCACTCTTCTAGTGTCCGTGATTTGCATGATCTCATGGTCATAGAAACATATGCTTGACATCTAGAAAACAATAGAAATAAACTAACACGATCATATGCTACGTTTGTAGTTTGGGTCTTGTCCATCACATCATTCTTCTAATGATGTGATACTGTTATCAAATGACATCACATGTCAATGGCTAGGAAACCTTGACCATCTTTGACCAACAAGCTAGTTCACTAGAGGCATACTAGGGACAAAGTGTTGTCTATTTACCCACACATATAATGTGTTTCCAATTAATACAATTATAGCATGGATAATAAAAAATTATCATGAACAAGGAAATATGATAATAACCAATTTATTATTGCCTCTAGGGCATATTTCCAACACCAACCCATCCTAGCGTTTCTTCTGCGGGGCGAGCTGCCCCGGACGAAGCTCTGGCAAGGCAAATCCAGTGCCGGGCCACGGCGTACGACATAATCAACAACAAGCTCGTCCACTGCAACAGCACCGGCGTCTTCCAGCGATGCGTCGAGCCGGAAAAGGGTCTAGAAATCCTCCTCGACATTCACCAGGGCGAGTGCGGGCATCATGCCGCCTCCCGGACCCTAGTGGCCAAGGCTTTTCGCCATAGCTTCTTCTGCCCGACAACTCTCGAGGCGGCCAAGAAGTTGATCGACGAGTGCGAGGGCTGCCAATGCTTCAGCACACAAAGCCACCTACCGGCAACGGTCCTCCAAACCATCCCCCTCTTGTGTCCTTTTTCCGTTTGGGGGCTGGACATGGTGGGCCCATTCAAGACTGCTTGAGGCGGCATGACGCACTTTCTGGTGGCCATCGACAAATTCACCAAGTTGATCGAGGCGCGACAAATCAAGAAGCTGGACGGCCCCACGGTCGTCCGGTTCATCGACGACATCACAGTACGCTATGGCGTCCCCCACAGCATCATCAGTGACAACGGCACCAACTTCGCCAAGGGCGCACTCGCGCGTTTCTGCTCCAAGCAAGGAATCCGGCTCGACCTGGCCTTCGTCGCTCATCCACAGTCAAACGGCCAGGTCGAGAGGGTGAACGGCCTCATCCTGTCCGGCATCAAGCCCCGGCTAGTGACGCCACTAGTAAGGTCGGCCGGCTGCTAGATCGAGGAGCTGCTGACCGTCCTTGGGAGTCTCAGGACCACCCCGAACCGGTCAACCGGCTACACTCCCTTCTTCCTTGTGTATGGGTCCGAGGCGATCATCCCCACCGACATTGAGTTCGATTCGCCTCAGGTCGTCCTATACACGGAGAAGGACACAAAGGAGGCAAGAGAAGACAGCGTCAATCTACTCGAGGAAGCTCTCAAACTGGCCTTGAGCCGGACGGCAGTCTACGAGCCGAAGCTCCGACACAACCACAGCAAGCGGATCCAGCCGCTCTCGTTCCGCGAGGGGGGCCTGGTCCTCAGAAGGATCCAGCGAACCGCCGGACAGCACAAGTTGTCCTCCCCTTGGGAGGGCCCATTCATCATCAGCAAGGCGCTACACAACAACGCATACTACCTGATAGACGCCCAGAAGCCGCAGAAGCGCAAAAGAGATGCTTCTGGTGAAGACACGGAGCGCCCATGGAACGCAGCACTCCTACGCCCGTTTTACTACTAAGAAAAATCAATGTATGTATGTATCCCCACCCTTTTGGGCTTATGAATGCAATGGGCTCCCCAAGACGGCTCTTGGGGCGCGCCCCGTTTTGTTTCTTTCAAAAGTGTTCCCCACTCACCGGCTCCCCGGCCCGGCTCCCGAGCCCCGAGCCCGGGGGCTAGCCGACTGGGCCTAGAAGCGCCTCTCTGGAAAATGGTTAAGTAATGTGAGTTAGCCAAACTTCCCCACCCTTACTAGCTACAGAACCGGCCCCCGGCTGTCCGGCTGACGGGGCCTCGGGGCGGCAAGGTTTGGCTCACACGAAAGGTCGAAACAAAGGGAGACCCCTTCGGGGCCCAGCCGGACCATCGCCACATCTCTACCACTCTACTTATCCCGAAAAACCCACGCGGTTCCTAAATTTTGAACTGGCTCCCTCGAGGCTGACGCCCCGACCTAGCTACAGACCGATTCCTGGCTGGCGGGCTGGCGGGGACGAAACCAAAGGGGAAAAGGAATCGAAACAAAAAGAGTCGAAGCGGGCAAAAAAGGATAAGGACGAGGCGGCATGAGTCACAAGGCAAACAAGACGGAATATTCATGGCATAAATATGAAGGCAAAAGTGTCCCACGGCCAGCATTCAGTTCATTACACAAACACCCCCAGTGGGTGGATTCAAGTTTTACATGAAGGGAGAAAAAAGAGAAAGATAAAAAAGATGCCTGGGGGCTCAGGCCACCGACGCGTCACCAACCGGCGTGTCATGGGGTGGCTCGGTCCTCGCCTCGGAGGTGGTCGCGGCCTTTTGGTCGGCCTCCTTGGCCTTCGAGGCGGGCTCCTCAGTGTCGGTCGTCTCGCCACTCGAGTTTGTGCTCTCATCGGTGACTTCATCATCTGCCGGCCCTAGGGGGTGCCGAAGGAGTCCTTGGGCAACTGCTCGCCATCCTCGCCAAGGGCCGGCAGAAATTCGTCCACGTCAACATATGACGTGAGCTTGTTGGCCCGCTAGACACGGGCCGGCTCACGGGCCTCCCGCTCTGCAGCCGGTACATCCCGCATGGTTGCCAGCCGGCCCAGGTCCACGCCACGGTACCAAGACATGACAAACCGGAGCGCCATCTGCGCCCCGGCTCGGGCAGCCGATGCCTTCCAAGCCTCGAGGCGGGGGACGGCATGCTCCAGCCACTGAGCCACGCGATGCGTCGGAGCGCCCCCGTGGCCCGGCCACAGCGCGGCGATGACCTCCTTGTCAGCGGTCTTGAGCCTCTCCACGCTCCGCTCGAGATGGGTCAGCCGCATCTCGACGGCGAGGCCAATATCGTCCATGTCCCACGCGGCATGCTCCTCAATGGAGCGACCGCACTCCCGAAGGTATTCCCGGTGCTCCTCAACGGCACGCGTAGTGCGGCGATGAGTTTTTGGGAAATGCCCTGGAAGGAAGAAGAAGAGAAGGAAAGAAAAGCAAGATGAAACACGAGAAACGGCAAAGGGAAGAGCAACCGGCTGGGGAAGAGAAAGATTGGCACCTAGCTTCGATCGCGTGATCCACCCCAATGGCGAAGTGGAGCGAAGCCTTGCGCTCCGACTCATGGGCTGCCTCCGAGGTGGCGAGGGAACCCTTGACCTCCTTGAGCGTACTCTCGAGGCGGGTCACCTCGCCTTGAAGGGCGGCGGTACTCAGGGCAGCATCAGCCGCCTCCTTGACGGCTGCCTCCCGGGCCGCCACCTCCTTTGTCGCCTCGGCCTTGAGCCAGTCTTGGGCCGCCTCTCCATCGACTAGCAACGCGGACAGCCAGTCCATCTCCTGCGCGGCCGCCTGGACGTCTCGCGCTAGCCGGTCCTGTTCGGCGACAAGCCCGGTCTTTTTCCCCCGAAGGGTGGCCAGCTCACCTGCAAGACACAACCAACGCCAGCCGACTCCCGAGGGCTATATGCCTCTCCTACAAAGTGCAACCTACATTGCACGCGTGCCAGCTCCTCCTCCAGGCGGTAGAAGCCGTATTCGCCGCGGTCATGGATGGCAACCGCTTCCGTGAATAGCTTCTGCCACAGGGAGGTTCCCTCCTGTCACAAAAAATGCAAAGGTCGACATGCTCAAGGGAGATCCGATCCGACTGCCCATCAGCCGGTCAGCCGGCCCGCATCTCGGCGGCTACACCAAGTGGGTGCGCTCGCGCACCCCCACTGAAAACTCTAAGGCAAAGTGTCGGCTGACCTCCGCACGCTGAAGGGCACGTCCGCCGCCTCCGCAAACTGGGCTAGCTCCTGCCGGCACCGGTCTAGGACACTTCCCAAGTCTGCGAAGGAAGGGACCGGGCCGCCTGCCTAGGGGGCCGGCAGGGTCGGTGCGCTTCCTAGTCCCGAATGACCTCCTGCATCGACTGCAGGGTCCTTCAGGCCCGTCCGCCGCTGCCGCCCGGGCTCGCCTCGGCTCCAGCCGTCGGGGGCGAGTTGATGACGGCAAGGGGCCGGGAGTCGCTTCCTGCCGGCCCCCCGCCCAGTGCCATTGCCGCCTCCTCTCCCGGCCGCTCTGGCGCATCGGTCGTGCAAGAAGGTACCTCCACCTCCATGGCCGCCGCCTCCGGCGCCACCTCCGGGGCCGTCGGGACCTTCGTCACCTCGACCCGGGCCGGCTCGGCTGCAGGCAGGGTCACCTCCTGCACCTCAGGTCAGGTCACCTCGGGAGCCGGCTCCGTCGTCGCCTCCCTTGCCTGGGCCATATCTTGCACGGGCGGAGGTGCTGGTGGGTCCATGGCCGCCCCTCGTGGCTCACTCGACGGAGGCCTAGACATGCGGGTTGACTCCATTGCCGAGTCCGAAGCCCGCGGAGGCTCGGCCGATCCCCTCCGTCGTCGGCTGCTCGAGGTCCCGGAGTGCGCGGCCCCTCCTCACGTCCTAGATCTGGAGGCTCGTAGCTCCGCAAGCCTCCTCTTCTCCTCCCGCTAGGTGGTCGCATGCTCGCGAGCCAGCCAGCTGGCAGCATCCGTCGGCTCCCCCGCCAGTTCCTCCTCGTGGAGCTCGATGGGGTCGCTTCTCGCTCCTCCTGTCCTGGTGCGCTGCGAGAGTAGGCCCATCTAGAATCATCAAATCGTCATCATCGTCGTCGTCATCCGTCTACTCCCTGATGAAGGGGGACAGAGGGAACTCACCCATTCTGTTGGGTCCCCGGGCTGCACCGGACCCTCCGGCTCCACCAGGAGCGTCGCCTTGCGGATTCACCGGCTCGTTGGCTCCTCCCGAGGAGTCCACTCCTTCCTCCGGGAGGCCTCCCGTCTGGTAGTCTTCGGAGTCGGAGTTTTCACGCTTTGCCTCGAAGATCTGAGGATGCGGGCCGTCCGGCGTGTTCTGTCACACCAGTAGCTGTGGTCAACAATTCCATGTAAGTTCTCCAGCCGGCTGCCGGCTGGGGAATACCAAACAAGAAAGAATTGCCTCGACAGAAAAACTCACCAGGGGAGGACGGTTGATGCGGTCGTACGGCTCCATGCCGAAGGACCACGAGGCGGGCTTCAGCTTGAATGTCGTGAGGGCGTTCACCCACTTCGCCACCTGAGCCTGCGTCAGCTCGACGGTGGACAACCGGCAGGGGTCGTACCGGCCGGACATGTCGCAACTCCGGTGTGGCCTCATCTGGAGGGGAGACACCCGGCATGAGACAAAGGCCGCTATCAGGTCAGTGGTGAACAGCCCCTCGGAGCTCTTCGGCTGCGTGAGCCGGGCGAGCTCGTTCAAGGCCACACCGCGCGGGGCCGATCCTAGACAGTTCTGCTGGGAGGACTGCCTGTCCTCAAACGGCGGCAGCCGAATGTAATCCTTCCTTGGGTCGACGTTCTTCACGTAGAAGAACGTCTGGTGCCACCCCTTGATGGAGTCAATAAGGAAAAGAGGAGGAAAGTGAGCAACACCGCGGCAACACACCACCGTGCCCCCGCAGGCATCGCTTTTCAGAGGTTTGAGGTAGAAGAGAGCGTTGAAGAGGTCGATGAAAGTAAGGACACTGAGGTACCCCTCGCACAACGTCACGAATGCAGAAAGGTACAAAATCGAATTCGGGCCAAGGTCATGTGGCTGGAGGTCAACGGTATCGAGGAGAAGACGGAAGAAGATACTCACTGGGAGCCCAAAGCCTCGGGAGACGTGCCAGAGGAACACAACGTGTTCCCCTGGCTGTGGCGCCGGCGCTATCTCGTCACCCGGCATGCGTGCGGCCACCCGCTCCATCGGCGGCAGCATGCGCGCGCGGGCGCGGGCTCGGGCTCGGGTGCAATGGCATGCGAGGAAGGAAGAGAGGCAATGAAGAAGGGCAGCAAGGAGGCAAGTGGGGCACGGGTACCTCCGCCTCCTGCCCTTCCTCTCCTTTTATAGGGGAGGCCACGACAGGGGGACGTGGGATGGATTGTGCCCACTCCCCCTGGAAACTCCGCACGCGTGGGTGGCCACGGGCCGTAACGGCCGCATCGGGGTGGAGGATCCTGCCCTGCACCCCGAGGCCTACTAGGCTACGCCTGGGCCCTACCGAGCTAGGCATGGGCGACGTCCCGTCTCCCCACATGCGCGGGGCCCGCCGCATCATTACTCGTCGTGTGGCGCGTCGTGTGCCGGCGTGGGTCCCAAGGCGGCACGCCGGTACCCGAGGCGTCGGGTCCAACGGCCGATCCGGCTGCCCCTTCACCTTCGAGCCGGAGGCGGGTGGCGCTGAGGGGAAGCCGCCGGCTCCCCACCGTCCGCCAAACGTGGGCCCCTGCCGGCTTCGGGCGCTACTGACGGGGTTATTACCCCTAGGTAGGCCAAAGCAACGGGGTCTTCCCCCTTTCGCTTCGAAGAAAAACTATGTGGCCGGCTAGCCGTGGCCAGCTGGAGCCCCGGCCGGCTGGTCAAGGAGCCGGCTAGACCCTCGGGCGGGCGGGAGCGACCGGCTACCCACGGGCCGGCTCTTTCGTTGACCTTGGTACGGACACGCCCCGTCCCGTCCCTTTGCGCGCGGGTACGACGACGCGACTAGACCGGCACGACGGGCGGCCCTGTGGCTATAGTGGTCGCTTAAGCACTGCGACGCGTGGCTATAGTCCAACCGTCCCGGCGCTGACCTTGGTGAGCGAGACCGAGCGAGGGAACAGTGTTGGCATGCCCTCGCCACTCAATTACCTGCCCCGGCCGCCGACCGTACCGAAGACTTTGGCTGGCTGGCGCTAGATGACGCCTCCCCAGGCGGCCCGGGCCGCGGCAGGTGGGTGAGGGCCAATCGCGGAGCCAGCCGGCAGGCTCCAACGGGAGATGGGACCACTCGGCTGATGGGCCCCGCTAACGACGAGATGGCGCAAGCGGCGGAACCCTCTGGTCAGCCGAAGAGACTGCCAGCCGGGCCCCCCCACCTTGGTACGTAAAGCATATTGTAAGAGCCGGGGGGTTGGCCTATAAAACCCCCCGAGCCCCCCCATGCAACGGGGATGGATGATCACGGACAGACACACCCACGCACGGACAATCATCCCCACACACCCCCTTCTAGCAGTGGATGAAGAGGAGCCACCTGCCCCTTCTTCCTCCTCTAGATACAGTTCCAGGAGCACCCTTGTACTCACACATATCCATCCAACAATACCAAGCAGGACTGGGGGTATTACCTTCCCCAGAGGGCCCTGAACCTGGGTACATCGTGTGTCATCACCGCTTGTGCCCAATCTCGCACCCGGAGCCCGTCGGTGTCCTCCGGCCCCAACCACCTACGATAAGCCACCCCATGGCATCTGTCGTGAGAAAACGACGATACAAATTCACATTTTCGGTCCCACCGAGAATGTTGGATCGGCGTCACCGAGATTGGAAATCTGACCGTTGGTCACCTTATCGGTGCAACCGAGTTTCCTATTTCGGTTTGACCGAGATTCAAAAGTTGCCACCTTTTGGTCACTTTGGTACCACCGAGATTAACACATCGGTGTCACCGAGTCGGTCATTTTGTCTGTAACGGTTGGATTTTTGGGGATGCCTATATATACCCGTTCACCAGTACCTACTCGAGAGAGAAGCACTCAGAACTATTCCATATCCTATCAGATTTTCTGAGAGAGAACCACCTACCCTTGTGTTGAGGTCAAGATCTTCCACTCCAATCATATGAATCTTGATCTCCAGCCTCCCCACGTAGCTTTCCACCAATCCCATCTCTTCCACCATGCCAAATCTGTGAGAGAGTGATTGGGTGCTGAGGAGTCTATCATCTTGAAGCACAAGAGCAAGGAATTCATCGTATTTATCGAGCCTATTACCTTTTGGAGGGTGGTGCCTCCTAGATTGGTTAGGTGTCGCTTGGGAGCCTCCTACTTCGTGTTGTGGAGTGAACTAAGAAGTTTGTAAGCGCAAGGAGATTGCCAACTTCACCAACATCTACCCATAGTGAGGCTAGTCCTTCGTGGATGGAAGCCGTTATGGAATAGTCAAGGTTGCTACTTCGTGGACCCTTTTGGGTGGAGCCCTACGTCGACTCTCGTGACCGTTGCCCTCCGTGGGTTGAAGACTCCATAAACGTGGATGTACGATAGCGCCACCTATCGGAACCATGGGAAAAATCATCGTGTCTACAACTGCGTTTGATCTTCCTACCCTACCCCTTCTATCCATGCTTGTTGTTACTTTCCGCTGCTATATACTCTTAGACTTGCATGTGTAGGGTGTACTTGACTTGCCATGAAATTCTAAAAACTTTCAACCCTAAAACTTGGTATAGGCAAAAAATTTAAATTGTCAAGTATTCTAATCAACCCCCCCCCCCTCTAGACATACTTTCGGTCCTACAAGTGGTATCAGAGCTTTGGTCTCCATTGCTTAGGTCTCACAACCTAGGAGAGTATGGCATCTAGTGAAGTTATCACCGTAGAGGTTCGTACTTTGATGGTACTAATTTTTCTAGTTGGAAGCACAAAATGAAAATGCATATTCTTGGTCATAACCCTGCCGTTTGGGCTGTTGTTCGTGTTAGCTTGCAAGGTGAGTTCTTTGCGGATGGACGGGAACTAGATCGTGAAGCGACCGTGGATGATTTGAAGATGTTGCAACTCAATGCTCAAGCATGCAACATTCTCTTCAACTTCTTATGCCTCGAAGAATTCAACAAAATTAGCCATCTTGAGAATGCAAAAGAGATTTGGGATACTTTGGTTGATATGCATGAAGGAACCGAGTCCGTGAGAGAATCCAAGTTAGATGTTCTTCAAGGTCAGCTTGACAAGTTCAAGATGAAGGATGGTGAAGGAGTCGCTGAGATGTACTCTAGGCTAGCACTCACACAAATGAGATTGCCATCTTAGGAAGCGAAGAAATGACCGACAAATTCATCATCAAGAAGATACTTCGAGCTTTGGATGAGAGATACGACACCATGTGCACATTGATCCAAATGATGCCAAACTACAAAGATCTCAAGCCTACGGAAGTCATTGGAAGGATTGTTCCTCATGAGATGACACTCAAAGATAAGGAAGAACTTCATCACAAGTCTAGCAGTGCTTACAAAGCCACAAGTGATGCTCCCGCAACTTCAAGCAACAACCTGTCACCAATGAAGAGACAAGCCTCATGGTCAAGAAATTCAACAAGTTTTACAAGAATAGAGCCACAGAAAGAAACTCCAGCTCAAGATATGAAGAGAAGCGTTCGTCAAGTCGTGACCGCAATTTCTACAATTGTGGGAAGCCCGGACACTACTCAAATGAGTGCACGGCTGCCTACAAAAGAAGAGAAGAGTCACCTCGAAGATGAAGCTCAAGGAATGAATCACCACAAAGAGAGAGAAAGAGTAGAGATGATCGTTATGAACGAAGACACTCAAGGAGAAGTAGAGATTCGGAGAAGAAGGACAAGTACACCAAGAGCTACACAAGAATAAAACATCAAGCTCATGTTGGTGAATGGGTTTCCGGCTCCGACTCCGACAACAACTATGAGAGAAGCTATCACTCCGACTTCGACTATAGTCAAGATGATGGTATTGCCGAAATTGCTCTAGTGACTACCAAATCCTACGATCTATTTGATTCACCAAACGAAGGAAGTGGAAGTTGCTTCATGGCTAAAGGCCCCAAGGTATCACACCCCGAGTATCTTGATTTTGATAGTGATGAAGATGATTTGCTTTGTGAAGATGATTTGCTTTGTGATAAAACTAGTGATGTTGATCAAAATGAACTTGATAATTCTCATGCTAGTCAAGATGAGTCATTTGATGATGATAAGATGAAAATAGAACAACTAACTACAGAACTAAACACTCTTAAGTTAGCTCATGAATCTACTCTCGAAGATCATAGAGAGCTTGTGAGAACTCATGAGAAGCTACGCTTCGAGAAGCTCAACTTGGAGCAAGAGCATGAGTTTCTCAAAGCTATCAGTGACGATCTCCGAAAGAATACTTCATCTTATCTAGCCAAACGACTACTTTTGTCTACTTTCATGCCTCAAGTTAAAAGTAAGTAATCTAGTAACAAAGGCAAGAAAGGTTCTTCATCTAGTAGCAACAATAAAAATGCTAAACCCAATGATGTTGCTTCTAGTAGTTCTATTGATTCCACTAATGATGATTCTCTTAGCCAAGTTACACTTGAGAAAGAAAATGCTTTATTGAAAGGAATTGTAGAAAAAGGTATCTACAAGAGTCTTGTGGGATGTAAGAAATTTGAGGAAATTGTACGCAAGCACGGAGGATACCGGAAGAATCGTGGTGGTGGCTACTTCAATGCTAATGGAGTTGAATGGGAAGAAGGTCAATATCCCAAGCCCAAGTTTATTCCTAAAAAGGAGAAGTATAAAAATACTCTTAGGGGACAAACACCCAAGATGACCTTCCACCACAAGACCACAAGCTCAAGGGCAAGAACAAGCTTCAAGAGGACATTGAATCATATGAAGATGAACCCCAACTTTGGTGGAGTGGGTTCCCAAGGCTACTTCAAGATCAACTACTACAAAGACTACTTCAACACCAAGGATCCCCATCAACTTGATGTGGGTCCCCAAGAACAAGAACTAGTAAGTTCTTGAGGGGTGACTCCTCCAATGAAATTCACTCACATTCACTATTGGCAAGGACTTTTTGCACTCAACACCAACTCAATGCAATAGTTCCAGGAGTCACACATTCCCTCAAAGGTAAGCAAGGGACAAGGTAACCAACTAATCAATGGAAATCATAACATATGCTTTGCACTCCATGTCCATAGATATCCTTGCATTTGTCTCTTGTGTGTTGGGACTAACCCATGTAGTTGAGAGGAGTAAGGAAACAACAAGGATGCTCCCAACTCTTGGTGATCTTCATCAACATTGAGCATCCACAACTACCTCACAACATGAAGTCTTCATCGACAAAACCCGAGGTTAGTTTCTCCCTCTTATGGGGGGATGTCACATTAAGGGTGAGCTTTACTCTAAGACTTGAATCAAAGCATCTCTTAGCATGTGACAACATTAAATGCTTTATAAAAAAGTGGTAACCCCACTTGTGCTTAAACGATGAGTATGACCTATGATCAAGTACTCTTACTTGGCTCCAAAGTCAAATACTCATATATAGATGACTTCATCATCGCCCAAGTGCTATTTAGATGCTAGTGTGTTTGTGCATGTTTGTCATGATTTCTTTTAACATCTTATTGTGTGAGCATGTTGGTCTGCATTTATTTTGTCATTTGAGGACATTGTTGCTATTTGGTTAATGATTTTCTCGTTCGCCAATTGTATGGACAAGGATGCCTAGGACCACACTTTATCTATCTATGCTTTCTCGCCTCATATTCCATTCATGCTGCATCACAAAATTTGAACAAGTGCTTTTCGATCCCTCTGTGTTTGGAGCACTCAGAGTTCCGTATCGACAAGGACTGGCCATTAAAACCTCCCAAGTGCATCTTGGTGGAAACAACCCCATAATATCGGTCTCGCCGAATGCCTAGGGTTGATCTGGTTTTCAATCTTGGTACTGTCGATTTCATATTCTCGGTTACACCGAGTTTCCCTATCAGCTGACAGTTGTGGAACTCGATGACACCGAAAACATAAAATCGGTATCACCCACAGTGAAGGGCATATATGTTGTGGACCCCGGCGCTTTGAAATTTCTATCTTCAAACGTCGCGCCTCAGAACCCTAAGTTGTCGCCTCAAGCCCCCTGGTCGTCACCCTTGTCTTCTTGTGCTCCTCCACCGCTGGGAATCGCCGCCGTCGATGAAATCTGCTCCATCGTCGCTGACATAGCAGATCCGCACCAAGTTAGGGTACGGATTCAACCTCCCTTGCGCTCTCCCTTCTGATTCTTGCGCATTGGACTTGATTTTCTCTATAAGCCACTCATTGCACTTATTCCTATCCACAAGAAATCCCCATAGGCTAGCGAACCATTGATTTCTAGGGTTTTGCCTTCCGCCTGACGCAACTCGGTAGAACCGAATCAAGAAAATCGGTACCACCGATTTTTGTTTCTGTGTGCTGAGAACTGTCTCGGTGAAACCGAGCACTCCTTTTTGGTCTCACCGAAAAGGGTGCCAAGTTTTTGTTAAGAGGGACAGTCAGTCTCTATGTCACCGAAACGTTTGCTTCGGCCTTACCCATTTGTTTCTAACAAAATGCAAAACTTTGAAAATCCTTTGTTCAAAATTTCAAAAACCAGATGATAATTTTGTGATGACTCATCTACTTCTGCTCATATATATTCCATTCACAGGGTCAGTATGTCAGATGCAGAGGACGGTCAGAACATGTCAGAGCAGGGTGCAAACGTGAGTTCAGGCGCAAGCCTAGAGTCCAGCTCATTTTCAGATCCAGGCACCCCCAGCTCCCATGGGTTGCCCAAAGCTGCTACAAGGACTAGAGAGAAGCTGAATTCAGATGAAGAGGATTCAGACTTCATCCCTGAGGAGATTCTTGCTAAGAAGCAAGAGAAAGCTGCTAAGAAGTCTGCTACTGAAGCCACTTCTTCCAGGAGGGTTATCAGCAAGATCTATGCTCCTGCTTCAACATTCAAGGCTCATGAGACTGCCAGAGCAACTATCTCAGTTTAAGTCCCCAAGAAAGCTATGCCTAAGAAGGCAGGGGAGAAAAAGTCCAGGAAGAGGATTATTCATGTGACTGGCGGAACTACTTCCATGTATGAAGATCAGAGGAAGCAACTGGTGCTGCTGCTGAGGAAGAGGAGGATGAGCCAGCTACAAAGGCCCCTCCCAAGAAGAAGGCCAAGAAGCTCATGGCTGATGCTATGCCAAAGTCTAGCACATCCAAGAAGGTTGTTTCTGAGAAGCCTAAGAGGACATCCAAGCAGATTCCGGCTTCTGAGAAGAAAAAAGGGACTGCTTCCAGAGCTGAAGAGGATGATGACTTGACAACTTTGATGAAGCTCAGACCACATCTTCCAGTACACAATTCTAGCTACCCACTAGCTGAGATATGAAGAAGAGGAAGGATTGAGGATTGAGAGCTTGGAGAGCTATAGATCCTTATGCCTACAGAAAAAAGACAGTTGTGGACTACATATTTTATACCAAGGAGCAACAGGATTTCTATGAGACTGTGCTCTTTGACAAGAGTCCAGCTGTGAGTGATATGTGATATGTTGATTGGAAATTCATCAAGGAGAATGAGGAATACTTTCCAAGTGTCCAAGACAATTTCCATTGCATAGATTTGGATGAGCTTGTTGGCAAAGAATTCACAGCTTGGAATGATGAGATGATCATGCAATTCTACTCCACTGCACATTTCTATGGAGATGGTAGAATTGTATGGATGACGAAGGTGCAAGGTATGAATCAACTGTTGAAGAATGGGCTGCTATCTTAGCAGTTCCTGAAGCATAGGATGGTGACTTGGATGTATACTCAGAATCCAAGGCGATCCACAATGCTATGGCAAATATGTACAATGAGATCCATGCTGCCAATGTGAAGTATCATAGGCTAGGATCTATCTACTTTTTTCAGGTTGGCCTCCACACAATGAACACCATTCTGAGGCATACTTTGATGCCCAAGTGAGGAGATGACAAGATGATCCGAGGCCACTCCATCAATATGTTGATCCACCTTGATAGACACACCAGGATCAGAGTCATGGATTTGATTGTTGAGACAATCAAGAGGGTTGCTGCTGACCAGAAGCGCTCTTGCTGTTATGCACCCTACATCTAGATGCTTATCAATTCAAAATTGGAGAAGCACATCTTTGCTCTAGATCATCCACATTTACCCCTATAGCCAGATCTCGATGACAATGCTGTGGTGATGGATGCTGATCATCCCACTTCAGCTGCAGCTCAGGCAGAAGCAGAGGTAGTTAGAGCCACTAGGGCTCAAGCCCCTCAATCCAGGAATGAGCAAATGGATCTGTTGATATCATCAGTTCAAGGCATGCAGAAGGACATTAAGGGGATTCTGGACAACCAGAACAGTCTTGTTAGGATCTTTGAAACTAGGATCAAGACCCTTAATAATAAGGTGGATAGGCTGACTAAGACAGTCATAGAGCTTCAGAAGGAAGTTGACTCCGTGCACATCCCTCGGGTGTCTTCTACTTCAGATGATGACGATGATGAGGAGGAGGAGGATGAATCACCTCTCAGGACAGGCACTCAGTTCACCACTCAGACTACATCAGCCACAGTGCCTACACCAGACTTGAGGCCCTCTACATCAGCTCCTGCTCCATGTGCTCCAGTTTCTCTAGCTGTCACTCCAACTCCATCCATGACATCTGCTGAGATCTTCGCCGACGATGTTATCTTTACTCCTTCATCAACAACCGGAGGAGATCAGCCCAAGAACGTTTAGATGTATGCCTTTGAACTTTTTGGTAACTTGTTGCCAAAGGGGGAGAAGTGTATATAGATCTTTAGGCTTCGAGCGAGAGAGCGTTTTGATGTTTGTTGCTTTTCAAAAAAATTGGTTCTTTTGGTTTGACGTGAGATAATTTTGTGTTGATGTGTGATCATACGTTGTTATGTGTGATGCTAGTATTTCCTATCATCTTAAATGCTCATGTGATGATCATTCACCTTTGCTTGATTGTGTTGTGCGTTGTTATTCATTCTAATTATTCTCGCACACCACCAAGTTGTATGTGACATGGAAGAAGTGCCCCACATACCTAATCGATTGTGCATTTGCATTCAAACGCAAACTCAAAATAATGCACAAATTTAGGGGGAGCTCTTGCTTATCACATACCTCTCAAAGCGACGATTATATTCATTGATTTTATCATATGTCGAAGCTTTGGTCTATATGTTGTCATCAATTACCAAAAAGGGGGAGATTGAAAGCACATTTGCTCCCTTGGTGGTTTTGGTAATTAATAACAACATATAAGTCACTGAACTAATGTTTTCATCGAGTATATTTCAGGAAATGTTCAATGATAGGATTGGCAAAAGGAGATTGTGGACATACCCCAAGATGCAAGGAAATAGGTTGGCCAAGCTTCAAGCAAGAGGACTCTATATTTTATATTTGTGAGAAATCACTTTGAGTCCATAGGAAAGCCAATACTATTAAAAGGGGGTAAGGTTTTGTTGGTGAACAATATGCTCAAAAGTGCACAAGTGATAGTTGCCAAAAACATCCACAAACTCTCCCACCAAAGTATGTTCTATACCTAACACTCAAAATCGGTGCAACCAACTTTCCCATACTGGTGCCACAAATTCCAGAACCTACATAGGCTCAGCCAAACCCTAGCCACTTCGGTGCAACCGATTCCGTACCGGTGCCACCGAGTTTAGGTTGCCAACTTTCTGTTACGCAAATTCACATTTCCGGTCCCATTGAGAATGTTGGATCGGCATCACCGAGACTGGAAATCTAACTGTTGGTCACCTTATCGGTGCAACCAAGTTTCCTATATTGGTCTCACCGAGATTCAAAAGTTGCCACCTTTTGGTCACTTCGGTACCATCGAGATTAACACATCGGTGTCATCGAGTTGGTCATTTTGTGTGTAACGGTTGGATTTTTGGGGATGCCTATATATACCCCTTCACCACCACCTACTCGAGAGAGAAGCACTCAAAACTATTCCATACCTATCCTATCAGATTTTCTAAGAGAGAACCACCTACCCTTGTGTTGAGGTCAAGATCTTCCACTCCAATCATATGGATCTTGATCTCTATCCTCCCCAAGTACTTTTCCACCAATCCCATCTCTTCCACCATGCCAAATCTGTGAGAGAGTGATTGGGTGCTGAGGAATCTATTAGCTTGAAGCACAAGAGCAAGGAGTTCATCGTCATTATCGAGCCTATTACCTTTTGGAGGGTGGTGCCTCCTAGATTGGTTAGGTGTCACTTGGTAGCCTCCTACTTCGTGTTGTGGAGTGAACTAAGAAGTTTGTAAGGGCAAGGAGATCGCCTACTTCGTGAAGATCTACCCATAGTGAGACTAGTCCTTCGTGGACAGAAGCCATTATGGAATAGTCAAGGTTGCTACTTCGTGGACCCTTTTGGGTGGAGCCCTCCGTGGACTCTCGCGACCATTACCCTCTGTGGGTTGAAGACTCCATAAACTTGGATGTACGATAGCACCACCTATCGAAACCATGGGAAAAATCATCATGTCTACAACTGTGTTTGATCTTCCTACCCTATCCCTTCTGTACATGCTTGTTGTTACTTTCCGCTGCTATATACTCTTAGACTTGCATGTGTAGGGTGTACTTGATTTGCCATGAAATGCTAAAAACTGACAACCCTAAAACTTGGTATAGGGAAAACTTTTAATTGGCCAAGTAGTCTAATCACCCCCCTCCAGACATACTTTTGGTCCTACAAGAGGTGGCTCAGCAAGAGAAGTATACATACAGCCGAAGTCGGGTGCACTCTACGCCGGTTCACAGCCATAGCTACAGCCGGCGCATAGAGTCGATGGTGGTTCCTAGCAACGAGCAGAGGCGAAATCCTCCCAATGATAACACGCTTGAAAGGGATGTTTAAAAGCACATTTGGTCCCTTGGTGGTTTTGGTAATTAATAACAACATATATGTCATTGAACTAATGTTTCCACTAAGAATGTTTCAAGAAAAGTTCAATGATGGGTTGGCAAAAAGATTGTGGAATACCCCAAGATGCAAGGAATAGCATTGGACAAGCTTCAAGCAAAGGACTCTACCTTTTACATTTGTGAGAAATCACTTTGAGTCCATAGGAAAGTCAATACTATTAAAAGGGGGTAAGGTTTTGTTGGTGAACAAAATGCTCATACGTGCACAAGTGATAGTCACCACATACACCCACAAGCTCTTCCACAAAAGTCTGTCCAAAGCCAAATACTCAAAATCGGTTCAACCAACATTCCACACTCGGTGCCACCGATTCCAAACCCTAGAAAGACTCAGCCAAATCCTAGCTTTTCGGTGCAACCGATACTGTATTTGGTGCCACTGAGTCAGGCTGCCAACTTCCTGTTATGCAAGTTCACGGTTTCGGACCCTCCGAGATTGTTGTATGGGCATCACCGAGATTGGACATTCTGACCGTTGGTCACCTTATCGGTGCAACCGAGATTCCTATATCGGTCTCACCGAGATTCAAAAGTTGCCACCTTTTGGTCACTTCGGTACCATCGATATTAACACATCGGTGTCATCGAGTTGGTCATTTTGTTTTTATTGGTTGATTTTGGGGATGCCAATATATACCCCCTTACCACCACCTACTCGAGAGAGAAGCACTCAGAACTATTCCAATCTTGCCCCATCCAATTTTCTGAGAGAGAACCACCTACCCTTGTGTTGAGGTCAAGATCTTCCACTCCAACCATATGGATCTTGATTTCTAGCCTCCCCAAGTTGCTTTCCACCCAATCAATCTCTTCTACCAAGCCATATCTATGAGAGAGTGATTGTGTGTTGAGGAGTCTATCCGCTTGAAGCACAGAAGCAAGGAGTTCATCACATTACCGAGCCTATTACCTTTTGGAGGATGGTGCTTCCTATATTTGTTAGGTGTCGCTTGGGAACCTCCTACATCATGTTGCAGAGTGAACCAAGAAGTTTCTAAGGGCAAGGAGATCGCCTACTTCATGAAGATCTACCTCGAGTAAGGCTAGTCCTCCATGGACGTAGGCCGTCATGGTATAGTCAAAGTTGCTTCTTCGTGGAACCCTCAGTGGGTAGAGCCCTACATGGACTCTCGTGGCCGTTACCCTCCATGGGTTGAAGACTCCATGAACGTGGATGTACGATAGCACCACCTATCGGAACCACGAGAAAAATCATGGTGTCACCAATTGCGTTTGATCTTCCTACCCTCTCTTTACTTACATGCTTGTCTTTATTTTCTGCTGCTATACTCTTAGACATGCATGTGTAGGGTGTACTTGACATACTATGAATGCTAAAATCTTCCAAGAATTAAAATTGGGAAAAAGTACATTTCCATTTGGTCAAGTAAGCCTAATCACCCCCCCTCTAACACTACTTTCGATCCTACAAGTGGTATCAGAGCTTTGGTCTCCATTGCATTGGTCTCACAACCTAAGAGAGTATGGCGTCTAGTGAGGGACCGTAGAGGTCCGTACTTTGATGGCACTAATTTTGCTAGTTGGAAGACCAAAATGAAAATGCATTTGCTTGGTCATAACCCCTTCGTTTGGGCTGTTGTTCGTGTTGGTATGCAAGGTGAATTCTTTGCGAAAGGAAGGGAACCCGATTGTGAAGCGACTACGGATGAATTGAAGATGTTGCAACTCAATGCTCAAGCATGTGACATTCTCTTCAACTGCCTATGCCACGAAGAATTCAACAAAATCAGCCATCTTAGAATGCAAAAGATATTTGGGATACTTTGTTGATATGCATGAAGGTACAAAATCTGTGAGGGAATCCAAGTTGGATGTTCTTCAAAGTCAACTTGACAAGTTCAAGATGAAGGATGGTGAAGGAGTCACTGAGATGTACTCTAGGCTATCTCTCATCACCAATGAGATTGTCGGCTTAGGGAGCAAAGAAATGACTGACAAATTCATCATCGAGAAGATACTTTGAGCTTTGGATGATCGATATGACACCGTTTGCACATTGATTCAAATGATGCCCAACTACAAAGATCTCAAGCCAACGGAAGTGATTGTTAGAATTGTTGCTCATGAGATGACACTCAAAGACAAGGAAGAGCTTCATCACAAGTCTAGTGGTGCTTACAAAGCCACAAGTGATGCTCCCACTACCTCTAGCGACAACCTTGTCACAAATGAAGAGATAAGCCTCATGGTCAAGAAATTCAACAAGTTCTACAAGAATATAAGCAAAGATCGAAGCTCCAACTCAAGGTATGAAGAGAAGCATTCGTCAAGTTGTGACCAAAACTGCTACAATTGTGGGAAGCCCGGACACTACTCCAATGAGTGCACGGCTCCTTACGAAAGGAAAGAATAGTCACCAGGAAGACGAAGCTCAAGAGACGAGTCGCCTTGAAGAGAGAGAAGGAGTAGATATGATCGTTATGAACGAAGACCCTCAAGGAGAAGTAGGGACTCGGAGAATAAGGACAAGTACACAAAGAGCTACTCAATAAAGAGACATCAAGCTCATGTTGGTGAATGGGTTTCTGGCTCCGAATCCGACAACCACTCCGAGAGAAGCCATCACTCCAACTCCGACTATAGTCAATATGAAGGTGTTGCCGGACTAGCACTAGTGACAACCAACTCCTATGATCTATTTGATTCACCAAACGAAGGGAGTGTACGTTGCTTCATGGCTAAAGGCCCCAAGGTATCACACCCCAAGTATCTTGATTTCAATAGTGATGAAGATGACTTGTTAATTGAAGATGACTTGCTATTTGACAAATCTAGTAATGTTAATCGAAATGAACTTGCTAGTGCTCACTCTAGTGTAGATAAGTGGTGTGATGATGATAAGTTGGAAATAGAACGACTAACTCAAGAACTAAAAACTCTTAATTTCGCTCACAAGTCAACTCTAGAAGTTCCCAGAGAGCTTGTAAGGACACCTGAGAAGCTACGCTCGAGAAGCTCAACTTAGAGAAAGAGCATGAGTTCCTTAAAGTTATAAATGACGATCTTTGAAAGAAGACTTCCTATTATCTAGCCAGGCGACTTCTCTTATCTACATTCATGCCACAAGTTAAGTCTAAGCAAGCTAGTAACAAAGGAAAGAAAGGTTCTTCAACTAGTAGCAATAAAAATAATAAATCCAATGATATTGCTTCTAGTGGTTCTCTTGATCCCACTAACTCTTCTCTTAGCCAAGTTACACTTGAGCAAGAAAATGAACTCTTGAACGGGATTATAGAGGAAGGTATCTACAAGAGTCTTGAAGCGTGCAAACAATTTGAGGAGATTGTATGCAAGCACGGGGATATCGGAAGAATTGTCGTGTTGGCTACATCAACGCTAATAGAGTTGAATGGGAATAAGGTCAATACCCCTATCCCAAGTTTGTTCCTCAAAAGGAGAAGTATGAAAATACTCTCCCCAAGGGAACAAAAACTCAATATGACCTTCCACAACAAGACACCAAGCTCAAGGACAAGAACAAGCTTCAAGAGGACATTAACTCTTATGAAGATGGATCCCAAGATATTGTGAAGTGGGTTCCCAAGGCTACTACAAGCTCAACTTCTACAAGTGCTACTTCAACGACAAGGATCCCCATCAACTTGATGTGGGTCCCCAAGAAGAAGAACTAGAGAAGGTCTTGAGGGGTGACTCCGCCAATGAAATTCACTCACATTCATTATTGGCAAGAACTATTTGCAATCAATATCAACTTCATGCAGTAGTTCAAGGAGTCACACATTCCCTCAAAGTTAAGCAAGGGGGACAAGGTAATCAACAAATCAATGGACATCATAACATATGCTTTACACTCCATGTCCATATATATCCTTGTATTTGTCTCTTGTTTGTTGGGACTAACCCATGTAGGTGAGAAGAGTAATCAAACAACAAGGATGCTCCCAACTCTTGGTGAACTTCATCGACTTTGAGCATCCACAACTACCTCACCAACATGAAGTCTTCATCGGCAAAACCCAAGGTTATTTTATCCTTCTTATGGGGGCATGTCACATCAAGGGGGAGCTTTACTCTAAGACTTGAGTTAAAGCGTCTCTTAGTATGTGACAACATTAAATGCTTTATGTAAAAGTGGTAACCCCACTTGTGCTTAAACGATGAGTATGACCTATGATCAAGTATTCTTACTTGGATCCTAAGTCAATATACTCATATATAGATGACTCCGTCATCGACAAAGTGCTTGTTAGATGCTATTGTGTTTGTGCATGTTTGCCATGATTTCATTTGACATCTTATTGTGTGAGCATGTTGGTCTGCATTAATTTACTCATTCGAGGATATCCAATTGTTGCTCTTTGGTTTTTCACTTTTATTTGCTAACTAGATATACAAGAATGCCTAGGACCACTCCTTTAGCTATATATGCTTTCTCACCTCATACTCTATTCTTGCTGCATCACAAAATTTGAACATGGACTTTTCGATTTCTCTATGTGAGGAGCACTCGGAGTTCCGTATCGTCAAGGACTAACCATTAAAACCTCCCAAGTGCATCTCAGTGGAACCAACCCATAATTCTCGGTCTCACCAAATGCCTAGGGTTGATCTGGTTTTCTTACCTCGGTAAGACCGATTTCATATTCTCGGTTACACCAAGTTTCCTTGTCAGCTGAGAGTTGTGAAACTCGATGACACCAAAAGTATCAAATCAGTGTCACCGATAGTGAAGAGTATATAAGCCGTGGTCCCGACGGTTCGAAATTTCAATCTTCAGTTGTCACGCCCCAAACCCTAAGTTGTCGCGAAAGGACCCCTGGTCATCGCCTTGCCTCCTTGTGCGTCTTCGCCATTGGGAATCTCGTCGTCGACGGGCATCTTCGCCGCCCTCGCCACCGTAGCAGATCCGTGACCGAGCTAGGGTACGGATTCGATCTTTCTTGTGCTCCCCGTCTGATTCTTGCGCAATAAAGTTGATTTTCTCTATAAGCCACAGTTTGCACAGCTTTCTATCCACGAGAAAACTCCGTAGATTAGAGAACCATCGATTTTCTAGGGTTTACCTTCCACCCAATGGAACTCGGTAGAACCGAAGTGGACAAATCGGTATCACCGATTTGCCTATCTGTGTTGCCATCTCGATGGAACCGAGTACTTCTTTTCGGTCCCACCGAAAAGAGTGCCAAGTTTCTGTTAGTGGGATAGTCAGTCTCAGTAGCACCGAAATTTTGCTTTGGCTGTACTGATTTTCATGTGACGGAATGTAAAATCTTGAAAATAGTTTGTTCAAACTTTCAAAAACATCTGCATTTTGTGATGACTAATCCTATTCTACTCTTCTATACTCTATTCACAGGGTCATCATGTCAGGTTCAGACAGTTAGAATTTGCCAGAGCAGAACGTTGAGATGAGTTTAGGCACGAATCCTGAGTCCAGTTCTTCCACAGATCCAGGCACTCCTAGTTCTCATGGGTTGCCTAAGGCTGCCACTAGGAAAAGGAAGAGACTCAACTCATAGGAAGAGGATTCTGATTTTGTCTCGGAAGAGATTCTTGCTAAAAAGCAAGAGAAGGCTGCTAGGAAGTCTGCCAATGAGGCCACCTCATCTAGGAAGGTGGTTAACACAATTTATGCTCCTACAGAGACCTTCAAAGCACATGAGAGTGCTAGGGAAGTTCTATTCCACTGCTCATTTTTATGGAGATGGCAGGATTGTCTGGATGATTGAAGGAGCAAGATATGAATCTTATGTTGATGAGTGGGCTACCATCTTAGGAGTCCTAGAGGTTCAGGATGGAGATTTGGATGTCTACACAGAACGATTAGCTATATCTCTTTGAACTTTGTGGTAACTTGTTACCAAAGGGGGAGAAGTTGTATATAGATCTTAGGCTTCAAGTGAGAGAGCGTATGTTTTTATTTGTTGGTTTTACAAAACATTTGGTTCGTTTGGTTTCACGTGAGATACTTTTATGTTTGTGTGTGATCATACGTTGTTATGTGTGTTGCTACTATTTCCTATCATTTGATGATTATGCGATGATCACTCACTTTGCTTGTTGTGTTGTGCTATGTTGATTAACTCTAATTATTCTCGCACACCACCAAGTTATATGTGACATGGAAGAAGTGCCCCCATGTACCTAATCGATTGTGCATTTGCATTCAAAGGCAAATTTAAAATAATGCACAAATTTAGGGGGAGCTCTTGCTTATCACATACTTCTCAAAGCGATGATTTTATTCATTGATTATATCATATGTCGAAGCTTTGATCTATATGTTGTCATCAATTACCAAAAAGGGGGAGATTGAAAGCACATTTGCTCCCTTGGTGGTTTTGGTAATTAATAACAACATATATGTCATTGAACTAATGTTTCCACTAAGAATGTTTCAGGAAAAGTTCAATGATGGGTTGGCAAAAAGATTGGGGAATACCCCAAGATGCAAGGAATAGCATTGGCCAAGCTTCAAGCAAAGGACTCTACATTTTACATTTGTGAGAAATCACTTTGAGTCCATAGGAAAGCCAATACTATTAAAAGGGGGTAAGGTTTTGTTGGTGAACAAAATGCTCATACGTGCATAAGTGATAGTCACCACATACACCCACAAGCTCTTCCACAAAAGTCTGTCCAAAGCCAAATACTCAAAATCGGTGCAACCAACATTCCACACTCGGTGCCACCGATTCCAAACACGTGAGAGACTCGACAAAACCCTAGCTTTTCGGTGCAACCGATACTACATTCGGTGCTACTAAGTCAGGCTGCCAACTTCCTGTTATGCAAGTTCATAGTTTCGGTCCCTCCGAGATTGTTGGATCAGCGTCAGCAAGATTGGACATTCTTATCGTTGGTCACCTTATCGGTGCAACCGAGATTCCTATATCGGTCTCACCGAGATTCAAAAGTTGCCACCTTTTGGTCACTTTGGTACCACCGAGATTAACACATCGGTGTCACCGAGTTGGTCATTTTGTGTGTAACGGTTGGATTTTTTGGGATGCCTATATATACCCCTTCACCACTACCTACTCGAGAGAGAGAAGCACTCAGAACTATTCCAAACTTGCCCCATCCAGTTTTTTGAGAGAGAACCACCTACCCTTGTGTTGAGGTCAAGATCTTCCACTCCAACCATATGGATCTTGATTTCTAGCCTCCCCAAGTTGCTTTCCGCCCAATCTATCTCTTCTACCAAGCCATATATGTGAGAGAGTGATTGTGTGTTCAGGAGTCAATCGTCTTGAAGCACAAGAGCAAGGAGTTCATCGCATTACCGAGCCTATTACCTTTTAGAGGGTGGTGCCTCCTAGATTGGTTAGGTGTCGCTTGGGAGCCTCCTACTTCATGTTGTGGAGTGAACCAAGAAGTTTGTAAAGTCAAGGAGATCGCCTACTTCGTGAAGATCTACCCCGAGTAAGGCTAGTCCTCCATGGATATAGGCCGTCATGGTATAGTCAAGGTTGCTTCTTCGTGGAACCCTCTGTGGGTAGAGCCCTCCATGGACTCTCGCGACCGTTACCCTCTGTGGGTTGAAGACTCCATGAACGTGGAAGTACGATAGCAGCACCTATCGGAAACACGGGAAAAATCATCGTGTCACCAATTGCGTTTGATCTTCCTACCCTCTCTTTACTTACATGCTTATCTTTATTTTCCGCTGCTATACTCTTAGACATGCATGTGTAGGGTGTACTTGACATACTATGAATGCTAAAATCTGCCAAGAATTAAAATTGGGAAAAGTAAATTTTCATTTGGTCAAGGAGTCTAATCACCCTCCCCCTCTAGCAATACTTTCGATCCTACAATGTTCAGGGGATCATGGATAGGGGTTGGGCTCAACGAGGATCAACACCGATGATGGATAACCCGGAGATTCCTGAGCCGACGCCAATAACCCCCCCCCCCCCCATCAGCACTTCATCCAGGAGAGTTGGTGTGTCGTGTCTCATGACGGATTTAAGGAATGAACGTTTGCCTAAGGACTTCAGAGGGCCGCGGAAGGTGCCTAACTACACGACTGGTCTACCCCCAAAGGCCTGGATCGAAAGCTATGAGCTTGCCATGGAGATGCTAGATGTCAGTGAGGTGATTTGTGGGAAGTACTTCATCATGATGTTAGAAGGACCGGCCCGCACTTGGTTGAAGGGTTTGCCACCTAACACCATCACGTCTTGGTCTGAGTTGAAAGCATGCTTTATCAAGAATTTCAGGGGAACTTGCAAGCAACCCATGACGATCGTAGATCTTGATCACTGTGTACAACAGGAAGGTGAGTTGGCCCATCATTGGGTCCAGCAGGACTCGACGGTGATCCACTCATCTGAAAATATGTCAGCGTCTCAAGCGGTTCTGATTTTGGAAAGGAACTGTCACTTTTTACCCCTTAAGTAGAAGCTTCGGTGGATGAAGCGTTCTTGTCAGGATATGGGTGAGCTCATGACGGCTCTCACCAAATATGCAAACTCAGATACCACCAAGGACCCAGGCTCTGATGATGAGAAATCAGCTCAGGGTAAGAAGAGCAATAATGGCAAGAATCAACAGCAGAACGGGGCTGGAAACGGCAACCAGGGCAAATGGAAGAACCCAGATGGTGGGTCAGAGTTAGTGGCAAACACTAGCGCTGGGAACAATCGTGCCAGGGGTAATGAAAATTTTAGGCCACTGTTTAACAAGGGTAAGGCACCTCAACCTTTCAACTTTGAAGAGGCGCTCAACAAGCCTTGCCCAGCGCATAGCCGGCCTGATAAGCTGGCACACCGTACATGGAAGGATTGCAGCGTTATGCGACAGTTCCGGGAATACAGCCTTCATCAGCATCGTAACAATGGTAAAGGTTCGTCGGGCAGCTAAGGTCCGGGTGGCTCAGGAGCCGGTTTTGGTGCCGACGGGTCAGGTCCAGGTTACCAGGGTCAAGGCAATCAAGGAGGTTATCACCAGCAGCCTAGCAATGGCGGTCAGCAGCAGAATAATCAGTCAAGGTACTAGAGCAACCCGAAGCAACTTAGAAGAGGGCAATATCATGTCTTCACTACGAGCCTTGACAAGCAAGATCAGAAGTTGCGCAAGAGAGCGGCTAATGCGGCCATGCTGGCTCTCCCGCGATACTTGAAGTGGTCGGAATATTGAATCATGTGGAGTAGGGAGGATCACCCGCCGTGGGTTGATAATTCGGGTCACCTAGCTCTGGTGGTAGCACCTCGGGTTGGGGATTATAAGTTTAGAAAAGTACTGATGGACGGTGGCAGCAGCATCAATATCTTGTACTACGACACTTTTCAGCGGATGGAGTTAACTGACAAGGCTCTTAAGCCATCATTGACAGTTTTTCATGGGGTGGTGCCAGGTAAGTCGGCCTACCCGGTGGGAAAGATTGCCCTAGAGGTGGTGTTTGGACATGAGTATAACTACAGGGTAGAGACCTTGTGGTTCGAAGTGGTGAAAATTAAGACCCCGTGTCATGCTCTGTTTGGCCGACCGGCTTCCGCAAAGTTTATGGCCAAGCCTTGTTATGTCTATCTGCAGCTCAAGATGTCGGTTCTCAACGGAACGATTACAGTGCACGGTGATCGTAAGGTGGCCATTGAGTGTGAGGAAGGACACGCGGCTTATGTGGAATCAAGTTGTGCGGAGATAGAGCTCAAGTTCGACAAAGATAACGTTGACCCGGTAGACATGACTCCATTGAAGAAGCCCAGTACGGAGTTTGAGACGCCCTTGAAGTTTGTGGCGGATGACACCAAGCTGGTGGATTTTACTCCGGGAAACTCATCAAAACAGTTCACTATCAGGGCTAATATGGACCCCGCATAGGAAAGCACGCTCATCGAATTCATCCATGGGAATCGAGACATCTTCGCATGGAAGCCATCTGACATGCCGGGTGTACCGAGAGAATTCGCTGAGCACCACCTTAATGTGGATCCCAAGTTCAAGCCGATCAAGTAGTTCCTCCGTTGTTTCAATGAAGAGCGGCATAAAGCAATTGGAGAAGAGGTGGTCTGGCTCTTGGCGGCAGGGTTCATCGTGGAAGTATTTCACCTAGAGTGGTTAGCAAATCCCGTGTTGGTATTTAAGAAGAAAGGCACGTGGTGTATGTGTGTGGATTACACAGATCTTAACAAGGCATGTCTAGTTGATCCGTTGCAAGAGTTTATGCTTCCTAGACGCCTATTCAGGTTATCATCAGATAAAGATGGCAGTTAAGGACCAGGAGAAGACGTCATTCATAACACCCTTTGGGGCGTTTTGCTATGTGTCTATGCCTTTTGGGCTCAAGAGTGCGCAAGCGACTTACCAACGTTGTGTACAGAATTGCCTTCACGGTCTGATTGGGCGCAATGTTCATTCCTACGTGGATGATATTGTGGTTAAGTCAAGAAAAAAGGAGACGTTACTTGACGACCTGAAGGAGACATTTGACAACTTACGGGTCTACAAGATGATGCTTAACCCGGCTAAGTGTGTTTTCGGAGTTCCTACGGGTAAGCTCTTGGGTTTCTTGGTTTCGGAGCGGGGGACCGAGGCTAACCCGGATAAGATAAAGGAAATCACGTCACTAGCTAAATTGGTGAGCATCAATGATGTGCAGCACTTGGCGGGTCATATTGCTGCTTTAAGCCGCTTCGCCAGCCGCCTAGGCGAGAAGGCTATTCCTTTGTACCAGATGATGAAAAAGACTGATGAGTTTGTCTGGAGTAAGGCTGCAGATGAAGCCCTTGAAGCGCTCCAAAAGCAATTGGTTGAGCCGTCGATTTTGGCTGCTCCTGCTGAGAAGGAGCCTTTGCTCCTCTACATGGCGGCTAACAACAAGGCTGTCAGCGATGCGATTATGGTAGAGCGTAAGGAAGCACGGAAAGAATACCTGGTTCAGAGGCCAGTTTATTATGTTAGTGAGGTTCTCATAGAATCCAAGCAAAGATACCCACATTGGCGGAAACTGATATACCCAAATTATTGAACCGTAAGTTGAAGCATTACTTCCTTGGACACTAGATCACTGTGGTTAGATCTACCCCATTGGGTGATATAATTCAGAACAGGGAAGCCACGGGCAGGATTGCTAAGTGGGCGCTGGAGCTTGGGACACTTAATCTAAAGTATGTGCCTCGCACAGCTGTTAAGTCTGAGGCGTTGGCAGACTTCATAAATGACTGGACAGAGTGTTAATCACCTGAGGCATGAGGAAAAGCCGGACAACACATACTGGACAATCCATTTTGATGGGTCCAGAGAGTTGGAGGGATCAGGGGCTAGAGTTGTCTTAACTTCCCCCAAAGGTGATAAATTCTGTTACGTGCTAAGGATGATGTTTCCTTGTACTAACAATGCAGCTGAATATGAAGCCTTGCTTCATGGCCTCCGTGTGGCCAAGGAGATGAACCTGGGTCGGGTTAGATGCCTCGGCGACTCAGACCTCGTGGCTCAGCAAGTTTCGGGCACGTGGGACTCCAAGGACCCACGGATGGCGGCTTATCGTCAGGCGGTGGATATCATTGCTAGTCATTTCAAGGGTTATCAGGTGGATCATATTGATCATCGCAAAAACGAGGCGGCTGATGCATTATCAAGACTGGGCTCTCAGCGTAAGCCGGTGCCGCCTAATGTTTTCTTGGATGTGATCTATCACCCGTCTGCTAAGCTACCTTCAGAGGAGGATCTGGCTATACCTGACCTGGAAGGACAGCTGGTGGCGGCTCTACATGCTTCTCCGGATTGGACGTTACCTTACCTGGCATACCTGACTAGCGGCAAGTTGCCTGAGGACGAGACTTTGTCCTAGAAAATTGTGAGGCGATCTAAGTCCATGACCATCGTTAATGGTGACTTACATAAGTGCATCGTTACCGGCATCTTCCAGCGTTGTGTTTCTCCTGAAGAGGGCAGGCAAATTTTAAATGAAACACACGCCGGTGACTGCGGTCATCACACTGGCTCAAAATCCTTGGTGGCCAAGGCTTTCCGACATGGTTTCTTTTGGCCGACGGCTCATAAGGACACATAGGACCTGGTTGCCAAGTGAGACGGGTGTCAGAAGTTTAGAAGACGTGCTCACATGCCGGCTCAGGAATTGCGGATCTGGGGGCTTTACATGGTTGGACATTTCAAGAGATCTAAAGATAAGAAGACCCACCTTTTGGTGGCGGTGGACAAGTTTACCAAGTGGGTGGAGGCTGAGCCGGTTAGTAAATGTGATCCAGCCATGGCGGTTCAGTTTGTCAAAAAATTGCTCTACCATTTTGTCTATCCTCATAGTATCATCATGGACAATGGAACAAATCTATCCAAGGGGGCTATGAAGGCATTCTGTGAAAGTGAGCACATCTGGCTTGATGTCTCTGTTGTTGCTCATCCACAATCCAATGGTCAGGCGGAGCGTGCTAACCAGGAAATCTTGAGAGGTATTAAGCCATGGCTTATGGTTCCTTTACAATGAACGTCGGGTTGTTGGGTTGAGGAGTTACCCTCTGTCCTCTGGAGAATCAATACTACCCCCAACAGATCAACATGTTATACGCCTTTCTTCATGGTTTACTGTGCGGAGGCCATGTTACCAAGTGACATACGTCATGACTCGCTGCGGGTGGCGGCTTACGTGGAAGTTGATAATGAGACAACGCGTAAGTACGCATTAGATGCTTTGGATGAAGAGTGTGATCTTGCAGCAACTCGATCGGCGATTTATCAACAAGACCTGCATTGCTATCATAGTCGCAGGGTCAAGACCCGGACGTTCCAAGAAGGCAACTTGGCGTTACGTTTGATTCAAGATCAGACGGATGCGCACAAGCTATCTCCCCCGTGGGAAGGACCTTTTGTGGTTAGCGGAAATCTGAACAATGGGTCGTATTATCTCATTAACGCGCGAGACAAGTCACGTACTTCTGGGCAGGAGACCCATCGGTCGTGGAATATTGCTCATCTGCAGCCTTACTATACTTGAGTCATCGACTCCCATCTTTTTACATACATACTTCATTGTATCTATATTTTTCATGTAATAAAGTTGGCCTCTCTGCAAGCCAGGGCATTTGCCGTTTTTCTTTTGCATTATAGATTGGTGCAAAGATGAACACTTCTACATGGTCACTTGGGGGCTTCCAACCCACCGAGTTTAGCTTGCTCACCCTCTTGATTGGCTCTTCATCCATAACAGTAAACAGGACGAGGGCTTACAAGTTGACGGTCCACAAGATGGCGGCTTACAAGTTGACGGCCCGCAAGATGGCAGCTTACAAGTTGATGGCATCGACAAGGTCATTTGGGGGCTTCAAACCCACCGGGTTAAGCTTCAACCCTCTTGATGAGGCTTTTCAGTCACTATAAGGCGGGTCATGGACCCAAATGTTGACTCTGTCAACAAAATCACTAGGGGTGCAGCGAGTTGTAAACTTACCCTCTCTTGACCCGCAAGACCGAGTTATACCTACGTGTAAGCAATTGTCGCTTTTCCAGGGGTGCAGCGAGTTATAAACTTACCCCCTGCAAGGGCCTATTACAGATATCGAGAATAAACTCATGCCCTACTGCGTCTCTCTCTAGGACGTTGCGCTCCTAACAGTCAATCTCGCTAGAGACCCTGCACTAGTATGAGTTCAAGCAGCGAGTCCACCCAGAAGAACCGGCGTTTGTGCCTCTTTCTGAGACGTTGCGCTCTTATTAGTTAATCTCACCTAGAGACTGGTATGAGTTCAAGCAGCGAGTCCAACCAAAAGAACCAAAGTATGTGTCTCTTTCTGGGACGTTGCGCTCTTGTCAGTTAATCTCATTAGAGACCCTGAGCCGTTCAAAGAAGTTGATGGTCACTCTCGTTAGAGACCCTGCACTGGTACGGGTTCATGCATCGAGTCCACCCAGAAGAACCATCATATGAGTTTTTTGAAAACAAAAAGGAAGGAAAATCAAGAACATCATACATTGCATCATACATTATAGCATACATTACATCATGCATTGAATCATACATACATATCTTGTCGGTCTTCCAAACCGGGTCAAAGCAAGATTATGAAAGAAGAAGCAAGGCCACAAAAGATTTTAACATCCCCGGGTTGTGCTTTTTCAAGCCGCCCTTACAACAATGCAGAATATATTCTGTCTTGTTTACTTTTTGTAGGTTTGATCTCCTCATATGAACTATTGTTAAGTATGGTGAAAGACATTGTGAGAAGAATGCAAGGCAGATCAAAAGTGCATAAGATGATTCTAAAGTCATGTGTGCATGATGGCATGGCTGGGGCAATCAAGTTCTGCTACGCCTATTACAAAGCTCTCCAGGAGCTCAAAAGACGAAGGACTTAAAGTTTTCATACACTTCCAAATCCTGGCGTCTCGGCAGGCCGGGTTACATTCAATCAAGAACAACAAGGTTTCAACGCGGGTCATCATGTGCCGGGTCTTCGCGCTCTTTGATCTGAAGATTATCCACATCCCAATTGCAGTTTAATAAGGCTTCAAACTAAACTTCGTCAAATAGAGGAGACGGATCAACTTCAGGGGCAAAGAGCAGCTTATGGCATGCAGGGAACAAGTCCCTAGCTTCAAAAGTTGAGCAGCGCAGACATTGATTGTTTGCATCGTAAGCCGCCTGGTAGGGAGTCAGATCCATCTCGTCAACAAGGGTAGAGGCAAGTATCCTGGAGGCCCTTATGCATTTGGCATAGTCAGCTTTAGTAAAGTGTGAGCGGTCATCCTTTTTGGAGGGGAAGTCTTTCATCATTTCCTCGGCAGTTAGCTCAGGAGCAAAGGCCAGGGACCGGCTTAGAGTAGCTATTGCCCCCCTCCTGGTGGATGATCGCCTTAGCTCTTCAATTTGCTTGGACAGAGTGGATAAGACTTCTATGACCCCCTTCATGAATTTGGGAACATATTTGGCAGTTATCAAGGCTTTGATGGTGCAGAGGGCTCCACTGTATAGTTGCTCAGTTAAAGTATATATTTCCTTCAACTTCGTCAAACTATTAGAGGATAACTGGCGGCTTCTCTCGCCTGCAATGAAAATTAGAAGTTATAAGCCGCCCAGAAGATATTTTTGATTCGACAAGGAAATTTTCTAAGTTGTATATACTTACCAAAGAGAACGGTAGTCATCTTGGATATATGGCCCTTGAGAGTCTTCAATTCTTCTGAAGACAGCTTAAGCTGCTCCTCGGTGTCATTTGCGCGCTTTGACAGGGCAGCTTGTTCAGACTCGACAGTCTACTTATAAGGGGAAAACTCAATTTGGAGCTTCTCAAGCTTTTCAATAGCCGCCCGTAATTTCTCTTTTGTTGTGGGTCGAGCGGTCTGTTGGGTGGTAAGATTTCCCTTCAGTCGGCCCGCTCAGACTCGGCTGCATCTAATGCCTCCTACATTGTACAAAGATCATAAAAGTTAAGTCACCAAGATGAAATAATAATGAAGCTACTAATACAAGTCCCAAGAAGATTACTAGCAATATACTTGGCACTTGGGGGCTAATGTTTGTGTTTTCTCTCCAAGTTTGCATGGAAATTCTGGCTCATCATTCTTATTAATGACCCAGGCTTGGGGGCCACTCAAGGCGAGTTTCTTAAGAATGGAAATTCCGGCTCATCATTTTCATAATGACCCGGATTTGGGGGCTACACTTGGATCTAACTTTCAAGTAAGTACCGGCTTATATGCATATTAACCTATTACTTGGGGGCTACAGGCTAAGTTATTTGTAGTACGACAAGATTTGAAAGATCCGGTATATTAGTTGCAATATTAAACCGGCTCTTGGGGCCTATATAAGGGTATAAGGAAAAGCAAGAGAAGAAGAGTACCTCATATTTTTTCTTCATTAATCCGACAAGCTTGGATTCCATATTGCGGCTGGTGGAAAGGCGGTTCAAGTAACCAACATGCAGGTCGTTCGCCGTCATCTTCTCTAACACAGGGAATTCGAAATCAAGCTTCTATGGAGAAAAAGTATCAGTCTTGCTGACGTGTTTTGTCAACACATGAGGAGCAAGGGATTGGCAACCTATCCTAGTGATGGTAACTTCAGGATGAGACGGGTCTTCAATGACTGTTGAACGACTAGGCGGCTTAGGATCAGCCGTTGGAATCTCAGGAGTTTTCAGGCGGTGGCCTTCCGGCTCAGAAGGTTGAGGAGTGCACTCAGGGGCATCCCTATTATCGTCATACGGTTCAGCGTGAGTGGAAGGAGAGTCCGGCTTAGAACCCGTCAGCTTTGGGACGGTAGGAGGGACGGTAGACCAGCCTATGTTCCTTTGTTTTTCTTGAGCCCTGGAAGTGAAAAGAGTCATTACGCGGCACAAGAACAATACGGATAATATACACACTAAAAGGTAAAAGGCATACTCTGGGTTGATCTTCATAGGAGGAAGCTTGGAGGCAGTTGAGTTGCCAGATGAAGGAGGTGACTCCTAAAAAATGAGACAATAAAACACAAGAGTAAGGTGATGATACATGAGTATAAGGCGGGTGTCAGACTTGACTAAAAGAGTACCTCAGCAGGTCGTTTCTGTGGAGTCGGAGAATTTGGTAAGCCGGCCAGAAGGTCATCTGAGCCGGTGCTACAGGTTTGACATTTGGAGTCATGATGTTGCTTTTTCAAAAGAAATTGGGGGTCCAAGTAAGCAAGAGGATGAGAAAACGAAACCTTCCGAATGACTCATTGTGTTCTTTCTCGGAGTAAGATTTCTGAGTCGGAAGAAGTGTAAGTTACCTCAGTTGAATCGGCTTGGTTTGTCTCAGCGTCCTCCTGTGTATAATCATGATCAGTAAGTTGCACAAAAAGATAGTCAAGGGAATTAAGTTTTTTACCTCTGAATCATCCATCTCAAATAGTTCTGGAACTGAAGTTTTCTTCTTGGGGCCGCGGGTCTTACCCGCCGAAGACTTCTTCTACACAGGAGGAGTATACTTTTTCTTCCATAAATTAGAATCGTCATGTGTGTAAGCTGCCAAAAGGGTCAAAGGGGCAAGGTAAAAGTTCAAACAAGAGTAAGCAATTTGACATAAATATTTCTTACCTCTGGGGCAGCGTTCTTAACATAGAATGGCTTGAGCCCGACTTTATTGCAAGCTGCTTGAGGCTCGCCAAGAAGCTGCTTGACGGCAAAGTTAATGTCCTATTCCGTCAAAGGAATGGGGTTGAAGCAGAGAGGATCACTCCTTTCGCCAGTGAATTCACACATGAGCCAGTCACGTCGGCTCAGTGACAAGACTTTCCAGGAAACCCAGCAGCGGGTCAGATCAACACCAGTTAAACGATTTGTTAGAAGGTCCTTAATCTTTGCAAAGGCTGGAGCATACTTCGCTCGCGCCACGGCGGACATTCAATCCGGCAACTCGGTGGAAGTGCAGAGCCGGGTGGGATGGTAACCCGATACTGGATTCTCTCCTTCTGGAGAAGTGTCTTTGCAGTAAAACCAAGTTTTATTCCAATCTTTGGGGTGGCTTGGCAAGAGGGAAGCCGGGTAAGGTAGATCTCTCCACTTCTGGATAGAGACGCTACCAAGTTCTAAGCTGGGGCCGGCTGCCACTTCAGTCTAGCGATTGACATAGAAGAAGTCGACGGACAGCTCTTCTTGTAGATACACTTCACATAGGACATGGAACTGGCACATGTTGGTGACGGAGTTTGGGGCTATGTCCTGAGGGTGCAAGTTGTAAAGGTGAAGAATCTCTCGGAAATTTTTTGACCCGGGCAGACTGAAACCACGGAGAAGGTGATCAGTGAATACGACAACCTCCCCCTCCTTAGGGGTGGGTCTGATCTCTGGCCCAGGAACCCGCCAGTGAATAACATCCTGGGCCGCCAAGGAACCAGTCTCCACAAAATCAAGCAGAAGTTGTTTGGTGACTCTGAAACCAACCCAATCATAGGATGAGGGTGACCATGACATAGTGACGGGTCAAGGTATGGGAGAGTACACAGTATGGCGGGTCAGCAAGTGCCAAACAATTAAGATGGTGTTGATTAACGCAACGGTGAGGGGTAAGCCGCCAACATATTTTATCAGAGAGTCGGCGAAGTGGCGGTGGGTTAAGTGGACAGTTTGGTGCCAGAAAAATTACGAAGTGTGAATAAACAGGTTTTGCAAATTTACCGTTACAGCTACAGATCTACAGACGAGGCTAAAACAGAATATATTCATGACCTAAATTCGACGGTGGAAGAACAAGTGGTCAGTACACAGAAAAGAGCGGGATGCAGATCTAGGATGAGAGAATATTAACTCTATATGGATAGCCACGACGGATTAACACTGTTGCGAGATTCAAGGGACTAATTATCATTCTACATTATGAAGAACGATGTGATGAACAACAAATAACGCTAATGGAAACCCGACGAACTCGGGGGGATCCTATGCGAGAGGGATTTCGATCTAACGAGGTTGAGAGGAGTACCTTGCGGACGCGGTTGACACAGGACGAGACTCTGGACTAACTCAGATTGATGCAGCGGCCGGCGGTGAGGACGGCGGTGAGATCCAGTCGACGCGATGGAGCTCTTGAAGCGCAAGCGTCGGGAGGAGGAAGAAGGCTAGTGGCAGCGGAGGAAAAGGAAAAAGACCCCCTCGTGGACCTATTTAAGAGATGGGATGGCAAAAGGCACTCACGGGAATCGAGGAGGCGAAATGATGATTGGCCGAAGGGGACGCCTCGATTTTCGGGCCGACCGTTTAATGGGAAGAGTCGTCGCAAACGTCACAGAATATGTTCGGCATATCCATAGGTGACGTCAAGGCAGGTTATGAACTCTATTTTTTAGGTGACAAGGATGTGAGACTCGCCGATAAACGAAAAGGAAGATTGACATGGACAGGCTCAAATCAATTTAGGGCCTAATGTTGGGGATATAACCCCGTGGTAAGACCCACCCAGGAGGGGCCAGGTCATACCTGGCGGCTCGCTATCAAGTGGGCAGGAAGAGGAAGGTTAGGCCACATGGCGTCTTGCCTTATGGGCTGAGACAGAGGCCCAGAGACGGAAGATGGCGTAAGACCCGGGCGGGTGAGACGCCCGGAGACGGCTTGCCAAAGGAGGCAAGGCAACTTAGAGACAAGACCAGACACGTTGTAAGAGTCGGTTTGGGACTCGTGTAACCCGGGGCCTTGACCTCTTATATAAAGGCAAGACCCGGGGACGGCTTAGACAGAAAACCAATCAATCGAGAGCTAGGTTAAGAGAATACGCTCCCTTGTAATTGATACTCCAATCAATACACACAAAGCAGGACGTATGCTGTTACCTCTTCTCGAGGGGCCGAACTTGGGTAAACCCGTGTCTTTCGTCCCGATCAACCCCTTTGAGTCCACCGCCTTAGCGATGGCCTCGAACCTAAGTCTTCGGACATCTGCCATGACAAAACCATGATAGGATCATTGTATAAAAACAAAGTATGGACTTTGGAAGTATTACCTGAAGGGCGAAAGGCCATTCAGAACAAATGGATTTTAAGAGGAAGACGGACGCGGATGGTAATCTCACCGTCTATAAAGCTGGATTTGTGGAAAAGGGTTTCTCACAAGTTCAAGGAGTTGACTACAATGAGACCTTCTCACCCGTAGCGATGCTTAAGTCCGTCAGAATCATGTTAGCAATAGCTGCATTTTTTTATTATGTAATTTGGCAAATGGATGTCAAAACAACGTTCCTCAACAGTTTCCTTAAGGAAGAGTTGTATATGATACAACCATAAGGTCTTGTCGATCCAGAGAATGCTAACAAAGTTTGCAAACTCTAGCAATCCATTTATGCATTGGTGCAAGCATCTAGGAGTTGGAATCTAGGCTTTGATGAGGTGATCAAAGTGTTCGTGTTTATACAAGTTTATGGAGAAGCTTGTATTTACAAGAAAGTGAGTGGGGGCTCTATAGGGTTTCTAATATTATATGTGGATGACATATTGCTGATTGGAAACAATATAGAAATTATGGAAAGCGTGAAGGAATATTTGAACAATATTTTTTCAATGAAGGACCTAGGAGAAGCTGCTTTCATATTACTTATCAAGATATATAGAGATAGATTGAGACGCTTAATAGGACTTTCACAAAGCACATGCCTTGACAAAGTTTTAAAGAAGTTCAAAATGGATCAGTCCAAGAAGGGGTTCTTGTTGGAAATATGACCTAGAGGAAATAATAAATTAGTTATTATCATATTTCCTTGTTCATGACAATCGTTTATTATCCATGTTGGAATTGTATTGATCGGAAACTCAGATACATGTGTGGATACATAGACAACACCATGTCCCTAGTATGCCTATAATAGACTAGTTCGTTGATCAAAGATGGTTAAGGTTTCCTAGCCATGGACGTGAGATGTCATTTGATAATGGGATCACATCATTAGGAGAATGATGTGATGGACAATACCCAAACTATAAACGTAGCATATGGTCCTGTCAGTTTATTGCTATAGTTTTCTGCATGTCAAGTATCTGTTCCTATGACCATGAGATCATGCAACTCACTGACACCGGAGGAGTAACTTGTGTGTATCAAACATCGCAACGTAACTGGGTGACTATAAAGTTTCTCTAAAGCTATCTCCGAGGGTGTCTGTTGGGTTGGCTTGGATCAAGACTACAATTTTTTACTCCATGTGACGGAGAGGTATCGCAGGGCCCACTCAGTAATACAACATCAAAATAAGCCTTGCAAGCAATGTGACTAAGTGTTAGCCACTAGATCTTGTATTATGGAACGAGTAAAGAGACTTTCCGGTAACGAGATTGAACTAGGTACAGAGATACCGACGATCGAATCTCGGGCAAGTAACATACCGCAGAACAAAGGGAACTGCATACAGGATTAACCGAATCCTTGACATAGAGGTTCAACCGATAAAGATCTTCATAGAATATGTAGGAACCAATATGGGCATTCAGGTTCTGCTATTGGTTATTGACCGTAGAGGTGTCTCATTCATGTCTACAAAGTTCAAGAACCCACAGGGTCTTCACACTTAAGGTTCGGTGACATTTCTGTAGTATAGATTTATGTATGGTGGTGATCGAAGGTTGTTAGGAGTCCCGGATGAGATTCTGGAGGTCACGAGGAGCTCCGGAATGGTTAGGAGGTAAATATTGATATATAGGAAGTCCTGTTTTGCTCACCGGAAAAGTTTCGGGCTCATCGGTAGTGTACCGGAGTGCTGGGAGGGTACCGAGGGACCATCGGGAGGGGTGTCACGCCTTGAGGGGCCTCATGGGCTGTGGGAGGAGACAAACCAGCCCCTAGTGGGCTGGCCGAAGCCTCCACTAAAGCCCATGAGGTTTGAGAAGGAAAAAAACAAAGGTGGAGAGGTGGAAAGAGTTTCCAAGTGGAAAGGAGGAATCCTACTCCTAATAGGATTGGAGTAGGACTCCACCTCCAATTTCGGCCAACTCTTGAGGGTTTGAGGCTGCCTCCTCCCCTCCCTCCCTCCAATATATACTAGATGATTTAGAGGGGAAATCTAACCCTAATTGCCATGTGTTGCCCTCTTCTTGCTCTAGATCTGTTTCTCCTCTAGATTAGTTCTGCGGTGCTTAGGTGAAGCCCTTTAGGATTAGTTCACCACCATGCCGTTGTGCTGCCGGAGAACTCATATACCTCTCCGCTCCCTCTTGCTGGATCAAGAAGGTGGAGATCATCATCGAGCCATACGTGTGCTGAAAACGGAGGTGTCGTCCGTTCGGCGCTAGATCGGAAGGACCGTGGTTAAGATCGCGAGACGATTCGCGATTGGATCGCGGGACGGATCATGATTGGATCACGATATGGATCATGATAGGATTGCGGGACGCTCGGCGATTTGGATCACGAAGACATTCGACTACATCAACCGTGTTTCTTAATGCTTCCTGCTTAGTGATCTACAAGGGTATGTAGATCAACTCTCCATCTCGTAGATGCTCAACCATGGATAGATCTTGCGTGTGCGTAGGAATTTTTTTGTTCCCATGCAACATTCCCCAATAGTGATATCAGAGCCAGGTTTATGTGCAGATGAGATCTCGAGTAGAACACAAAGGAGTTTGTGGGCGTTGATGCTTAGATTGCTTCCTCCCTTGGTCGTGTTTTGATTCAGCAGTATTGTGGGATGAAGCGGCCCAAACCAACCTTACTCGTATGCTTACGAGAGACCGGTTCCATCAACTGACGTGTAACTTTGTTGCACAAAGATGGCTGGTGGGTGTCTATTTCTCCTACTTTAGTTGGATCGGATTCGGCAAAGGCGGTCCTTGAGAAGGTTGAAAAGCAACTTATGTATCACCATTGTGGTTTTGCGTAGGTAAGAATTGTTCTTGCTAGATACCCGTAGCAGGCACGTAAAACTTGCAACAACAATTAGAGGACGTCTAACTTGTTTTTGCAGGGTATGTTGTGATGTGATATGGCCAATTACTTGATGAGATATATGCGATGTATGAGATGATCATGTATTGTATAGAATATCACGACTTGCATGTCATTGAGTACGACAACCGCCAGGAGCCATAGGGTTGTCTTTAATTATTGTATGACCTGCGTGTCAATCATTGAGCGCTGTGTAATGCTTTACTTTATCGCTAAGTGGTAGCAATAGTAGTAGAAGCATGGTGGGCGTGACAACCCCGATGGTGACACGTTGATGGAGATCAAGATGATAGAGATCGTGGTGTCATGCCGGTGACGATGGAGATCATGCTGGTGCTTTAAGGATGGAGATCAAAAGCACAAGTTCATAGCCATATCATGTGACTTATGATTTGCATGTGATGTTAATCCTTTTATGCACCTTATTTTGCTTAGGAAAACAGTAGCATTATAAGGTTATCCCTCACTTAAATTTCAACATAAATTGTGTTCACCCCGAGTGTGCACTATTCCGAAAGTTCGGCGTGTCGAGACACCATGTGATGATCGGTTGTGATAGACTATACGTTCACATACAACGGGTGCAAGCCAGTGTTGCATGTGCGAAACACTCGGGTTAGACTTGACGAGCCTAGCATGTATAGACATGGCCTTGGAACACAAGAGACCGAAAGGTCGAACATGAGTCATATAGTAGATATGATCAACATGATGATGTTCACCATTGAAACCACCTCAACTCACGTGATGATCGGACTTGAGTTGGTGAATTTGGATCTTGTATTACTCGAATAACCGAAGGGATGTAAATTTGAGTGCGATTTTTTAAGTAATATGATTAACTATACTCATATCATGAACATAGTCAAAATGTCTTTGCAAGTTATGTTGTAGAATACTAGCTCGTGCTGTAGCTCCCTTGTTTTTTTATATGTTCCTAGAGAAATAGAGTTGAAAGATGATGGTAGTAATAATGCAGACTAGGTCCGTGAACTGAGGATTGTCCTCAGTTGCTGCACAAAAGGCTTAGGTCCTTAATGCACCGCTCGGTGCGCCACCCCCTCAAACGGCGATTGTGGATGTTGTGAACATCTGATAGTCACGTTCTGATGACTACTTGATAGTTCAGTGTGTCTTGCATTACGTCTTAGAATTGAGGCTCCAAAACGTTTTGAACATAATGGAACATATGAGATGTTCTAAGAGCTGAAATTGGGATGTCAGGCTCGTTCCCGTGTTGAGAGGTATGAGACCTCCAACAAGATTATTTGCGTGCAAGATGAAGGAGAATAGCTCAATCGGTGAGCATGTGCTCAGATTGTCTGGGTACTACAATCGCTTGAATCGAGTGGGAGTTGATCTTCCAGATAAGATAGTGATTGAGATAGTTCTCCAAGTCACTGTCATTAAGCTATTACAGCTTCATGATGAACTATAAAATCCTGGGATGGAAATAATTATCCCTGAGCTATTCGTGATGTTTGACACCACGAAGGTAGAAATCAAGAAGGAGCATCAAGTGTTGATGGTTAGTGAAACCACTAGTTTCGAGAAGGGCAAAGGCTAAGAAGGAAACTTCATGGATGGCAAGTCAGTTGCTGCTCCAATGAAGAAACCCAAGGTTAAACCCAACCCGAGACTAAGTGCTTCTATTATGAGGAGAGTGGTCGCTGAAGTGGAACAACCCGAGATACTTGGTAGATAAGAAGGCTGGCAACATCATCATAAGTATATATGATATACGTGTTATTGATGTGTACCTTGCTAGTACTCCTAGTAGCACCTGGGTATTGGATACTGGTTTGGTTCCTAAATGTTAGTAACTCGAAATGAAAGCTACGGAATAAACGGAGGCTAACTAAGGGTGAGGTGACGATGTGTGTTGGAAGTGTTTCCAAGGTTGATGTCATCACCATCGCACGCTCTCTCTACCCTCGGGATTAGTGATGAACCTAAATAAATGTTATTTGGTGTTTGCGTTAAGCATGAACGTGATTACATCGTGTTTATTGCAATACGCTTATTCATTTAAGTTAGAGAATAATGGTTATTCTATTTACATGAATAATACCTTCAATGGTCATGCACCCAATGAGAATGGTTTATTAAATCTTGATCGTAGTAATACACAAGTTCATAACATTGATGCCAAAAGATACAAAGTTAATAATGATAATACCACATACTTGTGGCACTGTCGCTAAATGTCATATTGGTATAAATCGCATGAAGAAACCCCATGTTAATGGATCTTTGACTCATTCGATTTCAAATCGGTTGAGGTATGCGGACCATGCCTCTTGGGAAAAGATGACTAAGACCCCGTTTTCGAATATGATGGAGCGGGCAAGTAACTTATTGGAAATAATACATGTTGATGTATGCAGTCCAATGAGTGTTGTAGCGTGCAGTGGATATCATTATTTTCTTACCTTTACTAATGATTTGAATATATATGAGTATATTTACTTAATGAAACACAAGTCTGAAATGTTTGAAAAGTTCAAACAAATTCAGACTGAAGTTTAAGATCATCGTGATAAGAAGATAAAAATGTCTACGATATGATCATGGAGGTGAATATATGAGTTACGAGTTTGGTATACAATTTAAGAAAATGTGAAAGTTGATTCACATCTCACGCCACCTGGAACACCATAATGTGATGGTGTGTCCGAACATCATAGTCATGCTCTATTGTAGATGGTGTATAGTATGATGTCTCTTATCATTTTTTTCCATTATCGTTTTGGGGTTATGCATTAGAGACAACTACATTAACTTTAAATAGGGCACCATCTAAATCCATTGATATGACACCATATGAATTATAGTTTGATAGAAACCTAAGCTGTCATTTCTCAGAGTTTGGGAATGCGACACTTATGTCTGATAAGCTCGAACCCAAAGCGGAAAAGTGCAACTTCATAGGATGCCCTAAGAACAGTTGGGTATACCTTCTATCTCAGATCCGAGTGCAAAGTGCTTGTTGCTAAAAACGGGTCCTTTCTCGAGAAAAAGTTTCTCTCAAAAGAATTGAGTGGGAGGAAGATAGAACTTGATGAGGTTGTTGAACCTTTTTTGAGCCATAGAGTAGCACAGCGCAGAAAGATGTTTCTGTGGAGCCTACGTCAGTTGAAGACAAAGTTAATGATGATGATCATGAAGCTTCGGATCAAGTTACTATAGAACCTCGTACGTCGACAAGGACGCGTACTACTCCTGAGTGGTATGGCAACCCTGTCTTAGAGGTCATGTTGTTGGGCAACGATGAACCTACGAACTATGGAGAAGTGATGATGGGCCCGGATTCCAACCAATGGTTAGAGGCCATGAAATCCAAGAAAGGATCCACGTATGAAAACCAAGTATGGACTTTGGTAGACTTGCCTGTTGAATGGCAGGTCGTTGAGTACAAATGGACCTTTAAGATGAAGACAGACGTTGATAGTGAATGTCACCATTTATAAAGCTCGACTTGTCGCAAAGAAGTTTTTTCCAAGTTCAAGGAATTGACTACGATGTTACTTTCTCATCGTTGGGATGCTAAAGTCTGTTGGAATTATGTTAGCAGTTCCTGCATTTTTCAATTATGAAATCTGGCAGATGGATGTCAAAACATCGTTTCCTTAACGGTTTACTTGAGGAAAGGTTGTATGTGATACAACCAGAAGGTTTTGTCAATCCTAAGGATGCTAAAAGGTGTGCGAGCTCTAGCAATCCTTCTATGGGCTGGAGCAAGCATCTCAGAGTTGGAATATACGCTTTGATGAGGTAATCAAAGTTTTTGGGTTTATACAAAGTTTATGAGAAACTTGTATTTACAAGAAAGTGAGTGGGAGCACTATAGAATTTTTGATATGTATATGCGGTTGACATATTGTTGATTCGAAATAATGTAGAATTTCTAGAAAGCATAAACGGTTGTTTGAAAAGAGTTTTTCAAAGGAAGACCTGTATAAAGCTACCTAATTTTTGGGCATCAAGATCTATAGAGATAGATCAAGATGCTTGATGAAACTTTCAATGAGTACATACCTAGAAAAGATTTTGAAAGAGTTCAAAATGGATCAGTCAAAGAAAGAGTTCTTTCCTGATTTGTAAGGTGTGGAGTTGAGTGAGACTCAAAGCTCGACCACGGCAGAAGAAGGAGAACCCATGACCACAAGGGGTGCACTACCTTATTGGCAAAAGAGTTAAAATCGCTCAAGAGGACGAGCCGCCATGTGCGACCGTTCAAACATGGGTGCACTACCTTATCAGCGAAAGAGTTAAAATCGCTCAAGAGGACGATCCGCCATGTGCGATTGTTCAAACATGGGTGCACTACCTTATTGGCAAAATATTTAAAGTCGCTCAAGAGGACGAGCCGCCATGTTGCGACCGTTCAAACATGGGTGCCCGACAAGTTCGTTTGGGGGCTTTCAAACTTCTGGGTTAAGCTTCAACCCTCTCGATCGGCTCTTCAGCCATCATAAGGCAGGGTAGGGGACCCCAAGCTTACTCCATCAAACAAGGTCAAAAGGGGTGCTGGCGAGTTGTGAACTCACCCTCTTTTGATCCGCAGGACTAGGTTATACCTGTCTGTATGCAGATGCCGCTCTGTCAGGGGTGCTGCGAGCTGTTAACTCACCACCTGTGTGGGCCGCATACAGTGGCGAGGGAAACTCTCTCATCTGCTACATACTCTCCGCCAAGTGGCCCATCGTACTCTTAGACAATTGGCATTGAATAAGGTTAAAACGATGGATTTATGTCACGTGAGAAGTAACTTATGGGCCTGGGGCACTCACCCCGCTGCAAATTCTGGTCTGTTGCTCCCTTAACAATTAATCTCGCCTGGAGACCCTGAGTCGTTCAAGATTGGCGGCCAATTTCGATAGAGACCCTGCACTGTTAGGCATCTCAAAGTAACAGTTTCCCCAGAAGGGCCAGCAATGAGTCTTTACAAAAACAAAAAAAGGGGAAGGCAAGAACATCATGCATTACATCATACATTGCATCACATATTGCATCATAAACTGCATCACATGTTGCATCATACATTGCATACATATCTTAAAGTCGGTTCAGAGCAAGATTATGAAAGAAGCAAGGCTATGCAGATATTAAACGTCTCCGGGTTTTGCTTTTTCAAGCCGCCCATGCCAACATCGCGGGATATTTTCTGTTTCGTTTTTGCAGTCTTTATCTCTAAAAGACAAATCACTGTTAAGACATCATAATAAGATTGCAAGATATATTACAAAGCTCTCCAAGAGCTCAAAAGACAAAGGACCTAAAGTTTTGCATACACTTCTTCATCTCGGTGGCTCAGCTGGCCGGGTTACATTAAGTTGAGAACAGCAAAAAATTCAACTGGCTGGCGGGTCATCTTGCGTTGGGTCTTCGGGTTCTTCGATCTGAAGATTATCCACATCCCAGTTGCAGTTTAATAAGGCTTCGAATTGAGCATCATCGAAAAGTGGAGACGGATCAACATCAGGGGCGAAGAGTGGCTTACGACGTGCAGGGATTAACTCCCTGGCTTCAAAGGTTGGGCAGCGCGGCCATTGCTTGTTCTTATCGTAAGCCACCTGATAAGGAGTCAGGTCCGTCTTGTCAACTAGTATGGAGCCAAGCCTCCTGGAGGCCTTGACGCAATTTGCGTAGTGCGCTTCGATAAAATTTGCACCGTCATCCTTCTTGGAGGGGAAGACGTTCATCATTTCTTCAGCAGTTAACTTAGGAGCAAATGCCGAGGACCGGCTTAGCACGGCTATGGCCCCTCTCCTGGCGACTGATCGTCTTATTTCATCCACTTGCTTGGTTAAAGTTGATAAGGTTTCTATGACACCCTTCATAAGTTTGGGAACATACTTGGCCGTCATCATGGCCTTGATGGTACAGAGGGCTCCACTATAGAGTTGCTCAGTCAAAGTATAGACCGCCTTCAATTTCATCAGACTATCAGAGGATAACTGGCGGCTCCTCTTGCCTGCAAGAAAAAGGTCAAAATTATAAGCCGCCTGACTAGTATTTCTTTCATATGGAATTTTTTTAAAGTCGTACGTGCTTACCAAAGATAGCGGCACTCATCTTGGATATGTGGTCTTTAGAGTCTTCACCTCTGCTGATGCAAGTTTTAGCTGCTCCTCAGTATTGATGGCATGATTGGACAAGGCAGCCTATTCGGACTCAGCAATTTTCTTATATGCAATGAAGTCAACCTGGAGTTTCTCAAGCTATTCGACAGCCACCCATAGTTTCTCTTCTGCGGTGGCTCGGGCGTTTTGCTGCCTGGTCAGGTTTTCCCTTAAGTCGGCACGCTCAGACTCGGCTGCGTCTAGCGCCTCCAATATATACACAAGTGAAAGATTATAAAGATTAAGTCGCCAAGGTGGAGCTATTTTTTGATATAAGCCCCAAGCAGATTGCAAGCAATATACTTGGCACTTAGGGGGCTAATGTATGTGTTTTTGTTCCAAGTCTAAAGTGAAATTCCATTTCATCATTATCATAATGTTCCGGACTTGGGGGCTACACCCAGCGAATTTCTCAAATATGAAAGATCCGGCTCATCATTATTATACTATTCCGTACATGGGGGCTACACTTGGGTCTATAATTGAATATGAAGTATCGGCTTATATGCAATTTAACCCGTTACTTGGGGGATACATGTTAAGTTCTATGCAGTATGTCAAAGGTCTGGAAGACCCGGTCCATTATTTGCAACATTACACCGGGTCTTGGGGGCTACATAAGGGTATAAGAGAGATGCAGAAGATGAAAGTTACCTCATATTTTTTCTTCATCAAGCCAACAAGTTTGGTCTCCATGTTGCGAATGTAGAAAGGCGGCTCAAAAACCGGCGTGCAGGTCATCTGTAGTCATCTTCTCCAAGATGGGGAACTTAGAACTAAGCTTCTCTGGAGAGCAAGTATCAATCTTGCTGGAATGTCTTGCCAATGTATGATGTGTTGGAGATTGATATCCCATCCAAGTGAAGGTAACATCAGGGAGAGACGAGTCTTTAGCGGTAGGATTGGGCGGCTTAGGGTCAGCTGTTGGACTATCGGAAGCCGCCATATGATGACCTGCCAATTCTGAGGGCGGGGGAGATTGCTCAAGTGCTTTCTTGTTAGCATCAGAAGGTTCAGCATGAGCGAAAAGAGATGGCTCAGCAGGATCCGGCTATTGAGCGGTAGGAGCGACAGTAGACTCACCTGTTTTCCTACGTTTGGCTTGTGCCCTGAAAGTGCAAAGAATCAGCACATAGTACAAAGGTAATACAGGTAATGTACACACGACAGGGTGAAGGCATACTCTGGGTTGATCTTCATGGGAGGAAGTTTGGAGGCAGTCGAGTTGCCAGAAGAAGGAGCTGACTCCTACAAATTAAGTCAATAAATCAAAATAGTAAGACAACATTTCAGAAATATAAGACGGATATTGGGTTCCGGATAAGTACCTCAGCGGGACGTTTTCGCGGTGTCGGGGAGTTGGGTAAGCCGTCCATAAGATCCCCAGAGCCGGTGCTCCGGGTATGACGCCGAGAGCCGTGTTGTTGTTTTTTCAAAGAAAATTCGGGGTCTAAGTAAGCGAGAGGATGCGAAAAAGGAACTTTTCGGATGACCCGCCGTATCTTCTCTTGGGGGAAGATTTGTGAGTCAGAAGAAAGATAAGTTACCTCAGGGGCGTTGGCATGGCTCGTCTCTGTTTCCTCCTGTGTACAGTCATTGTCAATAAGTTGCATAAAAATACGGCCAAGTGAATCAAGTTCTATCTCTGAGTCGTCAAGTTCAAGCAGGTTTTGAGCCGATGTTTTTGGCTTGCGGTCGCAGGTGTTACCCGCCTAAGATTTCTTCATAGGGGGAGTGTATTTTTTTCTTCCAGAAGCTGGAGCTGCCTATAGGTGAAGCCGCCAAAAGGGTTAAGGTTGCCATATATACAAAGACAAGACAGAGAGAAAGCAAATTTGAGAGCCGTCCTTACGTCTAGAGCTGGGTTTGCAACGCGGAAGGGTCTTAACCCGATGGTACGGCAAGCCTCTTGGGATTCGTGAGTATGTCCTTTGACAGTGGAGGTAATGTTTTCTTCTGTCAAAGGTGTGTGGTTGAAGTAGAGAGGATCATTCTCATCACCTGTATACTCGCACATAAGACAATCACGTCGGCTTAGTGGTAAGACCTTCCATGAGATCCAACAGCGGGTTAAGTCAATTCCCGTTAACCCGTTCGCCAGAAGGGCCTTGATTTTGGTGAAAGACGGAGCATACTTCGCTCACGCCGTAGCTGACATCCGGTCTGGAAGCTCAGTGGAAGTGTAAAGCCGGATAGGACGGTAACCCGGCAATGGATTTTCTCCCTCTGGAGAGGTGTCTTTGCAGTAGAACCAAGTTATGTTCCAGTTTTTGGGATGGCTTGGCATTTGGACAGCCGGGTAAACTAGATCTCTTCGTATTTGGATGGAGACTCCGTCGAGCTCCAAGCTTAGACCGGCTGCCACTTCTGTTTGGCGGTTGACATAGAAGAAATCGCAGAAGAGGTCGATGGATGGCTCTTCTTGTAAATAAACCTCACACAAGACTTGAAAGTTGCATAGATTTGAGACAGAATTTGGGGCAATGTCTTGAGGATGCAGTTTAATGAGATGGAGGACGTCTCGGAACAATTTTGATCCAGGCAGGCTAAGGCCATGGACAAGATGGTCGGCGAAGATAACAATTTCTCCTTCCTTAGGGGTAGGTCTCTTCTCTGGCCCTGGAACCCGCCAATGAATAATGTTCTGAGCCGGCAACTTGCATGCCTCTACGAAATCCAGTAGGAACTGTTCGGTGACTCCAAAGCCGATCCAATCATAGGATGAAGATGCTCGAGACATGATAGCAGGTCAAACTGTGAAAGGGGGCAAGATGCGGTGGGTCAAAAATCGACCAGACAATCAAGACGAATGATGAAACTTAATAATGAGATGTTAAGTCGCCGGTACAGTTTATCAGAAAAGCCGGTGATTTGATGGCGGGTTAAGCGAGTAATATCATGTTGCAAATTTTACCAAGGACAGACAAATGGATTTCCACCTTTTCTACTGGTATTACAAGATCTACAGGCAGTGAAAAAACAAATTTATTCTAACCCTAAAAAGGGGCCGAGGAAGAACAAGCAGTTGGCGCAAGAGGTGGGGCAGTATATGGATGTAACACAAAACATTGCTAGCTTTGCACGGGCGGCCGTGGTGGATTAACAGCGTCGCGAGATCCAAAGGACTACTTGTTAGTTGGCATTACGAGGATGATGGGATGAACAAGCTTATTAATGGAGGTTCAGCGAACTCAAAAGGATTCAAGTGAGGAACCATATATCTTATGGGGATTGAGAAGGGTACCTCGTGGATGCGGCTGATGCAGGCGAAAATCTGGAGCGTTTCAGGTTAATGCAGCGGCCAAGGTCGTTGACGACGGCGTGATTCCACCGGCGCGGTGGAGCTCAGGAGCGCTGGCATCGGGAGGAGGAAGAAGAAAGGTGGAGGTGGAGAAAATGAAAAGACCCCCTCGTGGCCCTATTTAAGGAGAGGGGAGGCCAAACGGGGTGCGGGAATCAAGGCGTGAAATGATAACTAACCAAGGCGAATGCCTCGATTTTTGGGCCGACCGTTTAATGACAGGATCTACTGCATACGTCACGGAATCTTTCCGGCATATTTGAAGGTGACATCATGGCGGGTTAAGTGTTCTTTTTCAGGTGACAAGGATGTGAGACTCGCCGCTGGACAAAAGTGGAGATTGACATGAGCAAGCTCAAATCAATCTAGGGCCTAATGTTGGGGATATAACCCCGTGGTAAGACCTGCCCAGGAGGGGCCGGGTCATACCTGGCGGCTCATTAGCATATGGTCTGGAAGAAGAAGATTGGGTCACATGGCAGTTCACCAGATGGGCTGAGATGGGGGCCCAGAGACAGGAGGAGGATAGAAGACCCGGGCGGGTAAGCCGCCCAGAGACAGCCTGCCAGAGTTGGCAAGGAGGCTTAGAGATGGAGTGAGACACGTTGTAAGAGTCGGTATGAGTCTTGTATAACTCAGGGTCTTGGCCTCCTATATAAAGGCGAGACCCGGGGATGGCTTAGATGAAGACCAATCGATCGAGAGGTAGGTCAAGCAAATATGCTCCCTCGTAATCGATACTCCAATCAATACACACAAAGCAGGACGTAGGCTTTTACCTCTTCTCGAGGGGCCGAACCTGGGTAAATATGTGTATTTTGTCCCGACCAACCCCTTTGAGGCCACCGCCTTAGCGATGGCCTCGAACCTAAGTCCTCGGACATCTGCCATGACAAAACCACGACATCCCCTATACCTTATTCATAGGCTCTATATAGTATGCCATGTTGTGTACCGCACCTATGTGTGCCTTTCCATGAGTCTGTCAAGGGGTATAAGAGTGATCCAGGAGTGGATCACTAGACAGTGGTCAAGATTATCCATAGTAACTAGAGGACTAAGGAAATATTTCTCAATTATGTAGGTGATGAAGAGTTCGTCGTAAAGGGTTATGTCGATGCAAGCTTTAACACCAATCCGGATGACTCTTAGTAGCAATCTGAATACATATAGTGGAGCAGCCATTTGGAATAGTTCCAAGTGTAGTGTGGTAGCATTGTTTACTGTATGACATAGATATTTGCAAAGTACATATGGATTTGAATGTCGCAGACTTGTTGACTAAGACCTCTCTCACATGCAAAGCATGATCGAGCCCCAGAACTCATTGGGTGTTAGATTCATAACAATGTGAATCACATGGTGATGTGAACTAGATTATTGATCTAGTTGTAACATCCCAAATTTGGAATGTTATAATAATTATTAGAATGATTGTTTGTTTTGTTTGAGTGATTGAAAGTGAGTGAAATTTGAAACTTTTGAAATTTTAATGAGAGGGGATAAAATGACTTTTCCAAAAATTTCTATTTTGAATCCCTATTCAATTTTGAGTTCAAATATTTTCAAAACCCTCTTATAAAATCAAATGAGAGGAGGTAAATGACACTCAAAATCAGATACAATGTTTTGACTCAAATTTTAAAATAAAAACTATTTGCCATTTATTTGAAATTCTAGTTTCTTTTCATTTTGGAGTTATTGCAAAAAAAAATACTGTTTTTAAAGTATTTTATTCGGCCTTACAAAAATGTTCATGTTTTAGGAAATATTTTTCTAAATATTTTAATATATAATATGCCTATATAAAATGCTTTTCTATTTTTGTTTATTTGTTTTTCTTTGCTGGTTTTTTTTTACACCCACCCAAGCCCATGTGGCCCTCTTCTTCTCTCTTTTCCTCTTTGTCTATGATTTTAGTCCCACCTCGTTTAGCTTTAGACCTTTGCACCTCCCTTCCACCTATAAATATAGACCCATAGGTGACTCAAACGTCATCCACTTCGGGTTGAATCGAATCGTTTCGGTTTTACTAGCTTTATAAAAAAAATCTTCTCGCCGGCGGGATTTCTGGAAGTCGTCTCCTCTTTGGATTTATATCTTCTGTGCATTCTAAAGGTATTCTCTTCGTATTTTCTTTTATACTCCTGTAATTTAATATCCCTAGACTAGTATTTCTATAGTAGTATACGATAGAGTAATTAGATTATTAATTAGTCTCCGTATTTACTCATTAGTCCTAGAATTCTTTTAGACATAACATTTTTCCTCCGTAAAACAGCTTGGCCCAAAATTTTCAAATAGCCATAACTTTCTACTCGTTTATCAGAATTAGATGAAACCAACGTCTAGATTTTCGTCTTGACCTCACCTATCCAATCAACCTATCACGTCAACTTTTTCAAAATTCCAAATTTCAAAATTTATTCAGATTTATATTCAAACTTCTTTTGATCATATCTTTTTATCCGTAGCTCCGTTTCTGATGAATCCAATTGCATCGGATCCGTATCGAAGTAATCTTTCCGTTCACATCATTAGTGTTATCGTTTCAACATATAATTTTGATCTTGCTCATACTTCTCTATTAGTCTTCCAAAATGGGTTCACACATTGTACTAAGCTAACTCAATGCCATATTGAATTGCTTATAACTATTGATTCGTCATTCTGAACCTAGTAATTCTTTTTATACACGTTCATATTGACTTCCCATATATAGTAACATCATTAATTTAAATCTTTGAAACTTTCAAATTTGAGCGATTCAATTTGAATCCGAACCTTCATTTGTTCATATCTTGCAAACTGTAACACCTTTTCAATTGATTCCTTTTGCCCCTAAATACTCGTGTCATATATTTCTATTCATAACCATCGTAGTTCGGTTCAACTTCTTTTGACCCTTCTGAATTCAAATTCAATTCATACTTAAATTCACTATAACTTGTGTTGTAGTGTTCCATTTCAATTAATTCTTTTTGAACATTCATGTTGTTCTCCCCATACCTTGGATCGTCTTCCGTAGTCTCTCCAACCTAAGCTTATATAGCAATGGTTCATCATCCATTAACTCTTTTGAGTTGATTCCTCCACTTTCACTTTACAACACCGTTAGAACCTATCTTTTCTTATTTAACCTTAGTATGTTATTATATTCGCTCCAAGACATGTTTTGTTCTTGCGTTCTTTCGGTTCTTTGTTTTGGCATGAATGTTTATTGAATGTTATTTACTTACGATAGATTTCTCAGAGTGTGACGAGTAGAATTATCCAGATTGTGAGAGCGACTATCTTCATCAAGTAATACCAGGCAAGTTCACTTTGACCATCTTTTCATACCTATGTTTTATTGCATGTAGTGACATCATTCAACAAATCCCTCCCGTAGTGTTATTGAAATTCTTGTAGTTGAGTAGAATGCATGAGGTAGGAACCCACCACTTGTTACTAAAGCCCCGGGAACGCTAGTTAGTGCAATGCTATGCTAAAGTAGACGGGGTCTGGTATGAGTGTTCGTGAGTGGTGTGAGAAGGAGGACTCCACGTCAAAACGACGACTTCATGAAGACTTCTTCAAGACCTACATATTAAAGACCTCAAGACTTCGAGACTCGAGAAACAAGTTTTTCAATACACACTACTGGGTGAGGGATGGTTGGAACGGTACGCTAGAGAAGCCAGTGGATTTGCCTAGGTGTTGCTGGAGATGGCCAGTATTCATGCGGAAAGCCTCACCCAGACTCAAAGGGAAGGATGAATACTTCATGCCCGGAAGCTTACCTGCACAGCCACAAGTCATATGGGCTCTGGCTTGGTTGGATATCGTGGTGACCCTGGACAGGCGGTGCTACGAGATGTAGAAGAACGGTAGGAAAGGATGGGCACCGACAGAGTCGCAGGGAAACCCTTTGTAAGACCATGTTTTGGTCATCCATTTCTCAAACACCCTAAAGTGCGAGAAATCAAACGGAGGCGACCAAATCTTGTGGGGAACGTGTGCAACACTCTGCAGAGTTAAACCTAATCGATTAGCCGTGTCCCCGGTTACGGACAATTTGAGCTTCTAGACTTGGATCTATCTCTGAACTCTCAAAACTGGACTGATAACTAATTGTGGGCAACTTATGATACTTATGGGCATTGAGACATTGGTTGGCGGAACCATGTCATGATAGGTAACTCCATAGTGAAATTCCTGATATTCCTTTGTTGTAGGAAAATAAAATCAGCTTTTATGCAAAAACTTAGCCACAGAGCCATAAAGCCTTATTGCATATAGTATAGTTTCTATCCTCTGTTCTGCTATGGTGATCTTGCCGGCATATTCAAAATGCTGACCTACACAGCTGCAACGTCTTATGTTGCAGATACTCTTCTACGACGGGTAAGAGTACGATTCAGGGTTACGGTCCGCACTCAACTTGCCGTTGGTGTTATTGGGACTCCACTCCCGTTGACTGTATTCGCTGCTATTGTAAGGTATATATCAGTTTTATGTTAATTACATGTGATTGCACTTTGATATATACATTGATGTACTGTGTGTGCCAGCATACTGATCCAGGGATGGCACAGAGAACACAGAGGCTTGACTCGTTTTGAGTCGGGTCGCTACACTAGTGCAAGTGGGAGACTATTGGAAATATGCCCTAGAGGCAATAATAAATTAGTTATTATCATATTTCCTTGTTCATGATAATCGTTTATTATCCATGCTAGAACTGTATTGATCAAAAACTCAGATACATGTGTGGATACATAGAGAACACCATGTCCCTAGTATGCCTCTAATAGACTAGTTCGTTGATCAAAGATGGTTAAGATTTCCTAGCCATGGACATGAGATGTCATTTGATACCGGGATCACATCATTAGCAGAATGATGTGATGGACAAGACCCAAACTATAAATGTAGCATACGATCACGTCAGTTTATTGCTAGAGTTTTCTGCATGTCAAGTATCTATTCCAATGACCATGAGATCATGCAACTCACTGACACCAAAGGAGTACCTTGTGTGTATCAAATGTCGCAACGTAACTGGGTGACTATAAAGGTGCTCTACAAGTATCTCTGAGGGTGTCTGTTGGGTTGGCATGGATCAGGACTGGGATTTGTTACTCTGTGTGACGGAGAGGTATCTGAGGACCCACTCGGTAATACAACATCACAACAAGCCTTGCAAGCAATGTGACTAAGTGTTAGCCATTGGTATTAAGGAACGAGTAAAGAGACTAGCCGTTAACGAGATTTAACAAGGTATAGAGATACCGACGATCGAATCTTGGGCAAGTAACATACCGAAGAACAAAGGGAACTGCATACGGGATTAACCGAATCCTTAACATAGAGGTTCAACCAATAACGATCTTGATAGAATATGTAGGAACCAATATGGGCATCCAGGTCCCGCTATTGGTTATTGACCGTAGAGGTGTCTCGGTCATGTCTACATAGTTCTCGAACCCGCGGGGTCTGCACACTTAAGGTTCGGTGACGTTTCAGTAGTATAGAGTTATGTATGGTGTGACCGAAAGTTGTTCGGAGTCCCGGATGAGATCCTGGGTGTCACAAGGAGCTCCGGAATGGTCCGGAGGTAACGATTAATATATAGGAAGTCCGTTTTGGTCACCGGAAAAGTTTCAGGCTCATCGGTAGTGTACCGGGAGTGTTAGGAGGGTACCGAGGGACCATCGGAGGGGTGTCATGCCCTGAGGGGCCTCATGGGCTGTGGGAGGAGACAAACCAGCCCCTAGTGGGCTGGCCAAAGCCTCCACTAAATCACATCAGGTTTGAGAAGGAAAAAATCCAAAGGTGGAGAGGTGGAAAGAGTTTTCAAGTGGAAAGGAGGAATCCTACTCCTAATACGATTGGAGTAGGAGTCCTCCACCTCCAATTTCGGCCAACTCTTGAGGGTTTGAGGCTGCCTCCTCCCGTCCCTCCCTCATATATATACTAGAGGATTTGGAGGGGAAAGCTAACCCTAATTTCCACGTGCCACGTTCTTCTTCCTCTAGATATGTTTCTCCTCTAGATTAGTTCTGCGGTGCTTAGGCGAAGCCCTGCGGGATTAGTTCACCACCACCGCCACCATGCCGTTGTGCTGGCAGAGAACTCATATACCTCTCCGCTCCCACTTGCTGGATCAAGAAAGCGGAGATCGTCATCGAGCCATACGTGTGTTGAACGCAGAGGTGCAGTCCGTTCGGTGCTAGATCGGAAGGACCGTGATCAAGATCGCGAAATGATTCAAGATTGGATTGCGAGATGGATCATGATGGGATCGCGGGATGCTCGGTGATTTGGATCGCGAAGACGTTCGACTACATCAACTGTGTTTCTTAACGCTTCCCACTTAGCAATCTACAAGGGTATGTAGATCCACTCTCCCTCTCATAGATGCTCATCACCATGGATAGATCTTGTGTGTGCGTAGGAAAATTTTTATTTCCCATGCAACATTCCCCAAAAGTTCTTGCCTATGTTGCAAGGCATGAAGTTGAGTAAGACTCAGTGCCCAGTGATTGCAGAAGATAGCGAAAAGATGAGTGTCATCCCCTATGCTTTAGCCATAGGCTCTATCATGTACGCAATGCTATGTACAAGACCTGATGTCAGCCTTGCCATAAGTATGGCCAGAAGGTTTCAAAGTGATCCAGGAATGGATCACTGGACGGCGGTCAAGAATATCCTTAAGTACCTGAAAAGGACTAAGGAAATGTTTCTCATTTATGGAGGTGATCAAGATCTTGTTGTAAAGGGCTACGTCGATGAAAGCTTTGACATTGATCTGGATGACTCTAAGTCTCAAACCGGATATGTAGTTATTCTCAATGGGGGAGCGGTAAGCTGGTGCAGTTCCAAGCAAAGCGTGGTAGCCAATGCTACATGCGAAGCGGAGTATGCCGCAGCCTCGGAGGCGGCGAAGGAAGGTGTCTAGATGAAGGAGTTCATGGCAGATCTTGGAGTAGTGCCCAGTGCACTGAATCCAATGGCTATGTTCTATGACAACACTGGTGCCATTGCTCTGGCCAAGGAACCAAGGTTTCACAATAGGACCATACACATAAAGCGACACTTCAATGTCATCCATGATTACATCAAGGAGGAGGACATAAATATTTGCAAAGATCACACGGACCTAAATGTCGTAGACCCATTGACTAAACCTCTTCCAAGGGCTAAACATGATCAACACTAGAATTGTATGGGTGTTAGATTCATTACAATGTAAATCACATAGTGAAGTGAGCTAGATTATTGACTCTAGTGCAACTAGGAGACTTTTGGAAATATGCCGTAGAGGCAATAATAAAATCATTATTATTATATTTCCTTGTTAATGATAATATTTTATTATCCATGCTATAATTGTACTGATTGGAAACACATTGCATGTGTGGATACATAGACAACACTTTGTCCCTAGTATGCCTCTAGTAAACTAGCTCGTTGATCAAAGATGGTCAAGGTTTCCTAGCCAAGGACATAAGATGACATTTGATAATGGGATCACATCATTGAAAGAATGATTTGATGGACAAGACCTAAACTATAAACATAGCATATGATCGTGTCAATTTATTGTTATAGTTTTTTGCATGTCAAGTATTTGTTCCTATGACCATGAGATCATGCAACTCACTAACACCACAGGAATACCTTGTGTGTATCAAACGTCGCAATGTAACTGGGTGACTATAAAGATGTTGTACAGGTATCTCCAAGGGTGTCTGTTGAGTGAGAATGAATCAAAACTGGGATTTGTTACTTTGTGTGACGGAGAAGTATCTCAAGGCCCACTCGATAATACAACATCACAATGAGCCTTGCAAGAAATGTGACTAATAAGTTAGTCACTGGATCTTGTATTATGGAACGAGTAAAGAGACTTGCCAGTAACGAGATTGAACAAGATATAGAGACACCGACAATCGAATCTCGGGCAAGTAACATACCGAAGAACAAAGGGAACATCATACGAGATTAACTCAATCCTTGACATAGAGGTTCAGTCGATAAAGATATTCATAGAATATGTAGGAACCAATATGGGCATCTAGGTCCCGCTATTAGTTATTGACCGTAGAAGTGTCCCGGTCATGTCTACATAGTTCTCGAACCCGTAGGGTATGCACACTTAAGGTTAGGTGACATTTCGGTATAGTAGAGTTATGTATGTTGGTGACTGAAGGTTGTTCGGAGTCCCGGATGAGATCTAGGACATCACGAGGAGCTCCGGAATGGTCCGAAGGTAAAGATTGATATATAGGAATGTGGTGTTTGAACTCTGGAAAAGTTTTCGGCATTTCTAGCAATGTACCGGGAGTGACGAATGGGTTCCGAGGGTCCATCAAGTGGGGCCACCACACCCCAAGAGTTTCACACGGGCCTTAGGGTGGTGCACCAGCCCCTCGTGGGCTGGGAGGCCAGCCCAAGAGGGCCTATGCGGCTGGACTTGTGGGAAAAGGAAAACCCAAGTGGGGAAGGGAAGGAGTCCTACTTGGAGTACGATTGGAGATGGACTCCTCCACCTCCACCTCCTTTCAGCCGACTCCTAGGAGGAGCCCTAGGGCATCCAGCCCCTCCCCTCCCTCCTATATATACTAGAGGGGGTAAAGGGAAGCCGCATCCAAGACAAAGCCATGGTGCAGCCCTCTCTCCCCAATAGACCGTCTCCCTCTAATTTCGGCGGTGCTTAGGCGAAGCCCAGCCGGAATAGTTCCACCACCATCACCACCGCGCCGTCGCGCTGCCGGAAAACTCATCTACGTATCTACACCCTCTTGTTGGATCAAGAAGGCGAAGATCGTCATCAAGCTATACGTGTGTTGAACGTGGAGGTGATGTCCGTTCGGCGCTAGATCAGGACGGGTCATGATCAGATCGCGGGACGCTAGAGATTTAGATGGCGAAGACGTTCGACTACATCAACCGTGTTTCTTAATGCTTCCCGCTTAGCGATCTACAAGGGTATGTAGATCCACTCTCCCTCTCGTAGATGCTCATCACCATGGATAGATCTTATGTGTGCGTAGGAAAAAATTTGTTTCCCATGCAATGTTCCCCTATAGTGCCACCCGGATTGCCACCGAAGCGAGGCATTGAACACCAAATTGACTTGGTTCCAGGTGCGCCACTACCAAATCGACCACCTGATCGAGCAAACCCAGAGGAGATGCAAGAAATACAGGTGCAAGTAGAAGATCTTCTTAATAAAGGGTATGTAAGGGAAGGTCTTTCTCCTTTTGTTATTCCCATTCTTTTAGTTCCAAATAACAACGGTACTATGAGAAAGTCCACTCATTCTAGATCCATTAATAACATAAGTGTGAGATATCGAAACCCTATACCTAGGCTCAATGGCATGCTTGATGAATTGTGTGGTTCCACCATATTTTCTAAAATTGATTTGCCAAGTGGTTACCACCAAATATGGATAAAAGAGGGCGATGAACGGAAAACTGCTTTCCAAACAAAATTTAGCATGTATGAATGGTTGGTTGTGCCTTTTCGGTTAATGAATGCATCTCGAACCTTCATGAGATTGATGAATCATGTGCTTAGGTCCTTCATTGGCAATTTTGTAGTGGTTTACTTTGATGACATATTGATTTACAACAAAACTTTGCAGGCCCATGTTGGACATTCAAAATGTGCGCATGATGTCCTATGGGAGGAAAGGTTGTATGCTAACATGTAAAAGTGCATACTTTGCACAAACAAGGTTGTGTTTATTAGCTTTGTTCTTTCAGGTAAAGCTGCAAAGGTCGATGAGGAAAAGATCAAGGCTATTCATGAATGAATGCCTCCACAAAATGTGAGCCAAGTACGTAGCTTTCTCGGACTTGCAGGTTTCTACATCCAGTTTGTGAAGGATTTCAGCACCCTTGGAGCGGCAATGAATGGCTTAATGAAGAGAGACACTCCATTCAAGTGGGGCGATGCTCAAGACAAGTCCCTCCAGGAACGGAAGATGGGGTTATCATGAGCCTCGTTGCTTTCGCTTCTTGCGTTTGGTAATACATTTGAGATTAGAAAGATAAAAGATCTCCACCCACATATAACACTCAACCGTCAAGAGCGGATTAGTGAATTGTGTGAGTCCACAAAATGTGAGGTTGAGGTCACCCAACATGAGATTAGCGAGACGAGTGAACCACGACATATTATACCATACCATCGAAGTCAGAGCATTAGTGAGCAGTGTGAGTCCACCAAATGTGAGCTTGAGATGTTTCCACACGATACCATGGAGATGAGTGATTCAACCAATAAAAGGGGAGAGTATTATGCAATTACTAACCATTCACAAAGCTCTCTTTATTTGAAGTATGTGCAAATGAAAAAATGATACTTAGCTGCCCTCCTACAACGATGGGGGGTGAGATCCATGAACAATTATGGCGCACATGGTGTACCATCAAAAAACATCATGTGGGGTAAGTGATCTGCAAAAAGGTATGGAAGTACTCGGTGAGGTAAAAGAAAAGAGATATTTCATCTTGAAGCACCCAGAGGTATGCACTTATGCACTCTTGAAGCATTGGCGTGATGAAATCAGAAAAAACATGTCTGGTATATCATCAATGCAATAGCACCATTTTGTCCATCTTGAAGGGAATAAAAAAAGAGACAACCTGTTAGTGCATCTAGTTCCCCTTAGTGATTTTGGTGTATTGAAGACTTATAAGTTAAGGAACTAATGTATTTGTGAGTGTACACAGGCTCTATAAGTCAATGAGGAGTTTGATATATTCGGAGATTATCGACCCCTAAAAATATGTATGTCTTCAAGTGAAGACTTTGCTGAAGACTTTCTGAAGACTTTGGTGAAGACTTTGTGAAGACTTTGAAAATGAAGAGGTTGGTGTGACCTTGAAGATATGAACGAGGAATATGAAGCGTGAAGACTTTTGTTTTCGTAGTTTCATTTCCTTTATTTGAGTCATAGAAAACACCGTACTGTTAAAGGGGGCCGAGGTAATACTAAGGAAAAATTCCAACTGATGCTCAACTCCAAAATCCTCAACCCATACAATCCTTCGAGTGAAGCCTTTGGAAATCTCTTACGGTTCAGACAAGTTCTTCAGTGACAGAGACGAAGTTCTTCTGGTCTCTGAGGAAATTGATCTGACAGAGGAGTTAGGATTTTGCCAGTGCGAATTGCCTACAAATGAGGAACATGATAAGCTAAGGACTTTCATGGTTTGAAATTCCGACCGTTGCTGTGCTTAGCGCCAGTTGTCCCTAATCGTTCTTATCCACATAATGGTCATATCATTGGGGGCATTTATGTCTTATCATGTCAGGTTGCACCCTGGCTATAAATAGTTGACCCCCACAACCACTAGCTAGTTGGCTGCTCCGAGAGAGAACTGACACTTGTCATTTGAGAGCAACCCATCCTCTGAGGACTTTGAGAGAAAATCATCAGTGAGGAAAAACCCACAACCAAACCACAAAACCCATAGTGATTGACCATCACTGAAGAAATTCATGTGTGGAACCGACGCTTGTTACCTTTGAGGACTGTGTATCCTCCAGACGGTTAGGCGTCATGGTCTAGTGCTCCTGCAGTCAATTGGGGACCACGAAGTGACCTTGGTCTAGAGCATCCAGCAGTAAATTGTGGATTGCCGGGTGACCAGTTTGTGAAGGTTTTGGAAGTCTACCCTGAAGACTTACCACGAGTGTTAGGCGAGGACTGTGTGACCTTAGCTCAAGGAGAATACGGTAAGGATTGTGTGTCCTTGGACTGTGTGTCCTCTGGTTTAAATATTAGGCCGCTCCAAACCAGACGTACGACTGTCACAGCAGTTGGAACTAGGTCATCAAACCATTGTCTTCATCGAGCTATCCGGTTCTATTTCCTCAACCCTTCTATTCCTCGTATACCTGTTGATGAAATTGATTGTTACTGTTTGAAGAATTTGACTGAAGAATTTCACAAATTCCTCACCTCAAATTCTTCAAGTTACCTTGTTCATCACTGCTTATCCTGTATCACGCTACTCTCTATTTGTGCATGTTTCATTTCATCATGAAGACTATGTTGTCACTATGTTCCTCATGCACTTGAGTACTTATTCCGCTACTAGTTATTCATCACATTTCAAATTCCTCAAAGTTGAAATTTATCAAGTGATGAATTTGTAAAAATTGCCTATTCACCACCACCACCCCCTCTAGCCGATATAACGCACTTTCATAACCAAATTAAAATTTGCACATAAATATTCCACATTTCCTTTGCCTAGTTATTTTGTACTATCCTCGTGCTATTATTTTTTAGACCGAAAGAAGTCGAGGGCGACTTTCCTTCAAGAGAGGGAGGATGATATGAACATGGATATTCCTGATTACAAGTTTGTACTCCATGTAAATGTTAGTTGGAAGGAATTGTCGAGTCAAACCAAATATTTGAAGAGCGCAAAGGTGAAAGCTAAACTTATGCACTTGATAAAATCTTTGCTTTGCCTCTTTGTACTGGCCAATTTTCTTTTGTGTGATGGCCAGCTAGAGTCGAGGACAACTCGTATTCAAGAGGGGGATAATGAGAACATGAAAACCATTGAACCCTTAGAGTCGAGGACGACTCCTTTTCAAGAGGGGGGATGATGAGGACATCCCAACCATGAACATCACATCACAAGTCATCAAAGGTCCAATGACAAGAAGTCGCGCAAAGCAAATACATGATCAGGTGAACGCTAACTTAAGTTTATCATTTGACCTTGAAAGCATGGTTGTGCCTTCACCTCCTTCGTTGTTGGTTGAACTCAGGAGCAACATCGATGAAGACCAACAACACTTTCAATCTATGCCGAAACAATGTTTTATGACGAAGAAACAGAGTTACAAAGAAATATGTGGTCTGCTGAAGAAACTATGTTTTGGCACTGGCGAAACAATGTTATGCAAGAGTTTGGTAACCCGACTTCCGAAAGGTTTCCAAAACTCAAGTTTGCTACTGAAAGGAAACATTGTTCGACTCTGGTAAACAATGTTTGGTCGGGAACCGCCAACCACCTCTAACTAGAGATCTCCAGAAGCTACCTCATTAAGTCTCAAGCCATTTAGTCAAACCAAAGTTGGTTCTCTTTCGCACCAAACTGGTTCCCAAAGCTAGTTTGTTTTCACACCTAACCAGGGGGTTGTCCCTATTATAAATAGGATATCTCTTCCCTTCTTGAGGGAATTTTGTCATTTCTATCAAAGACCAAGACATAAACTCCTCCTGAGATTGGAGAGACTCTTGTTATCCTTATTCTCGTGATTCCTTGAGAAACTGCTCCTAATTTGTGCTCCACGATGATACGTCTCTGTCATATCTATAATTTTTGATTGTTTCATGCCAATATTCTACAAATTTCATATACTTTTGTCAACTTTTTATACTATTTTTGGGACTCACATATTGATCCAGTGCCCAATGTCAGTTCTTGTTTCTTGCATGTTTTTTGTTTCGCAAAAAATCCATATCAAACAAAGTCCAAACGCGATAAAAACTTACAGAGATTGTTTTGGAATATATGTGATTTTGGGGGAAAAGAATCAACAAGAGACGATGCCCGAGGAGGTCAGAAGCCTGCCAGGCGCGGCCTACCCCCCTGGACATGCCCTGGGACCTTGTGACCAGCCCTTAGGTAGGTTGGAGCTCTACTTTCATCACAAGAAAGCTATTTTTGGATAAAGATCTCCTCAGAATTTCAGCCCGATCAGAGTTACGGATCTCCAGATATTTAAGAAACAGTGAAAGGCCAGAATCTGGGAGCGTAGAAACAGAAGGAAACAGAGAGAGAGATCCAATCTCGGAGGGGCTCCCACCCCTCCGTCGCCATACAGGCCATGGACTAGAGGATAAACCCTTCTCCCATCTAGGGGTAAGGTCAAGGAAGAATAAGAAGGAGGGGGCTCTCTCCCCCTCTCTCCCGGTGGCACCGGAACGCCGTCGGGGCCATCATCATGACGACAATCTACTCCAACAACTCCGTCATCTTCACCAACACCTCCATCACCTTCCCCCATCTATCTACAGCGGTCCACTCTCCTGCAACCCATTGTACCCTCTACTTAAACATGGTGCTTTATGCTTCATATTATTATCGAATGATGTGTTGCCATCCTATGATGTTTGAGTAGATTTTTGTTGTGCTATGGGTTGATTGATGATCATAATTGGTTTGAGTTGCATGTTTTATTATTGGTGTTGTCCTATGGTGCTCTCCGTGTCGTGCAAGCATGAGGGATCCTCACTGTAGGGTGTTGCAATGTGTTCATGATTTACCTATCATGGGTTGCTTGAGTGACAGAAGCATAAACCCGAGTAGGTGGGTTGTTGCATATGGGAGTAAAGAGGACTAGATACCTTATAATGATATCGTTGGGTTTTACCTTAATGATCTCTAGTACTTGCGGATGCTTGCTAGAGTTCCAATCATAAGTGCATATGATCCAAGTAGAGAAAGTATGTTAGCTTATGCCTCTCCCTCATATAAAGTTTCAATAATGATGACCGGTCAAGTTATCGATTGCCTAGGGACAATTCCACAACTCCTACCACCACTTTTCCACACTCGTTAAACTAACTTCGTTGTTTGTTTATCTAAGCAGTCCCTAGTTTTTATTTACATTCTCTTTATTATCTTGCAAACCTATCCTGTTACACCTACAAAGTACTTCTAGTTTCATACTTGTTCTAGGTAAAGCGAACGATAAGCATGCATAGAGTTGTATCGGTGTTTGATAGTACTTGAGGCAATATTTTTTCTACCTTTAGCTCCTCGTTGGGTTCGACACTCTTACTTATCAAGAAAGGCTACAATTGATCCCCTACACTTGTGGGTTATCACACGACTAGATCGTGTTGTGTGGATTAGAGTTCGTGGTTTCCTTGTGGATTGCACCTATCCCATGCTCCACGACTTGAGTGTGGTTGTGTGGGGTAGTATTGCGGGTTGTGGATTGGCGAATGTTCGGATTGCAGGCTTCGGTGAGCATCCTCCTCATCGGGTCATAATCTCTTATTTTCCATTTTTGGCTGCTTGTAGCTAGTTATTCCCATCCTCTTATCGATTATACACCGTGAAGATCGGACCTCCCCTTGTACACCCTATTCTCTGTAGAGGTTTCTTATCACCATGTTTCTTAGCAACAAAGTCTTTTTTATCATAGCGTTTATTTTTGGGATGTGGGTTATCAAGATTTTTCGCGGGTTCTATTTCCACATCATTATCAGGTTGTTTATTATCATCTGGTTGAGCATCTACGTGAACATCATCATTTTCGTTGTGACTAGGTGCATGTTCACTACCATATTGTGTCTCAGCATCAGAAATAGAAACAACATTATGTTGCTCGGTAGGTTTGTCTATAAGAAGATCACTAGAAGCATGCAAGGTTCTATCATTTTTCTTTCTCTTTCTCTTCTTAAATGGACTAGGTGCATCATCATTAATTCTTTGAGAATCTTGTTCAGTTCTTTTAGGGTGACTCTCAAGATAAAGAGGTCCGTCAGTCATTCTACCTCCTCTAGTCATTACTCTAATAGAATGATCATTCATATTATTATTTATTTCAGCAAGCAAATCATTTTGTGACTTAGCAACTTGGTCTAGTTGGGTGTGAACCATAGAAGCATGTTTACCTAGACCCTTAATTCATTAGCAATTCTAAACATCAAGTCACTCAAGCAATCAATCATCATGGCATTACATCTCGATATATCCTTAACATAATTATTGAAGTGCTCTTGCTTAACAATGTAATTATCGGTTAATTATCAAATTCATCCATGCATTGACTAGGAGTCTTGGTGTAAGGTATATCACTTTCATTTAAGGTATGGAGTAAATTTACCTCTACTACCCGTGTCGGGGTGTCAATTCCATGTATTTCTTCGATAGGTGGTAGTTTCTTGACATCCTCAATTTTAATACCTTCATCTTTCATAGATATTTTTTCTTCTTGCATATATTTAGGACCGAGGAATAGATTACCTCTCTTCTTTTGAATAGGTTCCAGTGGTGGTTTAGGAAGTGTCCAATCATCGGAATTTTGCAATATGTTATTCAATAGTTCTTCAGCCTGTCCAACAGTTCTTTCCCTGAAAACACAACTAGCACAACTATCTAGGAAGTCCCTAGAAGCATCGGTTAGTCCATTATAAAAGATATCAAGTATTTAATTTTTCTTAAGAGGATGATCAGGCAAAGCTATAAGTAACTAGAGAAGCCTCCCCCAATCTTGAGGAAGATTCTCTTCTTCAATTTGCACAAAGTTCAATATTTCCTGTAAAGCAGCTTGTTTCTTATGAGCAGGGAAATATTTTTCAAAGAATTAATAAAGCATATCCTTGGGACTACGCACACAACCAGGAGCAAGAGAAAGGAACCATTCTTCGGCCTCGCCTTTTAGCGAGAAAGGGAAAAGCTTAAGGATATAGTAGTAGCTTATCTTTTTTCCTCATTAGTAAATAAAGCAGCAATATCATTCAACTTCATTAGATGTTCGACAATAGTTTTGTTTTCGGAACCATGAAAAGGATCAGACTCTACTATAGGAATCAATTTAGGGTCTATACAGAATTCATAATCCTTATCGGTGACAAATATAGGAGAAGTAGCAAATTTAGGATCATGTTTCATTTTCTCCATCATAGATTTTTCTTTTAGTTTGCATAGTAGTTTCTTCAAATCATTTCTATTTTCATAGGGAAGAAAGTTCCTAGCTATATATCCATACATAACATAACCTTCAGGTATATAAGGAAATTCATATCTATTAGGAGAGCTAGGTGTAACAGGTGATTTAAAATCTTCATCAGTTTCAACATTTTCAAGTTCTCTAGCATTAGCAATATGAGTGATACGTCTCCAACGTATCTATAATTTATGAAGTATTCATGCCATGTTTACAGTAATTCTATATGATTTTGGTATGATTTTATTAGAACTAACTCGGACTGACGTTGTTTTCAGCATAACTACTATGGTGTCGTTTTTGTGAAGAAATAAAAGTTCTCGAAATGGGCTGAAAATTTAGTATGATTTTTTGTGGACCAAAAGAGACCCCCGAAGCATTGGATCTGGGTCAGAAGAGCCACGAGGAGGCGACAAGCGTGCTAGGCGCGGCCACCCCCCTAGCCCGCGCCTAGCAGGCTTGCCACCGCCTCGTGGCCCCCCTTGACGTGAGATCGATGCCAAAAATTCCTATAAATATAGAAACCTCCAAAAAGAAACCTAGATTGGGATTTCTGCCACAACAAGCCTCCAAATCCACGAAAAAACAACCAGGAGCCCGTTCTGGCACCCTGCCGGAGGGGGAACCATCACCGGAGGCCATCTTCATCATTCGGGTGCTCTCCATGACGAGGAGGGAGTAGTTCACCCTCGGGGCTGAGGGTATGTACCAGTAGCTATGTGTTTGATCTCTCTCTCTCTCTCGTGTTCTTGAGATGACACGATCTTGATGTACCGCGAGCTTTATTGATATGGATGAATCATATGGAGTTTTCCCCTCTCTATCTTGTTGTGATGAATTGAGTTTTCCCTTTGAAGTTTTCTTATTAGATTGAGTCTTTAAGGATTTGAGAACACTTGATGTTTGTCTTGCGATGGGACATCTATGGTGACAATGGGATGTTCTATTGATCCACTTGATGTATGTTTTGGTGATCAACTTGCGGGTGCCGTGACCTTGGGAATCTATGCAGTGGGGTCGGCACACGTTTTCGTCTTGACTTTCCGGTAGAAACTTTGGGGCACTCTTTGAAGTTCTTTGTGTTGGATTGAACATGACGAATCTAAAATTGTGTGATGCATATCGTATAATCAAGCCCATGGGTGCTTGTGGTGACATCGGAGTATCTAGGTGACATTAGGGTTTTGGTTGATGTGCATCTTAAGGTGTTATTTTAGTACGAACTCTAGGGTTGTTTGTGACACTTATAGGGATAGCTCATAAGATTGATCGAAAAAGATAACTTTGAGGTGGTTTCATACCATACAATAATTCCTTTGTTAGTTCTCCGCTATTTGTGACTTTGTAGTGAACTCTTTGTCGCACGAGAGGTATTTACATATGATTCAACTATGTTAGTATTGTTGAGAGAAATAGAACTAGTGAAAGTATGAACCCTAGGCCTTGTTTTCAAGCATTGCTATACCATTTTTGCTCACTTTTGTTACTTGCTACCTTGCTGTTTTTATATTTTTAGATTACAAAAACATATATCTACCATCCATATTGCACTTGTATCACCTTCTCTTCGCCGAACTAGTGCACCTATACAATTTGCCATTGTATTGGGTGTGTTGAGGACACAAGAGATTTCTTGTATTTGATTGCAAGGTTGTTTGAGAGAGACCATCTTCATCCTACACCTCCCACAGATTGATAAACCTTAGGTCATCCACTTGAGGGAAAATTGCCACTGTCCTACAAAACTCTGCGCATGGAGGCCCAACACAAGTCTATAAGAAGAAGGTTGCATAGTAGACATCAATGAGCATCGAGTAATTCACTCAGTGACACAGTTTCAATTTCATCATGTGTAGCAATAGTATCATCATTAATTTCGGAAGTAGCATCATCAAGTTTATCTAACAAATCAGGATGATCAACAGGTGGTGGCACAATAAGTTGATTCAAAACAGTAGCTGAATCAAAAGGAGAGCTGGATGGCAGTTCCTTACCTCCTGTCGTGCGAGAGGGGATGGTCTTAGTTCGAGTGTCTTTCAGATTCTTCATAAAAGCAATTGGATGTTCTCAAGTTAACACAATAAATATAGCTATGCTCCCCGGCAATGACGCCAGAAAAAGGTCTTGATAACCCACAAGTATAGGGGATCGCAACAGTCTTCACGGATAGTATATCACCCTGGTTTATTGATTTGACACTAGGGGAGAAAAATAATTATTAGCCTTAGCAATTGATTTGTGAATTAAACCACACTTGGGATATCTCTCTAAAGCAAAGGTTTAGTGGCATGTCAAGTAATAGTAGCAAAAGTAACAATAGTAGTGACAGCAGTAATTTTGTAGCGGTTGTGACAGTAGCAACAGCAATAGTAACTTAGCAAGATTCAGTATATGTAAAGTGTAGGCACGTGGATCGGTGATGGATAATGATTTAGATGACATGAATCATGTAACAGTTACACACTAGGGCGACACAGAACTAGCTCCAATTCATCAATGTAACGTACGCATGTATTCTGTATATAGTCATACGTGCTTGCGATAAGAATTTGTATGACATATTTTGTCCTACCCTCCCGTGGAAGTGGGGTCCTATTGGAAACTAAGGGATATTAAGATCTCCTTTTAATAGAGAACCGGAACAAATAATTAACATATGGTGAATACATGAACTCCTCAAACTACTGCAATCACCAGAAAGTATCCCAATTGTTGTCACCTTGGGGTATGCATATCAAGACACGTAATAGGTGTATACAACTTGCAAGATAGGATCCAAATCACTCTTATATTCATGAAAAAATAATACGTTCAGATTTGAAATCATGGCACTTGGGCCCTAGTGACAAGCATTAAGCATAGCAAAGTCATAGCAACATTAATCTCAGAACATAGTGGATACTAGGGATCAAGCCCTATCAAACTTAACTCGATTACATGATCAATCTCATCCAATCTCATCATTGTCCGGCAAGTCTAAATGGAATTACTCACTCCCGATGGTGACTATCATGGCGGTGTTGATGAAGAAGGGTTAGTGATGACGATGGCGACATCTCCCCCTCTTCGGAGCCCCAAACAGACTCCAGATCAGCCCTCCCGAGGAAGAAAAGGAGGTTGCTATGGCTTTGTCCCGTGAAACGCGATCAAATCTTCTCTCTAGTTTTTTCTCCTAAGATGTAAATTTATAGGAGTGGTATTAGAGTCGAGGGAGCCACGTGGGACCCACAAGCCATCAGGATGCGCCTAGGGGTGGGCACGTCGTGTTGGCTTGTGGCCCACAGACAGCCCCCTCCGGTGAATCTTCGCTCCATAATTCATTATTTATTCCAAACATAATTCACAAAAAGTTTCTTCCAATTCCAGGAACTTTTATTTCTACACAAAGATAACACCAAGGTAGTTCTGCTGAAAACAACGTCAGTCCAGGTTAGTTCCATTCAAATCATGCAAATTAGAGTCCAAAACCAGAGCAAAATTGTTTGGAAAAGTAGATAAGTTGGAGACGTATCAATACCTTGTGTGTAGTTCTGTCACCAGCGTGGTGCCCTCCGTAGGCCTCAGAGTGACACTTCTGTAGGATCGGTTCCTATTCATGCTTAGGTACACAATGTCTAATAACACCATCTACTCCTTCTTTATAAAGATGTGGGTCATCCCAAAAGTAACGTCTTAAATCATAGAAGAACTTTTTCTTTTGTTGGTAGGTAAAACTAGGTGGTATATATTTAGCAACAATGTAATTAGTGTAATCTGCATACCAAGGAGTGCTATGGTAAGCATTTATAACAGCTAGTTGCTCATCGGGAAAATTATCATCAATGGGCAGTCGGTCATCAAGAACATTTTCCATTCTAGACAAATTATCTGCTACCGAGTTTTCAACTCCCTTGCTATCAACAATGTGCAAATCAAACTCTTCAAGTAAAAGAACCCACCTAATCAATCTAGGCTTAGCATCTTTATTTTCCATAAGGTATTTAATAGCAGCATGATTAGTGTGTATAGTAACTTTGAAATCAACAATATAAGGTCTTAACTTATCACATGCAAACACAATTACTCAACATTCCTTCTCGGTAGTAGCATAATTTCTTTGAGCATTGTCTAGAGTTTTAGTAGCATAATGAATAACATTTAATTTTTTGTCTACTCTTTGCCATAGAATAGCACCAACAGGATAGTCGCTATCATCACACATAATATCCAATGGTAAATCCCAATCACGTGGTTGAACAATAGGTGCAGAAATTAAGGCTTTCTTAAGTATTTCAAAGCCTTCTACACAATCATCACAAAAAATGGAGTATCTTTTTTAAGAATATTATTCAATGGCCTAGAAATCGTTGACAAATCTTCAATGAAACACCTATAGAAACTAGCATGACCGAGGAAACTTCTTATACCTTTAATATCTTTAGGACATGGAATTTTCTCTATTGCATCCACTTTAGCTTTGTCCACTTCAATACCTCATTCAAAAACTTTATGCCTAAGCACTATACCTTCATTCACCATAAAGTGGCACTTCTCCCAATTCAAGACAAGATTAGTTTCTTCACATCTCTGTAAAACTCCATCAATCTTCCTTAAGCAATCATCAAAAGAAGTCTCGTAAACAGAAAAATCATCCATGAATACCTCAACAATCTTTCACAAAAGTCAAAGAATATAGCAGTCATACATCTTTAAAAGGTAGCAAGTGCATTGCATAAACCAAAAGGCATACATCTATAAGCATATGTTACAAAAGGGCATGTAAAAGTAGTTTTCTCTTGGTCTTTCTTAGACACAGGTATTTGAGACAAACCATAATATCCATCAAGAAAGAAAAAAGTGTATGCTTAGATAATATCTCTAACATTTGATCAATAAAAGGCAAGGGGTAATGATCTTTTCTAGTAGCTTTGTTTAATTTCCTGAACTCAATTACCATCCTATGGCCAGATGCTATCATTTTTGGGATAAGTTCATTTTTATCATTCGGCACTTATACCTCCTTTCTTCGGAACACAATGAACAGGACTTACTCATCTACTACCAGCTATAGGATAGATTATACCTGCCTCTAGAAGCTTCAATATTTCAGTTCTTACCACTTCCATCATTTTAGGATTCAAGCGGCGTTGATGATCAACAATAGGTTTAGCATCTGGTTCCATATTAATCTTGTGCTAACATAGAGTGGGACTAATGCCCTTAAGATGATCAAGAGTATATCCAATAGAAGCGCGGTGCTTCTTCAGATTTTTTAAGTAACCTATTTTCTTCATGCTCTAAAAGGTTAGCACTAATAATAACATGATATGTCTTCTTTTAATCAAGATAAGCAATTTTCAAAGTATCGGGTAATTTCTTTAGCTCAAACACGGGGTCTCCCTTAGGTGGGGGAGGATCCCCTAAGATATCAACAGGCAAGTTGTGTTTAAGGACATGTACTTCTCTAAAGAATATCTCATCTATTTTATTTCTTTCATTCATATGCATATCATTCTAATGGTGTAGCAAGTATTGTTCTAGAGGATCAGTAGGAGGCACGGCAATACAAGCAAACCGATAAATTCATCTTTATTAGAAATAATCTCATGTGGTCGTCTACCAAACTTAGAGAAATTAAATTCATGAGACACATCACCAAAGCTTACTTTAATATTCTCTGTTACACAATTAATTTCGGCATTAACGGTATTCAAGAAAGGTCTGCCAAATATAATGGAACAAAAACTATCTTGTTGTGAACCAAGTACTAAGAAACCGGTAGCATACTTAATGTTTCCATAGAAGACTTCTACATCTCTAACAATCCCAGGCATTGAAATAGTGTCTCTGTTTGTAAGTTTAATAGTGACATCAATATCTTCAATTTCAGCGGGTGCAATGTCAATCATAATTTCTTGATATAAAGTAAAAGTTATAGCACTAACACTAGCACCAATGTCACACAAGCCATGATAACAATGATCTCCAATTTTAATATAAACAACGGGCATGCCAGCAACTAGTTTATTTTTTCTAACTCACCGTGCTTGTATCTAACAGGTTTTCAATTTTAGTAGCTTCATCATAGAAGTAATTAACATCCATCAATATTATCAACTAGGAGATATTTAACCATAGCAATATTAGGTTCTACCTTTATTTGCTCAGAAGGTTTATGTGTTGTAATATTGATTTTATTAACCACAATTGTAGCTTTAGCATGTTCCTTAATCTTAGCAGGAAAAGGAGGTTTCTCAATATAAGCGGTGGATACAGCTGGATCTACATGGCAAACAATTGTTTAACCCTAACCTTAATGGGTTCCTCTAATAATTCTTCAATAGGTGGATGAAATTTAAACCACTTCTCCTTAGGGAGATAAACAGGAGCAGCAAATGATTCACAAAAAGAAGCTACTATCTCAGAGTCAAGCACATATTTATTGCTAAACTTATGAAAAGTATCAGTTTCCATAAAAGATTTAACACAATCAAACTCAAGCTGTATACATGACTTGTCACCATTGTCGAGTTCCCAATCTTTAGAGTTGTGTTTAATTCTTTTCAGAAGATCCCATTTGAATTCAATAGATCTCTTCATGTAGGAACCAGTGGAAGAAGAATCGAGAATTACTTGATCATCGTGAGAAAGTCGAACATAAAAGTTATGTATAATCAATTCTCTTGAGAGCTCATGGTTGGGGCAAGTGTGCATCATAGATTTAAGCCTACCCCAATCTTGAGAGATGCTTTATCCTTCACGAGGCCAAAAATTATATATGTAGTTCCCATCACTATGAACTAGATGCACAGGATAAAATTTCTGATGAAATTCCAACTTAAAGTGATTACAGTCCCATGATCCAATATCATCCAATAGCCTATACCAAATCAACGATTTTACCTCCAAATATAAAGGGAAAACCTTCTTCTTGACTTTGTCCTTGGATAAACCTACAAGCTTAAATAATCCACAAATCTCATCTACATATATCAATTGCAAATCAGGATGAGTTGCACCCTCATGGGAATTTATGTTTAGTCAAGTTCATCATGTTGAGTTGATCCGTTCGTTACTTTCATAATTTGATAGGTGGCTGGACCGGTGCTAAGGTGATGTCCTTACTTGAACAAGCAACCCACTTATGATGACCCCCTCTCGCAAGCATATACAACTACGAAAGAAGAATTAAAATAAATTTATCCATAGCATGAAAAGTTTGGATCCAAATCAGCCCCTTATGAAATAATGCATAAACTAGGGTTTAAGCTTTTATCACTCTAGCGACCTATCATCTACTTATTACTCCACAATGCCTTCCCTTAGGCCCATAATATGGTGAAGTTTCATGTAGTCAATGTTCACACAAAACCACTAAAGGAAGCAACAACATACATATCATCAAAATATCAAACGAATACGAACTTCACATGCTTACTTATAACAACACTTCTCCCATGTCCTGAGGAACAAAACTAACTACTCAAAACTCATCAACATGTTCAAGATCAGAGGTGTAATAATGATGATCAGGGATCTTAACATAATATCTTCTACCAAATAAAAAAACAAGCATCAACTATAAGATGTAATCAACACTACTAGTAACCCTCAGGTACCAATCTGAAGTTTTGAGGCAAAGATTGAATACCAGAGATGAACTAGGGGTTGAGATGAGATGGTGTTGGTGAATATGTTGATGAATATTGGTCCTCCCACGAAGGAGGAAGCGTTGGTGATGACAATGGCTTCGATTTCCCCCTCCCAGAGGGAAGTTTCCCCGGCACAATCTCTCTGCCAAAGAGCAAAAGGGCCTTCGCCCAGGTTTCTGCCTCGATATGATAGTGCTTGGTCCTGAAAGTAGCTTCTTATTTTGTTCTAGGTCAAAATACATCTTATAGCAAAAGAGGGAAGCCAGGGCACCTGGGAGGTGGTCACAAGCCATCAGGGCGCGCCCAGGGGGTGGATGCGCCCTGTTGGCTTGGCACCAATAGGTGCCCCCCTCTAGTATACTTTTCTCCATTAATTCACATATATTCCACAAAAAATCTCCATGGAGTTTCAGGTCATTTGGAGTCCAGTGAATTTTCAACCTTTTTCTTGGTTTTCAGGTCCAGAATTCCAGTTTCCGGCAATTTCCCTCATTGTGATATACCTTGTGAATTTAGAGATAAAAGGCATAAGAATTGTAGCATAAAGTGGAATAATAACCAAGAACAACATAAATATCAGTAGGAAATCATGATGCAAAATGGACGTATCACAGATGTGGCTTTTGACCAAGAAGGCTCGGGACCTGAACAAGTAGATGAAGAACTCGCCACTCACAAACAAGAGGAGCATCCCCAAGAACAGCCACAACAAGAAGGTTACACCACCTACGCTGACCTCTACACTCTCCAGGGATCTATCAATGATATGAGAAACCTTTTCTAGTCCCTCAGAGACATGTCTGCCTACATGAGTTCGAGCTTTTCCAACTTGAGCCAAGAGGATGGGCTCCTGAACAACTGCCATAATGATCCCGCCAGTTGGGACTTACAAAAGCTTAAGCCTGTGGGAGGTCACTACCACATCTTCATCAATATGTGGCAGTATTTGAAATAAATTGAAATGATGTTGTACTTAAGCTCGTGGAGCTTCAAAACACTCTGTTGGTTTGTTCCAACACTTTGCTTTTTATTTGTTTTAGTTTTTATTTTTACCTTTGCACTTTTTCGTTTGCAAGTTAGCTTTTTAAAACCCCAAAACCCCAAAAAATACAATAATCCTTGTCGTGTTCTTATTCTTTTTGCCCCTTGGAGTTTGTTTGCATTTTGTTTTCAAAGGAGTTGATCTATGCCGGACAACGAGGAATGCAAGAATAAGGAAGAGAAGTGTGTAAATTCACAACCATGAAGGTATGTCCTACGACTCCCATCTTTTTCCACTTTGAAATACTTAGAGTAGATGTAATTCTAGTATGTGTGATGTGTGCAAGAGGGAGTAAGTCTTGAGAGTTAAAACAAAGGTTTGTTCTAGTAGCTGGAATAATTTTGTAGACTTTGTTCTGTTTAATCTAGATAACCAAGATTTTTCGTGGGACTGTTTTTAAATGAAATAATCTTAACTGATAGTAACCATGCACAAGAGAAAGTCTTCAAAGACTTGGGTGTTGAGATAATTGTAGAGATGATGATGTTTGAAATGCTCAACCCCATGTTAAATTTTAATATACTTGATAGCACTTGTGGATTAAATGTTCTAGAGGAACTTTGTTGAAGGGTGAAAGAGATTATGCAAAAACAAATTGTGTTGTATCTCTTACATGATGTTAAAGCTTCTCGCTAGTGCCATGACCCTTGCTACTATATGCATGTGTATGTGTGTAAATGTGACTTTGCCACCTTTCTTATTGTTCTGTTGTGGACTCCCCTAGCCAATGAACGGTCCACCAGAGAAACAACTCGAATTTCGGCTATGAATTTGTTACCATACATAGTGGCAACACTACAAATGAATATTATTCAGCATTTTCTTGAATAGGTGTGTATGTGGTAAATTCCTGGAACTATTCATAAGAGCTCGAAATAGACAACCATCAAAGATCCATAGTTCCTAAAATTAAGCCGCAATGAAACTCTATAATTGATCATTTATTTGGCATCATTCCCTTCACGTGACAACCAAAGTTCCAGGAAAAAAATGATTGAAATATAGTGCTTGATATCCTTGAGGAGGAGACAATTGTGGATATGTTTATGAGCACTAAACTATATGTTCTTCTACATGCCTTTCAGTCCCTAACATATGTTTTTATGACTCTATCAAAGAAAACTCTTTCGTGCATTCCTGACAAGCAAGTGTTGTCTAGAATAAATAGAATTAAGTGTTGCAAAGTTTTTTTATCTAGTAGATAAAAAACTTTGTGTTGATTATCTTTGCTTCACTAACACTTCCATAATAAACCATGACATCGCTACAGCTATACTAAGTTTTCATGTCAAGATGTGGAGGACTATCTAAGCGTACCTATCGTAAGTGAACCTAAACCTTTTCGTTATTTCAGTTTAAACAATTGATTTCCTTATGATTCGGATTTCTCTTTATGTTCCTTGAGGACGATCAATTTTAAGCTTGGGGAGGTGATGAGTGATATTTTTACACTCATTTGGCCTTTGTTTAAACTGAGATATTTCTTCAAATCGAGATATTCGCTCTGATATTGGCACTAATGACTAATGAATGCAAAGTATTCCACAAATTCTCTCTTTATTGTGTATCTACAGGAATGGACAAATGGACTAAATCAAGTTAAAACAAGGAAAGAAGTAAAAGAGGGGATAGACGAAATCAACAGGAGGTGCAGCAGAGCAACCAGAGCAAATGATTGTGTTCCATATGACCGTGATCGCTCGTCTAAGCGGACGTATGGCGTGGATTCTGAGGAAACTCGTCCACTTGAACAACTTTTATAAAGGAGACCCAGCCAAAATGTCAACAGAACATCGAGAAAGTCGTCCACAATAGAGCCATATTCATCCCATTCATCAACCCTAGACGTCGTCATCTCATCTCCATATCCACCATAACCATCATAGTTCATCTCCCTATAGTCATACTTGTAATTGTGCATCACACAAGTAGGAATGGCAATGGGTACCCATTACCCACGTACTCGGTGGGTAAAAACCCTATTAGGGCAAGGGTATGGGTCAAAAAATACCCATGGGTACATAAATAGGAAAAAATTAAACCCATCAGACATAGTGGGTACGGGTATGGTTTAGTATAACCCACACCAGTGTACCCATGTACGTGCAATAATCTGATCAATATGCCATAAATATTATTTATTCACATATTAAATTTGTTATATGTACATAAATTCGGTAGTTGTGTACAAATAAGTGTTGTTGTTCATGAGAATGTGTTGTTTCTTACAAGTATGTGTTGTTGTCCTGATGTGTTGTTGTTTATAAATTTAAATTATAAGTTTCCATTTATGAATATGTAATGCCCAAATTGATGTGTCGCAAATCTGGGTAATTTTATCCGTGGGTACCCATTTACTCAAACGGGTGATGGGTATGGAAAAAATTGTACCGTCGAATGGTATGGGTGTGGGTGATGGGTGAGGTTTGGGAAGACGGGTAAGGGTATGGGGTAGCTCCACCTGTACCCAAACCTGACGGGTGTCATCGTTGCACACAAAGCAACCATTGTAACACATATTACCAATCAATCAATCTTCAAGATGTGTTCTTCAATGTTTTCTTCATGCAATCTGATCTCCATGTGTGAGTAGTTTGTTAAGGTATGGGTTGAGGCATAGGCCTTGCAACCCTTTGTATTTGTCGTGGGATCAATGGAAGACCTTTGAATTAACGTCACGTGTGTGTGAAAATGTGAAATAAAAAATTCCCATCAATGTCTCTTGTCTTGTCCACGTTCTTCATCCCTGTGGGTACCCAGGATCATGGAGAGCGAGGCATGGGAAGTCTAGGAGCAAGGAGAACATGAAGGGTTGTTCTGAACACCAGTGACGAAAAGGTTTAGTATGGTAACACAGATCCAATCCTTGGGGATTCATGAGATGTAGTCATTAAAAACACAAAGCTCTTGTATGATTATTATAATATTAATTACCGAAGCAACCCCACGCGATGGATAGGGCCTGCAGTAGGGCAAATGATTCTTGATGGAGAACTCATGTCGGTCAAGATGTTATTTGGACACATCCCCCATTTAGGTTCGTAACAAGCACATCTTGATGGGTGACTTCCAGTGCACGAACTAATACCCTATCTGGTCCCAACACAATTACTTGGTTGTAAGCATTAAGACCTCAATACTCGTACGTTCTTTTTATTATAAGTGTTACATCACTATTAGGTTTATTAATCCGGTCAAAAGCTAGAATTAATCCTTTAATAGTTGCTTTCAAGGGAAGCTTCCTCTCGTTGGTTCCATAACTCAGGTCACTGTTGGGGGGAATAGTTGTGGGGCACTTTTTGTTCTGTTACCGTATCATACAAAAAGGAAGTATCAATAACTGGAGTAAAGATCTGGCCACAATCACCTCCCATGCCATTGGAGAATTGGCGGTCACAGCCAAGGTGCGGCTGCTGCATCAGGAATCTGAATTCTGGCTAACGACGGTCTACGGCCCTGCTGACGACAACAGAAATGATCACTTCCTAGCTAAATTAGCCGTGACGGCGCCACCCCCTCTAGACTATGGCTCGTCAATGGAGATTTCAAAATTATCTATGAGGTTAGGGACAAAACAACATCAACCTCAAGTGAAACATCATGAGAAATTTCAGAGCGGCAATCGACAATGTAGGACTCGGAGAAATTAAATGCAGAAAATCGCCGCTTTCGCTGGAGTAATGAGAGAGAAGATCCAACCTTAGTCAGCATAGATAAATTATTTTGTACGGTTAGTTGGGAGGTGATCTATCCCTCCTACATGATGATGGCGGCATCGACAAGTGCTTTGATCATTGCCCGCTCATGCTGGCAACCACGTCGATCTCACTTCTGTTTTAAGGTGTCTGGACCACAATTCCAAAGATTTAGAGAAACTATGGATAAATCTTGGTCTAGGTCTGTCAATCATCAATGCGCCTTCACAATACTAACAATCAAGATGGTGTGCAAACATGGAGCAAATCTCTATTCAGTGATGCCAAACTACAATTCCACATTGCAACGGAGATCATTCTACAGTTAGATATAGCACAAGAAAATAGATAATTCACTCATGGGAAATTTAGTCCACGCAAGTTGTTGAAGCAACACCTCATATGTTTAGCTGCTATAGAACGTACATGACAATCTGGCTTCTAGAATGACATGGATGCGCACCGGCGACGCCAGCACTATGTTCTTCCATGCCAAAATGTGGTCGTGAAGACGAAAGAACTTCATTCGCTCGCTCGCTTCGGAACAAGGTGTTGCCATGGACCACTTGGCAAAGGAGGTAGTAATCCATGATCATTTCAGCAACGTTCTTGCGATCAAGTTGGCAGAGAGTGTGTCGATCGACTCACAACAATTAGAGCTTTCAATGGTGCAAGGCATGGGTTCGGACAACCCCTTCACATAAGATGAGGTATAGGCGGTGATCATGGCGTCTCCATCTGAGAAGGTGTCGGGCCCTAATGGCTACATCGGGGTTTTCTTTTGCAACTGGTGGAGCATGATCAAGGGCGAGATCATGCTTGTGTTCCGTCAGTTTTATTACATGGCGTGGGGAAATTTACACTAGTCGCACTGCTCCCAAAAAAATATGGTGCCACGAAGATCAGTGACTATTGGTCGATCAGTCTAATCTCCTTTATAGCTAAATTAGTGGCCAGGGTGATGTCTATTAGACTGACTAATATCATCAACGACATCATCTCACCGATGCAGTATGCTTTCCTTAGATCTAGGTTGCATCCATGATAGTTTTTATATGTGCAGAACACAGTGAGATCGCTAACATCATAAGAAGGTGTCGGCACTGCTACTTAAGATCTACATTGCCCGAGATTTTGACAGCGTGTCTTGGGAGTACTTACTTGAGCTGGTGCAAGTGATGGGTATTAGCGCAAGATGGCGTGACTGGGTCACATGGGTGCAAACATACATAACTGCCGTGGACCTGGATAGGGGGGCATTATATCCATTGTTGTTAATTATCACCATCGACCCACTCCACATGCTAATTGAGAAGGCTGTTGGACTTAACATGATAGCCCCTTTGCTTGGAAGAGATGTTAAGCCGCAACAAGACTTTATGTGATGATGTAGTTATTTTTGCAAACTTGAGAAAGGAGGAGGTGGATGCACATATGAAAATTCAGCAAAGCTTTGGGGAGGCATCGGGGCTCAAGGTCAACCCATGAAATCAACTGCAGCACCGATCAGGTGTGATGACCTCAACCTTGAGGAGGTGTTACTGAATTTTGGAGGATAGATATTTGGTTTCCCAATGAGATACATTGGACTCCCGAATGTGATTGGTAGGTTGCACCTGGTTCATCTTCAGTTCGTCCTAGACAAAATCAAAGCAAGACTGGCAAGGTGGAAGGACAAGTTGCTGGCAGAAGGGTTTTGGCGCGTTGTGTATTAAGTGTTGTGCCAACTTTTTTGCTCTCGTTGTTCTAAAGGTGCTGGAAAAAATCTTCAACTAGGTTAACAAGTGGTGAAGAAAGTTTCTTTGGGTAGAAGACGAAGAGCTCACCGGAGGCAAATGCAAGGTCAACTCATCTATGGTTTGTTCACCAATACAAAATGGTGGTCTTGGCATACATGATATGTGGTGCTTCAGTCGAGCTCTTTGGCTACATTGTATCTACGTTGCATAGTGATACATGGATCAATGATCTTGTCCATGAGGCTTTCCCCCTTTCCCCCGAGCCGCTCCCGCGAGTGGATGGGGGAACCCGTGGCCGCTGACACCCACACCCTCTCCTCCCCCTCCTTCGCCTCCACCTAGAGGCTCCGTCGGGAGAAGCCAGGTTGGCGTAGGAGGCGGCGGGGCCGCTCCTTTCCCCTTCGCGTGGAATCTCTAGCTGGCGCGGGACGACTGGCTGCCAGAGATGCTCGGCTACGGCGGGGCTCAGCGGCGCGGCGTCGGGCATGTGCGGAGGCTGTGGCGCCATTCGGTGATGGCACGGCCTCTCCTTGCTACTTGGCTGTGGCGCGGCGGCTACTGGGGCAGCGGTCCAAGGTGGTGATGGGGGCCTCTGCTCGGGTGGATTCACGTGCGATGACCCGTTCAGATCTGGCCGGATCTACTATCGGTGCCTGTCGGGCAACAAGGCTTGAGGCCAGCAGGGGCCACGGGTGACCGGTGATGTCATGGGTCATTTGGCGGTGCTGGTGGCATGGCTGCGATGCTGGAGGTGCATGCACGTCTGGTCAAGACCCTCTTCTGGACGATGGCATGCGGCGCGGGAGGATTTCATTAGGGCCCATCTCTGGCGGCGATGGCGGCGAACCTACCCTCCCTCTTCGGTGGACGAGCGACGGATGGTCTCTCATCGGTTTGTGCCAATATCCGTGTTGGGGCGAAGCAGGGTGCTTCGAGGGGAGGCCGATAGGCGGAATGGAGGCTCTCGCATGGTCGATCCACCCGTTGCCGAGGGTGTCGGTTGTGGCCGTGTGTCGTTCCTCCACCCTCCCCCTTTTCCCAGCATGATCACCCAGCGATGCTTGTGGTGGACAGGTCGCTGCCGGTTCCGATGATGGTTGGGGTTGGTGGAGCTGTCCAAAGCTATCCCCTTTGATGGTATTTGGGCGATCTGGATGCAGGGCGGCGGCCCTAGCGGTAGGAGGCGTGTTGATCTTGGGCATATTGCGGGCTTGGGTGTGGGCGAGTAGACATGGCCGCTTGGGCGGCATGGATGGGGGTGGTTGGCGGAGCGGGGGTGCGTCGGAGCAGTTGGAGCAACAGGGTGCATCACTTGCCTAGTCTTTGGACTGGCCGACGGCGATGGCGACTGTGGTCGTCGTTTCCTCCTTGCAAGCATTGTCGCGATGCTTCCACCCCCTTCATGTTGATCTAGGTGAAAACTTGATTCGTGGGATCGGACAGTGGTAGGGGTGGAGTCAGGCCCTGGGCACCCAGGGCCCAGGCTCGGGGCGTGGGTTTTTTCCCTAGCTATTACCTAGACAGATTTTTTGTATAGGCCCAGGGTTTGGCCCATCTGCAGCTCAGGACAACTAAAGGCACAAGTCTGGTGGCTCGCACCAAGGACCGATCCACACAGCCCTCCACCACTAACAGCATCTCTACTCGGGCCCCCAGGACACCCCCTGGACCACTTTTTGGGCGCCGGTGACTAAATTTTTCCCACTCGTCACCCTAAAGCCTCATTTTTCGCCGGATTCGACCAAAATTAGAGCCGACGCTCCCATTCCAAAACCAGCCCACCGGGGGGCACTTGGGAGAGGAGAGAGAAGGTTTTGCATGTCGTTTGGCCCACAGTCAGCCTCCGTGCTCGTCGCATCCACAACCCTCGTGCCGCCGTGCTCACCGCATCCTTGGAGAAGCTCAACATGGAGGCCATTATCTAGACATTATCTGGCAATTATCTGGCCATTGTATGGCCAGTATATGGCCATTGTATGGACGGGGAGAGGAAGGAGAAGGGTGGACGGGGAAGGGGAGGAATAGGGGTTGGACGGAGCCCGGGTGGGCGGCGAAGAGAGGGGAAAGGAGCGTCTCATTGGCGGGCATGGTGACGGCAGTGAGGCGGAGGCCGCGGGACGCGAGCAGGGCGGCCAGGTCAAGCAACGGCAGCGCGTGGCCCTATGCCGAGAAGGGGACGACGAGGAGGTGCGGCGTTGGCCGTGGCTCTGTCTCCATGGCCGAGGCTTGACCTGTTTCCGACTCGTGTATGGGCATAGTCTGACCTGTGTCCGACTAGTGTACAGGTCAGGTCTGGATTGTGTACGAGAACCTCTTGCCGCGTGTATCCTCGCATGGCGTCACGTGTCTGGCTGGATGGGGAAGGGTTGGGGAAAAATCGTCCCCAATGCAAAAATTCCGTCGGGCAACCCAAAAGATCGAAAAACACCTTTTGAAAGGTACAACGGCTGGAGATGCTCTACGTGAACGCACGCACTAGCACTACCTAGTTCGCAACCTCCGACGCTCGTCCAGTCACGTCACGTCGCCGCCTCCCTTCTCCACTGCTCCCGTGCTGCCGTGCAGCCGTGCCGCCGTCGGCCTCCATCCGCCGTCCACAACCAGTTGCCCTCCTTACCGCCCCACTCCTTAGCAGTAGCACCCTGGACCCTCGCCAGTCCCATCGTCCTGCGTGACTGCGCGACCCCGTCCCACGGCTGCTGGCTGTAGTTATCGTCCACCGTCTACCACCCTCCCTGCACCTCCTCACCCCTCAGCACGGCAGCACCCCTGAGCCGACACATGTAGGAGTATTTGAAAGAGAGCTCTCTCCATTTTTGTTCATTTTGCTGCTTGTATTTTGGGTCAGCTGTCGTTGACACTCCGATATGCCTTCTGATAGCGTCTTTTTGTGCTTGGGATTCAGGAAACGGGAGGTGAGATGGGCAGCAACATGAAGCAAAATCTCTTCCCGCTGGTAAGGCAGTTGTAGCCTTATGGGAAGCACTGATGAAACGAACTGTTGATTTGGTACTGTTTTATATTTTGCCATGTTCTATTTATTTTGTTGTACCATTAAGCATTGAGTTTAAATTCTAAAAATATTGTGCAATAGAACCATATTTGTAAGCTTCGGTATGGTGTGGTTTTAAGGCTGCTACAGCCTCACGCCCTCATGGATGCTAAATTTTTCCCTCGTATTGAAAAAAATTGGGTCCGGTCTTACTCCAATCCTGACTCCGCCACTGGACAGTGGTGTCTATCCATGGTCATGCTCTTCTTAAAGGCACCGTTTTGAAGTCCTCACTCCGACATTGGTCGTCTCGCCTCTCCTCGGTAGATCGCACTTGTGGCGGTGGCTCAAAGTGGTTACTCTTTGTTCATTCGTAGTGTGCTTAGTGCTCGTTGGGGTGATGTGTCGGTTTTCGGCACCTTTGTATCTTGTCTTGGATGTGTGTTTTGAGTACGGTGATGGCGTGTGTTTTTATTGATGATCTCGGATGTATGTAATGATGGTTGCTTTATATATAAAGTGAGAGAACCTTTTTCGTCAATGATCTTGCGCATGGAAACACAATGACATCATGCATGACTTTCTTGCTCTGAATCGTTGGTTGAGCAGCAATTGTTCTGGATGAGCACAGGCAGGATCTGATACAATGGAAGCAACAGGACTTCGGACAGTACTCCACCGCCTCTGCCTACAAAATTCAGTTCCAGCCTTCCAGGGATCGACTATGTCTTGCTTCACACGCCTATTCTGGCGAGCCTGGGCGCCGGGAAGCATCAAAATCTCCACCTGGTTGTTGCATAGGACAAGCTCCGGTGTAACAATTGACTGCACAGGCATGGATGGACGAACAGTTATTTATGCCAGCTATGAACCTAGAATCTTCAGTGCACCTGTTCTGAGAATGCAGAATCTCTACTGCTGTCTGGAGGTCAGCAGCCAAATAGATTGGTTGTGAGACCCTAGACCCGGCATGTTGGAATGAGAACACAAACGCAACTGAGATTGTGACTGCCATGATCGACAAAGCTAAGCCACAGTTCAGAAAAGGTGTTAAGACATTTGTCGACGTTCTGGGATCGGGGTATCCAGACCTGCCTGCCTGCGGCCAGCACTGGCCCACCTCGATGGCCCGGTACGGCCCAGCGGCAAGCCCCGAAGTCAAAGACCTCGTGAGAGCTCCAACCTCGTGAGACGAGCAACGCCAAGACCTCCAAAGGAGTGGGATCCCCCGGTTGCCTTCCGAGGAGCGGAGATTCCTATGCAGGCGCCCGATCTCGTGAGACCGGGATGACGTGGGCTCTGATGGCTAAGCCATGCGGGGCGTCAGCGGGTGCAGAGGAGGACAGTTTTCCCTTTCGTGCTAAGGAGACAAGGACGTATGCGGGTTTCCAAGGAATCCCCCAAAGGTTTTCCTTCCGGTGCAACAAGACCGAGACTATGAGCTCGACAGGACGGGTGTCATCGTCGAGCCCACCACTGTGTCACGTCCGGAAGCTTTGTAGGCAAAGACCACCTTTACTCAGGATAGGATGTACCTCCTGTCCCCTTTCAAATTTGATCGTTGTGGGATCCCTACCCGCATGTGCGATAAGGAAAGAGGACCGTGGCCACTATAAATAGGGACTAGCCTCCACCATAGAGAGGGACGGAATCTATCCTCACCAAGAGCCCTCGCGGGGTCGCTTAATCACTGTACTAATTCATTCACAATCTCCTCATGAGGTCAATCCACCGAAAACAAGAATAGGTTTTTACACCGTAAGGTGGCCTGAACCTGGGTAAAAACCGCGTGTCTTCGTTGTCCCCTTTAGGAGAATTATCGAAGAGCCGTTGAGAAGTTGTGAAGTTGAGCGGGATTGAAGAGCACGTGCACCCCAACGTTCGAACCTTACTGGATCTGCGGAGCCTCGATTTTGACAAGTGGTATGATGATCATCCTATTGTAAATTTAGCAACAACGGAATCACTGCACCTTCGGAGCGGCGCTGCTGAGCCATTCAAACATTCTTGCGGCTATTAACAGAGATATAGAGCTATGGAGGCAAGCCGGTGCTGCTTGCATTGAGCACCCCATGGGGGACAGTCGCGAGTAGTCAGCGCAGGTTCCTCTAGTTTTCTTCAGGACGCTTGGCCTGCTGAAACTGAATGGCAGTTTTTAGTTATCTCTCAAAATTTTCCTTTATCCCTGGATCACAATCCCATTTTATTTTTGTATTTTCCACTTGCTATCTGCTAAATCTAATACGTATAAGCCAGCCAGCCCCTGGATCTTAAAAAAACATACACATTCTCCAGACTGTACCTGGTTTCCTTGGCTCGGGCAGCAGTGCACCAGTACCAACAGCAGCATCAGTGAAAAAAGTTCTTTTGCAAAAGGAACCAAAAAACGCCTTTACTCCTGGCCTGCGTGCGTGAACAGCTTTTACCGCGCGAGTCGGTCGGGCGGGTCGGTCAGCACCTGCGCAAGTGCAATCCATTTCATCCGGTGCTGAATTCCCTGTGAACCGGTCCCCAGTTAAAAGAAAGCACACGCGTTGGAGCAACTTTCACTGCAGTAATTAAAGAGAAGAGAATATGCTCCATCACTGGTTTACCCTTGGGCCTGAGCCTTGCCTCATGATTTCTTCTGTAACTTTGGTCCGGGTCAAAAGTAAGAACTTGGCGTTTCTAGTCAATCACCTTTCCCAAACTGACCCAACACGGGCCTCTTTGATTTATAGGATCTTAAAAACATAGAAATAAGAAAAGAAAAAGTGTGGAAATAATAAAAACACAGCATTGGAATGTTACGTGCATTGGAATCCTATAGGATTTGAGTTTGCTTGATTGCATCACATGAACAGGAAATGGTTTTCCAATAGAAAATGGAGTGGATGTTAAAAAGTATGTGAAATGTGGTACAAATAATTATTTAGAGAAAAAAAGTCTTGTATGGTTCAGTCCTACTAATCAAACGACCAAACGGAGGAAAAAACATCCTAAGGTTGATTGTAGTGACAGTATCATAAGTAGTATCATGCATGTCAATTAGATAATTTTAATGAGGTGGCATAAAATTAAATAAAGAAATAGAGGTTTGAGTATCATATCATGATACCGTATCATATTAAATGATGTGCTACTATGTGTCATGTATGTCAATAAATGAACTACTCTATGATACTAACATATGATACTATGTATTACGGATGTAGTATCGTACACTAATATCATATGCATAATACTAGCATATGATACTACTCATTACAACCAGCCTAAGGTTGCTAATCCTTCAAAACTCTATAGAATTTATCTGTATCGGAGGAGCCGTTAGTACTTTTGATTCAGTAACTTGAGTAATTATGTCCCAAGCGATAAAAGGGGGTGCAAAGACTTCTGTTTAGATTATGGCATTTTTGTTTGTATATATTCTCTGAATGTCCGCAACCAGAAACTGGAATATACATCAGAAACAAAGCATTGCAGGTGCCGAAATGGTTAGTAGCAGTAGTGCTCTTCTTGCCCACAGATCAGACCATTGAAGGGGATCAAGAACGTCGTTTAGCCTTGAAAGGATTGGCAATGCAGTTTGACCAAGCTAGAAAGGCAAACATATTCCCTAGCTAGAACGTTTCCCCAAAACGAAAACGCATCCATCACATTACCCTCGGCGATTGATTCAGTGATGGCGCAGTGACTGACAGTGATACCCTTTGGAACTTTATTTCATTTCTCGTCTTCTTCTCTCGTTTCTCACGCACTTGACGTAGTACGGTAGCACCGGGGCTGCAACATCTGACTGATCGTGCTAGCCACCCGGCCGCCGAGAAGGAGCTAAGCTAAAGGGCCCGGCTGGTTGGCACGACGGCTAGCCGGCAGTGGGCTGCTCTGCCACCCAATATGACGAGCCTGGCAAGGGCGGCTCAGTTGCTCGGCCAGTCATGTCCTAGCGCTGCTGCATACGGCCCATGATGAAACCCGACGCCGCTGCCTCATTTCTGTTTGTTGTGCCCTTGGAACAACTGCCGTGCTCCTCCCTGTTGATCTAAAAAAACAAAAACATAAAAACTACCGTGCCAGGCAAGTAGGCATAACATGATGAGATGAACCCAATCTCTTGAATCTCTTCTCACATTCGGTAGCAAACATCTTCATTTATTCACTGATGAAACACAATACAGATCATCCTGTTTATCCCAAGGGAAATCGGTGCAAAGCCGTCCCCCGATCAACCAGCCATCCAGTCGGCCTCTCCAGGACTCATCATATCTCGCCGTCCCAGAGCTCCTCGAGCGACTTGTACGGCCCGTGCTCGGACACGTAGCGCTTGCCGAGGTTGATCTTGCGCTGCGGGATCTCCGCGATCCTGCGGCGCTCCTCCTCCGTGAGTTCCCAGCCGTCCACGTCCAGGTTCTCCCGCATCCGGGCCTCGTCGAAGCTCTTGACGATGAGGCAGTCCCCCTGCTCGTACACCCACCTCAGGCACACCTGCGCCACGCTCTTGCCCCTGGACGCGGCGATCTCCTGCAGGACGCCCGTGTCCATCACGGCGTCGCTGCCCCAGTGCGTGCCCTTGGCCCCCAGTGGCGAGTAGCCGCACAGCTGGATGCCCTTGCCCCTGCAGAACTCCCTCAGCTTCCTCTGCTGCCACACAGGGTTCACCTCAACCTGCAAAATGATCAGTCACTTGGTCTTGGTATGATCGATTTGCATTCCTTGTATAAACAAAATTAATTAGATGTATGCAGGAATGTATTAGTGACCTGATTGACGGTGGGAGGGATGGTGGCGAAGGAGAGGAGGGTCTCGAGCTTCTTGCAGGAGAAATTAGCGACGCCGATGGCCTTGGCGAGGCCCAGCCGGTGGCACTCCTCCATGGCCTCCCACACGGCCCGCATGTCGAACGGCACGAAGTCCTCGGCCGTGAAGGGGGCCTTGAACCGCCCGGGCTTCATGGACACCGGCCAGTGGACAAGGTACAGGTCCACGTACTCCATCTGGAGATTCCTGCAGTGTCATTACGGGAATGCGCCGTGGTTAAGTATTTTCTGTCAGAGGCCATCGCTAACAATAGTATATTCAGTTACACGACAGCGCAACAGTGTGCATTTGCAATGTTGGGTTCAGTGCCGCGAGAGTAAAAGGAGAGGCGATGCGATGCACCACAGGACTGATTTGATCTGTATTTGGAGCTAGCTAGCCAAGCTTGCTTACTCCAGCTAGTGTCTTCTGGGAACTGCAATCTTGGCTTTACGCGACAGTGAATTCCTATTGGGTTTCTTGTTTAGGTTGTCTGATCAGTGTGGTGTGAGAACGATCCACGTTTGTTGGAACTTGGACCGACACCGTTGGATGTGTGGGCTCAATTGATATGCCTGAAAGATAGATGCACAAGACAACGACAATCTTACAGCCTCGAGACCAGCATAAGGTGGAAAGGAGTACTCCTACTACCAGGCATGCCTGTCAAACAATTTCACTCCATCCAAGTGGTATTTAAGCGGTCAGAGATTATCTAACCGATCACCTAACCTTAACAGAGTAAAACTTACATTTGGCTCACAAGTGTTCGCCGAACACTTGTTATGCGCCTTCGCGGCGAGTGGCCGCGATGGTGACCATGCAGGAGTGACGAGTCCTCATCCGATGCCAAATAGGTCGGCGGGGCTGTTGGGGGTCGGCGGTGGCCAGCGGAGGCAAGGAGAACGGCCTCGAAGTGGATGTGGCCGGCGGGGCAAAGTGGTGGGCGAGAATGGAGGTGAAAAAAAGTTACTCCACAGATGAACAGATGAGTATATTTACTCCTCGAGGAGGCCTCAGAGGATAAGTTAACCTCCTCTGACCGTTATAAAGGATCAGTTTGGTAGGAGAAAAACAAATTTTATCCTTCTCAAACCAATTATAGGGGATCGGTTAAAGATGCTCTCAGTTGGGGTGATATGCAATTGGTCCCATATTAAAAAATCCCAACATCTACAAAATATCTATACTATGGAACTGCATTCAATAATATATGTAATGATATTGATTTGATATTATGAATGTTGATACTTTCTTATACGTATAAGTTTGGTTAAATTGGACATACTTTGACTTAAGACAAAACTTATACGTATGCAGACTAAAAATGAACGGGGTGGTGCTATTATGTATGTCTCTCTTCATTATTTTTTAGGTTTTTGTTTCAGCAGCAATTGTTCAAATTGACAGTTGGTTCCATGTTTTTTAGACCTTATTAATCACAAACAGAATGGCTGTAATACTAGCTTAGTGCTACCGGACCGAGCGAATCAGAGCACAAGCTTCTCATGACTTATCATGCAATCCAGGCGAATTAGAGTGGGAGGAGGAGGAGATAGGGCAGCGTACCGGAGCGTCTGCCTGAGGGCGGGGACGACCCTGTCGCGGTGGGCGTCGCTGCACCAGAGCTTGGAGGTGATGAAGAGGTCGTCCCGGGAGGCGACGGCGCCGGAGCGCACGGCCTCGGCGGCGGCCTCGCCGATGGGGCCCTCGGTGTCGTAGTGCGCCGCCGTGTCGAAGTGGCGGTACCCTGCCTCGATGGCGCGGAGGACGGCGCGGCGGATGGGGTCCGGCTTGGGCCCCTGCACCGCCGTGCCCATGCCGATGCGCGGCATCGGCACGGCCGCGGCCGTCTTCTTGCCGGCGGCCATGCCTCGAGTCGGGGCCTGTGGGTGGGGTGGGCTGGGCTGAGAGCTGAGACTGTGCAGGGTGGACTCGGGTTGCAGCGGGAGGCGCGCCTGATGACGACCTGAGTTGGGATTATGATTCCAGTCTGCGGGATAAGCCACATATATACATACTCCTACACCGGTACACCCTACCGAGGCGTTGACGGCATGAGAGATGCGGTGAGCTCGGTCGGTGCCTCGGGCTGTGGGTGAGCTACTGAGGCCAGTGGAAGCTTTTAGCCGATTAAAGAAGCGGAGATTTTGGGAGTGTGCCTCTGGACGCGGCGTGCTTTGTGCGTCCGTTTGCAAAAACCGTCGCGAACCCTGCCGCGGATGCCCGGTGTTCTTACGTTTTTGGCGTTGCCGTGGGCAGTCGATGTACACTTTTTTCTTTTGACAATACAATCGATGTGCACTTGACGGGACACGACAACTAAAGAGAATTATATCCTTACACGATACGGCTCTAGAAAGAAAGGCGATGATCATGCCATCCTCTGCCAGAGCAAGCAGGAGGACGGCCAAGTCCATGGCTACACCACCATGCTTGCTCCAAAATAAGCAAAGGAGCGGTTGATATGTCACACTCACCAATTAGTTCCATGGCACCTTTATTATTGATATAGCCCGTGTAATAGCTTGCTTCCCTTTTTCTTTCCTCTTTCTCTCTCAAGTGTAAATTTAACTCACATTTGACATCTATAAAATTTGTTCTGTACAATGTTTGGTTTTGCGCAAAACAGGATCTGTAATCCAGTTTTCTCTTAATTTTTCAGCATACATACCATCTCCGCATGAACAAATAAACAAAAGAACCATCAGAAGTATTTGGCCATGCTTTTGCAAACCAGCATAATGCTCACGAGCATACACTAAAAACTTTTCCGGCTTTCTAAAGAGAAAATATTTCAAAATCTGACAATACATAACCAGAACGCATAGGATACAAGTACAACAGTACAGATCAACTGGACATGCCCTTCTTGAGGCACCATCTCTACACGTGTGTTATTCTGCCATAGGAACTTGCACATAAACTTATATAGGGTTATGGTTCAACAAAGTAATACTGTCTGGACGTCACATAATACATGGGGATGGATCAAAGAAAAGACGGTTGGTTTATCATACCAGTCGCACAATGACAAGAAATTTATAGGTTCATTACCTCTTCCTATGAATAATGGCCTAATCTCAAACATGCCAATCTCTAGTTGCTTCCTGTTGCACGCGAGAGCTAACCTTTTCTATACTGGGACTTCTTAGCGGCACCAAAAAGGAGTACAACTCTGCTTGCTGCTCTTCATCCTCCAACAACACCTTTACTCACACTTGATCGACTTGTATATGTGCCGAACAAAGAACAAGGCGGCACGGAAACCCACCATACCCAGCATCAGGAAGAATGCATAGCAGATGCACGCCATGTACCCAAAGAAGAAAGAGGTCTGCATGAATCCAGACATATCCGATCGTGCATAGTAGTAGTACAGACAGTAGCCATAGACGAAAAATCCAGTTGATCCTCCACATAGGAATGACCTGTTTAGAAAATGTGACAAAAAAATGTTCAGCACAACAATGTCAAGATTTTCAAACGAAAAGGGAAAAACAAAAATGGCTACTGGTTGGATGGGCATCTTCCAAAAGTACTGATAATCTGTTTGATCGGTTATTTAACAACTAACCAGATTTAGTAGGGTACGATTATTTGAAGTACTTTATCGTCCATTTCTAAATTTATATTTTAAATGTATATGTATATGTCTAAGTCTGTAGCATATGAACATATGCACTATCCAACAATGTATTCATGATGTTTACACATAAGAAAAACATGACTTGTGCTTGAAAAAGCATGACTCCAACTCAGGAGTTGTAACAAACTTTACTAAGTTCATATATTGAAAATAAACTGCAACTCCACTGCCAAAACTATGGTGATAAGAAAAATGACTGTACCTCCACCACCACTCATGGTCTTCAGCAGCAAGCTGGAAGTATGTCAGCGCAACAGTGATGAAGGCAGTGACGATAAGGAGGATGATGAAAACTATGAAGAGAATGCTGTAAATCGTGTAAATTCGGTGGCCCCAAACACTAGCAAAGATGTAGTAGAGCTCGATATATATAGCGCTGAAAGGCAAAAATCCAGCCATAGCCATCTGCGGAACTGTTGTCCGGTACCAGGGAAGTGGAGGAATCTCCCTAGGGTACTTGGTGGTACGGCAAGGAGCTTGGAATTCACTCTTGCTATTTTTACCAGCAATGCCTCCCAAAACTAGGAGAGGGAATGTGACTAAGGTCCAGATCAGCACAATGACACAGATGGTGCCGAACGGCAATGCTGCTGTTGCACTATAAGCAATAGCAACAGTGTTCAAGAAACAGAATGTCAGGAAGAGAGGTCCGCAAAACAGGCATCCTGTTAATAGCAAGTTCCTCACCTGAGAATACAAGCATAAAATTTTAGTGTTAGAACTATATAACAAATATAATGCATGCTTCCGAAAATCTCAACATAACAGAATGATCTAGGGGCATCTTATAAATAAAGGCAACACATACCCAGTTTGTTCCCTCTAGCTGGCAAAAGAAAGAGGTTGCGATGTAACCAGCAATTCCTGAGGTGAGTGCATAGATGACGACCAATGCAGTGAAAAGGGCACCACGATTGTAAGGGTAGAATACTCCAACGAGTGCAAGCAGGAATATAAAGGTTGTTCTGCCATGTCCACATAAGATTATTAGATATGTGCAATCCAAGGGATAACTAAATGATTTTTATTTACACACAGTACGGTAATAGTATAGAAGGCAAAAAATAAAACATCAGCACTTACAGAGCAAACAGTTGAGTTCCAGTGCCAAGAGCAGCCGAAAACAATGACTTGTTCTTGGGGAATCGGAAGACATCACCGTGAATATACTTCCATCCAGACTCTTCTTGGTCATCAGCTGCTTCCTCATCATGGGCATACCTTCAAATAGTATATGTGATGTTAGAAACATACGTAGAGAAGAATGCAGTCGATGCTCTTAATATATCAATAGAGAAGACCAAAACTGAAGAAATCACAGTCGAACCATTGCTAAATTACATCATACAATGGGAAAGGTATGAATATGTCCATGAAGTAATCTGTTCCATACACTTATTCTGCATCATGCAGCGGCCTACATCCTCAAGTGCAGAACATGATTCAATATAAAGGATAAAGCATAGGCCTAAAGGTAAAAACTAATAATAAGTCAATAGGTTGTGTACTTGCATTCTGAGCAAACATTTGTATGTGAATGCTATAAAGATACTAGATTTGCACAACATTCAAGAAGCTTCCCAGCTGAGATGCAAATCAATACAGACATACCAAATTGAGACAAAAAGCAACCCAAAAAAACTTGGAAGGGGACTAATCTTTTTCCTAATTAGAATCTAGGGACAGTAACTTTTGCCAGCTGAAATAAGGATTGGAAGAATTAATGGTGGAGCTGGCTGGAAGCAATTAGGCTGGGTGGAGCTGGCTGCAAGCAATTAGGCTGGATGGGTGAGAATATATCCATTCACAACAAGAGAAAATATATATCCATGCTAGATTGCCAAAAGACCAAGGAACTCTTTAATTCAAAAGATTCTTAGGAAATTCTCCTTCTGTTTGAATTGTAGGAGATCCATTGACTTGCACCTATTGGAAAGATTCCCTTGTTTTTTCCCATGGTGCAATCAAACAACCTTTGGTGTAAACTTAATCACATAGGATTCAAGAGGGCATGACATTGCAATCCCAAGCTCTTATATATTCCTGTGTTATCAGAATCATACTAATCAAACAGGCCCTAAACAGCATTTCAGATATGTTCCATGGAAATGTATCATGAGTATTTTGCAGTAAGAACTGAGAACAAAACAAAGCCTATAACTTGACATTGAGTGTTTCTGTAATGTATGGCAATGCAGCAAGGATAAACCAACAATTTACATTGTTCTAGCATATATAGAAATACTGAAATAGATACCATAACTTTAGCTTTCTTGAACTAGTTGTTCACAAAAATGAAGTTGGTTGAAACTTACTTGACAAAATCATTCTTCAGAACTCGCATAAGGATTGTCGCCAAGAACCCTGTGAGGAGAAGGACCGTAACACAAGAATTTATGATAGAGAACCAATGAACCTCCAAGTGATGCGGCATGTTGGAGGAACTGGAATACTTCTCCATCCTCTTCTCGAATGGTGTAGGCGTCTCCTTCCACTTGACAGTGTAAAGGAAGTCCACATTAACCTCCTTGTCCTCCGTCAGGTCAACCAGTGCACTCTGGTCAGTGTGCACATTAATCTCGATGACACGGTCATTGTTGTAGAGGATGTCAAAGATAATGTGCCTGTAGAGGTAATACTTCCACTCGCTCGGGTCAGGCTTGCCTCCCTTCTCGACCTTACCAATGAAACCCCACAGTGGGAGATCATCATAGTACATCTGGAAGTAGTAGTCCTTGGCTACCGCATTGCGGAACTTGGCCACGTCCTCCTTGGTAAGCTTCTTGGGGCAAACCGCCTTGGAGTCGTGATCTGTGCGGAAATCAAGCTTGTAAGGCGCGTCGACCAACCGATCCCCATTGAGGACCTCGCCGAGGGCCTCGCTCTTCTCCTTCACTTTCTCTGAAATCAAAGTCACACATAATAAGCATCGCATAGTTTGAGAGACAACTTAGTTAGACAAGCAAGAAATGGAATGGAATAGTGGCGACTAACCCGGGGAGCAGAAAGGGAGGTCGAAGTAGCGGTACGTCTCGCTGCAAGGAAAAGAAGCAAGTCGTGAGAATTGCGTCTACAGTAGGGGGAAATCTGCTTTAGCAACAGATCCGGCTGCTAACGCTGCAGACAAAAGTTCGTTCGATACCATCCAAAATTGGCGCCCAAACCAATACCAATACCAACCGACACTTTAGTGAAGACAGACATAAATAGAGGCCTACGTGTAGAAGATCCGGAGCGCACTGAATCAGTTGCGATGCCGGCCAATCCACCACCCCCGGAACTCTCCGCCAGATCTCCGGGACTACGCGGATGCTAACCATCGTGACGAGGGGTAAACCCTCCCAGGCCATTCCGCCCCGGCGTCAGACCGGAATGATACAACGGCACGGGCACCCTCCCGCGAATCCGACGGATCCGATGACCCCCCGCGCGCGGATAGGGAATGAACCGAAAGGGATCTGGAGGAGGGAGGAAGTAAAGGGAGGGAGATCTGGCTGACCTGGGGTTGTGGAAGGGCCCGACCTTGTTGGCGTAGAGCGGGACGGGGTCGCCGAGCTTGTAGCGGTGGTCGGAGCCGTCGGAGAGGACGCCGGCCACGGCGAGGGCGAGCAGGAGGAGGAGCGCCGAGGCCGCGCGGGCGGCCGGCGATGCCATCGCTCGTCCTCTCCTCTCCTCTCCTCGGGCGGCGGGGCGGCGTTGACGAGAGGGGGGGCACGAGGCGAGGGAGGGACGGAGAGATCTGAGTGGCGCCTTGCTTGCTTCCCTTCTTAATAGAAATAGAAGGAGGGAGCCGGAGGAGCAAGGAAGGATGGAGATCTGGCCTCCGGGGGTTGGGTTGGGTTTGGCTCAGGTCAGGTCCTTCTCGGATGGCGTTCTTTTTTTTTCTCCCTCTCTCTCTCTCTCTCTCTCTCTCTCTCTCTTGCGGCCGGGGCGTTGGGTTGGGTGGTGGTGGAAGGTGGCGATGTACCCGATTGGTCTGCCTTTGTGAGCATTGGTCAGCTAGCGAACCCACATTTGGTCGACGCGTCGGTCGCTTTGGCACGATCCCAATCCAGCTCAGGCTCCCCCCGCCCATCTGGAGTCCGGTGCAAGTCTCTTTAGCGCCTTTTTGGCCTGACCGCACTCCCAAATCTCGTTACTCTCTACTACTAGTAGGGTTAGTTAATTAATGAAGTCGCGTTTTGCGCCTTAAGGCACAACCAACGACAGCCTCCTAAAAACAGAAAACGTTTTCATAATTGAACACACCATGAAAAGGCTCCTGAAAACAGAAAAGAAAATCAACACTTGACGCTAGTACTTTGTTGCTCAGAGTGGTTCTAAATTACCCGTTCAGTTTTACCTGAACTCGGTCAAAATCAAACCAACAAGTCTTACCAACGACACAAGAATCTAACCACGTGCTATATGTGGTAAGCTATCTCAAAAAATATTCAAAGTAAAAGCAAAACGGCACAAGAATCTATATGCATCTTACCACGCGAGTTAATGAAATTGCAATGTCCCAAGACCAAGAGGAACAAAAATTAACCCCCCACCCCCAACATACAATAATATTCGGCATCTGGGTTAACAGAACAAAACAAAGTAGGACAACATTGCTTGTGAGAAGTAATTGTGATATTTACACTACATTAGAAAATTTCAGCAAAATCTCAGTACTGCACCACAAATCCAGGATCTGTCTGGGTGGTTACATATGAACTTGAGAGCGATTACATACTACAGATATAACTTTACAACAATTGGCTACAAATGAATGGATTCCATGTCAGACCAGCACCCTTTTAAGTTACAACAGCGTTTTTGCAGTTTGCAGACAAATATCATGCCTAAACTATATTCTCCGAGCGGTGCTTACGCAGCTGGTCTCGAGAGCTAATGTTAGCATGTCAGTGCAAAACTGGTCGTCTGGTTTCAACCATAGAGCCTGAAAAAAAAGTACAGGTGAGAAAAATCCTAGCCCAACCTCTTGTTAACAAAGCATGATAAAACTGAAAAAATATGTGCTGGTTCCCATTTGAAGCATGTCTGTTGTTCTGATGGTTCCTTGTTACGGAACTGTGGATTATACCCGACGTGGAAACAAAATGGAAGATTTCAGCATATATTTGCAGGGAAGTCATTTGTTGCCCTAACTTATTGGATGATAGTGCTTAATGAAAACATTTAGTACAATCAAGAAGGCTAAACACAAAAAACTCACCTTGTGGTAGTAAGTTATGGCAGCTTCAAAATCATCCTGTAATATTGAAAAGAAAAATTACTGTCATTACTTAAGCTCAAACAGTCAAAAGTGTCAAACTTGGACAAATAAATGAAGGGCGCTATTGTCATCATGAAACCAAGAGTTTTCTTCTAAAAGAATATTGTTTCCTTCCAAATTTCAAGTGCACATGTTGGTGTGTAACTCTAAACTCCTTCCTGCCTGATTGTTTCAGTTTGTTACAACAACAACAACAAAGCCTTTACTCCCAAACAAGTTGGGGTAGGCTAGAGGTGAAACCCATAAGATCTCACAACCAACTCATGGTTCTGGCACATGGATAGCAAGCTTCCACACACCCATGTCCACGGCTAGTTCTTTGGTGATACTCCAGTCCTTTAGATCTCTCTTTACGGACTCATCCCATGTCAAGTTCGGTCTACCTGACCTCTCTTCATATTATCAGGCCTGCGTTGAATATGCCCAAAACATCTGAGACGATGTTGGACAAGCTTCTACTCAATTGGTGCTACCCCAACTCTACCCCGTATATCATCATTCCAGACTCGGTCCTTCCTTGTATGATCACACATCCATCTCAACATGCGCATCTCCGTCACACCTAACTGTTGAATATGTCGCTTTTTAGTTGGGCAACACTCAACGCCATACAACATTGCGGGTCGAATCACCGTCATATAGAACTTATCTTTTAGCTTTTGTGGCAACCTGTTGTCACAAAGAATGCCAGAAGCTTGGCGCCACTTCATCCATCCAGCTTTAATTCGATGGTTCACATCTTCATCGATGTCCCCATCCTTCTGCAGCATTGACCCCAAATATCGAAAGGTGTCCTTCTGAGGTACCACCTGCCCATCAAGGCTAACCTCCTCCTCCTCATGCCTAGTAGTACCGAAACCACACCTCATGTGCTCGGTTTTAGTACTACTAAGTCTAAAACCTTTCGATTACAAGGTTTGTCTCCTTTCGATTGACCACCGCCCGACTATCATCGACTAGCACCACATCATCCGCAAAGAGCATATGCTAGGGGATATCTCCTTGTATATCCCTTATGACCTCATCCATCACCAAGGCAAAAAGATACGGGTTCAAAGCTGACCCTAGTGCAATCCTATTTTATTCGGGAAGTCATCAATGTCGCCATTACTTGTTCGAACACTTGTCACAACATTATCGTACATGTCCCTGATGAGGGTAATGTACTTTGCTGGGACTTTGTGTTTCTCCAAGGCCCACCGCATGACATTCCGCCGTATCTTATCGTAGGCCTTCACCAAGTCAATGGCTTTCATGGTCGACCTTCCGGGCATGAAACCAAACTGATTTTTTGTCACGCTTGTCATTCTTCTTAAGCGGTGCTCAATGACTCTCTCCCATAGCTTTATTGTATGGATCATCAACTTAATTTCATGGTATTTGGTACAACTCTGAACATCCCACCTTGTTCTTGAATATTGTTACTAATATACTCCGTCCCTATTCTTCTGGCACATTGTTTGCCCGAAAAATGAGGTTGAAAATCTTAGTTAGCCATACTATCGCTATGTCTCTGAGGCCTCTCTGCACCTCAACGGGGAAACCATCAGGGCCCATCGCCTTGCCTCCTTTCATCCTTTCTAAAGCCTCCTTGACCTCAAACTCCTGGATTCACCACACAAAACGCCCGATGGTATCATCATAGGAGTTGTCCAGTTCAATGGTAAAGCTCTTATTCTCCCCATTGAACAACTTCTCGAAGTACTCTCGCCATCTATGCTTAATCTCATCATCCTTCACCAGGAGTGGGTCTATTTCGTCCTTGATGCATTTGACTTGGTCAACATCTCTCGTCTTCCTCTCTCGGATCTTGGCCATCCTATACATGTCCTTTTCTCATTCCTTCGTGTCTAGCCGTTGGTAGAGGTCATCATACGCCCGACCCCTTGCTTCACTCACAGCTCGCCTTGCAACCTTCTTTGCCATCTTGTACTTCTCTATGTTGTCTACACTCCTATCCAGGTATAGGCATCTAAAACAATCTTTCTTCTCCTTAATAGCCTTCTGGACATCATCATTCCACCACCAGGTATCTTTAACTACGCTTCTACTTCCCCTTGACACTCCAAACTCCTCTGAGGCCACCTTACGGATGCAAGTCGTCATCTTCATCCACATATTGTCTGCATCACCTCCTTCCTCTCAAGGGCCCTCCTTATTGACCCTCTCCTTGAACGTTTGAGCTACCTACCCCTTGAGCTTCCACCACTTCGTTCTAGTGACTTTGGCACGCTTATCCCGCTGGACACAAATCCAAAAGCGAAAGTCAGCCACCACAAGCTTACACTGAGGGACAACACTCTCTCCAGGCATCACCTTACAATCTAGGCACACATGCCTACCTGTCTTCTCTTATGGAGAGGATGAAATCAATCTGGCTAAGTGTTGACCACTACTAAATGTCACTAGATGTGATTCTCTCTTTGTAAAGAGGGTGCTAGCTACGATCATGTCATAGGCTAGAGCAAAGCTTAAGACATCTTCTCCTTCTTGATTCCTATTGCCATAGCCAAAGCCCCCATGCACCCCTTCAAAACATGTATATTAGATGTACCCACGTGGCCATTGAGGTCTCCTCTTATGAAGAGGTTTCCGCCAATCGGTACCACTCCTAACCATGTCCTCCAGGCCTTCCCAGAACTCCCTCTTGGTGTTCTACTTGCGGGGTATATATGCGTGCACAGCCTCCAGTCAACACAAATCACTCCTACGCACAGCCTCCAGTCAACACTTAACTGTTGCCCCCTCATTCCCCTCTCTCCAACACACTTTACTTGCCGAATCCCTGTGAAGTTTTTTTTCGAAAATGCGGTGTTCCTATAGCTATATCGCACATTGGTGCAAAATAGGCAGTTGTAATACAACCATATGGCTGTATATGAACTTAAGTTTTCAAGTTTCAACATTATGGATATAAAACAATTATTCATGAGCAAAGCGATATGATTCATAACATACTACATCTTCATAATGTGATGTATTGGAATTGCAGTAGAAATAACATTCTACAAAACGATAAATTAAAGAGGATCAGGGAAATACCATAAGTTGGTAAGTATAAGCAAGACCAGAAAATGCACTCAGAGTTTTTGTTGGAAAAGTGAGCGCCTTTTCATAGTATGATATTGCTTTTTTATATTGCCTGTTGAAACAATAGTGTTAGTTGGGGAATAACATGATCTCTTTTTTTAAGACATTTTGATCGGAGCTAATAAAAAAGTAACAGTCTTCCTATTTAAACTAATCCACACACGACAAGAAACAAAATACCAATGATGTAGTTTATCCAGAAGAAAAGCTCCTATAGGTGAGAATATGACAATATGTTAGGCAATATGTGTGTTGTAAATTAAGTAAATTATGATAAGATTGATAGCTTCATTTTGGCTCTACAACGATACCACAGATCTATATGCACTCATGCATAGTCAAGTAGTACCTCCAAAAATAATTTGTTCATTTATTTTATAAGCGGTAAGGCCCTCTTTGGATTGTAGGAATTTTGTAGGAACTTCATGGGATTCTGATCCCTTAGAATTGGTGACGCTCAAATTCTTCTGGAATGGATTCCTATGCCTCAATTCCGTAGGAATTTGAACATCCACTCCAACCTCTTTTTAAGACTCAACCGCATAGGATTGGGACATTTTTCCTGAGTTTCATTCAAAAGACTATTCCTGTAGGGGGGGGGGGGGGGGGTATGTTTTGTAATCCTCTGTTTTACACTGCCAACCCTGTCAGATTCCTATATTTTTCCTATTCCTGTATTTCACAATCCTGCGTTCCCAAAGAGGCCCTAAGAAGTTTACAGAGCAACTGCTGATGTGTCAACTAAATACAACACTTCATTTTATATGTCCTTGCATTTTTCTGTTCACTTGCATATAATGACAATGATCAATGAGGCATGTAAATGTGATTTGTCTTGGAAAGTCTCTAGTTCGGCTAGCATAAACAAGTTAAAAGCCAGTGAATGTATAGACTAAAACATAACAATGGGATGCAGCTTCTTCACTTACTTCAGTTTCCGCAGTGCGTGTCCAAGATTCACCATTGTTGGTTCCCACATTTCATTCGAGGACGATGAAGTATGAGTCAGTGTTAACTCAAACCACTGAACTGCATTTTGATATCTAAACATGAAACAAATAACATTATCAAGTCCCAAGAGCAACAAACACATAAAAATATTGAAATTACTCTTTTACTTTCTATCCAACAAACTTCCAATCCAATAAGATGAAATATCATAAGCCTGTTGAATGGAGAAGTGCATGAGAAAGAGGAAAACAATATTCGTCGCAGATCATGTCTATGAAATTTCTTAAATCTAAATGCGAGCATGCGCGGGCTGGAGGGTTGCCCTATTTCAAACATGCTCTGCGCATAAGACTCCATGCTGAATCAAGAATTTTGTTCAAAATGCACGTAAAAGTGTTCAAAATTTCAACGACCTACTTAAAAAAAGCATTATCTACATCATGGCATCATTAAGACTTTTTAACAACTTCCTGTTTGATGTATTTCTCGATGTCCTGGAGCTCTGTGATGAATACAATTTCTGCCACTGCTTTAACATGACACTTTTGTAGTAAGCTTTAAGCTCCACGCTAGGGAAGCTGTTCTTGGGGCAAACTGTCTAGAGTTAAAGTGAAGCAGTTGGTGGGTACATCATACTACAATAAGAAAAGTCTTCAGAACAGGGAAGTTCTCTTACTCTTTCATATTATAAGCTACAACGCCCAGCTCGTTATATATAAGTGGATCAGATGGACAAATGGACTTCGCTTGCATGAAGAACTGCAGCACAGAAACCAAATTGAATCAATAAGAAATGGCAATCAAAAAACTTGGCTTATTGCAGACGAGCTTATAGAGGTAACTGCAAGCTAGCAATGGCAGTAAATGGTGCCATGGAAGTAACAGTATCTTGTCAACTACAAGAATTTAAGATCTTAGATTTCAACTTAGGGGTTAAATTGGCAGAGCTGTTGAAATGAACGAAGCTTGAGCACGAGCAAAAATCAGATACATAGAGTCCTTAATTCCTGGTTCACTATCCACCTGATCCAAATTCAACTTGCTCAAAATTTTGGACATGAACTCACTACATTTATGAGGACATTATATTTAGTAGCCAGCAGGATAGATACCATGCAGTTCCATTTTGCACTACCTGCTTGGAGTCTACATACTCCATTACAAAAGAAATCAAGCATACAAGATTGCAAATATGGATAGCTTCGTTGTGTTTACAGGGTAAGTACCATAAGGAACCCAACTTGAGTGTAAACTTTGTGGAAACCATGTGTGAATGTTATGAAAAAAATGTAGATGGCAGGACCGCAAAGGATTATAAAATTTTCAAGTCAAGCTCATCATATGTAACTTTTTCTAAATCGGATGTATGTAGACACGTTTTAGTGTGTTTGTTGACTCATTCAATCCATATGTAGTCATACTGAAATATCCAAAACATCTTATAATAGTGAATGGAGGGAAGTAAAAGATATGAAAAAGGTGTTGTGCAAGAAAAAGGATGTGATTGATCTTGATCTTGAAATTTTCCTGGAAATAGAATACGGCCTCTCCTATATCTACAGAGAATGATAAATGTTTCAAAAATTCCACATGTTTCAATGTAGCTTGCACTCCATTTGGGTTCCCAACTGATGTTTAAATGTTATAACTAAGTTAGTACTCCCTCCGCCCCAAAACAAGTGTCGTGGTTTTAGTTCAAATTTGACCTAAAACCACAACGCTTATTTTGGGACGGAGGGAGTACTAAATAAGTAAATAGGTCCGCTGGAAAATAATTTAAAATACTAGTTACTCTAGAAATAGCAGCTAGGGGAGTAAGCCGAATCACAAACCAACTAATCTATGTATACTCTGTGTGTGTGTGTGTGTGTGTGAGAGAGAGAGAGAGAGAGAGCGTGCGCCTATATGCATGCTCTACAGCTTCAGGAAATAACACTCATGTTCAGCTCACCCTCTCTGTCTCCATCTCAAGTCTGGTTCTAACACTACAAATATAGTTCTCATCGTGACAAGGACATATCAAGTGCACCAAGCCAACTGGTGCACAGAGTACACCCGATGACTCTCAATCCGTTGTTTAGGAAATATGAACTGGGTCCATTGGCTGCTGCCATTTTTGCAAGAAGAACTTTCTTATCAAAATCAACCAGCTGTTCATCTTGTTGGGATTTGGTTGTCAACATACTTGCAAAAGAAACCTTGTATTTAATCTAACAGAATCCAGTCCAACTTATCTAAGTTTCAGCTAGAGATGAGGCGGACCGCAGGTTGAGTTTCATGAAATACAAGAATCATTTTGCAAATATAACACTAGCGAGCATATCTTCTTCATTCAACGGCTGAAGAGTCACAGGTGGGCCCGGTGCACAAGTTAGGTCTGTGCACTAGTTATGATCTCTCACCATGAGCTACAACAAGTATCACTTCCTTGAACAATATGATCGCTCACTTTCTGTCAGCATGCCAAGAATCCAAATTGATGTATTTGACCAACAGCAATCAGCATTTGAGATCTCCATTTGCCTAAATGTATTTTTTCAACAATTATCGGCAGTAAACCCTACAGTTTCCGTGAAACTATGGAAGTATCAATGTAAATGGGAAAAATATTAGGGCAGAAACGCTAGCTCAAGGTGTGTTTCTCTATTACAATAGAGTTTTGCAAGCAAATCTGAACTCCTAAGCGACCTCAAGTATACCTGCTCCGCAAGTTTGAAATTATGCATTCGCACGTATTGCATACCCATGTATAAAGTTGGGAGATGACATCTGAAATGTAAATTAAAATGAAAGTAGTAAGATAGAAGCTACAAAACAAGTAGTGTAGATTACTAAGCAAAATAAGAGATACTTAGAGGATCCCCCTGCTAGTGCCTACAAGAAGACTCTAAAGAAGACAAATTAGCTTTCACTCTATTTACCTCTCCTAGCTTCCCTAGCACATCCCTTAGCACCACCTATAGGTCCGAAGGAGTCGGATAACAATTCATAAACTATATTTAGTATTAGGTGCCAAGCTTAGCAATGGTGTTAAGGTTTTTATCTTAGCACCTATCACAACCCTTAGCACTAGTGATAGCCAATTTCTCTCACTTCTAGTGTTTTCTACTGTCAGGGAAGTAGGGATGTAAATGCTCTTATACCCCAAAACAGAAGGTAGGAACTAATGAACAATTCTCATAATCAATATCTAGATAGCATCGTGATTTGTAAATATAGAAGAGCTTGTCGCATGTCCCGCAAAAAAATTATGATTTCAGAATAAAAAAGACAAACATCCATGACATAATTGAACATATGAGAGAAGTTCAACACGATCTGCAGTTGAGTACTCAAAATACAAGATGAACTGTGTAAATAATCACTAGTATTGTATGAGATAAATGTTGGCATGTTGCCTGGCCGAAGCCAAGAATAGTAAGTTGGCACAAAGTATACAAATTTCAACAAAAGTAGAATAATATTCTTCCATGGAATACAGCAGAATAAGAAGGGGGGGGGGATATTTGATCTTTAGATCAGCAGTTACTTTGGCATGTCAAATAAAATAAAGGGGTTACTGACCCAGGAAATAGTCTAGCTGCTGTCCTAAAAGCAGCCATTGCCTGGTCACCCTCCTCTTGAGCAGCATAAGCAATACCAGTACCAAACCAAGCAGGAGGGAATGTGCCATCTAACCCTGTAGCTTTGCTGATAGGAAACACATATATTAGTGTAGAGTACAGTTGGTAACTTATGAGGGCACAATTGAATATCCCAAAACATATCCTGAATTATCTGAAGAAATGGGAGCATTATGTCTATTCTTCTAATCAAGAAAAACAAGAGAAAGAACAAAGAAAGTGCCAGAGTTCTTCCAGCCATAAAAAATATTCTACTTTAGTGACCTAAAACGTCTTACATAGTGACCTAAAACGTCTTACATTTGTTTACAGAGGGAGTAGCAATTAGTATCATCGTTTCCACACCAAGAGTGCAGAGGGAAAAAAATGAAGAATAACAAAGCTTCCAATGAAGACGGTGATGACAGCTTTACAGGACAATATGCTTACCCAAAGTATCTCCTTGCTTGATCATACTTCTTAATGCAGTAGTAATAGCACCCCACAGCAAACCAGGAAATAGCCCTGCAGATGGTTCAGAAAATAAATTAGAAATAGCTTTACGCATGGTTGACTGCAAGCTACCAGTATAATATATCTTGTTGTTTAAGATACTGCAGAAAGATGCATAAATTGTATAAGAATGTCATTATATGGCTCAAACTGTTCGATACACAAATGAACTGCTGAGTTTGTCTTATGGGACCATGTAGAACAAATTCTCATATATAATTGCTCGATCAATTATTAAGGTAGATACTCACTTTTGAGGATAGTCCTTCACTAAATTGCATGACAAGAGATAAAGATCATTGGAATGCCCAAGCTCCATAGCAGCAGCCAGATGCACTAATGTGCTTTTCAAATGAAACGGATCTCTTTCAAGTAAACTGAAAGAAACATTATCATAGGAATGTTAAATCAACGTTAGTCGAGGAAACATAAACGAAACAGGAATGTTACCAACTTACACAGATGTGAGCTCAAAACATTTTTGGTATTCTCCACTCTGATGATAGTATTCAGCTTTGCAAGCCAAAACATCGATGTTATTTTTCATCATTTGACCAGAACTTGAAGAAATACTGCAAGATTCGCGTTCAAGTTGCTTGAATTTTGCTTCCACTACATATTCTTTTTCATGCTAAAAGGCGGTAAAAGAAACCAAGACCAATAAAAATGTCAATAAAGACGTAGAAGACTGGTTGTATATTCAGGTGCTATGCATGGTATGCTATAATTATTCAGCTTGGTACCTTCCTAATCAAACATGTGTAGAATGCTGACAGCCACCCGTCTTCTTTCCCAAATTTCAGAGAGGCCAATAACTCAGATTCTGAAATATAATGCAGCATCATACTTTGGTTTCAATAAGGTGACAACTAAGAGGAAATTGCAGGTAAATTTTGTTCTTCTATAAACTAGCCAAGTGATGAGTGATGACAGTAGACATAAGATGATCAACAGACATATCGCCGAAGGATGCACTTGACAATTAATAGACAGAAGAATGGACCGATTTTGTCAAGCTTATCTAGTTAATACATATCCGGCATTTTCCAGCCCATACATACTTATAATGATTAGAGCACTGAGTGCACAACTTTACCAAACAAAAAAAAACAAGCATCAAATGGACGCAGTCCATATTTGAAAAGCAATGCAAGACATAAAACTAGCATGCAGGATAAGCAAACCTCAGATAGACTCCAAAACAAGAACGAAAAGGCTGATTTGAACTTTCAAAGCTTACCTTCCTCGCATGTTAACATGTAGTTATCAACAAGGCATTCAAGAGCCTGACAAAAATATTACAGAACAGTGAGGATTATACCAAATGAAGATAACATAGGACACAAAATTTCAATGGATGATTAATGGTGTTTTGCGCTGCTGGAAAGATCAATAACATGTGAGGGTATAACAGAATTTTCACAACAAGTTGCAGAATTATACGATTATGACCCACGTCCATGATATTCTGAAATCAGGTTCAGGGCATAAAAGGTTGGGTATTGTCATACGGCAATTTATTTGCAATGCTAGAAAGCGCATCGTCCCTAGGGCCATAGCTGACTCAGCGCATCAAGCCCATAAGAAGGTTCAGATACCCAACTAGACATGTTAAGGCAAATGCAAAACCCATAGAATGGTTCAAAAATTCAGGTTCATGGCATGTACTCGTAGATACTGAATTTGGCATTCAAATACAATTAAGGTACAGGTATTTTTCATATGTAGTATTAACTGTAAGGGGCAATTCATTTAATCAACAAAGCTAACTAGCTTCAGAATATCTTGTCTTTATGAAGTCAGATGATTCTTCTCACCTCATAACATAATGGGTCAACCTTAACTGCTGCTTTGTACCTGACATAAAAGCAGATGGAGTCACTACATCTGCTTAACCAAACTATCACTCAACTTAAAAGGTGCACAAAAAATGAAAAACTTGAGAGAAATGAATAGCCAATAACGCTGAACACACTGAAAGTGGTTATACTGTTTTGGAATATACACAAGCAGTTTAATGGAAGTTGCTGAATTCACCATTGTCGAGCAAGATCACGATTATCCAGTGCTTCATACGCCTTGCCACGTAAGAAACATATAGCTGATTTGATCTGGGAAAGCACAGAGTCAAAATAATAAGAAACCATGAAAGCAATTATTCAGAGAAAAATAGAAGAAAAGTCACACATTGATCTCGTGATCTTCTGCATCCTTATCAAAATATATGTCACTGCCATCATCCTGATCAAGAACATTGCCATGTTCGTCAACTTTGGCATCCCCGAGCATCATCAAACACTGGTGCCATTCTTTCAACTCCTCCTGACCAATAAAGAAAATGTGAGCCAAACAGCAGATGAAAACATAAAGGGCAAATCATGTCGCTAAGTTAATAAACTAAAATGATGAAGAAAAAAAGAAACATCAAAAAGACTTTATCTTTGTGTAACAGGCAATAAAGCATTGTTTATAAATCATAAATTAGACAATGTTTTACGAGATCGTGAAGCTTAAGTGCATTCATGGTGCCAGAATTTGGAGATATAAATCAGACTAAGTGACTAATTACATGGAGGTCTTTCAATCCTTCCTCATAGGGCATCTAATTTCTATCCTAAGTTGCAGGGACACAGATCAAGTCAAGAGTTAAAAACACATTAGGGCATTCTATACAAGCCAGAAACAGAAACAGTAGATGTAGCCACTAGGGGAGCGCCAGTGTAACAAAATGCCCAATCAGACTCAAACACCTCCAGCTGAGGGCAGAACTAACGAATTTTACTGAATGCTTGAAAATGCCCGCGAGATATTCGGCCAAAATTTAACTACCTAGGTGCGCCTGACACAATTACAGGTCAAACAAACTAAGGGCAAGAAAGCCCGAACGCGCGGACACGCCCATCCGAAAAGAAAAAAGAAACCAGGGCAAGGGGGAGGGGAAACTGGATTTAATCGGGACGCACGCAACGCGTTCGACGAAATGCGGGAGCGGAAGAAAGAGGGGGGGGGGGGGGGTGGCGAGTAGAGCTCACGAGGCACTTGGCGGCGAGGAACCGGAAGCGCAGGTCGCGAAGGAGGCGGGAGTTGTTGAGCACGTGGAGCGCGCGGCGGAAGTGGCGTCCGAGGAAGAGCGCCTGCGCGAGCATGTAGACGTCGGCGGGGTCGCCCGTGGCCGCGGCCACCTTGTCCGCGAGGAAGATGGCGGACGTGTAGAGGTGCTTCCCAACGCTGTCCCGCACCACCCCGCGCAGCCGCTCCACCGCCTCCTCCCTCATGTCCGCCTCGGCGTCGCCCTCGCCCTCTCTCCTCCTCCGCTTGGGATTCGGCGCTGCGGCTGTGGCCGGGGCTCGGGATGGGGGCGCGGCTGCGGGGGAGGAGGGAGGGAAACCGATTTTTGTATCCAACATTCGAACTAGGGTTCGCAAGTGTGGTTCCTTAAAAGAGAATGAAGGATTGATCTTGAAAAGAAAGAAAATGAAGAATTCCTATTTATTTTTTGATGAAGGCAAAGAGATTGACGGGAACGGCCGGGAGCTCGGAACTAGCCGCGGATTTGCGTGACAGCGTCGGATCCAAATACGAAGGAGCAATTTGAGCAACAAGGGAAACTTGTGTATCTTTTTGGAACGGATACAGGGAAATTTTCACTTAAGATCTTCCGAGGCGTCTTATAAGAATTTTATAGAATAGGATTATTATAACAAAAAATTCTTAAAGCCATTTGGTTTGTACGAATAGAATTCCATTACTACCGAGCAGTTTTTTTTCTATCCTTCACACTACTTAGAAAAATAAATATTAACATGTACTCAATGAAAAATCATATGATGTGAACCAAAGGGTATCTTCTTTTCTAATCCTATTTATAGGATTTCAGATATATGCATATTATCTCATATGACTTTCATATTCCTATTATTTTTCTACCTATGAACCATAGAAACCTAAGGACCTCTTTGATCCGTAGAATTTTGAAAACGTAGGAACAGAAAAAGTATAGGGTTGGAGTGGCATGTCCATTTGAATCATATAAGATTAGCAAGGAGTGTTTGATGGCATAGGAAAAGCAAAGGAATTGTAAAAAGACGTTGGAGTGGATGTTAGATTTCCTATGAAATGTAGTACAAAAGAGTCCATAGAAAAAAATTCTATGAGATTCAATCCTATGAATCAAATGACCAATATAGGAAAAATCCTAAGGATCTGAATCCTCCAAAAACCCTATAGAATTCCTCTAAATCAAAGCAGCCCTAAGGCCTCTTTTGATTTGGAGGGATCTTGTAGATTACGTAGGATAGGATTTCTAGAGGAAAATTTCTTTCCGTATCCTTTGGTTTGTAGGAATCCTATTCCTATGAAAAAAAATTCTTTTTATCCATTACATTTCAGCCTCGTTTGGTTCATATAGTAGAAGTATCATAGAAATAAGAAATTTGTAGAAAATGAGATGTCACATGAGGACAGCTCAATTCATATGTATAGGAATAGAAAAAAAAGATATCATTTGGTTCAAATCATATGAATTTTTCATTGAGTCTAAGCTAATGTTTATTTATTTTTCTATAAAATATGAAAAATAGGAAGAATTCCTTCATAGGAATAGATTATATTCCTACAAACCAAAGCATATTAAAGAAATTTTTCCTATAGAAATCATATCCTACACAATTCCTCCAGACCAAAGGAGTTATTCATAGGAAAATAAATATTAGCCTAGACTCAATGAAAAAAGGCCCTATGATGTGAACCAAAGGGCATCTTTTGGGAGGCAAGTCCTCGCACGGCGCACGAGAAGTTGTGCGCTCATTCTCTGCCTCCTGGCGTCTTGCCTCAACCTCGGGCTGGCAGACGGTCTCCTCGCGCCCCTCGGAACCTGCGGGGAGGGGGCACGTGGGTCTCCGCGGTCTGCCTCACAGGCAAGGGCGCGATGGGCGTCGCAACTTTCTTCTTCTTTCGCGCTGGCTCCCTGTAGAGTCAAGGGCTCAACCCTGGACCTCGAGAGCTAAAAGACATAACTCAAAGAAAGATATGAGACATGGGAACTTACTCATCTGTAGGGGGGCAACGCCTTTTCCTCAGCTTTTGTGGGGGGCGACTGCCACTGTCTCTCATGCGAGGCTCGTTCGAGCTCCCTCCGGAGGGCTCGCCACTAGGATTGCAAGAGTCTTGCCCCACTGGGCCAGATCGGGTCTCCACCTCACGAGGCTCGTCGTCCTCTTTGTCGATGTCTTCTCTACCCCTCGTGCTCGTGGGCCTGAAGGGCACGACCACAAATTGCTCGGCGTCATTGTCGTCATCCCTGGCGTCGATCAGCAGCTGGCGGCGGTGCTCCTCCACTGATTTCCTCGCCAACGTCTGCCGAGGTCCCAGCGTCCTCGCGGCCGCCTCAGTCGGGCACCACTAGGAGAGGGTTCTCACAGCGTCCCTCTTGGCATTTTGGGACCAGCCCCCACTCGTCGAACCGCGACGTCATTGCCACAATCGCGTCCCCGTCTTCACGGCGGTACAGTGGATACCTGCCATCGGGCAGGTTTGACACTTTGTCGGCAAAGAGGACCTTCATGAGCTCCTGCACCACCGAAATGAGAATGTTGTCGCTGCTCAACCTCATGGTATCCTTAAGGCCGGTGTAGGTCCACACTGGGCGCGAGCGCTTCTGGAGTGGGGCAATGCGCTGGCGCACAAATTCCTTGGCGACCATTACTCCCGTGAGGCCGGCGTCCCTTAGGGCCTTCATCCTCTACACGAGCGCCTTAAGCCATGGGTCGACGATCTTTGCGTGCTCCCAACCGGAGCTCTTCTCAGCGGGCGCATCCGGAACCAGGAGGAGGGGGTTGAATTGGCTAGTGTCCATGAAGACCCAATGCCCTGAAGCCCTCCACCTTCTTTGAGATCTTCATTGAGATGATTTTGGAGGCCATCCCATCGATGATGCAGAATGAGGCGCACCCCGAGCGCTGGTTCGCCGCGGTCAGTTGTAGGCTATAGAAAGTCCTGAAGAGAGCCATCGAGGGCATCACCCCCAGCCCTCGCGAAGGTAGGTGAAGATGGTGAGGAGGAAGATGGAGTTTGGTTGAAGATGGAATGTGTGGATCTGATAGTAGGTGAGGATGGCACAAAAGAAGCCAAAGAAGGGCGACACAAGGCCGACGTAGACGGAGTGGACAAAGAATGGGAAGGTGGTGGCCTCCAGCTCGCGGGCCAGGCGTGAGGCCAGCCAGATCTGCATGGCCTTCCACTTGTTGTGGTCGAAGGCCATCATGGGGATCACTTTTTCCAACCCCTCCAGGTTGAGGATGATAGACCGCTGCAAGGCTGGCTCCAATGCCACCTCTACGGGCTCGTTTTGTTCCTGGCAGTGGGATCCATGGAAGTGGAGAAGCTTGGGAGCGCAAGGAAGGAGAAGCAGGAAGCAACATGCAAGGGAGGCGAATAGTGCAGCAGAAGGCAATGACGACACCCGTGCCGCGCGCGGGGCAACTTTTATGGCAGGCTAGGCGGTTACCGAGGCATCGTAGGGGGGAAGTGGGGGCGTCCCCGTCCCATCGTGCTACCCTGCATCCCTGCCTGGGCCCGGCAGACCACTAAGGCACTGTGCCATTTCATTCTCAACGGGCGAAGACATGGACATCGCGGGCCGAGGGCTATTGTCGGCCCTGTGGAAACCAAGGTACCATAATTGTTTGCGTGCGGCCCAGAAAGCGACGCCCGAAGGGAAACTTAAGAGGTGGACCACTCATGAGCTCCACAACGCAAGACACTGCGCGAGGGCCAGATCTCGCGAGGACCCTCCCTGCGAGCGGAGGCTCTTCAAGACGGTCATCTATAACAACAGGTAGCCTCGTGAGGCCCCCGTTGAGGGTGGACTCCCACGAGGCCCTCCACTTGGGGGAGTCGTGCGGTGTTGGCCACACCTGCATGTCCACCACGTGGGTGACACGCCTGCACAAACAAGGACAACAGAGGTCGTGCCAGCTAGCACAGACAAGCAGGGTTTCCTGCCTCCCCAAAAGGGCGACGGCTACTGCCTCCCCAAAAGTAGATCCCAATGTTTGTCGTTTCAGTGTAAGAAGACCATGATGACACAACGCGCTAGGATGGATGTCACCGACGAGCCCACCAGCGGTTTATGGATGGCACCTTTAGCAGGCGAAGACCATCTTTTGTTAGGATAAGACTAAGGGCATGTCCCCCTTTGAATTGTCGTCGTGTGTCTACTCTTTCTCGTCAATATTTTCGGGGAAGAGGACCAAGGTTGCTATAAAAGGGACAATGCTGCTATCTTAGAAAAGGTCGGCCATTTTCCACCTTCTTCTACCTTGTAGCGCTCGTCTACTTCCTCAAGATCAATTCCAGACAAGCAGGAGTAGAGTTTTACACTGCTTGGCAAAACAAACTTGGGTAGCTCCATGTGTCCTTGTCATGCCTGTTGGGGAACGTTGCATGGGAAACAAAAAATTTCCTACGCACACGAAGATCTATCCATGGTGATGAGCATCTACGAGAGGGAGAGTGGATCTACATACCCTTGTAGATCGCTAAGCGGGAAGCGTTAAGAAACGCGGTTGGTGTATTCGAACATCTTCGCGATCCAAATCGCCGAGCGTCCCGCGGTCACATCACGATCCGTCCCGCGATCCAATCACGATCCGTCCCGCGAACTCATTACGATCCGTCTCGCGATCTCATCACGATCCGTCCCGCGATCTCATCACGATCCGTCCCGTGATCTCATCATGATCCGTCCCGTGAACTCATCACGAACCGTCTCGCGATCTTGATCACGGTCCTTCCGATCTAGCGCCGAACGGACGGCACCTCCGCGTTCAGCACACGTGCAGCTTGATGACGATCTCCACCGTCTTGATCCAGCAAGAGGAAGTGGAGAGGAAGAAGAGTTCACCGGCAGCGTGACGGCGCTCCGGCGATGGTGGTGGAGCAATTCCGGCAGGGCTTCGCCTAAGCACTACGGAAATCCGATCTAGAGGAGCACCGGTGGAACGGGTAGCACGTGGTCGTAAAATCTAGTGCAAAACACCCAATACCACCAGTATATATAGGAGGGAGGGAGGTGGAGGGCTGGCACAAGGGCCAAGGCCCCATAGGGTCGGCCGAACCTATTAGCATTGGAGGAATCTCCTCCAATCCTAGTAGGACTAGGATTCCTCCCTTTTTTTTTCCTTTTTCCACCTTTTCCTATTGGGTTTTCTTCTCCAGCCACATGGGCCTTGTGTGGGAGTTTCCACCAGCCCACTAAGGGCTGATATTCACTCTCCCACAGCCCATGAAGCCTCTTGGGTTGAAATACCCCTCCCGGTACACTACCGGCACTCCCGGTACACTACCGATGAGCCCGAAACTTTTCCGGTGACCAAAACAGGACTTCCTATATATGAATCTTTACCTCCGGACCATTCCGGAGCTCCTCATGACGTCCGAGATCTCATCCGGGACTCCGAAAAAACTTCGGTAACCACCATACATAACTCTATACTACTGAAACGTCACCCAACCTTAAGTGTGCAGACCCTGCGGGTTCGAGAACTATGTAGACATGACCGAGACACCTCTACGGTCAATAAACAATAGTGGGCCCTGGATGACCATATTGGTTCCTACATATTATACGAAGATCTTTATCGGTCGAACCTCTATGTCAAGGATTCAATCAATCCTGTATAACGTTCCCTTTGTTCTTCGGTATGTTACTTGCCCGAGATTCGATCGTCGGTATCTCCATACCTAGTTCAACCTCATTACTGGAAAGTCTCTTTACTCATTTCGTAATACAAGATCCCGTGGCTAACACTTAGTCACATTGCTTGCAAGGCTTTGTTGTGATGTTGTATTATCGAGTGGGCCCTGAGATACCTTTCCGTCACACGGAGTAACAAATCCAAATCTTGATCCATGCCAACCCAATAGACACCCTCGGAGATACCTATAGAGCACCTTTATAGTCACCCAGTTACGTTGCGACGTTTGATACACACAAGGCACTCCTCCGATGTCTGTGAGTTGCATGATCTCATGGTCATAGGAACATATACTTGACATGCAGAAAACAGTAGCAATAAACTGACACGATCATATGCTACATTTGTAGTTTGGGTCTTGTCCATCACATCATTCTCCTAATGATGTGATCCCGTTTATCAAATGACATCTCATGTCCATGGCTAGGAAACCTTAACCATCTTTTGATCAACGAGCTAGTTTGCTAGAGGCATAGTAGGGACATGGTTTTGTCTATGTATCCACACATGCATCTAAGTCTCCGATCAATACAATTATAGCATGGATAATAAACGATTATCATGAACAAGGAAATATGATAATAACTAATTTATTACTGCCTCTAGGGCATATTTCCAACAGTCTCCCACTTGCACTAGAGTCAATAATCTAGTTCACATCACCATGTGATTCGCATTGTTATGAATCTAACACCCAATGAGTTCTGGGGCTCGATCATGCTTTGCATGTGAGAGAGGTCTTATAGTCAATGGGTCTGCGACATTTAGATCCGTGTGTACTTTGCAAATCTCTATGCCAAACTGTAAACACTGCTACCACACTCCACTTGGTACTATTCCAAATGGATGCTCCTACTATACGCATCCAGATTGCTTCTACGAGTTATCCGGATTGGTGTTAAAGCTTGCATCGACGTAACTCTTTACGACGAACTCTTTATCACCTTCATAATAGAGAAACATATCCTTAGTTTTTAGTTAGTAAGGATAATCTTGACCGTTGTCCAGTGATCCACTCCTGGATCACTCTTGTACCCCTTGACAGACTCATGGCAAGGCACACACAGGTGCGGTACACAGCATGGCATAATATACAGAGCCTATGGCTAAGGCATAGGTGACGACACTAGTCCTATCTCTTTCTTCTACCGTGGTCGAGCTTTGAGTCTCACTCAACTTCACACCTTACAAAGCAGGCGAGAACACTTCTCTCTGACTTAATCCATTTTGAACTCTTTCAAAATCTTGTCAAGGTATGCACTCATTGAAAGTCTCATTAAGCATCTTGATCTATCTCTATAGATCTTGATGCTCAACAATTAGGTAGCTTTATTCAGGTCTTCCTTTGAAAAACTCTTTTCAAACAACCGTTTATGCTTTCCAGAAATTCTACATCATTTTCGAATAGCAATATGTCATCCACATATACTTATCAGAAACTCTATAGTGCTCCCACTCACTTTATTGCAAATACAAGTTTCTTGTAAACTTTGTATAGACTCAAAAAACTTTGATCACCTCATCAAAGTGTATATTCCAACTTCGAGATGCTTGCTTCAGTTCATAGAAGAATCACTGAAGCTCGCACACCTTTTAGCATCCTTAGGACTGACAAAACCTTCTGGTTGTATCTCATACAACCTTTCCTTAAGGAAGGAAACGATGTTTTGGCATCCATCTGCCAGATTTCATAATTGAAAAATGCAGCAACTGCTAACATAATTCCAACAGACTTTAGCATTGCTACGAGTGAGAAAGTCTCATCGCAGTCAACTCCTTGAACTTGTCGTAAACTACTTTGCAACAAGTCGAGCTTTACAAATGGTAACATTCACCATCAGCGTCTGTCTTCATTTTAAAGATCCATTTGTACTTAACGACCTGCCGTCCAACGAGCAAGTCCACCAAAGTCTATACTTGGTTTTCATACATGGATCCTTTCTCGAGTTTCATGGCCTCTAACCATTTGTTGGTTTCCGGGCCCATCATAGCTTCTCCATAGTTCGTAGGTTCATCGTTGTCCAACAACATGACCTCCAAGACAGGGTTGTCGTACCGCTCAGTAGCAGTACACGTCCTTGTTGACCTACGAAGTTCGATAGTAACTTGATCCGAAGCTTCATGATCATCATCATTAACTTCCTCTTCAACCGATGTAGGCTTCATAGAAACATCTTTCTGCGCTGCGCCACTTTCTGGTTGAAGTAAAGGTTCAATAACCTCATCAATTTCTATTTTCCTTGTAGGTCGATAGTAACCTGATCCGAAGCTTCATGATCATCATCATTAACTTCCTCTTTAACTGACGTAGGCTTCACAGAAACATCTTTCTGCGCTGCGCTGCTTTCTGGTTGAAGCAGAGGTTCAATAACCTCATCAAGTTCTATCCTCCTCCCACTCAATTATTTCGAGAGAAACCCTTTCTCGAGAAAGGACCCAGTTTTAGCAACAAACATTTTATGCTTGGATCTGAGATAGAAGGTTCACCCAACTGTTCTTAGGGTATTCTATGAAGATGCATTTGTCCGCTTTGGGTTCGAGCTCATTAGGTGAAAACATTTTCCACACAAGCGTCGCAGCCCCAAACATTAAGAAATGACAGCTTAGGTTTCTATCAAACCATAGTTCACACGGTGTCATCTCAACGGATTTAGATGGTGCCCTATTTAAAGTGAATGTAGTTGTCTCTAATGCATAACCCCAAAATTATAGTAACAAAACGGTAATAGACATCATAGCACGCACCATATCCAATAGAGCACGACTATGACGTTCGGACACACCATCACACTATGGTTTCCAGGTGGCGTGAGTTGTGAAACAACTTTCACATTGTCTAAAGTTGTATGCCAAACTCGTAACTCAGATATTCACCTCCACGATCATATCGCAAACATTTTTATCTTCTTGTCACGATGATCTTAAACTTCACTCTGAATTTGCTTGAACCTTTCAAACGATTCAGACTTGTGTTTCATTAAGTAAATATACACTATATCTACTCAAATCATCAGTGAAGGTAAGAAAATAATGATATCCACCGCATGCTACAAGACTCATTGGATTGCATACATCAACATGTATCATTTCCAATAAATCACTTGCCCGCTTCATCAAAACAGAAAACAGGGTCCTTAGTCATCTTGACCAAGAGGCATGGTTCGCATGTCTCAACCGATTTGAAATCGAATGAGTCCAAAGATCCATCAGCATGGAGTTTCTTCATGCGTTTTATACCAATATGACATTTAGCGGCAGTGCCACAAGTATGTGGTACTATTATTATTAACTTTGTATCTTTTTGGCATCAATGTTATGAACATGTGTATTACTACGATCAAGTTTCAACAAACCATTCTCACTGGGGGCATGACCATTGAAGGTATTATTCATGTAAATAGAATAACCATTATTCTCTAACTTAAATGAATAACCGTGTTGCAATGAATATGATCTAATCACGTTCATGCTCAATGCAAAAACACCAAATAACATTTATTTAGGTTCGTCACTGATCTCGAAGGTAGAGAGAGCGTGCGATGTTGATCACATCAACCTTGGAAACATTTCCAACACACATCGTCACCTCACACTTAGCTAGTTCTCCGTTTATTCCGTAGCTTTTATTTCGAGTTACTAACATTTAGCAACCGAACCGGTATCCAATACCCAGGTGCTACTAGGAGTACAAGCAAGGTACACATCAATAATATGTATATCAAATATACTTTTGTCAACGTTGCCAGCCTTCTTATCTACCAAGTATCTAGGGTTGTTCCGCTTCAGCGACCTCTCTCCTCATAATTGAAGCACATAGTCTCGGGTTTGGGTTCAACTTTGGGTTGCTTCACTGGAGCAGCAACTGACTTGCCATCCATGAAGTTTCCCTCCTTGCCCTTGCCCTTCTCGAAACTAGTGGTTATACTAACCATCAACTCTTGATGTTCCTTCTTGATTTCTACCTTCGCGGTGTCAAACATCACGAACAGCTCAGGGATTATTAATTCTATCCCTGGCATTTATAGTTCATCACCAAGTTCTAGTAGCTTAGTGAAAGTGACTTGGAGAACTATATCAATCACTACCTTATCTGGAAGATGAACTCCCACTCGATTCTAGCGATTGTAGCACCCAGACAATCTGAGCACATGCTCAACGATTGAGCTATTCTCGTTCATCTTGCAGGCAAAGAATCTTGTTGGAGATCTCATATCTCGCAACTCGGGCATGAACCTGAGATCCTAATTTCAGCTCTTAGAACATCTCATATGTTCCGTGACGTTCAAAACGTTTCAGAGCCTCAATTCTAAGCCGTAATGCATGACGCACTAAACTATCAAGTAGTCATCAGAACGTGCCTGTCAGATGTTCACAACATCTACAGACGACGCTAGAGGGGTTGGCGCACCGAGCGGTGCATTAAGGACATAAGCCTTCTGTACAGCAATGAGGACAATCCTCAGATCACGGAGCCAGTCCGCAATATTGCTACCATCATCTTTCAACTCTATTTCTCTAGGAACATATAAAAATTCAAGGGAGCTACATCGCGAGCAAGTAATCTAACAGAATTTGCAAAGACACTACTGACTATGTTCATGATAATGAGTTCAATTAATCATATTACTTAAGAACTCCCACTCAAATTGACATCCCTCCGGTCATTCGAGTGATACATGATCCAAATTCACCAACTCAAGTCCGATCATCACGTGAGTTGAGGTGGTTACAATGGTGAACATCATCATGTTGATCATATCTACTATATGACTCATGTTCGACCTTTCGGTCTCTTGTGTTCCAGGGCCATGTCTGTACATGCTAGGCTCGTCAAGTTTAACGTGAGTGTTCTGCATGTGCAACACTGGCTTGCACCCGTTGTATGTGAACGTAGAGTCTATCACACCCGATCATCACGTGATGTCTCAACACGACGAACTTTCGCAACGGTGCACACTCGGGGAGAACACAATTCATCTTGAAATTTAAGTGAGGGATCACCTTATAATGCTATCGTCATCCTAAGCAAAACAAGGTGCATAAAGAGGATTAACATCACATGCAAATCATAAGTGACATGATATGGCCATGAACTTGTGCTTTTGATCTCCATCATGAAAGCACCGGCATGATCTCCATCGTCACCGGCATGACACCATGATCTCCATCATCTTGATCTCCATCAACGTGTCGCCATCGGGCTTGTCGCGCCCACCATGCTTCTACTACTATTGCTACCGTTTAGCGATAAAGTAAAGCATTACATAGCGCTTAATGATTGACACGCAGGTCATACAATAATTAAAGACAACCCTATGGCTCCTGCCGGTTGCCGTACTCATCGACATGCAAGTCGTGATAATCTATACATCACATGATCATCTCATACATCACATATATCACATCATGTAATTGGCCATATCACATCACAACATACCCTGCAAAAACAAGTTAGACGTCCTCTAATTGTCGTTGCATGTTTTACGTGGCTGCTACGGGTTTCTAGCAAGAATGATTCTCACCTATGCATAAACCACAACGGTGATACATAATTTGCTTTTCAACTTTCTCAAGGACCGCCTTTGTCGAATCTGATCCAACTAAAGTGAGAGAAACTGCCACCCGCAAGCCATCTAGGCAACAAGTTGCGTCGAGGGAACCGGTCTCTCGTAAGCGTACGAGTAATGTTGGTCCGGGCCGCTTCATCTCACAATACCGCTGAACCAAAATCCGACCAAGGGAGGAAGCAATCTAAGCATCAACGCCCACAAACCTTTTGTGTTCTACTCGAGATCTCATCAACACATAGACCTAGCTCATGATGCCACTGTTGGGGAACGTTGCATGGGAAACAAAAAATTTCCTACGCACATGAAGATCTATCCATGGTGATGAGCATCTACGAGAGGGAGAGTGGATCTACATACCCTTGTAGATCGCTAAGCGGGAAGCGTTAAGAAACACGGTTGGTGTAGTCGAACATCTTCGCAATCCAAATCGCCGAGCGTCCCGCGATCACAGCACGATCTGTCCCGCGATCCAATCACGATCCGTCCCGCGAACTCATCACGATCCGTCCCGCGATCTCATCACGATCCGTCCCGCGATCTCATCACGATCCGTCCCGTGAACTCATCACGAACCATCTCGCGATCTTGATCACGGTCCTTCCGATCTAGCGCCGAACGGACGACACCTCCGCGTTCAGCACACGTGTAGCTTGATGACGATCTCCACCGTCTTGATCCAGCAAGAGGAAGTGGAGAGGAAGAAGAGTTCACCGGCAGCGTGACGGCGCACCGGCGATGGTGGTGGAGCAATTTTGGCAGGGCTTCGCCTAAGCACTGCGGCAATCCGATCTAGAGGAGCACCGGTGGAACGGGTAGCACGTGGCCGTAAAATCTAGTGCAAAACATCCAATACCACCAGTATATATAGGAGGGAGGGAGGTAGAGGGCTGGCGCAAGGGCCAAGGCCCCATAGGGTCGGCTGAACCTATTAGGATTGGAGGACTCTCCTCCAATCCTAGTAGGACTAGGATTCCTCCTTTTTTTTCCTTTTCCCACCTTTTCCTATTGGGTTTTCTTCTCCAGTCACATGGGCCTTGTGTGGGAGTTTCCACCAGCCCACTAAGGGCTGATATTCACTCTCCCACAGCCCATGAAGCCTCTTGGGTCGAAATACCTTTCCCGGAGGTCTCCCGGTACACTACCGGCACTCCCGGTACACTACCGATGAGCCCGGAACTTTTCCGGTGACCAAAACAGGACTTCCTATATATGAATCTTTACCTCCGGACCATTCCGGAGCTCCTCGTGATGTCCGGGATCTCATCTAGGACTCCGAACAAACTTCGGTAACCACCATACATAACTCTATACTACCGAAACGTCACCAAACCTTAAGTGTGCACACCCTGCGGGTTCGAGAACTATGTAGACATGACCGAGACACCTCTACGGTCAATAAACAATAGCGGGACCTGGATTCCCATATTGGTTCCTACATATTCTATGAAGATCTTTATCGGTCGAACCTCTATGTCAAGGATTCAATCAATCCTGTATAACGTTCCCTTTGTTCTTCGGTATGTTACTTGCCCGAGATTCGATCGTCGGTATCTCCATACCTAGTTCAACCTTGTTACCGGCAAGTCTCTTTACTTGTTCTGTAATACAAGATCCCGTGGCTAACACTTAGTCACATTGCTTGCAAGGCTTTGTTGTGATGTTGTATTACCGAGTGGGCCCTGAGATACCTCTCCGTCACACGGAGTAACAAATCCCAGCCTTGATCCATGCCAACCCAATAGACACCCTCGGAGATACCTGTAGAGCACCTTTATAGTCACCCAGTTATGTTGTGACGTTTGATACACACAAGTCACTCCTCCGATGTCTGTGAGTTGCATGATCTCATGGTCATAGGAACATATACTTGACATGCAGAAAACAGTAGCAATAAACTGACATGATCATATGCTACATTTGTACTTTGGGTCTTGTCCATCACATCATTCTCCTAATGATGTTATCCCGTTTATCAAATGACATCTCATGTCCATGGCTAGGAAACCTTAACCATCTTTTGATCAACGAGCTAGTTTGCTAGAGGCATACTAGGGACATGGTTTTGTCTATGTATCCACACATGCATCTAAGTCTCCGATCAATACAATTATAGCATGGATAATAAATGATTATCATGAACAAGGAAATATGATAATAACTAATTTATTATTGCCTCTAGGGCATATTTCCAACAGTGCCATGCGTGTGTGTGTGTGTGCGTGTCCTCGCGAAGCATAGCTCGTTTGTAGCGTCACCAAGGTCACTATCAGGTTGAGAGGTAGTTGACAGAAGGCCTAGTGTTTAAAATGAGGTTCTGGAGGGTGTACCCTAACACAAACCACTATCCGATAGATTTCCTTCTACACATTCACATGGCTCAAGGAGATGATCTCCATGCCATAAAATATTAGGGATAATGAATTTTATGCCCCTAGTTGGGTTCCACTCGGCAGTTTTACCCCTAGTTTCCACAAACCCTCAGTTTTGCCCAAGCCACTTCACTCCTCTTATGCTTTTGCCCTTTGACTGTTTGATCATTACTTTGGAAAATTCATAACTAATTCATACTAAGTTATAAAAATATATAAAAATGTCCAAAACAACATCACCTAAGTGCATGCCCTTTGCATTCATGAAAAATGTTTTGGAAAGTCTCCATCTCAGTTTTAGCTCATATGATCTCAACATGAAAAGTAAAATCCGAAAAAATTGAAGACAGATTAAAAAATATCTATTTTTTGGTGGCAAACATTTGAGTACTTGCTAAGTTTCAACTAGGAATGACATTCATGGAAGTCGTGGAAAAAAATCAACACTCGAATATGCTTTTGTTTTGGAGCAATGATATTATCTTTTTTGCCACAACTTCCATTATTGGCATTCTCTGATGAAACTTGGCAAGCACTCTAACAGATGGTCAGTGTTTTCTGCCAAATTTTGTTTAGATTTTTTGAATTTGTTTAGATTTTTTCTTCTGATTTTGTTGTTCATGTTGAGATCATATGAGATCAAACTGAGATAGGGACTTTGCAATACCTTTGTCATGAAATCAAATGACATGCACATGTAGGTGTTGTTTTTTGAAGATTTTTGATATCTTATTTGTATTTTATGAGTAAGTATGAATTATTTATTAATTTTTCAAAGTGACGGTCAATCAGTCAAATGGAAAAAGCATAAGAGAAGTGGCGCATAACTGATGGTTTTTGGAAACTAGGGGTAAAAGTGTCGAGTGGGACCCAACTTGGGGCATCAAATTAATTATCCCTAAAATATTTGCTGCTCAAACTCAAGGGTGGCACGACATTGGATATATAGGCTCCCCATGAATTCTATTGGAAGCTGGGAGGAGCTCAAGGAGGCCTTTAGGGCCAACTTCTAGGGTACCTAAGTTCGGCCCTTGGATGCCAATGACCTCAGCCATATGGTACGTCTCCAATGTATCTATAATTTTTTTATTGTTCTATGCTATTATATTATCATTGTAGGATACTTTTTAAACATTTACTTGTTGTTTATTATTCATTTTTATCACAAACCAATAAATCGAGTGCCAAGTGTCAGTTGTTGTTTTCTGCATGTTTTTCGCCTTTCAGGAATACTATACCAAACGAAGTCCAAATACATTGAAACTTTTTGATGATTTTTTCTAGACAAAAATAAGACCTAGAAGCTTCAGAGGAAGACCAGAGGGCACACGAGGTGTCCCCAAGACAACAAGGAGCGCCCAGGGGGGTGGACATGATGTGATGGCTTGGGGCCACCTCCTGGCTCCTTTGTCCCGGATCTCTTCGCTATAAATTCTCATATATCCCAAAAACTTTAGATAGCCTCCCGGAACACTTTTTTCGCTGCCGCAAGTTTCTGTTCCACCGTGTGCCTATCTGGAGCCTTGTTCCAGCACCCTGCTGGAGGAGGGATTGATCATGGAGGGCATCTACATCAACCTTGTTGCTCCCATGGTGATGTGTGAGTAATTCACCACAGACCTACCTACATGGATATCTCTATCTATGTTCTTCATTGCCAAGATCACCATGATTCCTACGATGATCTATCTTATGTAATCAATCTTTGTGGTGTGTCTGTTGGGATCCGATGAATTGTGGGTTTATGTTCATATGTTCATGAAAATATATTGAATCCTTGCTGGTTATTTATATGCATGATTGTTATAGCCTTGTAACGCTCTCTGATCTATCGGTTTGGTTTGGCCAACTAGACTGATGTATCTTCAAGTGAGAGTGGTGTGTTATATTGGGTTTAATCTTGTGGTCCTCAACCCGAGTGACACAAAGGGACATGACACATATTTTATTGCTGCCACTAAGGGTAAAATGATGGGGTTCATCCATATTAATTTTATTTACTTTGTCAACATCATGTCATCCTCCTCCAAACATTACTCTGTTTTTACTTAATACTCTAGATGCATGTTGGATAGCGGTCGATGGGTGGAGTAATACTAGTAGATACAGGCAGGAGTGGGTCTACTTGTTTATGGATGTGAGCCTATATACATGATCATTGTCGTAAATATAACCATGCACTTTTCTATCTATTGCCCAACATTAACTTGTTTACCCACCGTATATTTTCTTCGAGAGAGAATCCTCTAGCGAAAACTATGGCCCCAGGGTCTCCTCACAAACATATTTACAAACAACTCTAAATACCTTGCTGCCATTATTTACTTTCTTTTATTTTTGATTTATATTTATCAATTTATCTATCTATCACTACTTATCTCTTGCAAGTAACGAGTTCATGGGGATTGACAACCCTCTTGCCCGTGTTGGGTGCAAGTGTATGCTCTTTTGTGTGTAGGCGTTGAAGACGGGAAATCGCGTGGTCCTCCTATTGGTTTGATAACCTTGGTTATCACCGAGGGAAATACTTACCTCTACTGTGTTGCATCATCTCCTCCTCTTCGAGGAAAATCCCAACACATTTCACAAGTATCACCATATCGTCCAAAAGAAGGGCGAGTCAGCTTGGAAGTTTTGGAACAGGTTCTTGACCAAGAAGAACTAGATAGTTGACTGCTTGGACGCCGAGGTCATTGTGGCATTCAAGCATAGCATCCGAGACGAATGGTTAGCCTGATAGCTCGGGCAGGATAAGCCGAGGATCATGGTGGCCCTCACTTCATTGATGACCCGCTTTTGCGCGGGCGAAGACAGCTGACTGGCCCACAAATTCCCACATGAGTGTACTCGGCACCTCGGAAATTCGAGACAAGAATGGCAATCCTAGGTGCAATGAACACAAGCGCCGAAACAACAACAATGGCGTCGAGGACCCAAAATTCAATGCAAGGTTCAATAGCTCACAGGATGGACCGAAGAGAAGACCCTTTAAAGGAACAAGGATGGCTCAAGCACTCTGGATAAAAACTGGACAATTCCTGCTAGATCCATGGCATCCCGGACAAACCTGCCGTCCACACCAATCGAAACTGTTAGGTGTTCAAGTAGGTCGGGAAGGCACTAGCCAAGGAAACAGGGAAGAGCCAGTCCCAGAGCGACAACGATGAGGACGAATCTCGCAGGCCGAACAATGGCAGCTAGAAACAATTTCCCTCTAAAGTCAAGGATGTAAACATGATCTACGTTACACACATCCCTAAGAAGGAGCGAAAACGGGAACTTCGGGACGTTTACACATTAGAGCCTGTAGCCCCGAGGTGGACCCATTGGATGGCTTGCCCGATCACTTTCGACAAACAAGAACATCCAAACAGTACCCAACATGGTGGGTTAGCTGCCTTGGTTCTAGAATCCATCGTCGATGGGTTTGACCTAACTTGTGTCCTCATAGACGATGGAAGCAGTTTGAACCTAATATATGCGGACATGGTGACGAAGATGGGGATCAATCCATCATGAATCAAGCCGAGCAAAACCTCATTTAAGGTAGTAATACCCAGCATGGAGGCCTAGTGCACGGGTACTATAATGCTAGAGATTGTTTTTGGCTCCCCCGACAACTTCTGCTGCGAGGGCTTAATTTTCTATATGGTTCCCTTCCGCGGTGGTTATCACGTGTTGCTTGGTCGTACTACATGCACCCACTTTAACGCGGTGCCACATTATGCTTAGCTTAAGATCAAGATGCTAGGGCCCAATGGGGTCATCACCATCAATGGTAACACAGAGTGCTCCCTCCATATATAGGAGTAGACAGTGGTCTACACAGCCGACTCTCGGGCGGCACCTAGGCAAGAAGCCTGGCGCAACCTTTCGAGATCTTTGAAGCGGGTCCGCACCATCATCCCTGAATAGGGATACGCGTTCCCCTGTCCCTGCCGCCTGGTAGCAGACTACGTACCTCGAGTACACAACTTCGCGCTTAAGATTCCTTGTGGAATTGAGAAGCATAATTTTACTACAAAGGGTGCGATAAGTCGGATCATCCGAGCATGCCCGATGCCTGATGATCTCTTCGGCACAATAAGGCCCACTAGAAGGAATACCTCGGCAAAGTTAATCTACGAAGTCACGGCTTCATCCTCGTCAGAGGACCCACCTTTCGAGTGAGTCAAGCATAGCAGGGAATCGGACGCTTACATCAACCTTGGATTGGACAAGGACGAGCTGGTCAACAACACAGAGGTGTAGACGTGTGGCAGGAGAAGCAACGGGCCACGACGAATGCTTATTTTAGAACCCCACATTACTCTTCCTTTTTACCTTTCTCAAACATACTCTTTGTATCCAACTATAGCTCGACATGTATGGCTCCGTCATATGGATAATAAAATAGACCCTTTTTCGGTCCTCGCACATATTTGCGTTTTTTTTTCATAATTGCCCTGAGATGGTATACCCCACATGCAGTAGAGTTTGGATTTAAACCGGGGGCTCGGATTTATAGATGAGCCCATGTTCAAGTCCAATGTCTAATCGACATCTTGGATATTGCATTATATGCATCTATTTCGAATTGTGATTTTAGTCAATGATCGGGTTGCCCAGCTCCCGTGTTTCCCTCCTACACCCGCTCTGTTCGGCCAGGGGTGTAAAGGGAGAACCACTACGATTGTGCTTCTAGCCTGGATGGTTAAGCGCCACAGTGGAGAAAGCCGAATATCGACTGTCATGATAAGTGTAAAGAGGTCAAGCGATCGAACGACAATGTCAAACTACCCGTCGTTAGCAGCCGATCCATGCTAAATGAAGGGTTCTTGTTAAAAGAACCAAGGTGTTAAGATAGGTGTACCTCGACTGGTTCAATCACCACTTCACCAGGGGATAGTTCAATTACCCCACCAACTAGAGCTCATATGACTAAGTGATAGTGATAACGCCACTATGGTCTGATTGCCTCATTCATCTACCCCACCTACGGGTCCCAAAATGTTGGCTAAGGATTCACGCGTGTTATAGTACACCCAACATAGCATCTACAAGGCGGCGAAAGACGATGACCGACAACTTATAGACATTCGAACAGTCACATCGGAGAAGCATATTAACACATTGAATAAAACCAAACTGATTAAAGCATATTTTTTGCATTATCTTTACAATATACTCCTTGGCATATCGAGGGACTTTAAAAGCACAGGTCGGACTTAGCACACTGCTCCTCAGTCTTCTGGTTGCCTTCGAGGACCTCGGCCATGAATTGTTCTAGCTTCCCGTCCTTTCCTTCAGGAGGTCCAGATGCAATAACAAGTGATTGTACCTTCAGGTATTGCGCCATCACGGAGCATACAAATGTTGGTCACCCTCTAGACAAACTGACCTCTTCCAGCAATCAACATGGGGGCTGGCTTCACACAACCTATTTAACAGGCCGAAGAAGCTTGTCGATATTGGGATGACTGACAAGAGGTTGACACATATGTCTTCCATAACCGGTCGTGTCACGCGAAACTATTGGAAATCTGCCCTAGAGGCAATAATAAAGTGGTTATTATTATATTTATTTGTTCATGATAATCGTTTATTATCCATGCTAAAAAATATTGATCAGAAACTCATATACATGTGTGGATATATAGACAAACACTATGTCCCTAGTGAGCCTCTAGTTGGCTAGCTCGTTGATCAAAGATGGTCAAGGTTTCCTGACCATAGACATGAGTTGTCATTTTATAATAGGATCACATCATTAGGAGAATGATGTGATGGACAAGACCCAACCGTAAGCATAGCATATGATCGTGTCAGTTTATTGCTACTGCTTTATCCATGTCAAGTATCTATTCCTACGACCATGAGATCACGCAACTCCCTAACACCGTAGGAATGCCATGTGTGTATCAAACGTCACAACATAGTTGGGCGAGTCATAAGGTTCTCTACAAGTATCTCCGAGGGTGTCTATTGGGTTGGCGTGGATCGAGACTGGGATTTGTCACTCCGTATGACGGAGAGGTATCTCTGGGCCCACTTGGTAACACAACATCACAAGAAGCTTGCAAGCAATGTGACTAAGGAGTTAGTCATGGGATCTTGTGTTACGGAACAAGTAAAGAGACTTGCCGGTAACGAGATCGAACTAAGTATGGAGATACCGACGATTGAATCTCGCGCAAGTAACATACCGATGGACAAAAGGAACTGCATACGGGATTGTTTGAATCCTTGACATCATGGTTCGAACGATAGAGATCTTCGTAGAATATGTAGGAACCAATATGGGCATCCAGGTCCTGCTATTGGCTATTGACCGTAAAGTTGTCTTAGTCATGTCTACATAGTTCTCGAACCCATAGGGTCTGCACACTTAGCGTTCGGTGATGATTTGGTATTGTTGAGTTATGTATGTTGGTGACCAAAGGTAGTTTGGAGTCCTGGATGAGATCCCGGACATGACGAGGAGCTCCAAAATGGTCCGAAGGTAAAGATTGATATATGGGAAGTTCCGTGTTGGTCACCGGAAAAAGTTTGGGCGTCACCGGTAGTGTACTGGTAGTGCTGGAAGGGTTTCGGGGGTCCACCGGAAAGGGCCACCAGCCCCGAAGGGTCCACATGGGCTGTGAGGGGTGCGCACCAGCCCCTGATGGGCTGGGCGCACCTCCCCACCTAGGCCCATGCGTCTGGGCTGGTGGGAGTGCCAACCCTAGGGGTGGCGCCACCCTAACCTGGGTGGCAAGCCACCTCTAGGGCGTCGCCCCTCCTCCTCTTGGTCGTCCACCCAAGGAGGGGACCCTAGGGCATAGCCACCTCTAGGCCGTCCCCCAAGGTGAGAGAGGTCATCCGCACCTAAAGGCCATGGCGCATCCCTCTCTGTCCCTCTAGATCAGTTTCTCCACTAGATCGGTTTCGGTAGTGCTTGGCGAAGCCCTGCGGGAACAACTCCACCACCATTGCCTCCATGCCATCGTGTTGTCGGAGAACTCATCTACCTCTCTGCCCTTGCTTGTCGGATCAATAAGGTGGAGACGTCATCGAGCTGTACGTGTGCTGACCATGCAGGTGTCGTCCGTTTGGCGCTAGATTGTGATTGGATCACGGGACGGATTGCAATTTGGATCGCAAAGACATTCGACTACATCAATCGCGTTTCTTAATGCTTCCTGCTTAGCGATCTACAAGGGTATGTAGATCCACTCTCCTTCTCTTAGCTGCTGATCTCCATAGATAGATCTTGGGTGTTTGTAGGATTTTTTTGTTTCCATGCAACGTTCCCCAACAGTGGCATCACGAGATAGGTCTATGTGTAGATGACATGCACGAGTAGAACACAAAAGAGTTTGTGGGCGTTGATGTTCAGATTGCTTACCTCCTTAGTCTTATCTTGATTCAGCAGTATTTGTGGGATGAAGCAGCTCGGACTAACTTTACTCGTCCACGTAGGAGAGACCGGTTCCATCGAGTGACATGCAACTTGTTACATAAACATGGCTGGCGGGTGTCTGTCTCTCCCAGTTTAGTTGAATCGGATTCGACCGAAGTGGTCCTTGTAGAAGGTTAAAAGGCAACTCGAATATCACCATTGTGGCTTTGCGTAGGTAAGAACGGTTCTTACTAGTTTCCCATAGCAGCCTCATAAAACTTGCAAACAACAAAGTAGAGGACGTCTAACTTGTTTTTGTAGGGCATGTTGTGGTGTGATATGGCCAAGACGTGATTTGATATATGTTGATGTATGAGATGATCATGTTTTGTAGTAGTTATCATGACTTGCATGTCGATGAGTACGACAACCGACATGAGCCATGGGGTTGTCTTTGATTTATTGTATGACATGCGTGTCAATCACTAAACGCCATGTAATTGCTTTTACTTTATCGCTATGCATTAGCAATAGTTGTAGAAGCAATAGTTGGCGCGACAACCTCGTGATGACACAATGATGGAGATCATGGTGTCATGCTGTTGCTTTGGAGATGGAGATCAAAAGCACAAGATGATGGCCATATCATGTCACTTATACGAGTTGGATGTGATGTTAATCCTTTTATGCATCTTATTTTGCTTAGGACGATGGTAGCATTCTAAGATGATCTCTCACTAAAATTTCAAGATAAAATTGTGTTCTCCTCAAGTGTGTACCATTGCGAAGGATCGTCGTTTCGAAGCACCATGTGATGATCAGGTGTGATAGACTCTACGTTCGCATACAACAGGTGTAAGCCAGTTTTGCACATGCAGAACACTTGGATTAAACTTGATGAGCCTAGCATGTACAGACATGACCTCAGAACACAGGAGACCGAAAGGTCGGCAAATTATGTTGTAGATCAATGGCTCGCGCAGTAGCTCCCCTGAATTTTAACGTGTTCCTAGAGAAATCTAAGGTGAAATATGATGGAAGTAACTATGCGGACTGGGTCCGTAATCTGAGGATTATCCTCATGGCTTCGCAAAAGGCTTATGCCCTTGATGCGCCGCTTGGTGCGCCGTCTGTAGAAGTTGTGAACGTCTGGCAGGCGCATTCTGATGACTACTCGATAGTTTAGTGTGCCATGTTGCATGGCTTAGAATCGGGACTTCAAAAGCGTTTTGAACTCCATGGAGCATATGAGATGTTCCATGAGTTGAAGTTAATATTTGAAGAAAATGCCCGGATCGAGAGGTATGACCTCCGATAAGTTCTTCCCCTGCAAGACGAAAGAGAATGGTTCTGTCAGTGAGCACCTACTCAAAATGTCTGAGTACTACAACCGTTTGAATGATTTGGGAGTCACACTTCCACCTGAAATGGCCACTGACAGAATTCTCCAGTCGCTGCCACCTAACTACAAAGGCTTTGTGATTAACTATAATATGCAAGGGATGGATAAGTCCGTCTCTAAGCTTTTCGCGATGCTCAAAGTCGCAGAAGTAGAAATCAAGAAGGAGCATCAAGTGTTGATGGTGAATAAAATCACTCGTTTCAGTAAAGGCAAGGGAAAGAAGGGAACCTTCAAGAAGGGTGGCAAGCCAATTGCCGCTCCTGTGAAGAAGCCCAAGGTTGGACCCAAGCCTAAGACCGAGTGCTTCTATTGCAAGGGGACTGGCCACTTGAAGCGAAATTTCCCCCAAGTACCTGGCTGATAAGAAGGCTGGCAACGTCAACAAAGGTATATCTGATATACATGTTATTTATATGTACCTAACTAGCTCTCATAGTAGTGCCAAGGTATTTGATACCAGTTCAGTTGCTCATATTTCTAACTCGAAGTAGGAACAAGGGAATAAACGGAGGCCGGCGAGAGATGAAGTGACGATGTGCATTGGAAATGGTTCCAAGGTTGATGTGATTGCCGTCGACACGCGTGCTCTTCAATTACCATTGGGATTAGTAGTAAACCTAAATAATTTTCATTTGGTGCCTGCGTTGAGCATGAACATTATATCTGGATCTTGTTTATTGCGAGACGGGTATTCATTTAAATCAGAGAATAATGGTTGTTCTATTTATATGAGTAACATTTTTTATGGTCATTGATATGTCTCCAAAGTATCTATAATTTTTGATGATGACATGCTATTATATTATCTAGTTTGGATGTTTTATAGGCATTAATATGTTATTTTATATTATTTTTGGGACTAACCTATTAATCTAGAGCCTAGTGCCAGTTTCTGTTTTTTCCTTATTTTTGAGTATTGCAGATATGGAATATTAAACAGAGTCCAAATGGAATAAAATCTCCGTAATGATTTTTTCTGGAAGGAAAGAGATCTACCAGACTTGGAGTGCACGGCAGGGCATCTGCCAGGAGGTCACAAGCCAGGGAGGCGCGACCACCCCCCTGGCCGCGCCTGGTAGGCTTGCCACCTCCTGGCAAGTCTCCTAACCTTATTCTTCATCCTATAAATACCCAAATATTCCCCCAACACCAAAAAGAGCCACGCAAATACTTTTCCGCCGAGAGAAGCCTCTGTTCCCGAGAGATCCAATCTTGGAGCCTTTTCCGGTAATCTGCCGGAGGGGGATACGATCACGGAGGGCATCTACATCAACTCCACTGCCCCTCCGATGATGCGTGAGTATGTTGGGGAACGTTGCATGGGAAACAAAAAAATTCCTACGCACGCACAAGATCTATCCATGGTGATGAGCATCTACAAGGGGGAGAGTGGATCTACATACCCTTGTAGATCGCTAAGCGGGAAGCGTTAAGAAACGCGGTTGATGTAGTCGAACGTCTTCGCGATCCTAATTGCTGAGCGTCCCGTGATCCCATCATGATCCTTCTTGTGATCCAATCATGATCCATCCCATGATCCCATCATGATCCGTCCCGCGATCAAATCATGAATCGTCTCGCGATCCTGATCATGGTCCTTCCGATCTAGCGCCGATCGGACGGCGCCTCCATGTTCAGCACACGTATAGCTCGATGATGATCTCTGCCTTCTTGATCCAGCAAGAGGGAGCAGAGAAGTAGATGAGTTCTCCTCCATCACAACGGCATGGTGGTGGTGGTGGAGCTATCCCGACAGGGCTTCGCCCAGCATAACCGAGACGATCTAGTGGAGAATAGATCTAGAGGAAGAAGAGGGCAACACGTGGCAATTAGGGTTAGATATCCCCTCTCAATACTCTAGTATATAGAGGAGGGAGGGAGGGGAGGAGGCAGCCTTAAACCCTCAAGGTTTGGCCGAAATTGGAGGTGGAGGAGTCCTACTCCAATCCTACTAGGAGTAGGATTCCTTCTCCCACTTTGGAAACCCTTTCCACCTCTTTCACCTTTGGGTTTCTCCACCCCAGCCACATGGGCCTTTAGTGGGGGATTCAGCCAGCCCACCAGGGGCTGGTTTGCCTCCTCCCACATCCCATGTGGTCCCTTGGGTCGAGACACCTCTCCCAATGGTCCCGCGGTACCCTCTCGACACTCCCGGTACACTACCGATGAGCCCGAAACTTTTTCGGTGACCAAAACAGGATTTTCCTATATATTGATATTTACCTCCGGACCATTACAGAGCTCCTCGTGATGTCCAGGATCTCATACGAGACTCCCAACAACCTTCGGTCACCACCATACATAACTCTACTATACCGAAACGTCACCGAACCTTAAGTGTGCAGACCCTGCGGGTTCGAGAACTATGTAGACATGACCGAGACACCTTTACAGTCAATAACCAATAGCGGGACCTGGATTCCCATATTGGCTCTAACATATTCTATGAAGATCTTTATCGGTTAAACCTCTATGTCAAGGATTCAGTTAATCCCGTATGCTGTTCCCTTTGTTCTTCGGTATGTTACTTGCCCGAGATTCGATCATCGATATCTCCCTACCTAGTTAAATCTCGTTACCGACAAGTCTCTTTACTCGTTCTGTAATACAAGATCTTGTGGCTAACACTTAGTCACATTGCTTGCAAGGCTTATTGTGATGTTGTATTACCGAGTGGGCCCTGAGATACCTCTTCGTCACACGGAGTAACAAATCCCAGTCTTGATCCATGCCAACCCAATAGATACCCTCGAAGATACCTGTAGAGCACCTTTATAGTCATCCAGTTATGTTGCGACATTTGATACACATAAGGTACTCCTCCGGTGTCAGTGAGTTGCATGATCTCATGGTCATAGGAATAGATACTTAACATGCAGAAAACTATAGCAATAAACTGACACGATCATATGCTATGTTTATAGTTTGGGTCTTGTCCATCACATCATTCTCTTAATGATGTGATCCCGTTATCAAATGACATCTCATGTCCATGGCTAGGAAACCTTAACCATCTTTGATCAACGAGCTAGTCTATTAGAGGCATACTAGGGACATGGTGTTGTCTATGCATCCACACATATATCTGAGTTTCCGATCAATACAATTCTAGCATGGATAATAAACAATTATCATGAACAAGGAAATATAATAATAACCAATTTATTATTGCCTCTAGGGCATATTTCCAATAGAGTAGTCCACCACAGACCTACGGGTCCATAGCTAGTAGCTAGATGGCTTATTCTCTCTCTTTGATCTTCAAAACCATGTTCTTCATGATCTTCATGGAGATCTATCCAATGTAATACTCTTTTGCGGTGTATTTGTCAAGATCCGATGAATTGTGGGTTTATGTTCAGATTATCCATGAATATTATTTGAGTCCTTTCTGAATTCTTATATGCATGATTTCATATCTTTGCAAGTCTCTTCGAGTTATTGGTTTGGTTTGGCCAACTAGACTGGTAATTCTTGCAATGGGAGAAGTGCTTAGTAGGGGTAGCGAGGCACGTATTGTATTATTGCCATCAAGGGTAACAAGATGGGGTTTTCATCATATTGCTTGAGTTTATCCCTCTACATCATGTCATCTTACCTAATGCGTTACTCTATTTTTCATGAACTTAATACTCTAGATGCAGGCAAGAGTCGGTCAATGTGTGGAGTAATAGTAGTAGATGCAGAATCGTTTCGGTCTACTTGACACAGACGCGATGCTTATATGCATAATCATTGCCTTGGATATCTACATGATTATTCGCTTTTCTATCAATTGCTTGACAGTAATTTGTTTACCCACTGTGATACTTTCCTTCAAGAGAGAAGCCTCTAGTGAAATCTATGGCCCCCGCGTCTACTTTTCCATAATATATTTTGTCACAACCCTAGCTAGATGTCCTAGGAATAGTATTGTGCTTGCATCATGTTTCATTTTGCATTAACATGAACTGGGAAGAAAAGAAACCCCAAGCTAACTTTGAATCAAAACAATTCAAATTTGGTGAAAATTCAACAAATCCAAAATGCCCACTAAAAATGTTCCCTATGTTTGGTAAATTTGGGCATGATTATAACAGGGACCATTCTAATTATTTGAACAATCAAAGTAATTCAAAAATAATGGATAAGGCTCCTGAAATCATTAAATAAAGCACTATCATTATTTTTGTTTTCAAAATATCCTAAAACTTCTTAGTCATGTTTGAAATATTCAAACTTCATTATAGAAAATATATGGGATATTTTATAAAGTCATTTGTACCTGAAAAGAAAATAAACAAATGTCAGAAACTGGAAAACAGAAAGAACTAAAAAGAAAAAAAAAGAAAAGCCCAGGCCAGGCCAGCCCACCTGGCCCATGGCCAGTCATCCCTGTCCTCTCGCCAGGAGGACAGGGGCGTGCGTTTGCCGCGCGCGGGCACACGCCGGCCACCTCCTCCCTGCCTGGCTGCTGGCCTGGAGGGCTGGGAGGGCGCCAGCGCGAGGCCATCGCCATGGCCTCCTTCTCCTCTTCCTCTCCCCCTGCGAGCTCTCCCTCTCGCTCCCTTTCTTCCCTTGCTCCGCCATAGCCGAGCTCTGCTCGAGCTCGCCGCCGTCACGCTAGCCGCCCCCTCGCCTCGCTAGGTAGCCCACGAGAACCGCCGCGACCCCCTCATCCTCCCCGTGACCCCAAAAGATGCCGGGAGCCTCTCTACGCCACGCCATCGCCGTTCCTCCCCGCCGGCCACCAAAGCCCCGCAGTGACATTCTGCCCCGTCCAGACCTCCTCCGACCTCGCCGTCACCTCTGCTGGAACCGCGGTGAGCCGCTGGTGCTCCTCCCCTTCTCCCCCTTCTCTCCCATGCCCCGTAGACGCCGTGCCCCTCTTGCCCGAGCTCCGGCCGCCGCTGCCCTCGATGCCGACGTCGATCCCGACCACCCCAGCCTCTGGTTTGGGGCTAGATCGACGCGCAGTCGAGCATAGGCCCTCCCAGCACTCTCCGCCGTCCATTTGGTCACCGGAGGAGGGATTCCGACCCCTCCGCCATCCCTGACGTCGCCAGCGCCTCAACACCGGCGAGTCAACCTGTTTGACCGACAGGGGTTTGACCCTGTGTCGCTGGCAGGTGGGGCCAGGCCCTGTTAATTAGGTTACTTAAGAAATTAATTAATTAGATCAAGTAAACCTAATCTGACACTGACATGTGGGCCCAGTCTCTGTTAATTAATTAGGATTTAGTTTAATTAGTTAGTTAAGTGTCTGAGTCACTGACATGTGGCCCCCACATGTCATGTTTGACTCTGGCCCGGTCAGCTGACCAGCTGACGTCACAGTGACGTCAGGCTGATGTCAATATTTCATTTTCTAGTTTAAAAATAATTCCAGAAATTATTCAAAAATTCAAAAATTCATATAAATTAATCTGTAAGTCAGATGAAAATAATTTATATATGAAATTTATCAGAAAAATCCAATGAATCCAATGGTGCTATTGTCTTGCATGTTAGAGCAATCTCAATAGGTGAACATTGACATTTGTTAATAGGTTAGTAAATGGAATTTGAAATGAAGAACAATTTTGAACCTATATTCAAATTCATTTCAAATCAACATGAACACTAGTTGCATTAGCTCATCCATACCTGCTATCATGCCATGATCATGCATCATATTGTTGCACTTGCGTGTGTTGATTGATTCTTATCTGCATTGCGGTAGGCCCTACTTCTGAGGATACCCCCGAGTATCCCGACGAAGGTGAGAACCTTACCGCTACCCAGCAAGGCAAGCAACCCCTTTGATCATTCCGATAACATCCTACTCTCTCGCTCCTGCTCTTGTTTATTGCATTAGGACAATCGATCACATGTCAGTCATACATGGTAGATGATCCTATTCTGTTGCATAACCTGACATTGTCACAGTAAATATCTAAACCTTGCAACCTAGCATACCTGGTAGATGCTTGTGCCATGATGTGCTTAGCTTACTTTGCCTGCCATGCTTGCTATGATTAGAGTTGTGTCAGGTCGAATTCATCTGGGTGATGAACTGAGTGAAACAATGTTGCCTGATGTGATGATGTTATGATGAACTCGATTTGGTAAAGGTAGCGATGAGAGGCTATGTAGGAGTACATAGTGGGTTGTCTCATTGGGACCGTTCTTAGGAACTGAGTTCCGTGTTTGTGATCCAAGACTAGTTACTACCACACATTGGGTTCTGGTAACTCGACCCCTCTCAACTTATCATTCGCTTAGTCCTGAGTCCAAGAGTTGCAAGTAGTTTCTGGTGTTTATAGCATGCTGGAGGCCGTGCGTAGCGCTGACCCTAGGGGTGGGTTACGATGCGGTAGGCAGTGGCACGGTGTACCAAGGGTCACCCGAATGGTGGGCTTGGGAACCTTGCGCACATCGTTTGGGGCCGTAGCGGAAACTTCGGCCGGACTTCCGTGCGGGTTCAGTCTCAAATAGGCGATAGCCTGGACTAGAGGTCTTATGTGATTGACGGTCGTGGCCGACTCCCTCGTTGGGCATCCGCTTGAAGGTTGCCGAGGTGCGTGGTTTTATGAGCACACAACGATAAGTGGCGAGAGCGTGTGTGAAGAAGTACACCCCTGCAGGGTATGAAACTATTCGAATAGCCGCGTCCTCGGATATGGACTACTTGGAGAACTTATGCTGTTCATAGATAATCAAATGGATACCCATAAAAATATCAAGACAAGTGTGAGTACCGTGGATGGCACTCTACCAGGAGGGGGAAGTGAATCCATGGTGGTGTATTGTTATGGAGTTAGTGGACTCGTGTGCGATTTATAAAATGTAAACAAAGAGTTAAAATTGAGTAGTGTAGGTTAGCCATGAGTCAAAGCTGGCATTGCTGCATAAACTCCACCACTCCCTGTGTTGATACATGAGCATGAATAGACTAGGTCTGCTTTAAAGACTTGCTGAGTACATTTGTACTCATGTTTGCTTAATAAATGTTGCAGATGAGACCCAGGACCCTTCGGGTGGGTTCTTTCTAGATGTCGACGATGCCGAATAGCTGGTGTCCCAGCTACGACCTTTGCCCTGTGGCGGGCTGTAGAGAGTCAAGCCATGTGCCTTTTTACCCCTTTCATCTGTCTGTACTTAGACAGCTTTATGCTTCCGCTTGGTTTGTATGAACATGTTTGTATGACTTGAGTGTCGGGTCATGTGACCCCTATCTGTAAGAACATATTATGCAAGGCTCATCTGAGCCTCTTAAATAAAAGTCATGTTGTTGTATGGTTATGTTGTGATGCCATGGCTGTATCTATGCATATCGGGCATGTCGTGCATACGTGTGACGTGCAACGGTATGTATGGGATCCGGCACCTAGTTGTGTGCCTTTAGTAGTACTCTTTATGGGAAACTGCCTCTTTGTGTTTCCACCGAGCCATGGTAGCTTGCTACTGCTCCGGACACATTGATTGACCAACATGTATCCTTCTTTGCTGCCGTGTCTGTCCCTTCGGGGAAATGTCTCGCAGTGTAATGGAGTCCCTGTAGCCTGCTATGACTCGTCTATGTGCAGTGATGGTATTTATGTCCCACGGCGTAATGGAGTCCTTGTAGCTTGCTATGACTCGTCTACACACGCTTGAGGCCGACACCTGCATTGCTGGGTTACGTATGCCTGTTTCCGTACAGATGTGCCACTTGGGTTCTATGACTAGTCGTGTCGGCCCGGGTTCTCTGTCGTTTGATTGCCAACGACATGTTCACATACGTGAGCCAAAAGACGCAAACGGTCCCGGCTAAGGTAAGGCTGTAGTGTTGGGAGACGTAGTAGTAAATCAAAATTTTCCTACGTGTCACCAAGATCTATCTATGGAGAAACTAGCAACGAGTGGGGAGAGATTGCATCTTCATACCTTTGAAGATCGCAAAGCGGAAGCGTTACAAGAACGCGGTTGATGGAGGCGTACTCGTAGCGATTCACATCGTGGTGGATTCCGATCTAAGCACCGAACAACAACGCCTCCGCGTTCAACACACGTGCAGCCCGGTGACGTCTCCTACGCCTTGATCCAGAAAGGAGGAAGGAGAGGTTAGGGAAGGGCTCCAACAGCAGCACGATCGCGTGGTGGTGGTGGAGTAGCAAGGTATTCCGGCAGGGCTTCGCCTAAGCGCTGCGGAGGAGGAAGAAGAGAGGTAGGGCTTTGCCGTGAGAGAGAGAGTTCAGATCTGTTCTCAAAAGGCCAAAACCTCAAGTATATATAGGAGGAGGGAGAGGGAGGGATGGCTTGGACTCTCCTCCAAGGAGGAGAGCTTCGGCTGAATCAAAGGGAGAGTCCACCTCCCACAAGGGAGGTGGATCTCCTCCTTTTCAAACTCCTTTGCCCTTATCTCTACTCCTCCAGCCGCATGGGCCTTTCTAGAAGGTCTTGGCCAACCCAATAAGGGATGGCACACCTCCTCTAAGGGCCCACAAAGTCCTATGGTCGTCACACCCCTCCCGGGGGTCCTCCGGCACCCTCCCGGCACTCCCGCTACAATACCGATGAGCCCGAAAACTTTCCGGAGACCAAAACTGGACTTCCTATATATCAATCTTTACCTCCGGACCATTCCGGAGCTCTTCGTGACGTCCTAGATCTCATCTAGGATTCCAAACAACTTTCGGTAATCACGTATACCATTTCCCTATAACCCTAGCGTCATCGAACCTTAAGTGTGTAGACCCTACGGGTTCGGGAGACATGTAGACATGATCGAGACACCTCTCCGATCAATAACCAACAGCGGGATCTGGACACCCATGTTGGCTCCCACATGCTCCACGATGATCTCATCAGATGAACCACAATGTCGGGGATTCAATCAATCCCGTATACAATTCCCTTTGTCTATCGGTATGATACTTGCCCGAGATTCGATCGTCGGTATCTCTATACCTTGTTCAATCTCGTTACCGGCAAGTCTCTTTACTCGTTCCATAATACATCATCCCGTGACTAAATCCTTAGTCACATTGAGCTCATTATGATGATGTCTTACCGAGTGGGCCCAGAGATACCTCTCCGTCACAAGGAGTGACAAATCCCAGTCTCGATTCGTGCCAACCCAACAGACACTTTCGGAGATACCCATAGTGCACCTTTATAGCCACCCAGTTACGTTGTGACGTTTGGCACACCCAAAGCATTCCTACGGTATCCGGGAGTTGCACAATCTCATAGTCTAAGGAAACGATACTTGACATTGAAAAGCCTTAGCAAATGAACTACACGATCTTGTGCTATGCTTTAGGATTGGGTCTTGTCCATCACATCATTCTCCTAATGATGTGATCCCATTATCAACGACATCCAATGTCCATGGCCATGAAATCGTGACCATCTATTGATCAACGAGCTAGTCAACTAGAGGCTCACTAGGGACATGTTGTGGTCTATGTATTCACACATGTATTATGGTTACCGGTTAACACAATTATAGCATGAACAATAGACAATTATCATGAACAAGGAAATACAATAATAACCATTTTATTATTGCCTCTAGGGCATATTTCCAACAGTCTCCCACTTGCACTAGAGTTAATAATCTAGTTAGATTGTGATGAATCGTACACCCATAGCATTCTGGTGTTGATCAGGTTTTGCTCGTGAGAGAGGTTTAGTCAATGGATCTGCGACATTCAGATCCATATGCACTTTACAAATATCTATATCTCCCTCGTGAATGTAATCACGGATGGAGTTGAAGCGACGCTTGATGTGTCTTGTCTTCTTGTGAAACCCGGGCTCCTTCGCAAGGGCAATAGCTCTAGTGTTGTCACAGAATAGAGTCATCGGGCCCGACGCACTTGGAATTACTCCTAGGTCGGTGATGAACTCCTTCATTCAGACTCCTTCCTTTGCTACTTTCGAAGCATCTATGTATTCCGCTTCACATGTAGATGCCGCCACGACGCTTTGCTTGCTACTGCACCAGTTGACCGCCCCTCCGTTCAAAATATACACGTATCCGGTTTGCGACTTGGAGTCGTCCGGATCTGTGTTGAAGCTAGCATCGATGTAACCCTTTACGATGAGCTCTTCGGCACCTCCATATACGAGAAACATGTCCTTTGTCCTTTTCAGGTACTTCAGGATGTTCTTGACCGTTGTCCAGTGTTCCGCTCCGGGATCACTTTGGTACCTCCCTACCAAACTTATGGCAAGGTTCACATCAGGTCTGGTACACAGCATGGCATACATAATAGAGCCTATGGCTGAAGCATAGGGGATGGCACTCATCTCTTCTCTATCCTTTGCTGTGGTAGGGCATTGAGTCGTACTCAATCTCACACCTTGTAACACAGGCAAGAATCCCTTCTTGGACTGATCCATATTGAACTTCTTCAATATCTTTTCAAGGTATGTGCTTTGTGAAAGACCTATGAGGCGTCTCGATCTATCTCTATAGATCTTAATACCTAATATGTAAGCAACTTCTCCTAGGCCCTTCATTGAAAAACACTTATTCAAGTAGGCCTTTACACTTTCCAAGAGTTCTATATCATTTCCCATTATCAGTATGTCATCCCCATATAATACGAGAAATGCTACAGAGCTCCCACTCACTTTCTTGTAAATACAGGGTTCTCCATAAACCTGTACAAACCCAAACGCTTTAATCACTTCATTAAAGCGAATGTTCCAACTCCGAGATGCTTGCACCAGCCCATAGATGGAGCGCTGGAGCTTGCATACCTTGTTAGCATCTTTAGGATCGACAAAACCTTCCGGCTGCATCATATACAGTTCTTCCTTGAGGAAGCTATTAAGGAATGCCGTTTTGACGTCCACTTGTCAGATCTCATAATCATAAAATGCGGCAATTGCTAACATGATTCGGACAGACTTCAGCATCGCTACGGGTGAGAAAGTCTCATCGTAGTCAACTCCTAGAACTTGTCGATAACCCTTAGCGACAGGCCGAGCCTTATAGACGGTCACATTACCATCCGCGTTAGTCTTCTTCTTAAAAATCCATTTATTTTCAATGGCTCGCTTATCATCAGGCAAGTCCACCAAAGTCCATACTTTGTTATCATACATGGATCCTATCTCGGATTTCATGGCTTCAAGCCATTTGTTGGAATCCGGGCCCGCCATCACTTCTTCATAGTTCGAAGGTTCACCGTTGTCTAACAACATGATCTCAAGAACAGGGTTGCCGTACCACTCTGGTGCGGAACGTGTCCTAGTGGACCTTCGACGTTCAATAGTAACTTGATCTGAAGTTTCATGATCATCATCATTACCTTCCTCTCCAGTCGGTGTAGGCTCCACAGAAACAACTTCCTGTGCTGCGCTACTCTCCGGTTCGAGTGGAGGTACAATTACCTCATCAAGTTCTATTTTCCTCCCACTTACTTCTTTCGAGAGAAACTCTTTCTCGAGAAAGGATCCATTCTTGGCAACAAAGACTTTGCCCTCGGATCATAGGTAGAAGGTATACCCAATAGTCTCTTTGGGATATCCTATGAAGACGCACTTTTCCGCTTTGGGTTCGAGCTCTCAGGTTGAAGTTTCTTCACATAAGCATCGCATCCCCAAACTTTTAGAAACGACAGCTTAGGTTTCTTTCCAAACCATAATTCATACGGTGTCGTCTCAACGGATTTTGACGGTGCCCTATTTAAAGTGAATGCGGCAGTCTCTAATGCATATCCCCAAAATGATAGCGGTAAGTCGGTAAGAGACATCATAGATCGTACCATATCTAATAGAGTGCGATTACGATGTTCAGACACACCATTTCACTGAGGTGTGCCAGGCGGCATGAGTTGTGAAACAATTCCACATTTCCTTAGGTGCGTGCCAAACTCGTGACTTAAATATTCTCCGCCACAATCAGATCGTAGGCACTTTATTTTCCTGTCACGTTGATTCTCTACCTCACTCTGAAATTCCTTGAACCTTTCAAAAGTTTTAGACTTATGTTTCATTAAGTAGACATACCCATATCTACTCAAGTCATCAGTGAGGGTGAGAACATAACGGTAGCCACCACGAGCCTCGACACTCATTGGACCGCATGCATCGGTATGTATTATTTCCAACAAGTCAGTTGCTCGCTCCATTGTTCTGGAGAACGGAGTCTTGGTCATCTTGCCCATGAGGCATGGTTCGCACGTGTCAAATGATTCGAAATCAAGAGACTCCAAAAGTCCATCAATATGGAGCTTCTTCATACGTTTGACACCAATATGACCAAGGAGGCAGTGCCACATGTAAGTGGGACTATCGTTATCAACCTTACACCTTTTGGTACTCACACTATGGACATGTGTAACATCACGTTCGAGATTCATCAAAAATAAACCATTGACCAGCGGGGTATGACCATAAAACATTTCTCTCATATAAATAGAACAACCATTATTCTCAGATTTAAATGAGTAGCCATCTCGCATCAAGCGAGATCCAGATACAATGTTCATGCTCAAAGCTGGTACTAAATAACAATTATTAAGGTTTAACACTAATCCCGAAGGTAGATGTAGAGGTAGCGTGCCGACGATGATCACATCGACCTTGGAACCATTCCCGACGCGCATCGTCACCTCGTCCTTTGCCAGCCTCCGCTTATTCTGCAGCTCCTGCTTGGAGTTACAAATGTGAGCAACTGCACCGGTATCAAATACCCAGGAACTACTACGAGCGCTGGTTAGGTACACATCAATAACAAGTATATCACATATACCTTTAATGTTGCCGTCCTTCTTATCCGCTAAGTACTTGGGGCAGTTCCGCTTCCAGTGACCGGTACCCTTGCAGTAAAAGCACTCAGTCTCAGGCTTGGGTCCATGCTTGTTCTTCTTCTTCCCGGCAACTTGCTTACCGGGTGCGGCAATAGCTTTGCCGTCCTTCTTGAAGTTCTTCTTACCCTTGCCTTTCTTGAAACTAGTGGTCTTATTTACCATCAACACTTGATGCTCCTTTCTGATCTCGACCTCTGCTGATTTCAGCATCGAGTACAACTCAGGAATGGACTTCTCCATCCCTTGCATGTTGTAGTTCATCACAAAGCTCTTGTAGCTAGGTGGAAGCGACTGGAGGATTCTGTCAATGACCGAGTCATCCGGGAGATTAACTCCCAGCTGAGTCAAGCGGTTGTGTAGCCCAAACATCTTGAGGATGTGCTCACTGATAGAACTATTCTCCTCCATCTTATAGCTGAAGAACTTGTCGGAGACGTCATATCTCTCGACCTGGGCGTGAGCTTGGAAAACCAGTTTCAGCTCTTGGAACATCTCATATGCTCCGTGTTGCTCAAAACGCTTTTGGAGCCCCGGTTCTAAACTGTAAAGCATGCCACACTGAACAATGGAGTAATCATCGCAGTGAGAATGCCAAGCGTTCGCAACGTCTTGCTCTGCTGGGAGAAGGGGTGGGTCACCTAGTGGTGCATCAAGGACATACAATTTCTTGGAAGCTATGAGGATGATCCTCAAGCCACGGACCTAGTCCGCGTAGTTGCTTCCATCATCTTTCAGCTTGGTTTTCTCTAGGAATGTGTTGAAATTGAGGGTGACATTCGCGTTGGCCATTGGATCTACAATATAGATTGTAAAGATAATTTTAGACTAAGTTCATGATAATTAAGTTCACATAATCAAATTATTTGATGAACTCCCACTTAGATAGACATCTCTCTAGTCATCCAAGTGACACATGATCCATGCAACTAGCCCGTGTCCGATCATCATGTGAGACGGACTAGTCATCCATAGTGAACATCTCCATGTTGATCGTATCTTCCATACGACTCATGTTCGACCTTTCGGTCTTCCGTGTTCCGAGGCCATGTCTATACATGCTAGGCTCGTCAAGTCAACCTAAGTGTATCGCGTGTGTAAATCTGGCTTACACCCGTTGTATGCGAACGTTAGAACCTATCACACCCGATCATCACGTGGTGCTTCAGAACGACGATCCTTAGCAATGGTGCACAGTTAGGGTGAACACTTTTCTTGAAATTTTAGTGAGAGATCATCTTATTTACTACCGTCGTTCTAGGCAAATAAGATGTAAACATGATAAACATCACATGCAATCAATATAGTGACATGATATGGCCATTATCATCTTGCTCCTTTGATCTCCATCTTTGGGGCACCATGATCATCACTGTCACCGGCACGACACCATGATCTCCATCACTGTGTCTTCACGAAGTTGTCTCGCCAACTATCACTTCTACTACTATGGCTAACATTTAGCAATAAAGTAAAGTAATTACATGGCGTTTATGATTGACACGTAGGTCATACAATAAAATAAGACAACTCCTATGGCTCCTACCGGTTGTCATACTCATCGACATGCAAGTCGTGAATCCTATTACAAGAACATGATCAATCTCATATATCACAATGCATCACATCACATCCTTTGGCCATATCACATCACAAGGCATATGCTGCAAAAACAAGTTAGACGTCCTCTAATTTGAAGTTGCAAGTTTTTACGTGGCTGCTATAGGTTACTAGCAAGAATGTTTCTTACCTATGCCAAAACCACAACGCGATATGCCAATTGCTATTTACCCTTCATAAGGGGAGAGACAGACACCCGCTAGCCACCTTATGCAACAAGTGCATGTCAGGCGGTGGAACGAGTCTCACGTAAGCATACGTGTAAAGTCGGTCCGAGCCGCTTCATCCCACAATACTGCCGAATCAAGATAAGACTAGTAGTGGTAAGAAAATTAACAAAATCGACACCCACAACTGCTTTGTGTTCTACTCGTGCATAGATTCTACGCATAGACCTAGCTCATGATGCCACTGTTAGGAGACGTAGTAGTACATCAAAATTTTCCTACGTGTCACCAAGATCTATCTATGGAGAAACCAGCAACGAGTGGGGAGAGATTGCATCTTCATACCTTTGAAGATCGCAAAGCGGAAGCGTTACAAGAACACGGTTGATGGAGTTGTACTCGCAGCGATTCAGATCGCGGTGGATTCCGATCTAAGCACCGAAAAACGGTGCCTCCGCGTTCAACACACGTGCAGCCCGGTGACGTATCCTACGCCTTGATCCAGCAAGGAGGAAGGAGAGGTTAGGGAAGGGCTCCAACAGCAGCACGACCGCGTGGTGGTGGTGGAGTAGCAAGGTATTCCGGCAGGGCTTCGCCTAAGCGCTGCGGAGGAGGAAGAAGAGAGGTAGGGCTTTGCCGTGAGAGAGAGAGTTCAGATCTGTTCTCAAAAGGCCAAAACCTCAAGTATATATAGGAGGAGGGAGAGGGAGGGCTGGCTTGGACTCTCCTCCAAGGAGGAGAGCTTCGGCCGAATCAAAGGGAGAGTCCACCTCCCACAAGGGAGGTGGATCTCCTCCTTTTCAAACTCCTTTGCCCTTATCTCTACTCCTCCAGCCGCATGGACCTTTCTAGAAGGTATTGGCCAGCCCAATAAGGGCTGGCACACCTCCTCTAAGGGCCCACAAAGTCCTATGGTCGTCACACTCCTCCCGGGGGTCCTCCGGCACCCTCCCGGCACTCCCGATACAATACCGATGAGCCCGAAAACTTTCCGGTTACCAAACTAGACTTCCTATATATCAATATTTACCTCTGGACCATTCCGGAGCTCCTCATGACGTCCGGGATCTCATCCGGGACTCTGAACAACTTTCGGTAATCACGCATACCATTTCCCTATAACCCTAGCGTCATCGAACCTTAAGTGTGTAGACCCTACGGGTTCGGGAGACATGTAGACATGACCGAGACACCTCTCCGATCAATAACCAACAACGGGATCTGGATACCCATGTTGGCTCCCACATGCTCCACGATGATCTCATCGGATGAACCACAATGTCGGGGATTCAATCAATCCCGTATACAATTCCCTTTGTCTATCGGTATGATACTTGCCCGAGATTCGATCGTCGGTATCTCTATACCTTGTTCAATCTCGTTACCGGCAAGTCTCTTTACTCGTTCCGTAATACATCATCCCGTGACTAACTCCTTAGTCACATTGAGCTCATTATGATGATGTCTTACCGAGTGGGCCCAGAGATACCTCTCCGTCACACGGAGTGACAAATCCCAGTCTCGATTCGTGCCAACCCAACAGACACTTTCGGAGATACCCATAGTGCACCTTTATAGCCACCCAGTTACGTTGTGATGTTTGGCACACCCAAAGCATTCCTACGGTATCCGGGAGTTGCACAATCTCATGGTCTAAGGAAACGATACTTGACATTGAAAAGCCTTAGCAAACGAACTACACGATCTTGTGCTATGCTTTAGGATTGGGTCTTGTCCATCACATCATTCTCCTAATGATGTGATCCCGTTATCAACAACATCCAATGTCCATGGCCATGAAACCGTGACCATCTATTGATCAACGAGCTAGTCAACTAGAGGCTCACTAGGGACATGTTGTGGTCTATGTATTCACACATGTATTATGGTTTCCAGTTAACACAATTATAGCATGAACAATAGACAATTATCATGAACAAGGAAATACAATAATAACCATTTTATTATTACCTCTAGGGCATATTTCCAACATGCAGCTGTGGAGCTTACCGTGCGTTAGGCCGCAAAGTGATGTGACATGTTACAGTCTAGATTCATATGACTTAGGATCGGGGTCCCGACATATTTTTTGATCTATAAACCAAAAATACCAAAAATACCTTGCTGCAATTTATTTATCTTTTACTTTCCGCACTCGTTTACATCCATCTCTATCAGATCCAATCCTTGCAAATAACCGTGAAGGGATTGACAACCCTTGTATAGCGTTGGGTGCAAGAGTTTGATTGTTTGTGTAGGTGCATCCATTGGTGACTTTCTTGTTCCTCCTACTGGATTGATACCTTGGTTCTCATCAACTGAGGTAAATACTTATCTACTTCGCTGCATCACCCTTTCCTCTTCAAGGGAAAATTAACGCAAGCTAAAGATGTAGCAAGAAGGATTTCTGGCGCCGTTGCCGGGGAGGATACACATCAAGCCTACCAAGTACCCATCACAAACTCATCTCTTACATTTACATGATTTTCCATTTGCCTCTCGTTTTCCTCTCCCCCACTTATAAAACAATTTTCAGAAAATACCAAAAAGATTTGCCTTTTTATTCACCCTTCTTCCGTTCGCCTTTTCATTTGCCTTTTGCTTGCTTGTGTGCTTGATTGTTTGTTTTGTCATGATGTTTGAGAATACCAAGTTGTGTGACTTTTCCAATACTAATAATAATGATTTTATTAGTACTCCGATTGCTCCCGCCACTAGTGCAGAATCTTATGAAATCAATGCTGCTTTGCTTAATCTTGTTATGAAAGAACAATTTTCTGGACTTCCTAGTGAAGATGCCGCATCCCATCTAAATACTTCCGTTGAGTTGTGTGATATGCAAAAGAAGAAATATGTGGATAATGATATTGTGAAATTGAAGCTATTTACGTTCTCACTACGAGATCGTGCTAAAACCTTGTTTACAACTTTGCCTAAAAATTGTATTGATTCATGGAATAAGTGTAAAGATGCTTTTATCTCCAAGTACTTTCCACCTGCTAAGATCATCTCCCTTAGGAACGATATAATGAATTTTAAGCAACTTGATCATGAGCATGTTGCACAATCTTGGGAGAGGATGAAATTAATGATTAGGAATTGTCCCGCACATGGTTTGCCTTTATGGATGATTATACAAATTTTCTATGCGGGGTTGAATTTTGCATCTATGATTCTTTTAGATTCCGCCGCAGGTGGTACTTGTATGGAAATCACTTTAGGAAAAGCTACCAAACTCCTAGATAATATTATGACAAACTACTCTCAATGGCATACCGAAAGATCTCATACTAGTAAAAAAGTGCATGCTATTGAATAAATAAATACTGTGAGTGAAAGGATGGATGAATTGATCAAATTGTTTTCTAGTAAGAATGCTCCTATTTATCCCAATGATATTCCTTTGTCTTCTTTGATTGGAAATAATAATGAATCAATGGATGTGAATTTTGTTGGTGGGAACAATTTTGGTAATAACGCGTATAGAGGTAATTTCAACCCTAGGCCATTTTCTAGTAATTCCTCTAATAATAATGGTAATTCCTACAAAAATTCTTATGGAAATTATAATAATATTCCCTCTGATCTTTAGAATATTGTTAAAGAATTTATTGGTTCACAAAAGATTTTCAATGCTACTATTGAAGAAAAAGTGCTCAAGATTGATGATTTGGCTAGGAGCATTGATAGAATTTCGCTTGAGATTGATTCATTGAAAGTTAGATCTACTCCACCCAAGAATGATATTAATGAATCTCTAAAATCTATGAGAATTTCTATTGATGAAAGTAAGGAAAGAACCGCTAGAATTCGTACTAAGCGCGAGTGGCTTGAAAAAGTGTGTTCTCGTGATAATAATGATGAAGATCTTAAAGTGATTGATGTGACTCCTATTGAATCTTTGTTTTGAAATATAAATCTTGATAAGGATGGGACTGGAGATAAGTCAACTTTATTTAAAAGGTATCCTAATGATTCGGAGTCTATAGATCTTTATGCTAAGATTGATAAAAGTGGGGTGGAAGAGGTCAAAACTTTAAATAACAATGAACCCACTCTTTTGGGTTTCAAGGACTTTAATTATGATAGTTGCTCTTTGATTGATTGTATTTCCTTGTTACAATCCATGATGAATTCTCCACATGCTTATAATCAAAATAAGGCTTTTACTAAACATATCGTTGATGTTATGATGAAATATTTTGAAGAAAAACTTGAGTTAGAAGTTTCTATCCCTAGGAAGATTCATGATGAGTGGGAACCTACTATTAAGATTCAAATTAAAGATTACGAGTGCCATGCTTTGTGTGATTTGGGTGCTAGTGTTTCCACGATTCCGAAAACTTTATGTGATGTGCTAGGATTCCATGATCTTGATGATTGCTCTTTAAATTTGCATCTTGCGGATTCCACTATTAAGAAACCTATGGGAAGGATTAATGATGTTCTTATTGTTGAAAATAGGAATTATGTGCCCGTAGATTTTATTGTTCTTGATATAGATTGCAATCCTACATGTCCTATTATTCTTGGTAGACCTTTGCTTAGAACGATTGGTGCAATTATTGACATGAAAGAAGGAAAGGTTAGATTTGAATTTACATTAAGGAAAGGCATGGAACACTTTCCTAAAAATAAAATAAGATTGCTTATGAATCTATTATTAGAGCTACTTTTGGATTGCATACCAAAGATGACAATACCTAGATCTATTGCGTTTTGCCTAGCTAGGGGCGTTAAACAATAGCGCTTGTTGGGAGGCAACCCAATTTTATTTTTGTGTTCTGATTTTTTGATTCTGTTTTGGAGAGTTTTCCCACATTATTACTTCCATAGTAATTGTGTTTTGGTGTTTTAATTAGTGTTTGATCCAATTAAAACCTTTGGGGTGATCTATGGTGGTTGTTGATTTGATCTTGCTGAAAAACAGAAACTTTTGCGCTCAGTCCAGGAATTTTCTAAATTTTTAAGAGCGTGGAATGAGTAAATGTTTTACACAAGATTGACATATAAATTTCCAGGTTGTACTAATTGTTCAGAATTTTTTGAGTTACAGAAGTATACGAAGTTTTTAGATTGCTACAGACTGTTCTATTTTTGACAGATTCTGTTTTCTTTGAGTTGTTTACCTATTTTGATGAATCTATGGGTTGTATCGTGGGGTATGAACCATGGAGAAGTTATAATATATCAGGTATTACACCAATATAAATAAAGAATGAGTTCACAACAGTACCTAAAGTGGTGATTTATTTTCTTATACTAACGGATCTCATGAGTTTTCTGTTGTGAAGTTTTCAAGTTTTGGGTAAAGATTTGATGGACTATGGAATAAGGAGTAGCAAAAGCCTAAGATTGGGGATTCCTAAGGCACCCCAAGTCATATTCAAGGATGCCAAATAGCCTAATCTTGGGGATGCCCCGGAAGGCATCCCCTCTTTCGTCTTCAATCCATCGGTAAATTTACTTGAGGCTATATTTTTATTCACCACATGATATGTGTTTTGCTTGGAGAGTCTTGCATGATATGAGTCTTTGATTTTTAGTTTGCCACAATCATCCTTGATGCACACATATTTTGATAGAGACACGTGTTAATCGTGAATTTATTAGAATACTCTATGGGCTTCACTTATATATTTTGAGATAGGCAATTTTGCTCTATGTGCTTCACTTATATTTTTTAGAGCACGTCGGTGTTTGTGTTTTATAGAAATAATTGAACTCTCTTACCTCACTTATATTATTTTGAAAGTCTTTAAACATCATGGTAATTGGTATATGTTATGAATTTAGTCCTAATATGATAGGCATCCAAGAGGGATATAATAAAACTTCCATATTAAGTGCATTAAGTATCTTTGAGAAGTTTGATTCCTTGCATAAAGTTTTGAGATATAAAGATGGTAATGTTAAAAGTCATGTTAGGAAGTAATTGTGATTTGATAAAAATAATTGTGTAAAGGTTTGTGATTCCCGTAGAATGCACGTGTGGTGAACCGTTATGTAAGGAAGTCGAAGCATGATTTGCTTATAGAATGTCGATCTTTGTGTGAGGGTCAGGAGCGCACGATGGTTAACTCCTATCAAACTCTCCCCTAGGAGCATGCATCTAATACTTTGCTTCAATGACTAATAGAATTTTGCAATAAGTATGTGAGTTCTTTATGACTAATGTTGAGTCCATGGATTATACACACTCTCACCCTTCCACCTTTGCTAGTATCTCTAGTACCGTGCAAATTTCGCCGGTACAATAAACCCACCTTCCTCAAAACAGACACCAAATATCTTTCCTAAAAACAGCCACCAAATATCTTTCCTCAAAACAGCCACCATACCTACCTATTATGGCATTTCCATAGCCATTTCGAGATATATTGCCATGCAACTTCCACCGTTTCCTTTTATCATGACTTGCACCATCACTTTCATATTGCATATAGAGTCATATTTTGTTCTAGGTATCGAGTTGTAAGTAAATAAAAGTGTGATGACTATCATTATTAGAGCATGTCCAATGTGAGGAAGGGATGATGGAAGCTATGATTCCCTTGTTGGGGAACGTCGCATGGGAAACAAAATTTTTCCTACGCACACGCAAACCTATCCATGGTGATGAGCATCTACGAGAGGGAGAGTGGATCTACATACCCTTATAGATCGCTAAGCGGGAAGCGTTAAGAAACGCGGTTGGTGTAGTCGAACATCTTCGCGATCCAAATTGCCGAGCGTCCCGCGATCTCATCACGATTCGTCCCGCGATCCAATCACGATCCGTCCCGTGAACTCATCACGATCCGTCCCGCGATCTCATCACGATCCGTCTCACGATCTTGATCACGATCTGTCCTGCGAACTCATCATGATCCGTTCCGCGATCTCATCACGAACTGTCTCGCGATCTCGATCACGGTCCTTCCGATCTAGCGCCAAACGGACGGCACCTCCGCGTTCAGCACACGTGCAGCTTGATGACGACCTCCACCGTCTCGATCCAGCGAGAGGAGGTGGAGAGGAGAGAGAGTTCACTGGCAGCGTGACGGCGCTCCGGTGATGGTGGTGGAGTGATTCCGGCAGGGCTTCGCCTAAGCGCTGCGGAAAACCGATCTAGAGGAGAAACTGTGCACCGGTGAAACGGGTAGCACGTGGCCGGAAATTCTGTCCAAAAACCACCCAATACACTAGTATATATAGGAGGAGAGGAGAGGAGAGGCAGCCAAGGCCTTTGGGTCGGCCGAAATAGGAGGTGGGAGCAATCCTACTTCACCTCCAATCCTAGTTGGAGTAGGATTGCCTCCTATTGGCTGATTTTCCACTTTTTGCTTTAGGACTTTCTCTCCTGCGCCATGGGCCTTTGTGGCTGATTTCCCAGCCCACTAAGGGATGGTTATTATTCTCCCACAGACCATGGACCTCTTGGGGTCGAAATACCCCTCCCGGAGGTCCTCCGGTACACTACCGGCACTCCCGGTACAATACCGATACTCCCGGTACACTACCGATGAGCCCGAAACTTTTCCGGAAACCAAACTGGGACTTCCTATATATGAATCTTTACCTCCGGACCATTCCGGAGCTCCTCGTGACGTCCGGGATCTCATCTGGGACTCCGAACAACCTTCGGTCACCACCATACATAACTCTACACTACCGAAACGTCACCGAACCTTAAGTGTGCAGACCCTGCGGGTTCGAGAACTATGTAGACATGACCGAGACACCTCTACGGTCAATAACCAATGGCGGGACCTAGACGTCCACATTGGTTCCTACATATTCTACGAAGATCTTTATCGGTCGAACCTCTATGTCAAGGATTCAGTTAATCCCGTATAACGTTCCCTTTGTTCTTCGGTATGTTACTTGCCCGAGATTCGATCGTCGGTATCTCCATACCTAGTTCAACCTCGTTACTGGCAAGTCTCTTTACTCGTTCCGTAACACAAGATCCCGCAACTAACAATTAGTCACATTGCTTGCAAGGCTTATTGTGATGTTGCATTACCGAGTGGGCCCCGAGATACCTCTCCGTCACACGGAGTAACAAATCCCAGTCTCGATCCATGCCAACTCAACAGACACCATCGGAGATACCTGTAGAGCACCTTTATAGTCACCCAGTTACGTTGCGACGTTTGATACACACAAGGCACTCCTCTGATATCCGTGAGTTGCATGATCTCATGGTCATAGGAACATATACTTGACATGCAGAAAACAGTAGCAATAAACTGACACGATCATATGCTATGTTTGTAGTTTGGGTCTTATCCATCACATCATTCTCCTAATGATGTGATCCCGTTATCAAATGACATCTCATGTCCATGGCTAGGAAAACTTAACCATCCTTTGATCAACGAGCTAGTCCATTAGAGGCATACTAGGGACATGGTTTTGTCTATGTATCCACACATGCATTTAAGTCCCCGATCAATACAATTATAGCATGGATAATAAACGATTATCATGAACAAGGAAATATGATAATAACTAATTTATTATTGCCTCTAGGGCATATTTCCAACATCCCTCACAAGTGGGGATGAGATTCCGGACTTTATGAAAAAAAAGAGGCCAACGAAGCCCAAATAAAAAAAAGAGGCCTTAGATGCCCACCAAAAAAATGAGGGAAAAGGGAGAAGGGAAATTGCTACTATCTTTTTCCAAACTTGTGCTTCAAAGTAGCACCATGATCTTCATGATAGAGAGTCTCCTATTTTGTCACTTTCATATAACAAGTGGAATTTTTCTTCATGATGCATGTCCACTTAGTTTCTTTTTGAGCTTTCATACACTTATAGCTCTAGTGCATCCGTTGCGTGGCAATCCATACTCACTCACATTGATATCTATTAATGGGCATCTCCATCGCCCGTTGATATGCCTAGTCGATGTGAGACTATCTTCTCCTTTTCCTTGACAACCTCCACCATATTCTATTCCACCTATAGTGCTATATCCATGGCTCACGCTCATGTATTGCGTGAGAGTTGAAATGGTTTGAGAACATAATAGGTGTGAAACAATTGCTTGACTTGTCATCGGGGTTGTGCATGATATAAATACTTTGTGTGGGGAAGATGGAGCATAGCTAGACCATATGATATTATAGGGATAACTTTCTTTTGTCATTATATTTTGAAGAGATACAATTGCTTTGCTAGTATGCTTGAAATATTATTGTTTTTGTGTCAATATTGAGATTTTGTTTTGAGTCTTATGGATCTGAATATTCATGCCACAATAGAGAATATTACATGGATAAATATGTTAGGTAGCACTCCACATCAAAAATTCTGTTTTTATCATTTACCTACTCGAGGACGAGAAGGAATTAAGCTTGGGGATGCTGATACATCTCCAATGTATCTATAATTTTTAATGATGGCATGCTATTATATTATCTGCTTTGGATGTTTTATATGCATTAATATGCTATTTTATATTATTTTTGGGACTAACCTATTAATCTAGAGCCTAGTGCCAGTTTCTGTTTTTTCCTTGTTTTTGAGTATTGTAGATATGGAATATTAAACGGAGTGAAAATGGAATAAAATCTTCGAAATGATTTTTCTGGAAGGAAAGAGATCTACCAGACTTGGAGTGCACGGCAGGGCATCTGCCAGGAGCTCACAAGTCAGGGAGGCGCGACCACCCCCGTGGCCGCGCCTGGCAGGCTTGCCACCTCCTGGCAGGTCTTGTAACCCTATTCTTCGTCCTATAAATACCCAAATATCCCCCCAACACCAAAAAGAGCCACACAAATACTTTTCTGCCGGTAGAAGCCTCCATTCCCGAGAGATCCAATCTTGGAGCCTTTTCTGGTAATCTGCCGGAGGGGGATCCAATCACGGAGGGCATCTACATCAACTCCATTACCCCTCCAATGATGCGTGAGTAGTCCACCACAGACCTATGGGTCGATAGCCAGTACCTAGATGATTTGTTCTCTCTCTTTGATCTTCAAAACGATGTTCTTCATGATCTTCATGGAGATCTATCCAATGTAATACTCTTTTGCGGTGTGTTTGTCAAGATCCGATGAATTGTGGGTTTATGTTTAGATTATCCATGAATCTTATTTGAGTCTTTTCTGAATTTTATATGCATGATTTAATATCTTTGCAAGTCTCTTCGAGTTATTGGTTTGGTTTGGACAACTAGATTGGTAATTCTTGCAATGGGAGAAGTGCTTAGTTTTGGGTTCAATCTTGCGGTGTCCTCACCCAATGACAAAGTAGGGGAAACGAGGCACGTATTGTATTGTTGCCATCAAGGGTAACAAGATGGGGTTTTCATCATATTGCTTGAGTTTATCCCTCTACATCATGTCATCTTACCTAATGCGTTACTCTGTTCTTCATGAACTTAATACTCTAGATGCAGGCAGGAGTCGCTCGATGTGTGGAGTAATAGTAGTAGATGCAGAATTGTTTCGGTCTACTTGACACGGACGTGATGCTTATATGCATAATAACTGCCTTGGATATCTACATGATTATTCGCTTTTCGATCAATTGCTTGACAGTAATTTGTTTACCCACCGTGATACTTTCCTTCAAGAGAGAAACCTCTAGTGAAATCTATGGACCCCGGGTCTACTTTCCATAATATATTTTCAGATCTATAAACCAAAAATACCTTGCTGCAATTTATTTATCTTTTACTTTCCACATTCGTTTACATCCATCTCCATCAGATCTAGTCCTTGCGAATAACCGTGAAGGGATTGACAACCCCTTTATAGCGTTGGGTGCAAGAGTTTGATTGTTTGTGTAGGTGCATCCATTGGTGACTTGCTTATTCCTCCTACTGGATTGATACCTTGGTTCTCATCAACCGAGGGGAATACTTATCTACTTCGCTGGATCACCCTTTCCTCTTCAAGGGAAATCAACGCAAGCTCAAGATGTAGCAAGAAGGTATTCCTCCGGTGTCAGTGAGTTGCATGATCTCATGGTCATAGGAACAGATACTTGACATGCAGAAAACTATAGCAATAAACTGACACGATCATATTCTATGTTTATAGTTTGGGTCTTGTCCATCACATCATTCTCCTAATGATGTGATCCCGTTATCAAATGACATCTCATGTGTATGGTCAGGAAACCTTGACCATCTTTGATCAACAAACTAGTTAACTAGAGTCATACTAGGGACGCAGTGTTGTCTATGTACCCACACATGTATTTGAGTTTCCAATCAATACAATTATAGCATGGATAATAAATTATTATCATGAACAAGGAAATATAATAATAACCAATTTATTATTGCCTCTGGGGCATATTTCCAACACAAGTGACTTGCTGGAAATCATACATACTGATGTGTGCCGTCCAATGAGTGTGGAGGCACGCGGTGGATATCGTTATTTTTTTACCTTCACTGATGATTTGAGTAGATATGGGTATATTTACTTAATGAAACACAAGTCTGAAACATTCGAAAAGTTCAGGCAATTTCAGAGTGAAGTAGAGAATCATCGTAACAAGAAGATTAAATTTGTGCGATCTGATCGTGGTGGAGAATATCTGACTTATGAGTCCGGCATGCATTTGAAACAATGTGGAATCATTTCACAGCTTACGCCACCTGGGACACCACAACGTGACGGTGTGTCCAAGTGTCTTAATCGTACTCTATTGGATATGGTGCGATCTATGATGTCTCTCACTGATCTGCCACTATCATTTTGGGGATATGCATTAGAGACAACCACATTAACTTTAAATAGGGCACCATCAAAGTCCGTTGAGACGACACCATATGAATTATGGTTTGGCAAGAAACCTAAGTTGTAGTTTCTTAAATTTTGGGGCTACGACACTTATGTGAAAAAGGCTTCAACCTGATAAGCTCGAACCCAAAGCGGACAAGTGTGTCTTCATAGGATACCCCAAGGAAATAGTTGTGTCTACCCTCTATCTCAGATATGAGGGCAAAGTGTTTGTTGCTAAAAACGGGTCCTTTCTCGAGAAAGAGTTTCTCTCGAAAGAATTGAGTGAGAGGATGTAGGATCGAAAGTAGGTCTAGAGGGGGGGGGGGGTGATTAGACTACTTGACCAAATAAAAATCTATTTTTTCCCAATTTTAAGTGTTGGCAGATTTTAGCATTCATGTCAAGTCAAGCACACCCTACACATGCATGTCTACAAGTATAGAAGCGGAAAGTAAAGACAAGCATGAGTAGTTAAGGAAGGGTAGGAAGATCAAACACAGTTTGGAGAAACGATGATTTTTCCCGTGGTTCCAATAGGTGGTGCTATCGTACGTCCACGTTTATGGAGGCTTCAACCCACGGAGGTTAACGGCCGCGAGAGTCCATGGAGGGCTCTACCCATGAAGGGTTCCATGAAGAAGCAACCTTGACTATACCATGATGGCCTACGCCCATGGAGGACTAGCCTAACTTGGGGTAGATCTTCACGAAGTAGGCGATCTCCTTGCCCTTACATACTTCTTGGTTCACTCCACAACACGAAGTAGGAGGCTCCCAAGAGACACCTACCAATCTAGGAGGCACCACCCTCCAAAAGGTAATAAACTCGATAATGTCGATGAGCTCCTTGCTCTTGTGCTTCAAGATGATAGACTCCTCAACACATAATCATTCTCTCACAGATTTGGCTTTGGTGTAAGAGATTGATTGGGTGGAAAGCAACTTGGGGAGGCTAGAGATCAAGATTCATATGGTTGGAATGGATTGGCATGACCTAAACACATGAGTAGGTGGCTCTCCGTCAGAAAATCAGTTGGTATGAATGGGGATCTATTATGAGTGCTTATCTTTCGAGTAGGTGGTGGTGGAGGGGTATATATAGGCATCTCCAAAAATCCAACCGTTACACCTTAAGTGACCAACTTGGTGACACCGATGTGTGAATCTCGGTGGTACCGAAGTGACCAAAAGGTGACAACTTTAAAATCTCGGTGAGACCGATATATAAATCTTGGTTTTACCAATTAGGTGACCAATGGTTAGATTGCACAACTCGGTGACGCCGATCCAACAAACTAAGTGGGACCAATTTTGTGAATCGAGGTAACAGAAAGTTGGCAACCCAAACTCGATGGCACCGAAACAGAATCGGTTGCACCAAACGACTAGGGTTTGGCAAAGGTCTGTCTGAGTTTGGGAATCGGCGGCACCGAGTGGGAATTGTTGGTTGCACCGATTTTGAATATGTGGCTTTGGACAGACTTTTGTGGAAGAGCTTGTGGGTGTCTTTGGTGACTATCACTTGTGCATGTATGAGCATTTTGTTCACCAACAGTACCTTACCCCCTTTTAATAGTATTGGCTTTCCTATGGACTCAAAGTGATGTCTCACAAAGTAAAATGCAGAGTCCTCTTCCTTGAAGCGTTGCCAATCCATTTCCTTGCATCTTGGGGTATTCCACAATCCTTTTGCCATCCTTATCATTGAACTTTTCCTGGAATATGCTTAGTGGAAACATTAGTTCAATGACATATATGTTGTTATTAATTACCAAATCCACCAAGGGAGAAAATGTGCTTTCAGAGGAAGCTAATGACGATGTTCGTGAACCTTCAGATCAAGTTACTACTGAACATCATAGGCCGACAAGGAATCGTATTTCCCCTGAGTGGTAGGACAATCCTCTCTTGGAGGTCATGTTGTTGGACAATAGTGAACCTACGAACTATGAGGAAGCGATGGCTGGTCCTGAATTCCAACAAATGGCTTGAGGCCATGAAATCCGAGATAGTTTCCATGTATGAGAACAAAGTATGGACTTTGGAGGACTTCCATATGATCGAAAGGCCATAGATAATAAATGGATATTTAAGAAAAAGATAGACGTGGACGATAATGTCACCGTCTATAAAGCTCGACTTGTTGCAAAAGGTTTTTCACAAGTTCAAGGAGTTGACTACAATGAGACTTGCTTAAGTCCGTCAGGATCATGTTAGCAATAGCTGCATTTTTCGATTACGAGATCTGGCAGATGGATGTCAAAAGAGCGTTCCTTAATGGTTTCCTTAAGGAAGAGTTGTATATGATGCAACCAGAAGGTTTTGTCAATCCTAGAAATGCTAACAAAGTGTGCAAGATCCAGCGATCCATTTATGGACTGGTGAAGGCATCTTGGAGTTGGAATCTTTGCTTTGATGAAGTGATCAAACCGTTCGGGTTTATACAAGTTTATGGAGAAGCTTGTATTTACAAGAAAGTGAGTGGGAGCTCTATAGTGTTTCTAATATTATATGTGGATGACATATTGCTGATTGGAAACAATATGGAACTTTTAGAAAGCATGAAGATATATTTGAATAAGAGTTTTTCAATGAAACACCTCGGAGAAGCTGCTTGCATATTAGGCATCAAGATCTATAGAGATAGATCGAGACGCTTAATAGGACTTTCACAAAGCACATATCTTGATAAGGTTTTGAAGAAGTTCAAAGTGGATCAATCCAAGAAGGGGTTCTTGCATGTCTTACAAGGTGTGAAGTTGAGTAAGACTCAATGCCTGGCAACTACGGAGGATACAGAAAAGACGAGTGTCATCCCCTATGCTTCAGCCATAGGCTCTATTATGTATGCGATGATGTGCACAAGACCATATGTTAGCATTGCCATAAGTATGGCAGGGAGGTTTCAAAGTGATCCAGGAATGGAACACTGGACATCGGTCAAAAATATCCTTAAGTACCTGAAAAGGACTAAGGCCATGTTTCTCGTTTATGGAGGTGATCAAGATCTCATCGTAAAGGGTTACATCGATGCAAGCTTTGACATAGATCCAGATGACTCCAAGTCTCAAACCGGATACACATTTGTTCTGAATGGTGAAGCGGTAAGCTGGTGCAGTTCCAAGCAAAGCATGGTAGTAGATTCTACATGTGAAGCAGAGTACATAACTCCTTTGGAAGCGGCGAAGGAAGGTGTCTGGATGAAGCAGTTCATGACGGATCTTGGAGTTGTGCCTAGTGCACTGGACTCAATGACCCTCTTCTGTGACAACAATGGCGCCAGTGCTCAAGCCATGGAGCCCAGATTTTCACAAAAGGACTATACACATAAAGCGCCGTTTCAATTCCATCTGCGATTACATCAAGCAGGAGGACATAAACATTTACAAAGTACACACGGATCTGAATGTTGCAGACCCATTGACTAAACCTCTTCCATGGGCAAAACATGATCAACACCAGAACTCAATGGGTGTTAGATTTATTACAATGTAAATCACATGGTGATGTGAGCCATATTTTGACTCTAGTGCAAGTCGGAGATATTGGAAATGTGCCCTAGAGGCAATATTAAAGTGGTTATTATTATATTTCTTTGTTCATGATAACCGTTTATTATCCATGCTAAAATTGTATAGACCGTAAACTCATATACATGTGTGGATATATAGACAAACACTATGTCCCTAGTGAGCCTCTAGTTGAGTAGTTCGTTGATCAAAGATGGTCAAGGTTTCCTGACCATAGACATGAGTTTTCATTTTATAACGGGATCACATCATTAGGAGAATGATGTGATGGACAAGTGTAAGCATAACATATGATCGTGTTAGTTTATTGCTACTGCTTTATCCATGTCAAGTATCTGTTCCTACGACCATGAGATGACGCAACTCCCTGACACCATAGGAATGCCTTGTGTGTATCAAACGTCACAATGTAACTAGGTGGCTATAAAGGTGATCTACAGGTATCTCCAAGGGTGTCTGTTGGGTTGGCATGGATCAAGACTGGGATTTGTCACTCTGTATGACGGAGAGGTATCTTTGGGCCCACTCGGTAACACATCATCACAAGAAGCTTGCAAGAAATGTGACTAAGGAGTTAGTCACATGACCTTGTGTTACTAAACGAGTAAAGAGACTTGCCGGTAATGAGATTGAACTAGGTATGGTGATATCGATGATCGAATCTCGGGCAAGTAATATACCGATGGACAAAGGGAACTGCATACGGGATTGTCTGAATCCTTGACATCGTGGTTTGACCGATAGAGATCTTCGTAGAATATGTAGGAACCAATATGGGAATCTAGGTCCCTCTATTGGTTATTGACTGTGGAGTTGTCTCGGTCATGTCTACATAGTTCTCGAACCCGCAGGGTCTGCACACTTAACGTTCGGTGTCGATTTGGTATTATTGAGTTAAGTATGTTGGTGACCGAAGGTAGTTCGGAGTCCTGGATGGGATCCCGGATATGACGAGGATATCCAGAATGGTCTGGAGGTAAATATTGACATATGGTAAGTTCTGTGTTGGTCACCGGAAAAAGTTCGGGCGTCACCGGTAGTGTACATGGAGTGCGAGAAGGGTTTTAGGGGTCCACCAGAAGGGGCCACCAGCCCCAGAGGGGCTACATGGGCTATGAGGGGTGCGCACCAGCCCCTGGTCGGCTGGGAGGACCTCCCCACCTAGGCCCATGCGGCAGGATGGTGGGAGGGCCAACCCTAGGGGTGGCGCCACCCTAACTTGGGTGGCAAGCCACCTCTAGGGCGCCACCCCTCCTCCTCTTGGCCGCCCCCAAGGGGGGAACCCTAGGGTGCAACCACACTCCCCTTCCCCTATATATAATAGAGGGGAGAGGGGAGAGAGGGTAGCCGCACTTGAAGGCTACGATGCAGCCCTCTTCCGCCTCTAGATCAGTTTCTCCACTAGATCGGTTTCGGTAGTGCTTGGCGAAGCCTTGCCAGAACAGCTCCACCACTACCGCCGCCATGCCGTCGTGCTGTCGGAGAACTCATCTACCTCTCCACGCTTGCTTGCTGGATCAAGTAGGCGGAGACGTCATCGAGCTGTACGTGTGCTGAATGCGGAGGTGTTGTCCGTCCGGTGCTAGATCGTGATTGGATCGCAGGACGGATTGCGATTTGGATCGCAAAGACGTTCGACTACATCAACCGCGTTTCTTAACGCTTCCCACTTAGCGATCTACAAGGGTATGTAGATCCACTCTCCTTCTCATAGTTGTTGATCTGCATAGATAGATCTTGGGTGTTTGTAGGATTTTTTTGTTTCCCATGCAATGTTCCCCAATAGAAATAGCTCCGCGAGCTGTTTCATCTGATTATTTAGCTGAGGCGGGTGCTCGGGCGTCTGGAATAGACGCCAAAAGATCTTCTCGGTTGGTTCATCAATGCTTGTGACATAGTGAGTGTAGGCATCCGTGGTGCTCTTAGGCAGGTCCTTGAAGGCCTCTGAGAATGCTAGATTTTTGTAAGATGGGAAAACTGGCTATCACCAAAAACGCAACGAAGTAGGTATGGCTTACCGGTGGTGATTTGGCTCACTTGACTAAGCACTTCATGGTCCGTCGGGGCCTGGGTCTTGACATCCTTGCAGTCCAAGCTCGCCTTGGTGAGCTCGGTGTCCAGCTTCTGCTTCTCTTCGTGAAGGGTGTCATGCTCGGCATAAATCCCCTTGAGGTCCACCTCCACCTCAAGGACCTGGGCAGTGTGCTTCTTGCTGACCTCCTTCGCCTTAGTCAACTCCTTGCTGGCCTACCCCGCCGCAGTCCTATGTTGCTCGGCCTCCTGCCGAGCTATTTGCAGCTCGGACTAGAGCTTTTCAAGCACCATGGAGGAAGCTCCAAGTACATTACAAATATGCTTTAGAGCCTAGCGCCACAACATTCCTTAAGATACAGGTATAGACATACTAATAGTCTTTTAGGATTTACCTTGAGCTTCCTCCATCTGCCTCTTCATCAGCTCCATGTCCTTTCAGACCTATCGACCATGTCGTTCATCTCCTCCAACTCCTTTGAGTTGGATGCTGAAGCCGAGGCCAATTCCTACAAACAAACCAAATGTAGATATTAAAAATTCATCCGACGAGATCAATCCCCTGCTCGGATATTTCTATCTGGCCAGGGTCTTGGGGGTTATTGCTATTGCTTTTGTAATTTTTTGATGACCCCCTCGAGTAATATCATGGAATCTCACTCAGGGTTCGGAGGCTACTATGGTTAGACACTTACAGTCCTCGAACCAATTATTTTTTGTTCTTGGCGCTAAGAGTCACTAGTTACATCTAGTTCTCGGTGACTCTATGCATGTATTAACAAGGAAAACATGAATGAAATTTACCTCAAAACCTTGAAAGATGCCTCGGAAGACCTCCATCATACCAGCCTCTGTTGATGGTTAGTTTTGTAGCACAACACCCATAAGTGTGCGGTGCTCAATACAGATGGAGGAGCCCATTAGTGCCGCCTCCATATCTTCTGTCCACCCCTTGGGTGCATACCTCCAACTGGCAGGGGTGGATGGATTGGATCAACTCGGCTCTCTCCCCTAACAGAGAGGCTACCAATGGGTTAGACGACTGAATGTCTCGGTGGCCGTGGGCGCCGAAGACACTGGTTGCTCTGGCTTCGTTCCTTATATAAAGGGAGGATCCTTCACTAGTAGGTACTCGATGGCCGAGGACTCCACCTCGCCATGGGCACACCAGTGTTGTCCCCCGTGGTCAGCACAGGTGGAGACTACGAAGTCGCTTCCCCCCAGCCATCCTGGGCAGGAGGGGAGGTATGATGCTCCTCAGAGGAGCTACATGAAGGAAGCCCGCTCAATCCCTTATCACTAGGGACCTCCCCTTGGGTCCTGTAAAATGAAAAAATGTGGATTAAAACACATGATGAGAAAGGAGCCACAGTATAAAAATACGATTAAAGCAAATGGCATACCTCCTCGATGGCAGCTTGTTCCTGCGTGCCTCGGATTGCCTGCTCTCCGAAGAGGAGACGACAATATGGGCCTTGTCAGGGGCCTTGCGGGGTGCGATGTCGGAGACCTTTACAAGGCGTTTCCAAACAACGCGGGTTTTGACCCCCACGACATCTTCGAACGCTGCCTCTTCCTCAGTGGAGACAAGGTGCCTTCTCTCTTATCCTCCTCCTCCTCGTCCTTGCCCCTCCCTCTGAGGAGACAACCTTGACATCCTCAGACTTGGAATCCGAGGGGTCTTCAATCTGAAGACTTCCCATCTTCTTCCTCTTTCTCTCAGCTCTCTTTTGGCCTTGGCCGGGCTCTTTAAAGGCGCCTCGTCCAGGAGTGCATGGGGCTCGGGAGTCATGTTGCCTCCAAGCCGGGGATCTAGGCAATTGATATTTGCCATGTAGACCGCCCATTTTTTTGCATACGAAGAGTAATATTTAAGCTATAAACTAAAACACTAAATTGTTAGGATTTGGAACACGAATAGTTACCTCCTTCGGGGTATGTCACTCCGAGTAGACGCGGTCCAACCCATCTTCAGGGAACTCGTTTAGCTTTGGCTTGAAGAGGGACGTCTGCATGTCGTCCATGTTGGTGCGAAAGAAGTGCCAAATTGTTTGCGGGTCCTCGAGCTTGTGGAGCCACATCAGGCTAGCCGTAAGTTGGAGTGGTAGGTTTCCGCGATGCAGCATCACATCGATTACATCCACCAGCTTGACTCTCTTCTTGAGAGTGTGAATTTCCCCCTGAAGAATGGTGATTTCCTATGGGTTGCCCCATTCCAGGTTCTTCATCTGCCAAGACATCAAATTCTTCAGAGTAAGGCTCGTGAAGGGTGGAAGCACGTCCTGGTCCTTGGTGTGAGGCTCGGTGATGTAGAACCAATCTCACTGCCACATCTTCACCATCTCGATGAAGGTTCCCTCCAGCCACTCCGGTTTGTGGAGCTTGGTGATCATAGCACCACCGCACTCAGTGAAATCAGCGCTGCCGCTCTTCAGATTGACACAAAAGGTCTTTAGCCATAAGCGGAAGGGCAGTGACACCCTTAGAAATGCCTCACACACACTGATGAAGGTGGTGAGGTGGAGGATAGAGTTCGGGGCAAGATTGTAGAAATCGAGTCCATAGAAGAAAAAAAATCCCCGTAGGAAGGTGTGTAGGGGGATCCTAGGCCTCTAACGAGGTGGGAAATAAAGATTACTCGCTCCCTGGAATGGGAAGTATGGATATGCTGGTTGGGCTCTGAAATTCTGCATGCCGTGCCATTGGGTATGTACCCCGCTACTTGGAGCTCGATGATGGTGGCGTTGTTGACCTTTGAGGGAACCCACTTCCCTTTAAGATCTGCCTCAACCATTGGGGTGGAAAGCTTTGAGCTTGGTGGAAGGATTGAGGGCGCTGGGAGCTATGGTGGTTTGGGTGCTGGAGCAGGGGGAGAGCATGGGGAAAAGGGTTAGCTAGCCCCGATTCTTTATAGGCTGGTAAAAAGGCAAAGCGCCCCTGATACGTCTCCAACGTATCTATAATTTTTGATGATGGCATGCCATTATATTATCTATTTTGGATGTTTTATAAGCATTAATATGCTATTTTATATTATTTTTGGGACTAACCTACTAATCTAGAGCCAAGTGCCAGTTTTAGTTTTTCCTTGTTTTTGAGTTTTGCAGATATGGAATATTAAACGGAGTCCAAATAGAATAAAACCTTCAGAAGGAATTTTTCTAGAAGGAAACAAGTCATCCAACCTTGGAGTGCACGTCAGGGGAGGAGCCAGGGCGCCACAAGCCTGCTAGGCGCGCCCCCTGGCAGCGCCTAGCAGGCTTGTCGCCTCCTGGCAGGTCTCATGACCCTAATTCTTCTCCTATAAATACTAAAATATTCCCCCAACATCAAAAAGAGACACACCAATACTTTTCCGCTGCCGGAAGCCTCCGTTCCCGAGAGATCCAATCTTGGAGCCTTTTTAGGTAATCTGCTGGAGGGGGTTCTGATCACGTAGGGCATCTACATCAACTCCATTGCCCCTCCGATGATGCGTGAGTAGTCCACCATAGACCTACGGGTCCATAGATAGTAGCTATATGGCTTCTTCTCTCTCTTTAATCTTCAATACAATGTTCTTCATGATCTTCATGGAGATCTATCTGATGTAATCTTCTTTTGTGGTGTGTTTGTCAAGATCTGATGAATTGTGAGTTTATGTTCAGATTATCCATGAATCTTATTTGAATCTCCTTTGAATTCTTATTTGCATGATTTCATATCCTTGCAAGTCTCTTCGAGTTATTGGTTTGGTTTGGCCAACTAGATTGCTAATTCTTGCAATGGGAGAAGTGCTTGGTTTTGGGTTCAATCTTGCGGTGTCCTCACCCAGTGACATAGTAGGGGTAGCGAGGCACGTATTGTATTGTTTCCATCAAGGGTAACAAGATGGGGTTTTCATCATATTGCTTGAGTTTATCCCTCTACATCATGTCATCTTTCTTAATGCGTTACTCTGTTCTTCATGAACTTAATACTCTAGATGCAGGCAGGAGTCAGTCGATGTGTGGAGTAATAGTAGTAGATGCAGAATTGTTTCGGTCTACTTTTCATGGACGTGATGCCTATATGCATGATCATTGCTTTGGATAACCACATGATTATTCGCTTTTCGATCAATTGCTTGGCAGTAATTTGTTTACCCACCATGATAATTGCCTTCAAGAGAGAAGCTTCTAGTGAAACCTATGCCCCCCGGGTCTATTTCCATCATATATTTTCAGATCTATACCTTGATGAAATTTACTTATCTTTTATTTTACGTACTTTTTTACATCTATCTCTATCGGATCTAATCCTTGCAAATAACCGTGAAGGGATTGACAACCCCTTTATAGCGTTGGGTGCAAGAGTTTGATTGTTTGTGTAGGTGCAACCATTGGTTACTTGCTTGTTCCTCCTACTGGATTGATACCTTGGTTCTCAACAACTGAGGTAAATACTTATCTACTTCGCTGCATCACCCTTTCCTCTTCAAGGGAAAACCAACGCAAGCTCAAGAGGTAGCAAGAAGGATTTCTGGTGTCGTTGCCGGGGAGGATACACATCAAGCCTACCATGTACCCATCACAAATTCATCTCTTGCATTTACTTTATTTGCCATTTGCCTCTAATTTTCCTCTCACCCACTTCTAGAACAATTTTAAGAAAATATCAAAAATATTTGCCTTTTTATCCGCCCTTCTTCCGTTCGCCTTTTCGTTGCTATGTTTGCTTGTGTTGCCATGTGCCTTCTATTTTCTTGCATCTTCGCTTGCTCAAATCTATTGATATGGATCCTCATACACTTTCTAATCTTTTCAAAATACCAAATTATGATGAACCAATTGCTATTGAGTTGAGTGCACTTGATTATCTCTATGAAGTTTTGTTTGAAAATCATAAATCTGAAATTTTTGATGAAGTGTTGAAAGAAGAAATTTGTAAGGAGATTCATGATAGTTCCTTGAACAAAAAGCATGATTGCCTTGTTGTTAGTATGAATTCTATGAATATCTATGATGCTAATGATATGCAAAACCACAAGCTTGGGGATGCTATGCTTGATGAATATGATATTTTTTGTTCCCCAAGTTTTGGTGATGACACATATGCTGTAATTGATCATGAAATGAGTAATTTATGTGATAGTTATATTGTGAGATTTCTTCATGATGCTACTGAAAATTATTATGAGGGAGGAACATATGCCTGTAGGAATTGCAATAATATCAAGTTTCCTCTCTATGTGTTCAAAGTTTTGAAGTCATGCTTGTTTTGCCTTCCTATGCTAGTCGATTCTTGTTCCCATAAATTGTTTGCTCACAAAATCCCTATGCATAGGAAGTGGGTTAGACTTAAATGTTCTTGTCATGAGATTCATGATGCTATCTTGAATATTCCAATTACTTGTAGCGACCCGACCTGAAAGGTCGAATCTCCGGTGTTTCTGTACCATCCCAAGATCATGCTGGTACACACACGGTACATCAATGTATATATCAAAGTGAAATCACATAGCTTTAATAATCGAAAATCTCATATCGAGTCCTTTATTACAATAAGAATTACAATAAAGTGGCTGAAGGCCAACTCATGAGAATAACTAATCTTGCGGAAGCTTCAAAGGTAGTTGAGTCCATCTGACTCCAAGGGCATCTCACCGAGCATAGAGCGTATCCTCACTCCTGGTCGGAAAAGTACTCTGCAACATGATACATTGCAGCCATGTAGGTCAGCATATTGAATATGCCGGCAATGTCACAAAAGAGGGGGTAAAGTAATCATCTATTCTATATGCATATATGGCAGGTGGGGTAGTAAATTTTGCATAAAGTCAATTTTTCCTACAACAAGAGGGGGCAAAATATTATTACTACAATGTTGGGTGATTAATGAGAAGGTTCCACCAACCAATTCTCATACCCAAGTTGTCATTAAAAACCCACATCAATACAATTTATTGTGTTGAGAGTTCCAGATAGTTTCAGTTCCTTTGGCTCAAACTGTCCATGACCGTGGACACGGCTAATCGATTAGGTTTGGGTACTCTGCAGAGTTTTGCACACGTTCCCCACAAGATTTGATCGCCTCCATTGGATTTCTCACACTTCAGGGTGTTTGAGAAACGGATGACCAAAACATGGTCTTTTAAAGGGTTTCCCCGAGACTCTGTCGGTGCCCATCCTTTCCTACCGTTCTTCTACATCTCGTAGCACCGCCTGTCTAGGGTCACCACGATATCCAACCAAGCCAGAGCCCATAATGGCTTGTGGCTGTGCAGGTAAGCCTTGGGTCTTGAAGCATCCATCCATCTCTTTGTGCCTGGGTGGACCTTTCCGCATGAATACTAGCACTTCTCCAGCAACATCTAGGCTAACCACTGGTTTCTCCAGGGCGCCGTTCAACCATCATCCACCCAGAGGTATGTTGAAAACTCGGAGTCGTGAAGTCTTTATCATCTTGTAGGTCTTGAAATTATTAACTCAGAACTCTCATGAATCACACAACAAACCCCGTCTACTAATAGCATAGCAAAATTAAATCAACGTTCCCCAGGGCCAATGTGTCAAAGGGTTGAGGGGTGCCTACCACATGATACTACATCAAGTAACCAAGTTTCTAAATTACCTACTTTGCATGCAATTGGGGAGATGGTAGAACTAATGCAATAAAAACATGGGTAAACATGATCAAAGTGACTTGCCTTGTTGACGATCCTCGTACTCAAGTGACTCTAGATAACAAGCTTCGCACTCCGGATGATCTAACGAATCAAACAGAGCACACAATAAGCATACAACTAATAATACAACCCACACAATCAGCAAAATAAAACAATTCTATAGTATCAATCAAGAGAAAGAAGTTCAAAACCAATATTTGTCTCACAAAATTTGTGTGTGTCAAAACTACAAAACAAATAAGACCAATCAACTATTTTTAATAACAAACAATAGTCAACAGAAAAGAAATAAAAAATATATTTAGTAAACAGAATTAAATCCACTAAAACTTTAGTGAAAAGAAATGCTACTAAAATTATAAATTTTTATAAAACACCACTTAATGTAGATACTAGAGTTTCCTATAGTATTTGAGTATGAGACAAAATTATTATTATTATTATCATTATTATAAACAGAACATCACTTAAGAGAAAAGAATTACTAAAATTCTTTATTAGAAGACAAAATTAAATCTCCTAAATGTTTTTGTGAAAAGTAAAACTAAATTGCTTTATAAAACTATACCTAATGGAAAGGAATGAAGATTTCCTATAACAATAAGGTATAAAACTAAACAATTATTTTTATTAACAACAAGTTATTTCACCTAATGTTGAAACAACAGAACCTAAACTAAAAACAAAAGTTAAACTAACTCAGATTCAAACTAAACTAAAATCAAATTAACTAAACTCTATTAAGAACTAAACAGATTCTGTTTTCTAAAACAAAACAGAAAAGAACAAATTTCCTAGTGAACGGATAGGGCTATGTGGCGTGCTGTGATTTGCTGAGGTCGTGAGCGTGCGGGGTGTTTATGGCGGACGACCGAAAACTGACGCGTATCGGTTCGTTTTTATAAGCTTTCTAATCTGGAGCATAGATCCTAGATCTAACGGATGCGGGTGGAGGTGGCGGCTTAGAGAGGAGGGGGTCGGAGTTCCGACAACGTCGACGGTGGCCGGAGGTCGGAGATGCTACGGAAGGGTGCTGCGGTGGTCGAGGGCGGCGTCCGAAATGGTCAGGCGACGACGGCGAAGATACGGCGTCGAATGTCGGCGTCGGAAGGGAGTGGGGGTGAGTGTGGCGACGACCAGGAGCTCAGGGGGTTTCGGGTGGAGTTAGAACTCCGGCGAGGTGGTGTGGTGGCGTTCCGGCGAGTGTAGAGGGGGTAGCGGGGTGGAACGGAGAGCGGCGAGGGCAGGGCTTTATATAGGCCAGGTGCGGGGTCGGGAGAGGGAGAGAGGAGGGAGATTCGGAGAGGAGAGATCTCCGGCGAGGTGGCGCGCATGAGGAAGGAGACGAGCGCACGGATGACGCTGTCAGACAGTGGGTCCCGCGTGTCAGTGAGAGAGAGAGGGCGAGGTTAGCGCGTCGGTTGACCGATCCGGAGGGATCTCGGGGTTTAAAGGCTGTGGGCCGGCCGGTTTTCTAATTAAACGCTTTAAATCAATTTCCTTTTCTATTTTCCAAAGCGTTTAAAACTCTTTAAAGCATTCAATTAATTTCCAAACATAGGGAATATATATATCAAAATGATCAGGGGAATAAATGCTATTTAATGAACATTTTTCCTCTGTCAAAATGAATACTTTAATTTTTTTTCTTCAGAAAATGCCTAATTGATTTTAAATTCTTTTGAGATAAACTTTCAAATAACCCCCTAGTTTTATTGTTCAAATAACTCACCAAGATGCCCCTGGTGTGGAGTGTCATATTACTCCTCTCTTTTTATGAATATTCCAAGGGTTTTCAAATAGGAGGAAACAAGTATAAGAAGAAATTGAAATGGCCTTTCAGAATTCCAAAAGAAACTTCAACAATTTATTTCATTCAAACAAAGTGATGATGCTGCATAGATATATTTCATAACATTCAAAAATGAAATTTTGGGATGTTACATTACTACTTTTTATGTGAGCATCATTGAAATCATCATGCCTAGCTAGGGGCGTTAAACAATAGCGCTTGTTGGGAGGCAACCCAATTTTATTTTTGTGTTCTGTTTTTTGCTTCTGTTTTTGAGTGTTTTCCACATTATTACTTCTATAGTAATTGTGTTTTGGTGTTTTAATTAGTGTTTGAGCCAAGTAAAACCTTTGGGGTGATATATGGTAGTTGTTGATTTGATCTTGCTGAAAAACAGAAACCTTTGCGCTCAGTCTAGGAATTTTCTAATTTTTTCAGAGCATCGAATTGATATGAAATTTTTACAAAATAATTATATATAAATTTCCCAGGTTTTCCTATTTTTCATAATGTTTTGAGTTAGATAATTATACGAAGTTTTCAATTTTCTACGGACTGTTCTGTTTTTGACAGATTCTGTTTCCTTTGAGTTGTTTGCCTATTTTGATGAACCTATGGGTTGTATCATGTGGTATGAGTCATGGAGAAGTTAGATTATAATAGTTATAACACCAATATAAATAAATAATGAGTTCACAACAATACCTAAAGTGGTGATCTATTTTCTTATACTAACGGATCTCACGAGTTTTCTGTTAAGTTTTGTGTTGTGAAGTTTTCAAGTTTTGGGTAAAGATTTGATAGACTATGGAATAAAGAGTTGCAAGAGCCTAATTTTGGGGATGCCCAAGGAACTGCAAGTCATATTAAAGGATGACAAAGAGACTAAGCTTGGGGTTGCCCTGGAAGGCATCCCCTCTTCCGTCTTCAATCCATTGGTAAATTTACTTGAGGCTATATTTTTATTCACCACATGATATGTGTTTTGCTTGGAGTGTCTCGTATGATATGAGTCTTTACTTGTTAGTTTTCCACAATCATCCTTGCTGCACACATCTTTTGAGAGATACACGCTGAATCATGAATTTATTAGAATACTCTATGTCCTTGACTTATAACTTTTGAGTTGGGCAATTTTGCTCTATGTGCTTCACTTATATCTTTTAGAGCACAGTGGTATTTGCTTTTTTATAGAAAGACTTGAACTCTTGTACCTCACTTATATTATTTTGAGAGTTTCTAAAACAGCATGGTAACTGGTCTAGGTTGTGAATTTAGTCCTAATATGATAGGCATCCAAAAGGGATATAATAAAAACTTCCATATTAAGTGCATTGAGTATTGATGAGAAGTTTGATTCCTTGCATAAAGTTTTGAGATATAAAGATGGTAATGTTAAGAGACATGTTAGGAAGTAAATTGTGATTTTGTAAAAATACTTATGTAAAGGTTTGTGATTCCTGTATCATGCACGTATGGTGACCCGTTATGTAAGGAAATCGGAGCATGACTTGTTTATAGATTGTCGACCGTTGTGTGAGGGTCGGGGGCGTGCAATGGTTAACTCCTACCAACCTCCCCCATAGGAGCATGCGTTTAATGCTTTGCTTCAATGACTAATAGACTTTTGCAATAAGTATGTGAGTTCTTTATGACTAATGTTGAGTCCATGGATTGTACGCACTCTCACCCTTCCACTTTTGCTAGCCTTTCTAGTACCGCATAACTTTCGCCAGTACACCATACACCTTCCTCAAAACAGCCACCATATTCCTTCCTCAAAACAGCCACCATATACCTTCCTCAAAACATCCACCATATACTTTCCTCAAAACAGCCACCATACCTACCTATTATGGCATTTCCATAGCCATTCTGAGATATATTCCCATGCAACTTCCACGGTTTCCTTTTATGACATGCACCATCACTTCCATATTGCATATAGAGTCATATTGTGTCATAGGTATGGTGTTGTAATTTTTTTGGAGTTGTAAGTAAATAAAAGTGTGATGATGTTCATTATTAGAGCATGTCCCATGTGAGGAATGGATGATGGAAACTATGATTCCCTCACAAGTGGGGATGAGATTCCGGACTAGAAAAAAAAAATAGAATAAAAGAGGCCAAAGATGCCCACAAAAAATGAAATGAAAAAAGAGAGAAAAGAGAGAAGGGACATTGCTACTACCTTTTTTTCCATACTTGTGCTTCAAAGTAGCACCATGTTCTTCATGATAGAGAGTCTCCTATTTTGTCACTTTCATATAGCTAGTGGAATTTTTCTTCATGATGCACATCCTCTTAGTTTCCTCTTGAGATTTCATACACTTATAGCTCTAGTGCATCCGTTGCATGGCAATCCCTACTCACTCACATTGATATCTATTGATGGGTATCTCCATAGCCCGTTGATACGCCTAGTTGATGTGAGACTATCTTCTCCCTTTCCTTGACAACTTCCACCATATTCTATTCCACCTATAGTGCTATATCCATGGCTCGCGCTCATGTATTGCGTGAGAGTTGAAAAAGTTTGAGACAATGGATGTGAAAACAATTGCTTGAATTTTCATCGGGGTTGTGCATGATATAAATACTTTGTGTGGGGAAGATGGAGCATAGCTAGACCATATGATATTGTAGGGATAACTTTATTTTGCCATTATATTTTGAAGAGATACAATTGCTTTGCTAGTATGCTTAAAATGTTATTGTTTCTATACCAATATTAAGCTTTTGTTTTGAGTCTTACGGATCTGAATATTCATGCCACAATAAAGAATATTACTTGGATAAATATGTTAGGTAGCATTCCACATCAAAAATTCTATTTTTATCATTTACCTACTCGAGGACGAGCAGGAATTAAGCTTGGGATGCTAATATGTCTCCAATGTATCTATAATTTTTTATGATGGCATGCTATTATATTATCTGTTTTGGATGTTTCATAAGCATTAATATGTTATTTTATATTATTTTTGGGACTAACCTATTAATCTAGAGCCAAGTGCCAGTTTCTGTTTTTCCTTGTTTTTGAGTTTTGGAGATATGGAATATTAAACGAAGTCCAAACAGAATAAAACCTTCGGAAGGAATTTTTCTAGAAGGAAACAAGTCATCCAAGCTTGGAGTGCACGTCAGTGGAGGAGCCAAGACGCAACAAGCCTGCTAGGTGCGACCCCCTGGCCGCGCCTAGCATGTTTGTCGCCTCCTGGCAGGTCTCCTGGCCCTAATTCTTCTCCTATAAATACTAAAATATTCCCCCAATATCAAAAAGATCCATGCAAATACTTTTCCGCTTCCAGAAGCCTCCGTTCCCGAGAGATCCAATCTTGGAGCCTTTTGCGGTAATCTGCTAGAGGTTTTTTTGATCACGGAGGGCATCTACATCAACTCCATTTCCCCTCCGATGATGCGTGAGTAGTCCAGCATAGACCTACGGGTTGATAGCTAGTAGCTAGATGGCTTCTTCTCTCTCTTTGATCTTCAATACCATGTTCTTCATGATCTTCATGGATATCTATCCGATGTAATCTTCTTTTGTGGTGTGTTTGTCAAGATCCGATGAATTGTGAATTCATGTTCAGATTATCCATGAATATTATTTGAATCTCCTCTGAATTCTTATTTGCATGATTTCATATCATTGCAAGTCTCTCCGTGTTATTGGTTTGGTTTGGCCAACTAGATTGTTAATTCTTGCAATGGGAGAAGTGCTTGGTTTTGGGTTCAATCTTGCGGTGTCCTCACCTAGTGACATAGTAGGGGTAGAGAGGCACATATTGTATTGTTGCCATCAAGGGTAACAAGATGGGGTTTTCATCATATTGCTTGAGTTTATCCCTCTACATCATGTCATCTTTCTTAATGCGTTACTCCGTTCTTCATGAACTTAATACTCTAGATGCAGGCATGAGTCAGTCAATGTGTGGAGTAATAGTAGTAGATGCAGAATCGTTTTGGTCTACTTGTCATGGACATGATGCCTATATGCATGATCATTGCCTTGGATAACTACATGATTATTCGCTTTTCTATCGATTGCTTGACAATAATTTGTTTACCCACCATGATAATTGCCTTCAAGAGAGAAGCCTCTAGTGAAACCTATGGCCCCCGGGTCTATTTTCCATCATATATTTTCAGATCTATACCTTGCTGCAATTTAGTTTCTTTTACTTTCCGTACTAGTTTACATCTATCTCTATCGGATCTAATCCTTGCAAATAACCGTGAAGGGATTGACAACCCCTTTATAGCGTTGGGTGCAAGAGTTCGATTGTTTGTGTAGGTGCAACCATTGGTTACTTGCTTGGTCCTTCTACTGGATTGATACCTTGGTTCTCAATAACCGAGGGAAATACTTATCTACTTCATTGCATAACCCTTTCCTCTTCAAGGGAAAACCAACGCAAGCTCAAGAGGTAGCAGCCCCCTTGCCCGTGCCATGAAAATTGCTACGTTTTGGCCTATCGTGTCATTGTAGACACATGGGATAAAACAACCGATTAATGATACCCCCCACGGGGCACGATCCCTATTTTGATACGACATGCCAATCAAAGAGCCGCCTCGAACCGCGGTTCGACTAAGCGATAACCGATGCACATGATAACACAAGTATGACGCTTCGGAAAAAGTTGTCAGTGCTTAGCTACTGGGCACACCCATACTACTGGTCCTTAAAACTGAATACACTTTGGATAAGGAGAATTTCGTTTTTCACCACATGACCGGGCTAGTTTCCTCCTTGGTTGAAAGGATAAATGTGAGTTGGTCCTGGATATTTTGAGCAGTTGCTTGGATCCGGATTGTTGAACTTCCCCGTTGAGCTGAAGACTCCAAATCCGAGGAAGATTGTCATCCACGGTGTCGAAGACTAGTTTGGGGGCTACTGACAATGTCCTGGACTAGGGGGTCCGAGCTGAGGGGATCGATAGAAGAGACGTCTAGAGGGGTGGGGGTGAATAGACTACTTGCAAGAATTAAAACCTAACCTTTTCCCAAGTTAATTGGTTGGCATATTTTAGTAATTATGACAAGTCTAATGCACCCTACACATGCTAGTCAACAAATGTGACAACGAAAAGTAAGACAAGCATATGTAAGGGAGTAGAGATAGGAAGATCAAACGCAATTTGGAGACACAAAGATTTTTCCCGTGGTTCCGATTGGTGGCGCTATCGTAAATCCATATTTATGAAGTATTCAACCCACATAGGGTAACGGTCGTGAGAGTCCACGGAGGGCTCCACCCATAAGGGTCCACGAAGTAGCAACCTTGACTATTCCATAACAGCTTCCATCCACGAAGGACTAGCCTCACTATGGGTAGATCTTCACGAAGTAGGCTGATACGTCTCCAATGTATCGATACTTTATGAAGTATTCATTCCATATTCACCTATGTTTACAATAATTTTATATGATTTTGATGAACTTTATATGATTTATTTATAACTAACCCAGATTGACGCTCTTTTTAGCAGAACTACTATGCTGTTGTTTTTTGCAGAAAATGAAAATTCTCGGAATCGTGCGAAACTTTTTGACAATTTTTTTGGAACAAAAGAGTCAATGGACGCTTCGTGGGAGGGCAGAAGAGTCACGAGGTGGCCACCCTCCACCAGGGTGCGCCAGGCCCCCTACCTGTGTCCTGGTGGAGCGTGCTCACCTCGTGGCCCATCTTTGCGTGAAACCAACACTCAAAAATCCTATAAATGTAGAAACCGCCAGAAATAACCCTAGACTTCTTGTTCCATCTCTGCAAGGCCTCCGTATTGACGAAAAACAAATCTGGAGAGAAAAGAGTACCCTGCCAGAGAGGGTAGATCATCTCCGGAGGCCATCTTCATCATCCCTATGGCCTCCATGTTGAGGAGGGAGTAGTCCACCCTCGGGGCTGACGGTTTGTACCAGTAGCTATGTGTTCAACCTCTCTCTCTCGTGTTCTTTAGATGGCATGATCTTGATGCATCATAGGCTTTGTTAATATAGTCGGATCATATGGTGTGTTTACCTCTCCATCTTGTTGTGATGAATTGAGTTTTCCCTTTGAGATTTCGTTATGTTGGATTGGATATTGGATTTGAGAACACTTGATATACGGCTTGCATGTGGATACCCGTGGTGACAATGGGGTGTTCTATTGATTCACTTGATCTATGTCTTAGTACTCAAGTTGTGGATTCTTGCAGTGACATTGGGGTAATATATGTATAGGTGTTGATACACGTTCATGTCCTTGCTTCTATGGTAGAAACTTGGGGCACTCTTTGAGGTTCTTTGTGTTGGATTGAGCATTATGAATATGAAATTGTTTGATGCGTATCGTATAATTAACTCATGTATACTTGCGGTAACATTGGAGTATCTAGGCGACATTAGAGTTGGTTGATGCGTATCATACGGTGTTATTCTAGTACGAACTCTTAGATAGATAGGTCTAATAGGATAACTTGGTTATTTTAGTATGAACTCTTGGATAGATCGATCGGAAAGGATAACTTGGTTATTTTAGTACGAACTCTTAAATAGATCGATCGGAAAGGATAACTTTAAGGTGGTTTCGAACCCTACAAACAATTTCTTCTTATGTTCTCCACTAGATAAGAACTTTGGAGTGATTCTTCGTTGCACGTTGAGGGATGGTTACGTGATCCAATTGTTGTAGTATTGTTGAGAGAATGCACTAGCGAAAGTACGGACCCTAGGTCTTGTTTTCAAGCATTGCAATACCGTTTGTGCTCACTTTTGTTACTTGCTACCTTGCTATTTTTATATTTTCATATACAAAAACCTATATCTATCATCCATATTGCACTTGTATCACCATCTCTTTGCCAAACTAGTGCACCTATATAATTTTCCATTGTATTGGGTGTGTTGGGGACACAAGAGATTTCTTGTATTTGATTGCAGGGTTGTTCGAGAGAAACCATCTTCATCCTACACCTCCCACGGATTGATAAACCTTAGGTCATCCACTTGAGGGAAAATTTCTACTGTCCTACAGAACTCTGCGCTTGGAGGCCTAACACGAGTCTACAAGAAAAAAGTTGTTGTAGTAGACATCATAGGCGATCTCCTTGCCCGTACAAACTTCTTGGTTCAACAAAACAACACGAAGTAGGAGGATCCCAAGCAACACCTAACCAATCTATGAGGCACCACTCTCCAAAAGGTAATAGGCTTGACAATGATGATGAACTCCTTGATCTTGTGCTTCAAGATGATAGACTCCTCAACACTCAATCACTGTCTTACAGATTTGGCTTCGTAGAAGAGATTGATTGGGTGTAAAGCCACTTGGGGAGGCTAGAAATCAAGATCCATATGGTTTGAGTGGATGATCTTGATCTCAACACAAGGGTAGGTGGTTCTCTCTCAAAAATTTGGATATGTGAAGTGTAGAACCACTCTGAGTGCTTCTCTTACGAGGGGGATGTGGTGGAGGGGTATATATTGGCATCTCCAAAAATCCAACCGTTACAACGTTATTGACCAACTCGGTGAAACCGAAGTAAAACTTGGTTGTACCGACTTGTTCAAAACGTGGCAACTTTAGGAATCTTGGTGAGACCGATATATGATTCTCGGTAGTACCAAAATCAGTGATCGAGGGCAGCAACCAAAACTCGGTGTGACCGAAGTATATACTCAGATTTTCCGATTCTATGATGTCAGTCACCAGAGTCGGGGTCACCAAAACTCGGTTGCACCGATGCAAACTCGGTTGTTCAAAAATGCTAGGGTTTGTCTAGGGTTTGTTCTTGGGTGACAAATCTTAAGGTTCCTTCTTGGGTGAAAAAAATGCTAGGGTTCTCGACTTTTCCCTTTGAAGTTTTCTTATTAGATTGAGTCTTTAAGGATTTGAGAACACTTGATGTTTGTCTTGCGATGGGATATCCGTGGTGACAATGGGATGTTCTATTGATCCACTTGATGTATGTTTTGGTGATCAACTTGTGAGTGTCGTGACCTTAGGAATCCATGCATAGGGGTCGGTACACATTTTCGTCTTGACTTTCCTGTAGAAACTTTGGGGCACTCTTTGAAGTTCTTTGTGTTGGATTGAACATGACGAATCTGAAATTGTGTGATGCATATCGTATAATCAAGCCCATGGGTGCTTGTGGTGACATCGGAGTATCCAGGTGACATTATGGTTTTGGTTGACGTGTATCTTAAGGTGTTATTTTAGTACGAACTCTAGGGCTGTTCGTGACACTTATAGGGATAGCTCATAAGATTGATCGGAAAAGATAACTTTGAGGTGGTTTCGTACCCTACAATAATTCCTTTGTTAGTTCTCCGCTAGTTGTGAGTTTGGAGTGAACTCTTTGTCACATGAGAGGTATTTACATATGATTCAACTATGTTAGTATCGTTGAGAGAAATAGAACTAGTGAAAGTATGAACCCTAGGCCTTGTTTTCAAGCATTGCTATACTGTTTTTGCTCACTTTTGTTACTTGCTACCTTGCTGTTTTTATATTTTCAGATTACAAAAACATATATGTACCATCCATATTGCACTTGTATCACCTTGTCATCGCCGAACTAGTGCACCTATACAATTTGCCATTGTATTGGGTGTGTTGAGGACACACGAGATTTCTTGTATTTGATTGCAGGGTTGTTTGAGAGAGACCATCTTAATCCTACACCTCCCATGGATTGATAAACTTAGGTCATCCACTTGAGGGAAAATTTCTAATGTCCTACAAAACTCTGCATTTGGAGGCCCAACATGAGTCTACAAGAATAAAGTTGCGTAGTTGACATCAAGCCCTTTTCTAGTGCCGTTGCCGGGGAGGTGAGTGCTTGAAGGTATATCTTTAGATATTGCAATCAAATATTTTAGTTTCTTTTTTTTCACTATTTTTGTTTCATAAAAGAAAACTACAAAAAATGGAGTTTATGTTGCCTCAACTTTTGTCTTTTTAATGTCTTTCGTGAAAATGATGGTTCAGAAAATCATGCTGAATTGGTAGAGGAAGAATTTATGAAAAATATTTAATGATAATTCCTTGAAAGATGAGCATGATAGCAATATTATTAGTATGAATTTTCTGAATATCTAGGAAGCAAATGATATGCAAAGCCACAAGCTTGGGGATGCTATGTTTGATGAAGATGATATTTTTAGTCCCCCAAGTTTTGATGAGCAAACCTATTATGATGATAGAATGCCTCCTATGTATGATTATTATTGTGATGACATGTATGATATAAAGATTAATGACAACCATGAAATTTTTTATCATGATTTTAATATTCAAAGTGGTTATTTCTATCAACTACCTCATGATAATTATTTCGTTGAGTTTGCTCCCACTATTATGAATGAGAAGAAATTTGCTTATGTGGAGAGTGATAAATTTTCTATGCTTGTAGATCATGAAAAGAATGTTGTATGTGATAGTTATATTGTTGAATTCCTTCATGATGCTACTAAAAATTATTATGAGCGAGGAAAATATGCTTGTAGGAATTGCAATGATATCAAGTTTCCTCCCTATGTGTTCAAAGCTTTGAAGTTATGCTTGTTTTGCCTTCCTATGCTAGTTGATTCTTGCTCCCATAAATTGTTTTCTCACAAAATCCCTATGCATAGTAAGTGGGTTAGACTTAAATGTGCTTGTCATATGCTTCATGATGCTCCCATTGTGTTTCAATTCTTTACTTTTATGGGGGCATCGTTGAAATCATCATGCCTAGCTAAAAGGCATTAAAGAAAAGCGCTTGTTGGGGGATAACCCAACACTTTTACATTCTGTTTTTGTGTGTTCACATGATTAATCACTGTATTAAACGTGTTTTATACCTTTTATTTCAATAAAGTGTCAAGTAAAGCCTTTGGGATAGTGTGGAAACTTGTTTGTTTGATTCTGTGCAAAAACAGAAAGTTTTGCGTCCAGTATATGAATTATATGATTTTACTGGAGCGTCACAAAATTCTGGGTTTTTAATAAAATTCTATGCAAATTCAATACGTTGTCCTAATTTGTTAGAATTTTTAGAGCCAGGTAAGTATGGTGATCATTCAGATCTTTACAGACTGTTTTGTTTTTGATAGATTCTGTTTTGCATGCATAGTTTGCTTGTTTCAAGTGTTTCCATAGCTTATATTTGGTGATATAAATTGTGGGAATTATGTAATACATTAGGTATTATGTGAAAATAATTATGAATCTTGTCTTGACAGTACCTAAGTGAATGATCTATCTTTACTACACTAACCCATCTCACAAAGTTCCGTTAAGTTTTGTGTGATTGAAGTTTTCAAGTTTTGGGTGAGATAGTAATATGAGATGAATAAGGAGCAGCAAGGACATAAGATTGGGGATTCCCAAGGCACCCCAAGTTAATATCCAAGGAATACTCAAGCATCTAAGCTTGGGGATGCCCCGGAAGGCATCCCCTCTTTCATCTCCAACATTATCGGTACATCTTACTTGGAGCTGTATTTTTATTCGTCACATGATATGTGTATTGCTTGGAGAGTCATTATAATTTTTTGTTCTTTGTTAGATGTTATTTATAATCTTGTTTTCAATAAACAGTTCCAAGAATTGCATTAGGATGCTTGCATTGCATGTTTTTATATTTGCTGTGTAAAAACAGAAACTTTTGTAGTAGTGCTTAATTTTTCGTATTTTAATGGAATGTGGAAAGTTTCTTAAATTTTTACATAGTGTTTTCATATAAATTATTCGGCACTTCCTAAATTTTCATAATTTTTTGAGTTACATAAGTACACTGGTTTAATAGATTGCTACATATTGTTCTGTTTGGACAGATTGCTGTCATAGTTTTATTATCTACTTATACTAGAGTTTTCATGGCTTATATTAGTATATATAAATTGTGGAAATTATAATATACAATACCTAATATTTGAAAATTATTATGCAAATGGTCTTGGCAGTACAAGAAGTACTGATTTATTCTTATGTGTACTAACCTATCTCACTACAAAAGCTCAAGCTTGGGGATGCCCAAGGCAACCCAATCAAATATTTCAAGAAGTCTCAAGCATCTAAGCTTGGGGATGCTACGTATCCCATCTCTCTTCATCAACAACTATCGGTTAGCCTATGTCCAGCCTAAATGTTTATTTGTCCACATGATATGTGCTATTCTTGGAATGCTATTTTTATTTTGATTTCTATTTAAATAAAATACTCAGATATGAAAACCTTTATTGAGAGAGAATCCTCACATAGCAACTTTATTGTTTGACTACTCATTGATTTTCACCTATATCTTTTGAGAGTAGTTTGATGTTTACTGATTCATTTATATCCTATGAGTAAATTGTGAATGAATTGAATGTCCTAAATCTGAAATTATCAATTTGCTTTATGCTTAGTAGTAGCTTCATATCTGGTTTAGAAAGTAAAATTTATTGAAGTTTGACAATCACAATATTGGTCATACAAGCAATTCATGAATGATTGGTATAAGGAAGAGCACTTTCACATACATATATATTATCTGGGACATCTTGTATGATTGTGAATACCCATTAATTATTTTCAAACTTGAGCAAATTAGTTGAAGTTGGACAAGGAAGACAACGTAATGAGTTATGGTTGTGTATATTTGCATAGAAGTTATATTGTTATGGATCCTCAAACATATGGTGTTTGCTTAGTATCTTTTGCTAGCCAAAAGAAATTCGTACTAAGTAGAGATACTACTTGTGCATCCAAAACCCCTTAAACCCAGTTTCTTGCCATGAGAGTCCACTATATCTACCTATATGCGGTATTACCCCACTGTTCCAAGTAAATTTGCATGTGCCACCTCTAAAATTTCAAATGAACATCCATTTTGTGTGTCTGGACCGCTCACAGAGCGACAGGGAGCGGTCAGTATCTTCCATGTTAAGTGGGTTATTCATGATGAGTGTTTATTCGCTCGTCCTTGCACGAGAGGGGTGGTAATAGGGATTCCCAACCCCGAAATAAAAAAATGCAAATAATTAAACAAAACTCCCCCAGGAATGTTGTTGGTTTGGATACTACCCGTGGATTCGGCTAGCCATGGAGTGTGTTTGTTGGTGGAGGGGGAGTAAACCTTTACTTTTACTGCTTGGGAACCGTCGCTAATGTGTTTAACATGGAAGATATTGACAACTCTTGGTCATAACATTGACAGGAAGGGTGCACCTCCCAAAATTATATTTATCTTTGTTTTAAACAATGAGCCCTCATAATTAAATCCCTGATTCCCTCTGCGAAGGGACAATCTATTTACTTTCATGTTATTTACTTTTCATGTTGACTCAACTTCTTATTCCAACCTACTTATATTAGCCGGCAAGCATCATATGGTGGGGAAAGATCTAGGCACATATGGCAAGTTGGCAAGCATCATGTGGTGGGGAAAGATCTAGGTACATATGGCCAATCAAATATATTTGATCAAGACTTATTATTGTTGACAATTATCTTTATGATAAGTATGTTGAGAGGCGAAAGATTAAGCCCTATCTTTCTATGTGTTCGATGGATGCCATTTGTTCTAAAAAATGCTTTGAGTACTAGAAATCATAGAAGACTAAATGATGATTGGGTATGTGGAGTTCTTACTTAGACTTTGTTGAGAATAAGTTGAATTGCAATTGTTTGGTGACTAAGAACATAGGTTGTTAAGTTTCAAGAGAATTCACTGTTTGAACCATAACATGTGAATTGGTTCTACTTTATCATGATGATTTTTATGAGAAAGAGTAGCTATTATGATGCTAGTAAAAGTGATTGAAATTATAATCGATCAAACTTACACTATGCTAGCACTCAGACTTCATAAATTATTTCTTTTATCATTTGCCTACTCGAGGACGAGTAGGAATTAAGCTTGGGATGCTGATACGTCTCAAACGTATCGATAATTTATAAAGTATTCATGCCATATTCACCTATGTTTACAATAATTTTATATGGTTTTGATGCACTTTATATGATTTATTTAGAACTAACTCGGACTGATGCTGTTTTCAGCATAACTACCGTGGTGTTGTTTTTGTGCAGAAAATGGAAGTTCTCGGAATTGCCCGAAACTTTTTGATGATTTTTTGGAACAAAAGAGGCACTAGAAACTTCATGGGAGGGCCAAAAGAGTCACGAGGTGGCCATCCTCCACCAGGGCATGCCAGCCCCCCTACCACCACCCTGGTGGAGCATGCTCACCTCATGGCCCATCTTCGCGTGAAACTAACGCTAAAAATCCTATAAATATAGAAACCACCAGAAATAACCCTAGACTTCTCATTCCAATGCTGCAAGACCTCTGTATCGACAAAAAACCAATCTAGAGAGAAAATAGTACCCCGTCGGAGAGGGTAGATCATCTCCGCAGGCCATCTTTATCATCCCTATGGCCTCCATCACGAGGAGGGAGTAGTCCACCCTCGGGGCTGATGGTTTGTACCAGTAGCTATGTGCTCAATCTCTCTCTCTCTTGTGTTCTTGAGATGACATGATCTTGATGCATCACATGCTTTGTTAATATAGTTGGATCATATGGTGTGTTTCCCTCTCCATCTTGTTGTGATGAATTGAGTTTTCCCTTTGAGATTTCGTTATGTTGGATTGGATATTGGATTTGAGAACACTTGATATATGGCTTGCATGTGGATACCCGTGGTGAGAATGGGGTGTTCTATTGATTCACTTGATCTACGTCTTAGTACTCAACTTGTGGATTCCTGTGGTGACATTGGGGTAATATATGTATAGGTGTTGATACACGTTCATGTCCTTGCTTCTATGGTAGAAACTTGGGGCACTCTTTGAGGTTCTTTGTGTTGGATTGAGCATTATGAATCTGAAATTGTTTGATGCATATCGTATAATTAATTCATGGATACTTGCGATGACAATGGAGCATCTAGGTTACATTAGAGTTGGTTGATGTGTATCATATGTTGTTATCCTAGTACGAACTCTTAGATAGATCGATTGGATAGGATAACTTGGTTATTTTAGTACAAACTCTTGGGTAGATCGATCAGAAATGATAACTTGGTTATTTTAGTATGAACTCTTGGATAGATCGATCGGAAAGGATAACTTTAAGGTGGTTTCGTACCCTACAAACAATTTCTTCTTATGTTCTCCACTAGATAAGAACTTTGGAGTGATTCTTCGTTGCATGTTGATGGATGGTTATGTGATCCAATTATATGAACATTGGTCAGAGATTGCACTAGCGGAAGTATGGACCCTAGGACTTATTTTCAAGCATTGCATTACCATTTGTGCTCTCTTTTGTTACTTGCTACCTTGCTATTTTTATATTTTCAGATTACAAAAACTTATATCTATCATCCATATTGCACTTGTATCGCCATCTCTTCGCCGAACTAGTGCACCTATACAATTTGCCATTGTATTGGGTGTGTTGGGGACACAAGAGATTTCTTGTATTTGATTGCAGGGTTGTTCGAGAGAAACCATCTTCATCCTACACCTCCCACGGATTGATAAACCTTAGGTCATCCACTTGAGGGAAAATTGCTACTGTCCTACAGAACTCTGCGCTTGGAGGCCTAACACGAGTCTACAAGAAAAAAGTTGTTGTAGTAGACATCATAGGCGATCTCCTTGCCCGTACAAACTTCTTGGTTCAACTACACAACACGAAGTAGGAGGATCCCAAGCAACACCTAACCAATCTATGAGGCACCACTCTCCAAAAGGTAACAGGCTTGACAATGATGATGAACTCCTTGCTCTTGTGCTTCAAGATGATAGACTCCTCAACACTCAATCACTGTCTCACAGATTTGGCTTCATATAAGAGATTGATTGGGTGTAAAGCCACTTGGGGAGGCTAGAAATCAAGATCCATATGGTTTGAGTGGATGATCTTGAGCTCAACACAAGGGTAGGTGGTTCTCTCTCAGAAATTTGGATATGGGAAGTGTAGAACCACTCTGAGTGCTTCTCTTGCGAGTGGGATGTGGTGTAGGGGTATATATTGGCATCTCCAAAAATCCAACTCTTACAATGTTATTGACCAACTTGATGAAAGCAAAACTCGGTTGTACCAACTTGTTCAAAATGTGGCAACTTTAGGAATCTCAGTGAGACCGATATATGATTCTCGGTAGTACCAAAATCAGTGACCGAGGGCAGCAACCAAAACTCGGTGTGACCGAAGTATATACTCAGATTTTCCGATTCTATGAAGTCAGTCACCAGAGCCAGGGTCACCAAAACTCGGTTGCACCGATGCAAACTCAGTTATACAAAAATGCTAGGGTTTGGCTAGGGTTCGTTCTTGGGTGACAAATCGGTAGCGCCGGATGGAAACTTGGCGGCACTGATTTTGTGAAGTTGGGTTTAGACAGAGTATTTTTTGGGAGAGCTTGTGGGTATTTTTGGTGGCTAGCACTTGTGCACGAGCAACTTTTCACCAACAATACCTTACCCCCTTTTAATAGTATTGGCTTTCCTATGGACTCAAAGTGATTTCTCACAAAATAAAAGGAGAGTCTTCATGCTTGTAGCTTGGCCAATCCTATACCTTCCTCTTCTTCTTCTTGGGGAATCTCCTCACACCCTTTTGCCAACACTCTCTGTGGACTAAACCTGAAAGAAACTAGATAAAGCTATTAGTCCAAGAGACAATGTATGTTGTCATGAATTATCAAAACCACCAAGGGATCATATGTGCTTTCAATCTCCTCCTTTTTGGTAATTGATGACAAAATACAATCAAAGCTTCAAATAAAAATATGCAAAGAAATAATGAATACCTTGAGAGACACATGACTAAGACTTGCTCCCCCTAAATGTGTGCAATCCCTTTAAAGGATGGTTGCTTTGGAATGCATGGACACACATATAGAAGAAATGATATGGTGAGTCATGTGTATCTTGGCTATATGCATCAAATATATGTGAATGAGGTATATCCTTGTACAAGACTTCACTCTTGCAAACAATATGTGCAAGAAGCAAGATATCATATTGATCAAAGATATGATGCATATACTTACCTTGAGTCTTGGATCATTCTAATGGCAGAAACACATTTGAGAAAACAATGTTAGGAAACACAAGAGTATTCTACCAATCAAAATGCAATGAAACTCAATAATACCAAGATGTGGAGAACATATAGAAGACAATGTTCCTTAAGATTGATATGTCTACAAGATCATTTAGAGCTTTCTCCCCTAAATATGAAATTGCAGGTCATCCCCTCAACTAAATATTAGCATGTAGATATTGGGAGTGGATAGGGTGAGACAAGTCTAACATGAGAATACTAAATAAGAATGTTAGATAAAACATAGTTTATTTCTCCTCAAATTATAGGACAAGATTAGGCATGCTCTCTCCACTTTGGGAAACAATGAAATTTCTCCCCCTACTTTGGTATTCTCCCCTTGTCTATATAAGCATAAGCTTTGATATTCCCCCCTTAAGAAGTGTATCTCCCCCTTTGCATTGAAGCATGTATCTCCCCCTTAGCATTGAAGCTTTGGTGTTTCTCCCCATTGACATTAATATCCAAAAAGGTTCATACACAGGGTTAGAGTGGATGATCTTGACCTCAACACAAGGGTACATGGTTCTCTATTAGAAATTTGGATATGGGAAGTGGGGAACTGTTCTGAGTGCTTCTCTTGCGAGTGGGATGTGGTGGAGGGGTATATATAGGCATCTCCAAAAATCCAACCGTTACAACATTATTGACCAACTCGGTGAAACCGAAGCAAAACTCGGTTGTACCGACTTGTTCAAAATGTGGCAACTTTAAGAATCTTGGTGAGACCGATATATGATTCTCGGTAGTACCGAATTCAGTGACCGAGGGAAGCAACCAAAACTCGGCAAGACCGAAGTATAGACTCGGAATTTCCGATTCTATGAAATCAGTCACCAGAGTCAGGGTCACCAAAACTCGGTTGCACCGATGCAAACTCAGTTGTATCGAAATGCTAGGGTTTGGCTAGGGTTCAGTCTTGGGTGAAAATTTGGTAAAGCCGGATGGAACCTTGGTGGCACCAATTTTGTGAAGTTGGGTTTAGACAGAGTTTTGTGGGAGATCTTGTGGGTGTTTTTGGTGGCTAGATCTTGTGCACGTGGAGCAACTTGTTCACCAATAATACCTTACCCCCTTTTAATAGTATTGGCTTTCCTATGGACTCAAAGTGATTTCTCACAAAGTAAAAAGAGAGTCTTCTTGCTTGAATCTTTGCCAATCTATTCCTTGCTTCTTGGGGTATCTCCTCACAATTTATAGCCATCCCATCATTGGACTTTTCCTGAAATATGCTTAGTGAAAACATGAGTCCAATGATATATATGTTGTTATTAATTACAAAAAACCCCAAGGGAGGAAATGTGCTTTCAGTTTTGCAGAGTTAAAACCTAATCGTTTAGCCATGTCCCCTGTTACTGACAATTTCAGCCTCTAGACTTGGATCTATATCTGAACTCTCAACACCAGATTGATAACTAAAATGTGGGCAACTTATTGTTACTTGTGGTCCATGGGACATTGGTTGGCGGAACCATGTCACGTAGATAACTCTAGAGTGGAGAATCCCAATATTCCTTTGTTGTAGGGAAAAGAAAATAAAACCAGATTTTATGCAAAAACTGAGACACAAAGCCATAAAGCCTTATTGCATATAGAATAGTCTTATCATCTACTTTCGCTTATTGTGATCTTACTGGTACATTCAATGTACTGACCTACATTATGCAACGTATTATGTTGCATATATATCTACAACAAGTAAGAGTATGATATAGGGTTACGGTCTACACTCAACTTGCCATTGGCGTTGATGGGACTTCACCCCCGATTGACTATTTTCGCTGAGACTCATGAGGTATATATATCAGTTTTACGTTATTTACATGTGATTGCACTTTTATATATACATTGATATACTTTGTGTGCCAGTATACCGATCCAGGGATGGCACATAAAGCGTAGAGACTTGACCGTTTTGGGTCAGGTCGCTACAGAGATGGTATCAGAGCACATGTTGACTGTAGGACGTGACTCTAGAAAATTACTTAGAAATAAGAAGACCTTGATAGGAACAACTTTTACTTTCAACCACTCTCGTAATCTCTTAATTCTTTTACTGAACCTTCCATGTTTCAAACTATAGATGGAGAGCTACTTTTTGAACACAACATAGCACTACAAAGATGTTTGTGGAGGTCCATTCCTCATGGAGCTTTTACAAATGTTGAATCTGCCTGTACCTGAGATATGGGTGTGCAAGAGAAAGTCTGGATCATGGGGCATGAATACCCAAGTTTTTGGACATAAAGAAGACCCCAATACCAAAGACATCAACTATGGAACATTAAACCATGAATGTGATATGTGCATAAGCATTGTTGTCCATGATGTTATCGCACGCTTAAGCTATTGTCATTGTGTTGAGTTAGGAAACCACTACTTTGGAAGACTTGGATGCCAGAAGTCTAATGGAGCACCCATCATCCTCACGGATGAACAACATATGAAGTTTTCACCTCTGCTAGTGTATAATCAAGAGCTAGAGCATTACATCAAGAACCTTCAAATGGATCTTCTCGAAGCATTATTTGAGAATGAAGCACTTCGTGAGGACCTCAAGGCCCAGGAGTTGAAGGTAGCCAAACATGAACAAGATCTCGAGATCCAGAAGCTTTGTCGGGAATTGAAGGACAGTCAGGCCATGGCACATGTCGGTGATGTTGAAATCCAGAAGCTCAAGAACCAACTCCTAGAACTACAAGGATGCCACAAGAAGCTTTCCGTTAACAAGGATGATCTTGTAGAAGAACTTGAGAAGATTAAGCATGACCAGAAGAAGCCCATTGAAGATGAAGACCTAGATAAGTTAGCTTAGTAGTAGCCCCACCATGAGAGAACAAAGATGAACAATTTTGCGATTAAAGTAATCAACCATACCAACCTTATGTGGGTGGTGATACGTCTCCATCGAATCTATAATTTTTGATTGTCTCATGCCAATATTCTACAACTTTCATATACTTTTGGCAACTTTTTATACTATTTTTGGGACTAACATATTGATCCAGTGCCCAGTGCTAGTTCCTATTTGTTGCATGTTTTTTGTTTCGTCGACAATCCATATCAAACGAAGTCCAAACGCGATAAAAACTTACAGAGACTTTTTGGAATATATGTGTTTTAGGAAAAAGAATCAATGCGAGATGATGCTCGAGGGGCCCACAAGCCAGGGGGCGCGACCTACCCCCCTGGCCATGCCAGGGTGGCTTGTGGTCACCCCTTAAGGCGGTTGGTGCCCTTCTCTCGTCGCAAGAAAGCTAATATCCGGATAAAAATCGTGTTTAAATTTCAGCCCAATCGGAGTTACGGATCTCCGAGAATTTAAGAAACGGTCAAAGGCTAGAATCTGGGAACGCAGAAACAGAAGGAAATAGAGAGAGAGAGAGAGATCCAATCTCGGAGGGGCTCTCGCCCCTCCGCCGCCATGGAGGCCAAGGACCAAAGGGGAAACCCTCCTCCCATCTAGGGGGGAGTTCAAGGAAGAATAATAAGGAGGGGGCTCTCCCCCTTTCTCCAGTGGTACCGAAACGCCGCTGGGGCCATCATTGTGACGACGATCTACACCAACAACTTCGCCGCTGTCATCACCAACTCTCTCCCCCTCTATGCAGTTGTTCAACACCTCTTAATCTCTACTTAAACATGGTGCTCAACGCTATATATTATTTCCCAATGAAATATGGCTATCCTATGATGTTTGAGTAGATCCGTTTTGTCCTATGGATTGATTGATGATCATGATTGGTTTGAGTTGCATGTTTTATTATTGGTGCTGTCCTATGGTGCTCTCCATGTCGCGCAAGCATGAGGGATCCCTGCTGTAGGGTTTGCAATATGTTTATGATTCACTTATGGTGGGTGGCGTGAGTGACAGAAGCACATACCCGAGTAAGTAGGTTGTTTGCGTATGGGAATAAAGAGGACTTGATACCTTATAATTCTATGGTTGGGTTTTACCTTAATGATCTTTAGTAGTTGAGGATGCTTGCTAGAGTTCCAATCATAAGTGCATATGATCCAAGTAGAGAAAGTATGTTAGCTTATGCCTCTCCCTCATATAAAATTGCAATAGTGATTATCGGTCTAGTTATCGATTGCCTAGGGACAAATAAATTTCTTGTGACAAAAAGCTCTCTACTAAGACTAACTTAGTTGTTTCTTTATCTTAGCATCCCCTAGTTTTTATTTACATGCTCTTTATTATCTTGCAAACCTATCCCGTTACACCTACAAAGTACTTCTAGTTTCATACTTGTTCTAAGTAAAGCGAACGTTAAGCATGCGTAGAGTTGTATTGGTGGTCGATAGAACTTGAGGGAATATTTGTTCTACCTTTAGCTCCTCGTTGGGTTCGACACTCTTACTTATCGAGAAAGTCTACAACCGATCCCCTATACTTGTGGGTTATCAGGTGGCGATACTATATGATTGATTGAACTTTATGAATGTGTGGACTTGAGTTTTGATGTTTTAACTTTTGTGCTATTGAGATGTATGTTTATTTTAGTATGTATCCATGACTCTCTCTCTCTCTTACCCATCTCATCCCAAAACCCTTGGAGCCAATAGATGGTGAACGAATATGGACTTGTATTCTCTGGACCGATGACCCAACTAGAGGCAGAAGTATGGATTCAGAACATGGAGAATCACTTTGGAAACAACTTGATTGCAAAGAAGTATGAGGTTCAATACACTCTTAAGTACTTTACACAAAGTTTTGCAACTTGGTGGAAAATGCATCAAGCCATACAAGGATGTAATAGAGCAGAAACTTGCGAAGAATTCAAGAAGACTCTGTTAAGATCACGTTACATCCGGAAGCACTGTAATAAACCCATGAAGAAGCCTTGTGCATGCAAGATCTATGGAGAAACAGGACACACCATGAAGAACACAAGGATGGATGCCCTCATTGTGAAGAAAATCACCCACCTGAGGAATGCCGAACCAGTCAGGTGACTTGTTTCTTGTGTGAAGGAACCACTCACTACCCAACTTAGTGCCACATTTATCCCAAGATGCAACAAGTTGTCAAGCAGCAGAAAGAAGCACTACAGGAAACCTCCAAGAGGATTTTAGAAGATCTTGTAATGAAGGATGATGTTGATGACCTTGATGGACAAGGTCTAACCAGATTTTTCTCCGATGCCTACTACTCATGTGGAGAAGAAGGACACCTTTCACAAGATTTCATGAGGAAAAGCCAAGAGTATTTGGGAGACTTCCCGGCAGAAAAAGTGGAGTTGGATCCACTTGAAACAGAGGAATTCATCGGAACAAGGAAGTCCAAGAAGAGAAACCGAAGACATCTCGAGAATAACCCAATTTCTACAGAGAAGGACCAGAGTGATATCATGTGTTTCAGGTGTAAGGAATTAGGTCACTATGCTCACCAATGCCTAGAAAAGAAGCAGAGAACCCAAGGAGAAAACACCATTACCAAGAATCCCCAAAACTTATTGGAAGTCATTTGTTTTCATTGCAGGGAAGCAGGACATTATGCTGATTGTAACATCCCAAAATTTCATTTTGGAATGTTATGATATATAGCCATGCATCATCATCATATTGTTTGAATGAATATAATGGTTGAAGTGCTTCTTTTGAATTTCTGAAATGTCACTTTCATCTTTCCCTTTTTCTTGTTTCACCTATTTGAAAACCTCTGGAAAAGTTCAAACAAAAGAGGGGAGTAACATGACACTCCACACCAGGGGCATCTTGGTGAAATATTTGAACAATAAAACCAGGGGGCTATTTGAAAAATTATTGCAAAAGGATTTAAAATCAAATAAGCAATTTCTGAAAATAATTTTTTTAAAGTATTCAACATGACAGAGGAAAAATGTTCATTGAATAGCATTAATTCTCTTGATCATTTTGATATATATATTTCCTATATTTGGAAATGTTTTGAATGCTTTTAAATGAGTTTTACTACTCTGGATATTAAAAAGGAAACGCATTTAATTTGAAACGGGCCGCCCCACAACAGTTAATTCCCGAAACCGCTCCGAGCCGACCGACCGACGCGCTGACGCCGCTCTCCCTCTCTCTGACGCCCCGGCCCCACCGCCCGATCCCGAAGACGCCGCGGTCGCCTTCCTCCTCGCGTCGACAGGACCTCGCCGGAGATTCATCCTCTCCGGATCTCCCTCCTCTTTCCTTCCCCAACCACCGCACCGGCCCTATATGTAGCCCCGACCCTCCGCTCCTCATTCCACCCCGAGCCCCCACTCTACCTCGCCAGAGCGCTGCACCACACCCTCGCCGGAGTTTGGATCCCCATCCGAAGCTTCCGGAGCACCTGGCTGTCGCCACGCTCGTCCCCACTCCCCTCCGACACCACCAGAGTATGCCGGAAACCCGCCGCTGTCGTTTGAAGCCCTCGGACGCCGTCCCCAACCACCGAAGCGCCACCCCCGATGACCTCGCTGCCTTGGCCTTGCCGAAGACCCCCCTTGCCGGCGACCCCCTTCTTTGTGAGCCCCCTCTCCTGCTCTTATCCGTTCGATCGTAGATCAACGCGTCAGATTAGATCATTTTAAAACCGAACCGGTATCCTCTACAGCTTGGTCGTCTGCTCGATTCGTTAGATCTCGCACACCCCGTAGCCAACCAGAGAACGCCACGTTACCCTGTCCATTCAATCAGTTTTTTCTTTTCTTTTCTGTTTTAGAAAACAGAATGTTTTGTGTTTTTGTTTTTGTTATATCTTTTAAACTATTTAGTATTTTTAGTTGATTCTTTTTGCATTAGTTCACATATTTGATGTAGTTTATGTTTGTATGCTTAGATTTCAAATTTTAGCTTTAAATTTTGAATCTAATCAAATTTGTTTAAATTACTAAAATCTGTATAACTATAGTTTAAAAATATATTTTTGAGTGAATCTTTTTGCCACTGTTTGGTATTAGTTAAACCTATCATTCTACATGATTTGAGTATTTTTTTGAATAAATTTAGTTACTGTTTTTAACAAAAACAGAATCTGTTTAGTTCTTAATGTAGTTCAGTTTTCCTAATTTTAATTTAATTTGAACCTGAATTAGTTTAACTTTTGTTAATAGTTTTCATGAGTTTCTGTTGTTTCAAATATTTAGGTAACATTACTTGCTAATATTTAGAATGATTGTTTAGTTTTATACCATGTTGTTATAGGAATCTTTATATCTTTTTCATTAGGTATAGTTTTATAAAACAATTTAGTTTTACTTTCACAAACTAGTTAGATGATTAAGATAGATTTCTAATAAATAATTTTAGTAATTCAATTCTGTTAAGTAATATGATGATAATAATATTAGTGTTAATAATATCATTGTTTTGGTTTCCTATTCCCAAGTTATAGGAACATTCTAGTTATTTTCATTTTAGTAGTGTTTCTTTACACAAAAGTTTTAGTGAAATTGATTCTGTTTACTAAAATTGATTTTCTTACTATTTATTTTTCTACTAGATGTTGCTTGGTTGTTTGTCTTAAAGTAGTAGTAGTAGAAGTTTTTGACACTAAAAATATTTTTGTGAGTCAAAATATTTTTATTTTGATTTCTTTCTCTTGATTGATACTATTGAATGGTTTTAGTATTGTTTGTTTAACCCTGCTGAATTGTGTGAATTGTTTTGTATTTATGCTTATGGTGTGCTCTTGTTTGATTCGTTAGATCATCCGGAGTGCGAAGCTTGTTATCTAGAGTCACTTGATTACGAGGATCGTCAGCAAGGCAAGTCACTTTGATCATGTATACCTATGTTTTATTGCATTAGTTCTTCCATCACCCCAATTGCATGCAAAGTAGGCAAATTGGAAACTTGGTTACTTGTTGTAGTATCGTGTGGTAGGTACCCCTCAACCCTTTGACACATTGGCCCCGGGAAACGTTGTTTTACATTTTGCTATGCTATTAGTAGACGGGGTTGGTTGTGTGATTCATGAGAGTTGTGAGTTAATAATTTCAAGACCTACATGATGATCAAGTCTTCAAGACTCCAAGTTCTTCAACTTACCTCTAGGTGGATGATGGTTGAACGGCGCCCTGGAGAAACCAGTGGTTAGCCTAGATGCTGCTGGAGATGTGCCAGTATTCATGCGGAAAGGTCCACCCAGGCACAAAGAGATGGATGGATGCTTCAAGACCCAAGGCTTACCTGCACAGCCACAAGTCATTATGGGCTCTGGCTTGGTTGGATATCGTGGTGACCCTGGACAGGCGGTGCTACGAGATGTAGAAGAACGGTAGGAAAGGATGGGCACTGACAGAGTCTTAGGGAAACCCTTTAGAAGACCATGTTTTGGTCATCCGTTTCTCAAACACCCTGAAGTGAGAGAAATCAAACGGAGGCGACCAAATCTTGTGGGGAACGTGTGCAAAACTCTGCAGAGTACCCAAATCTAATCGATTAGTCGTGTCCACGGTCATGGACAGTTTGAGCCAAAGGAACTGAAACTATCTAGAACTCTCAACACAATTAATTATATTGATGTGGGTTATTAATGTCAACTTGGGTATGAGAATTGGTTGGTGGAACCATCTCATTAATCAACCAACATTGTAGTAATTATGCCTTTGCCCTCTCTTGTTGTAGGAAATTTTTGGCTTTATGCAAAAAAACTTACTACCCCACCTGCCATATTTGCATATAGACTAGATGATTACTTTACCCCCCTCTCTTGTGACTTTGCCGGCATATTCAATATGCTGACCTATACGGCTGCAACGTATCATGTTGTAGAGTACTTTTCTGACCAGGAGTGAGGATACGCTCTACGCTCGGTGAGATGCACTTGGAGTCATATGGACTCATCTACCTTCGAAGCTTCCGCAAGTTTATGGTTTAGTTTATCTCATGAGTTGGCCTTCAGCCACTTTATTGTAATCATTATTGTAATAAAGGACTCGATATGAGATTTCGATTAATTTATGCTGTGTGATTTCCCTTTGATATATACATTGATGTACCATGTGTGTACCAGCATGATCTTGGGATGGTACAGAAACACCGGAGATTCGACCTTTCAGGTCGGGTCGTTACACTGATAAAGGCCCAGACAAGAAGAAAGCTAGGCCTGAGTAGTTGAGATTTTGATAATGGCAATAAGTGTATTAGGAAGCACTCTTGTTTTTGTGAGGTTATGGTGTTGAAGTATGTATTGGAAGTCTCTAATATTGTAATGAACTCATGAATCAATAAAAGAGCTTAATGTGTCATGATTTCCTATGTTAAAGTTGTTACTGTATAAACGAAGATCACTGGCCATTTTCAAGGATATGTGAAAATATAGTCTATGCATGCATGTGGACATTTCATTTTAAGTGTGGTAGTAACCGGTAAAACCATAGAAATCTGAGTAAAAATAATGTATCGTTCATGCCAAGGAGTCTAGACCAATGAATACATGTGAAGGTAATGTTGGACCACATCAAACTATGTGGATGGCAGCATTTATAACAAGGTACTTTTAGTTTTGAGAAGAGAGTAAGTATGTAAAAGGATTTAATATGAAATGGATATGATTATGGATGAACCAATACCTTGTAATGGTAAACAGACCAATGGAAAGTAAAATGTACTCCACATATTGATGTTTGGACAAAAATAAGTGTGACAATTATTTTAATATGATGGTTACCCCAAGAGGCGAAGCACTATTGGATTTAAAGGCGGTGTAATGTTGGAATATTGAACGCTACTAACTCCAAGGACAATTTAAAGTCGTACAAGTGTTGAAGTGGGCCTACAACCCACATACCCCGGGATTAATAAGGATCAAGCACTACCTTTATGAAGGAAGAAACTTGGAAGAAGCTATGATTGATCAACAGACATTTCCTAGAAGGATACGAAAACTTGAGAGTTGTGACGAAACGATAGATGTTTTGTTCAGCTTGTAGAAATCAATGGATTTATCCGAACTTAGTTCATGGACAAGAGAAATTCTGCAATGCTTGTGAGGATGCCCAAGTGTCAGAATACGAGATTCGCTAAACCTTATACAGAGTAATGATTTGGGTGTGGAATGGATTGATCACCATGCCAGCTTACTATTATCATTCGATCTTGTTATTTGGAATGGTAAATCTGTGAGATTTACCATAGTAAAGTGACAACGACCGTTGAAACCCCTGTTTTAAGCCTTAGAGTGGTATGATGATGAACCCTTGTACATGGTAGCTGTTGCCAAACATAGGAATTTTATGGCGAGGATGAAGCCAAGACCCATTTCACTGCAGGATAACCTTTAACTGATGACCACCATGAGATCACTGATAAGTTGTTTAGAATTTTCGTAAGGCCTCTAAGTTAAGAAGACCCAATATCGAAAGAACTTTAAATTGACGAAAGAACACAATATTTTGAAGGAGACATTATGACTATAATGGAAGAGCATCAACGAAGGAGTTATTGTGAGGAATGAGAAGAGACAGATATTGCCAAGACCCCAGAGGAACGACATGACTTGAGGGACCAGTAACTCCCATCCTAATTGTGGTAGCACCCCAAACCTTTTGTGAAGACCAATGGATTTGTTAGAAGACCCCCAACCCTAACCTTTTTTTCTAGCCTATTCGAATCTCGAGGAGGATATTCATTTTAAGTGTGGTAGGTTTGTAACATCCCAAATTTTGGAATGTTATATTAATTAAATTGAATGATTCATTGTTCGATTGAATTTGAGTTTTTGAAACTTTTGAATGAGTGGAAATAATAGGACTTTCCCAAAACTTTCAATTTTACCCTCTTATATTCAAATCCATTTCAAATACAAAATCCTAGAGAGAACATGAAATGACTTCTTCTATTTTGAAAAGGGATTTGAAAAGATTTGAATTCCATTTTGGAAACATTTGAATTTTAGAAACTTTATGCAACTCAAGGAGTTTAAAAAGAGGAGATAAGATGACTTCTTCAAACCAAAAGAAAGAGACTTGGAAGTTTCAAAGAAATGATTTTGAAAAGCCCTTTCAAAGTTTTATGAAACCCAAGGTTTCAATTTGAAGTTATTTGAATTTTCAAATTTCAAAACCTCTGGAAGTTATTCATAATGAGAGAAGGAACACGACACTTCAAAATTTTAGATGGGAATTGAAATATATTTGGCATAAACATAAAAGAATTTGAATTTCAAATCTAGTGTAGTTTTGGAGTTATTTTCAATTTTTTTCCTCCAAAAATAAAATATATGAAAAATAGGTTAGAATGATTCCATTCAATGGAAAAGTGGAGGAAAATAAAATTGAAATCATTTTGGTATTTTTAAAATGTTTTATTGGCATTTTAATTGCAACAACAACATTATTTGAATTATATGTTTTTTCTGAGAATTTTATTTGAACTTAAAAATACATTCATCTTGTATAGCTCATTTTTCTGGTCTTTTTGGTATATTGTATATCTATATATGATTTTTGTTTTTTCTTTTCTTTCTTCATTTTAAAATGAATTTGTTTTAAAAAAGAATATGGCCGAAGCCAGCAGCACAACCCCGGCTCACGAGCGCAAGCGGCCCAGCAACACCGCGCGATCGACCGAACCCCTTTCGAATCGGTACCCGATACTTTCCTTCCTCTCGCCCTCTCACTGACAATGGAGCTCACCGCCTGACCAAATCATCGCCTCGCTCGCCTTCCTCCTCACCTCGACCCCTTTCCTTTCCTCGTCGGTGACCAGATCCCGCGATGGATCCTTGCCGTTTGGCACCCGACCCCTCCTCCAAGCCCTCCCCTCTATATAAACCCTCGTCCCGTACCAATTCCACCCCTGACCTCTCACCCCGACGCCCTCGTCTTGCCACACCACCTCGTCGGAGCCCCACTTATGCCACCACAACACCGGAGCTCGCCTTGCTCACTCCAGCCACCTTGAACCCTTCCCGTGGACACCTACCTCACCGCCCAGCTCCACCGTGTAATATGTTCCTGTCAACTACGCTAGAGGTTCACCAGAGCAACTAGACACGCCGAGCCCGAACCACCATCGACATCATCCTCGTCGGAGACCACCACGATCACCACCCACAGTAAGAACCCCCTTCACAGTAGGATCTGGATCTAACGATCCAGATTATAATGTGAAGTGTTTTGTCTTACATATCGGTCGCCCACTCGTTTTGTTGGCACACGCATAGGTCTCGATCACTCCATACATGCCATGTGTCCTGTCTGATCGATATTTTTTTTTCCTTTTTAGTTTCCGTTTTAGTTTATAGATATGATTTCAATTTTAGATCTTTAATATATTTTATGTTTTTAATTGTCTTTGAGTGATTCTTTTTTCCATTGTGTCACAAATTTCATCTAGTTTATATAGATACTAAGTTTTCCCATATTTGAAAAATTTAAATTTGAATTGAAACATATTTTCTTCAAATCTTGTTTTGCGAATAACTTGAGTTTAAAATTAGCTTTTGAGTTGGTTATTTTTGCTATTAGTCACTTGTGATTTTATTTATTAGTAGGTTTAATTTGAGAGATTTTAGAATATTTGAAATTAGGGTTTTACACAAAAATAGTACTTTTTAGTTATGCTAGTTTTAGCCTTCAATTGTTTTGTTTTAAATAGTTTTAATTTAATTTCCTGTTGTCACTTGTGACAAATTCTTTTAATTTTTTGTTAGTAAACAATATCTTTTCAACAAAATTATTTTTATTTTAGTTAGTGTTATTTTAAGCTTGATTTGCATGGAATCAATTTGAGTTCAATAAATGACTTGAAATTGATTTCAATGCTAATCAAATTCTTTTGGAAAGTATTTTCAATAACTTGTTTTGTAGGTTTTAATATTTGTTAATTTTGTTTTAGATTAGAAACAATTTGTATTAAAGTTGAAATTGATTTTAGTTTAATTCAAGTTTAACATTGTTTTGGTCATAAGTCTAGTTTAATAAAAGCTTTTCAATTACTTCTTTTTGCTAGTAAAAGATTTACTAATTTTTTTGTTAAGTTTTATTTTTTGATTGTTTTTGTTGTTGTTGACAATAGGTTATTTATAGGAAAACTATTCTTGGTTGCTTTGATGAAGTTTTGTTGTTTTAAGTTTTGTCTTAAGTATTTCCTTCATCTCAACACTAGTGTGGTTTAGTATTTGTTTTCGCTTTGATTGCTAGTATGATTGCTTATATGAGTGCAATATTTGACAATATAGATTTCAACGGAGAGTGATGAATATTTCTACCAAGTTATTTCTGAGAGTGATTCATCTTCATCAACTTACCACACAAGTTTAGTTTGTCCATTTTATTCGTACCTATGCTTTTGTTGAATTTAGTGTCACCACTTTCACCATCCCCTCCAGTAGTGTTGTTGAATCCTTGTGGTTGAGTAGAATGCATGACGTAGGAATCCACGGATACTTCTCCAACGTATCTATAATTTTTGATGATGCCATGCTATTATATTATCTGTTTTGGATGTTTTATATGCATTAATATGCTATTTTATATTACTTTTGGGACTAACTTATTAATCTAGAGCTCAGTGTCAGTTTCTGTTTTTTCCTTGTTTTTGAGTATTGCATATATGGAGTATTACACAGAGTCCAAACGGAATAAAATCTTCGGAATGATTTTTTCTGGAAGGAAAGAGATCTACTAGACTTGGAGTGCACGCCAGGGCCTCTGCTAGGAGGTCACAAGCCAGGGAGGCGCGGCCATCCCCTGGACACGCTTGGCAGGCGTGCCACCTCCTGGCAGGTCTCTTAGCCCTAATCTTCCTCCTATAAATACCCAAATATTCCCCCAATACTAAAAAGAGCAACGCAAATACTTTTCCACCGCCAGAAGCCTCCATTCTCGAGAGATCCAATCTTGGAGCCTTTTTCGGTAATCTGCCAGAGGGGGATTCGATCACGGAGGGCATCTACATCAACTCCATTGCCCCTCCGATGATGTGTGAGTAGTCCACCATAGACCTACGGGTCCATATCTAGTAGCTATATGGCTTCTTGTCTCTCTTTGTTCTTCAATACCATGTTCTTCATGATCTTCATGGAGATCTATCCGATGTAATACTCTTTTGCGGTGTGTTTGTCGAGATCCGATGAATTGTGGGTTTATGTTCAAATTATCCATGAATATTATTTGAGTCTTTTCTGAATTCTTATATGCATGAGTTCATATCTTTGCTAGTCTCTTAGAGTTATTGGTTTGGTCTGGCCAACTAGATTGGTAATTCTTGCAATGGGAGAAGTGCTTAGTTTTCGGTTCAATCTTGCAGTGTCCTCACCCAGTGACAAAGTAGGGGTAGGGAGGCACGTATTGTATTGTTGCCATCAAGGGTTAAAAGATGGGGTTTTCATCATATTGCTTGAGTTTATCCCTCTACATCATGTCATCTTACTTAATGCATTACTCTGTTCTTCATGAACTTAATACTCTAGATGCAGGCAAGAGTCGGTCGATGTGTGGAGTAATAGTAGTAGATGCAGAATCATTTCGGTTTACTTGACATAGACGTGATGCCTATATGCATAATCATTGCCTTGGATATATTCATAATTATTCGGTTTTCTATCAATTGCTCGACAATCATTTGTTCACCCACCGTGATACTTTCCTTCAAGAGAGAAGCCTCTAGTGAAACCTATGGCCCCTGGGTCTACTTTCCATAATATATTTTCCGATCTATAAACCAAAAATACCAAAAATACCTTGTTGCAATTTATTTACCTTTTTTACTTTCCGCAATCTTTTACATCTATCTCTATCAGATCTAATCCTTACAAATAACCATGAAGGGGTTGACAACCCCTTTATAGCGTTGGGTGCAGGAGTTTGATTGTTTGTGTAGGTGCATCCATTGGTGACTTTCTTGTTCCTCCTACTGGATTGATACCTTGGTTCTCAACAACTGAGGGAAATACTTATCTACTTTGCTGCATCACCCTTTCCTCTTCAAGGGAAAACCAACGCATTCTCAAGAGGTAGCACCCACCATCTTGTTATCAAGCCTAGGGACATTATTTAATTTTATGCTAGGCTATAGTAGACGGGGTTGGTATGAGTGTTCGAGAGTGGGGTGAGAAGAAGGATTCTATGTCAATGACAACAACTCCCTGATGGTATCATCAAGACCTCAATGTCAGTGTCAAAACCAGCGGATCTTGGGTAGGGGGTCCCGAACTGTGAGACTAGAGCCAGTGGTAACAGGAGACGAAGGGTACACGCATTTACCCAGGTTCGGGCCCTACTATGGAGGTAATACCCTACGCCCTGCTTGGTTGTATTGATGATATGGGGGGTTACAGAGTTGATCTACCTCGAGATCGAATAGATAACCCTAGATGAGTTGTTCTCCCCTACAACCTAAAACCCTCCGCCTTATATAGACGCTGAGGGTACCTAGGGTTTACACATGGTCGGTTACATGCCAAAGAGATAAACATGCCTATCTACATCTCCATCTTGGAGGACATGCCACGACTTCTAGAAACCTTCATCTTGCGAGGGGGCCCTTAATCATCTGATATTCACCTTGCAGCCCATATAGTCTGGACCATAAGAAAACAAGTTGGCTATCCGAGGACCCCCTAATCCGGGACTCCCTTACTAGCCCCCGGACTAGCCTTCAACACCGATGTATGTTCGGCTGATCTTCACATGTTGCAATCTTTGGCTTGAGAGGTGAGTCCCTTACATCTTCTTATTCGGCAACCGACCAGTCATTCGCAAAGTCCGAAACGTCACGAGCTCCACAGGCCCATTATAATAACCACCCGCGCTCCTCGATTCACACGCATCATGGGGAGACGAGTGGTTTAGTAGTCCTTTTTTACAATACTACCCTCCACAAGGGGAGCACCACCCATTTAAACGAATTAAATCGCGGCTTAGAGCACATCCCCTTCCTTCCCAACGGAAAGAACTCCTAGCAGAAGATCCATGAAAAACATGGCTAACGCCCCCATCTCCTCTGCGCGCCCCTACGGTTCACGTCCAGGGGACTGGACTAGCTGCTCCATAGCACTCCTGCAGCTCTGCAATCTAGAGACACAGGGGTATCTCCCTTCTTCAGATCTGGCGGTGACCCGCGTAGGTCTAACTTCTTATAACAATGAGGTTTTCGTGGAGCATTTCCCCAATCCTCAAAGAGGGCAACGCGTATGCTTCGTCCCCTTTCTACTACGGGGCCTCGGGTTTCCCATGCACCCGTTTTTGAGGGGATTGTTGGAATTCTATGGGATCCAACTCCACCACCTTACTCCAAGGTCAATCTTGCACATCTCGGGCTTCGTAGCCCTCTGCGAGATGTTCTTGGGTTGCGAAGCGCACTTCAAACTGTGGAGAAGGTATTTCTATCTCGTCCCCCAAACTCGGGACAAGACAATTTTTGAGGTCGGCGGAGCCAAAGTGTGCCGTATAGCGGGGACGGGGTATCCGGTGGGTACACAGAAGGAATCCGAAGAGTGGACCTAGGAATGGTTTTACATCGAATATGCCCCCCTGTTCGAGCCAGCTCGGAGAGGTCTACCCGAATACTCCAACGCCCCCCCCTGAAGAAAAGATACAACTGGCGGCCAAGGAGTTCGTTCCAGGAGGAAAACATCGAAGTGCAATGCCTGGTGGCTCAGGTGTGGATGCTCGCTCACCACAAACTAACCACGATCGATGTCATGGCCGCTGCCATCTCCCGATGCATGCAGCCCCTCCAACAGAGGGTACACCCCTTGTGGCGCTACAATGGGACAAGCAACACCACACGCTCCTGAAGACTAGGACCCGCCAATCAAATAGCATTGACCGCCGCACTTGCCGACCCGTAGAAAGGAGAGCAAGAGGATTTCATTCGGCGGTCAACCAAGGAAGGGTACTCTAGCATAAACCCGTCGAACGGGTAAGCTTTTCTCTTCTACGAACATAGTTCGGGGTTTCCATTTCGTCCTTCAATTTACTGAAGCTTTTAAATCTTCACGGACAGGAATGGAGGGGCTTCATCGAGACAGTCAGCTGTCCGGCACCCCAACCCGAAGACTATTCACATGATGACGATCCGGGTTTTCACGAGGACCCTGATCTTTCAATCAGTTTCGACGACGTGGTCTTCTATCAGGAGAGCATTGATCGATCTCCAGTGGCTATTACAACCAATTACCTCGGGTCGTTCTCTGTTCCTCCAACAAACAGGCAGAAAAAGAGCTCGTCCCGCAAGAGGCAAGCATCTACCAGGGTGAAATTGGATCCATTATCCGTTATTATACTGCACGGGACACCATAATGGTGTACCACGCCGGAGATAAAGTCGATCATTGGTCCGGACTTGGCTGATTTGATGGGCTTTGCCTCTATCCATTTAGTGAACTTGTCGACCATGACTAGTAGGTATTTGTTCTTCTTGGTCCCCCTTTAAGGGGTCCGGCCATGTACAACCCCCATACCGCGAAAGGCCAAGTGATTGGAATAGTACAAAGAGTTGTTGGGGGCATGTGACTTTGATTTGCGAAGAGTTGACACCCTACGCAATGTTTGACAAGTGAATGGGTGTCCGTCGGAGCTGTAGGCCAAAAGAAACCGGATCGGAAGGCCTTGCTAACTAAGGCTCTTGCTGCGGCATGGTGGCCGCCCATGCTTGCATGAACTTCAGCTAGGAGCTCCCGTCCTTCTTCCTCGGATATGCACCGTTGTAATATTCCGGTGGTGCTTTTCTTGTATAAATCACCCTCGTGTACTTTGTAGGCCTTGGATCGCCAAACTATGCGTCGTGCCTCTATTTGGTCTTCAGGGAGTTCCTTGTGGAGAAGGTAGGTGAGGAAGGGCTCTATCCATGGCGCAGTTACTGCCATTACCTCATGAGCCGAAGGCGTTTCGTCCATGATGGAGCCGCCGATGATTTGATCATTGGGTTCGTTTATAGGGGGAACAACCTCGTCCGCCGTATGTAGACCGATGCCCTTGTCATTGTCATGCCACACGATGGATGGCTTAAAGAGCTGCTCCAGAAAGGTGTTTCTCAGGACAGGATCACTTTTGGCTCCTATACGAGCCAGTACGTCGGCGGCTTAGTTCTTGTCGCGAGCGACGTGGTGAAATTCCAACCCCTCGAACCGTGCGGATATCTTTAGGACGACGTTTCTGTACGCCGCCATCTTCAGGTTTTTGGCATCGAATTCACCATTAATTTGGGAGATGGCCAAGTTGGAGTCTCCCCGTATCTCTAGCCGCCGTATTCCCATTGATACTGCCATCCAAAGACCCTGTAGGAGGGCTTCGTATTCGACAGCGTTGTTAGAGTCGGCATAAATGATCTGCAACATGTATCGCATGTTGTCGCCTGTGGGGGATGTGAGGATAACTCTAGCCCCAGTCGGCCAGGTTTTTGATCCATCAAAGTACATTGTCCAATGGGAGTATGCACTGTATTCCTTGGGGCGCTCGGCCTCTGTCCATTCAGCCAGGAAGTCTGCCAATACTTGAGATTTGATGGCATGCCATGGCTTATAGGCTATTTCAAAAGGAAGGAGCTCGATGGCCCATTTGGCTATGCGGCCGGTGGCGTCCCTGTTGTTGATTATATCGTTCAGGGGTACTTCGGATGCCACCGTTACCGCACACTCTTGGAAATAATGTCGGAGTTTCCTTGATTCTATAAACACTGTATAGGCTATGTTTTGGTAGTGCGGATATCTGGATTTGCACCGCTTTAGTACTTCTGACACATAATAGACCTGCTTCTGAGTCTGGAACTTGTGTCCCTCCTCATCTCATTCGATGACGAGCACCGCGCTGACAACTTGGTTGGTGGCTGATATGTATAACAACATGGGCTCACCGGCACTTGGTGCTGTGAGGATGGGATTGGTTGCCAGTAGTGTTTTGACTTCTTCTAACGCAGCCGCTGCTTTGTTGGTCCACTCGAAATTGTTGGTCCGTTTGAGCAGCTTATAGAGCGGTAAAGCTTTCTCTCTGAGGCGGGAGATAAAGAGGCTTAACGCCGCTACACACCGAGCTAGCCTTTGGACATGCTTTAGCTCTGTAGGTATTGCCAGTTCCGATAGGGCATAAATTTTAGCCAGATTCACTTCTATTCCTCTATGGGAGACAATGAATCCGAGCAGTTTACGAGAGGGAACTCCAAATACACATTTTTCTAGGTTGAGTCATATGTCATACTCGCGTAGACTGGCAAAGATTTTCCGTAGATCGTCGATTAACTGGCTGACGTGTTTGGTTTTAATTACCACGTTGTCCACATATGCCTCGACTATTTTACCAACCCGTGTCACGAGACACGTCTGGATCATGCGCTAGTATGTGGCCCCAGTGTTTTTAGACCGAAAGGCATCGTGTTAAAGCAGAATGGCCCGTAGGGGGGTGATGAATGCGGTTGTTGCTTGATCGGATTCCTTCATTTTGATTTGATGGTATCCAGAATAGGTGTCAAGGAAACACGATGAATCGTGTTTGGATGTGGCATCGATGAACTGGTCTATTCGCGGTAAGGGGAAAGGGTCCTTAGGGCAGGCTTTGTTAAGGTCTTTGAAATTGACACACAGCTGCCAGGACTTGTCTTTCTTTGGTACCATCCCCAGGTTTGCCAACCATTCGGGGTGCTTAATCTCCCGAATGAATCCGACCTCTAATAGTTTAGCTAATTCTTCAGCCATAGCTTGCCGTTTGGGTTCGTAGAAGCATCGCAGAGTCTGCTTGACAGGCTTGAAGCCTGCGAGAACGTTCAGACTGTGCTCGGCGATCCGCCGTGGGATTCCAGGCATATCGGAAGGATGCCAGGCGAAGATGTCCTAGTTTTCCTAGAGAAAGTTCCTTAGAGCCTCACCCACAAGGGGATCGAGCTAAGCTCCGATGGCCGCTGTCTTATTGGGGTCTGTCGAGTGCACTTGAAATTTGACGATTTCCTCTGCGGGTTTGAAGGAGGTGGGCTTGGGCATTTTGCTGAGGATCACGTCATCCTTGTCAACTGTTGATCGTAGTGCGGTCAGTTCTTCGACAGTAAAAGTCTCAGCTAATGCCTCGAGGGCAAGCGCTGCCGTCTTATTTTCTGCCCAAAGGGCTATGTTCGGATCACTAGCAATTGTGATCACTCCATTTGGTCCTAGCATTTTAAGTTTCATGTACCTGTAATGGGGTATAGCCTGGAATTTTGTAAAGGCGTCATGCCCTAATAGGGTGTGGTAGCTGCTTGGGAAGGGCACGATGTGGAAGAGAAGTTCTTCAGATCGGTAGTTTTCGGGCGTGCCAAACACAACGTCCAGGGTGATATGTCCGGAACAACGCGCCTCTTTCCCAGGAATTATTCCCCAGAAAGTTGTACTGCTATGTTCGATGCGAGATCGGTTGAACTGCATTTTTTCTAGGGTGCCTTCGTATATGAGGTTTAAACCGTTGCCGATGTCCATTAGCACATTATGCAGCCTGTAACCATCGATGATGGGGTTCAGGACCAGTGCGGCCGGTGAGTGACTGGGAAGAATGGCCGGCTGGTCAGCATTTCCGAAGGTAATTGGTATGTGTGCCCATGCACTTGTTGTTGCCACATGGTACACCTATTCGAGTTCTCTAAGAGCCCTCTTCCTCCTATTCTTCGAGGGGAATGTTTTGTAGACTGTCAGGACTTCGGTATTGTATGCGGGCGATGATGGGGAGCACCTGTTCGATGAAGGCGCTGCGAGGATGGTCTCACCACTTTTTGCGACCTGCGTGACTATCTAGCAAGCTCTAAGGCTATGAGTGGGGTTTGTGTTTAGCAATACAGAGTGCATAGGGTAAGGTTTATCCAATAGTCCATCAAGGACAGTGCTGACCTCAGGAACGGGTCTGTTTGTTTTTTCAGCTGGTTCGAATTTGGCTTGCCACTTTGGACGTATCCTCTTTTTCCGATCTCCTCTAGGGTGTTCGGCGAAAGTTGGTTCCGAAAATAATCGTTCGGATTGCCAAGCACTTTCCATGGCACATTATTTTTGTACCAAGTCGGATAGCTTAGAAAAGTCTAGAATGTGCGGCGAGCCAGGGCGTTAAGAATCCCTTCATCATGGCAATTCTGAATGAAAGTTGCCATTACCTCTTGTTCACCAAGACCTTTTTCTCTGCTTCTGGCGAGCAGGAGTTTGGCCCAAAAGTGATGGACGAACTCTCCTTGTAGTTGCTTAATATCCCAAAAGTCCGAGGACACGAGTTTTGGAGCGATACTAGGATTATCGTCTTGGGTGGTGGGTGGGGAAAAATTCGATTCCGCGCCACATCGAGTGTCTGGAATTATGGAAATCCGAACCGTGTGGTAGATCCTGGACCAATGATGGTCCGGCTTTAGGATGAACTTCCATTTCTGATTTGCCGATGAAGTCTAGGTGATCAGGGACCGGGGTGTAAACTGTTTTTAATTCTGGCTGTTGGGACGAGTCCTCAGCCGGACACTCGATGGTAGCGACAAGGTGGGTGATCGGAGGGACATGAATCTCCCTGTCATCGGGCCTAACCCTGAGCCGGTCATAGACCGGAATCTGGTCATCCGACATACGCGTAGCTTCGACCCAATCGAACAACTCTTTTAAAAACGAGGTGATGGTAGGATGCATGTCGCTGAGGCGAGTGGACTCAATGTGCGGCATGACGGTTCCAGGGCCGCGCGAGAGTGGATCCGTGTTTTGTATAACCAGGAGGGGTCGTTTCACATTGACCGGATTGTGCTTTCTAGACCGCCCAGGGTGATGACTCCGTTGGGGGCGATGCCCAATGTCTTCGGCGTTGAGGCGACAAGACTTGCGTGCTCCTCCTCAAGGGTCGAAGGTTCCATCAAAACAAGTCTTCCCCTTGAATCAGCAACAAAATCTAAGGTTTCGAACTTGATTCTATGATCGGGGACGAAGTTTCCGATCTGACCAGGGTGGCTGATCGGATTGGCGTCTGACAAGATGTCACCTCCTGTGGGTGTCTGATCGGGGGCAAGAATCCCCTAGATGCAGATCTCGTTGCTCATGATGAGGTGAGCCATCAATTCCTTTGTGTGTCATAGTGGAACTCTCAATCAAAGCACCAATGTAGATGTCAAAACCGACGGATCTCGGTTAGTGGGTCCCGAACTATGAGACTAGAACCAATGGTAACAGGAGACGAAGGGGACACAGATTTACCCAGGTTTGGGCCCTCCTATGGAGGTAATACCCTACGTCCTGCTTGGTTGTATTGATGATATGGGGTCTACAGAGTTGATCTACCTCGAGATCGAATAGCTAACCCTAGATGAGTTGTTCTCCCCGACAACCTACAACCCTCTGGCTTATATAGACGCTGAGGGTACCTAGGGTTTACACATGGTTGATTACATGCCGAAGAGATCAACATGCCTATCTACATTGCCATCTTGGAGGACATGCCACGACTTCTGGAAACCTTCATCTATTGACGGGCCCTTGATCATCTGATATTCAGTTTGCATCCCATATAGTCCGGCCCATAAGAAAACAGGTCGGCTATCCGAGGACCCCCTAATCTTGGACTCCCTCACTCATGGCTTCAAGAATCGAGACAAGTTTTCAGTACACACTACTAGGTGAAGGATGGATTTGATGGGCTCCCTGGAGAAACCAGTGGATGGCCGGGATGCATGGAGAAGCTCCATGACATCTTGCGGAAAGCTTCACCCAGACCCAAAGAGACAGGAGAATACTTCATGCCCGGAAGCTTACCCATGTAGCCAAAAGTCACTGTGGGCTCTACCTTCGTTGACCTTAGTTGTGACTCTGGTTGGGACGGTGATAGCAGATGTAGTTGGATGTAGGGTTGGATGGGCACCAGACAGTGGTCAGCGGAACTCTTGGAAAGACCATGTTTCATTCGTCTAGTTCTCAAACACCTGGCAGTGCAAGGACTTACAAGGAGGGGACGATTCTTGTGGGTAAAGTGCTCAACACTCTACAAAGTTAAAACCTAATCGATTAGCCGTGTCCCTAATTACGGACAATTTGAGCCTCTGGACTTGGATCTATCTCTAAACTCTCAACATCAGATTGAGAGGTAAAATATGGGCAACTTATTGTTACTTGTGGGCCATGGGACATCGGTTGGCGGAACCATGTCATGTAGATAAATCTATAGTGAAGACTCCCGGTATTCCTTGTTTGTAGGAAAAAGAAAATAAAACCAACATTTATGCAAAAACGCAAATAGAGAGCCACAAAGCCTTATTGCATATAGAATAGTCTTATCATATGCTTTCTCTTATTGTGATCTTACTGGTACACTCAATGTACTGACCTACACGTCTGTAACGTATTATGTTACAGATATTTCTACAATGAGTAAGAGTACGATATAGGGTTATGGTCTACACTCAAATTGTTGTTGGCGTTGATGGGACTTCACCCCCAATTGACTGTTTCCACTGAGACTCATGAGGTATATATCAATTTTACGTTATTTACATGTGATTGCACTTTGATATATACATTGATGTACTGTGTGTGCCAGCATACTAATCCAGGGATGGCACAGAAAGCACAGAGACTTAACCATTTCGGTCCGGGTCGCTACACCGTGAATATCACATAACTATGCACTTTTCTGTCAATTGCCCAACGATAATTTGTTTGCCCTCCGTATGTTGCTTTCATGAGAGATGTCGCTAGTGAAAACTATGCCCCCAGGTCTATTCACTTATATATTTAAAAAACTTATCTTTACCTTGCTGCCATTATTTGTATTTCATTTTATTTTGCAATTATCTACATAACTCACTTGCTTGCAAATAATGAGATCAAGGGGATTGACAACCCTCTTGCCGTGTTGGGTGCAATTTGTTTGCTCTTTTGTGTGCAACCGCTGGAGATGTTTGTGGATTGATATTCTATTTGTTTGATAAACCTTGGTTTCTTAACTGAGGGAAATACTTACCCGTATTGTGCTGCAATTACCCATTCCTCTTCACGAAAAACCCAGCGCATATCACAATTATAAAACTGTTGTTCCTAAAGATAAAATAGAACTTACCCCAGAAAGGATTGTAACTGGTTATAGGATGGTAATTGATTTCAGGAAACTAAACAAATATACTAGAAAATATCATTACCCCTGGCCTTTTATTGATCAAATGCTAGAAATATTATCCAAATATACACACTTTTGTTTCCTTAATGGATATTCTAGTTTTTCTCAAATACCCATGTCAAAAGAAGATCAAGAGAAAACTACTTTTACTTGTCCATTTGGAATTTATGCTTATAGACGTATGCCTTTTGGTTTATGCAATGCACCTGGTACCTTTCAAAGATGTACGACTACCATATTCTTTAATTTTTTGAAAAGATTGTTGAGGTATTCAGGGATGATTTTTCCGTTTATGGGACTTCTTTTGACGATTGCCTAAGGAACCTTGATCGAGTTTTGTAGAGATGTGAAGAAACTAATCTTGTCTTGAATTGGAAGAAGTGTCGCTTTATGGTGAATGAAGGTATAGTATTTGGCATGCAATTTCCGAACGAGGTATTGAAGTGGACAAGGCTAAAGTTTATGCAATAAAGAAAGTGCCATGTCCTAGAGATGTTAAAGGTATAACGAGCTTCCTTGGTCATGTTGGTTTATATAAGCGTTTAATTAAAGATTTCTAGGCCATTAACTAATCTTCTTCAAAAATACATTCCGGTTGTTTCTGATGATGATTGTGTAGAACCCTTTGAAATACTTAAGAAAGCATTGATTACTACACCTATTGTTCAACCACCTGATTGGAACTTACCGTTTGAAATTATGTGTGATGCTAGTGATTATACTGTTGGCGCCGTTCTAGGTCAAAGAGTACACAAGAAATTTAATGTTATTCATTATCCCAGTAAGACTCTAGATAGTGCTCAAAGAAATTATGCTACTACCAAGAAGGAATTTTCAGTAGTTGTGTTTGCATGTGATAAGTATAGACCTTATATTGATGATTCTAAAGTTACTATTCTCACTGATCATGATGCTATTAAATATATGATGGAAAATAAAGATGCTAAGCCTAGACTAATTAGGTGGGTGCTTTTACTTCAAGAGGTTGATTTGCATATTGTTAATAGAAAGGGAGCCGAGAATCCTATAGCAGATAACTTGTCTAGGATGGAAAATGTTCTTGATGACCCACTGCCTATTGATGATAATTTTCCTAATGAGCAATTAGCTGTTATAATTGCTTCCGTAATACTCCTAGGTATGGAGATTATGCTAATTATACTATTGCTAAATATATACCACCTAGTTTCACCTACCAACAAAATAACAAGTTCTTCTTTGATTTGAGGGAGTAGATGGTGTTATTATACGTTGTATACGTGAGGATGAACAGGAACATATTCTATGGAAGTGTCATTCCGAGGGCTACGTACGACACCACACTGGTGACAGAACTGCGCACAAGGTAGTGCAGTTTGGGTTTTATTGGCCTACTCTTTTAAAGGATGCACGTAATTTTGTACTTTCTTGTGATGAATGTCAAAGGATTGGTAACATTGGTAGACGCCAGGAAATGCCTATGAATTATTCACTTGCCACCGGACCATTTGATGTTTGGGTGTTTGACTATATGGGACCTTTTCCTTCCTCTAATGGACACACTCATGTTTTAGTTGCTGTTGATTATGTTACTAAGTGGGTAGAAGTTATTCCAACTAGTACTGCTAATCATGACATGTCTATTAAAATGCTTAAAGAAATTATCTTCCCGAGGTCTGGATTCCCTAGATATTTAATGACTGATGGTGGTTCACACTTTATTCATGGAGCTTTCCGTAAACTTCTAGCTAAATATGATGTTAACCATAGGATTGCACCACCTTATCACCCACAGTGTAGTGATCAAGTTGAATTGAGTAACCGAGAAATAAAATAGATCTAGGAAGAATTGATCTAAGAAACTTGTCGATACATTATGGGCTTATAGAACCACTTATAAAAATCCTATGGGATTGTCACCTTATAAAATGGTCTATGGAAAAGCATGTATTTTACCTCTTGAGTTGGAGCATAAAGCTTATTGGGTAATTAAAGAACTTAATTATGATTTCAAGCTATCCAGCGAGAAGAGGTTATTTGACATTAGCTCTCTAGATGAATGGAGGACACAAGCCTATGAAAATGCCAAGTTGTTCATGGAAAACATTAAAAGATGGCATGAAAAAAGAATCCAAAAACAAGAATTTAAAATTGGTGATCTAGTTCTTTTCTACAATTCTTGTTTCAGATTTTTTGCACGAAAACTTCTCTCCAAATGGGAAGGACTCTATATTGTCGAAGAAGTTTATTTCTCTAAAGCCGTTAAGATCAATAATACTGAGGGCACAAATCCAAGAGTGATTAATGGACAAAGAATTAAACATTATATCTCAGGTACGCCCATTAATGTTGAAACTAATATTATTCAAGTGATGACACCGGAAGAACACATAAGAGAGACCATCTGAAATACTCCAAAACCTTGAAAGGGGGTAGGTATGTGATATAGTAAGTAAACCGACTCCAAAAATTCCATAAAAATATTTCTGACAATTTTGGAATATTAGAAAAATTACGAAATAAAAATCAGCCGAGGGGACCCACAAGGGAGTCCCTAGACAACATGGTGCGACCACCCCGTGGGCGCGCCCTGATGGCTTGCGAGCCCCTCGTGTGCCTCCCCGACCCCGTTTTTTTTCTTGGACACATATTCTAATCTATAAAAGATCATTATATATACTCCCATATGTTTTGACTACTGCATCACAAGTTTCCCCTCTTTTCTTGTTTCAGACTGTTTTTTTGACAAATTTATAAGCAATATGTCATCGCAAGATTTAGACGGGGATAGCTATGTTGCAAATCTTGTCAACAATCCTCGAGTTTATGGGGATATTGATCCCTATGGGTGTTCAATAGAGGAAGAGGATGAGGCTGATCTAGAAAGGATTGAACCTTCAAGTGATGATGATGAATAAAAAGTACCTCTACCTCCACCTTGAGATATGCATGTGGAGTTCAAAAAGTGGAGCTTGCCAAACTAGGTTACACCTTACAATACTCGATTTACCCCTTATCATCGTACGCAAGTAGACACTACCATTGCCTCCACTAGTAAAACCCATCCTTTGAAGGAAGGATCAATGACCACCATCAACAAACTTCAGAGGGAGAACCTAGACCTTAAGAGAGAGGTTGATAAACTTAGGGAGGAGATACGTATCCTAAAGGGCATCATTTCTAAGACGATTGTCGTCGTTTTCTCACAACAGATGCCATGGGTAGGCTTATTGAAGGTGGTTGGGGACAAAGGACGCCGACGGGCTCCGGGAGCGGGATTAGGCACAAGTGGTGACTGATACTCGATGAACCTAGGTTTAGGGCCCTTTGTGGGAGGTAATACCCCTAGTCTTGCTTGGTCTAGTTGATCGATTAGGAGAGGTTACAATGGTGCTCCTTGAGATGTATATAGAGGTGGAAGGAGGAGCAACTGGCTCCCCTTCCCTTGCTATGAAGGTGGTCGTAGAACGAGGTGTTCCTCTCTGTGTGTCTGCGTGTGAGCTCTCTCCCTATGCATGGGGTCTGTTTTTTTTATAGGCCAAGCCCCGACCTAAAATATTCTTAAGGTACTGCGTGCGGGACCTGGCTCGCAGCCTCTCCGACTGACCAGTGGGGCCTGCCCCTTGAGCCGTCTCGTCGCCTACGGGGTCCACCGGCTGTGCGGTCCCGTCGCCCGATGGGGCCCGCCAGTCGGCTCCGCGATTGGCCCACGCTCACCTGCTATGGCACAGGCCGCCTGAGTGGTGTCGTCTTGTGCCAGTCGGCCGAAGTCTCCGATATAGCCGGCGGCACTGTAACCACGTGGGGGCAGGTAATGGAGTGGGCGGAGGCATGCCGACACTGTTGCCTCGCCCGAGGCGGTCAGCCAAGGTCAGCGGTACGACCGGCTGGACTGTAGCCATATGTGCCCGCGTGTCAGCGGTTACTGTGGCCACGTCGGTGTTGGGGAATGTAGTAACAATTCAAATTTTTTCCTACGTGTCACCAAGTTCAATCTAGGAAATGCTAGCAATGAGCAAAGGGGTAGAGCATCTTCATACCTTTGAAGATCGCTAAGTGGAAGCGTTACTAGAACACGGTTGATGGAGTCGTACTCGTAGAGATTCAGATCGCAGTAGATTCCGATCTAAGCACCGAACAATGGCGCCTCCGCGTTCAACACACATGCATCCCGGTGACGTCTCCTATGCCTTGATCCAGCATGGAGGAAGGATAGGTTAAGGGAGAGCTCCGGCAGCACGATGACATGGTGACGGTGGAGCTGCATGGTACTCCGGCAAGGCTTCGCCAAGCGCTACGAAGGATGAGGAGGAGGAGGGTAGGGATGCACCGAGAGAGAGAGAGAGAGTTCTGTTCTATGCAGCCCCCAAACCCCACATATATATAGGGGGAAGGGGGAGGAGGGCCGGCCACCCCTAGGGAAACCCTAGGAGGTGCGGCGGCCAAGATGGGGAGGAGGGGCGGCGCCCTAGGGTGGCCTTGGCGCCCAAGGCAGCCTCCACGCCTAGGGTTTGTCCCCCCTCCACCCTTGATGCACCTTGGGCCCTCAATGGGGGTGCACCAGCCCACCTAGGGGCTGGTTCCCATCCACTCTTGGCCCATGAAGCCTCTTGGAGCCGGTGGCCCCTCCTGGTGGACCCTTGGAACCCTTCCGGTTGTCCCGGTACATTATCGCTGATGCCCAAAACACTTTCGGCGACCAAATCCTCGCTTCCTATACATGAATCTTTACCTTTGGACCATTATATAGCTCCTCGTGATGTCTGGGATCTCATCCGAGACTCCGAACAACCTTCGGTAACCACGTACACTATTCCCATATAACCCTGGCGTCATCGAACCTTAAGTGTGTAGACCCTACGGGTTCGGGAAGCATGCAGACATGACCGAGACACCTCTCTGGACAATAACCAATAGCGGGATCTGGATACCCATCTTGGCTCCCACATGTTCCACGATGATCTCATTGGATGAACCACGATGTCGGGGATTCAATTAATCCCGTATACAATTCCCTTTGTCCATCGGTATGTTACTTGCTCGAGATTCGATCGTCGATATCCCTATACCTTGTTCAATCTCGGTACCGGCAAGTCTCTTTACTCGTTCCGTAACACATGATCCCGTGACTAACTGCTTAGTCACATTGAGCTCATTATGATGATGTAGTACTGAGTGGGCCCGAGAGATACCTCTCCGTCACACGGAGTGACAAATCCCAGTTTCGATTCGTGCCAACCCAACAGACACTTTCGGAGATACCTATAGTGCACCTTTATAGTCACCTAGTTACATTGTGACGTTTGATACAACCAAAGCATTCCTACGGTATCCGGGATTTGCACAATCTCATGGTGTAAGGAAACGATACGTGACATTACAAAAGCTCTAGCATACGAACTACACGATTTTGTGCCATGCTTAGGATTGGGTCTTGTCCATCACATCATTCTCCTAATGATGTGATACCGTTATCAACGGCATCCAATGTCCATGGCCAGGAAACCATGACTATCTATTGATCAACGAGCTAGTTAACTAGAGGCTTACTAGGGACATGGTGTGGTCTATGTATTCACACATGTATTACGGTTTCCGGTTAATACAATTATAGAATGAACAATAGACAATTATCATGAACAAGGAAATATAATAATAACCATTTTATTATTGCCTCTAGGGCATATTTCTAATAGTCTCCCACTTGCACTAGAGTCAATAATCTAGTTACATTGTGATGAATCAAACACCGATAGAGTTCTGGTGCTGATCATGTTTCGCTCGTGAAAGAGGTTTAGTCAATGGATCTGCGACATTCAGATCCGTATGTACTTTACAAACATCTATATCTCCTTCCTGAATGTAATCACAAATGGAGTTGAAACGACGCTTGATGTGCTTGGTCTTCTTGTGAAACCTGGGCTCCTTGGCAATGGCAATAGCTCCAGTGTTGTCACATAAGAGAGTCATCGGGCCCGACGCGCTGGGAATCACTCCTAGGTTAGTGATGAACTCCTTCATCCAGACTCCTTCCCATGCTACTTCCGAAGCAGCTATGTACTCCGCTGCACATGTAGATGCCGCCATGACACTTTGCTTGCAACTACACCAACTGACTGCCCCACCATTCAAAACATACATGTATCCGGTTTGTGATTTGGAGTCATCCGAATCTGTGTCAAAGCTAGCATCGACATAACCCTTTACGACGAGTTCCTCGGCACCTCCATAAACGAGAAACATATCCTTAGTCCTTTTCAGGTACTTAAGGATATTCTTGACCGCTGTCCAGTGTTCCATTCTAGGATCACTTTGGTACCTCCCTACCAAACTTATGGCAAGGTTCACATCAGGTCTGGTACACAACATGGCATACATAATAGAGCCTATGGCCGAGGCATAGGGGATGACACTCATCTTCTCTCTATCTTCTGCCATCGGGCATTGAGCTATGCTCAATTTCACACCTTGCACTACAGGCAAGAACCCCTTCTTGGACTGATCCATACTGAACTTCTTCAATATCTTGTCAAGGTATGTGCTTTGTGAAAGACCAATGAGGCATCTCGATCTATCTCTATAGATCTTGATGCCTAATATGTAAGAAGCTTCTCCAGGGGCCTTCATTGAAAAACACTTATTCAAGTAGGCCTTTATGCTTCCCAAAAGTTCTATATCATTTCCCATCAACAATATGTCATCCACATATAAAATGAGAAATGCTACAGAGCTCCCACTCACTTTCTTGTAAATACAGGCTTCTCCATAAGTCTGTATAAACCCAAACGCTTTGATCACTTCATTAAAGCGAATGTTCCAACTCCGAGATTCTTGCAGCATCCCATAGATGGAGCGCTGGAGCTTTCATACCTTGTTAGCATTCTTAGGATCGACAAAACCTTCCGGCTGCATCATATACAATTCTTCCTTAAGGAAACCGTTAAGGAATGCCATTTTGACGTCCATTTGCCAGATCTCATAATCATAAAATGTGGCCACTGCTAACATGATTCGGACGGACTTCAGCATCACTACGGGTGAGAAGGTCTCATCATAGTCAACTCCTTAACTTGTCGATAACCCTTAGCGACAAGACGAGCCTTATGGATGGTCACATTACCATCCACGTCTATCTTCTTCTTAAAGATCCATTTATTTTCTATGGCTTGCCGATCATCGGGCAAGTCCACCAAAGTCCACACTTTGTTCTCATACATGGAACCTATCTCAGATTTCATGGCTTCAAGCCATTTGTTGGAGTCTGGGCCCGCTATGGCTTCTTCATAGTTCGAAGGTTCACCGTTGTCTAACAACATGATTTCCAAGACAGGGTTGCCATACCACTCTGGTGCGGTACATGTCCTCGTGGACCTTCGAAGTTCAGTAGGAACTTGATCATAAGTCTCATGATCATCATCATTAACTTACTCTCTAGTCGGTTCAGGCACCATAGAAACAATCTCCTACGCTGCGCTAGTTTCTGGTTGGAGAGGGGGTACAATTACCTCATAAAGTTATACTTTCCTCCCACTTACTTCTTTCGAGAGAAACTCTTTCTCTAGAAAGGATCCATTCTTGGCAACAAAGATCTTGCCTTTGGATCTGAGGTAGAAGGTATACCCAATAGTTTCCTTAGGGTATCCTACGAAGACGCACTTTTTCGATTTGGGTTCAAGCTTTTCAGGTTGAAGTTTCTTGACATAAGCATCGCATCCCCAAACTTTTAGAAATGACATCTTAGATTTCTTCGCAAATCATAATTCATATGATGTCATCTCAACGGATTTAGATGGTGCCCTATTTAAAGTGAATGCGGCAGTCTCTAATGCATATCCCCGAAATGATAGCGGTAAATCAGTAAGAGACATCATAGACCGCACCATATCCAATAGAGTGCGATTATGACGTTCGGACATACCATTATGCTGAGGTGTGCCAGGCGGCAGGAGTTGTGAAACAATTCCACATTTCCTTAAGTGCATGCCAAACTCGTGACTCAAATATTCTCATCCACGATCAGATCGTAAGAACTTTATTTTCTTGTCACGTTGATTCTCTACCTCACTCTGAAATTCCTTGAACTTTTCAAAGGTCTCAGACTTGTGTTTCATTAAGTGGACATACCCATATCTGCTCAAGTCATCAGTGAGGGTGAGAACATAACGATACCCACCGCAAGCCTCAACGCTCATCGGTCCACATGCATCGGTATGTATTATTTCCAACAAGTTGGTTGCTCGCTCCATTGTTCCAGAGAATAGAGTCTTAGTCATCTTGCCCAAGAGGCATGGTTCGCGCGTGTCTAATGATTCATAATCAAGAGACTCCAGAAGTCCATCTGCAGGGAGTTTCTTCATGCGTTTGACACCAATATGACCAAGGTGCAGTGCCACAAGTATGTGGGACTATCATTATCAACCTTACATCATTTGGTATTCTCACTATGAATATGTGTAACATCACGTTCGAGATTCAATAAAAATAAACCATTGACCAGTGGGGCATGACCATAAAACATATCTCTCATATAAATGGAACAACCATTATTCTCGGATTTAAATCAGTAGCCATCTCGCATCAAATAAGAGCCAAATACAATGTTCATGTTGAAAGCTGGCACTAAATAACGATTATTGAGGTTTAAAACTAATCCCGAAGGTAGATGTAGAGGTAGCATGCCGACGATGATCACATCGACCTTGGAACCATTCCCGACGCGCATCGTCACCTCGTCCTTTGCCAGTCTCCGCTTATTTCGCAGCTCCTGTTTTGAGTTACAAATGTGAGCAACCGCATCGGTATCAAATACCCAGGAGCTACTACGAGCGCTGGTAAGGTACACATAAATAACATGTATATCATATATACCTTTGATGTTGCCAGCCTTCTTATCCGCTAAGTACTTGGGGCAGTTCCGCTTCCAGTGACCGGTTCCCTTGCAATGAAAGCACTCAGTCTCAGGCTTGGGTCCATTCTTGGGCTTCTTCCCGGCAACTAATTTACCGGGCACGGCAACTGCTTTGCCATCCTTCTTGAAGTTCTTCTTACCCTTGCCTTTCTTGAAAGTAGTGGTCTTGTTCACCATCAACACTTGATGTTCCTTTTTGATTTCCACCTCCGCTGATTTCAGCATTGAATATAACTCAGGAATGGACTTCTCCATCCCTTGCATATTGTAGTCCATCACAAAGCTCTTGTAGCTAGGTGGAAGCGACTGGAGGATTTTGTCAATAACCGAGTCATCCGGAAGATTAACTCCCAGCCGAGACAAGCGGTTGTGCAACCCAGACATCTTGAGTATGTGCTTGCTGACAGAACTATTTTCCTCCATCTTACAACTGAAGATCTTGTCGGAGACTTCATATCTCTTGACCCGGGCATGAGATTGGAAAACCATTCTCAGCTCTTGGAACATCTCATATGCTCCGTGTTGCTCAAAACGCTTTTGGATCCCCGGTTCTAAGCTGTAAAGAATGTCACACTGAACCAGGGAGTAATCATCACTACGCGACTGCTAGGCGTTCATAACGTCTTGAGTTGCTGGGAAAACGGGTGCGTCACCTAGCGGTGCATCAAGGACATATAATTTCTTGGAAGCTATGAGGATGATCCTCAAGCTACGTACCCAGTCCGTATAGTTGCTTCCATCATCTTTCAGCTTGGTTTTCTCTAGGAACGATTTGAAGTTGAGGGCAACATTAGCATGGGCCATTGGATCTACAAGATAGATTGTAAAGACAATTTTAGACTAAGTTCATGATAATTAAGTTCATCTAATCAAATTATTTAATGAACTCCCACTCAGATTGACATCCCTCTAGTCATCTAAGTGATACATGATCCACATCGACTAGGCCGTGTCCGATCATCACGTGAGACAGACTAGTCATCAATGGTGAACATCTCCATGTTGATCGCATCTACTATACGACTCATGTTCGACCTTTCGGTATCTCGTGTTCCGAGGCCATGTTTGTACATGCTAGGCTCGTCAAGCCAACCTAAGTGTTTCGCGTGTGTAAATCTGGCTTACACCAGTTGTATGCGAACGTTAGAATCTATCACACCCGATAATCACGTGGTGCTTCAAAACAACGATCCTTCGCAACGGTGCACACTTAGGGGGAACACATTTCTTGAAATTTTAGTCAGGGATAATCTTATTTATGCTACCGACGTTCTAAGCAAATAAGATGTAAGAACATGATAAACATCACATGCAAATCATAAAGTGACATGATATGGCCAATATCATCATGCGCCTTTGATCTACATCTTTGGGGCGCGGCATGATCACCATCGTCACCGACACGACACCATGATCTCCATCATCGTGTCTTCATGAAGTTATCTCGCCAACTATTACTTCTACTACTATGGCTAACGGTTAGCAATAAAGTAAAGTAATTACATGGCATTTTTGATTGACACACAGGTCATACAATAAATTAAGACAACTCCTATGGCTCCTGCCGGTTGTCATACTTATCGACATGCAAGTCGTGATTCCTATTACAAGAACATGATCAATCTCATACATCATATATATTTCATCACATCCTTTTGGCCATATCACATCACATAGCATACCCTGCAAAAACAAGTTAGACATCCTCTAATTGTTGTTGCAAGTTTTACGTGGCTGCTATGGGTTTCTAGCAAGAACGTTTCTTACCTACGTAAGAGCCACAACAGTGATATGCCAATTGCTATTTACCCTTCATAAGGACCCTCTTCATCGAATCCGATCCAACTAAAGTGGGAGAGACAGACACCCGCTAGCCACCTTATGCAACAAGTGCATGTCAGGCGATGGAACCAATCTCACGTAAGCGTACGTGTAAAGTCGGTCCGGGCCGCTTCATCCCACAATGCTGCCGAATCAAGATAAGACTAGTACACCAAGCAAATTGACCAAATCATCGCCCATAACTACTTGTGTCCTACTCATGCATAGAATCTACGCATAGACCTAGCTCTGATACCACTGTTGGGGAACGTGCTAACAATTCAAAAAAATTCCTACGTGTCACCAAGATCAATCTTGGAAATGCTAGAAACGAGCAAAGGGGTAGAGCATCTTTATACCTTTGAAGATCGCTAAGCGGAAGCGTTACTAGAACACGGTTGATGGAGTCGTACTCGTAGAGATTCAGATCACGGTGGATTCCGATCTAAGCACTGAACAACGATGCCTCCGTGTTCAACACACGTGCAGCCCAGTGACGCCTCCTATGCCTTGATCCAGCAAGGAGGAAGGAGAGGTGAGGGAGAGATCCGGCAGCACGATGGCGTGGTGATGGTGGAGCTGTGTGGTACTCCGGCAAGGCTTCGCCAAGCGCTACGAAGGACGAGGAGGAGGAGGGGTAGGGCTACGCCGAGAGAGAGAGAGAGAGTTCTGTTCTATGCAGCCCCAAAACCCCATATAAATATAGGGGGAAGGGGGAGGAGGGCCAGCCACCCCTAGGTAAACCCTAGGAGGTGCGGCGGCCAAGATGGGGAGGAGGGGCGACGCCCTTGGGTGGCCTTGGCGCCCAAGGCAGCCTCCACGCCTAGGGTTTGGCCCCCCTCCACCCTTGCTGCGCCTTGGCCCCTCAGTGGTGGCGCACGAGCCCACCTAGGGGCTGGTTCCCATCCACTCTTGGCCCATGAAGCTCTTGGAGCTGGTGGCCCCTCCCGTGGACCCCTAGAACCCTTCCGGTGGTCCCGGTACATTACCGGTGATGCCCGAAACACTTTCGGCGACCAAATCCTCACTTCCTATATATGAATCTTTACCTCCGGACCATTTCGGAGCTCCTCATGATGTCCGGGATCTCATCCGAGACTCCGAAAAACCTTCGGTAACCACGTACACTATTCCCATATAACCCTAGCTTCATCGAACCTTAAGTGTGTAGACCCTACGGGTTCGGGAAGCATGCAGACATGACCGAGACACCTCTTCGGACAATAACCAATAGCGGGATCTGGATACCCATATTGGCTCCCACATGTTCCATGATAATCTCATCGGATGAACCACGATGTCGGGGATTCAATTAATCCCGTATACAATTCCCTTTGACCATCGGTATGTTACTTGCCCGAGATTCGATCGTTGATATCCCTATACCTTGTTCAATCTCGGTACTGGAAAGTCTCTTTACTCATTCCGTAACACATGATCCCGTGACTAACTCCTTAGTCACATTTAGCTCATATGATGATGTAGTACCGAGTGGGCCCAGAGATACCTCTCTGTCACACGGAGTGACAAATCATAGTCTCGATTCGTGCCAACCCAACAGACACTGTCGGAGATACCTGTAGTGGAACTTTATAGTCACCCAGTTACGTTGTGACGTTTGATACACCCAAAGCATTCCTACGGTATCCGGGAGTTGCACAATCTCATGGTCTAAGGAAACGATACTTGACATTAGAAAAGCTATAGCATACAAACTACACGATCTTGTGCTATGCTTAGGATTGGGTCTTGTCCATCACATCATTCTCCTAATGATGTGATCCCGTTATCAACGACATCCAATGTCCATGGTCATGAAACCGTGACCATCTATTGATCAAGGAGCTAGTGAACTAGAGGCTCACTAGGGACATGTTGTGGTCTATGTATTCACACATGTATTACGATTTCCGGTCAACAGAATTATAGCATGAACAATAGACAATTATCATGAACTAGGAAATACAATAATAACCATTTTATTATTGCCTCTAGGGCATATTTCCAACAGTCTCCCACTTGCACCAGAGTCAATAATCTAGTTACATTGTGATGAATCGAACACCCATAGCAATCTGGTGTTGATCATGTTTTGCTCATGAGAGAGGTTTAGTCAACGGATCTACGCCATTCAGATCCGTATGCACTTTACAAATATCTATATCTCCGTCCTGAATGTAATCATGGATGGAGTTGAAGCGGCGCTTGATGTGTCTTGTCTTCTTGTGAAACCTGGGCTCCTTCGCAAGGGTAATAGCTCCAGTGTTGTCACATAATAGAGTCATCGGGCCCGACACACATGGAATTACTCCTAGGTCGGTGATGAACTACTTCATCCAGACTCCTTTGCTGCTTCCGAAGCAGCTATGTACTCCGCTTCACATGTAGATGCCGCCATGACGCTTTGCTTGCTGCTACACCAGCTGACTGCCCCTCCATTCAAAATATACACGTATCCAATTTGCGACTTGGAGTCGTCCGGATCTGTGTCAAAGCTAGCATCGACGTAACCCTTTACGACGAGCTCTTCGGCACCTCCATATACGAGAAACATGTCCTTTGTCCTTTTCAGGTACTTCAGGATATTCTTGACTGATGTCCAGTGTTCCGCTCCGGGATCAGTTTGGTACCTCCCTACCAAACTCATGGCAAGGTTCACATCAGGTCTGGTACACAGCATGGCATACATAATAGAGCCTATGGCTGAAGCATAGGGGATGACACTCATCTCTTCTCTATCCTTTGCCGTGGTCGGGCATTGAGTCATACTCAATCTCACACCTTGTAACACAGGCAAGAACCCCTTCTTGGACTGATCCATATTGAACTTCTTCAATATCTTCTCAAGGTATGTGCTTTGTGAAAGACCTATGAGGCGCCTCGATCTATCTCTATAGATCTTGATACCTAATATGTAAGCAGCTTCTCCAAGGTCCTTCATTGAAAACACTTATTCAAGTAGGCCTTTCCACTTTCCAAAAGTTCTATATCATTTCCCATTATCAGTATGTCATCCCCATATAAAATGAGAAATGCTACAGAACTCCCACTCACTTTCTTGTAAATACAAGGTTCTCCATAAACCTGTACAAATCCAAACGCTTTAATCACTTCATTAAAGTGAATGTTCCAACTCCGAGATGCTTGCACCAGCCCATAGATGGAGCCCTGGAGCTTGCATACCTTGTTAGCATCTTTAGGACCAACAAAACCTTCCGGCTGCATCATATACAGTTCTTCCTTAAGGAAACCATTAAGGAATGCCGTTTTGATGTCCATTTGCCAGATCTCATAATCATAAAATGCGGCAATTGCTAACATGATTCGGACAGACTTCAGCATCACTACGGGTGAGAAAGTCTCATCGTAGTCAATTCCTTGAACTTGTGGATAACCCTTAGAGACAAGTCGAGCCTTATAGACGGTTACATTACCATCCGCGTCAGTCTTCTTCTTAAAGATCCATTTATTTTCAATGGCTCGCTTATCATCAGGCAAGTCCACCAAAGTCCATACTTTGTTCTCATACATGGATCCTATCTCGGATTTCATGGCCTCAAGCCATTTGTTGGAATCCGGGCCCGCCATTGCTTCTTCATAGTTCGAAAGTTCACCATTGTCCAACAACATGATCTCCAGGACAGGGTTGCCGTACCACTCTGGTGCGGAACGTGTCCTAGTGGACCTTCGACATTCAATAGTAACTTGATCTGAAGTTTCATGATCATCATCATTAACTTCCTCTCCAGCCGGTGCAGGCTCCATAGAAACAACTTCCTGTGCTGTGCTACTCTCCGGTTTGAGTGGAGGTACAATTACCTCATCAAGTTCTATTTTCCTCCCACTTACTTCTTTCGAGAGAAACTCTTTCTCGAGAAAGGATCCATTCTTGGCAACAAAGACTTTGCCCTCGGTTTGTAGGTAGAAGGTATACCCAATAGTCTCTTTGGGATATCCTATGAAGACGCACTTTTTTGCTTTGGGTTTGAGCTTCTCAGGTTGAAGTTTCTTCACATAAGCATCGCATCCCCAAACTTTTAGAAACGACAGCTTAGGTTTCTTTCCAAACAATAATTCATACGGTGTCGTCTCGACAGATTTTGACGGTGCCCTATTTAAAGTGAATGCGGCAGTCTCTAATGCATATCCCCAAAATGATAGCGGTAAGTCGGTAAGAGACATCATAGATCGTACCATATCTAATAGAGTGCGATTACGACATTCAGACACACCATTTCGCTGAGGTGTGCCAGGCGGCGTGAGTTGTGAAACAATTCCACATTTCCTTAGGTGCGTGCCAAACTCGTGACTTAAATATTCTCCGCCACGATCAGATTGTAGGCACTTTATTTTCCTGTCACGTTGATTCTCTACCTCACTCTAAAATTCCTTGAACCTTTCAAAAGTTTCAAACTTATGTTTCATTAAGTAGACATACCCATATCTACTCAAGTCATCAGTGAGGGTGAGAACATAACGGTAGCCACCACAAGCCTCGACACTCATTGGACCGCATACATCGGTATGTATTATTTCCAACAAGTCAGTTGCTCGCTCCATTGTTCTGGAGAACGGAGTCTTGGTCATCTTGCCCATGAGGCATGGTTCGCACGTGTCAAATGGTTCGAAATAAAGAGCCTCCAAAAGTCCATTAGTATGGAGCTTCTTCATGTGTTTGGCACCAATATGACCAAGGCGGCAGTGCCACATGTAAGTGGGGCTATCGTTATCAACTCTACACTTTTTGGTACTCACACTATGGACATGTGTAACATCACGGTCGAGATTCATCAAAAATAAACCATTGACCAGCGGGGCATGACCATAAAACATTTCTGTCATAGAAATAGAACAACCATTATTCTCAGATTTAAATGAGTTGCCATCTCGCATCAAGCGAGATCCAGATACAATGTTCATGCTCAAAGCTGGTACTAAATAATAATTATTAAGGTTTAACACTAATCCCGAAGGTAGATGTAGAGGTAGCGTGCCAACGGCGATCACATCGACCTTGGAACCATTCCCGACGCGCATCGTCACCTCGTCCTGTGCCAACCTCCGCTTATTCCACAACTCCTGCTTGGAGTTACAAATGTGAGCAACTGCACCGGTATCAAATACCCAGGAGCTACTATGAGCGCTGGTTAGGTACACGTCAATAAAAAGTATATCACATATACCTTTAACGTTGCCATCCTTCTTATCCGCTAAGTACTTGGGGCAGTTCCGCTTCTAGTGACCGGTACCCTTGCAATAAAAACACTCAGTCTCAGGCTTGGGTCCATTCTTGTTCTTCTTCTTCCTAGCAACTTGCTTACCGGGCGTGGCAACAGCTTTGCTGTCCTTCTTGAAGTTCTTCTTACCCTTGCCTTTCTTGAAACTAGTGGTCTTATTCACCATCAACACTTGATGCTCCTTTTTGATCTCGACCTCTGCTGATTTCAGCATCGAGTACAACTCAGGAATGGACTTCTCCATCCCTTGCATGGTGTAGTTCATCACAAAGCTCTTGTAGCTAGGTGGAAGCGACTGGAGGATTCTATCAATGACTGAGTCATCCGGGAGATTAACTCCCAGCTGAGTCAAGCGGTTGTGTAGCCCAGACATCTTGAGGATGTGCTCACTGATAGAACTATTCTCCTCCATCTTACAGCTGAAGAACTTGTCAGAGACGTCATATCTCTCGACCCGGGCATGAGCTTGGAAAACCAGTTTCAGCTCTTGGAACATCTCATATGCTCCGTGTTGCTCAAAACGCTTTTGGAGCCCCGGTTCTAAACTGTAAAGCATGCCGCACTGAACAAGGGAGTAATCATCATAGCGAGAATGCCAAGCGTTCACAACGTCTTGCTCTACTGGGAGAAGGGATGGGTCACCTAGTGGTGCATACAAGACATACAATTTCTTGGAAGCTATGAGGATGATCCTCAAGCCATGGACCTAGTCCGCATAGTTGCTTCCATCATATTTCAGCTTGGTTTTCTCTAGGAACGCGTTGAAGTTTAGGGTGACATTCGCGTTGGCCATTGGATCTACAATATAGATTGTAAAGACAATTTTAGACTAAGTTCATGATAATTAAGTTCACATAATCAAATTATTTAATGAACTACCACTTAGATAGGCATCTCTCTAGTCATCCAAGTGACACATGATCCATGTCAACTAGCCCGTGTCCGATCATCACGTGAGACGGACTAGTCATCCATGGTGAACATCTCCATGTTGATCGTATCTTCTATACGACTCATGTTTGACCTTTCGGTCTTCCGTGTTCCAAGGCCATGTCTGTACAACTAGGCTTGTCAAGTCAACCTAGGTGTATCACGTGTGTAAATCTGGCTTACACCCATTGTATGCGAACGTTAGAACCTATCACACCCGGTCATCACGTGGTCCTTCAGAACAACGATCCTTAGCAATGGTGCACAGTTAGGGTGAACACTTTTCTTGAAATTTTATTGAGAAATCATCTTATTTACTACCGTCGTTCTAAGAAAATAAGATGTGAACATGATAAACATCACATGCAATCACATGATATGGCCAATATCATCTTGCTCCTTTGATCTCCATCTTCGGGGCACCATGATCGTCACTGTCACCGGCACGACACCATGATCTCCATCATCATGATCTCCATCATCGTGTCTTCATGAAGTTGTCTTGCCAACTATTACTTCTAGTACTATAGCTAACGTTTAGCAATAAAGTAAAGTAATTACATGGCGTTTATGATTGACACGCAGGTCATACAATAAAATAAGACAACTCCTATGGCTCCTACCGGTTGTCATACTCATCGACATGCAAGTCGTGAATCCTGTTACAAGAACATGATCAATCTCATACATCACAATGCATCACATCAAATCCTTTGGCCATATCACATCACAAGGCATATGCTGCAAAAACAAGTTAGACGTCCTCTAATTTGTAGTTGCAAGTTTTTACGTGGCTGCTATAGGTTTCTAGCAAGAATGTTTCTTACCTACTCCAAAACCACAACGTGATATGACAATTGCTATTTACCCTTCATAAGGACCCTTTTCATCGAATCCAATCCGACTAAGGTGGGAGAGACAGACACCCGCTAGCCACCTTATGCAACAAGTGCATGTCAGGTGGTGGAACCGGTCTCACGTAAGCATACGTGTAAAGTCGGTCCGGGACGCTTCATCCCACAATACCGCCGAATCAAGATAAGACTAGTAGTGGTAAGCATATTAACAAAATCGACGCCCAATACAACTTGTGTTCTACTCGTGCATAGATTCTACGCATAGACCTAGCTCATGACGCCACTTTTGGGAGACGTAGTAGTAAATCAAAAAATTTCCTACGTGTCACCAAGATATATCTATGGAGAAACCAACAACGAGAGGGGAGATATTGCATATTCATACCTTTGAAGATAGCTAAGCGGAAGCGTTACAAGAACGCGGTTGGTGGAGTCATACTCGTAGCGATTCAGATCGCGGTGGACTCCGATCTTAGCGCCGAACAACAGCGCCTCCGCGTACAACACACGTACAGCCCGATGACGTCTCCCACACCTTGATCCAGCAAGGAGGAGGGAGAGGTTGAGGGAGAGCTCTGGCAGCACGACGGCGTGGTGACGGTGGAGCTACGTGGACTCCGGCAGGGCTTCGCCAAGCGCTACGGAGAACGAGGAAGAAGAAGGGTAGGGCTGCGCCGAGAGAGAGAGAAGACGTGTCTCAAATCATCCCAAACCCTTGCATATATATAGGAGGAGGGAGAGGGAGGGCTGCCTTGGCACCTCCTCCAAGGAGGAGAGGTTTGGCCGAACTAGGGGGAGAGTCCACCTCCCACAAGGGAGGTAGATCTCCTCCTTTTAAAACCCTTTTGCCCTTTATCTCTTGATCCCAGCCCCATGGGCCTTTCTAGAAGGTCTTGTCCATCCCAATAAGGGCTGGCGCACCTCCTCTAAGGGCCCACAAAGTCCTATGGTCGTCACACCCCTCCCGGGGGTCCTCCGGCACCCTCCCGGCACTCCCTGTACACTACTGATGAGCCCGGAAACTTTTCGGTGACCAAAAATAGACTTCCTATATATCAATCTTTACCTCCGGACCATTCCGGAGCTCCTCGTGACGTCCGGGATCTCATTAGGGACTCTGAACAACCTTTGGTAATCATGTATACCATTTCCCTATAACCCTAGCGTCATCGAACCTTAAGTGTGTAGACCCTACGGGTTCGGGAGACACGTAGACATGACCGAGACACCTCTCCGGTCAATAATCAACAGCAGGATCTAGATACCCATGTTGGCTCCCACATGCTCCACGATGATCTCATTGGATGAACCACGATGTCGGGGATTCAATCGATCCCGTATACAATTCCCTTTTTCTATCGGTATGATACTTGCCCGAGATTCGATCGTCGGTATCTCTATACCTTGTTCAATCTTGTTACCGACAAGTCTCTTTACTCGTTCCATAATACATCATCCCGCGAATAACTCCTTAGTCACCTTGAGTTCATTATGATGATGTCTTACCGAGTGGGCCCAGAGGTACCTCTCCGTCATACGGAGTGACAAATCCCAGTCTCGATTCATGCCAACCCAACAGACACTTTCGGAGATACCCGTAGTGCACCTTTATAGCCACCCAGTTACGTTGTGACGTTTCGCACACCCAAAGCATTCCTACGGTATCTGGGAGTTGCACAATCTCATGGTCTAAGGAAACGATACTTGACATTGAAAAGCTTTAGCGAACGAACTACACGATCTTGTGCTATGCTTAGGATTGGGTCTTGTCCATCACATCATTCTCCTAATGATGTGATCCCGTTATCAACGACATCCAATGTCCATGGTCATGAAACCGTGACCATCTATTGATCAATGAGATAGCCAACTAGAGGCTCACTAGGGACATGTTGTGGTCTATTTATTCACACATGCATTACATTTTCTGGTTAACACAATTATAGCATGAACAATAGACAATTATCATGAACAAGGAAATACAATAATAACCATTTTATTATTACCTCTAGGGCATATTTCCAACACGACAAGGGAGTGATTGCCGCCCTATGGCTGGGTCGCAGGGCTCTGGAGAGACGCTTGGCATTGTGGCTGAAGAACGCCGTGGCCTGACTCGAGGTCTGGAAGGCGTCCGCAGCTCGAGCCAGCGCGCAGATGGCGCTCCGGTTCGTCACATCGTGGTACCATGGTGTCGACTTGGATCGGCTGGCCACCATGCGGGATGAGCCGGAGGAGGAGCGGGTGGCACGCGAGACCTTCCTAGTCCGCCGGGCCAACGAGCTTGCCTCGTATGTTGACTCGGACGAGATCCTTCCGACCCTTGATGAGGATGGCGAACCGGTCGCCGAGGATTCCTTTGGTAACCCCCAAGGTCTGGAGAACGAGGAGGTCACCGATGAGAGCACCGACTCCAACACCGACAGTGGCGGCGAGACGGCAGGAACCACGAAGGCTGACCCAAAGGCCGAAGCCTCTTCCAGGCCACGCGTCGAGCCGACTGGCAGTGCGCCGGCTAGTGACGCGCCGGTAGCCTCAGCCCCTGGGCGTTTTTTGCTGTATGTTAGACTCAATTCGACCCACTAGGGGTGTATGTAATGAACCTATGGCCGGTGGCCTTTTGAAGTTTTTTTATCAGTTTGCACTTTGATTGTTGAATGTGTTGTTATCATGCTTTCCGGCTCGTCCTTATCCCTTTTTTGCCCCCTTTGTTCCGCCTGCTCGTCCCCTTGTACCCTTTGGTTTCGGCCCCTCCAGCCCGTCAGCCAGGAGCCAGTCTATAGCTGGGTCGGGGCGCTCGCCTCGAGGGAGCCGATTCTGAGCTTGGGAACCTCAGGAGTCTTCCGGGTAAGGTGAGTGGCAGAGGTGAGGAAGTGGTCCGGCTAGACCTAGCCGGCGGCCCCGTTGCGATCGATTTTTCGTGTGCGCTAAGTTTTGCCGCACCGAGGCCCCATCAACCGGACAGCCGGGAGCCAGTCTGTAGCTGGGAGGGGTGGGAGGGCTTGTTTACCTCAAATTACCTGGTCGGTTTTAGGGAAGGACGTTAGGACTAGTCGGCGAGCCCTCGGGACCGGGAGCCGGATCCGGGAGCCGACGAATAGAGTCAATTTGTAACATCCCAAAATTTCATTTGGAATGTTATGAAATATAGCTATGCATCATCATCACTTTGTTTGAATGAAATAAATTGTTGAAGTTTTTCTTTTGGAATTCTGAAAGGCCATTTCAATTTCTTCTTATACTTGTTTCCTCCTATTTGAAAACCCTTGGAATATTCATCAAAAGAGAGGAGTAATATGACACTCCACACCAGGGGCATCTTGGTGAGTTATTTGAACAATAAAACCAGGGGGTTATTTGAAAGTTTATCTCAAAAGAATTTAAAATCAATTAGGCATTTTCTAAAAAAATAAAATTTTAAAGTATTCATTTTGATAGAGGAAAAATGTTCATTAAATAGAATTTATTCCCCTGATCATTTTGGTAGATATATTCCCTATGTTTGGAAATGAATTGAATGCTTTAAAGAGTTTGAAACGCTCTGGAAAATAGAAAAGGAAACTGATTTAAAGCGTTTAATTAGAAAACCGGCCGGCCCACAGCCTTTAAACCCCGAGATCCCTCCGGATCGGTGAACTGACGCGCTAACCTCGCCCTCTCTCTCACTGGCAAGCGGGACCCACTGTCCGACAGCGTCATCCGAGCGCCCGTCTCCTTCCTCGCGCGTGCCACCTCGCCGGGGATCTCTCCTCTCCGGATCTCCCTCCTCTCTCCCTCTCCCGACCTCGCACCTGGCATATATAAAGCTTCGCCCTTGCCGCTCTCTGTTCCACCCCGCTGCCCCCTCTACCCTCGCCGGAATGCCACCACGCCACCTCGCCGGAGTTCTAACTCCACCCGAAACCCCCTGAGCTCCTGGCCGTCGCCACACTCACGACCTCAGCAAATCACAACACACCACATAGCCCTGTCTGTTCACTAGGAAATTTGTTCTTTTCTGTTTTATTTTAGAAAATAGAATATTTTCTGTTTTTGTTTTAGTTGTAACTTTTAAAATAATTAGTGTTTTTAATTGATTCTTTTTGCATTAGGTCACAAATTTCATGTAGTTTCATCCTGTAGTCTTAGATTTCAAATTTGAACTTTTAAATTTGAATCTAACCAAATTTGCTAAAATTACTAACATCTGTATAACTAGTGTTTAAAAATATATTTTTATATGAATCTTTTTGCCACTGGTTTGTATTAGTTAGACCTATCATCCTACAAAGTTTGAGAATTTTTAGGATAAATTTGGTTAGTGTTTTTAACAAAAACAGAATCTGTTTGGTTCTTAATAGAGTTTAGTTAATTTGATTTTAGTTTAGTTTGAATCTGAGTTAGTTTAACTTTTGTTTTTAGTTTTCATTAGGTTCTGTTGTTTCAACATTAGTGAAATAAATTGCTGTTAATAAAAATAATTGTTTAGTTTTATACCTTATTGTTATAGGAAATCTTCATTCCTTTCCATTAGGTATAGTTTTATAAAGCAATTTGGTTTTACTTTTCACAAAAACATTTAGGAGATTTAATTCTGTCTTCTAATAAAGAATTTTAGTAATTCTTTTTTGTTAAGTGATGTTCTGTTTATAATAATGATAATAATAATAATAATTTTGTCTCATACTCAAATACTTTAGGAAACTCTAGTATCTACATTAAGTGGTGTTTTATAAAAATATATAATTTTAGTAGCATTTCTTTTCACTAAAGTTTTAGTGGATTTAATTCTGTTTACTAAATATAATTTTTTTTATTTCTTTTCTATTGACTATTGTTTTGTTATTAAAAATAGTTGATTGGTCTTATTTCTTTTGTAGTTTTGACACAAAAAAAAATTTGTGAGACAAATATTGGTTTTGAACTTCTTTCTCTTGATTGATACTATAGAATTGTTTTATTTTGCTAATTGTGTGAGTTGTATTATTAGTTGTATGCTTATTGTGTGCTTTGTTTGATTCGTTAGATCATCCAGAGTGCAAAGCTTGTTATCTAGAGTCACTTGAGTACGAGGATCGTCAACAAGGCAAGTCACTTTGATCATGTTTACCCATGTTTTTATTGCATTAGTTCTACCATCTCCCCAATTGCATGCAAAGTAGGTAATTTGGAAACTTGGTTACTTGATGTAGTATCATGTGGTAGGCACCCCTCAACCCTTTGACACATTGGCCCCGGGGAACGTTGATTTAATTTTGCTATGCTATTAGTAGACGAGGTTGGTTGTGTGATTCATGAGAGTTGTGAGTTAATAATTTCAAGACCTACAAGATGATCAAGACTTCAAGACTCCGAGTTTTCAACATACCTCTGGGTGGATGATGGTTGAACGACGCCCTGGAGAAACCAGTGGTTAGCCTAGATGTTGCCGGAGAAGTGCAATATTCATGCGGAAAGGTCCACCCAGGCACAAAGAGATGGATGGATGCTTCAAGACCCAAGGCTTACTTGCACAGCCACAAGCCACTATGGGCTCTAGCTTGGTTGGATATCGTGGTGACCCTGGACAGGCGGTGCTACGAGATGTAGAAGAACGGCAGGACAGGATGGGCACCGACAGAGTCTCGGGGAAACCCTTTAGAAGACCGTGTTTTGGCCATTCATTTCTCAAACACCCTGAAGTGCGAGAAATCCAACGAAGGCGATCAAATCTTGTGGGAACGTGTGCAAAACTCTCCAGAGTACCCAAACCTAATCGATTAGCCGTGTCCATGGTCATGGATAGTTTGAGCCAAAGGAACTGAAACTATCTGGAACTCTCAACACAATTAATTGTATTGATGTGGGTTTTTAATGACAACTTGGGTATGAGAATTGGTTGGTGGAACCTTCTCATTAATCAACCAATATTGTAGTAATAATATTTTGCCCCCTCTTGTTGTAGGAAAAATTGGCTTTATGCAAAACTTACTACCCCACCTGCCATATATGCATATAGAATATATGATTACTTTACCCCCTCTTTTGTGACATTGCCGGCATATTCAATATGCTGACCTACACGGCTGCAACGTATCATGTTGCAGAGTACTTTACCGACCAGGAGTGAGGATACGCTCTATGCTCGGTGAGATGCCCTTGGAGTCAGATGGACTCAACTACCTTTGAAGCTTCCGCAAGATTAGTTATTCTTATGAGTTGGCCTTCAGCCACTTTATTGTAGTTCTTATTGTAATAAAGGACTCGATATGAGATTTTCGATTATTAAAGCTGTGGGATTTCACTTTGATATATACATTGATGTACCGTGTGTGTACCAGCATGATCTTGGGATGGTACAGAAACACCGGAGATTCAACCTTTCAGGTCGGGTCGCTACAGAAATGGTATCAGAGCACACGCTGACCGTAGGACGTAACCTCTTGGATTGGAGAAGCCTTAGGATTTATTTCTCTTTTGTCTTTAAAATTCTTATACTCTCATCTTCTCGTTTCTGACTTCCCTCCGATTTATTTCAAAATTTATAGATGGCCACCTTCATCCCAGTTTTGATCACGGAGTTTTGTCAGCCTGCCGCGATGATGCCCTTTGGCAAGGAGGTGGTGAAGATTGTCAGGGACGTAAGGATCGCTTTGCCAAGAATCACCGGGACTCCTATCATATCTTTTCCACAAGACGATCGCTACAGGATCAAGGTGCACATCCCCGGAAAGACCTTTGAAAATCGTAAGGAACCCATCGACTTCAAGTTTGTGGCACCCAGCTAGATTCTTGGGAGGGACATGGCAATTCACCATGCCGTTGGACGTATTCAGGAGGAATACAGGGGTGCAATCATTTCACCAGGACTCAGCGTGGTTTGTCGCAGGGATGCCAATGGAAATATCATAAACACTCCCACTGAAGACACCACCATTTCCTATATCCATACTTTGGAGACGCACATCAGGACCTTGGAGCTTTGGGTACGTGTCGACACGAAGACAATCAAGAGGCTGATGAACCACGAGATTGACCTCGAAGCTGACCTATGGGAAGCCAAGTACGAGCATGAGCATGAAGTGAAGGATTTCTTAGAGAGGATCGATAAGCTGAACACCCACATTGCAACTCTGGAGGAACAGTTGGACATGGGGGAAAATCTTCACCCAGAAGGAGACATGGCTCCCTTGATCAGCAACGATGACGACTATGAGGAGAGCGTCACCGAAGGAGGCCACTTCACCATGTACTTTTGAGGAGAACTTTAGTTATGCCCCCATGTATCTTTATTTTTGTCGATAAAGCGTAGGTCGATGCTTAGTTTGATTTGGAGATTTGTATCTCGATGTTTGAACCATGAGTTGAATAAATGAATGAGTGTTTGGTGTGATATGTTTGTTGCATTACATATGGGTAGTGAAATTTCCTTTTAGGTCCTTGTTCTATTCTAATTGTCACCCCTCTGAAAACAGCGAGATGCCTCCGCGACGTGAGCCCGACTTCACCTTCCCGCCGGAACTCACACAACTTCTCCAGCAGCAGAATGCCCTGATGCAGCTGTTGATCCAGAACCAGACCAACAACCACAACAACCACCCTCCACCTCAAGGCGACAACCTCAACCGTTTTCTGAGGTTGAATCCACCAACTTTCTCCAGCAGCACTGAGCCCATTGGGGCAGATGATTGGCTCCGCAAGATGGAGAGGGAACTCACCACCGCTGGATGCACTAAGGCTGAAAAGGTGCACTTTGCCGCCCATCACCTGGAGGGACCAGCAGCTTCATGGTGGGAGAACTACACCACCATGTACCCCATTGTTGGTGTGACTTGGGAGCAGTTCAAGCTAGCTTTCCACATCGCTCATGTCTCAGCTGGAGCCATGAGCCTGAAGAAGCGTGAGTTTCGCAACTTACGCCAGGGGAACCGCTCCGTGGCCTAGTATGTGGATGATTTCAGCATGTTGGCTCGTTATGCACCAGGAGATGTGGCCGATGATGCAGCCAAACAAGAGAAGTTCTTGGAAGGACTCAACGATGAGTTGAGCATGCAGCTGATGGTGGCTACTTTCCGCAACTACCAGGAGCTGGTAGACAAGGCCCTCATCTTGGAGGGGAAGCAGCAGCAAATCGAAAGCTGCAAGAGGAAGTATGGACAGGGGAAATCTCACTCTGGAGCTCAACAGAAGCCCTGCTACTCCTCGTACTCAGGGAATACCGGATCAGGGACCGATAAGTATGGAGGACACACTCATCACGTGCACAACCATGGAGGCCACAACCATGGAGGACATGGGAATAATCGTCCCAACAGTGGCAACTTCAAGAATGGCAATGGAAGTGGGAATGGCAACCAGCACCGTTCCGCTCCAGCTCAGAAGGATCTGAACCATATCACCTATTTCAAGTGCCAGAAGACAAGGCACTATGCCACTGAATGCCCTCAGAACAAGCAAGGAAATGGAAACAGCAACAACAACAGCAACCTCGCAGCTAAGAAGTCAAATCCTTTTCCTCGTGCTTAGGTGAACCACATTGATGTGGAAGAAGTCTATGATCAGCCCGAGACTGTGGTTGGTAAGTTTTTATTGCATTCACATCCAGTTATGGTACTTTTTTATTCTGGTGCAACTCACTCATTCATATCAAGGGTAGTTGTGGAAAAGTATGGTTTACCCACCAGAACCCTTAGTCAGCCCATTAAGGTCAATTCCCCACGAGGTATGATGATGGCAGGGATAGGATGCCACGCCTTGAAACTCTATATAGGAAACCATGTTTTTCCCACCGACCTCATCGTATTAGAATCCCAGGGATTGGATGTAATCCTAGGCATGGATTGGATGACCAAGTATGAAGGAAATCTTGATTACCCCAGCAAGTCTATTTCACTCACCACCCCAGAGAACAAGAGGATTAAGTATGTATCCCGACGCACACGGATGAGTGCTCGGTTAAATTCCCTCACATGAGTTGTTCAGGAGGAAGTGCCGGTGGTACAAGACTTTCCAGATGTATTCCCGGAGGAATTACCAGGCATGCCACTAGATAGAGAGATTGAGTTTCTGATAGAGTTACTACCTGGAACCGCCCAAATTTCCAAGAGACCCTATCGGATGCCCGCAAATGATTTAGTAGAAATCAAGAAGCAGATTAAGGAGTTATTGGATAAGGGATATATTTGCCCAAGTTCTTCACCTTGGGGAGCTCCAGTTCTTTTGGTAGAGAAGAAAGATAAAACCTTGAGGATGGTAGTCGATTATCGTGCATTGAACGAGGTGACTATCAAGAACAAGTACCCTTTGCCGATGATTAATGACTTGTTTGATCAGCTAGTAGGAGCCAAAGTATTCTCCAAGATCGATCTTCGATCAGCGTATCACCAACTAAAAATTCGTGAACAGGATATACCCAAAACAGCCTTCACCACAAGGTATGGCTTATATGAGTATACAGTCATGTCTTTTGGTTTGACTAATGCTCCTGCCTACTTCATGAATAAGATGAACAAGGTGTTTATGGAATGCCTGGACAAGTTTGTCGTGGTGTTCATCAATGACATTTTGATATTTTCCAAGAGCGAGGAAGAACACAAGGAACACTTGCGTTTAGTTCTGGAGAAGCTTAGAGAGCATCAGTTATATGCCAAGTTCAGTAAATGTGAATTCTGGCTGACGGAAGTCGGATTCATTGGACACATTATTTCCGGAGAAGGAATAGCAGTAGACCCCGCTAAGGTTGAAGCAGTCACTGAGTGGAAGTCACCCACCTCAGTTAAGGAGATCCGAAGTTTTCTCGGACTTGCCGGATATTACCGGAGATTCATTGAGAATTTTTCAAAGATTGCCAAACCCATGACTAAATTGTTGAAGAAAGAGTCTAAGTATATCTGGACTGAGGAATGTGAGGCCAGTTTCTAGGAGTTGAAGAAACGTTTGGTCACAGCCCCAGTATTGATACTGCCAAACATTCGGAAGGACTTCCAGGTTTATTGTGACGCATCACGTCAAGGACTTGGAGGAGTACTCATGCAGGAAGGAAAAGTTGTAGCCTATGCATCTAGACAGCTATGACCCCATGAGTTGAACTATGCAACCCATGATTTGGAACTAGCAGCCGTAGTGCACGCACTCAAGACCTGGAGACATTTCCTTATCAGAAATAGTTGTGATGTTTACACCGATCATAAAAGCCTGAAGTATATTTTCACACAGAAGGAGTTGAACCTCAGACAGAGGAGATGGCTAGAGTTTATCAAGGACTATGACATGAGACTACATTACCATCCAGGAAAGGCAAATATTGTAGCAGATGCTTTGAGTCGGAAGAGTTATGTGAACACACTCATAGCCGGAGGATTACCCCAGGAGTTAACCGATGATCTCAGAGAGCTTTGACTAGAGATAGTTCCAAAAGGATATGTTGCCACACTAGAGATCCGGTCCACCTTAACCAAAAGAATACGTGAAGCCCAAAAATCGGACAAGGAGATAGCTGAGATAAAGCAGAGAATGAAGGATGGAAAAGCAAAAGACTTTCGTGAAGATGAACAAGGTACTCTATGGTTTGAGAACCGAATCTATGTGCCCAATGACCCATAGCTCAGGAAGTTGATACTTCAAGAAGCCCACGATTCACCATACTCGATACACCCAGGCAACACCAAGATGTACCTAGATTTGAAGGAAAGTTACTGGTGGACAGATGAAGAAGGATATTGCCGAACATGTTGCGGTATGTGATGTTTGGCAGCGAGTAAAGGCAGAACATCAGAAACCAGCAGGGTTACTCCAACCTTTGCTGATACCCGAGTGGAAATGGGATAAGCTTGGTATGGACTTCATCACAGGATTACCCAGGACCCGTTCAGGTTATGATTCCATCTGGGTAGTGGTCGATCGTTTGACCAAGGTAGCTCATTTCATTCCGGTGAAGACCACCTATACCAGTGCTAAGTTAGCCAAGATATATATGACCAGGATTGTATGTCTGCATGGAGTTCCGAGGAGTATCATGTTAGATAGAGGAACACAATTTACCTCAAAGTTTTGGCATCAGTTACATGAAACTTTGGGTACAAGGCTGGAATTCAGTACAGCTTTTCATCCGCAGACCGATGGACAGACCGAGCGAGTCAATCAGATTCTGGAGGACATGTTGAGAGCTTGTGCGCTAGACTATGGGTCTAGTTGGGATGACAACTTACCTTACGTAGAGTTCTCGTATAGCAACAGTTATCAAACGATTCTGAAGATGGCCCCTTTTGAAGCTTTATACGGAAGGAGGTGCAGAACTCCATTGATGTGGGATGGTGTTGGAGACCGACAACTTTTTTGTCCCAATCTTATCCGAGATTCTGAAGAAAAGGTCAAACTGATTCGAGACGGACTCAAGATAGCCCAATCCAGGCGGAAAAGCTATGCTGATAGCAAACGCAAGGAGGTGACGTATGAAGTGGGAGACCGAGCATATCTTCATGTGTCCCCACTTTGAGGAATCAAGAGGTTGGGTGTTAAAGGAAAGTTAGCACCCAGATTCATAGGCCCCTACAAAATTCTTGAACGTAGAGGCGAAGTTGCCTACAAGCTGGAATTGCTGGAAGGATTGTCCGGAGTTCATGATGTTTTCCATGTTTCCCAGCTGAAGAAATGCCATGCTGAGATGGCTGATATTCCTTTGAGAGACACAGTGGCCCTAGAGGCCATCCAACTTGACAGTGACCTGACCTACGAGGAGAAGCCTGTCAAAATCCTTGAGACTACCAACAGAGTTACCCGTAGCAAGACCATCAAGTTCTGTAAGGTCCTCTGGAGTCACCACACCGAGGAAGAAGCCACCTGGGAACGCGAAGAAGATCTTCGTAGAGACCACCCGCACCTATTTTCTAGCCAACCCGAATCTCGAGGGCGAGATTCATCTTAAGGTGGGTAGGTTTGTAACATCCCAAAATTTCATTTTGGAATGTTATGAAATATAGCTATGCACCATCATCACTTTGTTTGAATGAAATAAATTGTTGAAGTTTTTCTTTTGGAATTCTGAAAGGCCATTTCAATTTCTTCTTATACTTGTTTCCTCCTATTTGAAAACCCTTGGAATACTCATAAAAAGAGAGGAGTAATATGACACTCCACACCACAGGCATCTTGGTGAGTTATTTGAACAATAAAACCAGGGGGTTATTTGAAAGTTTATCTCAAAAGAATTTAAAATCAACTAGGCATTTTCTGAAAAAAATAATTTTTAAACTATTAATTTTGATAGAGGAAAAATGTTCATTAAATAGCATTTATTCCCCTGATCATTTTGGTATATATATTCCCTATGTTTGGAAACGAATTGAATGCTTTAAAGAGTTTGAAACGCTCTGGAAAATAGAAAAGGAAACTGATTTAAAGTGTTTAATTAGAAAACCGGCCGGCCCACAGCCTTTAAACCCCGAGATCCCTCCGGATCAGTCAACCGACGCGCTAACCTCGCCCTCTCTCTCACTGACACATGGGACCCACTGTCCGACAGTGTCATCCGCGCGCCCGTCTCCTTCCTCGCGCGCGCCACCTCGCCGGAGATCTCTCCTCTCCGAATCTCCCTCCTCTCTCCCTCTCCCGACCCTGCACCTGGCCTATATAAAGCCCTGCCCTCGCCGCTCTCCGTTCCACCCCACTACCCCCTCTACCCTCGCCGGAACGCCACCACGCCACATCGCCGGAGTTCTAACTCCACCCGAAACCACCTGAGCTCCTGGCCGTCGCCACACTCACCCCCACTCCCTTCCGACGGCGCCATTCGACGTCGTATCTTCGCCTCCATCGCCTGAGCATTTCGGACGCCACCCTCGACCACCGCAGCACCCTCCCCGAGCATCTCCGACCTCCGGCCGCCGTCGATGTCGCCGGAACTCCGACCCCCTCCTCTGTAAGCCCCCACCTCCACCCGCATCCGTTAGATCTATGATCTAAGCTCCAGATTAGAAAGCTTATAAAAATGAACCGGTACACGTTAGTTGTCGGTCGTCCGTCGTAAACACCCCGCACGCTCACGACCTCAGCAAATCACAGCACGCCACGTAGCCCTATCCGTTCGCGCAGAAATTTGTTCTTTTCCGTTTTGTTTTAGAAAACATAATGTTTTCTATTTTTTTAGTTGTAACTTTTAAACTAATTAGTTTTTTAATTTATTCTTTTTGTATTAGGTCAAAAATTTCATGCAGTTTCATCCTGTTGTCTTAGATTTCAAATTTGAACTTTTAAATTTGAATCTAACCAAATTTGCTTAAATTACTAAAATCTGTATAACTAGAGTCTAAAAATATATTTTTGTATGCATCTTTTTGCCACTGGTTTGTATTAGTTAGGCCTATCATCCTACAAAGTTTGGGAATTTTTAGGATAAATTTGGTTAGTGTTTTTAACAAAAACAGAATCTGTTTAGTTCTTAATAGAGTTTAGTTAATTTGATTTTAGTTTAGTTTGAATCTGAGTTAGTTCAACTTTTGTTTTTAGTTTTCCTTACGTTCTGTCGTTTCAACATTAGGTGAAATAACTTGCTGTTAATAAAAATAATTCTTTAGTTTTGTACCTTATTGTTATAGGAAATCTTTATTCCTTTCCATTAGGTATAGTTTTAGAAAGCAATTTAGTTTTACTTTTCACAAAAACATTTAGGAGATTTAATTCTGTCTTCTAATAAAGAATTTTAGTAATTCTTTTCTGTTAAGTGATGTTCTGTTTATAATAATGATAATAATAATAATAATTTTGTCTCATACTCAAATACTATAGGAAACTCTAGTATCTACATTATGTGGTGTTTTATAAAAATTTATAATTTTAGTAGCATTTCTTTTCACTAAAGTTTTAGTGGATTTAATTCTGTTTACTAAATATAATGTTTTTTTATTTCTTTTCTGTTGACTATTGTTTTGTTATTAAAAATAGTTGACTGGTCTTATTTCTTTTGTAGTTTTGACACAAAAAAATTTGTGAGACAAATATTGGTTTTGAACTTCTTTCTCTTGATTGATACTATAGAATTGTTTTATTTTGCTGATTGTGTGAGTTGTATTATTAGTTGTATGCTTGTGTGCTTTGTTTGATTCGTTAGATCATCCAGAGTGCGAAGCTTGTTATCTGTAGTCACTTGAGTACGAGGATCGTCAACAAGGCAAGTCACATTAATCATGTTTACCCATGTTTTTATTGCATTAGTTCTACCATCTCCCCAATTGCATGCAAAGTTGGTAATTTGGAAACTTGGTTACTTGATGTAGTATCATGTGGTAGGCACCCCTCAACCCTTTGACACATTGGCCCTAGGGAACGTTGATTTAATTTCGCTATGCTATTAGTAGACGGGGTTGGTTGTGTGATTCATGAGAGTTGTGAGTTAATAATTTCAAGACCTACAAGATGATCAAGACTTCAAGACTCCGAGTTTTCAACATACCTCTGGGTGGATGATGGTTGAACGGCGCCCTGGAGAAACCAATGGTTAGCCTAGATGTTGCTGGAGAAGTGCCAGTATTCATGCGGAAAGGTCCACCCAGGCACAAAGAGATGGATGGATGCTTCAAGACCCAAGGCTTACCTGCATAGCCACAAGCCATTATGGGCGCTGGCTTGGTTGGATATCGTGGTGACCCTGGACAGGCGGTGCTACGAGATGTAGAAGAACGGTAGGAAAGGATGGGCACCGACAGAGTCTCGGGGAAACCCTTTAGAAGACCATGTTTTGGTCATCCGTTTCTCAAACACCCTGAAGTGCGAAAAATCCAACGGAGGCGATCAAATCTTGTGGGGAACGTGTGCAAAACTCTCCAGAGTACCCAAACCTAATCGATTAGCCGTGTCCACGGTCATGGACAGTTTGAGCCAAAGGAACTGAAACTATCTGGAACTCTCAACACAATTAATTGTATTGATGTGGGTTTTTAATGACAACTTGGGTATGAGAATTGGTTGGTGGAACCTTCTCATTAATCAACCAACATTGTAGTAATAATATTTTGCCCCCTCTTGTTGTAGGAAAAATTGGCTTTATGCAAAACTTACTACCCCACCTGCCATATATGCATATAGAATAGATGATTACTTTACCCCCTCTTTTGTGACATTGCCGGCATATTCAATATGCTGACCTACTCGGCTGCAACGTATCATGTTGCAGAGTACTTTTCCGACTAGGAGTGAGGATACACTCTACGCTCGGTGAGATGCCCTTGGAGTCAGATGGACTCAACTACCTTTGAAGCTTCCGCAAGATTAGTTATTCTCATGAGTTGGCCTTCAGCCACTTTATTGGAATTCTTATTGTAATAAAGGACTCGATATGAGATTTTTTATTATTAAAGCTGTGTGATTTCACTTTGATATATACATTGATGTACCGTGTGTGTACCAACATGATCTTGGGATGGTACAGAAACACCGGAGATTCGACCTTTCGGGTCGGGTTGCTACACGATTTTTTTGAAATGAAGTGGGAAAGGGCGTGTCCCAAGAGCCATCTTTGGGCACCCATTGCATTCATAAGCCCAAAAGGGAAGGATACATACATACACTGGTTCTTAGCAGTAAAACAGGCGGAGGAGCGCCGCGTTCCATGGGCACTCCGTCTCCTCGCTGGAGGCGTATCTCTTGCGCTTCTGTGGCTTCTGGGCATCTATCAGGTAGTACGTGTTGTTGTGCGGCGCCTTGATGGTGATGAACGGGCCCTCCCATGGGGAGGATGGCTTGTGCTGGCCGGTTGTTCACTGGATCCGCCTGAGCACTAGGCCTCCTTCAAGGAAGGAGAGTGGCCGGATCCGCTTGCTATGGTAGTGCCGGAGCTTCTGTTGGTAGATGGCCGTCTGGCTCAAGGCCAGTTCGTGTGCTTCTTCGAGTAGGTCGATGTCGTCTTTTCTTGCCTCCCTTGTGTCCTTCTCCATGTACAAGGCGACCCGAGGCGAGTCAAACTCGATGTTAGTGGGGATGATAGCCTTGGACCCGTACACGACGCCGGTCAACTGGTTGGGCGTGGTCCTGAGGCTCCAAAGGGTAGCCAGCAACTCGTCGATCCAACAGCCAACTGACCTGACCAGCGGCGTTACGAGTCGGGGCTTGATGCCAGCCAGGATTAGGCCGTTTGCCCTCTCAACTGGTTGGATGTCTTCGATAAACTGGATGGCTATGGGGCCGTCCAGCTTCTTGATTTGCCTGGCCTCGATCTATTTGGTGAACTTGTCGACGGCTACCAGCAAATGCGTCATGCCGCCTTGTGCGGTCTCTAAGGGACCCATCATGTCCAGCCCCTAGACGGTGAAGGGCCACGAGAGGGGGATGGTCTGGAGGGCCGTAGCCGGCAGGTGGGTCTGCATGCTGAAGCGCTGGCAGCCCTCGCACTCTTCGACCAACTTCTTGGCCTCCTCCTAGGCGGTCATCTAGTAGAAACTATGGCGGAAGGCCTTGGCCACCAGGGTCCAGGAGGGGGCATGGTGCCCGCACTCGCCCTGGTGGATGCCGAGGAGGATCTCCTGACCCTTTTCTAGCTCGACGCACCGCTGAAAGATGTCGGTGGTGCTGCGATGGATGAGCTCGCAGTTGATGATGCTGTAGGCCGGGGCTCGGCGCTGGATTCGCCTCGCTGTGGCCTTGTCAGGAGGGAGCTCGCCACGTAGGAGGAAAGCTAGGATGAGCTGGGCCCATGAAGGAGCCAAGACAGCGGCCGGTTCGGGAGTCCCCGGATCTGGGTCTTCAGCCCCTGAGACCGGCTCGACAGCCCCCGGGACAAGGATGGCGGGTGGGGCATCAATCGTCATCATGACCGCCATGGTGTCAGAGCCGGCTGCGTCGGATGTAGCCGGCTAGACCGGTGAAGCCGGTGCCGACAAGGCAGTCGAGGTTGATGGAGCCGACGGCGAAGATGCCGGTGGGGCAGCCGGGTTTGCTGACGAGCCGCAACGTCAGCTGGCACGAAGATGGACTCCAATTCGGGGGAGGGCTTGATCGATAACTTGAGTAGCCGTTCGAGGGAGATGCTGGCTGGGATGGCTTATCGAGTGGAGCTGGTCTTTGCCAGCATATCGGCTGCCTTGTTGTCCACCCGCGAGATGTGGTGGAACTCACAACCCTCAAAGGAGCCGGTGAGCTGCTGGACAAGGAAGTGATAGCTGGCCATGTTGGCATCTCTGGTGGCCCATTCGCTAGAGACCTGCTACACCACGAGGTTGAAGTCACTGAAGCACAGGATGCGCCTGATGCCAATTTCCTTGGTGACCCGGAGGCTATGGACGAGCGCCTCATACTCGGCCACGTTGTTGGAGGCGGCAAAATGAATCTAGAGTGCATACTTGAGTTGGTCACCTTTTGGAGAGGAGATGACTATGCCGGCACCCAGACCGGTCCTCATGTTCGAGCCGTCAAAATGCATGCGCCAATGCATGGAGTCTGGAGGAGGCGGCACGAACTCGGTCTCCGCCTAGTGGACGAGGAAGTCAGCCATCGCCTGCGACTTGATGGAGGTACATGGCTCGTACTGGATTTCGTGGTCGGTGAGGGTGATGACCCATTTGGCGATCTGGCCGGTGGAGTCCTGGCCGCTCATGATCTAGCCGAGCGGGGCCATGCTCACCACGGTGATTGTGTGCTCCTGGAAGTACTGCTTGACCTTTTTGGCGGCAAAGTATATGTCGTAGTACATCTTCTAGTAGTGGGGGTAGTTCTGCTTGGAGGTGGAGAGGACCTCGCTGAGGTAGTAGACGGGGCACTAGACCGGCAGTGACTTGCCTTCCTCCGGCTGCTTGACCACCAGGACAACGCTGATGACGCGCGTGGTTGCCGCGATGTAGGTGAGCAATGTCTCCTTCTCAGCCGACGTGGCCAGGATGGGCGCGTTGGTGAGGGCCCTCTTGAGGCCGCGGAAGGCCTCGTCCACGTCGTCGGTCCAGTCGAACATGCCCGGCTTCTTCATGTGACCCGGCTCGACCAGAGCCATCTTGCGAAGGAACCCGTAGAGGGGCAAGGCTTTTCCCCAGTCGGCTGATGAATCGGCTAAGGGAGGCGAGGCAGCCGGTGAACTTCTGGATGTCGCAGAGTAGGGTCGGCTTGGGCATGCGCTCGATCGCGTTGATCTTGTCCGGGTTGGCTTCGATGCCGTGAGCGGACACGAAGAAACCCAAGAGCTGGCCGGCTGGGACACCGAAGACACACTTCTTCGGGTTAAGCTTGATCTTGTATTCGCGTAGGTTCGCGAATGTCTCCCGGAGATCGTCGAGGAGGCTGAAGTGCTTCTTGGTCTTGACGATGATGTCGTCGACATAGACGTGGACGTTCCTGCCTATCTGATGCAGGGGGCACTTCTACATGCATCGCTGGAAGGTTGTGCCTGCATTCTTCAGGCCCAAGGACATGGTGATGCAATAGTAGGCCCCGAAGGGCGTGATGAAGGAGGTCTTGAGCCGGTCGTTCGGGTCCAGCTTGATCTGGTGGTAGCCGGAGTAGGCGTCCAAGAAGGACACCAGATCGCAGCCGGCCGTGGAGTCGATGACTTGATCGATCCGCGACAGGGTGAATGGGTCCTTGGGGCACGCCTTGATCAGGCTGGTGTAGTCAATAAGCGAGGATTCATGCGTTCTTTCTTCTCAAGAAGACGGAATGATTGCTCATGCGCCAGGTCTTGTTCTTTTTCAGCACCAAGACTGGGTTGGCTAGCCAGTGCGGGTGGAAAACTTCCATGATGAAGCCGGCAGCGAGCAGCCGGGCGATCTCTTCTCCTATGGTGCACCGCTTCTCCTCGGACAAACGGCGTAGGGGTTGCTTCATCGGTTTAGCATCTTCTTGGCGAACTTCCTCGAAACACCCGACATGTCCTTGGGGGACCACGCAAAGATGTCTTGAATCTCACGGAGGAAGTCGGCGAGCTCGCCTTCCTATTTGCTGTCGAGGCGGGAGCCGATGGTGACGCACTACGCGGGGTTGGCCGGATCGAGCGGAAACAGCCTGGTGTCCTTAGACGGTTGGAAGGAGGCCTCACCGACCGATTGTGAGGGAGGAGCTGGCACGGCTGGCTGGCTGGTGGCAAGGGCCACGAGCCGGTCGAGCCGCCGCTTTTCCTCGGCTATCTCTAGGGACTCGGCTAGCCGGCTTCCATCTTGAGCGCACTCGATCGACATCTTGTAGTCACCCGCGATGGTGATGATCCCCTTGGGACCCAACATCTTGAGCTTGAGGTAGGCATAGCGGGGGACCGCCATGAACTTGACGAGAGCTGGTCGGCCCAACAGTACATGGTAGGGACTCTCGAGGTCCACTACCTCGAACCATGCCGGCTTGCGGGGAAAGTGACCGGGACCACCGAAGAGGACGTCAAGCTTGATCTTGCTGACTGGGGAACAGGACTTCCCCGCCACGATGTCGCGGAAGACCGTCCGTCTCGGTTGCAGGTCTTCTACTTTCAGCCCAAGCTTGCGCATCATGTTGAGGTAGAGGATGTTGATGCTGCTGCCACCATCAATCAGCACCCATGTGAAGCGACAGGTGCGTTTCTCGGTGGCGATTGTGGGGTCGAGGACCAGGGCTTAGCTGCTGGGACTTGACATCACAGCCAGGTGGTCTGCCCGGCTCCAGGTGACCGGCTTCTTTGGCCAGTGCATGAACTAGGGAGTTGCTGGCATGGTGGCATTCACCTCGCGGTGGAGCCGGCGCTGAGCATGTTTACTCATCTCTTCACTAGTGAAGACGACGTAGCAACCATCCTGGTTGGGGAATTGGTCGTGCGGGCGACCATCGTTCTGGGCCTGAGCCAGAGCTGGCGTTGAGGTGGTAGCTGGTTCCGGGGTCGGCGCGTGGGCAGGCAGCGCGGGGGTAGCCGGGAGGCCGTCCCTCCGGGCCAGTCGATGTGAGAAGCTGCACTTCCGCAGCGTGTGTGTAGATGGCTTGTCCCTAGAGTGATTCTTACAGGGGAGGTCGAGCATCTGCTCGAACGTGATCTTGGGCTGCCAGGTAGCCTTGCTAGTGCGTTGACGCTGACTGGAAGGCTGGGCAGCTGGCTCCTGCTCCTCAATGGTGGCGACCTGGCGGCTCCCATAACGGGAGTCGGGCTGGTCATTCTTGCGCTTGTTGTTCTATGGCTGTTGGTTGTCGGTAGCCGGTCGGGACGCTGCCGGCGTTGGTGTTGCCTTGGCAGGCAGGGTCGTCTTGACCCGAATGGCAGAGTCAGCCATGCCGTACTTGTCCGCCTTTGTCATGAGCTTGACTAGCGTAGCCGGTTCAGAGCACAGGAGCTTGTGCTTGAGGGAAGTGCCATCGCGACAGCCTTCGATGAAGTATTGTATGTCTTGCACCTCGTGCACCCCTTCACATGAGTTACAGAGCTCGGTCCATCGCGTGAGGAAGTCGTGGAGGGACTCGTTCGGCCCCCGAACGCACATGGCTAGTTCACGGGGGCGGCCGGGCCGCTTGTAGGTGTCGGTGAAGTTGCGGACAAATGCTTCCTTGCAGTCCGTCCAAGTGTTGATGTTGTCGGCCGCTAGGCTATTGCACTAGGTGCGGGCCGAACCGATCAGCATGAGGGGTGCGTAGCAGATGGCCACGAGCTTGTTCCCACTGGCGATGCCGACTACGGTGGTCTAGTCGATTAGCCAGTCTTCGGGTTTGGTGGACCCGTTGTACTTCGGGGTGTCCCGGGGGAGCGTGAAGCCGGTCGGGAATGGCTCGTTGCGGATCCGAGGGCCAAAACATGCCGGGCCAATCGAGCCCTCCTCCTCGAGAAGAGCCGACTGCGTGAGCCGGTCGATGCGGAGACGGGCATCATTTTTGCTATGGGGAACCCGCGGTCCGAGCCGGGATGAGAGTTTGGGGCAGATGATAGGCGAGACCGACCATGCCAGCTCGTGCCGCGGAGGCAGTGTATGCCCGCGGTTGCGCCGGCTTCCACCAGCCGGCACCTCCTTACTGCGGTTGCTGCGAGCCGGTTGGTTGCTGTTCCGACTGTTCACAGCCGACTGCTTGTTCCCCGGCAGCTAGGAGCACCGGGGGTTGCTCGTCTCGACCCGGCGATCGGAGGTGAGAGGGGAACAGGAGTGTTGAGCCGACTGACGGCCAGCAGTCCTGATGCCCTCGCCTCAGGATGGGGGCCTTCAGAGGCGGCTCCACCGGGGGCGAGCAGGTGTTCCTATGCGTCAGCGGCGTCGATGAGGTCTTTGATGTGACGCTCGCAGGCGGCATGCTCTTCACCCTCCAAGGTAGCCAGATCCTCGTAGGCTACCTTGGTGGCTCGTAGGTTGGCCACGGGGGTGTCGTAGATGGGCATGTTGCCGCCGAGGATTTCTGCGACCATGCGGCCGCAGTCGCGCATGGCCCCATGCCGGCTGGGCTCGACGCCAGCCGGGGTGAGATCGTAGGCGGAGGCGTACTCCCGCTGAACAGCCTCCATGCGGCGTCGTGCAGCTACGAGGGTGCTGGCATCCTCGAACAGCAAGCGGCGAGCCGCCTCCAGCTCGGCTGTGGCGACGTTGGGTTCGCCGTCAGAGCGATGGGGGTGCTCAAACCTCGAAGGGCTACGCTGAGCGGGTCGGAGGTGCCGATGCGGGCTGCGGCGGCGTCAGCCTCGGCCTGCGCCCGACTGAAGAGGTGCTGGAGGTGATGGCCATCACTCCCACGTGGACGTGGGAGCCGCTGGACTGGGTTGTAGCGAGTGTTCCCACGGACATGGGAGGGTCGGTGTAGTCAAGCATGTGGCTTGGGTATTCGTCGATGACCGACGCTTCGGCAAGGCTTAGATTCCTAAAGTGCTCGGTGAGCGGCTCGATGTCGAGCACAAGATCGACGAAGAAACCCGTAAGGCTTGTCGGAGCAAGCCCCACGAGCCCGTAGTTTCGCCTGGACGTCTGGTGGCCGCGGGGAATGGCTAAGGGTATCGCCCGGAGCATGACTCCGGCCGGCGCCGCATACAGCCCCATGGTGGCTGATGGGCATGGAGCCTTACCAAAGGAATGCGGGGTCCACCGGTTGTCGAGCGCGAGGCGCTGCCAGGCGCGGACGGAGAGTCCCCTGACTGATGGGCGCGGAGCCCTACCGAAGGCGGACACGGGGTCCGCCGGCTGTCGAGCACGAGGCGCTGCCGGGCGCGGACGGAGAGTACCCGGTTGATGGGCGTGGAGCCCTGCCGAAGGCGGACGCAGGGTCCGCCGGCCGTCGAGCGCAAGGCGCTGCCGGGCGCGGACGGAGAGTCCCCCGGCTGATGGGCGCGGAGCCGTACTGAAGGCGGACGCAGGGTCCGCCGGCTGTCGAGCGCAAGGCACTCTCAAGCGCAGACGGGGAGTCCGCCGACTGATGGGCGCGGAGCCCTGCCGAAGGCGAATGCGGGGTCCGTCGGCTGTCGAGCGCGAGGCGCTGCTGGGCGCGGACAGAGAGTCCCCTGGCTGATGGGCGCGGAGCCCTGCCGAAGGCGGACGCGGGGTCCGCCGGCTGTCGAGCGCGAGGCGCCGCGGGGCGCGGACAGAGCGTGCCCCGACTGATGTGCGCGGAGCCCTGCCGAAGGCGGACACGGGGTCTGCTGACTGTTGAGCGCGAGGCGCTGCCGGGCACGAACGGGGAGTCCGCCAGCTGATGGGCGTGGAGCCCTGCCGAAGGCGGACGCGGGGTCTGCCGGCTATCGAGCATGAGTCCCTGCCGGGCGCGGACGGAGAGTCCCCCAGCTGATGGGCGCGGAGCCCTGCTGAAGGCAGATGCAGGGTCCGTCGGCTATCGAGCGCGAGGTGCTACCGGGCACGGACGGAGAGTCCGCCAGCTGATGGGTGCGGAGCCTTGTCGAAGGCGGACGCGGGGTCCACCGGTTGTCGAGCGCGAGGCGCTGCCGGGCGCGGACGGAGAGTGTCCCGGCTGATGGGCGCGGAGCCCTGCCGAAGGTGGACGCGAGGTCTGCCGACTGTCGAGCCCGAGGTGCTGCCGGGTGCGGATGAAGAGTCCCTCGGCTGATGGGTGCAGAGCCCTGCGAAAGGCCGGCGCAGGGTCCGCCGGCTGTCGAGCGCGAGGCGCTACCGGGCACAGACGGAGAGTCTGCCGGCTGATGGGCGCGGAGCCCTGCCTTAGGCGGAAGCAAGGTTCGCCGGCTGTCGAGCGCAAGGTGCTGCCGGGCACGAACGGAGAGTCCGTCGACTGATGGGCGTGGAGCCCTGCCGAAGGCGGACGTGGGGTTCGCCAGCTGTCGAGCGCGAGGCGCTGCCGGGCGCGGACGCAGAGTGCCCCGGGTGATGGGCGCGCAGCCCTGCCGAAGGCGAACGTGGTGTCTGCCGACTGTCGAGCGCGAGGCGCTGTCGAGCACAGACGGGGAGTTTGCCGGCTGATGGGCTCGGAGCCCTGCCGAAGGCGGACACGGGGTCCGTTGGCTGTCGAGCGCGAGGCACTGCCTGGCACGGACGGGGAGTCCGTTGGCTGATGGGCCCGGAGCCCTGGCGAAGGCGGACGGGGTGTCCGCCGGCTGTCGAGCGGGATGCACTGCCGGGCGCGGACGGAGAGTCCCCTGGGTGATGGGCGTGGAGCCCTGCCGAAGGCGGACGCGGGATCTGCCGGCTGTCGAGCGCGAGGCGCCACCGGGTGCGGCCAGAGAGTGCCCCAACTGATCAGAGCGGAGCCCTGCCGAAAGCGGACGCGGGGTCCGCCGGCTGTCGAGTGCGAGGCGCTGCCGGGCGCGGACGGGGAGTCCGTCGGCTGATGGACGCGGAGCCCTACCGAAGGCGGACGCGGGGTCTGCCGGTTGTGGGGCGCGAGGCGCTGCCGGGCGCAGACGGAGAGTCCCTCGGCTGATGGGCGCGGAGCCCTGCCGAAGGCAGACGCAGGGTCCGTCGGCAATCGAGTGCGAGGCGCTGCCGGGCGCGGACGGAGAGTCCGCCGGCTGATGGGCACGGAGCCCTGCCGAAGGGATGCGGGGTCCACCGACTGTCGAGCGCGAGGCGCTGCCAGGCGCGGACGCAGAGTCCCCTGACTGATGGGCGCGGAGCCCGTTCGAAGGCGGACGCGGGGTCCGCCGGCTGTCGAGCACGAGGCGCTGCCGGGCACGGACGGAGAGTGCCCCGGTTGATGTGCGCGGAGCCCTGCCGAAGCGGACACGAGGTCCATTGGCAGTCGAGCGCGAGGCGCTGCCTTGCGCGGACGGGGAGTCCACCGGCCGATGGGCGCAGAGCCCTGCCGAAGGAGGACGCGGGGTCTGCCGGCTATCGAGCATGAGGCGCTACCGGCCGTGGACGGAGAGTCCCCCAGCTGATGGGTGCGGAGCCCTGCCGAAGGCAGACGCAGGGTCCGTTGGCTATCGAGTGCGAGGCGCTGCCGTGCACGGACGGAGAGTCCGCCATCTGATGGGCGCGGAGCCCTGCCGAAGGCGGACGCGGGGTCCATCTTCTGTCGAGCACGAGGCGCTGCCGGGCGCGGACGGAGAGTGCCAAGTCTGATGGGCACGGAGCCCTGCCGAAGGTGGACGTAGGGTCTGCCGGCTATCAAGCGCGAGGTGCTGGCGGGTGCGGACGGAGAGTCCCTCGGCTGATGGGCCCGGAGCCCTGCCGAAGGCGGACGTAGGGTCCGCCGGATGTCGAGCGCGAGGCGCTGCCAGGCACGGACGGAGAGTCTACCGGCTGATGGGCGCGGACCTCTGCCTTAGGCGGTCACGAGGTCCACCGGTTGTCGAGCGCGAGGTGCTGCCGGGCGCGAACGGAGAGTCCGCCGACTGATGGGCGTGGAGCCCTGCCGAAGGCGGACGCGGGGTTCGCCGGCTGTCGAGCGCGAGGCGCTGCCGGGCGCAGACGAAGAGTTCCCCGGGTGATGGGCGCGGAGCCTTGCCGAAGGCGAACGCGGTGTCCGTGGTTGTCGAGCGCGAGGAGCTGCCGGGCATGGACAGGTAGTTCGCCGACTGATGGGCGCGGAGCCCTGCCGAAGGCGGACACAGGGTCTGTCGGCTGTTGAGCGCGAGGCGCTGTCGGGCGCGGACGGAGAGTCCCCCGGCTGATGGGCGCGTAGCACTGCGGAAGGCGGACGCAGGGTCCGCCGGCTGTCGAGCACGAGGCACCGCCGGGGGCTGACGGAGAGTGCCCCGACTGATGGGCATGGAGCCCTGCCGAAGGCGGACGCGGGGTCCGCCGACTGTCGAGTGCGCGGCGCTGCCTGGAGCGGACGTGGAGTCCGCCGACTGATGGGCGTGGAGCCCTGCCGAAGGCGGACGCGGGGTCAGCCGGCTATCGAGCACGAGGCGCTGCCGGGCACGGACGGAGATTCCCCGGCTGATTGGCGCGGAGCCCTGCCGAACGCAGACGCGGGGTTCGCCGTCTATCCAGGGTGAGGCGCTGTCGGGCGCGAACGGAGAGTCCCCCGGCTAATGGGCGCGGAGCCCTACCGAAGGCGGACGAAGGGTCCGCCGGCTGTCGAGCGCGAGGCGCTCTTTAGCGCAGACGGGGAGTCCGCCGGCTGAAGGGCGCGGAGCCCTACCGAAGGCGGACGCGGGGTCCGCCGGCTGTCGAGCGCGAGGCGCTGTCAGGCGCCAAGAGAGAGTCCCCTGGCTGATGGGTGCGGAGCCCTACCGAATGGGGACGCGGGGTCCGCCGGCTGTCGGGCGCGAGGCACCGCCGGGCGCGGACGGAGAGTGCCCCGGCTGATGTGCGCGGAGCCCTGTCATAGGCGGACACAGGGTCTGCCGACTATTGAGCGCGAGGCACTGCCGGGCGCGGACGGGGAGTCCGCCGGCTGTCGAGCATGAGGCGCTGCCAGGCGTGGACGGAGAGTCCCCCAGCTGATGGGTGCGGAGCCCTGCCGAAGGCAGACGCAGGGTCCGTCGGCTATCTAGCGCGAGGCGCTGCCGGGCACGGACGGAGAGTCCGCCGGCTGATGGGCGCAGAGCCCTGCCGAAGGCGAACGCGGGTTCCACCGGCTATCGAGCGCGAGGCGCTGCCGGGCGCGAACGGAGAGTGCCCCAGCTGATGGGCGCGGAGCCCTGCCGACGGCTGACATAGGGTCCGCCGGCTTTCGAGCGCGAGGCGCTGCCGGGCGCGGACAGAGAGTCTGCCGGCTGACGGGCGCGGAGCCCTGCTTTAGGTGGACGCGAGGTCCATCGACTGTCGAGCGCGAGGTGCTGCCAGGCGCGAACGGAGAGTCCGCCAACTGATGGGCATGGAGCCCTGCCGAAGGCGGACGGGGGGTTTGCCGGCTGTCGAGTGCGAGGCGCTGTCGGGCACGAACGAAGAGTGCCCCGGGTGATGGGCGCGGAGCCCTGCCGAATGTGAACGCGGTGTCCGCCGGCCGTCGAGCGCGCGGCGCTGCCTGGAGCGGACGTGGAGTCCGCCGACTGATGGGCGTGGAGCCCTGCCGAAGGCGGACGCGGGGTCAGCCGGCTATCGAGCACGAGGCGCTGCCGGGCACGGACGGAGATTCCCCGGCTGATTGGCGCGGAGCCCTGCCGAACGCAGACGCGGGGTTCGCCGTCTATCTAGGGTGAGGCGCTGTCGGGCGCGGACGGAGAGTCCCCCGGCTAATGGGCGCGGAGCCCTACCGAAGGCGGACGAAGGGTCCGCCGGCTGTCGAGCGCGAGGCGCTCTTTAGCGCAGACGGGGAGTCCGCCGGCTGAAGGGCGCGGAGCCCTACCGAAGGCGGACGCGGGGTCCGCCGGCTGTCGAGCGCGAGGCGCTGTCAGGCGCCAAGAGAGAGTCCCCTGGCTGATGGGTGCGGAGCCCTACCGAATGGGGACGCGGGGTCCGCCGGCTGTCGGGCACGAGGCACTGCCGGGCGCGGACGGAGAGTGCCCCGGCTGATGTGCGCGGAGCCCTGTCATAGGCGGACACAGGGTCTGCCGACTATTGAGCGCGAGGCACTGCCGGGCGCGGACGGGGAGTCCGCCGGCTGTCGAGCATGAGGCGCTGCCAGGCGTGGACGGAGAGTCCCCCAGCTGATGGGTGCGGAGCCCTGCCGAAGGCAGACGCAGGGTCCGTCGGCTATCTAGCGCGAGGCGCTGCCGGGCACGGACGGAGAGTCCGCCGGCTGATGGGCGCAGAGCCCTGCCGAAGGCGAACGCGGGTTCCACCGGCTATCGAGCGCGAGGCGCTGCCGGGCGCGGACGGAGAGTGCCCCAGCTGATGGGCGCGGAGCCCTGCCGACGGCTGACATAGGGTCCGCCGGCTTTCGAGCGTGAGGCGCTGCCGGGCGCGGACAGAGAGTCTGCCGGCTGACGGGCGCGGAGCCCTGCTTTAGGTGGACACGAGGTCCATCGACTGTCGAGCGCGAGGTGCTGCCAGGCGCGAACGGAGAGTCCGCCAATTGATGGGCATGGAGCCCTGCCGAAGGCGGACGCGGGGTTTGCCGGCTGTCGAGTGCGAGGCGCTGTCGGGCACGAACGAAGAGTGCCCCGGGTGATGGGCGCGGAGCCCTGCCGAATGCGAACGCGGTGTCCACCGGTTGTCGAGCGCGAGGCGCTGTCGGGCACGGACAGGGAGTTCGCCGGCTGATGGGCGCGGAGCCCTGCCGAAGGCGGACATGGGGTCCGCCGGCTGTTGAGCGCGAGGCGCTGCCTGGCACGGACGGGGAGTCCACCGGCTGATGGGCGCGGAGCCCTGCCGAAGGCGGACGCGGGGTCTACCGTCTATCGAGCATGAGGCGCAGCCAGGCGCGGACGGAGAGTCTCCCAGCTGATGGGCGCGGAGCCCTGCCGAAGGCAGACGCAGGGTCCGTTGGCTATCGAGCGCGAGGCGCTGCCGGGCACGGACGGAGAATCCGCCGTCTGATGGGCGCGGAGCCCTGCCGAAGGCGGACGCGGTGTCCACCGGCTGTCGAACACGAGGCGTTGCCGGGCGCGGACGGAGAGTGCCCCGGCTGATGGGCACGGAGACCTGCCGAAGGTGGACGCGGGGTCTACCGGCTATCGAGCGCGAGGCGCTGCCGGGCGCGGACGGAGAGTCCCCCGGCTGATGGGCACGGAGCCCTTCGGGAGGCGGACGCGGGGTCCGCTGACTGTCGATCGCGAGGCACCGCCGGGGGCGGATGGAGAGTGCCCCGGTTGATGGGCGCGGAGCCCTGCCGAAGGCGGACGCGGGGTCCGCCGGCTGTCGAGTGCGCGGTGCTGCCGGGCGCGGACAGGGAGTTCGCCAGCTGATGGGCGCGGAGCCCTGCCGAAGGAGGACGCGAGGTCCACCGGTTGTGGGGCGCGAGGCGCTACCGAGCGCGGACGGAGAGTCCCTCGGCTGATGGGCGTGGAGCCCTGCCAAAGGCAGACGCAGGGTCCGTCGACAATCGAGCGCGAGACGCTGCAGGGCACGGACGGCGATTCCGTCGGCTGATGGGCACGGAGCCCTGCCGAAGGGATGTGGGGTCCACCGGCTGTCGAGCGCGAGGCGTTCCCAGGCACGGACGGAGGGTCCACTGACTGATGGGGATGGAGCCCTGCCAAAGGTGGACGCGGGGTCCGCCGGCTATCGAGCACGAGGCGCTGCCGGGTACGGACGGAGATTCCCCGGCTAATGGGCGTGGAGCCCTGCCGAAGGCAGACGCGGGGTCCGCCGTCTATTGAGGGCGAGGCGCTGCCGGGCGCGGACGGAGAGTCCCCCGGCTGATGGGCGCGGAGCTCTACCGAAGGCGGACGCAGGGTCCGCCAACTGTCGAGCGCGAGGCGCTCTTGAGCACAGACGGGGAGTCCGCTTGCTGAAGGGCGCGGAGCCCTACCAAAGGCAAACGCGGGGTCCGCCAGATGTCGAGCGCGAGGCGCTGTCGGGCGCCGACAGAGAGTCCCCTAGCTGATGGGCGTGGACCCCTGCCAAAGGCGGACGCGGGGGCCGCCAGCTGTCAAGCGCGAGGCGCTGCCGGGCGCGGACGGAGAGTGCCCCGGCTGATGTGCGCGGAGCCCTGCCGAAGACGGACACGGGTCCGCGGCTGTCGAGCGCGAGGCGCTGCCGGGCGCGGACGGGGAGTCCGCCGGCTGTCGAGCGCGAGGCACTGCCGGGCGCGGACGGGGAGTCCGCCGGCTGATGGGCGCGGAGCCCTGCCGAAGGCGGACGCGGGGTTTGCCGGCTGTCGAGCATGAGGCGCTGCCAAGCACGGACGGAGAGTCCCCCAACTGATGGGCGCGGAGCCCTGCCGAAGGTAGACGCAGGGTCTATCGGCTATCTAACGCGAGGCGCTGCCAGGCACGGATGGAGAGTCCGCCGGCTGATGGGCGCGGAGCCCTACCGAAGGCGGACACGGGGTCCGCCGGCTGTCGAGCGCGAGGCGCTGCCGAGCGCGGATGAAGAGTCCCCCGGCTGATGGGCGCGGAGCCCTGCTGAAGGCGAACGTGGGGTCCGCCGGTTGTCGAGCGCGAGGCGCCACCGAGGGCAGACGGAGAGTGCCCCGGCTAATGGGCGCGGAGCCCTGCCGAAGGCGGACGCAGGGTCCGTCGGCTATCGAGCGCGAGGCACTGCCAGGCGCGGACGGGGAGTCCGTCGGCTGATGGGTGCGGAGCCTTGCCGAAGGCGGACGCGGGGTCCGCCGGCTATCGAGCGCGAGGCGCTGTCGGGCTCAGACGGAGAGTCCGTCAGCTAATGGGCACGGACCTCTGTCGAAGGGTAGCCTCCGAGCCTCTGGGTGAGAAGGTTCCTCAGGGACGATCGTGCAAAAGACAAGGTTAAGTCGGCACAGATATATGAAATATTTGATTTTGACACTGCATGAGCTTTATGCAAAGGGTGCCGACTCGGTTTCGTCCGAGCCCCCTTAAGTCTTTTTCATGTTCTCTCTGCTCTTTGGCTTTTGCTCTTGCTAGCCAGACAGCCCAGAGCCGGTCTGTAGCTGAGACGAAGAGTGAGCCGCGGAATGGAGCGCACAGTACTTGGACTCTAGGAGCATACTCGACTGAGTAGATACTCATAAATGAAATGACTGGGTCGCCCAAGCCGTTTTCTCCCTGGATGCCTTTCGCATGTGGTGACCTCCAGCTTTTGCTCTCGCTAGCCGGACAGCCGCGGTGCGGTCTATAGCTGAGACAAAGAGTGGGCCTTCAGTCCCGTACACGCTACTAAGCCATCTCATGGGAACGAACGTATCAGCCCAAGCGGCCAGCCCCAGGCCGAGACTAGCTGGCGCCGGGTGAGCACTGAGGCAGCAGAATAAATGCGGAGATGGCCCCCGAGGACCGCTCGGGGTTATTTGTTTTGTGTGTATGGTGCAAGGGTATGCGTGTGGAGATCTCACATTGCTCTTGTGTGCCGGCGAGGCGGTTTTGTCGATGTCGGCCAACATGGTTTGTAGCCGATGTGGTCCCGCCGATGCGCGCAAGGCGCTGCCGAGCGCTGACTTGGGGTCCGCCGGCTATGAGCGCGAGGCACTGCCGAGGGCGAACGCGGGGTCTGCCGGCTGATGAGCGCAAGGCGCTGCCGAGGGCGGACGCGGGGTCCGCCGGCTGATGAGCGTGAGGGCGTTGCCGAGGGCGGACGCGGGGTCTGCCGGCTGATGAGCGCGGGGGCGCTGCCGAGGGCGGACGCGTGGTCCGCCAGCTGATGAGTGCGAGAGCATTGCCGAAGGCGAACGTGGGGTCCGCCGGCTGATGAGCACGGGGTGCTGCCGAGGGCGGACGCGGAGTCCGCTGGCTGGTGAGCGCGAGGCGCTACCGAGGGCGGACGTGGGGTTCGTCGGCTGATGAGCGCGAGGGCGCTGCCGAGGGCGGACCCGGAGTCTGCCGGCTGGTGTGCACGAGGCGCTGCCGAGGGCGGACGTGGGGGTCCACCGACTGAGGAGCGCGAGGGCGCTGCCGAAGGCGGACGTGGGGTCCGCCGGTTGGTGAGCGCGAGGGCACTGCCGAGGGTAGCCTCCGAGCCTCCGGACGAGGAGGTTCATTGCTTTTTTGACGTCGATGAGGTGGTTGTTGACGAAGACAGCCAGCGTGGCCTGGCGCTTGCGGAGTGCGCCAGCACACCCACTGGGTGTAGCCTTCGAGCCTTCAGGTGCTCGAAGGGGGTCCCGGCCGGTTGGATCTGACCGAACGGGTGTCGAGGTGGATGGGTGGCTAGATCGGCTCCTTAGCCAGCCAGGCATCAAAGGTGGCACGCAGACTGGTCGGCCATACCAGAAGGGCCGCGGCGGGCCGTCCGAGTGGCGAAGCAGGCAGACGGTCATGCAGAATTTTTTTAGCCGGCCACTTTTTTCTCTCCAGCCGGCTCGTCTCTCTTTTTTTGAAACCGGCACATCCCCAATCCACGTGGGCAGCCGGCCTACCCACGCAGCAGCCGGCAGGAGAAAGCACGAGGCGTAGCAGGAGCTAGTGGAGCCGGTTGCGGGATGGAGCAGGCGAAGGGCACGGGCACGACCGGGGGCATCGAGGCCGGAGCCGGCGAGGGGAGGCGAAGCGGTCGGGATGGGCGGAGCCGGCTCGCGCGGGCCGACCGACTGGCGGGAAGCCGGGTGCGGAGGCGCCAGCGGCCAAGGGCGCGCCGAGGCGTGGGGACGAGGCCGGACGTGCCGGTGAGGTGCCTGGCCACGGGCAGAAGCTAGCCGCGGCGACGGGGCGGGCCAGGGGCTGCGTCGAGGTGCGAGTGGAGCCGGACGCGGGGCGGAGGTCGCGGATGAAGCCGGCCCATCGCGGGCCGAGCATCGTCAGGGCGGAGGGAGCCAACATGGCGGGCACGGACGGAGCCGACCCGAAGGCGGGGTCGGGCGGAGACCGCAGGGGTGGCCGGGAGCTGGCCAGCATGGTTTGGCGGCGGGCGCCTGCATGGCAGTGGCCGGGTGTGTGGGGGCATGGAGCAGCCGCGAGAAGCGGGAGGCGGGCTAGCCACGCGTGGAGAGGGGCGGCCTGGAGCCGAGCTTGCATGGGTGGGGAGGGAGCCACGGGCCGCGGTCGCTGCAGCTGGGACCACCGAGCTCTTGGCGGATGGTGGGCGGAGCCGAAGGTCAGCTCGGAGACGGAGCAGGGCGGAGGCCGGGCCGGGGTGAGCGGGCACGCGCGCGACTCAGCCGGATGCGCAGGCGGAGCCGGCGAGGTGCACGGTAGGCGGAGTAGGCGTGGCGCAGCCGGAGACGGGTCGCAGGGTGGTGCAGGGGGTCTGCCACGGCGTAGGGACACGATGAGGCGACCCGTAGCGGCGCGCATGCCCGGCCGAAGCTAGGGGTCCGCCATGGCACGGGGGCTCAACGAGGCGACCCGCAACGACGCGGACGGTAGGCCGGAGCCGGGGATTGTCCCTTGGTGTGACAACGATGTTGAGGACGCCGGCGACCTGCAAAGGAGAGCTCGGGCGCACAGGAGCGGGCGGAGGCCCTGGCCACCGGCGCTGCACTGGGAGCCAGGGGGAGCGGCCTGCGCGTCCGATCGGGCGCGCATGAGGGGCAACGTTGAGCGGCCATTGCTGCTTTGGTGGTTGGTGCTTGAACGACGGGGGTGCTGGCGGAGCACAACTAGCATGCGTGCACCGTGCGCGTTGCATCTGGCCAACGCACGGCTTGAGGTCGGACTTGCGTACGCGCACGTCGGAGGAGCGCAGGAAGGAGTCACAACGAGCAGCCGGGGAGGCCGGAGCAAGATGTAGCGTGCGGACGTGCAGGCGACGGTGATGTCGTGGTGGAGTCGACGAAAATGGCCACGCCGACAACGAGGACGTGCCGTCCCGCGCGGACGCTCCGGGGGCGTATCGAAGTCTAGCCCCCGAGCGCTACCGGAGAGACGGCGCGATGCCGCGACAGCGATGATGAAGATGGTGAGGCCAACGATGAAGGCGCGCCGCCTCGCGCGGCCGCCCCGGGGCGAGTTGATTTCAAGCCCCAGAGTGCGTCCGGAGAGGCGGCGGCGACGCCGTGGTGATGGCGACGAAGATAGTCCCGACCGGACCGCGGAACCAGCAGCAGCTTGCCCCACGATGGGCGCCAACTATTGTCGTTTTCTCACGGGGGGTCGCGTGAGACGGTAGATGCCATGGGGTGGCTTATCGAGGTGAGGGCAAGCCTGCTGTGGATGATCGGGACGGGTATGCGAATAGCATGCAGTGGTTTACCCAGGTTCGGGGCTCTCCGGAGAGATAATACCCCTACTCCTGCATGTCTATATAAACGTGGTATATCTAGTAAAGAGTTGGTCCTGGAGCTGTATGGGAGAGGAGAGCCATGAGGCTTCTTGCCTCATGTGTGTGCGTGAGCACGTGAGAGCGGGAGTCCAAGCTCCATATGTGGTGGGCATGAGGCCTTTATATAGGCATGAGTGGGTGGCTTGGGATGTAAGCTACAGTGGGTAGCTTACATCGCAAGCAGCTTGAGGTGTAAGCTACCATGGGTAGCTTACATGTCAAGCCATATGTAGCTTGTGGACTAAGCTACGCCTGTCCTCTGGTGCTCTTTATAAGTCAATGCCCAAGGGATAGGTTACACTGTAGATAGTACTGCGCGGCACCTGTGTAGTGCGCTACTGCTCGCCGCTATTGCACTGCCACGGGATACGTCCGTCTGGTCCACGCGTGTCCGATGAGACGTCGTAGTTGGCTCCGGGCCACTAGCGGACGGGTGCAACCGGCTGTCCAGAGCAGCCGGCCACGGGCGTGAGTCGGAGCAGCTAGCCCAGGCGGGCGGGCACCCTGTCCGACTCACCGTCTTTGTGGTACTGGGGGTCATCCCCTCGACACCTACTATATATATGACTTCCCAAAACCACCAGATAATAATTTTAAAGGTTATTTTTATATTTTATTTAAAGGACTTTTCTTAAGACCAGAAATGGTTTTTCATAGGGAAAAATTATATAAATGCTTTCAAAATATTTGGGAAAAATGAGGGAGACTCAGTGGACATATATTTTCCATATATATGAGTTTCAACACATGGTCATGTTCAAATTCATTGGCAAAACCCCTCTAAACCCTTTCTGTCCAAATCAAGCTTTTGAAATATTTCTATAGGAAATATTCTCAATAAATTCAAGGAACATTCCAGCAAGTAAACACTATAATAGGTGTTTATCTTGCCAAGTTTCATCTCAATACAAATTGTTTTGGTTCATCAAACCATCCCAAAACCCTCCATGTCCAGGTTCAAATTTGAACAACTTTACATAGTGAAGTTTCTTCTCTTGACCCCAAACTTTTAGGACATGCTCTAATCACCAAGAAATGATGCTACACTAAGTGGTGCATCAAGGGGATTAGCTTAGCATGATTGGATCTACTGAAACCTGATTCTGTTAGTTTCTAGGGTTCACAAAGTTTCTATTGTCAACTTTGCTCATTTGAGCTCAAACCTGGTGATCCATCTCATTTTTACCCACCATTTGATCCTGTTAAGGATCATAGTAAGTGGTAAAAATTTTCTTGCCCAAACATCTATCAAACACCTTCTGGTGAAATGGTAAAGTTACTATTTTCACCCCTTTGGCTATTCTCTTGCTACGAAAATTTTACCACAACCCCTCAGGGTTACTAGCTACCTCCAATAATTCTTGTCTGGCCTCAGCTCGATAGTGGGTGGGGTAAAACCCCCATTTTACCCTCTGTTTTACCATATGAGGAACTTCTTCCCTCTCATTTCTTTTCTCCCTACCTCACCCTAGCTTCTCCTAGCCCATGGGCATCTCTAGAACCCCCAAGACACCAGAGGACACGCTGGTGGGCATTTTCTATGCCATGGCACGCAAAATGGGCGCTTTAGAGCGCGCTACAGTGCACCAGTGCACTGTAGCCGCCCCTGCCTAGTGCCTCCCGACCAAATTGGGCCTCCCGAGCACGCCTGTCGGGGGACCTCGGCGTCCGCAACACGCCCCCTTGTGCCCCTCCCCTCTCTCCCCCTCCGGCCCCTCTCTCGCACGCGTGCCGGACGCCCGAGATCCCCAATGGGTGGCCTCACACGCGTGACGCTGGGCTATGGCCACTCCTCCTCTCCCCTCTTGCATACCAGGATCGCGCCCAGGAACACCCAGGACATGCCCTACCGAGCCCCCGAGAGCTCAAGCGATGGCCTCGACCTCGCTAGACCCGCGTCCACGTTACACCGGCGTCGGCTATATAATGCCCTCCCCTGAGCCCCCCCCTTCTCTCCTCTTGTTCCCTCCTTCCCTCAGTCGTGCTCCCCTGCCCAGCCCCCTCATTCCCGTGGTCGGGAGCTTGAACCCGAGCCAAACCCTCACCGCCGTGCGGGTTTCCCCCTAACGGCGATTCCCTCAGCTCCGGCGACCGCCTCGACCATCCACCGACGCGCGGGAAGACCCTGGGCATGCTGGTACCCTCCGCTTGAGCCGCCGTGGCCTGAGCCCCCGCTGGTGAGCCCCCTCTGCTCCTTGTCGCGAGGTGAGGGATGACAGGTGGGGTCCACCTATCATACCCTCACCCTTCTCCCTCTCGCTGCCAGGTTGGGCCCGCGAACATGTTTAAAAATAAACCTACCACGCGCGCCATCTCGCCCTGGGCCGGTTCCCCTTTGGGCCGGCTCGACTGCGATGCTTTTGGCCCAAAAGGGGCACACTGCCATTTTTCTTTTTCTATTTCCCCCTGCTTTCCAAAAAATCCTCACACCAGAAAATAAATCCAATAACCATAATTTTTCCACCCTAAATCTTGAAATATCCCATAGAATTTAATAGTGCCATTTGTTAAAAATGTTGAAAACTTTCTATGCACTCATTTATTTTAAAACCCATTTTAGGCACCTTTTTGCCTCTGTTAAATAGTTTTGAAAAATATTTTTCATAGCAAAACCTTGAACAACTATTTTACTATAGATTTTAGTATTTAATAGAATAGGGTAGCATTTTGCTATTAGCTTTTTGTGCTCTATTTTTGTGTGATGCTTATTTTTACCGCTACTTATCGTGACGATAGATCGTGCTATTGACAAGGGAGTTGGACCCGAAGACTTTGAAGATCCCGAAGACTTTGTTGAGCCAGGCAAGCAGCCCTTTGACCATGTTAAGAAACCATTTTCATTGCATGTCATACAACACTTTACTTTCGATATACTTGATCATGTGGAGTAGTGACCACTTTGGTGGGTTGCTTCCGACACTTTTAGCGTTGACACTTGCATCGTGCATGACCCTACCACCTTATGAGGGTTATGCGGGTGGGTGTAGATAGGATGCTACTAGATGCTACGCAAGTGGGATCGGATTTATGCATGGTGATGGAAATAAATAGATGATTTCAAAGACTTTTCGAAAACCCTGTCGGGTGCCACTAATGCTCGAGGGAGATGATGATGAGTTGGGTGGCCACTTGAGAAAGAAGTGGTGTACCGGAACAAGTTGAGGGTGTGTTTCCAAAAACAGAGAGTTTTAAGGTCTACTGACCATCCCAACCTTACATGCACAACCACGATACCCCTTATTAGACGGGGCTCTATTAATTACTTTGGTGGGTATTGGCAAGGAGCCCGCATTACTAGTGGCGGGAGTGGCGTGCTCACTCTCGATACGGGGTCGTGCCGGTATGGACGATCATGCGTTGTCTTCACAAGCACCAGGCACACCGTTGGTCCCTGCATGGATGCTACGAGTGATGTGCGTCATGCGGGCTGGGTACCACTCGAGTGGACTCTTTGTTTAGTATCGCTAGGGGAAAGGCATTGTTCGGGTGCTTACCTCGGGTATGTTATATACCGCGAGTCGTGGATGACACAGAAGTTCCCCGAGTCGTGTGGGTAAACTGTGCAACCTCTATAGAGTGTAAAACTATTCGAATAGCCGTGTCCGTGGTCATGGACAGTTGGAGGTCCTTCTTAAACTACGTCTAGATGTTTTCGCAAACTTTGTGTGTGCGGGTGAATGACACAGAGGTGAAACTTGAGACAAGTCAGATGACTTGACGAGATGATTGAACATGAGATGTTCAACCCCCTGCTTATGATGATATCTGTAAGTTGTTCATATGGATATCTGGCAACGGTTGATGGATGCTTACCTAGTTACTTGATCATGTCATTGCATTCAAAATTAGCTTTCCGCAAAATTACCTACTTAGTGCTATGTCATGCATCATTATTACCTTGTTCCACAACTTGGGTTGCTTGCGAGTACATTCAAAGTACTCATTGGCTTGCCACCGGTTATTTAATTGGCCAGGCATGGAAGAACATGAGTACATTGAAGAGTTCGTTGGTGACAAACGCGAACTAGGGCGCTTCCGAGTCAGAATGCCTCTAGGCTTAAGGCAGATGGCAATGGGTTCACGCTTTCGATCAAGATTTCCACAGCTTGTTCTGTTTAAGTGTTTGGCCCTTGTGGCCCTATCTCTGTAAGACTAGACCTTCATGGTCTTTATTTGTGTAAGACGCTAAATATGGATGTAAGACTCTTGTTATTCAGCTTCTGTGTGTTCAGTGAGCATTGATCTCTGGGATCACTATACACGTGCATTCGGTGATCACGACTTATGAGTCGGGGTCCCCACAGAGCTGGTATCAGATCCATCCTAACTGTAGGAAGCCCTTAGTTAGCATGGATGCTAGTTAGGATAAAACCGCTTTCAAAACTACACCTAGCACCTATACTTAGGAATTATGTACTATTTACCTCTTCTATTCTTCACACAACACTCTGCTGACTCTCCTCCTTTCAAACCTTTGTAGATGGCCATCATACCCGAAACCTTCCTAACATCCAGCTTTCCCTTACTCCTTGGGGATAGGCTGGAGAAGTGCCAATTCTTGCATACTATGATAGTCAGTTTTCGGCATTCTCCCCTGAGGTCCTTGACCAGGCTAGCTGGAAACACAATCGCAGTGGTTCTCCCTTTGCCCTTTTAGCAGAATGAGCGGAGCGTAAAGGGGCAAGCATAGGAGTCGGCCAACCCAACTATTGACCCAAGACATAGTTCAGAACCAATGCATATAAAGCGAATTCCAAGACGCCAAATGCATAATCAATTGTTCATAGGGCGATTTTTTAACTCGAGCCCCCGGTCTATTACCGGCTACATCATAATGTGTACCGAACAGTTTCGCAAGAAGAGGGAGAAAATAGAGTATGTGCCAAAAAAAAGGACAGCGAAACGACAATGTATAATGGTTTTATATTTTGCTCAACCACTCTTATTATTCAAATTGCCAAAGTGACTGTTTACAGGTATTCGAAAATGAAAATTTTATAGGAGGGGTTGTACCAGGGGTCTTCGATGGGCGACCTGACGTCCTCGATGTGCCTTGTCGCTTGTCCGCTCCTCTGCCTCCTAGGGAGTTGTATACCTCTATGGGTGTTGCTGTTCGGCGAGTGGACCTTGGAAACAAATCTTGAGAAGCCACCGAAGTGTGTATGAGCTTTACGGTTTTAGCAGGCCCTGGATGATAGATCCAGTGTGTCTAAAGACATTTAATGGTAGTAGTTCACTCCAGCCGAATATGTACACTTTGATAGTTTTCCCCTCCTCCACCCATCGAATCTTGAGTGCAAAGTTGTGCCTCCTCGGCACGTGCTTTGCTGGTCCTAGGGATGTGCAATGCGGGACGAGTCCATGTTTATGGGCAGAGGAAGGTTTTGGGAGTTTGGGCTGCGACCAATCTCGCTTCCCAGTCTTATGTGCCTTTACAGCAGGCCGATCATCATTGTAATGGAATTCGGCCGCCAGGGCCAACGCATGTTACTCAGTTCGGAGAGAGCGCTTTGTGTTGCCGTTGACAGTAATGACCCCCTTGGGGTCGGGCATCTTGAGCTTGAGGTATGCGTAGTGTGGGACGGCATTAAAACGAGCTAACGTTGTACGACCTAGCAAGGCGTGATAGCCGCTGCGGAAAGGTACAATGTCGAAGATCAAGTCTTCGCTTCGAAAGTTATCTGGCGAACCGAACACTACTTCCAGGCTTACAGAGCCTGTGCACCGAGCTTCGATGCCATGAATCACTCCTTGAAAGGCAGTGTTGCTGGGTTTCATCCTTGATGGATCTATACCCATCTTTTTCACCGTGTCTGAGTAAATCAGATTAAGGATACTTTCTCCATCCATTAGGACTTTAGTGAGGTGATACCCGTCTATGATGGGGTCTAGGACGAGGACAACCAAGCCCCCATGACGGATACTGGTCGTGTGGTTACGTCGATCGAAGGTGATCGGGTATGCCGACCATGGGTTGTTCTTCGGGGCTACAGGCTCTACGGCGTAGACCTCTCGAAGGTTATGCTTCCTTTCCTTTTTGGGTATATGAGTGGCGTATATCATATTTAAGGTTTTTACCTCTGGAGGGAACTTCTTTTGTCCACCGCCGATTGGACCCCGAGGCTCATCCTCGTCCTTGTTGTGTGGGTCCTTGCCTTGATCCTTGGTTGCGAGTTTGTCAGCCTGTTTAAATACCCAACAATTTGTTGGCGAACGTTGCATGGGAAACAAAAATTTTCCTACGCACACGAAGATCTATCCATGGTAATGAGCATCTGCGAGAGGGAGAGTGGATCTACATACCCTTGTAGATTGCTAAGCGGGAAGCGTTAAGAAACGCGGTTGGTGTAGTCGAACATCTTCGCGATCCAAATCGCCGAGCGTCCCGCAATCACATCACGATCCGTCCCGCGATCCAATCATGATCCGTCCCGCGAACTCATCACGATCCGTCCCGCGGTCTCATCACGATCCGTCCTGCGGTCTCATCATGATCCGTCCCGTGAAATCATCACGATCCGTCCTGTGAACTCATCACGATCCGTCCCGCGAACTCGTCACGAACCGTCTCGCGATCTTGATCACGGTCCTTCCGATCTAGCGCCGAAGGGACGACACCTCCGCGTTCAGCACACGTGCAGCTTGATGACGATCTCCACCGTCTTGATCCAGCAAGAGGAAGTGGAGAGTAAGAAGAGTTCACCGGCAGCGTGACGGCGCTCCGCCGATGGTGGTGGAGCAATTCCGGCAGGGCTTCGCCTAAGCACTGCGGAAATCCGATCTAGAGGAGCACCGGTGGAACGGGTAGCACGTGGCGGTAAAATCTAGTGCAAAACACCCAATACCACCAGTATATATAGGAGGGAGGGAGGTGGAGGGCTGGCGCAAGGGCCAAGGCCCCATAGGGTCGGCCGAACCTATTAGGATTGGAGGACTCTCCTCCAATCCTAGTAGGACTAGGATTCGTCCCTTTTTTCCTTTTTCCACCTTTTCCTATTGGGTTTTCTTCTCCAGCCACATGGGCCTTGTCTGGGAGTTTCCACCAGCCCACTAAGGGCTGATATTCACTCTCCGACAGACCATGAGGCCTCTTGGGTCGAAATACCCCTCCCGGATGTCTCCCGGTACACTACCGGCACTCCCGGTACACTACCAATGAGCCCGAAACTTTTCCAGTGACCAAAACAGGACTTCCTATATATGAATCTTTACCTCCGGACCATTCCGGAGCTCCTCGTGACGTCCAAGATCTCATCCGGGACTTCGAACAAACTTCGGTAACCACCATACATAACTCTATACTACCGAAACGTCACCAAACCTTAAGTGTGCACACCCTGCGGGTTCGAGAACTATGTAGACATGACCGAGACACCTATACGGTCAATAACCAATAGCGGGCCCTAGATGACCATATTGGTTCCTACATATTCTACGAAGATCTTTATCGGTCGAACCTCTATGTCAAGGATTCAATCAATCTCGTATAACGTTCCCTTTGTTTTTCGGTATGTTACTTGCCTGAGATTCGATCGTCGGTATCTCCATACCTAGTTCAACCTCGTTACCGGCAAGTCTCTTTACTCATTCCGTAATACAAGATCCCATGGCTAACACTTAGTCACATTGCTTGCAAGGCTTTGTTGTGATGTTGTATTACCGAGTGGGCCCTGAGATACCTCTCCGTCACACGGAGTAACAAATCCCAGTCTTGATCCATGCCAACCCAACAGACACCCTCGGAGATGCCTGTAGAGCACCTTTATAGTCACCCAGTTACGTTGCAACGTTTGATACACATAAGGCACTCCTCCGATGTCTGTGAGTTGCATGATCTCATGGTCGTAGGAACATATACTTGACATGCAGAAAACGGTAGAAATAAACTGACACGATCATATGCTACGTTTGTAGTTTGGGTCTTGTCCATCACATCATTCTCCTAATGATGTGATCCCGTTTATCAAATGACATCTCATGTCCATGGCTAGGAAACCTTAACCATCTTTTGATCAACGCGCTAGTTTGCTAGAGGCATACTAGGGACATGATTTTGTATATGTATCCATACATGCATCTAAGTCTCCGATCAATACAATTATAGCATGGATAATAAATTATAATCATGAACAAGGAAATATGATAATAACTAATTTATTATTGCCTCTAGGGCATATTTCCAACACAATTACGGTTGGCGTGGTTGGCGGGCTTCTTTTGAGTGCCATGTATATGGCAAGGCCTCTCCATGATATTGTCAAGCGGGGTGGGTCCATCGTGATTGCCTTTAGGAGGCTTCTTCCGCTGCCCTGGTCAGGAGTTGCAGAAGACGGTATTGACAGTCATGTCATCGGTGTCGCTATTGCTGTGCGGGCGCTTATTCTTGTTGTGCTTTGGTTTCTCATTTCCTTCCCAAACTTCAGAGGTTCCGAGGTCTTCGAGGTTGTGGCTCCGTCTTGCTATCCAGTTATCCTTGCCCATCCAAAAGTAGGTCATGAGTGATGTAAGGGCAAACATTGTCCTTGGTTTATCCTAGGCGAGCTGGTGAGCCAACCATTCATCCCGAATATTGTGCATGAAGGAGGCTATCGCCTCAGCGTCCGGGCAGTCAAGAATCTGGTTTTTCTTGATCAAGAACCGATTCCAGAGTTGCCGCCCAGACTCTCTTGGCTTCTGGACGACATTGCTCAGGTCGGAGGAATCTGGCGGCCAAACATTGGTGCCTTGGAAGTTAGATCAGAATGCATCCTCTAGATCCTCCCAGCACCCGATGGAGTTTTCGGGGAGGCTATTTAACCAATGCCTAGCTAGCCCCTTAAGCTTTAGGGGTGGATACTTGATGGCATGGAGACCATCTCCTTGCACCATGTGGATGTGGAGGAGGAAATCCTTAATCCATACGGTTGGGTCAGTTGTCCCGTCGTATTGCTCTTCACGGGTTTGAACCCCTCCAGGAACTGGTGCTGCATCACCTCATCCGTGAAGCACAACGGGTGGGCAGCACCTCTGACCCGAGCTATGTCATGCCGGTAGTCGGCGTCTACTCTAGCTCGGTTTTGTTCTCGGCCTCGATTGTTGTGGTCGAACCAAGGCCGGTACCCGTCCCGTCGATCGTGTGAGTACCCACTAGATCCGTAGATGGATCTTGTGCGACCTGCCCTATGGTCCAGGTCATGCCGCAGGCCGAACCTATCACCGGCTCTATTGGCTCTTTTCCCCGTCTTCGGCGTATCATTGACCTATAACCGGTGTCGTCAGCCGTCCTGTCTCGTCCTCGATGGGGGCGGTCTGGCTTGTCGTATGGGGTATGTTTAAGAGACAGCATGTCAGTGAGCTCGTTGTCGAATTGTGGCAGCAGCCTTCTGCGTGGATAGCTTTTAGGTTGGTCCAAAAGACCGGTACCATATCCTTCCTCAACTGAGAGGACTCTTGTCCATCGATCGTTGAGGTTGTCCTGTTCGGCTTTAAGCTGCCGTTCTTTTGCTTTCAGGATGGGGGTTGTGGCTATAATCTGTTGCGTGAACAGTTCCTCATCTTCAAGGTTATCGGGGATGGCGAAGTCATCGGCTTCCGGGATGTCTTCCTCATCAATAGGGGGGAGGTTATTGTCGTCCTTGGAATCATTTATGTCAACGGGGTTGAGATGATCTTTTGGTCTCTCCTGACCCTCTAGCGGGTGTTCGGGGATATCGGGATTGCCGAGGTCTTCCGGGGTATCTCTATCCCCGGTGCCGATGATGGCTTTTCTTCCCTTTTTTTCCTTTTGATCGTTTATGAGGCTTCCGGCACCTTGATGACTCTTCACCCGATTTGCCGCCATCATTTTTAGGTGTGTGCTCGCCGTTAGCTGCTAGAGTGTCCACCATGTAGACATCGTACGTGGAGGTGGCAGCCCATCGCCCTGTGTTTATGAGGGTGGGGGTGCAATCTTCCTCATCCATGTATTCAGCCTCCTCGAAGGCATAGTCCAACATGTCGGTCAAATACTCGATAGTGGCTATCAAGTGGGTGGTGGGTGGGATGAAAAATTTGTCCTGACCCGCCTTGAGATCAATCTGAGCATAGATCGGGGTTGGGTCGTCGGTAATTTTCATCGACAAGATCCAATCTAGGGCCTCGTTGAGCGTGGAGAGCTCGATCGGGTCGACCTGCTCGAAGCGTTCGGAGTTGAACTCTGATGCGTCCACGCAAGGAGAATGTTCGGCAAGAACAGGTGTCCAGGCATATGGCACTATGGCCGAATCCAGACTAAAGGCCACGCCATCGTCGGAGTGGATCCCGCGGGCTTGACCGAAAGTGGGATCCGAGGTTAAAGCCTTGGAGTCTTCGGGCGTGGCAGGCGAGACTGTGAGCCCGGTTAGAGAGAGATCACCCGAGAGCCTACGAAGAACTCCAGGTTCCCGAATCTAACCTCTTGATTAGGGGTGAAACTTCCTATGTTGGCCAGTCGGGTTAGCGTGCAGCACAATGCTGCCGAAAGCGAATATCTGTCCGGGGACAAAAGTGTCCATGTTGCGGACTTCTCCATTGATGACAACGTGAGCCATCGATTCCTTTGGTGATCACAGCGGAACTCTCAATGAAAGCACCAATGTCGGTGTCAAAACCTGCGGATCTCGGGTAGGGGGTCCCGAGCTATGAGACTAGGATCGATGGTAACACGAGACGAAGGAAACGATGTGTACCCAGGTTTGGGCCCTCCTATGGAGGTAAAACCCTACGTCCTGCTTTATTATATTGATGATGTGTAGGTTACAGAGTTGATCTACCTCGAGATCGAGTAGCTAAACCCTAGATGAGTTGTTCTCTGGCCTATGACGTAAATCCCTCCATCTTATATAGCCGTCGAGGGTACCTAGGGCTTACACATGGTCGGTTACACATAGAAGGAAAAACATGCCTATTCACTATTCCAATATTGGAGGACACCCCACGATTCCCAAAACTTCCTTCCTAGAGACAGGGCCTTCGATCAATCCAATGCACGATAATCGGCCCATACAGTCCGGCCCATGAGAAACAGGTCGGCCACCCAAGGACCCCTTAAACCAGGACTCCCTCAGCAAGGTCACCGCAAGATTGAAGCTACTCCCTCTGAAGACTTACTAGTTAATCTTGGCCAAAAAACCTCATAGATCAGACATCATACATAGCTATAAAATCACACATAGATAAATCTTAGAAAAGACATAAATACTTTCAATGAATAATCTGAGCATAAACCCACAATTCTTCAACTTGCAACAAACGCACCGCAAAATTTACATCGAATAGGTCTCCGAAGAGATCATTGTATTGAAGATCATGAGAGAGAGAGAGACCTAACTACTGCTATGGACATGGAGGTCCCATGGTAACTACTCACACATCATTAAGGAGGCAGCAAGGTTGATGAGGATGGCCATCGTGATGGATTCCTCCTCCGATAGAGTATCGAAAAAGGCCTCGAGATGGGATCACGGAAGAACAGAGGCTTGTGGCGACAATAAAATTGTTTCGGGGTGCTCCCCCGAGGCTTTCTAAATAGATGGGAAGTTATAGCTCTGGAATTTGGTCAATCGGAGGCAGAAGGGACCCATAAGGCACCTGCGCGCGTACTACCCCCTACCTTGTGGATCCCTCATGCAATGTGTGGTCCTCTTCCGAAGCTTCCAGGGTCTCTTTTTGTCCAGAAAAATCATCAAAAAGTTTTGTTGTGTTTGGACTTCATTGTATGGATTTCCTGAAAAACCAAAAACATGCAGAAAACATGATCTTACATTGGGCTCTGAGTTAATAAGTTAGTCCCATAAACAATATAAAATGACATATAAGGCATGCAAGATTGATAATATAACATCATAAAGCAATCAAAAATTATAGATACATTGGAGACGTATCAACTAATCACGGGGAATGCCCATGACCACATACAACCCAACTAAAGGCTCAGACCCATGCAGAACATAGCCCGTGGAATGGGGGAACATGTGTTCTTTCTACAATTCGTGTCAAGCCTAGAGTCGAGCATCACTTCTGCTAGTCGGTCGCAGGTAAGCTAGTGACCAATTTGTCATGGAGGTGTCACCCACAATCTCCGTGAAGCACTAAATACATTCGTTACCTAGCGGTACGATTTCTTGTTAATCGCGGTCGTTACTACCTAGTTAATGCCATGAAACTGTTGGTCATGAATGATGATTATTAATATCATTTATACCAACCTGTTATGACACCCCTCCCGATGCACTCTATATAAGCCAGGAGGAAGGTACTACCTCCATAGCAGAAGGCACAAACCTGTCTAATTCCCTGTGCTAATTCCTCGTGCGTACTTTCATCTTCATTTTTTGGTAGATACGATACTTCTCCATACACATCTCTATCACCTCGTTTGGATGTAGACATTGGAGATTGGATTTCAGTATTGGCATTAGATTGGCCCGAATGCCACCGTTTGGATGGCTTAGGTATTCGGGTGTGGAATTCGGTCGCGATATCAAACACTTTTCTCCAACACACGCATGGCCCTCCTTGAATACAGATCGCTTGGGCTCTGTATTCGCTGGAATCGCCTCGCTAGCCCTTCGCTGGAGCTGGACTCATCATCTTCTACACCAGCACATGCGCCAACCCACGAGGAGATCAAGGTCGGACCTGTTCGTCTAAGTCCCTCCACATGGAGGTGTGTTTGCAGCCCAACACCAGCCCATAAGTCCAACACATGTCAGCCGTTGATCCTCCTTGCATCCAACGGTTGAGAATGCTTCCAAGGGAAGGGAAGCAAGAAGAAAACCCTAGCCACTCCACCCCTGTTGGTGGTGGCTGCCATTCGTGAGAAGCGAGAGTGAGAAAGAGCACACAATAGAAAACACATCATGTGAGAGAGAGGAAGATGAAAAAGTGGAGGTTTTGCTGCATCTAACTAGACAGTGTTCAACCTGGTGATTGGAGGCTCAAACATGCTTGGATCGACCCCAAACTTGGTGATATCATTCCTTACTTTGAGTATTTCGATCTGGTTAGCTGGTTTGAGGATTGGGTCAGCGGAGCATCATATTTGAGAGTGGTTTTGTTAGCTGTGACTGCTGCAGTTTCAGAACAGAGTAGTTTTGGAAGACGAACAGTTTGGGTAGCCATACAGTGTCGGATTGAGCTGAAATTTTGAGGGGCTCTCAGGAACTCGTTTTTCTACTTGTCTGCCAAATTTGGTGCTGTTTGGTTCAGCGGTTTAAGAGCATTTTGCAAAACACTGAAGGGGACAGAAGCTGTGTGTACTCTGCTTTGCTGAAATCTCGCCTCTTGTGGTTGTTGTTGTTGTTGTTGTTGCCAGTTGGCAATGTGGAGAGTGTGTTGTAAATATCTCTAGAGGTTCTGGAGAAGACTTTGTACTCATCATTCTCATAGTGAAGTTGTGTGGACCGGTTGGTCCACAGTCGTGGTTTTTTACCCCTCAACTTGAGGAGGTTTTTCCACGTTAAATCTCGTGTCACATGTGCATGTTGTTTGTGTTATTCCGTTGCTTACTTGTTGGTTGAATCTATCCTCCAAGTTTATCACAAGTGGAGGGGGATGTGTAGTGGGCATATTTGCCGTGTCGGTAAATTTGTGCTGCTCATTGTTGTTGTCCAGCCCTAACAAAGTGGTATCAGAGCCATGGTTTGCTTGTGCAAATTGTTGAGTTGCTTGTGGTGAAAGATGGAAGTGAATCATGGAAGGGCAAGATGGAGGACTTGTTATACGTGAAAGAATACTGGAAACCAGTGTTATCCATTGAGATGCTGGAGGGCATTCAGGAAGGTCAGTTGAAGGTACTTCATCGCCAAGCTTGTGGGTTTATTTGGCAATAAGTCGATCAAAATGTTTTGAACCATATCAATGATGAGACACATTCACACACCCTATGGAAGAAATTGGAAGAGTTGTTTGCCCAAAAAGAAGGTACAAACAAGATGTTCTTGATCAAACAATTGATGTGTTTGAGGTACAAAGAGGGCATTTTAATTACAGATCATGTGAATACATTCCAAGGCATTATAAATCAGCTTTCTTCAATGTGAATAACATTTGAAGATGAAGTGAGAACCTTGTTGGTACTAGGCTCATTACCGGACAACTGGGAAACCTTTAAGGTCACAATTTGCAATTCAACACCCAATTGAGTTGTCACTGGAACCTTGTGAAAACCAGTGTACTAAATGAAGAATCCAGAAAGGTGGATGAAGCTACTTCTTCTTCACATTCAGAAGTGTTGGTCACTCAGTCTAGGGGGAGAAGCAAGAGCAGAGGTCCAGGTAAAGGGGTAGAAAGAGGTAGGAGCAAATCAAGAGGCAAGTAGGTTGATTATGAGTGCCATCACTACCATCAAAAGGGCCACATTAAGTGGCAATGTGACAAAGTGGAAGAAAGACAAAAAGAAAAAAGAAGAAACAAGATCAGAAGCAAGCTAACAGTGATAGTGACACAGAGGGCAACCGAGTTATTGTAGTAGAAGAGGACATCATGCTTGTTATGCATGAAGAAAATGAGGGCAGATTTGGTTCCACTGTTGAGGAGAGGATCATTGTTGTTTCTGATCAAACCGTCAATCTTGTGGATGGTGATGAGATGATTTGGATATCGGACAATGGTGCTACCATTCATGTTACATCTTGCACAGAGCTCTTCACTAACTATATACCCGGTTATTTTGTTGTTGTGAAGATGGGGAACAATGATAGGGCAGCCATCATTGGGAAAGGAGATGTGCATTTGGAGACCACAAATGGTACAAGGTTAGTCCTCAAGTCTATGAGGCATGTTGAGGCACTTCGTCTCAATATTATTTCAGTTGGTTTTCTTGATGGAGACGATTACTTGAGAAGTTTTGGAAAAGGGCAGTACAAGCTCGCCAAAGGCAACATGATTGTTGCAGTAGGTAAAATGGTCTCAGTTTTGTATCATGTTCATACTAAGCTCTTTAGTGCTTCTATTAACGCACTAGGGATGGATGATTATTGTGCACTGTGGCATAAGAGACTTGGGCACATGAGTGAGAAGGGTATGTAAGTGCTAGTGAAGAAAAAAAATTTGAAGGGTGTGAAAGGATTTCACATCAAGAAATGTTCAGATTGTCTAGCAGGGAAGCAACATAGAGTTGCCTTCAAGACTCTACCTCCTCACAAGAAGCCTGAGAAGCTGGACTTGATAAACTCCGATGTTTGCAAAATGTCGGTAAGATCTCTTGGCGGTGCAAAGTACTTTGTGACTTTATTAATGAATTTTCCAGGAAAGTTTGGGCCTTCACTTTGAGGACCAAAGATCAAGTACTAGGTGTATTCAATCAATTCCAAGCCTCAGTTGAGAGAGAAACTAAGAGGAAGATCAAGTGCATTCGCACTGATAATGGAGGAGAGTATATTGGGCCCTTAGATGCATATTGCAAGCAGCAAGGTATTAGGCATCAATTTACTCCCTCAAAGACACCACAACTGAATGGTCTTGCTGTTAGAAATATGCCCTAGAGGCAATAATAAATTAGTTATTATCATATTTCCTTGTTCATGATAATCGTTTATTATCCATGCTATAATTGTATTGATCGGAGACTTAAATGCATGTGTGGATACATAGACAAAACCATGTCCCTAGTATGCCTCTAATAGACTAGCTCGTTGATCAAAAGATGGTTAAGGTTTCCTAGCCATGGACATGAGATGTCATTTGATAACGGGGTCACATCATTAGGAGAATGATGTGATGGACAAGACCCAAACTGCAAATGTAGCATATGATCGTGTTAGTTTATTGCTACTGTTTTCCGCATGTCAAGTATGTGTTCCTATGACCATGAGATCATGCAACTCACAGATATCGGAGGAGTGCCTTGTGTGTATCAAATGTCGCAACGTAACTGGGTGACTATAAAGGTGCTCTACAGGTATCTCCGATGGTGTCTGTTGAGTTGGCATGGATCGAGACTGGGATTTGTTACTCCGTGTGACGGAGAGGTATCTCGTGGCCCACTCGGTAATGCAACATCACAATAAGCCTTGCAAGCAATGTGACTAATTGTTAGTTGCGGGATATTTTATTACGGAATGAGTAAAGAGACTTGCCGGTAACGATGTTGAACTAGGTATGGAGATACCGACGATCGAATCTCGGGCAAGTAACATACCGAAGAACAAAGGGAACGTTATACGGGATTAACTGAATCCTTGACATAGAGGTTCGACCGATAAAGATCTTCGTAGAATATGTAGGAACCAATGTGGACGTCCAGGTCCCGCCATTGGTTATTGACCATAGAGGTGTCTCGGTCATGTCTACATAGTTCTCGAACCCGCACGGTCTGCACACTTAAGGTTCGGTGACGTTTCGGTAGTGTAGAGTTATGTATGGTGGTGACCGAAGTTTGTTCGGAGTCCCGGATGATATCTCGGACGTCACGAGGAGCTCCGGAATGGTCCGGAGTTAAAGATTCATATATAGGAAGTCCCAGTTTGGTTTCCGGAAAAGTTTCGGGCTCATCGGTAGTGAACCGGGAGTGCCGGTAGTGTACCGGGAGTGCCGGTAGTGTACCGGGAGACCTCCGGGAGGGGTACTTCGACCCCAAGAGGTCCATGGGCTATGGGAGAGTATTAACCATCCCTTAGTGGGCTGGGAAAACAGCCACAAGGGCCCATGGCGCAGGAGAGAAAGTCCTAAAGCAAAAGGTGGAAAATCAGCCAATAGGAGGCAATCCTACTCCAACTAGGATTGGAGGTGAAGTAGGATTGCTTCCCACCTCCTATTTCGGCCGATCCAAAGGCCTTGGCTGCCTCTCCTCTACTCTCCTCCTATATATACTAGTGGATTGGGTGGTTTTTGGACAGAATTTCCGGCCACGTGCTACCCGTTTCACCGGTGCATAGTTTCTCCTCTAGATCGGTTTTCCGCAGCGCTTAGGCGAAGCCCTGTCGGAATCACTCCACCACCATCACCGGAGCGTCGTCACGCTGCCGGTGAACTCTCTCTCCTCTCCACCTCCTCTTGCTGGATCAAGACGGTGGAGATCGTCATCAAGCTGCACGTGTGCTGAACGCGGAGGTGCCGTCCGTTCGGCGCTAGATCGGAAGGACCGTGATCGAGATCGCGAGACGGTTCGTGATGAGATCGCGGAACGGATTGTGATGAGTTCGCGGGACAGATCGTGATCAAGATCGTGAGACGGATCGTGATGAGATCACGGGACGGATCATGATGAGTTCACGGGACGGATCGTGATTGGATCGCGGGACGGATCGTGATGAGATCGCGGGACGCTCGACGATTTGGATCGCGAAGATGTTCGACTACACCAACCGTGTTTCTTAACGCTTCCCGCTTAGCGATCTACAAGGGTATGTAGATCCACTCTCCCTCTCGTAGATGCTCATCACCATGGATAGGTTTGCGTGTGCGTAGGAAATTTTTTGTTTCCCATGCGACATTCCCCAACAGTAGTATCAGAGCTAGGTTGATGGTTCGATGAGATCTCGAGTAGAACACAAAAGGTTTGTGGGCGTTGATGCTTAGATTGCTTCCTCCCTTGGTCGGATTTTGGTTCAGCGGGATTGTGAGATGAAGCAGCCCGGACCAACATTACTCGTACGCTTACGAGAGACCGGTTCCCTCGACGCAACTTGTTGCTTAGATGGCTTGCGGGTGACAGTTTCTCTCACTTTAGTTGGATCGGATCCGACAAAGCTGGTCCTTGAGAAGGTTGAAAAGCAATCTATGTATCACCGTTGTGGTTTATGCGTAGGTGAGAATCGTTCTTGCTAGATACTCGTAGCAGCCACGTAAAACATGCAACAACAATTAGAGGACGTCTAACTTGTTTTTGCAGGGTATGTTGTGATGTGATATGGCCAATTACATGATGAGATATATGTGATGTATGATATGATCATGTGATGTATAGAATTTCACGACTTGCATGTCGTTGAGTACAGCAACCGGAAGGAGCCATAGGGTTGTCTTTAATTATTGTATGACCTGCGTGTCAATCATTAAGCGCTATGTAATGCTTTACTTTATCGCTAAGCGGTAGCAATAGAAGTAGAAGTAGGGCTGGCGCCACAACCCCAATGGCAACACATTGATGGAGATCAAGATGACGGAGATCATGGTGTTGTGCCGGTGACGATGGAGATCATGCCGGTGTTTCGAAGATGGAGATCTTAAACACAAGTTCATGGCCATATCATGTCACTTATGAATTGCATGCGATGTTAATCCTTTTATGCACCTTGTTTTTCTTAGTACGGCGGTAGCATTATAAGGTGATCCCTCACTTGAATTTCAAGATGAACTGTGTTCTCCCCGAGTGTGCACCATTGTGAAAGTTCGTCGTGTTGAGACACCACGTGATGATCAGGTGTGATAGACTCTACGTTCACATACAACGGGTGCAAGCCAGATTTGCACGCGCAGAACACTCGGGTTAAACTTGACGAGCCTAGCATGTACAGACATGGCCTCGGAACACGAGAGACCGAAAGGTCAAACATGAGTCATATAGTAGATATGATCAACATAATGATGTTCACCATTGCAGCCACCTCAACTCACGTGATGATCGGACTTGAGTTGGTGAATTTGGATCATGTATCACTCGAATGATCGGAGGGATGTCAATTTGAGTGGGAGTTCTTAAGTAATATGATTAATTGAACTCATTATCATGAACATAGTCAAAGTGTCTTTGCAAATTATGTTGTAGATTACTAGCTCGCGTTGTAGCTCCCTTAAATTTTTATATGTTCCTAGAGAAATAGAGTTGAAAGATGTTGGTAGCAATATTGCGGACTGGGTCCGTGATCTGAGGATTGTCCTCATTGCTGCACAGAAGGCTTATGTCCTTAATGCACCGCTCGGTGCGCCACCCCTCTAGCGTCGTCTATAGATGTTGTGAACATCTAACAGGCACGTTTCGATGACTACTTGATAGTTTAGTGTGTCATGCATTACGGCTTAGAATTGAGGCTCCGAAACGTTTTGAACGTCACGGAACATATGAGATGTTCTAGGAGCAGAGATTGTGATCTCAGGCTCGTGCCTGTGTTGCGAGATATAGGATCTCCAACGAGATTCTTTGCCTACAAGATGAAAGAGAATAGCTCAATCGTTGAGCATGTGCTCAGACTGTCTGGGTACTACAATCGCTTGAATCGAGTGGGAGTTGGTCTTCCAGATAAGATAGTGATTGATGTAGTTCTCCAAGTCACTGTCACTGAGCTACTAGAACTTGGTGATGAACTATAAAATGCCAGGGAAAGAAATGTTGATCCCTGAGCTGTTCGCGATGTTTGACACCGCGAAGGTAGAAATCAAGAAGGAGCGTCAAGTGTTGATGGTTAATCAAACCACTAGTTTAGAGAAGGGCAAGAGCAAGGAGGGAAACTTCATGGATAGCAAGTCAGTTGCTGCTCCAATGAAGCAACCAAAGTTGAACTCAAACCCGAGACTAAGTGCTTCTGTTATGAGGTGAGCGGTCGCTGAAGCGGAACAACCCTAGATACTTGGTAGATAAGAAGGCTGGCAACATTGATAGAAGTATATTTGATATACGAGTTACTAATGTGTACCTTGCTAGTACTCTTAGTAGCACCTAGGTATTGGATACCGGTTCGGTTGCTAAATGTTAGTAACTCGAAATAAAAGCTATGGAATAAACGGAGAACTAGCTAAGGGTGAGGTGACGATATGTGTTGGAAGTGTTTCCAAGGTTGATGTGATCAACATCGCACGCTCTCTCTACCTTCAGGATTAGTGACGAACCTAAATAAATGTTATTTGGTGTTTTGCGTTGAGCATGAACATGATTAGATCATGTTTATTGCAATACGGTTATTCATTTAAGTTAGAGAATAATGGTTATTCTGTTTACATGAATAATACCTTCAATGGTCATGCACCCAGTGAGAATGGTTTGTTGAAATCTTGATCGTAGTATTACACATGTTCATAACATTGATGTCAAAAGATACAAAGTTAATAATGATAGTACCACATACTTGTGGCACTGCCGCTAAATGTCATATTGGTATAAAGCGCATGTAGAAACTCCATGCTGATGGATATTTGGACTCATTCGATTTCGAATCGGTTGAGACATGCGAACCATGCCTCTTGGGCAAGATGACTAAAGGACCCCGTTGGATGGAGCGGGCAAGTGATTCATTGGAAATGATACATGTTGATGTATGCAATCTAGTGAGTCTTGTAGCGTGCAGTGGATATCATTATTTTCTTACCTTCACTGATGATTTGAGTAGATATAGTGTATATTTACTTAATGAAACACAAGTCTGAATCGTTTGAAAGGTTCAAGCAAATTCAGAGTGAAGTTTAAAGATCATCGTGACAAGAAGATAAAAATGACTGCGATATGATCGTGGAGGTGAATATCTGAGACACGAGTTTGGCATACAACTTAAGACAATGTGAAAGTTGTTTCACAACTAAACGCCACCTGGAACACCATAGTGTGATGGTGTGTCCGAACATCATAGTTATGCTCTGTTGGACATGGTGCGTGCTATGATGTCTCTTGTCGTTTTACTACTATAATTTTGGGGTTATGCATTAGAGACAACTACATTCACTTTAAATAGGGCACCATCTAAATCCGTTGAGATGACACCATGTGAATTATGGTTTGATAGAAACCTAAGCTGTCATTTCTTAATATTTTGGGATGTGACACTTGTGTGGAAAATGTTTTCACCTAATGAGGTCGAACCTAAGGCGGACAAATTGCATCTTCATAGAATACCCTAAGATCAGTTGGGTGAACCTTCAATCTCAGATCTTAGTGCAAAATGTTTGTTGCTTAAACGGATCCTTTCTCGAGGAAATGTTTCTCTCGAAAGAATTGAGTGGGAGGAAGATAGAACTTGATGAGGTTGTTAAACCTTTGTTCAACCAGAGAGTAGCGCAACGCAGAAAGATGTTTCTGTGAAGCCTACGTTAGTTGAAGAGGAAGTTAATGATGATGATCATGAAGCTTCAGGATCAAGTTACTATCGAACTTCGTAGGTCGACAAGGATGTGTACTGCTCCTAAGCGGTACGACAACCCTGTCTTGGAGGTCATGTTGTTGGACAAACGATGAACCTACGAGCTATGGAGAAGCGATGATGGGCCCGGATTCCGACAAATGGTTGGAGGCCATGAAATCCGAGATAGGATCCATGTATGAAAACCAAGTGTAGACTTTGGTAGACTTGCTCGTTGGCGGCAGGTCATTGAGCACAAATGGATCTTTAAAATGAAGACAGACGCTGATGGTAATTGTCACCATTTGTAAAGCTCGACTTGTTGCAAAGATGTTTGTGACAAGTTCAAGGAGTTGACTGCAATGAGACTTTCTCACTCGTAGTGAAGCTAAAAGTCTGTTGGAATTATGTTAACAGTTGCTGCATTTTTCAATTATGAAATCTGGCAGATGGATGTCAAAACATCATTTCCTTAACGGTTTACTTGAGGAAAGGTTGTATGTGATACAACCAGAAGCTTTTGCCAGGCCTAAGGATGCTAAAAGGTGTGGAAGCTTCGGTGATCCTTCCATGGACTGAAGCAAGCATCTCGGAGTTGGAATATACGCTTTGATGAGGTGATCAAAGTTTTGATGTTTATACAAAGTTTACGAGAAACTTGTATTTGCAATAAAGTGAGTGGGAGCACTATAGACTTTCTGATAAGTATATGTGGATGACATATTGTTGATCAGAAATAATGTAGAGTTTCTGGAAAGCATAAAACGGTCATTTGGAAAGTGATTTTCAAAGGAAGACCTGGATGAAGCTACCTAATTGTTGAGCATCAAAATCTATGGAGATAGATCAAGATGCTCGATGAGACTTTCAATGAGTGCATACCTTGACAAGATTTTGAAAGAGTTCAAAATGGATCAGTCAGAGAAAGAGTTCTCGCCTGATTTGTAAGGTGTGAAAGTTGAGTAAGACTCAAAGCTCGACAACGGCAGAAGAAAGAGAAAGGACGAACGTCGTCCCCTATGCCTTAGCCATAGGCTCTATATTATGCCATGCTATGTACCGCACCTGTGTGTGCCTTGCCATGAGTCCGTCAGGGGGTACAAGAGTGAACCAGGAGTGGATCACTGGACAGCGGTCAAGATTATCCTCAGTAACTAAGAGACTGAGGAGATGTTTCTCGATTATGGAGGTGATAAAGAGTTCGTCGTAAGGAGTTACGTCGATACAAGCTTTAACACTAATCCGGATGACTCGTAGTAGCAATCTAGATACGTATAGTGGAGCAGCCATTTGGAATAGTACCGAGCGGACTGTGGTAGCAGTGTTTACAGTTTGACATAGGTATTTGCAAAGTGCACACGGATCTGAATGTTACAGACCCGTTGACTATAAGACCTCTCTCACATGCAAAGCATGATCGAAGCCCCAGAACTCATTGGGTGTTAGATTCATAACAATGCGAATCACATGGTGATGTGAACTAGATTATTGACTCTAGTGCAAGTGGGAGACTGTTGGAAATATTCCCTAGAGTCAATAATAAATTAGTTAGTATCATATTTCCTTTTTCATGATAATCGTTTATTATCCATGCTATAATTGTATTGATCGGAGACTTAAATGCATGTGTGGATACATAGACAAAACCATGTCCCTAGTATGCCTCTAATAGACTAGCTCGTTGATCAAAAGATGGTTAAGGTTTCCTAGCCATGGACATGAGATGTCATTTGATAACGGGGTCACATCATTAGGAGAATGATGTGATGGACAAGACCCAAACTGCAAACGTAGCATATGATCGTGTCAGTTTATTGCTATTGTTTTCCGCATGTCAAGTATGTGTTCCTATGACCATGAGATCATGCAACTCACAGATATCGGAGGAGTGACTTGTGTGTATCAAACGTCGCAACGTAACTGGGTGACTATAAAGGTGCTCTACAGGTATCTCCGATGGTGTCTATTGAGTTGGCATGGATCGAGACTGGGATTTGTTACTCCATGTGACGGAGAGGTATCTCGGGGCCCACTCGGTAATGCAACATCACAATAAGCCTTGCAAGCAATGTGACTAATTGGTAGTTGCGGGATCTTGTACTATGGAATGAGTAAAGAAACTTGCCGGTAACGAGGTTGAACTAGGTATGGAGATACCGACGATCGAATCTCGGGCAAGTAACATACCGAAGAACAAAGGGAACGTTATACGGGATTAACTGAATCCTTGACATAGAGGTTCGACCGATAAAGATCTTGTAGAATATGTAGGAACCAATGTGGACGTCCAGGTCCCGCCATTGGTTATTGACCATAGAGGTGTCTCGGTCATGTCTACATAGTTCTCGAACCCACAGGGTCTGCACACTTAAGGTTCGGTGACGTTTCGGTAGTGTAGAGTTATGTATGGTGGTGACCGAAGTTTGTTCGGAGTCCCGGATGAGATCTCGGACGTCACGAGGAGCTCCGGAATGGTCCGGAGGTAAAGATTCATATATAGGAAGTCCCAGTTTGGTTTCCGGAAAAGTTTCGGGCTCATCGGTAGTGAACCGGGAGTGCCGGTAGTGTACCGGGAGTGCCGGTAGTGTACCGGGAGACCTCCGGGAGGGGTACTTCGACCCCAAGAGGTCCATGGGCTGTGGTAGAGTATTAACCAGCCCTTAGTGGGCTGGGAAAACAGCCACAAGGGCCCATGGCGCAGGAGAGAAAGTCCTAAAGCAAAAGGTGGAAAATCAGCCAATAGGAGGCAATCCTACTCCAACTAGGATTGGAGGTGAAGTAGGATTGCTTCCCACCTCCTATTTCGGCCGACCCAAAGGCCTTGGCTGCCTCTCCTCTCCTCTCCTCCTATATATACTAGTGGATTGGGTGGTTTTTGGACAGAATTTCCGGCCATGTGCTACCCGTTTCACCGGTGCATAGTTTCTCCTCTAGATCGGTTTTCCGCAGCGCTTAGGCGAAGCCCTGCCGGAATCACTCCACCACCATCACTGGAGCACCGTCAAGCTGCCAGTGAACTCTCTCTCCTCTCCACCTCCTCTTGCTGGATCAAGACGGTGGAGATCGTCATCAAGCTGCACGTGTGCTGAACGCGGAGGTGCCGTCCGTTCGGCGCTAGATCGGAAGGACCGTGATCGAGATCGCGAGACGGTTCGTGATGAGATCACGGAATGGATCGTGATGAGTTCACGGGACAGATCGTGATCAAGATCGTGAGACGGATCGTGATGAGATCGCGGGACGGGTCGTGATGAGTTCACGGGATGGATCGTGATTGAATCGCGGGACGGATCGTGATGAGATCGCGGGACGCTCGGCGATTTGGATCGCGAAGATGTTCGACTACACCAATCGTGTTTCTTAACGCTTCCCGCTTAGCGATCTACAAGGGTATGTAGATCCACTATCCCTCTCATAGATGCTCATCACCATGGATAGGTTTGCGTGTGCGTAGGAAATTTTTTGTTTCCCATGCGACGTTCCCCAATACTTGCTGAGAGGATGAACATGACAATTGTGGAGAGAGTTAGATGTTTGTTTTCAAGTGCAAAGCTACGCAAACACTTTTGGGGTGAGGCTTTGATGACTGCAATTTATCTTATTAATCTCTCACCAAGTTATCCTTTGCAGGGGGATGTTCCTAACAGAGTTTGGTGTGAGAAGGACGTCCCATATGACCACCTGAAAGTTTTTGGGTGCAAGGCTTTTGTTCATATTCCTCAAGATGAAAGGTCAAAGCTTGATTCGAAGACACGACAATGCATATTTCTTGGCTATGGATGTGATGAGTTTGGCTACAAGTTGTTTGACCCTATAGCAAGGAAAGTTGTGAGACGCCATGATGTTGTGTTTGTAGAAGACCAAACAATTGAGGATATTGTGAAGACAAAGGGGCAGGTTCCTCCTCAGCAGCAACAAGACATGATTGAATCTGACCCAGTTCCTACAGCTCCAGCTCATGTGCAAGTTGAAGAAGATGCAGAAGATGTACATGGTGATGCAGGTGAAAAAGATGCTCCCCAACATCAGCAAGAGTATGATGCTAAAGTTGATGATCCGGGTCAGTAGGAAGCACCAGCACCATAAAGTCCACCAGTTGCTCCACTCAGAAGATTCAATAGGGGTCAAATTCCTTCTAGCACATATCCCTCAGATCAATACGTGGTGTTATTATCTGATGGTTCAGAACCTGAATGCTTAGCAAGCGCAATGGAACGTGAGCACAAGGAGGAGTGGGAAAATGCTATGCAAGAAGAGATGGATTCCTTGCATAAGAATCATACTTATGAGTTGGTGAAGTTTCCTAAAGGCAAGAAAATTTTGAAGAACAAGTGGGTCTACAGAATCAAGCAAGAAGAGCACACATCACATCCAAGGTACAAGGACATGCTAGCTGTAAAAGGATTAGGCCACAGAAAAGGCATTAACTATGATGAGATCTTTTCTACGGTTGTGAAGATGACATCCATTAGAGTAATCCTTGGCATGGCAGCAAGTCTTGACTTGGAGGTTTAGCAAATGGATGTGAAGACCACATTCCTTCATGGTGAGTTTGAGGAAGAAATATACATGGAGCAACCTAAAGGGTTTCTTGTGAAAGGCAAAGAAAACTACGTGTGCAAGCTGAGGAAAAGTCTCTATGACCTGAAACAAGCACCAAGACAATGGTACATGAAGTTTGAAACTATCATGGGCGAGCAAGGCTACAAGAAGTGTAGCTCAGACCATTGTGTGTTTATTCAGAGGTTCTCGGGTGATGATTTCATCATATTATTGCTCTATGTTGATGATATCCTGATTTTTGGCAAGAGTGTCTCTAGGATTGCTAAGTTGAAGAAAGAGTTGAGCAAATGTTTTGCCATGAAATACCTAGGTCCAGCAAAGAACATTCTCGGAATAAGAATTAAGCGAGACAGAAATTCCAACAACTTGTACTTGTCTCAAGAGAAGTATATTGAGAAGGTACTTCAAAAGTTCAGGATGGAGAATCCTAAAGTTGTTAGTTGTCCATTAGCAACCCATTTCAAGTTGAGAAAAAAGCAATGTCCTAGTACTGATGAGAAGAAAAAGAAAATGCATCCCGTTCCTTATGCTTCAGCGATTGGGAGTTTGATGTATGCTATGGTGTGTACAAGGCATGACATTGCTCATGCAGTTAGTAATGTGAGAAGATTTATGTCTAATCCAAGAAGACCTCATTGGGAAGCCGTGAAGTGGATTTTGAGATATCCCCGGGGCAGCACAAATCTGAAGCTTTGCTTTGGTGATGGTGAGGCCAAGCTGATTGCCTTTTCAAATTCTGATATGGCTGGAGATGTTGACAGAAGGAATTCTATTTCAGGTTACTTGGTTACCTATGCAGGGGGAGCAGTGTCATGGCAAAGCAGGCTGCAAAAGTGTGTGACACTGAATACAAGTGAAGCTGAACTCATTGTAGTAACAGAGGCGAGCAAAGAGCTATTGTGGCTGAAATGGTTGGCTTGTGAGTATGGTTTTAAACAGGACAAGTATGTGTTGTTTTGTGACACTCAAAGTGCTATCCACTTGATTAAGAATGCAAGTTTTCATTCAAGGTCTAAGCATATAGAAGTCCGCTATCATTGGATTCGAGATGTGTTGTATTCCAAGCAAATGCAACTTGAGAAGGTTCACACCGATGACAATGGGGCCGATATGTTGACTAAAGTGGTGACTAAGAAGAAGCTCGAAGTATGCTGCCGGCTCACTGGCATGGCTGCCGGAAGGCAATGAGACCCTCCATCGTGTCGGGAGGGGGAGTTTGTTGGGCTAAGTCCCTCCACATGGAGGTGTGTTGGCAGCCCAACATTAGCCAATAAGTCCAACACATGTTAGCCGTTGATCCTCCCTGCATCCAACAGTTGAGAATGCTTCCAAGGGAAGGGAAGCAAGAAGAAAACCCTAGCCACTCCACCCATGCTGGTGGTGGCTGCCATTCGTGAGAAGTGAGAGTGAGAAAGAGCACACAAGAGAAAACACAACCTGTGAGAGAGAGGAAGATGAAGAAGTGGAGGTTCTATCCAGTTTTGCTGCATCTAACTAGACAGTGTTCAACCTGGTGATTGGAGGATCAAACCTGCCTGGATCGACCCCAAACTTGGTGACCTTGTTCCTTACTTGGAGTATTTCGATCTGGTTAGCTGGTTTGAGGATTGGGTCCGTGGAGCATCAGATTTGAGAGTGGTTTTGTCAGCTCTGACTGCTGCAGTTTCAGAACAGAGTAGTTTTGGGAGACGAACAATTTGGATAGGCAAACGGTGTCGGATTGAGCTGAAATATTGAGGGGGGTCTCAGGAACTCGTTTTCTACTTGTCTGTTAAATTTTGTGCTGTTTGGTTCAGCGGTTTAAGAGAAGTTTTGCAAAACACTGAAGGGGACAGAAGCTATGTGTACTCTGCTTTGTTGAAATCTTGTCTCTTGGTTGTTGTTGTTGTTGTTGCCGGTTGGCATTGTGAAGAGTGTGTTGTAAATATCTTTAAAGGTTCTAGAAAAGACTTTGTACTCATCATTTTCATAGTGAAGTTGTGTGGACCGGTCGGTCCACAGCCGTGGTTTTTACTTCTCAAGTTAAAGAGGTTTTTCCACGTTAAATCTTGTGTTACATGTGCATGTTGTTTGTGTTATTCCGCTGCTTACTGGTTGGTTGAAGATGTCTTCAAAGTTCATCACAAATAGAGGAGGCTGTGTAGTGTACATATTTGCTGTGTCGGTGAATTTGTGCAGCTCATTGTTGTTGTCCAGCCCCAACGGAACCGCCCAACCGCCGATTACTAACGACTCTGCGAGACACCCGCGGCCGCCGCCACCGTCCCGGACGCCAGCTTCTCTGCGCATTTAGGCTGCCTCCACCACTACCCAGGTTGAGATGACCAAGTCGAAGCTCGACAGAGGCACTCCCATGGCCATCCCCGCTTGGCGCACTTCCCTTCCGCTTGGCCATCTGTAATGAAGCAGTGATTTGCCAGTGCATTGTCTCCCTAGCCTGGGAGTCTGCTGCCTCGGACAAGGCAACAACAAGTAAGGGTCGGCGTTTTTGGATGCAACCGACGACGGCGGTGAGGCTGGCTGGACATGGGCGGTGGCGGCTGAGTCCGACGTTGAAGCTCAAATTTGCCGACAGTGCAGTCGTTGCTGGCATGCGTGTGCATGGCTGCGTTCGTTCAATTTTCGACAGTGTGCGCCTGCTGTGTGTGCATCCGATTTACTGCAGTGCGTGTGTTGCTGTTTTGCGTGCATGCGTCTGATTTCCTGTCGTGCTCCACGCTGCTCCCTACGCGCGGCATACCTTGCGAGTTCCTGTATGTGTGCATTGCGCTAGTTGCTATGCATGTGTTGTGTGCAGCGGCGGAGCTACGTTCAGCTCTAGGGGTGCCACTGCCCCCCAGATGTAGCCAAATTACTGAAGGAAAAAATAAGGTTAAATTAAAGAGAGTTTAGTCATTTGCCTCCCCCCCCCCAAAAGACTTATATTTCTTGTGTGCCCCCCCCCCCCCCCCCTCTCCCTCGCGCGGGGATCTTCTGGTAGCTCCGCCACTGGGCTGTGTGTGTGTCCGTTGTGCAATTCAACACTTACACCGTACAAACATGATTTGGAATTGTTGCTCCTCATCGATTCGAAGTGCTAAATACAAGCACATCCAAACACGAAAATTCAGATCTGAACCTCAATGTCAATGTCATGGATATTTGGCATTGGAGCCAATTCAATGCCAAACTCTTGAATGTCTACATTCAAACAGAGCATATACGTATTGGGGCAAGGAATTTTTTTTGGCTAAAACTACCTCTGTTTATTAATACTAGCAAATATGTCCGTGCGTTGCAACGGGAAATTCGCATCCTGCCCCCCCCCCCCCACGCACATACACTTCCACAACTTTATTTGAACACACGACCCATCGGTTTCGCCACTTATCCTCCCTCTCATCCTCCATTTGTAATCTCTTTCCTCTGCAACACAATTTTTTCTTGTTCAATTGTTCGCATGATAGTTGGACCATAAGTGACAAAAATTATACAGAGTTTTCTAACTGGGTGGAGGCATCTGTTGTATTGAATAATATATACGTAAACATTAAGTTACACACGTAACTACTGACGACATGAATGTTTATTTAGGATCTTCTATGAAAATATGAAGTCGCTCAATTATGATGTGACTGTTGAAAAATTAAGCTTTTTTGCAACATAATTGTCTATGCTCAACATTGACATGCCTAGATTATTTAAAATGTTGGAGACGGTATTCCTTGGCAAAGTGAAATCTATAATTTTAAATTTTAATTTGTGCACAAAGAGACAGCTATTATCTTTGTCTCCATAATATATCTACTCTATGTATGTATGTGAAGAACGAAGGACATGGAGTTTTTGCTCCCGAGCTCATATGCTCTCTCATGAACAGTAAAATAAGAAAACGTTAATTTTTTTTCGAATTTTTTGTTTGATAAACTTTGAAAAATATTTGTATGCTTGCAAAATTTCAACTCGAAATAACATTTGTGAAAGTCGTGGCAAAAAAACCGCTGCTCCAAAATGCTAGCATTTGAGCTCAGGAGTAAAATACGACTTCAAATGTACGTAAAGACAAAATGTACAAGGCATTAATCTACTATTTGTATGCACTCTGTGTATAACTAATCTATTTGCATGTACGTAGACTATATAAAATAATGACTCTACTCCATGTATGTACGTGAAGACCAAATGAAACAAACCATGCCTTCTTTCTATCAGTTAACATGGTTCAGCGTGTCCTGTTTAGCTATATAATATAATTATTCTACTTCATGTATGTACGTGAAGAACAAATGAAACAAATCATGCCTTCTTTCTATCAGTTTTTTCCCCGAATCCCTAAAAACCGCCGGCGGCGATTAGGGTTAGGTGGACGGAAGGGCGACCGCGGAACCCATCGGCGTGGCGCACCGGCGAAGCACGGGGACGATGGCGACATCATCCGCCGGCAAAGGATGGAAACGAAGTGGCGTCCTCTCACCCAATTCTGCACGTGCGCAGATGGAGGAGGCGCTCGGAAAGCTCAACATATCAGAGGAGGAGGCGACACCTCTGGTGATCGATGATGCTGAGGATGGTGAACCGACGAAGTGGTTCCTGGCGGGGAAGGTGTTGCACCGTAATCTTCTTCATATTCGGACCATATGCAACGCTCTTCGCCCTGCTTGGGGGAACCCTGGAGGTTTGATCTTCGGGCCTGTGGGAGAGAACATGTTCTCGGCTGAATTTGACTCCAAACGTGATCGCGATCGTGTTTGGGAAGGTGCCCCTTGGCACATAAGTAAACATCCTGTAATCCTAGAGGATTTCGAGACACACATGCAGCCGTCAGAATTGAAGTTCGACATGCTGCAGGTCTGGGTGCGGGTGCCTAATTTACCCTATAATTTGAGGAATGAGAAAAGGGGCCTGATGATAGCCCGACAGATAGACAAGCAAGCAGCAGTGGTGCAATTTGATCCGGTGGGAGGTTTCCTTAGAGCAAGAGTGACAATTGATGTGGGGAAACCCTTGCGTAGATGGATTGTGATTGAATCGACTAAGAGGGGCAAAGTGGACTGCTATGATATTGAATATGAACACATTCCCCACTTCTGTTTCTCATGCGGTCGCCTTGGTCATGCGGACTTGTTCTGTCCTACTCCAGGGACACGAGATGCAAATGGTGATCTTCCTTTTAAAGCTAGCCTAAGGGAGCCTAAAGAGAGGAAGAAGACGTTCTCTGCGGAGAACTCATCGAAGGAGCAGGGAGAGACATAGCATAGCACGAAAGAATCCCGAACGTCGAGTTCCAAGCAAACAGCGGGAGTGGAGGTGACCTCCCAGCTAAGAACACGGTGCAGAATAAGCGAAAAGGTGGGTCACAAAACACTCAGGTTTATGTCAAAGTGGGCGCTGCACCGCTGGCCATTACAGAGAAAGGAGAAACTCTAGCACATGTGACAGGGGGTGGGGGCTTGTCTTCGGGCCCAGAGACTGAGAACCTGGGTGAAGTTTTTGTGGAGAGAGACCCAAAGAATAAGAAGCCCACACCACCAACTTCTGAATCCTCGGCAGCGGCTGCTTGTCAGCCCTGCCCGAGCCAATGAGTCTGATAAGCTCAAACTGTCGAGGGCTTGGGAACCCTCATACAGTTCGCGAGCTTCGCAAGATTGTGAAGCAAGAAGGTCCTGCCCTTCTGTTTGTTGGGGAACGTAGTAGCAATTCAAAAAAATTCTACATGTCACCAAGATCAATCTAGGAAATGCTAGCAACGAGCAAAGGGGTAGAGCATCTTCATACCTTTGAAGATCGTTAAGCGGAATCGTTACTACAACACGGTTGATGGAGTCATACTCGTAGCGATTCAGATCGCGGTGGATTCCGATCTAAGCACCGAACAACGGCGCCTCCGCGTTCAACACACATGCAGCCCGGTGACGTCTCCTACACCTTGATCCAGCAAGGAGGAAGGAAAGGTTGAGGGAGAGCTCCGGCAGCACGACGGTGTGGTGACGGTGGAGTTGCGTGGTACTCCGGCAGGGCTTTGCCAAGCGCTACGGAGGACGAGGAGGAGGAGGGGTAGGGCTGCGCTGAGAGAGGGGGAGAGAGTTATGTTCTATGCAACCCCAAAACCCCACATATATATAGGGGGAAGGGGGAGGAGGGCCGGCCACCCCTAGGGAAATCCTAGGAGGTGCGGCGGCCAAGATGGGGAGGAGGGGCGGCACCCTAGGGTGGCCTTGGCGCCCAAGGCAGCCTCCACGCCTAGGGTTTGGCCCCCCTCCACCCTTGCTGCATCTTGGGACCTCACTTGGGGTGCACCAGCCCACCTAGGGGCTGTTTCCCATCCACTCTTGGCCCGTGAAGCCTCTTGGAGCTGGTGGCCCCTCCCGGTGGACCCCGGAACCCTTCCGGTGGTCCCGGTACATTACCGGTGACGCCCGAAACACTTTCGACGACCAAATCCTCACTTCCTATATATGAATCTTTACCTCCAGACCATTCCGGAGCTCCTCGTGATGTACCGGATCTCATTCGTGACTCCGAACAACCTTCGGTAACCACGCACACTATTCCCATATAACCCTAGCATCATCGAACCTTAAGTGTGTAGACCTTGCGGGTTCGGGAAGCATGCAGACATGACCGAGACACCTCTCCGGCCAATAACCAATAGTGGGATCTAGATACCCATATTGGCTCCCACATGTTCCACGATGATCTCATCGGATGAACCACGATGTCGGGGATTCAATTAATCCCGTATACAATTCCCTTCGTCCATTGGTATGTTACTTGCCCGAGATTCAATCGTCGGTATCCCTATACCTTGTTCAATCTTGTTATCGGCAAGTCTCTTTACTCGTTCCGTAACACATGATCCCGTGACTAACTCCTTAGTCACATTGAGCTCATTATGATGATGTATTACCGAGTGGGCCCAAAGATACCTCTTCATCACACGGAGTGACAAATCCCAGTCTCGATTCGTGTCAACCCAACAGACACTTTCGGAGATACCTGTAGTGCACCTTTATAGTCACCCAGTTACGTTGTGACATTTGATACAACCAAAGCATTCCTACGGTATCCAGGAGTTGCACAATCTCACGGTCTAAGGAAACGATACTTGACATTAGAAAAGCTCTAGCATATGAACTATACGATCTTGTGCCATGCTTAGGATTGGGTCTTGTCCATCACATCATTCTCTTATTGATGTGATCCCGTTATCAACGACATCCAATGTCCATGGCCAGGAAACCATGACCATCTATTGATCAACGAGCTAGTCAACTAGAGGCTTACTAGGGACATGGTGTGGTCTATGTATTCACACATGTATTAAGGTTTTCAGTTAATACAATTATAGCATGAACAATAGACAATTATCATGAACAAGGAAATATAATAATACCATTTTATTATTACCTCTAGGGCATATTTCTACCAGTCTCCCACTTGCACTAGAGTCAATAATCTAGTTACATTGTGATGAATCGAACACCCATAGAGTTCTGGTGTTGATCATGTTTCGCTCGTGAAAGAGGTTTAGTCAACAGATCCGCGATATTCAGGTCCGTATGTACTTTACAATTATCTATATCTCCTTCCTGAATGTAATCACGAATAGAGTTGAAGCAGCGCTTGATGTGCTTGGTCTTCTTGTGAAACCTGGGCTCCTTGGTAATGACAATAGCTCCAGTGTTGTCACAGAAGAGAGTCATCGGGCCCGACACGCTGGGAATCACTCCTAGGTCGGTGATGAACTCCTTCATCCAGACTCCTTCCTGTGATGCTTCCGAAGCAGCTATGTACTCCGCTTCACATGTAGATGCCGCCACGACGCTTTGCTTGCAACTGCACCAGCTGACTGCCCCACCATTCAAAACATACACGTATCCGGTTTGTTACTTGGAGTCATCCGGATCTGTGTCAAAGCTAGCATCGACATAACCCTTTATGATGAGTTCTTGGGCACCTCCATAAACGAGAAACATCTCCTTAGTCCTTTTCAGGTACTTAAGGATATTCTTGACCGCTGTCCAGTGTTCCATTCCGAGATCACTTTGGTACCTCCCTACCAAACTTATGGCAAGGTTCACATTGGGTCTGGTACACAGCATGGCATACATAATAGAGCCTATGACTGAGGCATAGGGGATGACACTCATCTTCTCTCTATCTTCTGCCGAGGTCGGGCATTGAGTTGTGCTCAATTTCACACCTTGCAGTACAAGCAAGAACCCCTTCTTAGACTGATCCATATTGAACTTCTTCAATATCTTGTCAAGGTATGTGCTTTGTGAAAGACCAATGAGGCATCTCGATCTATCTCTATATTCTTGATGCCTAATATGTAAGTAGCTTCTCCAAGGTCCTTCATTGAAAAACACTTATTCAAGTAGGCCTTTATGCTTCCCAAAAGTTCTATATCATTTCCCATCAACAATATGTCATCCACATATAAAATGAGAAATGCTACAGAGCTCCCACTCACTTTCTTATAAATACAGGCTTCTCCATAAGTCTGTATAAACCCAAACGCTTTGATCACTTCATTAAAGCGAATGTTCCAACTCCGAGATGCTTGCACCAGCCCATAGATGGTGCGCTGGAGCTTGCATACCTTGTTAGCATTCTTAGGATTGACAAAACCTTCCGGCTGCATCATATACAATTCTTCCTTAAGGAAACCGTTAAGGAATGCCGTTTTGACGTCCATTTTCCAGATCTCATAATCATAAAATGCAGCAACTGCTAACATGATTCAGACGGACTTCAACATCGCTACGGGTGAGAAGGTCTCATCGTAGTCAACTCCTTGAACTTGTTGATAACCCTTAGCGACAAGTCGAGCCTTATGGATGGTCACATTACCATCCGCGTCTGTCTTCTTCTTAAAGATCCATTTATTTTCTATGGCTTGCCGATCATCGGGCAAGTCCACCAAAGTCCACACTTTGTTCTCATACATGGATCCTATCTCATATTTCATGACTTCAAGCCATTTGTTGGAATCTGGGCCCGCCATGGCTTCTTCATAGTTCGAAGGTTCACCATTGTCTAACAACATGATTTCCGGGACAGGGTTGCCATACCACTCTGGTGCGACACATGTCCTCGTGGACCTTCAAAGTTCAGTAGTAACTTGATCAGAAGTCTCATGATCATCATCATTAAGTTCCTCTCTAGTCGGTGCAGGCACCACAGAAACAATCTCCTGTGCTGCGCTACTTTCTGGTTCGAGAGGGGGTACAATTACCTCATCAAGTTCTACTTTCCTCCCACTAATTTCTTTTGAGAGAAACTCTTTCTCTAGAAAGGATCCATTCTTGGCAACAAAGATCTTGCCTTCGGATCTGAGGTAGAAGGTATACCCAATAGTTTTCTTAGGGTATCCTATGAAGATGCACTTTTCCGATTTGGGTTTGTGCTTTTTAGGTTGAAGTTTCTTGACATAAGCATCGCATCCCCAAACTTTCAGAAATGACAACTTAGGTTTCTTCCCAAACCATAATTCATACGGTGTCATCTCAACGGATTTAGACGGTGCCCTATTTAAAGTGAATGCGGCAGTCTCTAATGCGTATCCCCAAAATGATAACAATAAATCAGTAAGAGACATCATAGACCGCACCATATCCAATAGAGTGCGATTATGATGTTTGGACACACCATTACGCTAAGGTGTGCCAGGCGGCGTGAGCTGTGAAACAATTCCACATTTCCTTAAGTGTGTGCCAAACTCGTGACTCAAATATTCTCCTTCACGGTCAGATCATAAGAACTTTATTTTCTTGTCATGTTGATTCTCTACCTCACTCTGAAATTCCTTGAACTTTTCAAAGGTCTCAGACTTGTGTTTCATTAAGTAGACATACCCATATCTGCTCAAGTCATCAGTGAGCGTGAGAACACAATGATAGCCACCGTGAGCCTCAACGCTCATCGGTCCACATACATCGGTATGTATTATTTCCAACAAGTTGGTTGCTCGCTCCATTGTTCCGGAGAACAGAGTCTTAGTCATCTTGCCCAAGAGGCATGGTTCGCACGTGTCAAATGATTCATAATCAAGAGACTCCAAAAGTCCATCTGCATGGAGTTTCTTCATGCGTTTGACATCAATATGACCAAGGCGGCAGTGCCACAAGTATGTGGTACTATCATTATCAACCTTACATCATTTGGTATTCACACTCTGAACATGTGTAACATCACGTTTGAGATTCAATAAAAATAAACCGTTGACCAGTGGGGCATGACCATAAAACATATCTCTCATATAAATAGAACAACCATTATTCTCGGATATAAATGAGTAGCCATCTCTCATCAAACGAGATCTGAATACAATGTTCATGCTCAAAGCTGGTACTAAATAACAATTATTGAGGTTTAAAACTAATCCCGAAGGTAGATGTAGAGGTAGCATGCCGACGGGGATCACATCGACCTTCGAACCATTCCCGACGCGCATCGTTACCTCGTCTTTTGCCAGTCTCCGCTTATTCCGTAGCTCCTGTTTTGAGTTACAAATATGAGCAACCGCACCGGTATCAAATACCTAGGAGCTACTACGAGCGCTGGTAAGTTACACATCAATAACATGTACATCATATATACCTTTGACGTTGCGGGCCTTCTTATCCGCTAAGTACTTGGGGCAGTTCCGCTTCCTATGACTGGTTCCCTTGCAATGAAAGCACTCAGTCTTAGGCTTGGGTCCATTCTTGGGCTTCTTCCCGGCAACTGATTTATCGGGCATGGCAACTGCTTTGCCGTCCTTCTTGAAGTTCTTCTTACCCTTGCCTTTCTTGAAACTAGTGGTCTTGTTCACCATCAACACTTGATGTTCCTTTTTGATTTCCACCTTCGCTGATTTCAGCATCGAATATAACTCAGGAATGGACTTCTCCATTCCTTGCATATTGTAGTTCATCACAAAGCTCTTGTAGCTAGGTGGAAGCGACTGGAGGATTCTGTCAGTAACCGAGTCATCCGGAAGATTAACTCCTAGCTGAGACAAGCCGTTGTGCAACCCAGACATCTTGAGTATGTGCTCGCTAACAGAACTATTTTCCTCCTTCTTACAACTGAAGAACTTGTCAGAGACTTCATATCTCTCGACCCGGGCATGAGATTGGAAAACCATTCTCAGCTCTTGGAACATCTCATATGCTCTGTGTTGCTCAAAATGCTTTTGGATCCCCGGTTCTAAGCTGTAAAGCATGCCGCACTGAACCAGGGAGTAATCATCACTACACGACTGCTAGGCGTTCATAACGTCTTGAGTTGCTGGGAAAACGGGTGCGTCACCTAGCGGTGCATCAAGGACATATAATTTCTTGGAAGCTATGAGGATGATCCTCAAGTTATGTACCCAGTCCGTATAGTTGCTTCCATCGTCTTTCAACTTGATTTTCTCTAGGAACGCGTTGAAGTTGAGGGCAACATTAGCGTGGGCCATTGGATCTACAAGATAGATTGTAATGACAATTTTAGACTAAGTTCATGATAATTAAGTTCATGTAATCAAATTATTTAACGAACTCCCACTCAGATTGACATCCCTCTAGTCATCTAAGTGATACATGATCCACATCGACTAGGCTGTGTCCGATCATCACGTGAGATGGACTAGTCATCAATGGTGAACATCTCCATGTTGATCACATCTACTATACGACTCATGTTCGACCTTTCGATCTCTCGTGTTCCGAGGCCATGTCTGTACATGCTAGGCTCGTCAAGCCAACCTAAGTGTTTCGCGTGTGTAAATCTGGCTTACACCCGTTGTATGCGAACGTTAGAATCTATCACACCTGATCATCACGTGGTGCTTCGAAACAACAATCCTTCGCAACGGTGCACACTTAGGGGGACCCCATTTCTTGAAATTTAAGTCAGGGATAATCTTATTTATGCTACCGTCGTTCTAAGCAAATAAGATGTGAGAACATGATAAACATCACATGCAAATCATAAAGTGACATGATATGTCCAATATCATCTTGCGCCTTTGATCTACATCTTTGGGGCGCGGCATGATCACCATCGTCACCGGCACGCCACCAAGATCTCCATCATCATGATCTCCATCATCGTGTCTTCATGAAGTTGTCTCGCCAACTATTACTTCTACTAATATGGCTAACGGTTAGCAATAAAGTAAAGTAATTACATGGCATTTTTGATTGACACGCATGTCATACAATAAATTAAGACAACTCCTATGGCTCCTCCCGGTTGTCATACTTATCGACATGCAAGTCGTGATTCCTATTACAAGAACACGATCAATCTCATACATCATTGTTGGGTAATGTTGCATGGGAAACAAAAAATTTCCTACGCACACACAAGATCTATCCATGGTGATGAGCATCTACGAGAGGGAGAGTGGATCTACATACCCTTGTAGATCGCTAAGCGGGAAGCATTAATAAACGCAGTTGGTGTAGTCGAACGTCTTCGTGATCCAAATCACTGAGTGTGCCGCGATCTCATCAATATCCGTCCCGCGATCCAATCACGATCTGTCCCGTGAACTCATCATGATCCGTCCCGCGAACTCATCACGATCCGTCCCACGAACTCATCACGATCTGTCTCGCGATCTTGATCACGGTCCTTCCGATCTAGCGCTGAACGGACGACACCTCCGCGTTCAGCACACGTACAACTCAATGATGATCTCCGCCTTCTTGATCCAGAAAGAGAGAGCGGAGAGGTATAATAGTTCTCCGGCAGCGTCACGGCGCTCTGATGATGGTGGTGGAGCTATTCCGGCAGAGCTTCGCCTAAGCACTGCAGAAATCCAATCTAGAGGAGAAACTATGCACTGGAGGAACGGGTAGCACGTGGCTGAAAAACTAGTGCCAAAACCCTAAAACCTCTAGTATATATAGGAGGAAGAGAGGAGGAGGCTTGTCTCCCAAGGAGCCAGCCCTTGGGTCGGCCGAACCAAGGAGGATTGGAGGATTCCTCCTCCAATCCTAGTAGGACTAGGACTCCTCCTTATTTTTCCCTTTTTTGCCTTTTTCCACCTTTTTTCTCTTTGGGCTTTTCTTCTCATCCGCATGGGCCTTGTGTGGGACATCCACCAGCCCACTAAGGGCTGGTATTTACTCTCCCACAGCCCATGTAGCCTCTTGGGTCGAAATACCCCTCCCGACGGTCTCCCGGTACACTACCGGCACTCCCGGTACACTACTGATGAGCCCGAAACTTTTCCGGCGACCAAAACAGGACTTCCTATATATCAATCTTTACCTCCATACCATTACGGAGCTCCTCACGACGTCCGGGATCTCATACGGGACTCCAAACAACCTTGAGTCACCACCATACATAACTCTATACTACCGAAACGTCACAGAACCTTAAGTGTGCAGACCCTGTGGGTTCGAGAACTATGTAGACATGACCGAGACACCTCTACGGTCAATAACCAATAGCGGGACCTGGATGCCCATATTGGTTCCTACATATTCTACGAAGATATTTATCGGTCGAACCTTTATGTCAAGGATTCAGTTAATCTCGTATGATGTTCCCTTTGTTCTTCGGTATGTTACTTGCCTGAGATTCGATCGTCAGTATCTTCATACCTAGTTCAACCTTGTTACTGGCAAGTCTCTTTACTCGTTCCATAATACAAGATCCCATGACTAACACTTAGTCACATTGCTTGCAAGGCTTATTGTGATGTTGTATTACCGAGTGGGCCCTGAGATACCTCTCCGTCACACGGAGTAACAAATCCGAGTCTTGATCCATGCCAACCCAACAAACGCCCTCGGAAATACCTGTAGAGCACCTTTATAGTCACCCAGTTATGTTGCGACGTTTGATACACACAAGGTACTCCTCCGGTGTCAGTGAGTTGCATGATCTCCTGGTCATAGGAACAAATACTTCACATGCAAAAAACAGTAGCATTAAACTGACACGAACATATGCTACGTTTGTAGTTTGGGTCTTGTCCATCCCATCATTCTCCTAATGATGTGATCCTGTTATCAAATGACATCTCATGTCAATGGATAGGAAACCTTAACCATCTTTGATCAACCAGCTAGTCTATTTGAGGCATACTAGGGACATGGTTTTGCCTATGTATCCACACATGCATCTAAGTCTCCGATCAATACAATTATAGCATGGATAATAAACGATTATCATGAACAAGGAAATATGATAATAACTAATGTATTATTGCCTCTAGGGCATATTTCCAACAATCATATATATTTAATCACATCCTTTTGGCCATATCACATCACATAGCATACCCTACAAAAACAAGTTAGACGTCCTCTAATTGTTGTTGCAAGTTTGACGTGGCTGCTATGAGTTTCTAGCAAGAACGTTTCTTACCTACGTAAGAGCCACAACAGTGATATGCCAATTTCTATTTACCCTTGATAAGGACCCTCTTCATCGAATCCGATCCAACTAAAGTGGGAGAGACAGACACCCGCTAGCCACCTTATGCAACAAGTGCATGTCAGGCGGTGGAACCAGTCTCACGTAAGCGTACGTGTAAAGTCGGTTCGGGCCGCTTCATCCCACAATGCCTCTGAATCAAGATAAGACTAGTAACGGAAGAAAATTGCCCAAATTATCGCCCACAACTACTTGTGTTCTACTCGTGCATAGAATCTACGCATAGACCTAGCTCATAATGCCACTGCTGGGGAACGTAGTAACAATTCAAAAAAATTCTACGTGTCACCAAGATCAATCTAGGAAATTCTAGCAACAAGCAAAGGGGTAGAGCATCTTCATACCTTTGAAGATCCCTAAGCGGAAGCGTTACTAGAACGCGGTTGATGGAGTCGTACTCATAGCGATTCAGATCGTGGTGGTTTCCGATCTAAGCACCTAACAACGGCGCCTCCGTGTTCAACACACGTGCAGCCTAGTGATGTCTCTTATGCCTTGATCCAGCAAGGAGGAAGGAGAGGTTGAGGGAGAGCTCTGGCAGTACGATGGCGTGGTGAAGGTGGAGCTGCATGGTACTCCGGCAGGGCTTCACCAAGCGCTACGGAGGACGAGGAGGAGGAGGGGTAGGGCTGCGCCGAGAGAGAGAGAGAGAGAGAGAGTTTTGTTCTATGCAGCCCCAAAACCCCACATATATATTGGGGTAAGGGGGAGGAGGGACGGTAACCCCTAGGGAAACCATAGGAGGTGCGGCAGCCAAGATGTGGAGGAGGGGCGGCGCCCTAGGGTGGCTTTGGCACCCAAGGCAGCCTCCATGCCTAGGGTTTGGCACCCCCTCCACCCTTGGTGCACCTTGGGCAATCAGTGGGGGCGCACCAGCCCATCTAGGGGCTGGTTCACATCCACTCTTGGCCCGTGAAGCCTCTTGGAGCTGGTGGCTATTGGGGAACGTTGCATGGGAAACAAAAAATTTCCTACGCACATGCAGATCTATCCATGGTGATGAGCATCTACAAGAGGGAGAGTGGATCTACGTACCCTTGTAGATCGCTAAGCGGGAAGCGTTAAGAAACGCGGTTGGTGTAGCCGAACGTCTTCGCGATCCAAATCGCCGTGCGTCCCGCGATCCACTCACGATCTGTCCCATGATCCAATCACGATCCGTCCCGCGAACTTGATCACGATCCGTCCCACAAACCTGATCATGATCGTTCCGATCTAGCGCCGAATGGACGGCACCTCCGCGTTTAGCACACGTACAGCTTGATGATGATCTCCGCCGTCTTGATCCAGCAAGAAGGAGCGGAGAGGAAGAAGAGTTCTCCGGTAGCATGACGGCGCTTCAGCGATGGTGGTGGAGCTATTCCGGCAGGGCTTCGCCTAAGCACTGCAGAAATCCGATCTAGAGGAGAAACTATAGACTAGAGGGTAGGGTTGCACGTGGCTGAAAATCTTGTCCAAAAACCCTAAAAACCTCTAGTATATATAGGAGGAGAGGAGGAGAGGAGGAAGCCTTGTATTCCAAGCCAAGAGGCTCGGCTGAACCAGGAGGGAGGAGTTCACCTCCTCCACTCCTAGTAGGATTAGGACTCCTTCCTTATTTTGCCTTATTTTGCCTTTTTCCACCTTTTTTCCTTTGGGTTTTTTCTTCCCAGCCACATGGGACTTTTGGGGGACTTCAACCAGCCCACAAAGGACTGGTATTCACTCCCCCACAGCCCATTAAGCCTCTTGGGTCGAAATACCCCTCCCGGTGGTCTCCTGGTACACTACCGGCACTCCCAGTACACTACCAATGAGCCCGAAACATTTCCGGCGACCAAAACAGGACTTCCTATATATGAATCTTTACCTACGGACCATTCCGGAGCTCCTCGTGACGTCGAGGATTTCATCCGAGACTCCGAACAACCTTCGGTCACCACCATACATAACTCTATACTACCGAAACGTCACCAAACCTTAAGTGTGCAGACCTTGCGGGTTCGAGAACTATGTAGACATGACTGAGACACCTCTACGGTCAATAACCAATAGCGGGACCTGGATGCCCATATTGGTTCCTACATATTCTACAAAGATCTTTATCGGTCGAACCTCTATGTCAAGGATTCAGTTAATCCCGTATGATGTTCCCTTTGTTCTTCGGTATGTTACTTGCCCGAGATTCTATCGTCGGTATCTTCATACCTAGTTCAACCTCGTTATCGGCAAGTCTCTTTACTCGTTCCATAATACAAGATCCCATGACTAACACTTAGACATATTGCTTGCAAGGCTCATTGTGATGTTTTATTACCGAGTGGGCCCTGAGATACCTCTCCGTCACACGGAGTAACAAATCCCAGTCTTGATCCATGCCAACTCAACAGACACCCTCGGACATAGTTGTAGAGCACCTTTATAGTCACCCAGTTACCTTGCAACGTTTTATACACACAAGGCACTCCTCCAGTATCCGTGAGTTGCATGATCTCATGGTCATAGGAACATATACTTGACATGCAGAAAACAATAGCAATAAACTGACACGATCATATGCTACGTTTGTACTTTGGGTCTTGTCCATCACATCATTCTCCTAATGATGTGATCCCATTATCAAATGACATCTCATGTCAATGGCTAGGAAACCTTGACCATCTTTGATCAACGAGCTAGTTCACTAGAGGCATACTAGGGACAAAGTGTTGTCTATTTACCCACACATGTAATGTGTTTCCAATTAATACAATTATAGCATGGATAATAAACGATTATCATGAACAAGGAAATATAATAATAAACACTTTATTTATTGCCTCTAGGGCATATTTCCAACAGTCTCCGACTTGCACTAGAGTCAATAATCTAGCTCACATCACTATGTGATTTACATTGTAATGAATCGAACACCCATGCAGTTTTGGTGTTGATCATGTTTAGCCCTTGGAAGAGGTTTAGTCAACGGGTATGCAACATTCAGATCCGTGTGCACTTTGCAAATATTTATGTCCTTCTCCTCAATGTAATCACAGATGGAGTTGAAGCGTCGCTTTATGTGTCGGGTCCTCTAGTGAAACCTTGGTTCCTTGGCCAGAGCAATGGCACCTGTGTTGTCACAGAACAGGTTCATTGGATTCAGTGCACTGGGCACTACTCCAAGATCTGTCATGAACTGCTTCATCCAGACACCTTCCTTCGCCACCTCCGAGGCTGCGATGTACTCCGCTTCACATGTAGAATTGGCTACCATGCTTTGCTTGGAACTAAACCAGCTTACCGCTCCCCCGTTGAGAATAAATACGTATCCGGTTTGTGACTTAGAGTCGTCCGGATCAGTGTCAAAGCTTGCATCGACGTAACCCTTTATGACGAGCTAGCTCTTCATCACCTCCATAAACGAGAAACATTTCCTTAGTTCTTTTCAAGTACTTAAGGATATTCTTGACCGGTGCCCAGTGCTCCATTCCAGGATCACTTTGAAACCTTACGGCCATACTTATGGCAAGGCTGACATCCGGTCTTGTGCATAGCATTGCATACATGATAGAGCCTATGGTTGAAGCATAGGGGATGACACTCATCTTTTCTCTATCTTCCGCAGTCACTGGGCATTGAGTCTTACTCAACTTCACACCTTGTAACACAGGCAAGAACCCCTTTTTGGACTGATCCATTTTGAACTTCTTCAAAACTTTATCAAGGTATGTGCTCTGTGAAAGTGCTATTAAGCGTCTCGATATATCTCTATAGATCTTAATGCCTAATATGAAAGCAACTTCTCCTAGGTCCTTCATTGCAAAACTCTTGTTCATATATTCCTTCACGCTTTCCAGCATTTCTATATTTTTTTCCAATCAGCAATATGTCATCCACATATAATATTAGAAACGCTATAGAGCTCCCACTCACTTTCTTGTAAATACAAGCTTCTCCATAAACTTGTATAAACTCAAACGCTTTGATCACCTCATAAAAACGCTTATTCCAACTCCGAGATGCTTGCACCAGCCCATAAATGGAACGTTGGAGTTTGCAAACTTTGTCAGCATTCTCTGGATCGCCAAACCTTCTGGTTGCATCATATACAACTCTTCCTCAAGGAAACCATTGAGGAACGCTATTTTGACATCCATCTGCCAAATTTCATAGTAGAAATAAGCAGTTATTGCCAACATGATTGTGATAGACTTAACCATCGCTACGGGTGAGAAGGTCTCATCGTAGTCAACTCCTTGAACTTGTGAAAAACTCTTTGCCACAAGTCGAGCTTTATAGATGGTGACATTACCGTCCGCTTCTGTCTTCTTCTTAAAGATCCATTTGTTCTGAATGGCCTTTCACCCTTCAGGTAATACTTCCAAAGTCCATACTTTGTTTTCATACATGGATCCCATCTCGGATTTTATGGCCTCTAACCATTTCTCGGAATCCGGGCCCATCATTGCTCCCTCATAGCTCGTAGGTTCATTGTTGTCCAACAACATGACCTACAAGACAGGGTTGTCGTACCACTCAGGAGTAGTACACGGCCTTGTCGACCTACGAGGTTCAATAGTAGCTTGATCCGAAGCTTCATGATCATCATCATTAACTTCCTCTTCTACCGTCGTAGGTTCCACAGAAACATCTTTCTGCGCTGTGCTACTTTCTGGTTGAAGTAAAGGTTCAATAACCTCATCAAGCTCTATTTTCCTCCCACTCAATTCTTTCGAGAGAAACTCTTTCTCAAGAAATGTTCCTTTCTTAGTGACAAACACTTTGCCTTCGGATCTGAGATAGAAGGTAGACCTGACTATCTCTTTCGGGTATCCTACAAAGACGCATTTCTCCGCTTTGGGTTCCAGCTTTTCAGGCTGAAGCTTTTTGACATAAGCATCACATCCCCAAACTTTAAGAAATGACAACTTTGGCCTCTTGCCAAACCACAGTTCATATGGCGTCGTCTCAACGGATTTCTATGGTTCCCTATTTAAAGTGAATGCAGCTGTCTCTAATGCATAACCCCAAAACGATAGTGGCAAATCAGCAAGAGACATCATAGAACACACCATATCTAATAAGGTTCGATTACGATGTTCGGACACACCATTACGTTGTGGTGTTCCGGGCAGTGTCAACTGTGAAACAATTCCACACTGTCTTAAGTGACTGCCAAACTCATAATTCAGATATTCACCTCCTCGATCAGATCGCATGAATTTAATCTTCTTGTTACGATGATTCTCAACTTCACTCTGAAATTGCTTGAACTTTTCAAATGTTTCAGACTTGTGTTTCATCAAGTAAATATACCCATGTCTACTTAAGTCAGCAATGAAGGTGAGAAAATAACGATATCCACCATGCACTGTAACATTCATTGGACCGCACACATTAGTATGTATGATTTCCAATAAGTCACTCGCCCGTTCCATTGTTCTAGAGAATGGCGTTTTAGTCATCTTGCCCATGAGGCATGGTTCACATGTGTCAAGTGATTCAAAATCAAGTGACTCCAAAAGTCCATCAGCATGGAGCTTCCTCATGTGTTTTACACCAATATGACCTAAACGGCAGTGCCACAAGAAAGTGGTACTATCATTATCAGCTCTACATCTTTTGGCATCATTGTTATGAACATGTGTGTCATCACTATCAAGATTCAATATTTAAACCCCTAACATTGGGTGCATGACCATAAATGATATTACTCATATAAATAGAACAACCTTTATTCTCTAATTTAAATGAGTAACTGTCTCGCAATAAACAAGATCCAGATATAATTTTCATGCTTAACGCATGCACTAAATAACAATTATTCAGGTTCATCACTAATCCCGATGGTAATCGAAGAGAGAGCATGCCGACGGCGATCACATCAACCTTGGAACCATTTCCCATGCGCATCGTCACTTCGTCCTTCGCTAGCCTTCGTTTATTCCGTAGTTCCTGTTTTGAGTTGCAAATGTGAGCAACCGAACCGGTATCAAATACCCAGGCACTACTACGAGAGCTAGTAAGGTACACATCAATAACATGTATATCATATATACCTTGTTTGTCGTTGGCCGCCTTCTTGTCAGCCAGGTACTTGGGGCAGTTCCGCTTCTAGTGACCAGTTCCCTTGCAATGAAAGCACTCAGTTTTTGGCTTGGGTCCATGCTTGGGCTTCTTTAAAGGAGTAGCAACCGCTTTGCCATCCTTCTTGGTTTTACCCTTCTTGCCCTTGCCCTTGACCTTGCCATTTTTCTTGAAACTAGTGGTTTTATTGACCATCAACACTTGATGTTCTTTCTGGATTTCAGACTCAGCGACCTTTAGCATCGCAAACAACTCGACGACTGACTTGTTCATCCCGTGCATGTTACATTTCATCACAAAGCTCTTGTAACTAGGTGGCAGTGATTGAAGAACTCTGTCAGTGATCGCCCTGGCGGAAGGGCAATTCCCAACTCCTCTAGACGAGTTGAATACCCAGACATTCTGAGTATATGTTCACTGATAGACCTGTTCTCCTCCATCATGCAAGCATGGAACTTATCAGAGGTTTCATACCTATCGATCCGGGCATTCTTCTGAAAGATAAAATTCAACTCTTGGAACATCTCATGTGCTCCATGACGTTCAAAACGTCTTTGATGTCCCGGTTCTAAGCCATACAATATTGCACACTGAACTATTGAGTAATCTCCAGTATGTGCCTCCCAAGCATTCTTAACGTCTTCGGAGGTCATGTCTTCTGGTTGGTCACCAAGCGGTGCATCAAGGACATATGATTTCTAGGAAGCCGTTAGGATAATCCTCAGATTACGAGCCCAGTCAACAAAGTTACTTCCATCATCTTTCAACTTAGCTTTCTCTAGGAACGCATTAAAATTCAGGGGTGCTACTGCGCAAGCCATTGATCTACAACATAAATATGCAAAGTTTACTTAGACTATTGTTCAAGATAATGAGTTTAGTTAATAAAATTACCAAAGCTCCCACTCAAATCGACATCCCTCAGGTCATCTGAGTGTTACATGATCCAAATTTACCAACTCAAGTCCGATCATCACGTGAGTTGAGGTGGCTTCAATGGTGAACATCTCATGTTGATCATATCTACTATATGACTCATGTTCGACCTTTCGGTCTCTTGTGTTCTGAGGCCATGTCTGTACATGCTAGGCTCGTCAAGTTTAACCCGAGTGTTCTGCGTGTGCCTGGCTTGCACCCGTTGTATGTGAACGTAGAGTCTATCACACCCGATCATCACGTGGTGTCTCGACACGACGAACTTTCGCAACGGTGCACACTCGGGGAGAACACAATTCATCTTGAAATTTAAGTGAGGGATCACCTTGTAATGCTACCATCGTCCTAAGAAAAACAAGGTGCATAAAAGGATTAACATCACATGCAATTCATAAGTGACATGATATGTCCATGAACTTGTGCTTTTGATCTCCATCTAGAAAGCACCGACATGATCTCCATCGTCACCGGCATGACACCATGATCTTCATCACCTTGATCTCCATCAACGTGTCGCCATCAGGGTTGTCGCGCCCAAGATGCTTCTACTAGTATTGCTACCGTTTAGTGATAAAGTAAAGCATTACATAGCGCTTAATGATTGACACGCAGGTCATACAATAATTAAAGACAACCCTATGGCTCCTGCCGGTTGCCGTACTCATCGACATGCAAGTCGTGATAATCTATACATCACATGATCATCTCATACATCACATATATCACATCATGCAATTAGCCATATCACATCACAACATACCCTGCAAAAACAAGTTAGACGTCCTCTAATTGTTGTTGCATGTTTTACGTGGCTGCTAAGGGTATCTAGCAAGAACAATTCTCATGTACGCAAAAACCACAATGGTGATACACTAGTTGCTTTTAAACCTTCTCAAGGACCGCCTTTGTCGAATCTGATCCAACTAAAGTGAGAGAAACTGGCACCCGCAAGCCATCTATCCAACAAGTTGCATTCGAGGGAACCGGTCTCTCGTAAGCGTACGAGTAATGTTGGTCCGGGCCACTTCATCTCACAATACCGTTGAACCAAAATTCGACCAAGGGAGGAAGCAATCTAAGCATCAACGCCCACAAACCTTTTATGTTCTACTCGAGATCTCATCTACACATAGACCTAGCTCTGATACCACTATTGGGAAACGTTGCATGGGAAACAAAAATTTTCCTACGCACAGGCAGATCTATCCATGATGATGAGCATCTACGAGAGGAAGAGTGGATCTACGTACCCTTGTAGGTCGCTAAGCGGGAAGCGTTAAGAAACACGGTTGGTGTAGTCGAACGTCTTCACGATCCAAATCGCCGTGTGTCCTGAGTGTTGGAAGACGTAGTAGTAAATCAAAAATTTTCCTACGCGTTCACCAAGATCCATCTATGGAGAAACCAGCAACGAGCAAGGGGAGAGATTGCATCTTCATACCTTTGAAGATCGCTAAGCGGAAGCGTTACAAGAACGCGGTTGATGGAGTCGTACTCGCAGCGATTCAGATCGCGGTAGATCCGATCAAGTGCCGAACGGACGGCACCTCCGCGTTCAACACACGTGCAGCCCGGTGACGTCTCCAACACCTTGATCCAGCAAGGAGGAAGGAGAGGTTGGGGAAGGGCTCCAACAGCAGCACGACGGCGTGGTGGTGGTGGAGTAGCAAGGTATTCCGACAGGGCTTCGCCTAAGCGCTGCGGAGGAGGAAGAAGAGAGGTAGGGCTTCGCCGTGAGAGAGAGAGATCAAATCCTGTCTCAAAACATCCAAAACCTCAAGTATATATAGGAGGAGGGACGTGGAGGGCTGGCTTGGCCTCTACTCCAAAGAGGAGATGGCCGGCCGAATTAAAGGGAGAGTCCACCTCCCACAAGGGAGGTGGATCTCCTCCTTTTAAATCCTTTTTGCCTTATCTCCTTATCTCCAGCCGCATGGGCCTTTAGCAAAAGTCTTGCCCAGCCCAATAAGGGCTGGCACACTTTATCTAACAGCCCATGTGGTCCTTTGGTCGTCACACCCCTCCCGGGGGTTATCCGGCACCCTCCCGGCACTCCCGGTACACTACCGATGAGCCCGAAAACTTTCCGGTGACCAAAACTGGACTTCCTATATATCAATCTTTACCTCCGGACCATTCCGGAGCTCCTCGTGACGTCCGGGATCTCATCCGGGACTCCGAACAACCTTCGTTAATCACGTATACCTTTTCCCTATAACCCTAGCGTCATCGAACCTTAAGTGTGTAGACCCTACGGGTTCGGGAGACACGTAGACATGACCGAGACACCTCTCCGGTCAATAACCAACAGCGGGATCTGGATACCCATGTTGGCTCCCACGTACTCCACGATGATCTCATCGGATGAACCACGATGTCAAGGATTCAATCAATCCCGTATACAATTCCCTTTGTCTATCGGTATGATACTTGCCCGAGATTCGATCGTCGGTATCCCCATACCTTGTTCAATCTCGTTACCGGCAAGTCTCTTTACTCGTTCCGTAATACATCATCCCGTGACTAACTCCTTAGTCACATTGAGCTCATAATGATGATGTCTTACCGAGTGGGCCCAGAGATACCTCTCCGTCACACGGAGTGACAAATCCCAGTCTCGATTCGTGTCAACCCAACAGACACTTTCGGAGATACCCGTAGCGTACCTTTATAGCCACCCAGTTACGTTGTGACGTTTGGCACACCCAAAGTATTCCTACGGTATCCGGGAGTTGCACAATCTCATGGTCTAAGGAAACGATACTTGACATTGAAAAGCTTTAGCAAACGAACTACACGATCTTGTGCTATGCTTAGAATTGGGTCTTGTCCATCACATCATTCTCCTAATGATGTGATCCCGTTATCAATGACATCCAATGTCCATGGCCATGAAACCGTGACCATCTATTGATCAACGAGCTAGTCAACTAGAGGCTCACTAGGGACATGTTGTGGTCTATGTATTCACACATGTATTATGGTTTCCGGTTAACACAATTATAGCATGAACAATAGACAATTATCATGAACAAGGAAATACAATAATAACCATTTTATTATTGCCTCTAGGGCATATTTCCAACAGTCTCCCACTTGCACTAGAGTCAATAATCTAGTTCACATCACCATGTGATTAACACTTACATCACCATGTGATCATATCATCATGTGATTAACACCCAATAAGTTCTGGGGTTTGTTCATGTCCTGCTCGTGAAAGAGGTTTTAGTCAACGGGTCTGCGACATTCAGATCCGTGTGTACCTTACAAACTTTCCATGTCATATTTGTAGATACTACTCCCATGCTCCACTTGGAGCTATTCCAAATGGCTGCTCCACTATACGTAGCTGGATTTCTACTAAGAGTCATCCGGATTGGTTTTAAAGCTTGCATCATCGTAACACTTTACGATGAACTCTTTATCACCTCCATAATCGAGAAATATTTCCTTAGTTCTCAAGTTACTAAGGCTAACTTTGACCGCTGTCTAGTGATCCACTCTTGGATTACTCTTGTACCCCTTGACAGACTCATGGCAAGGCACACACAGGTGCGGTACACAGCATGGCATACTATATAGAGCCTATGGCTAAAGCATAGGAGATGACACTCATCTCTTCTTTATCTTCTGCCGTGGTCGGGTATTGAGTCTTACTCAATTTCACACCTTACAATACAGTCAAGAACTCCTTCTTTGACCCATCTATTTTGAACTCCTTCAAAAACTTGTCAAGGTATGTCTTCGTCGAAAAAACTTATCAAGCGAATAGATCTATCCCTATAGATCTTGATGCTCAATAAAATAGTAGCTTTATCTGGGTCTTCCTTTGAAAAACAAAACTTTTCAAACAACCCTTCATGCTCTTCCAGAAATTCTACATCATTTCCGATCAATAATATGTCAACTACATATTCTTATAAGAAATTCCATAGTGCTCCCACTCACTTTCTTGCAAATACAAGTTTCTCATAAACTTTGTATAAACTTAAACACTTTGATCACCTCATCAAAGCATATATTCCAACTCCGAGATGCTTGCTCCAGTCCATAGAAGGATCGCTGGAGTTTGCATATTATTAGCATCCTTAGGATTGACAAAACCTTCTGGTTGTATCACATACAACTCTTCCTCACAGAAACCATTACGGAAACCTTGTTTTGTCATCCATCTGCCAGATTTCATAATCGAAAAATGCAGCAACTGCTAACAAAATTTTAATAGACTTTTAGCATCGCTACAGATGAGACAATCTCATTGCAGTCAACTCCTTGAACTTGGCGGAAACTTCTTTGCGACAAGTTGAGCTTTATAAACGGTGACATTTCACCATTAGCGTCTATGTTTATCTCAAAGGTCCATTTGTACTCAATGACCCGCCATTCAACAGGCAAGTCTACCAAAGTCCATACTTGGTTTTCATACATGGATCCTTTCTCGGATTTCATGGCTCCTAGCCATTTGTTGGAATCCGGGCCCACCATCGCTCCTTCATAGTTCGTAGGTTCATCGTTGTCCAACAACATGATTTCCAAGACAGGGTTGTCGTACTACTCAGGAGCAGTACGCGTCCTTGTCGACCTACGAGGTTCGATAGTGACTTGATCCGAAGCTTCATGATCATCATCATTAACTTCCTTTTCAACTAAGTAGGCTCTACAGAAACATCTTTCTGTGTTGCGCTATTCTCTGGTTGAAACAAAGGTTCAACAACCTTATCAAGTTCTATCTTCCTCCCACTCAATTCTTTCGAGAGAAACTCTTTCTCAAAAAGGACCCGTTCTTAGCAACAAACACCTTTTGCGCTTGGATCTGAGATAGAAGGTATACCCAATGTCTCATTAGGGTATTCTATGAAGATGCATTTGTCTGCTTTGAGTTCGATCTCGCTAGGTGAAAAACCCATTTTCACATAAGCGTCGCAGCCCCAAACATTAAGAAATGACAGCTTAGGCTTCTGTCAAACCATAATTCTCACGGTGTCATCTCAACAGACTTAGATGGTGCCCTGTTAAAGTGAATGGATTTGTCTTTAATGCATAACCCCATAACGATAGTGGTAAAACGATAAGAGACATCATAGTACTCACTATATCCAATAGAGCACGACTACGACGTTCGAACACACCATCACACTATGGTGTTCCAGGAGGCGTGAGCTGTGAAACAATTTCCACATTGTCTAAAATTGCATACCAAACTCGTAACTTAGATATTCACCTCCATGATCATATCATAGACATTTATCTTCTTGTCATGATGATCTTTAACTTCACTCTGAAACTCCTTGAACCTTTCAAACATTTCAGATTCGTGTTTCATTAAGTAAATATCCCCATATTTACTCAAATCATCAGTGAAGGTAAAGAAAAACAACGATATCCACTGTGTGTTTCAACACTCATTGGACCACATACATCAACATGTATTAATTCCAATAAGCCACTTGCCCGCTCCATCATATTGGATGACGGGGTCTCAGTCATCTTGCCCAAGAGGCATGGCTCGCATGTCTCAACCGATTCGAAATCGAGTGAGTCAAAAAACATCCATCATCATGGAGTTTCTTCATGCGATTTATACCAATATGACATTACGTGGCAGTGCCACAAGCATGTGGTACTATCATTATTAACTTTGTATCTTTTGGTACCAATGTTATGAATATGTGTACTACTACGATCATGATTCGATAAACCATTTCGAGTGGGTGCATGACCATTGAAGGCATTATCCATGTAAACAGAATAACCATTATTCTCTAACTTATATGAATAACCGTATCGCACTAATCATGATCTAATCACGTTTATGCTCAACGCAAACACCAAATAACATTTATTTAGGTTTATCACAAATCCTGAAGGTAGAGAGAGCGTGCGATGGTGATCACATCAATCTTGGAAATACTTCCAACACACATCGTCACCTTTCACCTAGCTAGTCTCCATTTACTCCGTAGCTTTTATTTCGAGTTGCTAACACTTAGCAACCGAACCGGTATCTAATACCCAGGTGCTACTAGGAGTACCAGCAAGGTACACATCACTAACACGTATATCAAATATACTTCCATTGACATTACCAGCCTTCTTATCTACCAATCATCTAGGGTTTTTTCGCTTCAGCGAACATTCTCCTCATAACAGAAGCACTTAGTCTCGGGTTCGGGCTCAACCTTGGGTTTCTTCACTAGAGCAACAACTGGCTTGCCATTCCTGAAGTTTTTCCCTTCTTGCCCTTGCCCCTTTTGAAACTAGTGGTTTTCACTTAACCATCAACACTTGATGCTCCTTATTGATTTCTACCTTCGTGGTGTCAAACATCACGAACAACTCAGGGATCATCTTATCCATCCCTGGCATGTTATAGTTCATCACGAAGCTCTAGTAGCTTGGTGGCAGTGACTTGGAGAACTGCATTAATCACTATCTCATCTGGAAGATTAACTCTCACTTGATTCAAGTGATTGTAGCACCCAGACAATCTGAGAACACGCTCACCGATTAAGCTATTCTCCTTTATCTTGCAGGCAAAGAATCTTGTTGGAGGTCTCATACCTCTCAACATAGGCACGGGCTTGAGATCACAATCTCAGCTCCTAGAACATCTCATATGTTCTGTGACGTTCAAAACATTTTGAAGCCTCAATTCTAAGCCGTAATGCATGACGCACTGAACTATCACGTAGTCATCAAAAAGTGCCTGTCATATGTTCACAACATCTACAGACAACGCTTGAGGGAGTGATGCAGTTAGCGGTACATCAAAAACATAAGCTTTCTGTGCAGCAATGAGGACAATCCTCAGATCACGGACCCAGTCCGCATTATTGCTACCATCAACTTTCAACTTACTTTTCTCTAGGATTGTATCAATAAAACTGGGGAGCTACAGCGCGAGCTATCTACGACATAATTTGCAAGGACATTTTTAGACTAAGTTCATGATAATTAAGTTCATTTAATCAAATTATTAATGAACTCCCACTTAGATAGACATCTCTCTAGTCTTCCAAGTGATACATGATCCATGTCAACTAGCCCGTGTCCGATCATCACGTGAGACGGACTAGTCATCCATGGTGAACATCTCTATGTTGATCGTATCTTCTATACGACTCATGTTCGACCTTTCGGTCTTCCGTGTTCCGAGGCCATGTCTGTACATGCTAGGCTCGTCAAGTCAACCTAAGTGTTTCGCATGTGTAAATCTGGCTTACACCCGTTGTATGCGAACGTTAGAACCTATCACACCCGATCATCACGTGGTGCTTCGGAACGACGATCCTTAGCAACGGTGCACAGTTAGGGTGAACACCTTTCTTGAAATTTTATTGAGAGATCATCTTATTTACTACCGTCGTTCTATGCAAATAAGATGTAAACATGATAAACATCACATGCAATCAATATAGTGACATGATATGGCCAATATCATTTTGCTCCTATGATCTCCATCTTCGGGGCACCATGATCATCACTGTCACCGGCACGACACCATGATCTCCATCATCATGATCTCCATCATTGTGTCTTCATGAAGTTGTCTCGCCAACTATTACTTCTACTACTATGGCTAACGCTTAGCAATAAAGTAAAGTAATTACATGGCGTTTATGATTGACACGCAGGTCATACAATAAATAAGACAACTCCTATGGCTCCTGCCGGTTGTCATAATCATCGACATGCAAGTCGTGAATCCTATTACAAGAACATGATCAATTCATACATCACAATGCATCACATCACATCCTTTGGCCATATCACATCACAAGGCACATGCTGCAAAAACAAGTTAGACGTCCTCTAATTTGTAGTTGCAAGTTTTTACGTGGCTGCTATAGGTTACTAGCAAGAACGTTTCTTACCTAAGTCAACACCACAACGTGATTTGCCCATTGCTATTTACCCTTCATAAGGACCCTTTTCATCGAATCCGATCCGACTAAGGTAGGAGAGACAGACACCCGCTAGCCACCTTATGCATCTAGTGCATGTCAGGCGGTGGAACCGGTCTCACGTAAGCGTACGTGTAAAGTTGGTCCGGGCCGCTTCATCCCACAATACCGCCGAATCAAGATAAGACTAGTAGCGGCAAGCAAATTAACAAACTCGACGCCCACAACTGCTTTGTGTTCTACTCGTGCATAGATTCTACGCATAGACCTAGCTCATGATGCCACTGTTGGAAGACGTAGTAGTAAATCAAAAATTTTCCTACGCGTTCACCAAGATCCATCTATGGAGAAACCAGCAACGAGCAAGGGGAGAGATTGCATCTTCATACCTTTGAAGATCGCTAAGCGGAAGCGTTACAAGAACGCGGTTGATGGAGTCGTACTCGCAGCGATTCAGATCGCGGTAGATCCGATCAAGTGCCGAACGGACGGCACCTCCGCGTTCAACACACGTGCAGCCCGGTGACGTCTCCAACACCTTGATCCAGCAAGGAGGAAGGAGAGGTTGGGGAAGGGCTCCAACAGCAGCACGACGGCGTGGTGGTGGTGGAGTAGCAAGGTATTCCGACAGGGCTTCGCCTAAGCGCTGCGGAGGAGGAAGAAGAGAGGTAGGGCTTCGCCGTGAGAGAGAGAGAGATCAAATCCTGTCTCAAAACATCCAAAACCTCAAGTATATATAGGAGGAGGGACGTGGAGGGCTGGCTTGGCCTCTACTCCAAAGAGGAGATGGCCGGCCGAATTAAAGGGAGAGTCCACCTCCCACAAGGGAGGTGGATCTCCTCCTTTTAAATCCTTTTTGCCTTATCTCCTTATCTCCAGCCGCATGGGCCTTTAGCAAAAGTCTTGCCCAGCCCAATAAGGGCTGGCACACTTTATCTAACAGCCCATGTGGTCCTTTGGTCGTCACACCCCTCCCGGGGGTTATCCGGCACCCTCCCGGCACTCCCGGTACACTACCGATGAGCCCGAAAACTTTCCGGTGACCAAAACTGGACTTCCTATATATCAATCTTTACCTCCGGACCATTCCGGAGCTCCTCGTGACGTCCGGGATCTCATCCGGGACTCCGAACAACCTTCGTTAATCACGTATACCTTTTCCCTATAACCCTAGCGTCATCGAACCTTAAGTGTGTAGACCCTACGGGTTCGGGAGACACGTAGACATGACCGAGACACCTCTCCGGTCAATAACCAACAGCGGGATCTGGATACCCATGTTGGCTCCCACGTACTCCACGATGATCTCATCGGATGAACCACGATGTCAAGGATTCAATCAATCCCGTATACAATTCCCTTTGTCTATCGGTATGATACTTGCCCGAGATTCGATCGTCGGTATCCCCATACCTTGTTCAATCTCGTTACCGGCAAGTCTCTTTACTCGTTCCGTAATACATCATCCCGTGACTAACTCCTTAGTCACATTGAGCTCATAATGATGATGTCTTACCGAGTGGGCCCAGAGATACCTCTCCGTCACACGGAGTGACAAATCCCAGTCTCGATTCGTGTCAACCCAACAGACACTTTCGGAGATACCCGTAGCGTACCTTTATAGCCACCCAGTTACGTTGTGACGTTTGGCACACCCAAAGTATTCCTACGGTATCCGGGAGTTGCACAATCTCATGGTCTAAGGAAACGATACTTGACATTGAAAAGCTTTAGCAAACGAACTACACGATCTTGTGCTATGCTTAGAATTGGGTCTTGTCCATCACATCATTCTCCTAATGATGTGATCCCGTTATCAATGACATCCAATGTCCATGGCCATGAAACCGTGACCATCTATTGATCAACGAGCTAGTCAACTAGAGGCTCACTAGGGACATGTTGTGGTCTATGTATTCACACATGTATTATGGTTTCCGGTTAACACAATTATAGCATGAACAATAGACAATTATCATGAACAAGGAAATACAATAATAACCATTTTATTATTGCCTCTAGGGCATATTTCCAACACTGAGATCCAATCACAATCCGTCCCTGCGAACTTGATCATGATCCGTCCCACGAACTTGATCACGATCCTTCCGATCTAGCGTCGAACGAAACGGCACCTCCGCGTTCAGGACACGTACAGCTTGATGACGATCTCCGTTGTCTTGATATAGCAAGAAGGAGCGGAGAGGAAGAAGAGTTCTCCGGCAGAGTGACGGTGCTCCGGCGATAGTGGTGGAGCTATTCTGGCAGGGCTTTGCCTAAGCATTGTAGAAATCCGATCTAGAGGAGAAACTATGGACTAGAGAGTAGGGTTGCACGTGGCTGAAAATCTTGTCCAAAAACCCTAAAACCCTCTAGTATATATAGGAGGAGAGGAGGAGAGGAGGAAACCTTGTATTACAAGCCAAGGAGGCTTGGCCGAACCAGGAGGGAGGAGTCCACCTCGTCCACTCCTAGTAGGATTAGGACTCCTTCCTTATTTTGCCTTTTTTGCCTTTTTCCACCTTTTTCCTTTTGGGTTTTTCTTCCTAGACACATGGGCCTTGTGTGGGACTTCCACCAGCCCAAAAAGGGCTGGTATTCACTCTCCCACATCCCATTAAGCCTCTTGGGTCGAAATACCCCTCCCGGTGGTCTCCCGGTACACTACCGGCACTCTCGGTAAACTACCGGCACTCCCGGTAAACTACCAATGAGCCCGAAACTTTTCCGGCGACCAAAATAGGACTTCCTATATATGAATATTTACCTCCGGACCATTCCGGAGCTCCTCGTGACGTCCGGGATTTCATCCAGGATTCCGAACAACCTTCTGTCACCACCATACATAACTCTATACTACCGAAACGTCACCAAACCTTAAGTGTGCAGACCCTGCGGGTTCGAGAACTATGTAGACATGACCGAGACACCTGTACGGTCAATAACCAATAGCGGGACCTGGATTCCCATATTGGTTCCTACATATTCTACGAATATCTTTATCGGTCAAACCACTATGTCAAGGATCCAGTTAATCCCGTATGATGTTCCCTTTGTTCTTCGGTATGTTACTTGCCTGAGATTTGATCATCGGTATCTCCATACCTAGTTCAACCTCGTTATCGGCAAGTCTCTTTACTCGTTCCGTAATACAAGATCCCGTGACTAACACTTAGACACATTGCTTGCAAGGCTCATTGTGATGTTGTATTACCGAGTGGGCCCTGAGATACCTCTCCGTCACACGGAGTAACAAATCCTAGTCTTGATCCATGCCAACTCAACAGACACCCTCGGAGATACCTGTAGAGCACCTTTATAGTCACCCAGTTACGTTGCAACGTTTTCTACACACAAGGCACTCCTCCGGTATCCGTGAGTTGCATGATCTCATGGTCATAGGAACATATACTTGACATGCAGAAAACAATAGCAATAAACTGATACGATCATATGCTACGTTTGTAGTTTGGATCTTGTCCATCACATCATTCTCCTAATTATGTGATCCCGTTATCAAATGAAATATCATGTCAATGGCTAGGAAACCTTGACCATCTTTGATCAACGAGCTAGTTCACTAGAGGCATACTAGGGACAAAGTGTTGTCTATTTACCCACACATGTAATGTGTTTCCAATTAATACAATTATAGCATGGATAATAAATGATTATCGTGAAACAGGAAATATAATAATAATAACTTTATTTATTCCCTCCACGGCATATTTCCAATAGTGGCCCCTCTCGGTGGACCCCCGAAACCCTTCCGGTGGTCCCGGTACATTACCGGTGACGCTCGAAACAGTTTCGGCGACCAAATCCTCACTTCCTATATATGAATCTTTATCTCCGGACCATTTCGGAGCTCCTCGTGATGTCCAGGATCTCATCCGAGACTCCAAATAATCTTCGGTAACCACGTACACTATTCCCATATAACCCTAGCATCATTGAACCTTAAGTGTGTAGACCCTACGGGTTCGGGAAGCATGTAGACATGACTGAGACACCTCTCCGACCAATAACCAATAGCGGGATCTAGATACCCATATTATCGCCCACATGTTCCACGATGATCTCATCGGATGAACCACGATGTTGGGGATTCAATTAATCCCGTATACAATTCCCTTTGTCCATCGGTATGTTACTTGCCCGAGATTCGATCGTCGGTATCCCTATACCTTGTTCAATCTTGTTGCTGGCAAGTCTCTTTACTCTTCCATAACACATGATCTCGTGACTAACTCCTTAGTCACATTGAGCTCATTATGATGATGTATTACCGAGTGGGCCTAGAGATACCTCTCTGTCACACGGAGTGACAGATCCCAGTCTCGATTTGTGCCAACCCAACAGACACTTTTGGAGATACCTGTAGTGCACCTTTATAGTCACCAAGTTACATTGTGACGTTTGATACACCCAAAGCATTCCTATGGTATTCGGGATTTGCACAATCTCATGGTCTAAGGAAACGATACTTGACATTAGAAAAGCTCTAGCATACGAACTATACGATCTTGTGCCATGCTTGGGATTGGGTCTTGTCCATCACATCATTCTCCTAATGATGTGATCCCGTTATCAACGACATCCAATGTCCATGGCCAGGAAACTATGACCATCTATTGATCAACGAGCTAGTCAACTAGAGGCTTACTAGGGACATGGTGTGGTCTATGTATTCACACATGTATTATGGTTTCCGGTTAATACAATTATAGCATGAACAATGGACAATTATTATGAACAAGAAAATATAATAATAACCATTTTATTATTGCCTCTAGGGCATATTTCCAACCCTGTTCGTCATGGAAACTAAGATTAAGGCCAAACGAGTGGAGGATCTGAAGACTACACTCGGTTTCAATAGTTGTTTTGCCATCGATAGCGACAGGCTAAGTGGGGGTATCGGCCTTTTCTGGTCAAAAGGGGTTGATGTTTTGCTATAGAATTATAGTTTGTCTCACATTGATGTGAGGGTCAAGCAAGATGATAAGTTTTGGCGGTTTACTGGTTTTTACGGAGAGCCACGGGTGGACTGTAGACACCATAGTTGGTGTTTTGTGCGTACGTTGCATGGGATACAACATGAAGCTTGGATTTGGATGGGAGACTTTAATGAAATGCTGCATGGGGAAGAACACTTTAGAGTCAATGCTCGCCCAGAGTGCCAGATGAGGGTGTTCCAGGAAGCACTGGCAGACTGCGAACTTCAGGACTTGGGGTGTCGTGGAGTCCCATTCACATGGGATAATAAGCAACAGTGAGATATGAATGTCAAAGCACGACTGGACCGTGCTCTGGCCAGTACTATGTTCCTTGAACTGTTCGAGTATACTACCGTTAAGCACATTAGCAGTGTTGAGTCTGACCATTCTATGTACTGGCGGAGTTGAGGTCAACCATCCCTGCAGGTTGGTCGTGGGCACAACGGTCTTTCAGGTACGAAAACGTGTGGCAAACCCATGTTGACTATGATACAAAAGTGAGGGCCATGTGGCAAGCTGGAGCTGGGCAAAGAGGGACACATGGCCTTGTCGATGCTCTGGCAGAAGTTCAGAAACAACTTGGCGCTTGGGGTGAGCAGGAGTTTGGTAATATGTCGAAAAAAGTGCGCAAGTTACAGAAGCGGCTGGAGAGGCTGCGGGGTGCCTCGTTGGGTCGTGGCCCGACGGAGGAAGAAAAAAAAGTTGCAAAACAACTTCGAGAGTTACTGCGACAAGAAGAGATTTGTCTCAAACAACGCTCTCGGGTGTCGTGGCTGCGTGAAGGGGACCATAAAACTAGATACTTCCAGGCTCAGGCGGCCCAACAAAAGAGAATCAACAGAATAACCTCCCTGGAATCAGCGGATGGCCGGATTTGCAGTGAGCCGGGGGAGATCAAATCTAAGATCCTCAGTTTCTACCAGGCGTTGTATCAAATGCAGGGATATGCGCCGATGGATGATTTGTTATCATATGTCCAGCCTAGGGTGACAGAAGCGATGAATCATACCCTGCAAAAGGAGTTTTACGCAACCGAGGTTAAGGACGCGTTGTTCGATATGGCACCGTCGAAAGCCCCGGGAGTGGACAGTTTTACTGCTGGTTTCTACCAACGACACTGGGATGTCGTCGAGGAGGATATTACCATAGCAGTTTTGAAGTTTTTGAATGGGGGAGGGATCTGCTCTCAGGGTTGAACGACATAGCTATCACTCTTATTCCTAAAGTGCACATCCCCCAGAAAATTTCTCAATACAGACCAATCTCTCTATGCCCAGTCCTCTATAAGATAGCAGTGAAAGTACTTGCGAACATGCTGCGTCTTATCTTGGATGAGGTCATCGGTGAGGAACATAGTGCATTTGTACCTGGCCGGTTAATTACAAACAATGTACTTGTTGCATATGAGAGTATTCATGCCATCAGGAGGCAAAAGAAGGGGAACAATGCGTGTTGTGCGATCAAGCTAGACATGCTCAAAGCGTATGACCAAGTGGAATGGCATTATCTCGAAGCTATGCTCTCTAAGCTTGGCTTTGGAGATCGTTTTATCAGGTTGGTGATGAAATGTGTAACATCGGTTCGGTGTACTATCAAGGTTAATGGAGATCTCTTACCTTTATTTACTCCGTCCAAAGGCCTTCGACAGGGTGATCCAGCATCACCTTACCTCTTTCTAATTTGTGCACAAGGCATCATCACCAGTCGGCAGGTGCATATATTGATAGAGGTATCCGGGTTAGTGTTCATGCACCATGGGTGAACCATCTTTTGTTTGCTGATGATAGTCTGATTTTTCTCAGTGCTAAAACCCAAAGTGCAGAATGTCTAAATGAGATTCTCCAGCTCTATGCGGACTGCTCCGGTCAAGCAGTAAACCGGGAGAAGAGCTCCATCTTGTTTAGTGCAAACACAGGACATGTTTTAAAAGATACGTTGAAGTCTATGCTTGGTATCTCAGTGGAGGCGTTTTCTGAACGTTATCTTGGCCTGCCTACCGTGATTGGAAGAATTACTAGTGGTACTTTTAACCATCTCGCTGAGCGAGTGCGCGACAAGATTGGTGGATGGTTTGAGAGGTACCTGGCTTGTGCAGGCCGTGAGGTTTTACTGAAATCTGTTGCACAAGCGATACCGACTTATAGCATGAGCTGTTTTCACCTAACAAAAAAAGGTATGTAGAAGTTTGACTTCACTGATGGCATAGTATTGGTGGGGCAACTCTATTGACAAAAGATCGTTGCATTGGCTGTCGTGGAAGAAGTTGACATGGCCAAAAATCAAGGGTGGGGTGGGCTTCCACGATCCTCATCTATTCAACCTCGCCATGTTGGGCAAGCAGGGGTGGCGGCTTATAACACACCCGAATTCGCTATGTGCGAGAGTGCTGAAAGGGAAGTACTACCCACACACAGATTTTCTTCATGCCACGATTCCCGCCCGAGCTTCAAGCACATGGCGCGTGATTATGGTTGGGAGGGAAGCCCTGGATATTGGTATTATTCATAGAATTGGCGATGGTTATACTATTTCCATATGGAATGATCAATGGATCCCCAAACTGAAACCAATGGGTCGGCTAGGAACTACACCTATTGAGAGGGTTTCAGACTTGATAGACGAGTATACACATAGCTGGAAGGTTCAGCTGGTGCACCAAAACTTCCTTAGTCCTGATGCTGAGGCAATACTAAACATCCCGTTGCATTCTGCGGGGGGGGGGGGGGGGTGATGATTCATTGGCGTGGGCTTTCGAAAAGTCAGGACAGTACACTATAAAATCGGCGTATCGATCTCTAGTGACTCGGAACGAGGCTTCCACTCTAGACGAAGGGACGACTACGGACACTTCATCTTCAAACAAACAGTTGTGGACTGCACTTTGGAAGCTCCATGTGGTACCAAAGGTTTGAGTGTTTTGGTGGAGGGTGCTTCGTGATATCCTCCCCGACTCTATGCCCTGTAGTACAGACATATAAAGGAAAGCGACCACTGCGATGTATGCAAGGCCACGGATGAAACACTACTGCATGCACTGGTTCATTGTAAACATGCTAAGGCGTTTTGGATGGCAGCTCAGGACCGGTTCGAGCTTTATATTCCCAGCCTACATCTAGTCACTTGGGCACGTGATATACTCCTGGATCGGAGTTTTACGGATGATGATAGATGCAAAATTATATCCATCATGCATGCGATATGGGGCTCTTGTAATAGGTGGACTCATGACCAGGATGGGTATGACCCGGCCGTAGCTATCAAATGGATTCATGAGGCTCTTTCAATTTTGGAGATGCCGGAGAGACGGAGATCTTCTGGTGGGCAAGTGTGGCGACCACCAGAAGCGGGCTGGATCAAGATCAATAGATGGTTCGGTATTTCCAGATAACTCTAGTGGTGGGGCAGGAGGAGTAGCTCGCTCACATATCTCCTTTCTGGGAGCTTGGAGTAAGCCATTGCCGGGAGTGTCGGACCCGTTCATTTCCGAGTTGCTGGCCCTACGGGAGGGGGTGATCTTTGCCCACCTCCGTGGATACTCGCACATGATGATGGAGAGTGATAGCTTGGAGCTAGTCACTCTATGGAACTCGCGCGACAATACTCGTTCAGTTGCGACGCCTATCTTCAGAGAGTTGGAGGACATTTTACCTAGCTTTGTTTCTTTCTCGATTCAACATGTAACTAGGGAGCTCAATGTACCGGCCCATCTATGTGCGCAACGTGCTTGTGCAATTGAGGGTACGGATAGCTGGCTAGATCATAGCCCTGAATTCCTTCTTAGCTGCCGATGAGCAGATTGTAACCATCTTTTATTACTTTGAATAAAGTCCTGAATTCGATGAAAAAAAGAGTTAAATGTCTACTTTGCTAATGTATATAAATTGGTGAGTTTTCATGTACTAAAGCGAGGTGGGACTATTAATAGGGAAGATTTTTTCTTTAATAAAACTGAAACCTAGCTCGCTGGTTGCAGCCTTAGAAAGGCAGGAGAGGTTGTGAGTTTGAGTCCCTCCAGAAATAATATTTTTTTTGTGATTTTTACAGCCCAGTCACATGGCGCGTGGAGCAGGCCCATATAACTTGGCCCGAAGCATATAGCGATACAAATGATTCGGACAGAGCGACGTATTTTTTAGCGGAACACAAAATTTTAGTACCACCTTGGTTAGTGAAAAATCTAAACTGATGTTTTCTTCGACGATGGACGAGCGGAACGAAATCAAGAATATCACTTTATTTTATTAATAGGTATCGATAAGACGTTTTGGCAGTTTAAATTGAACTGTCAAAATGTTTTATATTAATGAACATAGGGAGTACTATATAGTTTACTGGGCTGAAACAAATGGCCGAATTTTGCTGAAGATGTGAAAAAATCGGCTAAGAAGAAAACGGTTCAAGGAAAACGAAAGACATCCGGTCGTTCCTTTCCGATCCAACGGCACGCACAAATGGACGCAAACATTTTTCATGGCAACTGAAGTCTGAAGGATAGGGGCTCCTTTTTATTTTTGAACTCTATATACACAACCGATCATATCTCTTGTCAACATTTGGCTTGCAGCGCGCACGCATGTTTGCACGCCGACACGCGTGCATCATCCAAAGTCGACCGGCACCACTAGGTGCTAGACGCGGCCTGGGACGGCGCCCAGAGGCAGGCCCATGGCCTGATCCCCGCACCGTTGGAACTCGGCGACGCGCAACGACGGCGGCAGCATTCCCTGGGGCGCCGTCGCTGTGACCGGCAGCGGCGCTGCGCGCAAGGCTTTCCCGTCGGCGACGTCGCCGCCGCCGCAGGACAGGATGCAACTGGCCATTTTGGAGCAGTCGTGGCGGCTGACGATGACGTAGGTGCCGTTCCGGTACAGCTTCATGACGTAGCACCCCAGCTGGGCGTACGTATCGCGGGGGGCCTTGGCTGCCGCTGCCGCCGGCCGAAGGGAGGCAGCGGGCCCGGCGGCGACGTCGGCCGCGTAGCACACTAGGTGGCACGAGTCCCAGTAGATGGGGCAGTACCTGATCAGCATCGGGTTGCGCCCGGTGCAGAGGTAGCAGAGGTACATCTCCGTGTCGTCGATGGACCGCGCCACGGGCGAGTCGCCCGTCACGGTGCCATCGCCGCCGTCAGTTGCCGTGGCCGCGAGCAGCAGGAGGGCGAGGGAGGAGGCGCGGAGGATGGAAGCCGACGAGAGAGGATTCATGTGCAAGGCCGAGAGCGAGAGATGGTGCGTGCCTTACTGTTGAGAGCGATGTGATCGAGCCGGAGTTTTGGTGTATATACGGCTGGCACGGAAGTTCGACAGATCTTGCTACGGGAAAGAAGAAAAAGAGAAAGAAAAAAGTGTCCTGCAGCCCAAGAATTTTGGCTGCATGTGCTTCTCGCGGCAAGATACACGTGTTTGAGCAGATGATTAAATCATTTGTTGATCAGTAAGTACTTTCTTCCCCTTCTTCTGGTTACAGCTTGGCGAAATTGGCTGGATTACATTAGTGGATCTGAATCGACCGACCAGAAGAAGTGTGAGAAAATTCCAAGCAGTAAACCGGCCCGATTTTCATGCATGGCCACCTTAGCTCAGAAGGCAATAGATGCCGTTGAACTTAAAACAGTGTGCTAGCTACAGCAATTTCCGGAAAAACAAACCACCGAATAGCCGAGTTGCTTTCTGCCATAAAACGAGGAGAGGCGATCGAAAACAAACCACGGACTCATGATTAATTAGGATTGGGTGTGGGATGGAAGAATTTTTCTTGCGTATCCGCTAGAAACGGGACGGCTTAAATCTCGCTTAAGCCGATAGAAACCATCGAAACCGAATCATATGGGCCTGGCCACTAGACGCGGTTGCCTGCCACCGGGAGCTGGTCGCCGCACCGCTGGAATTCGGAGGGGCGGGGCAGCAGCGCCCCCTTGGCCACGGCCGGGGTGGTGTCGTCGGCTCTGCTCCCAAGCGCCGCGTCTCCATGGCTGCACACAAGGTAGCAACCCGCGACAGCCTTGCAGCTGACCGCCACGGTTATTACCCACCTGCCATCCGGGTACAGCTTCATGACGTAGCAGTCGTCGGCCTTCGAGCCGCCAGGGCCGGTTCCCAGCGTGTTCTTCCTAGTACCTTCGACGTCGGCGGCGGCGGGGTGCAGCTGGGGGTGGCGGGCAGGGGACGTGGAGGAGAGGCATGCGAGGTGGCAGTCGTCCTTCTGGAGCGGGCACCACTTGATCATCAGGGTGTTACGCTGCCGGCAGAGGTAGCAGATGTACTCACCCCAGTACGGATCCGAGCTGTTGAGCGGCGCCGTCGCTGCAGGGAACTCGACGCCGTTTACGGTGTTGCTGCTGGCCACCGCCGAGGCATTGGTGACGCCGGCCGTGGGAAAGGACGTGGTGGTCCTGGCGACCGCCGTGGTTGCTAAGAGAACGACGTGGACAACGAGGCAAATGTACATGATGGAAGTTGCGAAAACCGTTCTCATGTTTGAGAATGCTGGCGTGTTTGCAGTAATGGAGATGATGAAAGTTTTCTCTCTATATATAACACAACATAATCCTGGTTGTGTCTAACTTTCATACAAGGGGCAAGTTGCTATGAACGATTGTACAGGGCTAGCTAGTATAGATTTACACTTATATAAGCAAGGAAAAACATTATGATACCATTAAAAACCCCACAGTAAAAAAAGAAAAGTTTTAACGACAGTGGCACACCGTCGCCAGCAAGGATGACATTTGCGAATGCAGGGGATGGCGTTTTATGTGGTTGAGGGTGGCTTTTGCAAAACTCTCATCACAGTTTTGGGCAAAAAGAAAAAAAAAATTCATCACGGTTTGTTTAGTTTGTGGGAAGTTTTTTTTTGCGAAAACTGCCACCTCTGATTTGGATCTAACGGCTAAGGGGCGTTCGCTGAGATCCAACCTCTAGCGAACATTCGCCGGATAATATTTCTCATTATCTTTGACATTCAATTCCGATCTGTCAAAAACTTGTAGTTGAAGTTATTTACGCTTGACGCATGCAGTATGTAGTATTGTATAATGTAATTTATAGATTTAAGATTCAATTTGTTAGAATGGAAACATTTTAGAATAGACAACCGTTATAATCTCACGTCGGTCACATGGGTGCCATGCGATCAGGCGAAATTGTACGCACCGCATCGTATGCACGCATGTCAACCAACCACCCCCTCCTTCTCATTCTTATCCATTCATGCGGTGTGCGCTCACCTCTCGTCTTCCACCTCCTTCCGCTCCCCACCTCGCATCACACATCGCTGATGATGGCAACCGCCTCTCCTGCAGCAAAATATCCCTCACACGCCGCCGCTTGCTATGGGGGAGGCAGTTGTGCTCAGCTCCCGTGCTCACATATTGTCCCCTCTACCACCTCCTGATCTCATCCCGTTCCCCACTTTCCACTACACCTCACCAAAGATGGCCGTCACCCCCAGCTCTACCGCTAGCACATCCTCCGTCCCCAGTGCGCTCGGCCCAAGCCTCCATCCTCTCGTTGTTGCAACCGTGTCGGCGGGTGCTACAACCCGCGGTAGCGGGAGCGCCACGACAGTCATCGGGGTACTGTGACAGTGGAGCCCATGCCCCACTGTGTTGCAACTATGTCGGCCGGATGCTGGAACCACGACTATATGTGATGTTGTAACCAGTTGTAGTGCAAGGAAACAAATGGAGGGTGTGTACACGTTTTCTTCTACCTAATCCAAGTGTCATACAATAGTTGTCAAAACAATAATACAAATATCTCAATCAAGTGAGACAACATTATAGTTAACAAAATATTCAAATTTGTAACATTGCAAGTACAAATAGTCTTGCATGAAAGATACATATAAGTAGAAAAATACAACACTAAGTAACTCCACAAGGTTCCTTTGGCGTGAAGGCTTCAACTTTATCATCCTCACTTACTTTCAAGAACACATCATGCTCAATCAATATCACTAAGCAATAGTTGAAGAGATTATCACCCATACTATTTCTCAACTTGTCTTTCACTAGATTTATTGTGAAAAATACTCTTTTAACACTCACTGTGGCCACTGATAAGATTAATACCACTTTCATAAGAAGGCAGTCCAAATCATATAGAACATATTTTATTTTTCAATAAGCATAATAAAGAGCTCACCAATATTACACGCAGAACCGAACCAATCATCTTGTCTCATATCAGAAATAAAAGTAGCAAGTTGGAATTCAAGTCTTATAAAATACATGCTTAATATGTCCTTGGGTAGAATTCAACAAGTTTAGTTACCTTTGGTGCATCATAAGAAGCAAATGAATTGACGCAATTCAAAGCAGACATGCAAATAAGCAACTCCATATTATACTCATAAAACTTATTGTCAACCTCTTGAATGATTTGATCAGTGATACCAAGAAATGTCTCTCTTATATAATGATCAACATTTGTTGCATTTCATAATACTAACACGATCTTCCATTAGGCACATAAATATCCTCTAGTGAAAGAACTTCAATGTCGTGTTTGTTGCAAAAAATGTCAACTTTGCAACGAATTCTTCCCATCCATAAGACCTCATATGTCCCATTCTACTCTTTGGAAAACTAGCAATTGACATTGCATTAACAAATCTTTATCTATCTTTTGCAATGATTGATTCAGTTCATTAGTGTAGCCAAGAATAACAAGCACCAAGTGAAGATTGGAAACAAAGTCAAATGACTCCAAGGAAAAATTCACTCCAAGTATTCTTGTCCACTCACCCCTTTGTGAAGGATCTTTTCCAATGGTATCACGTACTTCAAGAATTTTGGGGTACATGCTAATAATGTGCAAAATGGTTCTAAAATGAGAACCCCATGGAGTATCAATGGGTGTAGCTAATCCCATCTCTTGATTGAACACACTTACCCTTTCAATTTCACCCATTCAAGTGCTTACAAAACCCTCCAAGCTCTCACATCTCGAAGAATTTCATGACACTCACAACAAACTCCTATAATATTGAGCAAGTAAGAAACATGATAAAAAACGTACCTACATGGTTCATTTCCCGTAGGCACGACAATAAGAACCAATGGGAGTTGATGTGCAAAGCAATGAATGTAATAAGTAGAGGGCAGATCTTTCATTATCAATGTTTTCAACCCTTTAATCTCCCCTTTCATGTTGCTAGCTCTGTCATATCATTGCCCACATATTTGAGTGAGAGTCAGATGATGAACGTTAAGCAAAGATTCAGTTGTAGCTTTAAGTCACAATGAAGTTGTGTTGGCAACATGAACAAGTCCAAGAAACCTCTCACACCCCTTTTCAATTTTATAAACAGAACGTATCAAAATAGCAAGTTGCCCTTTGTGAGATACTGCCTCCGTCCCAAAATATGTGACTTGAAAATGACTCAATTTTGTACTAACTTTAGTACAAAGTCGAGTCACTTATTTTGGGACGGAGGGAGTACATCACTAGTTTCATCAGCTAGGATTGGATAGTGGTCATCACCAAGATCTTCAATAATTTGTTTTGTAGTCTGCATCGCACAACATATTCAATAATTCGTTTTTTGTATCGTTGGACTAGTAAAGATGTGTTTTATAGGACCATTATGCAAAACAAGCATATTAACTTCATCATATTCTGAAAGCTATTTTAGAAATTCAAGAAAGTTCCCCCTATTGCTTGATTCTTTACTCTCATCATGACCATTAAGTGTCAATCCTTGGTTGAAAAGGAACCTCAAGCATCTAAGTGAATAAGTGCGCCTAGCCTTGTAAGATGTAAATCCTCTTTAGACACCTTCACGGTGATATTACCAACTCACGTTTGTGATATCAAGAATACATTTTACTTCTCTTGAGTTTGGTTGTGAATGCTACCAAAGCGACCCGCATGTTTGTCCAATGCGCATCGGGTTTTCTCCAATTTCTCCTTCCATTTTCTAGAAAAGGCATCACTGATACGTCTCAAATGTATCCACTTTTCCAAACACTTTTGCTTTGGTTTTGGACTCCAATTTGCATGATTTGAATGGAACTAACCCCTAGTGACGTTGTTTTTAGCAGAACTACATTGGTGTTATTTTTGTGCAGAAATAAAAGTTCTTGGAATCGGACGAAACTTCTTGTGAATTATTTTTGGAATAAACAATGAATTATGGAGTGTAGATCCATCGGAGGGGGCTGCTTGTGAGCCACAAGGCAACAGGGCACGCCCACCCCCCTTGGCATGCCATGTTAGCTTGTGAGGCCCGCGTGGCTCCCCCGACCCTAATTCCACTACTATAAATTCACATCTTTGGAGAAAAAGTCAGATAGAAGATTTCATCGCATTTTACAAGATGGAGCTGCCACCACCTCTTGTTCTTCCTCGAGAGGGCTGATCTAGAGTCCGTTTGGGGCTCCGGAGAGGGGGATACATTACCGTCGTCATCACCAACCCTTCTTCATCAACACCGCCATGATGCTCACCATGGGGAGTGAGTAATTCCTCTGTAGCCTTTTTGGATGTGATGGGATTGGATGAGATTGATCATGTTATCGAGTTAAGTTGATTGGGCTTGGTCCCTAGTATCCACTATATGTTTTGAGATTGATGTTGCTATGACTTTTCTATGTTTAATGCTTGGCACTAGGGCCCGAGTGCCATGATTTCAGATCTAAACCTATTATGTTTTCATGAATATAAGAGTGATTAGGATCCGATCTCGCAAGTTGTATGCACCTATTACATGTCATGATTCGCATACCCCAAGGTGACAATAATTGGGATTATTTCCGATGATTGTCGTAGTTTGAGGAGTTCATGTATTCACCATGTGTTAATGCTTTGTTCCGGTTCTCTATTAAAACAAGGCCTTAATATCCCTTAGTTTCAATTAGGACCCTGCTGCCATGAGAGGGTAGGACCAAATATGTTATACAAGTTCTTATCGCAAGCACGTGTGACTATATATGGAATACATGCCTACATCACATTGATGAATTGGAGCTAGTTCTATGTCGCCCTAGTGTGTAACTTTTACATGATCGATGTCATGTAAATCATTATCCATCATCGATCCACGTTCATACGCTTTACATATACCGAATCTTACTAAGTTAATATTGTTGCTGCTACTGTCACAACTGCTACAAAATTACTGCTACTACTACTGTTACTGTTACTACTATTACTTGGTGTGCCACTAAAACTTTGCTACAGAGATATCCTAGGCGTGGTCGAATTGACAACTCAACTGCTAAGGTTGATAAATATTCTTTGGCTCCCCTTGTGTCGAATCACTAAATCAGGGTGAAATACTACTCGCGAAGACTGTTGCGATCCCCTATACTTGTGGTTATCAAGAACTTTTTCTGGCGCCGTTGCTGGGGAGCATAGCTATATTTATTGTATTAACTTGAGTATATCCAATTGCTACTATGAAGAATCTGAAATATACTCGGACCAAGATCGCCCCTCTCGTACGAGAGCCGGTAAGGAACTGCCATCTAGCTCTGCTTTTGATAAACCTACCGTTTTGAATCAGCTTATAACACCACAACATGTTGCTCCTTCTGGTATATCACATGAACTTGATGATGCTACTTATTAAATTAATGATGATACTACTGCTACACTTGATGAAACAAAAACTATGCCATTGAATGAATTACTTGATGCTCATATCGCTAAAGCTAGAGAACTTGAAAATGTTGAAACTGATGAAGATTTTGAGTCACCTGTTACACCTCGCTCTCGTAATAAATATGAATTGCCTCATGTACCCGAGGGTTATGTTATGGATGGAGAGGTAGCTAGAAATAACTATGCAAACTGAAAGAAAAATCTATGAGAAACATGATCCTAAATTTTCTACTTCTCCTATATTTGTTACTGATAAGGACTATGAATTCTCTATAGATCCTAAGTTAATCCCTATAGTAGAGTCTGATCCTTTCCATGGTTATGAAACTGAAACTGTTGTTGGAAATCTCACTAAACTGAATAATATTGCCGCTTTGTTTACTAATGAGGAAAATATGCGCCATTATTACATTCTTAAGCTTTTTCGTTTCTCGCTAAAAGGTGAGGCCAAGAATGGTTCCTCACTCTTTCTCCTGGTTGTGTGTGTAGCCCCCAGGATATGATATCTTACTTCTCTAAAAAATATTTTCCTGATCATAAGAAACAAGGTACTTTACAAAAAATATTTAACTTTGTTCAAAATGAAGAGGGGAGTCTCCTTCAAGCTTGCAGGAGTCTTCTCCAGTTATTAAGAGCTTTCATCCTCTCAAGAAGAATGAAATACTTGATATCTTTTATAATGGACTAACCGATGCTTCTAGGGACTACCTAGATAGTTGTGCTAGTTATGTTTTCAGGGAAAGAACTGTTGGGAAAGCTGAAGAATTATTGAATAACATATTGCAAAATGCTGACAATTGGACACTTCCTAAGCCACAGTTGGAACCTATTCAAAATAAGAGAGGTATTCTATTCCTCGGTCCTGGATATATGCAAGAAGCCAAAAGAACTATGAAGGAATAATGTATTAAATCTAAAGATGTCAAGAAGTTACCACCTATTGAAGAAATACATGGACTTGACACCCCGACACAGGTAGTAGAGGTAAAATCTCTCCGTCCTTTAACGAAAATGATATAGCTTATACTAAGACTCCTATTCAATGCATGGATGGATTTGATAATTACATTGTCAATAAAGAACATTTCAATAATTATGTTAAAGATCAATTAAGACATAATGCCATCATAATTGATTGCTTGAGTGACTTGATGTTTAAAATTGATAATGATATTAATGTTCTAGGTAAACATGCTTCTATGGTTCATACTCAACTAGACCAAGTTGTTAAGTCACAAAATGACTTGCTTGCTGAATTAAATGAGAATATGAATGATCATGCTATTAGAGTAATGACTAGATGAGGTAGAATGACTTAGGAACCTCTTTATCCTGAAGGTCATCCTAAATGAATGGAACGGGATTCTTAGAGAACTAATGATGATGCACCTAGTCCATCCAAGATGAATAAGAAAAATAAAAATGATAGGGCTTTGCATGCTTCTAGTGAACCTGTTATAGAAGAACCTGCTAAAAACTTAATGATGTTTCTATTTTTGACGCCGAGACACAATCTAGTAGTGAGCATACACCTAGTGAGAATGAGAATGAGAATGATAATAATTATGATGATGTTCACGTAGATGCCCAGCCAGATAATAACAAAGGACATGATAATGATGTGGAAATATAACCCGTTGAAGGTCTTGATAACCCACAACCATAAAATAAACGTTATGAGAAGAAAGACTTTGTTGCTAGGAAACATGGTATGGAAAGAGAGCCATTGGTTCAAAAACCCATGTCATTCCCTCGTAAGCCTTCCAAGTGTAAAGACGAGGAGGATTTTAAATGATTTGCTGAAATGATTATACTTGTCCTTTTGCGCACTCGCTTGATTGATATATTGAAAATGCCTTCGTATGCTAAGTATATGAAGGATATTATTACCAACAAGAGAAAAATACCTGAAACTGAAATTTCTACTATGCTTGCAAATTATTTGTTTGATGGTGGAGTGCCTAAGAAGTTGGGAGATCCGGGTATATCCACAATACCTTGCTCCATTAAACGAAGTTATGTTAAAGCTGATTTATGTGATTTAGGAGCCAGTGTTAGCGTTATGCCTTTCTCTCTTTAGAAAAGGCTTGATTCGAATAATCTCACGCCTACTAAGATATCTTTGCAAATGGCTGATAAATCTATTGCTATACCTATTGGAGTTTGCGAGGATGCTCCTGTTGTGGTTGCAAATGTTACTATCTTGACACACTTTGTTATTTTTGAGATGCCCGAGGAAGAAAACATGTCAATTATCTTTGGTAGACCCTTTTAAAATACTGCAGGGGCTGTTATTGGTTGCAAAGAAAGCAAGGTTACTTTTCACGTCAATGGCAAACAACATACTGTGCATTTTCTGAAGAAGTAAAATTTGGTAATAATATTAATGTCATTGAGCCAAGTGGCACAATCATCATTGTGGGTTTTAAATTTCTTCTTCCTACTACCAAGAAGAAATATTATATTCTTATTGTTGGGGATAGAGGTAACCTAGTGTTATTCAAAAATTCTTTGGTTTCATGTCAATCGGAAACAATTATTAATAAGACTTGATCAACCTTATTAATGGACCCTTTTTGAAAGCCATGTTATTGATGAATTTAGTAAGCACAACCTTCTGTACCACTAGTTTACCCTTTGTTATTTTTAGTTAGATAAAATAAGATTACATGATTACCCCGTTTTCTAAGTTTCCCATGCAATAAACATGACCCACAAATAAAAAGTCTTAGATTGCTACAAAATTTTAACATGAATTTTCCAGAATATTTAAGAATTTTTTGTGCTAAAAATACACCAGGGAGGAGCACCTGTGGGGCACAAGCCAACACGATGCGCCTTGATAACTTATGGGTCCCACATGGAGCTCCTTCCTTATCTCTTAGGCCCATGCCATCCCCTACCTCCAGCAAAAATTCATTCACACACACTCTCTCTCTCTCATGTTCTTTCTCCTCAAACTGAAATTTTCGATCTCTTTTCTCGAAACTCCCTTTCTGAAACTATTTTGAGGAATTGCTCCTTGGTATGTGACTCTCCGATCCCTCCAATTACTTTTTACCTTAGTGGTTTATATTTTGCATATTTATTGCACTTTGTGCTACTGAGAATGAGCTTGCATGTTGAATTCTTTGAGTTCTAAGTAGTATGAATGCTTGATATGGCCTCTAGGTACCTATATGAGTAGTTGCTATCAATCTTGCAAAGTTTTATTGACATAATTCCGTGGCCTAAAAATTTCAAAACTTTGAGCTTTGGAAAATGAGTTTCTATAGGAGTTCATGAAGAAGGCATAGTTCGGGTGAGTCGTCGAGCGAGGGCTTGGTATGGAAAGCTTATGTTGAGCCCAGAACAAGCATGATAGTCATGGCCGGCGATAAATCATGTCATTGGCCATGCAATGAGTTCATGAGAGGTGTAGGTATTAAGGAGGAATTTGATCATTACATTTACAATACCGGCCTCACTGACTTCCTTGCAGATAAGTGTGTCCAACACTATATTCTTACTCATTAATTCATGCATGGATTTCGATATCATCACCATACCTCTAGGGTGTTGTTTAATCTTTGTGATAGATATTTTAGTATGAATCTAGAAGAATTTTCTGATGCATGCAAACTTCCATATTGGGGCTCTCTAGAAAAACCAAAAACAACTGATTATAATATGTTCCTTCAAAGTCTTTGCGTTGGAGAGGATAGAGGGGTGACACAAGCTAGAATAAAAAGTATCCATTTTCCATCTATTCATTACTTTGGATTGTTTAATGGGAAATATTTAGTAGGTAAACAATATTGCAGTGCACTATGCGCTCCTGATTTGAGCCTTATTCACACTATGGTGAATGGTAAAAACATTATAACCTCGGTGCAATTGTGGCCCGAGGCTGCGTTCTAACCTAGGTAGCAGTGATTTGTATGGAGGACTTTATGCCTCCCATGTAGTTGCAAAACTAAGAGTCTCACCTCAAACTAATGATCCTATGCTGCCTGAGAGATGTTTAGACTTTAAAGCCATGCATCGTCATGACTTTATTATGGAAAGTGCTAGGGTTTATGAGTACAACATAATGTTTTATAAATATAAGCATGTTTCTGTTACATTACGTGCACTGTCTCTCTTTGATTTTTAGGCTCAACAAAGGTACCATGTTCTCGGGGGGACTGATACGTCTCCAACATATCGATAATTTATGAACTATTCATGAAATATTCACCTATGTTTACAATACTTTTATATGGTTTTGATGTAATTTATATGATTTATTTAAAACTAACCCGGACTGACGTTGTTTTCAGTAGAATTATTGTGGTGTTGTTTTTGTGCAGAAAATGAAATTTCTCGGAATCGCTTGAAAGTTTTTTGTGATTTTTCTAGAGGAAATAAGTAACATTGAAGAGAAGTACCGCCGCAGGGGACACACATGTCGGCCACAAGCCAACAGGGTGCGCCCGCGCCGTGATGGCTTGTGAGGCCCACATGGCTCCGTTGCGCGTGATTCCAACATTGAAAAATCCTATAAATTCCCAAAACCCTAGAAATAAAGAGAGACCCCTCGTTCCACCGCCACAACTCTCTGTATCGACGAAAAACCAATATGGAGGCATTCCAGTACCCTACCGGAGAGGCAAATCATCATGCGGTGGCCATCTTCATCATCCCGGTGGAGGTCATGACGAGGGGGGAGTAGTTCACCCTCGGGGCTGACGGTTTATACCAGTAGCTATGTGTTCAATCTCTCTCTCTCTCATGTTCTTGAGATGGCAAGATCTTAATGTATCACGGGCATTCTTAATATAGTTGGATCATATGGTGTTCTTACCTTGTCATCTTGTTCTGATGAATTGAATCTTTCCCTTTGAGATCTCGTTATTTTGGATTGAATATTTTGGTTTGAGAACACTTGATGTATGTCTTGTGTGGGATACCCATAGTGATATTGGGGTATTCTATTGATTCACTTGATATATGTTAAGACATCAACTTGCAGATTCTGGTGACCTTGGGGATCTATGCATAGGGGTTGATTGCATGTTTTCATACCATGTTCTTCGATAGAAATCTTGGGGTGCTCCTTGAAGTTCTTTGTGTTGGATTGAATATGATAGATCTGAGATTGTTTGATGCATGTCACATAATTTACCCACGGATACTTGATTTGACATTGTATGATCATATGATTCAACTATGTTAGCATTGTTGGGAGATTGCACTATTGAAAGTATGAACCATAGGCCTTGTTTCCAAGCATTAATATACAGTTTTGCTCGCTGTTTACTATTTGTTACCTTGCTCTTTTTATATTTTCTAATTACAAAAACCTATATCAACCATCCATATTGCACTTGTATCACCATCTCTTCGCCAAACTAGTGCACCTATAGAATTTGCCATTCTATTGGGTGTGTTGGGGACACAAGAGATTTCTTGTATTTAATTGCAGGGTTATTTGAGAGAGAACATCTTAATCCTACACCTCCCACGTATTCATAAACCTTAGGTCATCCACTTGAGGAAAAATTGCTACCATCCTACAAAACTCTACGCTTGGAGGCCCAACATAGTCTACAAGAATAAAGTTGTGTTGTAGACATCAAGATCTTTTCTAGCGTCGTTGCCGGGGAGGTGATTGCCTGAAGGTATATATTTTAGATATTTCAAATAAATCTTTTAGTTTGTTGTGTTTCACTAGTTTGGTTTTATAAAAAAAACTACAAAAAATGGCGTTTAGGTTGTGTCTTTGCTTCGTCTTTATAATGTGTTTTGTGAAAATGATGGTTCCGAAAATTGTGCTCTATTGTTAGAGGAAGAATTTATGAAAATGATTAATGTGAAATCCTGGAATGATGAACATGGTTGGAATATTCCTAGTACGAATTCTCTGAATATCCATGATGCTAATGATATGCAAAGCCACAAGCTTGGGGATGCTATGTTGATGAAGATGATCTTTTTAGTCCCCGTACTTATGATGATGATATTTACTATGATTATACAATGCCTCCTATTTATGATGATTAGGATGATGACACGTATTCTATCAAGAGTAATGAAAACCATGAAACTTGTCATCATGATTTTAATATTCAAAGTGGTTATGCCAATCAAGCACCTCATGATAGTTATTTTGTTGAGTTTGCTCCCACTACTTTGAATGTTAAGAATTTTGCTTTTATGGGTAGTAATAAAAATTCTATGCTTGTGCATCATGAAAAGAATGCTTTATGTGATATTTATATTGTTGAAGCACTTCATGATGCTACTGAAAACTATTATGAGGGAGGAACATATGCTTGTAAGAAATGCAATAATATTAAGTTTCCTCTCTATGTGTTCAAAGTTTTGAAGATATGCTTGTTTTGCCTTCCTATGATAGTTGATTCTTGATCCCATAAATTTTTTACTGACACAATACCTATGCATAGTAAGTGGGTTAGACTTAAATGTGCTTGTCATGTGATTCATGATGCTCTCTTGCATTTTCAACTTTTATTCCTATACGAGCATCATTGAATTCATCATGTCTAGCTAAAAGGCATTAAAGAAAAGCGCTTGTTGGGAGACAACCCAACACTTTTACTTTATGTTTTGTGTGTTCACATGATTAAGATACTATATTAATCATGTTTTGTGTCTTTTGTTTCAATAAAGTGCCAAGTACAACCTTTGGGATAGTCTGGAAAATTGTTAGTTTGATTCTATGCGAAAATAGAAACTTTTACGTCCAGCAAAGAATTTCTATGATTTTACTAGAGAGTAAAAAATTTCTGAAATTTTTACAAATTCTTTCTATGCAAAAATCTCCGTGTTTTCCTAATTGTTCAGAATGTTTAGAGTCAGGGGAGTATGGTGATCATTCAGATCTTCACAGACTATTCTATTTTTGACAGATTCTGTTTTGCATGCTTAGTTTGCTTCTTTTAAGTGTTTCTATGGCTTATATATAGTGATTTTAATTATGGGTATGTTACAGTAGGTATTATGTGAGAACAATTATGAATCTTATCTTGACAGTACCTAAGTGAATGATCTATATTTACTATACTAACCCATCTCACAAACTTCTGTTACGTTTTGTGTGATTGAAGTTTTCAAGTTTTGGGTGAGATACATATATGAGGTGAATGATGATCAGCAAGGACCTAAGCATGGGGATGACCAAGGCACCCCCAAGGTAATATCCCAGGAAGACTCAAGCGTCTAAGCTTGGGGATGCCATGGAAGGCATCCCCTCTTTCAAATTCAACACTATCGGTTTATCTTACTTGGACCTATATTTTTATTTGTCACATAATACGTGTTTCACTTGGAGCATCATTTTATTTTTTTAGTATTTTCTTGATGTTGTTTACAATCTTGTTTTTCAATAAAAAGTTCTAAGAATTGCCTCTTAGGATGCTTGAGTTACATGTTTGTTATGTGTTGTGTAAAAACAGAAACTTTTCCTGTAGTGTTTGAATTTTCATATTTTACTGGGATGTGTCTGAAATTTTCACACGGTGTTATTGTTGAAAATATGCCCTAGAGGCAATAATAGATTATTTATTATCATATTTCCTTGTTCATGATAATTGTTTATTATCCATGCTATAATTGTGTTGATCGGAAACTCAGATACATGTGTGGATACATAGACAACACCATGTCCCTAGTATGCCTCTAATAGACTAGCTCATTGATCAAAGATGGCTATGGTTTCCTAGGCATGGACATGAGATTTCATTTGGTAACGGTATCACATCATTAGGAGAATGATGTGATGGACAAGACCCAAACTACAAACGTAGCATATGATCGTGTCAGTCTATTCCTACTGTTTTCTGCATGTCAAGTATATGTTCCTATCACCATGAGATCATGCAACTCACTGACACCGGAGGAGTACCTTGTGTGTATCAAACGTCGCAACGTAACTGGGTGACTATAAAGGTGCTCTACAGGTATTTCTGAGCGTGTCTATTGGGTTGGCATGGATCAAGACTGGGATTTGTTACTCCGTGTGACAGAGAGGTTTCTCAGGGCCAACTCGGTAATACAACATCACAATAAGCCCTGCAAGCAATGAGACTAAGTGTTGGTCATGGGATCTTGTATTATGGAACGAGTAAAGAGACTTGCCAGTAACAAGGTTGAACCAGGTATGAAGATACTGACGATCGAATCTCAGGCAAGTAATATACCGAAGAACAAAAGGAACATCATACGAGATTAACTGAATCCTTGACATAAAGGTTCGACCAATAAATATCTTCGTAGAATATGTAGGAACCAATATGGGCATCCAGGTCCTGCTATTGGTTATTGACCGTAGAGGTGTCTCGGTCATGTCTACATAGTTCTCGAACCCACAGGGTCTGCACACTTAAGGTTCGGTGACGTTTCGGTAGTATAGAGTTATGTATGGTGATGACCCAAGGTTGTTTGAAGTCCCGTATGAGATCCCGGACGTCATGAGGAGCTACGGAATGGTACGGAGGTAAAGATTGATATATAGGAAGTCCTGTGTTTGGTCGCCGAAAATGTTTCGGGCTCATCAGTAGTGTACGGGGAGTGCCGGTAGTGTACCGGGAGACCATCGGGAGGGGTATTTCGACCCAAGAGGCTACATGGGCTGTGGGAGAGTAAATACCAGCCCTTAGTGGGCTGGTAGAAGTCCCACACAAGGCCCATGCGGTTGGGAAGAAAATCCCAAAGAGAAAAAGGTGGAAAAAGGCAAAAATGCAAAAATAAGGAGGAGTCCTAGTCCTACTAGGATTGGAGGAGGAATCCTCCAATCCTCCTTGGTTCGGCCGACCCAAGGGCTGGATCCTTGGGAGCCAAGACTCCTCCTCTCTTCCTTCTATATATACTAGAGGTTTTAGGGTTTTTGGCACTAGATTTTCAGCCACGTGCTACCCGTTCCTACAGTGCATAGTTTCTCCTCTAGATCGGATTTCTGCAGTGCTTAGGCGAAGCCCTGCCGGAATAGCTCCACCACCATCACCGAAGTGCCGTCATGCTGCCGGAGAACTCTTCTACCTCTCCACTCCCTCTTTCTGGATCAAGAAGGCAGAGATCGTCATCAAGCTGTACGTGTGTTGAACGCGGAGGTGCCGTCCGTTCGGCGCTAGATCAGAAGGACCGTGATCAAGATCGCGAGACGGATCGTGATGAGATCGCGGGACGGATCGTGATGAGTTCGCGGGACAGATCGTGATGAGATCGCGGGATGGATCGTGATGAGTTCGCAGGACGGATCGTGATTGGATCGCGGGACGGATCGTGATGAGATCGCAGGATGCTCGGCGATTTGGATCGTGAAGACGTTCGACTACACCAACACGTTTCTTAACGCTTCCCGCTTAGCGATCTACAAGGGTATCTAGATCCACTCTCCCTCTCGTAGATGCTCATCACCATGGATAGATCTTGCGTGTGCGTAGGAAATTTTTTGTTTCCCATGCAACGTTCCCCAACAGTGGTATCATGAGCTAGGTCTATGTGTAGATGAGATCTCGAGTATAACACAAAGAGTTTGTGGGCGTTGATGCTTAGATTGCTTCCTCCTTTGGTCGTGTTTTGGTTCAGCAGTATTGTGACATGAAGCGGCCCGGACCAACATTACTCATACGCTTACGAGAGACCGGTTCCCTCAACGGCAACTTGTTGCATAGATGGCTTGCGGGTGCCAGTTTCTCTCACTTTAGTTGGATCGGATTCGACAAAGGCGGTCCTTGAGAAGGTTGAAAAGCAAATGGTGTATCACCGTTGTGGTTTTTGCGTAGATGAGAATCGTTCTTGCTAGATACCCGTAGCAGCCACGTAAAACATGCAACAACAATTAGAGGACGTCTAACTTGTTTTTGCAGGGTATGTTGTGATGTGATATGGCCAATTACATGATGTGATATATGTGATGTATGAGATGATCATGTGTTGTATAGAATATCACGACTTGCATGTCGATGAGTACGGCAACCGGAAGGAGCCATAGGGTTGTCTTTAATTATTGTATGACCTGCGTGTCAATCATTAAGCACTATGTAATGCTTTACTTTATGGCTAAATGATAGCAATAGTAGTAAAAGCATGATGGGCGCGACATCCCCGATGGCGACACGTTGATGGAGATCAAGATGATGGAGATCATGGTGTCGTGCCGATGACGATGGAGATCATGCCGGTGCTTTCAAGATGGAGATCAAAAGCACAAGTTCATGGCCATATCATGTCACTTATGATTTGCATGTGATGTTAATCCTTTTATGCACGTTGTTTTGCTTAGGACGACGGTAGCATTATAAGGTGATCCCTCACTTAATTTCAAGATAAATTGTGTTCTCCCCGAGTGTGCACCATTGCGAAAGTTCATCGCGTTGAGACACCACGTGATGATCGGGTGTGATAGACTCTACGTTCACATACAATGGGTGCAAGCCAGTGTTGCACATGCAGAACACTCGGGTTAAACTTGACGAGCCTAGCATTTCTAGACATGGCCTCGGAACACAAGAGACCGAAAGGTCGAACATGAGTCATATAGTAGATATGATCAACATGATGATGTTCACCATTGAAACCACCTCAACTCACATGATGATCGGACTTGAGTTGGTGAATTTGGATCATGTATCACCCGAATGACCGGAGGGATGTCAATTTGAGTGTTAGTTCTTAGGTAATATGCTTAATTGAACTCATTATCATGAACATAGTCAGTAGTGTCTTTGCAAACTGTGTTGTAGATTACTAACTCACGCTGTAGCTCCCTTGAATTTTTATATGTTCCTAGAGAAATAGAGTTGAAAGATGATGGTAGGAATATTACAGACTGCTCCGTGATCTGAGGATTGTCCTCGTTGCTGCACAGAAGGCTTATGTCCTTAATGCACCGCTCGGTGCGCCAACCCCTCTAGCATCGTCTGTAGATGTTGTGAACATCTGACAAACACGTTTTGATGACTACTTGATAGTTTAGTGCGTCATACATTACGGCTTAGAATTGAAGCTTCGAAACGTTTTGAACGTCACAGAACATATGAGATGTTCTAAGAGTTGAAATTAGGATCTCAGGCTTGTGCCGGTGTTGCAAGATATGAGATCTCAAACAAGATTCTTTGCCTGCAAGATGAAGGAGAATAGCTCAATCGTTGAGCATGTGCTCAGATTGTCTGGGTGCTATAATCGCTTGAATCGAGTGGGAGTTGAACTTCCAGATAAGATAGTGATTGATATAGTTCTCCAAGTCACTATCGCTAAGCTACTAGAACTTGGTGATGAACTATAAAACGCCAGGGATAGAAATAATGATCCCTGAGCTATTCGCGATGTTTGACACCGTGAAGGTAGAAATCAAGAAGGAGCATCACGTGTTGATGGTTAATCAAACCACTAGTTTTGAGAAGGGCAGGAGCAAGGAGGGAAACTTCATGGATAGTAAGTCAGTTGCTGCTACAGTGAAGCAACCCAAAGTTGAACCCAGACCCGAGACTAAGTGCTTCGATTATGAGGAGAGCAGTCGCTGAAGCGGAACAACCCTAGATACTTGGTAGATAAGATGGCTGGCAACGTCGACAGAAGTATATTTGATATACTTATCGTTGATGTGTACATTGCTAGTACTCCTAGTAGCACCTGGGTATTGGATACCGGTTCAGTTGCTAAATGTTAGTAACTCGCAAGAAAAGCTACGGAATAAACGGAGAACTAGCTAAGGATGAGGTGATGACGTGTGTTGGAAATGTTTCCAAGGTTGATTTGATCAACATCGCACGCTCTCTCTACCTTCGAGATTAGTGACAAACCTAAATAAATGTTATTTGGTGCTTTGCGTTGAGCATGAACGTGCTTAGATCGTGTTTATTGCAACATGGTTATTCATTTAAGTTAGAGAATAATGGTTGTTCTGTTTACATGAATGATACCTTCAATGGTCATGCACCCAGTGAGAATGGTTTGTTGAATCTTGATCATAGTAATACACATGTTCATAACATTGATGCCAAAAGATACAAAGTTAATAATGATAGTACCACATACTTGTGGCACTGCCGCTAAATGTCATATTGGTATAAAGCGCATGAAGAAACTCCATGCTTATGGATCTTTGGACTCATTCGATTTAGAATCGATTGAGACATGTGAACCATGCCTCTTGGGCAAGATGACTAAGGACCCCGTTTTCTGGATTGATGGAGCGGGCAAGTGATTTATTGGAAATGATACATGTTGATGTATGCAATCCAATGAGCCTTGTAGCATGCGGTGGATATCGTTATTTTCTTACATTCACTGATGATTTGAGTAGATATAATGTATATTTACTTAATGAAACACAAGTCTGAATCATTTGAAAGGTTCAAGAAAATTCAGAGTGAAGTTTAAGATCATCGTGACAAGAAGATAAAAATGTCTGCGGTGTGATCGTGGAGGTGGATATCTGAGTTACAAGTTTGGCATACAACTTTAGACAATATGAAAGTTGTTTCACAACTCACGCCACCTAGAACACCATAGTGTGATGGTGTGTCTGAACGTCATAGTCGTGCTCTATTGGATATGGTGCATGCTATGATGTCTCTTATCATTTTGCTACTATAATTTTGGGGTTATGCATTAGAGACAACTACATTCACTTTAAATAGGGCACCATCTAAATTCGTTGAGATGACACCGTGTGAATTATGGTTTGATAGAAACCTAAGCTGTCATTTCTTAATGTTTGGGGCTGCGACGCTTATGTGGAAAATATTTTCACCTAATGAGCTCGAACCCAAAGTGGACACATGCATCTTCATAGAATACCCTAAGAACAGTTGGGTGAACCTTCTATCTCAGACCCAAGCATAAAATGTTTGTTGCTAAAACTGGGTCCTTTCTCGAGAAAAAGTTTCTCTCGAAAGAATTGAGTGGGAGGAAGATAGAACTTGATGAGGTTATTGAACCTTTGTTTCAACAAGAGAGTAGCGCAGCACAGGAAGATGTTTCTGTGAAGCCTACGTGAATTGAAGAGGAAGTTAATGATGATGATCATGAAGCTTCGGATCAAGTTACTATCAAACCTTGTAGGTCGACAAGGACGTGGACTACTCCTGAGTGGTACAACAACCCTGTCTTAGAGGTCATGTTGTTCGACAACGATGAACCTACGAGCTGTCGAGAAGCGATGATGGGCCCAGATTCTGACAAATGGTTAGAGGCCATGAAATCCAAGAAAGGATCCATGTATGAAAACCAAGAATAGACTTTGGTAGACTTGCTCGTTAGACGGCAGGTCGTTGAGTACAAATGGATGTTTAAAATGAAGACAAACGATCATGGTAAATGTCACCATTTCTAAAGCTCGACTTGTTGCAAAGAAGTTTACGACAAGTTCAAGGAGTTGACTGCGATGAGACTTTCTCACTAGTAGCAATTCTAAAGTCTATTGGAATTACATTCGCAGTTGCTGCATTTTTCAATTATGAAATCTGGCAGATGGATATCAAAACATAGTTTCCTTAACGGTTTACTTGAGGAAAGGTCGTATGTGATACAACCAGAAGGTTATGTCAATCCTCAGGATGCTAAAAGGTGTGCAAGCTTCAGTGATTCTTATATGAACTGAAGTGAGCATCTCGAAGTTGGAATATGCACTTTGATGAGGTGATCAAAGTTTTTGAGTCTATACAAAGTTTACGAGAAACTTGTATTTACAATAAAGTGAGTAGGAGCACTATAGAATTTCAGATAAGTATATGTGGATGACATATTGTTGATCGGAAATGATGTAGAATTTCAGGAAAGCATAAACGGTTGTTTGAAAAGATTTTTTCAAAGGAAGACCTGGATAGAGCTACCTAATTGTTGAGCATGAAGATCTATAGAGATAGATCAAGATGCTTGAAGAGACTTTCAATGAGTACATACCTTGACAAGATTTTGAAAGAGTTCAAAATGGATCAGTCAGAGAAAGAGTTCTCGCCTGATTTACGAGGTGTGAAGTTGAGTGAGACTTAAAGCTCGACAACGGCAGAAGAAAGAGAAAGGACGAATGTCGTCCCCTATGCCTTATCCATAGGCTCTGTATAGTATGCCATGCTGTGTACTGCACGTGTGTGTGCCTTGCCATGAGTCCGTCAAGGGGTACAAGAGTGATCCAGAAGTGGATCACTGGACGGCGGTCAATATTATCCTTAGCGACTAAAATACTAAGGAAATGTTTCTCGATTATGGAGGTGATAAAGGGTTCGTCGTAAAGAGTTACGTCGATGCAAGCTTTAACTCTAATCCAGATGACTCTTAGTAGCAATCCGGATACGTATAGTGGAGCAGCCATTTGGAATAGTACCAAGTGGAGTGTGGTAGCAGTGTTTACAATTTGACATAGAGATTTGCAAAGTACATACGGATCTTAGTGTCGCAGACCCGTTGACTATAAGACCTCTCTCACATGCAAAGCATGATCGAGCCCCAGAAATCAGTGGGTGTTAGATTCATAACAATGCGAATCACATGGTGATGTGAACTAGATTATTGACTCTAGTGCAAGTGGGAGACTATTGGAAATATGCCCTAGAGGCAATAATAAATTAGTTATTATCATATTTCCTTGTTCATGATAATCATTTATTATCCATGCTATAATTGTGTTGAACGGAAACTGAGATACATGTGTGGATACATAGACAACACCATGTCCCTCTAATGCCTCTAATAGACTACCTCGTTGATCAAAATGGCTATGGTTTCCTAGTCATGGACGTGAGATGTCATTTGGTAACGGGATCACATCATTAGGAGAATGATGTGATGGACAAGACCCAAACTACAAACGTAGCATATGATCGTGTCAGTTTATTGCTACTGTTTTCTGCATGTCAAGTATATGTTCCTATGACCATGAGATCATGCAACTCACTAACACCAGAGGAGTACCTTGTGTGTATCAAACGTCGCAACGTAACTGGGTGACAATAAAGGTGCTCTACAGGTATCTCCGAGGGTGTTTGTTGGGTTGGCATGGATCAAGACTGGGATTTGTTACTCCGTGTGACGGAGAGGTATCTCAGGGCCCACTTGGTAATACAACATCACAATAAGCCTTGCAAGCAATGTGACTTAGTGTTAGTCACGGGCTCTCATATTACGAAACGAGTAAAGAGACTTGCCAGTAACGAGGTTGAACTAGGTATGGAGATACCGACGATCGAATGTCGGGCAAGTAACATACTGAAGAACAAAGGGAACATCATACGGGATTAACTGAATCCTTGACATAGAGGTTCGACCGATAAAGATCTTCTTAGAATATGTAGGAACCAATATGGGCATCTAGGTCCCGCTATTGGTTTTTGACCATAGAGGTGCCTCGGTCATGTCTACATAGTTCTCGAACCCGCAGGGTCTGCACACTTAAGGTTTGGTGACGTTTCAGTAGTATAGAGTTATGTATGGTAGTGACCGAAGGTTGTTTGGAGTCCCAGATGAGATCCCGGACGTCACGAGGAGCTTTGGAATGGTTCAGAGGTAAATATTGATATATAGGAAGTCCTATTTTGGTCGCCGAAAAAGTTTTGGGCTCATAGGTAATGTACTGGGAGTGCCAGTAGTGTACCGGGAGACCATCGAGAGGGGTATTTCGACCCAAGAGGCTACATGGGCTGTGGGAGAGTAAATACCAGCCCTTAGTGTGCTGGTAGAAGTCCCACACAAGGCCCATGCGGCTGGGAAGAAAACCGCAAAGAGAAAAAGGTGGAAAAAGGCAAAAAGGAAAAAAAATAAGGAGGAGTCCTAGTCCTACTAGGATTGGAGGAGGAATCCTCCAATCCTCCTTGGTTCAGCCGAAGCCTCCTAGGGCTGGCCCTTTGGCCAAGCCTCCTCCTCTCTTCCTCCTATATATACTAGAGGTTTTAGGATTTTTTGCACTAGATTTTCAGCCACGTGCTACCTATTCCTCCAGTGCATAGTTTCTCCTCTAGATCGGATTTCTGCAGTGCTTAGGCGAAGCCCTGCCGGAATAGCTCCACCACCATCGCCGGAGCGCTGTCATGCTGCCGGAGAACTCTTCTACCTCTCAGCTCCCTCTTGCTGGATCAAGAAGGCGGAGATCGTCATCAAGCTGTACGTGTGTTGAACGCGGAGGTGCCGTCCGTTCGGCGCTAGATCGGAAGGACCGTGATCAAGATCACGAGACGGATCGTGATGAGATCGCGGGATGGATCATGATGAGTTCGCGGGACGGATCGTGATGAGATCGCGTGGCGGATCGTGATGAGTTTGCAAGACGGATTGTGATTGGATCGCGGGACGGATCGTGATGAGATCGCGGGATGCTCGGCGATTTGGATCGCGAAGACGTTCGACTACACCAACCGCGTTTCTTAACGCTTCCCTCTTAGCGATCTACAAGGGTATGTAGATCCACTCTCCCTCTCGTAGATGCTCATCACCATGGATAGATTTACCGTGTGCGTAGGAATTTTTTTGTTTCCCATGCAACATTCCCCTAGAATTGTCATATAATAATTTTTGTCATTTACTATTTTTTCAGAATTTTTAGAGTTACAGAAGTACACTAGTTTAATAGATTGCTACAGACTATTTCGTTTGGACAGATTGCTGTCATAGTGTTGCTATCTACTTATCCTATAGTTTCCATAGCCTATATTTGTAGATATAAATTGTGGAAAAGGTAGTAAACAGTAGATAATGTTTGGAAGGGATTATGCAACTTTTCTTGGAAGTACATAAATAGTTGATTTATTCTTATATGAATCAACCTTTCTCACGAATTCTTTTCAAGGTTTGTGTGGATGAATTTTCTGAGAATAGGTGAAACCATGATATGAGAGGATTGAACGAGACAAAAAATGTCAAGCTTGGGGATGCCTAAGTCACCCCAAGTAAATATTTGAAGAAGTATCAAGCATCTAAGCTTGGGAATGCTATGAATCTAACCTCTCTTCATCAAACAAGTATCGGTTAGCCTATGTTGAGCCTAAATTTTTATTTGTCCACATGATATGTGCTATTCTTGGAGTGCCATTTTATTTTGTTTTTTGTTTGAATAAAATATGAGGTACGAAAATCTTTATTGAGAGAGAGTCCTCACATAGCTATTTAATTGTTTAACTACTCATTGATCTTCACTTATCTATTTTGAGAGTAGTTTGATGTTTACTCTTGTGCTTCACTTATATCCTAAGAATAAATGAAATATAATAAATTTGAAATTATCAATGTGCTTTATGCTTAGTAGTAGTTTCACATCTGGTTTAGAAAGTAAAATCTATTGAAGTTTGACAATCATCAAATTGGTCATACAAGCAATTCGTGAATGATTATTATAAGAAAGAGATCTTTCACATACAAATATATTATCTTGGACATATTTTATGATTGTGAATACCCATTAATAATTTTCAAACTTGATCAAATAGTTGAAGTTGGACAAGGAATACAAAGTAATGGTTATGTTTGGGTATATTTGCATAGAAGTTATATTATTATGGATCCTCTAACATGTGATGCTTGTTTAGAACCTTTTGCTAGCCAAAACCTCGTACTAAGTAGAAATATTAGTTGTGCATCCAAACCCTTGAGCCAAGTTTCTTCCATGAGACTCCACCATACCTACCCATATATGGTATTTCACTGCCATTCCAAGTAAATTTGCATGTGGCACCTCTAAAACCTTCAAATAAAACATCTGTTTTGTGTGCTCGTACCGCTCATGGAGCGAAGTGGCGGTCATTATCTTCCATGCTAGGCGAGTTATTGTCAAGATGAGTGTTTATTGACTAATCATTGCACGAGAGAGGCTGGTAAAAAGGATGCCTTGTCCTACATAACACAAAAATAAATAAACAAAAACTTCCCCTAGAAAGTTGATTGTTTGGAGGGCAACCGTGCATTTGGCCAGCCATGGAATGTGTTTGAATGGTGGAGGGGGAGTAAAAATTTCTATTCCTCTTGGGAACCGCCAATAATTAGATTAGCATGGAAGATATTGAAAACTTTGTTGTGACGTTGACAGGAAAAGCACACCACTCAAAATTACATATTCATCTCTGTTTTAAACAATGAGCTTTGGCACCTCTGCAAATCCCTGCTTCCCTCTGTGAAGGGACAATCTATTTACTTTCATGATTACTTGCTTTCATGATTGAGTCAACTTCTTTTTCCAACCTACTTCTATTAGTTGTCGAGCATCATGTCATGGGGAAAGATCCAAACATATATATCCAGTCAAATATATTTGATCATGATTCATTATTGTTGACAATCATCTTCATGATAAGTATGTTGGGAGGCAAAACATTAAGCCCCTATCTTTGTTTCTAAGTCACAAAATGATTTGCTTGCTGAACTAAATGAGAATATGAATGATCATGCTGTTAGAGTAATGACTAGGGGAGGTAGAATGACTCAGGAACCTCTTTATCCTGAAGGTCATCCTAAAAGAATGGAACGGGATTCTCAGAGAACTAATGATGATGCACCTAGTCCATCCAAGTAGAATAAGAAAAATAAAAATGATAGGACTTTGCGTGCTTCTAGTGAACCTGTTATATAAAAACCTGCTGAAAAACTTAATGATGTTTCTATTTTTGATGCTGAGGCACAATCTGGTAGTGAGCATACACCTAGTAAGAATGAGAATGATAATAATTATGATGATGTTCACGTAGATGCTCAGCTGGATAATAATAAAGAACATGATAATGATGTGGAAATATAACCTGTTGACGATCTTGATAACCCACATCCCAAAAATAAACGTTATGAGAAGAAAGACTTTGTTTCTAGGAAACATGGTAGGGAAAGAGAGCCATTTGTTAAAAAACCCATGTCATTCCCTCGTAAGCCTTCCAAGAGTAAGATGAGGAGGATTTTGAACGATTTGCTGAAATGATTAGACCTGTCCTTTTGCGCACTCGCTTGATTGATATATTGAAAATGCCTCAGTATGCTAAGTATATGAAGGATATTATTATCAAGAAGAGAAAAATACCTGAAACTGAAATTGCTACTATGCTTGATAATTATTCGTTTGATGGTGGAGTGCCTAAGAAATTGGGAGATCCGGGTATATCCACAATACCTTGCTCCATTAAACGAAGTTATGTTAAAGCTGATTTATGTGATTTAGGAGCCAGTGTTAGCGTTATGCATTTCTATCTTTATAAAAGACTTGATTCGAATAATCTCATGCCTACTGAGATATCTTTGCAAATGGCTTATAAATCTACTGCTATACCTATTGGAGTTTGTGAGGATTCTCATGTTGTGGTTGCAAATGTTACTATCTTGATAGACTTTGTTATTCTTGAGATGCCCGAGGATGAAAAGATGTCGATTATCCTTGGTAGACCCTTTTTAAATACTATAGGGGCTGTTATTGGTTGCAACAAAATAAAGGTTACTTTTCACGTCAATGGCATACAACATACTGTGCATTTTCTAAAGAAGTAAACTGTGATAATAATATTAATGTCACTGAGCCAAGTGCCACAATCATCATTGGGGGTTTTAAATTTCTTCTTCCTACTACGAAGAAGAAATAAGATATTCTTATTGTTGGGGATATGGAAATCCCCATTGAGGTAACCCAGTGTTATTCAAACATTCTTTGGTTTCATGTCAATCGGAAACAATTATTAATAAGACTTGATCAACCTTATTAATTGTTGAAATTGTTTGGAGACCAAGAACATAGATTGTTAAGTTTCAAGTGAATGAATTGTTTGAACCATGACATGTGAATTGATTGCTACTCTATCATGATAATTTTTATAAGAAAAGTTTGCTGGTTATGATGCTAGAAAAGTGACTAGAATTATCAATGATCAAAACTACTCACTATGCTAGCATTCACACTTCATAATTTGTTCTTTCATCATTTACCAACTCGAGGACGAGTGAGAATCAAGCTTGGGGATGCTGATACATCTCCAATGTATCGATAATTTATGAAATATTCATGCCATATTCATCTATGTTTACAATAATTTTATATAGTTTTTATGTAATTTATATGCTTTATTTAAAACTAACCCGGACTAATGCTGTTTTCACCAGATTTATCATGTTGTTGCTTTTGGGTAGAAAATGAAAGTTCTCAGAATCGCCCGAAACTTTTTTGTGATTTTATAAGTAACATTGGAGCCAAGAACCACCAGAGGGGAGTCACCTGTGCGCCACAAGCCAACAGGGTGCCCCCTAGGGGTGCGCCCAGGGCCCACATGGCACCGTTGTGCGTGATTCTAATGTTGAAAAATCTTATAAATCCTAGAAACACCAGAAATAAAGAGAGACTACCCGTTCCACCACTACAACTCTCTGTATTGACAAAAACCAATCTGGAGGCATTCCAGTACCCTGTAGGAGAGGTAAATCATCATCTGGTGGCCATCTTCATCATCCCGATGAAGGCCATGACGAGGAGGGAGTAATTCACCCACGGGGCTAACGGTTTGTACCAGTAGCTATGTGTTCAATCTCTTTCTCTCTCTCTCATGTTCTCGAGATGGTACGATGTTGATATATCACGGGCTTTGCTAATATAGTTGGATCATATGGTGTTCTTCCCTTGTCATCTTGTTGTGATGAATTGAATCTTTTCCCTTTGAGATCTCGTTATGTCGGATTGAATATTTTGGTTTGAGAACACTTGATGTACATCTTGCATAGGATACCCGTAGTGACATTGGGGTATTCTATTGATTAAACCGATATATGTTAAGGCATCAACTTGCGTATTCTGGTGACCTTGGGGTTCTGTACATAGGGGTTGATTGCACGTTTTGATGCCACATTCTCCAACAGAAATTGTGGCATGCTCCTTGAAGTTCTTTGTGTTGGATTGAATATGATAAATCTGAGAATTTTTGATGCATGTCACATAATTTACCCACAGAAACTTCAGGTCGCATTGGAGTATCTAGGAGACATTAGGGTGGATTGATATGTACCATTGGTGTTATTTTACTACGAATTCTAGGTCTATTTATGACACTTATATGAATAGCTCAAAAGATTGATCGGAAATAATAACTTTAAGGTGGTTCTACTACCTACACCAATTTCATCTATTTGGTCTCCACTAGATAGGAACTTTCGAGTGATTCTTTGTTGCACATTGAGGTATGATCATATGAGTCAACTATGTTAGTTGAGTTGGGACATTGCACTAGTGAAAGTATGAACCCTGGGCCTTGTTTCCAAGCATTAATATACAATTTTGCTTGTTGTTTACTATTTGTTACCATGCTGTTTTTATATTTTAAGATTACAAAAACCTATATCTACCATCCATATTGCACTTGTATCACCATTTCTTTGCCGAACTATTGCACCTATACAATTTGCCATTGTATTGGGTGTGTTAGTGTAGGATCGAAAGTAGTGCTAGAGGGGTGGGGGCTGATTAGACTACTTGACCAAATAAACATCTACTTTTCCCAATTTTTATTCTTGGCGGATTTTAGCATTCATAGTATGTCAAGTACACCCTACACATGCATGTCTACGAGTATAGCAACGGAAAGTAAAGACAAGCATGTAAGTAAAGGAAGGGTAGGAAGATCAAACGCAATTGGTGACACGATGATTTTTCCCGTGGTTCCGATAGGTGGTGCTATCTTACGTCCACGTTCATGGAGTCTTCAACCCACAGAGGGTAATGGTCGCAAGAGTCCACGGAGGGCTGTACTCACGGAGGGTTCCACAAAGAAGCATCCTTGATAAAACCATGACGGCCTTCGTCCATAGAGGACTAGCCTAACTCGGGGTAGATCTTCATGAAGTAGGCGATCTCCTTGGCCTTACAAACTTCTTGGTTCACTCCACAACATGAAGTAGGAGGTTCCCAAGCGACACCTAACCAATCTAAGAGGCACCACCCTTCAAAAGGTAAAAGGCTAGATTCTGTCGATGAACTCCTTGCTCTTGTGCTTCAAGATGATAGACTCCTCAACACACAATCACTCTCTCATAGATTTGTCCTGGTAGAAGATATTGATTGGGTGGAAATAAAATTGGGGAGGCTAGAGATCAAGATTCATATGGTAGGAATGGAATGGCATGATCTCAACACATGAGTAGGTGGCTCTCTCTCAGAAAATCAGTAGGTACGAGTGGGGAACTGTTCTGAGTGCTTCTCTTGCGAGTGAGTGGTGGTGGAGGGTATATATAGGCATATCCAAAAATCCAACCGTTACACACAAAATTACCAACTCGGTGACATTGATGTGTTAATCTCGGTGGTACCGAAGTGACCAAAAGGTGGCAACTTTTGGATCTCGGTGAGACCAACAGAGGAATCTTGGTTGCACCGATAAGGTTACCAATGGTCAGATTGTGCAATCTCGGTGATGCCAATTCACAAAACTTGGAGGGCCAATTTTGTAAACTTGCGTAATAGAAAGTTGGAAGCCTAACTCGTTGGCACCGAATGCAGAATCGGTTGCACCGAAGAGCTAGGGTTTGGCTGGGTCTGTCTAGGGTTTGGAATCGGTGGCACCGAGTGTAAAGTGTTGGTTGCACCAATTTTTAGTATTTTGCTTTGGACATATTTTTGTGGAAGAGCTTTTGGGTGTATGTGGTGACTATCACTTGTGCACGTATGAGCATTTTGTTCACCAACAAAACCATACCCCTTTTAATAGTATTGGCTTTCCTATGGACTCAAAGTGATTTCTCACAAATGTAAAATTTAGAGTCCTTTGCTGGAAGCTTGGCCAATGATATTCCTTGCATCTTGGGGTATTCCACAATCCTTATGCCAACCCATCATTGAACTTTTAATCAAACATACTTAGTGGAAACATTAGTTCAATGACATATATGTTGTTATTAAATACCAAAACCACCAAGGGAGCAAATGTGCTTTCAATCTCCCCCCCTTTTCGTAATTGATGATAACATATAGATCAAAGCTTCGACATATGATATAATCAATGAATATAATCGTCGCTTTGAGAAGTATGTGATAAGCAAGACCTCCCCCTAAATTTGTGCATTGTTATTAAATTTGCGTTTGAATGCAAATGCACAATCGATTAGGTACATGGGGCACTTCTTCCATGTCACATACATCTTGGTGGTGTGCGAGAGTAATAAGAGTTAACAACATAGCACAACACATCAGGCAAAGTGAGTGATCATTAGATAATCATCAAAATATAGGAAATAGTAGCAGCACACATTAAAGCGTACGATCACACACTCAAACAAAAAGTATCTCACATCAAACCAAAAGATCAAATGTTTTGTGAAACCAGCAATAAAAAGCAAAACGCTCTCTCACTCGAAGCCTAAGATCTATATACAACTTCTCCCCCTTTGGCAACAAGTTACCAAAAAGTTCGAAGATATGTAGCTAATCGTTCTGCGGCTGATCTCCTACGGTAGTCGATGGCAGAGTTGAGAGAACTGCGTCGGCAAAGACTTCCGCTGAAGTCATGGATGGAGCTGGAGTAGATATTGCAGGCACCGGAGCTGATGGATCTGATTTCACTTTGGCTGGAGCAGAAGATGAAGGCCTCGTCTCTGGAGTTGGTACTATAGGAGTCCTGGCCTTAGTCATGAACTAGGCAGTCGTCTTGACAAGTGCACTATCTTCCTCCTCATCATCAGACTTTGAGGAGTGGCGACAGATTGGGGCTTCATTAACCTACTTCTTGATCTCATTGACTGTCTTAGTCAGCCCATCAACCTTGTCATTCAGAGTTTTCACTCTATCATCAATGATGTTCACAAGGCTCTCCTGAGTGTCCATGATGGTCTTGTTGTCCTTCTTCATGTCCATGACAGTGGTGATCAAGAGATCCATCTGCTTGTTCCTGGAGCTAGGGACCTGAGCACTAGTGGCTCGAGCTACCTCTGCCTGAGCCTCTGCCTGTGCCTGAGCTGCGGCTGATGTGGGATGGTTTGGGTCCATCACCACAATGTTGTCCTCTAGATCTGGTTGAAGTGGCAAGTGGGGTCTATCTAGAGCAAATATGTGCTTCTCAAGCTTAGAATTGATAATCATCTAAATATAGGGTGGGTAGCAGCATGAACGCTTCTGATTAGCAACAACCCTCTTCACTATCTCCACAATCAAATCCATCACACGGAATCTCTAGTTCCGGTCAATATGAATAAGCAAGTTGATGGAATAGCCTCGGATCATCTTCTTGTCACCTAACTTGGGCATCAAGGTATACCTCAGTATTGTGTTGATGGTGCGTAGACCTTCCTGGAGGTGATAGATGGATCCTAGCTTGTGGGACTGAAGCTATGCAACAGGAATGGGATTATACATGTCTTTCATGGCATTGTGGCTTGCCTTGGACTCTGAGTATACTCAAATGTCTCCATCCCGTGCCTCTAGCACTCCTAAGATGGTAGCCCACTAATCAACAGTAGATTCATATCTTGCTCCTTCAATCATCCAAACAATCCTACCATCTCCATAAAAATGAGAAGTGGAATAGAATTGCATGATCATCTCGTCGGTCCAAGAAGTGAACTCCTTTCCAACAAATTTATCAATACCAATGAAGTGGAAGTTGTCTTGTACACATGGAAAGTAATCCTCATTATCTTTTATGTACTTCCAATCTACATATCTCACGTCACTAACTGTAGGACACTTGTCAAGCAAAACTATCTCATAGAAGTCTTGTTGCTCCTTGGTATAAAACCTATTATCAACAGTCCTCCTCCTTTGGGAATATGGATCAATGGCTCTCCATGCCCTCAAGCCTGAATCTTTCTTCTTCTTCATGTCCTTAGCAATAGGATGGCTGGCATTATGAACTGGAAGGTGAGGTCTGAGCTTCATCAGAACAAACATAGCATCTTCATCATCATCTGCTTCTCTGGAAGTGGACTGCTTGTTCTTCTCAGAAGCAGGTATATCTCTGGTAGTCCTCTTGGACTTCTGTGCAGCAGCTTTCTTGGATGCAGCCTTGGTGCTCTTGGAGGGGCCTAGCTTGCGCATAGCATCAGCCAAAAGTTTCTTGGCCTTCTTCTTAGGAGGGGCCTGAGCAGCAGGTTCCTCCTCTTCCTCCTCAGCAGCAACATCACCAGTGACAACAGCCTCCTCTGGATCCTCATACATAGAGGTAGGCCTGCCCATCACACGGATGATCCTCTTCTTGGATGTCTTCTTAGGCAAAGCTTTCTTTGGAATGTCAACGGACAAACTTGCCCTAGCACTCTCATGTGCTTTGATGGTTTCTGCAGGTGCATACATCTTAGTGACCACCTTTCTAGATGAGGTGGCCTCATTGGCAGACTTCCTTGCAGCCTTCTCTTCTTTGTTAGCAAGAACCTCATCTCGGACAAAATCAGAATCTTCCTATTCTGAGTTGAATCTCTTCCTTGTCCTAGTGACAGCCTTAGGCAACCCATGAGAGCTGGGAGTGCCTGGATCTATGGAAGAACTAGACTCAGGGCTAGTGCTTGAACTCATCTCTATGTTCTGCTCTGGCAAATTCTGACTATCTGAGCCTGACATGCTGTCCCTGTGAATAGAGTATAGAAGAGTGGAATATGATAAGTCATCACAAAATGCAGAGATTTTTGAAAGTTGGAACAAAAGATTTTCCAAGTTTTGCATTTTGTCAAGTGTATTTCGGTATAGCCGAGGCAAAAAATTTGGTCACACCGAGACAAACACCTTACTTTCTAGGAAGTTGGCACCATTTTCGGTTGCACAGAAAATGAGAACTCGGTTCCACCAAGGTGTTATCAGTGTGGCAGAAAGGAAAATCGATGACACCGATTTCTTCGCATCGGTTCTACTGAGATACAAGTGGCGGACGGAAAAACCCTAAAAATCAATCGTCCTCTACTCTATGAGATTTTCTTTTGGATGGAAGGCTCTCAAACTGTGGATAGACTGGGAATAAACCCTAATGCGAAATAATTGAATAGAGGAGCGCGAGAGGGGGCCGAATCCATACCCTAATGCGGCGATAGATCCACTACGGCGGCGACGTTGGGGAAGAAAACATCAACGTCGACGGTTCCTAGCGGCGGAGGCGCTCGAGGAAGCAAGGAGATGACCAGGGGACTTCGGGCGGCATCTAGGGTTGTGGAGGCGCGAGTTTGACAAATGAAATTCGAAGCGTCGGGGTCCACCGAATATATACCCATCGCTGTGGGTGACACCGATTTAATATTTCTAGTGTCACCGAGTTTCATAACTGTCAGCTGACAGGGAAACTCGGTGTAACCGAGAATATGAAATCTGTAGTACCAAGATACAAAAACCAGATCAACCCTAGGCATTCGGTGAGACCGAGAATTTGCATTTGGTTCCACTGAGATGCACTTGGGAGGTTTTAATGGTCAGTCTTCGATGATACAGATGTCTGAGTTCTCCTCACACAGAGAGTTCGAAAAGTGCTTGTTCAAATTTTGTGATGCAGCATGAAAGGAATATGAGGTGAGAAGGCATAGATAGCTAAAGGAGTGGTCCTAGGAATTATTGTATATCCAATTGGCAAATTAAAATGAAAAGCCAAATAGAAACAATTGGATATCCTCGAATGAGAAAATAAATGCAGACCAACATGCTCACACAATAAGATGTCAAATGAAATCATGGCAAACATGCACAAACACAATAGCATCTAACAAGCACTTTGGCGATGACGGAGTCATCTATATATGATTATATTGACTTAGAAGCCAAGTAAGAATACTTGATCATAGGTCATATTCATTGTTTAAGCACAAGTTGGGTTACCACTTTTACATAAAGCATTTAATGTTGTCACATTTGATGAGATGCTTTGACTCAAGATTTAGAGTAAAGCTCCCCCTTGATGTGACATCCCCCCATAGGAGGGATAAACTAACCTTGGGTTTTGCTGATGAAGACTTCATGTAGGTGAAGTAGTGGTGGATGCTCAAAGTTGATGAAGATCACCAAGAGTTGGGAGCATCCTTGTTGTTTCATTACTCTTCTCACCTACATGGGTTAGTCCCAACACACAAGAGAAAAATACAAAGATGTCTATGGACATGGAGTGCAAAGCATATGTGATAATGTCCATTGTTTGTTGATTACCTTGTCCCTTGCTTACCTTTGAGGGAATGTGTGACTCCTAGAACTATTGCATGATGTTGATGTTGATTGCAACTAGTTCTTGCCAATAATGAATATGAGTGAATTTCATTGGCGGAGTCACCCCTCAAGAACTTCTCTAGTTCTTCTTCTTGGGGACCCACATCAAGTTGATGGGGATCCTCGATGTTGAAGTAGCACTTGTAGAACTTGAGCTTGTAGTAGCCTTGGGAGACCACTTCACCAAAGCTTGGGATTCATCTTCATATTAGTCAATGTCCTCTTGAAGCTTGTTCTTGTCCTTGAGCTTGGGGTCTTTTGGTGGAAGGTCATCTTGAGCTTTGGTTCCTTTGGGGAGAGTATTTTCATACTTCTCCTTTTGAGGAACAAACTTGGGATTGGGGTATTTACCTTCTTCCTATTCAACTCCATTAGCGTTGAAGTAGCCAACACTACGATTGTTCTAGTATCCTCCGTGCTTGCATACAATCTCCTCAAATTGTTTGCACCCTTAAAGACTCTTGTAGATACCTTTCTCTATTATCCCTTTCAAGAGATCATTTTCTTTCTCAAGTGTTACTTGGCTAAGATAAGAGTTAGTGGGATCAAGAGAACTACTAGAAGCAATATCATTGGATTTATCATTTTTATTGCTACTAGTTGAAGAACCTTTCTTTCCTTTGTTACTATCTTGCTTACACTTATTATGTGGCATGAATGTAGATAAGAGAAGTTGCTTGTCTAGATAAGAGGAAGTCTTCTTTTGAAGATCATCATTGATATCTTTAACAAACTCATGCTCGTTCTCTAAATTGAGCTTCTCATGTGTCCTTACAAGCTCTCTATGATCTTCTAGAGTTGACTCGTGAGCTAACATAAGAGTTTTTAGTTCTTGAGTTAGTCGTTCTATTTCCAACTGATCATCATCGCATGACTTATCTACACTAGAGTGAGTACTAGTAAATTCATTTTGACTATCATTACTAGAGTTGTCAAATAGCTAGTCATGTTCAATTAACAAGTCATCTTCATCACTATTGAAATCAAGATACTCGGGATGTGATACCTTGGGGCCTTTAGCCATGAAGCAACGTACACTCCCTTCATTTGGTGAATCGAATATGTCGTAGGAGTCGGTCGTCACTAGTGCAAGTCCGGCAACACCTTCATCTTGACTATAGTCGGAGTTGGAGTGATAGCTTCTCTCGGAGTGGTTGTCGGATTCGAAGCCGGAAACCCATTCACCAACTTGAGATTTATGTTTCCTTGTTGAGTAGCTCTTTGTGTACTTGTCCTTCTTCTCTGAGTCCCTACTTCTCCTTGAGGGTCTTCATTCGTAACGATCATCTCCACTCCTTCTCTCTCTTCGAGGTGACTCGTCTCTTGAGCTTCGTCTTCTTGGTGACTCTTCTTTCCTTTTGTTAGGAGCCGTGCACTCATTGGAGTAGTGTGAGGGATTCCCACAAATCTAGTAGTTTTGGCCACGACTTGACGAATGCTTCTCTTCATATCTTGAGTTGGAGCTTCGATGTTTGCTTCTATTCTTGTGGAACTTGTTGAATTTCTTGACCATGAGGCTTATCTTTTCATTTGTGACAAGGTTGTCACTTGAGGTTGCGGGAACATCACTTCTAGCTTTGTAAGCACCTCTAGACTTGTGGTGAAGCTCTTCCTTGTCTTTGAGTGTCATCTCATGAGCAACAATTCCACCAATCACTTCTTTTGGCTTGACATCCTTGTAGTTTGGCATAATTTGGATCAATGTGCATACAGTATCATATCGATCATCCAAAGCTCGAAGTATCTTCTTGGTGATGAATTTGTCAGTCATTTCTTCGCTTGCTAAGCCGGCAATCTCATTGGTGATGAGAGCTAGCCTAGAGTACATCTCAGTGACTCCTTCACCATCCTTCATCATGAACTTGTCAAGTTGACTTTGAAGAACATCCAACTTGGATTCTCTTACAGATTTTGTACCTTTATGCATATCAATCAAAGTATCCCAAATCTCATTTGCATTCTCAAGATGACTGATTTTGTTGAATTCTACAGGGCATAGGCAGTTGAAGAGAATGTCACATGCTTGAGCATTGAGTTGCAACATCTTCAGTTCTTCCGCTGTCGCTTCGCGATTGGGTTCCCTTCCTTCCGCAAAGAATTTACCTTGCATACCAACATGAACAATAGCCCAAACGGCGAGGTTATGACCAAGCAAATGCATTTTCATTTGGTGCCTCCAACTAGCAAAATTTGTACCATCAAAGTATGGACCTCTACGGTGATAATTTCCCTCACTAGACGCCATACTCTCCTAGGTTGTGAGACCAATGCAATGGAAACCAATGCTCTAATACCACTTAAAGGATCGAAAGTAGTTCTAGAGGGGGGTGATTAGACTACTTGACCAAATAAAAATCTACTTTTTCCCAATTTTAATTCTCGGCAGATTTAGCATTCATAGTTTGTCAAGTACACCCTACACATGCATGTCTACGAGTATAGCAGCGGAAAGTAAAGACAAGCATGTAAGTAAAGGAAGGGTAGGAAGATCAAACGCAATTTGTGACATGATGATTTTCCCATAGTTTCGATAGGTGGTTCGATTGTACGTCCATGTTCATGGATTCTTCAACCCACAGAGGGTAATGGTCGCGAGAGTCCATGGAGGGCTCTACCCACGGAGGGTTCCACGAAAAAGCAACCTTGACTATACCATGAAGGACACGAAGGACTAGCCTAACTCGGGGTAGATCTTCACGAAGTAGGCGATCTCCACCCTTACAAACTTCTACACTCCACAACATGAAGTAGGAGGCTCCCAAGCGACACCTAATCAATCTCGAAGGCACCACCCTCCAAAAGGTAAAAGGCTCAATTTGTGTCGATGAACTCCTTTCTCTTGTGCTTCAAGATGATAGACTCCTCAACGCACAATCACGCTCTCACATATTTGGCTTGGTAGAAGAGATTGATTGGGTGGAAAGAAAATTGGAGAGGCTAGAGATCAAGATTCATATGGTAGGAATAGAATGGCATGATCTTAACACATGAGTAGGTGGCTCTCTCTCTCAGAAAATCAGTAGGTGCGAGTGGGGAACTATTCTGAGTGCTTCTCTTGCGAGTGAGTGGTGGTGGAGGGGTATATATAGGCATCTCCAAAACTCCAACCGTTACACACAAAATGACCAACTCGGTGACACTGTTGAGTTAATCTCGGTGGTACCGAAGTGACCAAAAGGTGGTAACTTTTGAATCTCGGCGAGACCGATATAGGAATCTCGGTTGCACCGATAAGGTGACCAACGGTCAGATTGCCCAATCTCGGTGACGCCGATTCAGAAAACTCGGAGGGACCGATTTTGTAAACTTGCATAACAGAAAGTTGGCAGCCTAATTCGATGTCACCGAATGCAGAATCGGTTGCATCGAAGGGCTAGGGTTTGGTTGGATCGGTCTAGGGTTTGGAATCGGTGGCACCGAGTGTAGAGTGTTGGTTACACTGATTTTGAGTATTTTGCTTTGGATAGACTTTTGTGGAAGAGCTTGTTGGTGTATGTGGTGACTATCACTTGTGCACGTATGAGCATTTTGTTCACCAACAAAACCTTACCCCCTTTTAATAGTATTGGCTTTCCTATAGACTCAAAGTGATTTGTCACAAATGTAAAATGTAGAGTCCTTTGCTTGAAGCTTGGCCAATGCTATTCCTTGCATCTTGGGGTATTCCACAATCCTTATGCCAACCCATCATTGAAATTTTCCTGAAACATACTTAGTGGAAACATTAGTTCAATTACATATATGTTGTTATTAATTACCAAAACCACCAAGGGAGCAAATGTGCTTTCAGTTGGGGACACAAGAGTTTCTTGTATTTGATTGCAGGATTGTTTGGGAGACACCATCTTCATCCTACACCTCCCATGGACTGATAAACCTTAGGTCATCCACTTGTTGGAAAATTGCTACTGTCCTACAAAACTCTGCGCTGGGAGGGCCAACATAGTCTACAAGAGTAAAGTTCTGTAGTAGACATGAAGGACGAGGTGCAAGAGTACAATGATGTGGTAGAAGCCGCTCGCTTGGCGGAGGAGGTGGCAAGGAATGCCTCCATGAGCTACCACGTCAACTATTATCCAGACCAGCAGTGGTGATCACCAAGCTAGGAAAATGCCTAATCTTGGAGGAGTACATATTTCTCACTGACATTAGATTCATGTTCACACACTTCATATAAATTGTCGGTGTTTCCTGTTTCATTTTATATCCAGGTTAGCTTTATTTTCCGCTTTCTTCTTGTATGTTTGAAAAACTTTGAAAATCCAAAAATATTTCTCGTTTCTTTTCTATTTTTCATTCGCATTCAGTTAGTTGTAGTATTAAAAGAAAATCAAAAAATATTTCATTTGCATGTTGTGAGCTTTCTCATGTGAATAATTTCCCTCGTTCTTGTTTCCCTTTTTGTTTATCTTCTTACTTGAGAAAAAACTCCAAAAATATTTTGTTGTATTTCTCTGAATTTCTTTTCTTCTTATTGACTCAGTGAAAGGAAAACACCATGATAAAAATGCTGAGTGGCTCCCATATGAATTATTGTTGACCTAACAGAGAGCCAATATTAAGTCTTCTCCTTTGCATAAAACAACCTTGCATATTCCACCTTAGTCCACAACACTCTTACACTATTATTATTATCACATAATTCAATCATGCAAGTGAAACACAATAATGACGATGTTTGATGAAGTGATCCTGGTAAAGGAAGATGGTATGAATTCCTCTTGTTTTTTGTTTTTGTAAATATGTTTTTCGTCCGATGTCGATTCAGTATATCATGAGTGAACATGTTTATGATGACAATTAGAGATTATAGTTGCTCATTCCGTGCTTAATTAGATAGGAGTGGATATTGATTTATCATATGTGTCAACATGCATTAAATTTTTTATGATGGGGTACGGCAGTTTCACTTGTACAACGACGTGCTATACAAATGGTTTTTAACCCCTTTCCACGAGGTACTTTGAAACCTTTGCCTTGCATGTGTGGGTAATAGGTGGGTCCATGCAACACGACACGGAAAACCCATCGGCGATGGTGACCAACGAGCACAAACGATCTACCAAACGTAATAATGTGCGGTGTAGGAATATACGCACACGCTATATTTTGGGCGTACGTGTGGGATTTGGGATCAATCACACACGTCTATCACGAGTTAAACGCCTCCAGTTTCTCGTGGAAAAAATGATTGAGAAGCTCTTATGCACACATACAAGTGGTGCAAATCATTTGCGATTTCTTATGTATCACCAGCGTTTCAGTTTATATCTCGTGTGCTTTTCCTGTAGATCACAAGCGGTTGCGCTATGAGTTGTGTGTGCTTTTACTGTTGATCACAAGCGGTTCCACTATGAGTTATGTGTTTTTTCCGTTTTGTATCAAAGATGCTTAGTTGCTTAAACCATGTGCGTTGAAAAACCCAACTTATTGGAAAATATCGCATTTGAATCACCCTGCAAGTAGCAAATTCGTCACAATATGCAATCGACAAATATTGTCCACATGAAGAACATTCATCATAATTCTGCACAATATGCAATTGAAGTAATAGTGTCCACGGGAAGAACATTCATCATCATTCGTGACAATATTCAATTGAGCAAATGATAGCTGGATTCCACATATGTAAGGCAGACCTATGCATTAAATAATCATAATGAACGAAATACGAAGACATGATCACATGGAGAACAATGCAACCATGTGTACACTATATGAATGCGTACTTATTTTTGGGGGATACGAATCCTAAAATCTTCAATGTCTTTAGAGGGCTTGATATAGTGTTTCACAAAGAAGGTGCTGATAAATTTCCTAACACACATCAGTTCATCCGCAGTGAGCGGTTCAGAGGTCATCGGTCCAAAGATCAACTACCGGACTTTTAGATTAGAATGCGATATCTTTGTGGAGTAGAAGATAGTAATTAACAAACAGACTCACTAGTTATATTTCGTTAGCATGGGCCCACATTCAAGATGTATGCATAGGTTCATCATGTGTGTGCAAACGTAGTATCCACATAGTTTGGTCCCTTGTTGTTGTTGAGGACATTGAAATCTTTTGTACAACATTAGTCATGTATTTGACCCGTTAGGAACAACATAACTGTTGTAAGTTGTTTCTTTTTTCTCTGGAGAGAAATAGAAAGAGGTTTATTGACAAACTTGAACGTGTGGCTATCATTTTCTAAAAATAGCAGATTTCTTTGTTTCACCAAAGAAACGATCACATGCTTCAAATGTAGTTGGGGGGTCAAACCATCTCCCTCCTGAAGTTATATACCTTGACAATACACTTGAAATGAAGATGAATTTTCACATACTCAATTCTTGAACCAGATATAAAGAAAACATATTAACATCAAAGAATTCAATACCTACCCATGAAATCCTAAAGATGACTCAGATCCTAAGGTGTATTTGACTCTCTGAGAGAATCCAGGTAGTAAAATGTGTTGCGTTTTGGAACAATGACCACCAAGATCCAGTGATCTCTACAGTTAAACAAAACCTTGAACTTACGACCTATGTCTAAAACTGAAAGACGATCAATGTACGAGTGGTTGTATATTTAATTTACGCTTCATGATACGGCCACATGAAGAATTCTCCTATCTATAACTCCCACAAGATCATGGCGACATGCGAGATGGAAGCCTTGCGTGTGTCATTCATACTTAAAAAATTGATGTTTGCTAAATCAGGATCTATTAAATGCCATGTCACACCCTGTGTTTTGCCTCTCATGACTAAGTTAACATGACTAAAAAATTAGGGCCAATTAAAACTTTTGTGTGCTTGTTATGCTTGACTTGATTGTTGATTATCTGATTGCTTGCTAGTGCTCTATATTCATAAAATCCCTCCTACTCTCAAAACTCTTTTCCTTGATCCCCACTCTTGACCAATGATCATGCCATGTGAATCAGAATTAATTATATTTTTACAAAATATTATTTTGGCCAAAAAAGTTTTACTCAAATTTGGTTTTTCAAAACCCCTTGATTTGAGATTTGCACTGAAAGTCCCAAAAATGATTGGATCCTTTTTCCCCAAATGCTTTATTTGGAACCTACTATATATAGAATTTCCCCAAACCACAACATATTATTTTAAAAGATAATTTTCATATTTTATTTAAAGGCTTTTTCTTAAGGCCAGAAATGGTCTTTTATAGGGAAAAATTATTTAAATACTTCAAAAATATTTGGGAAAATTTCGGAAAACTCAGTGCACATATATATTGTCCATATATAAGAGTTTCAACACATGGTCATGTTCAAGAAATTCGAAAAAACCCTTCGAAACCATTTCTGTCTGTTTCAAGGTTTTGAAATATTTCTATAAGAAATATTATCAAGTAAATCCTAGAAAATTATAACATGTCACATATGATATATGTTGTCATATTGCCAAGTTTCATATCTATCCCAATTGTTTTGGTTCACCAAAATATCCCAAAACTCTCTTTGTCCAGATCCAAATTTGAGCAACTCTACACTACCAACTGTCTCCCCTTAAGCTCAAACTTTGTGGACATGTTATAATCCTCCAATAATACATCCACACCAAGTGGTGCATCAAGGAGAACAAATTAACTTGTCCAAATCCCCTCAAAACCATTTCTTCTAATTTCAATAATTTGGTAATATTACATTGCCAAGTTTCCCCATTGGGCCCCAAACTTTTTGTGCATGTTATAGTCCCTAAAATGTGTCACAACATCAAGTGATGCATCAAGGGGAATAGAATTGCATGATCAGATCTATAGAAATCCATTTTTGTCCATTTCTAGGGTTTACCAAGTTTACATTGGCAAATTTCTTCATATAATCTCAAACTTGGTAATCAGCCCTACTTTTGATCACCATTTGATCCTGTTAAATCTCTAGGCAAGTAGAATTCATTTGCCTGGCCAAATCACCATCAAACACCTTCTGCAACAATTTTGTGATCAATGATTGGAGCACCATATGAGTTCTCCTTGACCCCCAAATTTTACCACAGCCCCTTGTAGGTACTCAAAGTACATGAAATATGCATGATTTCCCGACATGGGGACAAGATGTCGTGATCAAAGTAACGACCTGTTCGAGATAAGCTTTGACACATGTCAAGCTATCAATGCATGGTGAACTATTACCCATGTCCCCATGGATAATTACTCTATTAGGGCACGGGTGCTAGCTTGAATGCCCATTGCGAAGTTGGTGGGTCAAATACCTTACCGACCATGTAGGATCGGGATGAGGATGGGGTAGCATTACCCGCCTTACCCAAGAATTGAAGTACTTACATGTGGGCTCTAAAATTAGTAGACCCCACATAATTTGTGGCGCCGGTCACCCAAATTTACACACATCCAACCCCTTTGGCCCAAAATTCCCTAAGAAATCCCAAACCTAGCCATAACATATTGTTTATTGCGTTGAAATACTATTTTTTCTACTGAAATACACGAAGGTTGTTCTTAAATGCATGTGTGGGTTTCCCCATGGTGATAAAGAACCCGGTGGGGACATGGATGGGAACTTTTAATCCCCGTGCACGGGTACGTAGACGGGACGGGGGTGGACAAAGATGGGATTCCAATACACACCTAAGAAATCCCCAGCTTTAGAAGCAAGCCTCTCACAAACCTGAGCATCACACGAAGGCACATGGTTTAGAGAGGGAATGTGAGGCCATGTGTGATAACAAACTGCAAATCGTTGTCTCATTCGACCTAGTTTTTTATCGATACAATGCACGAATAAGACTAGCATCCTCAAAAATTTTAAAAATTGGCGTTCTATTGAAATTTTTATACATTAAGTTAGTTTCTTGAAATTTGATGGCCATGGTTCAAAACCAAAACACATGAACAAGCTAGATGAAGCAAAAAAACGATGGAAAATCATAATTATGTACTACTTGCTTATGTATAGATGCCACGTGTAGTAAATTTGAAGGAGTTCCAAACATCCTGAGTGACGGTTTGGACACAAAGGCATTAAGAATCTAGGTTCTGAATTAAAAAATGAAAAACAATTTTGAATTCCAAAGAACATGAAAATGTACATGATTTCTCGCCATGGGGCCAAGATGTCATGGTTACTGCTCTCAGACTTAATTTTGTAACACAAATGGCGCACATGCATTACATTTGGATAGAAAATGTAAATATTTGGAAAAACAAATGGGTCCCACATGATTGGAACTCTGTTTCGCGTTTCAAGTTTTGGAAGCCATTTTTCGCGGGATATTAATCACATGCGGTCATGCATTGGGAACCGTCGGTGATGTTTAGTCACACACGACAGTTGACTAGGAAATCGCGTGCAATCACTGCTGGCGTCAATCAAGATTCCATCCGCTATAAATTTTTCCTGTCAAGACATCATCCTGCCTGCATTCTCTCCTCTCTATCCCACCCCTCGCACAAAACTTTGCCATGGAGTGGCCGGTCTGTGCACAAGCAGAGGAGGAGGTGCCACTCCGCGAGGACATGGCGAAATACAGTGACGAGGAGGACCCCTTCGTGCTCCCAGACTAGGTCACGCCAGACCCCCCAACTGAAGATTGGTTTTGGGGCCCAGTACAATCTGGCTTTGTGGAAGGCGCTGCCGCTAGTTGGGAGAGCTAGGCAGGTGGCTTTCAAGAAGGAGTAGGCTGAGGAGTGCGCGAGGAACCTTGCGGCCTGGAATGCCCTTAGCGTCGCAAGGGAAAAGAATGAGCCGGAACTTTGGCGGAGTGTGAGTCGACGAGCGGTGGAGGTGTATGAAGACGTCTGGTACCACACAATGAAAGCTAGTGGCGCTAGGTGCCTCACTGCTGCGTGTGCGTGGGCCGATAAGCTCGAGCATGCCACCACAAAAGAGCGCCGGTGGGCGCTCAGTGAACTGTCATGCATGTCTATCGCGCCTCCACCAGCAAGAGGACGATCGGCACGTCGAGCGCTGTGAGGCAGAGAATGCGACGAACTCCCTCCGCATTGGGAAGCCACCGCGCACGAGGCTACCGGTTTACTGCTCCCCGCTTAAGGAGGGGTTATTATTAGTTTAGTTTTTATTCGTTGTACGTATTAGTTAAGTACTATCATCATGTATATGTGATGATATATACCATATATGTATAATGTCTTCAATGAGCTATTCAACAATTAATTATATTATTAGTTTCTAATTTCTATCTGTTTTCATACTAATTTTCTGGCTCTAACTGTTACCCTTTTACACATATTGAAACATAACAATACAACGTAACTCATTCACACACTGAAACATATCAATATTGTGATTGTTGTCCGGACATTGGGATCAACATCTAAATGATTCAAAATATAAAATGCATCCATAACTAAACCCTAACCTAAGAAAGCTGTTGGTTGTGCCTAAACTCAGTCACGTGTTCGTCCATGCAGTTTACATGCTCGCGGTACAGCTGGAGCGCGATCTCGAGCTCCAAGCTGTCTATTTCATTGGACATTACCATCTTGAGGATGTGACGACCATTTTCTTCTAGTGCTCCCCACTGGACACCTAGGCCAAGGAGGCACTCGAGCCTACCGAAGAGGTCATTGGCATCGAGGGGGCCGCAGATAAGGCGAACGACACGATACATGCGAATGGCGCGGCCGGCATCCAATGCAAGTATGATGCGACTAGGCTCTGGTGTAAGTATGATGCAGACGGCCGCTCCCCATTCCTGGCGAGAACTAGGGCCACTCACGTGCCTTGGACATAGCTGCAATGTCCCGTCGGGTGGGATAGCAGGCAAGCGGGGATGGAACCACTCTTGCTCTACCGCGCGCCGCGCCTCTCGCTCTGTGGCCCTCCATCGTTCTTGCTGTGTGGTGCGCCTTGCCCTCTTGGTGCAGACGCGCATTGTTTGCTCTATGAAGCACCACTGATGATCTTCTTGTGCGGCACACTATGGCCTCTCGATAGTGAGGCGGCTATGTTGCTCGGTGGTGCTGCCGCGTCCTGCGCCAAGGGTCTTCTCAACCCTCATGATGACACATAGCACAAAATTGTCCTACGCATCGCCGGACACACCATCGTCCTCGACAGGCCGTTGCACCTGCACTGGATCATTTTCATCGTCAAGGAGGTTGATGGCAGTGGTGACGCTTGGTCGGGTTGGCATGCTTCATAGATGGGCTAGGCTGCACTAGGTGTGCAGCATCGTGTGATGCATGCCAGCTCTGATGCTCATTCCCTTTTGGCGGGAAACCGACGAGGAAGCTTGTGCGGGAACATGCGGTGTTCCATGCGGGAACGTGGCCAAAACAAACACCAGTGTGGTGCCCAAGCGTGCACTGGAATCCTTGGGCAAAAACATGGTGATAAGATGTGAGAGAGAAATAAGAGGTGATGCGCAGTCAGACCGGTAATAATATGAAACGTTTGTGATATTAATATGGGCAAATGATACTTCCATTCGTACCGTCACTAATGATTTCATCACTTGCTGACAATTGTTTGGCAGCAATCGTTTGCCCACAAGACACACAACTTGTCCAGATGAATCGTTTCGGTTATCATTGGTCTTCCCACACAATTCTGATGAATGAACCGATTGTTGCCTATCACAAACACCTTCTTATGCTAATCCGTTTGTGCTCCGCTCGATCAGCACAAACAGTTTATCCGAGTGAACTATGCGTCGTACTTCGCACACATACGTAGTTTTGTTAACTGTTTCTATTATCTTAGCTAATCCCAAATAGCTCATAAGAATAAACTCTTCATCGTGGATCGCACACACAACTATTTTCTGAATCATATTTGATGGATCGACCATCGCACATAGTTCGTGCCATTGGCGATGGAACTTGAACTATACCGTTTGCAATTGGTGGATCGCACACAGTTTGGTCAAAGAGTCTGATTGATGGTCATCTTTGGACCATCTTGCAGTAGTGTATGGTACTTCCCTCTAAGTAAATCGAGCGACTTGACTTGGCCTATGTGCAACCATGTAGTTGATTCAAAACTAATGCAGCCTTCATGATGTTTAATCTCAAAGTGTTCATATCCTACTCATGCTATGTTCAATGTTAATTATTCATAATGCATGATTATGACTGTTTTTGCTCTCTACCTGGTCACCTCTCAATCTATTATTATCCTTCACCTGTACTAAGTGGGAATACTGCTTGTGCATCCAAAATCCTTTGAACAAGTTGTTCCACATGAGTCCACCATATCTACCTATATCCAGTATTACCCCGCGGTTCCAAGTAAAATTTGCATGTGCCACCTCTAATATTCAAATAAACATATGTTTTGTGCACTCATACCGCTCATGGAGCGACGGGGCGTTCAATATCTTCCATGCTAAGTGGGTTATTCTCAAGATGGGCATTTATTAGTCTGTCATTGCACGAGAGAGTCTGGTAACAAGGATGCCCATTCCTGCAAAATAAAAAAATAAAAAAATAAACCTCCCGAGATAGTAGAGATGTTGGAGGGCATCCGTGGATTCGGTCAGACATGGCTTGTGTATGTGCAGTGGATGGGAGTAAACTTTACAATTCCGCTTGTGAACCGCCAATAATGTGTTTAGCATGGAAGATACCGAAATCCTTTGTCATGACGTTGACAGGAAAAGCGCACCACCCAAATTTATAATTTCAATCCTGTCTTAAACCTTGAGCTTTGGCACCGCTACAAATCAATGCTTCCCTCTGTGAATGGCCTGTCTATTTACTTTTATGTTGAGTCATCACCCTCTTATTAAAAGCACCATACCAGAGAGCATTATTTCCATTCCTATGCATTGAGTCTAGATAATGTTGGATATGAGCACGAATGGATCTTTTCTACCCTGAATTAGAATGTTTAGTCGCTCCTTGAACCTCAAAGGTCCTCTACATTTAAGTTTTGTGGTCATAGAAAGGGCTAGCGAAATACCATCTCATCATATTACATCTTGATTGTTCTAAAAAAATTTTGGCATGTGAGATATCTTATTATTGCTCGCTTGTTGGTTATGTATTTCCATGAGTAAATATGATGTTTAATTGTTATCATGGATAATGTTATTTATGATTTATGCTGAAGACCTGAACACTAGCTAAGCATGTGTATAACAAAGAGTTTGTAAAAGTTTTATTTATCACTTTTAGTTTATGAACTAAATTGCTTGAGGACAAGCAATGAGTTAAGCTCGGGGAAGTTGACGCATCTCAAACATATATACTTGTCCAAACACTTTTTCTCTCATTTTGGACTCTAATTTGCATGATTTGAATGAAACAAACCCGGACTGACGTTGTTTTCAGCAGAACTACCTTGGTGTTATTTTTGTGCAGAAATAAAAGCTCCTGGAATTGGACAAAACTTTTTGTGATTTTTTTTTGCAATAAATAATGAATTATGGAGCGAGGATCCACCAGAGGGGGGTGCCTATGAGCCACAAGGCAACATGACGCGTCCACCCCCTGGGAGCGCCCTATTAGCTTGTGGGGCCCACGTGGCTCCCCTGACCCTAATTCCACTCCTATAAATTCACATATTTGGAGAGAAATATTAGAGAGAAGATTTCATCATGTTTTACGAGAGGGAGCTGCCACCACCTCCTGTTCTTCCTTGGGAGGGCTGGTCTGGAGTCCGTTTGGGGCTCTAGAGAGGGGGATTTGTCAACAACATCATCACCAACCCTTCTTCATCAACACCGCCATGGAGCTCACCACCGAGATTGAGTAATTCCTCTGTAGGCTTGTTGGACGATGATGGGATTTGTCGGGGATATTACCCCGTGGTATAACCCATCCTGAAGTTTGGCCGGGACTTGGCGACTCACTGGTGACCCGGCTGAGCTTGGCAGGCGGGTCAAAGGAGCGACAAGACCCAACAACGCAGAAGGCGGATCATGGGAGGGTTGACTCATGTTATGGTGGGCCGGCTCGTAGAGAAGGCCCAAGGAGAGGAAAGACTCCCTCACAAAGGAAACAAGACCCGGATTAGTATTCAAGAGAGACTAGTCCTAATCCTACTCTCGGTAGGACTCTACATGTAAACCTACCCCTTCAACCTATACAAGAAGGGGTAAGGTGCCCCAAGAGGGACAAGTTCAAGTCATTAGAGATTGACAGATTAGAAACCCTCGAGACTAGAGGTAGCGATTCCGCATCCTTGTAATCAAGATCATCATTATCATCAATACACACAAAGCAGGACGTAGGCTTTTACCTCCATCGGAGGGGCCGGACCTAGGTAAACTAGCGTCTCTTGACTCTGACCAACCCCTCTCAAGCCGCCACATAGTTGCGATGGCCTCACTCCTAAGTTCTCTCACGAGGATATCTTGCCATGAAAAACCACGACAGTTGGCGCCCACCATGGGGCCAGCGCACGGTGGTGTTGTGTTCTTGGAGGGAGATCCTCAGGGATCGAGAAGCTCATGATCGATAGGATGAAGAAATACCAGCATGGAACGATCGCACAGGCTAACCCATCCAGGAACAACCTTCGCCAGAGACAACAAATTCATTGTTTGGTGATCAGATTCATTATTAGCCATGGAGCTGACAATAAGAAAGTTTGGGTTGAGAGCTAAGGTTGCATCATGTGCATCGCCGAACGACAAAGGCGATTCGTCGATTCGAAAGCCTGATCAATTCTTCCTGCGCCACCCTTCGAAGTCGCCGAGTTCGACTGGATTTTCTGCTAGAACAAACGTCCAACAACAGGCCATCAAGACCGACAGATTACATGGAGCAGTTTAAAATAAAAAAGAGAGCAGGCCACATCTTGGAGGTGGAGTTGGACGAGGACGTGGATTCGACAGTTTGGCCACAACATTGAAGCAAACATGGACATGAAGTCAACGCCCTGGCCTCGCCTCGCCTATTTCCGTTGCCGCGCGTTCGAACCGGCTTCGTCCCGCCACACACGCCTCCGTCACCGTGCCTTCGAGCCGGCCGGTCCGCGCGCCTCACCCCTGGCTCGCATCGACACCCATGACCGGCTTTCCCTTGCGGTCTCCACCCCATGAGCTAGCTCCACCTCTGCTCGCCACTGCGGGCTCACTGCATCACGCTCATCTTGAGCCGCTTCCACCCGTCCACCTCTGCCGCTGCTCACCCTTGCCCCACCTTGAATTGCCCCTGCCTCTATGCCATGGCTCCCAGCGGCCGCGACCGCACCTGTGCTGCTGTTGCACTCATCCTCGACCTCAGTCTCACCTAAAGCTCCTCCGCCCAACCTCCGCGGTCGCGTGCCGAGGCCACGCACACTCCGCCGGTCGCCGGTTCACCGCCCCTCACTGACTTCATCTCGCACCGCCATCGCGACTTCCCCTCGCTCGCGGTGCTAAGGCGCCGAGGCCGAGCGGCCTCGCCTCTACCACTACCGGCATGGCCCAGCTTCACTAGGACTCACCTCCGCTGCATCGAGCCATTGGCCTGGCCTCGCCGTGCTTCCACCAGAATTGCTGACCCGCCTGCCGCCACCCTGGCTCACTGCTACCTCTTGAGCTTGCATTGGTTTTCCCTTGAAGAGGAAAGGGTGATGCAGCAAAGTAGATAAGTATTTCCCTCGATTGATGAGAACCAAGGTATCAATCCAGTAGGAGGAAAGAACAAGTCATGAATGGATGCACCTACACAAACAATCAAACTCTTGCACCCAACACTATAAACGGGTTGTCAATCCCTTCATGATTATTTGCAAGGATTAGATCCGATATATATAGATGTAAATGAGAACGGAAAGTAAAAGGTAAATAAATTGCAGCAAAGTATTTTTGGTATTTTTGGTTTATAGATCTAAAAGTATATAATTGAAAGTAGACCCGGGGGCCATAGGTTTCACTAGAGGCCTCTCTCTTGAAGGAAAATATCATGGTGGGTAAACAAATTACTGTCAAGCAATTGATAGAAAAGAGAATAATCATGTAGTTATCCAAGGCAATGATCATGCATATAGGCATCACGTCCGTGTCAAGTAGACCAAAACGACTCTGCATCCACTACTATTACTCCACACATCGATCGACTCTTGCCTGCATGTAGAGTATTAGGTTCATGAAGAGCAGAGTAACACATTAAGAAAGATGACATGATGTAGAGGGATAAACTCAAGCAATATGATGAAAACCCCATCTTGTTACCCTTGATGGCAACAATACAATACGAGCCTCGCTACCCCTACTATGTCACTGGGTGAGGACACCGCAAGATTGAACCAAAAACCAAGCACTTCTCCTATTGCAAAAATCACCAATCTAGTTGGCCAAACCAAACCAATAACTTGAAGATACTTGCAAGGATATGAAATCATGAAAATAAGAATTCAGAGGAGATTCAAATAAGATTCATGGATAATCTGAACATAAACTCACAATTCATCGGATCTTGACAAACACACCACAAAAGATCATGAAGAACATGGTATTGAAGATCGAAGAGAGAGAAGAATCCATCTAGCTACTAGCTATGGTCCCGTAGTTCTGTGGTGGACTACTCACGCATCATCGGAGGGGCAAGAGTTGATGTAGATGCCTTCCGTGATCGAAACCCCCTCCAGTAGATTACCAGAAAAGGCTCCAAAATTGGATCTCTCGGGAACGTCCAGCAGCGGAAAAGTATTTCCATGGCTCGTTCTAGTGTTGGGAGAATATTTGGGCATTTATAGGCCAGAATTACGGTTAGGAGACCTATAGGGAGCCGACAAGCCTGCTAGGCGCGACCAGAGGGGCGCCTAGCAGGCTCGTGGCTCCCTAGCACCTCCCCTACCGTCCACTCCAAGCTTGATTGATTTGTTTCCTTCCAAAAAAATTCTTCCTAAGGTTTTATTCCATTTGGACTCTGTTTAATATTCTATATCCGCAAAACTCAAAAACAAGGAAAAAACAGAAACTGACACTAGGCTCTAGATTAATAGGTTAGTCCCGAAAATAATATAAAATAGCATATGAATGCATATAAAACATCCAAAACAGATAATATAATAGCATGTCATCATCAAAAATTATAGATACATTGGAGACGTATCAGCATCCCCAAGCTTAATTCATGCTCGTCCTCGAGTAGGTAAATGATAAAAACATAATTTTTGATGTGGAGTGCTACCTAACATATTTATCCATGTAATATTCTTTATTGTGGCATGAATATTCAGATCCGTAGGACTCAAAAAATCTTAATATCGATATAAAAACAATAAAGTTTTAAGCATACTAGCAAAGCAATTGTATCTCTTCAAAATATAATGGCAAAAGAAACTATCCCTACAATATCATATGGTCTGGCTATGCTCCATCTTCCCCACACAAAGTATTTATATCATGCACAACCCTGATGAAAAGTCAAGCAATTGTTTTCACACCTTTATTTTCTCAAACTTTTTCAACTGTCACACAATACATGAGCGTGAGCCATGGATATAACACTGTAGGTGGAAGAAAATATGGTGGAGGTTGTCATGGAAAGGGAGAAGATAGTCTCACATCAACTAGGTGTATCAACGGGCTATGGAGATGCCCATTAATAGATACCAATGTGAGTGAGTAGGGATTGCCATGCAATGGATGCACTAGAGCTATAAGTGTATGAAAGCTCAAAAAGAATCTAAGTTGACGTGCATCATGAAGAAAAATTCCACTAGCTATATGGAAGTGACATAATAGGAGACTCTCTTTCATGAAGATCATGGTGCTACTTTGAAGCACAAGTGTGGAAAAGTGTAGTAGCAATGTCCCTTCTCTCTTTTCTCTAATTTATTTATTTGGTGGGCATATAAGGCCTCTGTTATTCATTTTTTATTTGGGCTTCGTTGGCCTCTTTTTTTCATAAAGTCCAGAATCTCATTCCCACTTGTGAGGGAATCATAGCTTCTATCATCCTTTCCTCACGTGGAACATGCTCTATTAATGATAATCATCACACTTTTATTTACTTACAACTCAAAAGAAAATTACAACTCGATACCTATGACAAAATATGACTCTATATGCAATATGGAAGTGATGGTGCATGTCATAAAAGGGAACAATTGAAGTTACATGGCAATATATCTTGGAATGGCTATGGAAATGCCATAATAGCTAGGTATGGTGGATGTTTTGAGGAAAGATATATGGTGGCTGTTTTGAGGGAGGTATATGGTGGCTGTTTTGAGGAAGGTGTTTGTTGTACCGACGAAAGTTGCCTGGTACTAGAGAGGCCAGCAAAGGTGGAAGGGTGTGTAGGATCGAAAGTAGGTCTAGAGGGGGGTGATTAGACTACTTGACCAATTAATGGTTTTGCCTATACCAAATTTTATGGTTGATAGTTTTTAGCATTTCATGGCAAGTCAAGTACACGCTACACATGCAAGTCTAAGAGTATATAGCAGCGGAAAGTAACAACAAGCATGTATAGAAGCGATAGGGTAGGAAGATCAAACACAATTGTGGACACGATGATTTTTCCCGTGGTTCCGATAGGTGGCACTATCGTACATCCATGTTTATGGAGTCTTCAACCCACGGAGGGTAACAGTTGCGAAAGTCCACGGAGGGATCCACCCAAAAGGGTCCACGAAGTAACAACCTTGACTATTCCATACGGCTGCCGTCCACGATGGACTAGCCTCACTATGGGGTAGATCTTCACGAAGTAGGCGATCTCCTTGCCCTTACAAACTTCTTGGTTCACTCCACAACAGGAAGTAGGAGGATCCCAAGCGACACCTAACCAATATAGGAGGCACCACCCTCCAAAAGGTAATAAGCTCGGTAATGATGATGAACTCCTTGCTCTTGTGCTTCAAGATGATAGACTCCTCAACATAGAATCTCTCTCTCACGGGTTTGGCTTGGTATAAGAGATAGGATTGGTGGAAAGCAACTTGGGGAGGCTAGATATCAAGATCCATATGATTGGAGTGGAAGATCTTGACCTCAACACAAGGGTAGGTGGTTCTCTCTCAAAATATCTGATAGGATAGGAATGGAATAGTTCTGAGTGCTTCTCTTTCGAGTGAGTGGTGGTGAAGGGGTATATATAGGCATCCCCAAAAATCAAACCGTTACACACAAAATGACCAACTCGGTGACACCGATGTGTTAATCTCGGTGGTACCGAAGTGACCAAAAGGTGGCACTTTTGAATCTAAGAGGGACCGATATACAATTATCAGTTGCACCGATTAGGTGACCAATGGTCAGATTTCCAATCTCGGTGACGCTGATACAACATTCTCGGTGGAACCGAAAATGTGAATTTGCGTAACAGAAAGTTGGCAACCTAAACTCGGTGGCACCAGTATGGAATTGGTTTCACTGAAGTGGCTAGGGTTTGGCAGAGTCTATCTAGGTACTGGAATCGGTGGCACCGAAGTGGGATAGTTGGTTGCACCAATTTTGAGTGTTGGGTATAGAACAGACTATGGGGGAGAGTTCTGTGGATGTTTTTGGAAACTATCACTTGTGCACGTTTGAGCATATTGTTCACCAACAAAACCTTACCCCTTTTAATAGTATTGGCTTTCCTGTGGAGTCAAAGTGATTTCTCACAAATATAACATGTAGAGTCCTCTTGCTTGAAGCTTGGCCAACCTATTTCCTTGCATCTTGGGGTTTCTCCACAACCTCCTTTTTGCCAATCCTCTAATTTAACATTTCCTGAAATATACTTAGTGGAAACATTAGTTCAATGACTTATATGTTATTAATTACCAAAACCACCAAGGGAGCAAATGTGCTTTCAATCTCCCCCTTTTTGGTAACTGATGACAACATATAGATCAAAGCTTCAACATATGATAAAATCAATGAGATTAATCGTCGCTTTGAGAGGTATGTGATAAGCAAGAGCTCCCCTAAATTTGTGCATTATTTTGAACTTGCGTTTGAATGCAAATGCACAATCGATTAGGTATATGGGGTACTTCTTCCATGTCACATACAACTTGGTGGTGTGCGAGAATAATTAGAGTGAATAACATGGCACAACACACATAAGTAAGGGTGAATGATCATCTCATGAGCATTAAGATGATAGGAAATAGTAGCATCACCCATAACATAGTAGCACAACACAAACACAAAAGTATGTCACATCAAATCAAAAGAACCAAATGTTTTTGAAAAGCAAGTAAAAAGACAAATCTCTCTATCTCGCTCAAAGCCTATAGATCTATATACACTTCTCCCCCTTTGGCAACAAGTTACCAAAAAGTTCAAAGGCATACATCTAAGAATTCTTGGGCGCATCTCCTCCGGTTGTTGATGAAGGAGTCGATATGACGGCATCGGCGAAGATCTCTGCAGATGTTGTAGATGGAGCTCGAGTGGTCACTGATGGAGCTGATGTCGATGGAGCTGATGGAGCTGTTGGAGCTGGCACTGTGGCTAATCTGGCCTGAGTAGTGAACTGAGTGCTTGTCCCTAGAGGTGATTCTTCCTCCTCCTCATCATCATCATCCTCATATGAAGTAGAAGAGACCCAAGGGATTTTCACGGAGTCAACTTCATGCTGAAGTTCTGTGACTATCTTCGTCAGCCTATCCACTTTATCAGTAAGGGACTTGATTCTGGTCTCAAAGATCCTGACAAGACTATTTTGGTTATCCAGAATCCCCTTAATGTCCTTTTGCATGCTCTGAACAGATGATCTCAGCAAATCCATTTGCTCGCTCCTGGATCGAGGGGCTTGAGCACTAGTGGCTCTCACTGTCTCTGCTGCTTCCTGAGTTGCAGCAGAAGTGGGATGATCAGCTTCCATCACCACGATGTTGTCGTCTAGATCTAGTTATAGGGGCAAATGTGGTTGATCTAGGGCGAAGATGTGCTTCTCTAGTCTTGAGTTTATGAGCATCTCGATGTAGGGTGCATAACAGCATGAGCGCTTGTGATCAGCAGCAACCCTCTTGATTGTCTCTACAATCAAGTCCATGACTCTGATCCTGGTGTGAGTGTCAAGATGGATCAACAGGTTGATGGAGTGGCCTCGGATCATCTTGTCATCTCCTGACTTGGGCATCAGGGTATGCCTCAGAATGGTGTTGATAGTGCGTAGGCCAGCCTGGAGAAAGTAAATGGACCCTAGCTGTTGAGACTTCACTTTGTCAGCAGGGATCTCCTTATACATGTTAGCCATAGTATTGTGACTAGCCTTGGATTCTGAGTAGACATCCAGGTCACCATCCTATGCTTTAGGAACTCCTAAGATCTCTGCCCATTCCTCAACAGTTGATTCATATCGGGCACCTTCAGTCATCCACACAATTCTACCATCTCCGTAGAAGTGTGCAGTGGAGTAGAACTGCATGATCATCTCGTCATTCCATGCTGTGAATTCTTTGCCTATGAATTCATCAAGACCAATGCAATGGAAGTTGTCCCGGAGACTTGGAAAGTAGTCCTCATTCTCCTTGATGTACTTCCAACCAACGTATCGCATATTGCTAACAGCTGGACTCTTGTCAAAGAGCACCGTCTCATAGAAGTCCCGCTGCTCCTTGGTATAGAACCTGTAGTCCACAGCTGTTTTCTTTCTTTGGGCATAAGGATCAATAGCTCTCCATGCCCTCAGTCCCGAGTCCTTCCTCTTCTTCATGTCCTCAGCTACTGGATAGCTAGCATTATGAATAGGGAGGTGTGGTCTAAGCTTCATTAACGTTGTCAGATCATCATTAGCTTCAGCTCTGGAGGCATTCCCTTTGTTCTTCTCACAGGCTGGAATCTGCCTAGTGGTCCTCTTGGGCTTCTCAGCAGCCTTCTTGGATGTGCTGGTTTTGGGCATAGCATCAGACATCAACTTCTTTGCCTTCTTCTTGGGAGGAGACTTTGCTGGCTCAACCTCCTCTTCCTTAGCATCAACAGCTTCTGGATCCTCGAACATGGAGGTTGGCCTGCCAGTCACATGAATGATCCTCTTCCTGGCCTTTTTCTCTCCTGCCTTCTTAGGCATAGCTTTCTTGGGGATCTCAACAGAAACAGTTGCTCTAGCAGTCTCACAACCCTTGAAGGTTGAAGCTGGTGCATATATTTTGCTGACAACCCTTCTAGAGGAAGTACCTTTAGTTGTAGCTTTCTTGGTAGCTTTCTCTTGCTTCTTAGCAAGAACCTCGTCAGGGACAAAGTCTGAATCTTGTTCTTCTGAGTTCAACCTCTTTCTGGTTCTGGTGGCAGCCTTTGGCAACCCATGTGAGCTGGGGGTGCCTGGATCCGAGAATGAACTGGGCTTTGGGCTTGTGCCTGAACTCATGTCTGCTCTTTGCTCTGACCTGTTCTGACTGTCTTCTGAACCTGACATGCTGACCCTGTGAATAGAGTGTAGATGAACAGAAGTAGATGAGTCATAAAAAAATGAGGCTATTTTTGAAATTTGAGCAATGAGTTTTTCAAAACTTTTGCAATCTGTCACATACATATTGGTACAGCCGAAATGAAATTTTCGGTGGGGCCGAGACAGACCAACTCCTTAATAGGAACTTGGCAGCCTTTTCGGTAGGACTGAAAAGAGCCACTCGGTTCCACCGAGTCAGTTCTTAGCAACACAGAAAAGTATATCGGTGAGACCGATATTTTTGTTTCGGTTCCATCGAGATGTATCGAGCGGACAACAAAACCCTAGAAAATCTATCCTACTCGAGATTTTGCAATTTCTAGTGGATAGATGAATGAGCAATAGGTGGCTTATAGAGAAAACAAGGTCTAATGTGCAAGAATCAGAATGGTAGCACACTAGAGATCGAATCCATACCCTAGCTTGGCGTGGATCCTCTACAGAAGCAACGGTTGTGAAGATTACATCGACGGCGGCGATTACCAGCGGCGGAGGAGCTCGGGAAGTCAAGGTCGATGACCACGGGTGTTTGGAACGACAACTTAGGGTTTTGGAGTGCGACGTATGAAGATAAAATTTCAAAATGTCAGGGTCCAGAGTTATATATCCACCACTGTCGGTGACACCGATTCTAAGTTTTCGGTGTCACCGAGTGCCTCAACTATCAGCTGACAGGGACACTTGGTGTAACCGAGAAAATGGAATCGGCGACACCGAGATTGAAAAACCAGATCAACCCTAGGCAATCAATGAGACCGAGGTTTTGTTTTTGGTTCCACCAAGTTGCACCTGGGAGGTTTTAATGGTCAGTCCTTGTCAATACGGAACTCCGAGTGCTCCACACACAAAGGGATCGAAAACCACTTGTTCAAATTTTCGGATGTAGCATGAACTCTGACTACTCTCCTCTTGGTTCGGCCGAAACCTAGATGGCTTGGCCCTTGGGCCAAGCCTCCTCCTCTCTTCCTCTTATATATACTAGAGGTTTTAGGGGTTTTGCACTAGATTTTCAGCCACGTGCTACCCGTTCCTCTAGTGCATAGTTTCTCCTCTAGATCAGTTTTCTACAGTGCTTAGGCGAAGCCCTGCCGGAATTGCTCCACCACCATCGTCGAGGCGCTATTACGCTGTCGGAGAACTCGTCTACCTCTCCATTCCCTCTTGTCGGACCAAGAAGGCGGAGATCGTCATCAAGATGTACGTGTGCTGAACGTGGAGGTGCCGTCCGTTCGGTGCTTGATCAGGACGGACCGTGATTGGATCGCGGGACGGTCGGCGATTTGGATTGAGAAGACGTTCGACTACACCAACCACATTTCTTAATGCTTCCCTCTTAGCAATCTACAAGGGTATGTAGATCCACTCTCCCTCTCGTAGATGCTCATCACCATGGATAGGTCTGGCGTGAGCAAAGGAATTTTTTTGTTTCCCATGCGACGTTCCCTAGCGTAGATATCCATGAAGATCATGAAGAACATTGTATTAAAGATCAAAGGGAGAGAAGAAGCCATCTAGCCACTAGCCATGGACCCGTAGGTCTGTGGTGGACTACTCACGCATCATCGGAGGGGCAATGGAGGGCTTAGGGTTTCGATCACGGCGGGCATCTACATCAACTCCATTGCCCCTCCGATGATGCGTGAGTAGTCCACCATAGACCTACGGGTCCATAGCTAGTAGCTAGATGGCTTCTTCTCTCTCTTTGATCTTCAATACCATGGTCTTCATGATCTTCATGGAGATCTATCTGATGTAATCCTCTTTTGTGGTGTGTTTGTCTAGATCCGATGAATTGTGAGTTTATGTTCAGATTATCCATGAATCATATTTGAATCTCCTATGATTTCTTATATGCACGATTTCATATCCTTGCAAGTCTCTTAGAGTAATTGGTTTGTTTTGGCCAACTAAATTGGTAATTCTTGCAATGGGAGAAGTGCTTGGTTTTGGGTTCAATCTTGTGGTGTCCTCACCCAGTGACAAATAGGGATGGCAATGTGTACCCATTACCCACGTACCCTGTGGGTAAAAACCCTATTAGGGTAAGGGTATGGGACAAAAATTTACCCATAGATATATAAATAGGAAAATCTGGAACCCGTCGGGTAGAGCGGGTACGGGTATGGGATCATATAACCCGTACCCACATACCCATGTACCCATATAAAATCTATGTAAATACAAAATTATCTCTACAATCTACACTATGACAAGTATTTGTGAACTGAAAGTGTATGCCTGTGTATTGTTGTTTATGACTATATGATGTTGTTCATAACTATGTGTTGTTGTTATAATCTATTTTTGTAAACTGTATGATAGGATGCACTTTATAACTATAAGTTGTTCAAATTGATGTTTTGCAAATACGGGTAATTTTACCCGCGGGTACCCGTACACCCTGTCAGGTAACGGGTATGGGGAAAAATTGTACCCGTTGACTAGTATGGGTAAGGGTGATGGGTAAGCTCATATGGGACGGGTAAGGGTATGGGGAGGTTCCACCCGTACCCATACCCTGCGGGTGCCATCCCTAGTCACAAAGTAGGGGTAGCGAGGCACGTATTGTATTGTTGCCATCAATGGTAACAAATAGGGTTTTCATCATATTGCTTGAGTTTATCCCTCTACATCATGTCATCTTTCTTAATGCGTTACTCTGTTCTTCATGAACTTAATACTCTAGATGCAGGCAGGAGTCGCTCGATGTGTGCATTAATAGTAGTAGATGCAGAATCGTTTTGGTCTACTTGATACAGACGTGATGCCTATATGCATGATCATTGTCTTGGATAACTACATGATTATTCGATTTTCTATGAATTCCTTGACAGTAATTTGTTTACCCACCATGATATTTGCCTTCAAGAGAGAAGCCTCTAGTGAAACCTATGGCCCCTGGGTCTATTTTCCATCATATATTTTAAAATCTATACTTGCTGCAGTTTATTTACCTTGTACTTTCCGCACTCGTTACATTTATTTCTATCGGAACTAATCCTTGCAAATAACCGTGAAGGGATTGATACCCCTTTATACCGTTGGTTGCAAGAGTTTGATTATTGGTGTAGGTGCATCCATTGGTGACTCGCTTGTTCCTCCTACTGGATTGATACCTTGGTTCTCAACAACTAAGGGAAATACTTATCTACTTCACTGCATCACCCTTTCCTCTTCAAGGGAAACCAACACATGCTCAAGAGGTAGCATCGGCCCCTCCGATGCTCTGTGGAGACTTGGCTGCGGGGAAGAAGTGGAAGTGGAGGCCGGCTGGAGTGGGAGAGGTGGGAAGTTTTGTTAGAAAAAGATGTGGGAACCGGCTAGAAAAAAAGGAGAAAAAGAAAAAAAGGTGTGGTCACCTCAAAATCCATCCAAGTACACACGAATTATCGCGGGTATCTTCGACTCGCCCACGGTTGACTTCAACTCCATCGTAGTCTTCATCAACCCCGCTGCTGATAACTTTCAACAAGGCATATTAGAGCTTGCTCAAACATCATCTTGCGCTAGCACCCGCCCACATGAGCCTCCCAATGGATGCGGCAAGCCGCCGTCCTACATCCCGATTTATATCAACATACTGCCTCTACCTCCATCGGATGGCTCAATGGATAGGCATGCAAGTCGCCGCCATTGCGATTTGGTTAACTTCAACAACCAGACATGTCGAACCATTGACCGTGTTACCGATAAAACTCGTATGGGATCATTTATAACCCGCCATCTCAGTCTTCCGTGGGTTCATATTGCGTTATCAACGCATGGACTTACTATGAGTGTCGCGGAGATCATCAAACTTGCCACACGCTTTTGGCTTCAATAAATTTCAATTAATATCCATCAACCATATGTCGGCTTATGCCACAGACAAGTGTGAAGAGTCTTAAGCCACCTCCTCGAGTCGACTTAAGACTCGGGGGCTACTAGATTATTGGCAGAAGATTTATAGTCACGCAAGATGACGAGCCACTTGATGCATCGTTTGATACATCTCCATCGTATCCACTTTTCCAAACACTTTTGCCCTTGTTTTGGACTCCAATTTGCATAATTTGAATGGAACTAACCCGGTCTGATGTTGTTTTCAGCAGAATTGCCTTCATGTTATTTTTGTGCAGAAATAAAATTTCTCGGATCATCCTGAAAATTTACGGAGAATATTTTTGGATTTAGTAAAAAATATTGGCGCAAGAATCAACCAAAGGGAGGCCACCTACAGGTCGCAAGCCTGCTAGGCGCGACCACCCCCTGGCCACGCCTAGCAGACTTGCAGGGCCCTCGTGGCTCCTCCGACCTCCTCTCCAGCCCCATATAACCCTATTCGTGGAGAAAAAAATCAGAGAGAAGAGTTCATCGCATTTCATGATATGGAGCCACCGCCACCTCCTGTTCTTCCGCAGGAGACCAGATCTGGAGTCTGCTTTGGGCTCCGGAGAGGGAAGATCGATGCCATCGTCATCACCAACCATCCTTCATCACTAATTCCATGGTTTTCTAGACGGTGATGGGTTGAATGTGATTTATTATATAATCGAGTTAGTTTTGTTAGAGTTTGATCAATAGTATCCACTGTGTTTTGAGATTAATGTTGACTTTGCTATGCTTAATGCTTGTCACTAGGCCCCGAGTGCTATGATTTCAGATCTGAACCTATTATGTTTTCATGAATATATATGTGATTTTGATCTTATCTTGCAAGTTGTAGACACCTATTACGAGTTATGATCCGCATGCCCCAGGGTGACAATAACTAGGATTCCTTCTGGTGATTACTGTAGTTTGAGGAGTTCATGTATTCACTAAGTGCTAATGCTTTGGTCTGATTATCTATTAAAAGGAGTCCTTAATATCCCTTAGTTTCCATTAGGACCCTGCTGCCATGGGAGGGTAGGACAAAAGATGTCATGCGAGTTCTTTTCCATAAGCATGTATGACTATATATGGAATACATGCCTACATCACATTGATGAATTGGAGCTAGTTCTGTGTCACCCTATGTTATAACTGTTGCATGATGAATGCTATCTGACATAATTATCCATCATCGATCGATTGCCTATGAGCTTTTTCACATATTGATCCTTGCTTAGTTACTTCTCCGCTGCTACTGTTACAATCACTATAAAACTGCTACTATTACTTTTGCTACCGTCACCGTTACTTCCATACTACTTTGCTACTGAACACTTTGCTGCAGATATTAAGTCTTATAGGTGTGGTTGAATTGACAACTCAGCTGCTAATACTCAAGAATATTCTTTGGATTTGTCGGATTTAGGGCCCCGCAAAACCCTTAAGATTCGAACATAGGGGCATGTGCGAAGATCCCCTACAGCCTCGCTCGACCTACCGTGCTACTCGATGAACACAACAAAGAACTCGCACGATGACGAGGAAGAAGATGAACAGGATAGTTTACCCAGGTTTGGGCCACTATGAAGCGTAATACCCTACTCCTACTTTGGTGGATTGCCTCACTAGGAGGTGAGGTGGATGAACAAGTACAGTGTATCGGCGCCTCCTGAGGGCTCTCAGTGGTGTTCGAGGCTCCTCGTGGCTTGGTGGACGATGAGTGATGGAGTCTGTCGATTGGGGTGGGGTCCGGTGGATCTCATCCCCTCTACGAAGCAGCCTACCCACTATATATAGTGGCGTCCGGGTCCTCTTCCCTTATTGCAACAACATGGAAATACCGCATATAGGTAGGTATAGTGGACTCATGTGGCAAAAACTGGGTTTAAGGATTTGGATGCACAAGTAGAGCTCATACTTGGTGCAAAATGAAGGCTAGCAAAAGATTGAGAAGTGACCAACCAAGAAACGGATAATCTCATAAGAAAGCATTAAGAAAAAAATAACACCGAATAATGCACCAACAGTAGGATATAATTTCATTGCATGAAGATTGACTTTGGTACTTGCATAGGGAATCACAAACCTTAACACCAATATTCTTACTAAAGCATAATTAGTCATCAACATAACTCACATTTCACATCATCATATATCAAAACTATTACTAAGAATAAACTTTATTTTTTCAATGATCTTCATGAAGGTTTTTATTATATCCTTCTTGGATATCTATCACTTTGGGACTAATTTTCATGTGTTACTTTTCATAAGCTCAGACAAATATAAGTAAAGATCAAGAGCATAATTTTTCTTCTTTCTCTCAAAATAATTTAAGTGAAGCAAGAGATAATTTCTTGAAAATTTTACTAACTCTTAAATAAATCTAAGTGAAGTAAGAGAGCATTTCTTCAAAAATACTAAGCACACCGTGCTCAAAAAGATATAAGTGAAGCACTAGAGCAAGTCCATTGCTCATAAAAAATTTAAGTGAAGCATAGAGAGCAATTCTAACAAGTCATGACATAATTTTGGATCTCTCAAATAGGTGTGTCCATCAAGGGATCAAGACACACAAAATAAAACAAGCAAAGACTCATATCTTACAAGACGCTCCAAGAAAAACACATATCATGTGACGAATAAAAATATAGTTTCGAGTAAAATACCGATGATCGTTGGAAGAAAGCGAGGATGCCTCTCGGGGCCATCCCCAAGCTTAGTTGTTTGCTCATTTTTGGATAATAGCTTGGGATGCCGGGGCATCCCCAAGGTTAGGCTCTTCCATCCTTCCTTCATCCATCGTAAGATAACCCAAAACTTGAAAACTTCAATCACACAAAACTCAACAAAACCTTCTTGAGATCCGTTAGTATAAGAAAAATAAATCACTACTATAAGTACTGTATTAAACCAATTCATATTTTGTTCTTGCATTATACCTACTGTATTCCAACTTTTCTATGGCAAAAACTCATCAATGAAAACCATAGAGCCATCAAAATAAGCAAAGAACACAAAGAAAACAGAATCTGTCAAAACAGAACAGTCTGTAGTAATCTGATTTGTTGGAATAGTTATGTAACTCCAAAAATTCTGAAAAAATACGAAAACGTGAGAATTTCTTTTATAAATCTTGTGTAAAAAATTCAGAATTTTATCACGCTTATTTTATTTTTACTAATTTTGTGACTGGCGCACAAAGTTTCTATTTTTCAACAAGATTAAAGCAATTATCACCCAACATGATCCCAAAGGCTTTGCTTGGCACAAACACTAATTAAAACACAAAAGACACAATCATAACAGTAGCATAATTCTGTAAAAACTCAAGAACAGAAAGCAAAAAAGCAAAAATAAATTTTATTCATTGGGTTGCCTCCCAACAAGCGCTATCGTTTTACGCCCTTAGCTAGGCATAAAGCAAGGATCTAAGTGTTGTCATGTTTGTACAACTCTTCAATCAAACACTTAGGATCCTTAAGAGATTTATCATAAAGATTTTCAGTACCAATACCGCTAGGAATAAATTGAAAGAATTTATTCTTCCGAAAAGGATCTCTTATCACTTCAGCAAAATCCGGGTGAATACTAATCATTTTAATATCTCCTTTATTATTGTTACTAGAAGTTGTACCCTTGTTCTTGGATCTACCACTCTTTATGGGAGTTTTCTAGATAGTTTTAGCGGAAGCAAAAGCCGTGCTTAGATTACTAAAGATTTCTTCCAATTTATCAATTCGAGACGGACTTTGTTCTATTCTTTCATAGTTTATGGTACCCTTCTCTTTTAGCAACTTAAAAATATCTCCCGCTTTTGACCCAATATTAGTGGCAAAATTATGCAACTTTTTATCTATAATTTCCATATGATCTTCGGTGAGCATTTTCTTCTCAATAGCGTTTAGTCTTTCCATAACATGCCCAAGAGTCAAAGTTGTTTCATTAATCATGAGAGGTGGTCATCCCACTAAATTTCCCATAGCATTAAAAGCATCAAGAGAGGGAAATATCAAGAAATTTCCATAGGTAATCGTATCATGGACGAATCTATACCAAGTGGTGATGCCAACATATAAACAACGAAGAAGAACAACGGTAGATTTCTTACGGATAGATCTATTATGAGCATTGCAAATTCTATACCAAGCGTCATTTAAATTTTCTCCTCCCCTTTGTTTAAAGTTGACAACCTCATTCTCAGGAGTGCAAGCGATAAAGGAAGAACTATCCATAGTGACAGCAAAAAGGTTGCACACAAAAACAGATCCGGCAAGAAATCAGCGAATGGAAAAAGAGAGGCGAATAAAACGACAAATTTTTGTGAAGTGGGGAATAGGAAAACGAGAGGCAAATGGCAAATAATTTAAATTACAAGGAGATGAGATTTGTGATTAGGAACCTGGTATACGTTGAAGATCCTCCCCAGCAACGGCGCCAGAAATTCCTTTTGATGTCGCTTGAAGCTACGTCGGTATTTCCCCAAAGAGGAAGGGATGATGCAGCACAGCGGCGGTAGGTATTTCCCTCAGATATGAAACCAAGTTTATCGAACCAGTAGGAGAACCAAGCAACACAATGTAAACAGTCCCTGCACACAAATAACAAATACTCACAACCCGACGTGTTAAAGGGGTTGTCAATCCCTTTCCGGTAACAACGCCAGAAAGGCACGTGGACATGAGAAAGTTGTAACTGTTGATCGATCAAACGCAAAATAAAATAAAGTGCAGCAAGGTATTTTTGGGTTTTTGGAAATATAGATCTGCAAATAAATGCAAGAGAAAAGTAGATCGCAAAGGCAAATAATATGAGAAAGAGACCTGGGGGGCATAGGTTTCACTAGTGGCTTCTCTCGAGAAAATAGCAAACGGTGGGTGAACAAATTACTAATGGGTAATTGATAGAACTTCAAATACTTATGACGATATCCAGGCAATCATCATTACATAGGCATCACGTCCAAGATTAGTAGACGGACTCCTGCATGCATCTACTACTATTACTCCACACATCGACCGCTATCCAGCATGCATATAGTGTATTAAGTACATGGAGAAATGGAGTAATGCAATAACAACAATGACATGATGTAGACAAGATCTATCTATGTAGAGATAGACCCCATCGTTTTATCCTTAGTAGCAACAGTACATACGCGTCGTTTCCCTTTCTGTCACTGGGATCTAGCATCGTAAGATCGAACCCACTACAAAGCACCTCTTCCAATTGCAAGATAAATAGATCAAGTTGGCCAAAAAAAACCAAATATCAAAGGAGAAATACAAGGCTATAAGAAATCATTCATATAAGAGATCAAAGAAACTCAAATAACTTTCATGGATATAAAAAGATAGATCTGATCATAAACTCAAAGTTCATCGATCCCAACAAACACACTGCAAAAGAGTTACATCATATGGATTTCCAAGAGACCATTGTATTGAGAATTCAGCGAGACAGGGAAAGCCATGTAGCTACTAACTACGGACCCAAAGGTCTACCAAGAACTACTCACGTATCATCGGAGAGGCACCAATGGAGGTGGAGAACCCCATCCGAGATGGTGTCTAGATTGGATCTGGTGGATCTGGTGGTTCTGGAATCTGTAGCGGCTGGTTGAATATTTCATTTGTCGCCCTAAGGTTTCTGGAATATTGGGGTATTTATAGAGCGAAGAGGCGGTCCGAGGGGCACCCAAGGTGGGCACAACCCACCAGGGCGCGCCTGGACCTCCTAGCGTGCCCTGGTGGGTTGTGCCCCCCATTGGGGTACCCCCCAGGCACAACTAGGGCACGTTGTGTTCCTTCTAGCCCATAAAAAATCATCATGAAGTTTCGTGGCATTTGGACTTCGTCTGGTATTGATTATCTGTGATGTAAAAAAATGGAAAAAACAGCAACTCGCACTTGGCACTATGTCAATAGGTTAGTACCAAAAAATGATATAAAATGACTATAAAATGATTATAAAACATCCAAGATTGATAATATAACAGCATGGAATAATCAAAAATTATAGATACATTGGAGACGTATCAAAAACTTTGAGGGGTACTTTGGGAACCCGCGTACGTCCTTGCTCCCTTTGCACAATAGGGCAAACTGCGCCACCTGGCGCACTGGTGTTCGCCTGTCCTTCCTTGCGTCATCTTTGACTCCTGAGGCCGGGCCTTGCATAGAGATCTCCGCCGCTGCAGAGGGGTCCTGAGGAGGCCCATCCTTCGTGGGTCTTGTCGATGTTCTTCCTCGTGAGGCTAGGGCCCTCGCGAGGGCCTTGTCTTGAGTGGGGCTGTGCCTGGCCCTATTGGTTGATGGAGTGGGCTATGCCTTGGGCCCTATTGGTTGATGGAGTGGGGCCGTGCACGCGCCTCCCCTCCCATGATGCCTCATGGTCGCGGTTACGCCTATAAATCCGCCCTATCCCTGGCCAAGGAAGGGTATTGTAGTCTTGAGGCTTCCCTTTTTTTCCTGCGCTCAGCCAGCACAAAACCCTCTTTCCTTCTCGTCCCCCTGTCCTTCATGGCGTCAGGTGGGAGTGGTGCAGGCACAGGGAAGTGGCCGGCTCCTCTGGCTCCTTCGTCCTTCTCCGAAGGCAGCGGCACGGTGCCCTCGGGGTCCGCGCGAGTTCGCCAATGGTGGGCCCTGGCCGACGAGTAAGTATTCCGCTGCCTCCCTCTTCTCTCGCTCTTTTGTCCATCATTTGGTGGTTGATCTCGTTCCCTCCTTCTAGGACTCCCGCGGCCAAGAAGCGGGAACTTGGCGAGCTTCAGGAGCAGGTAGAGACGCTGCAGGCCCGACTGACCACCATCGAGGCCACCTTCGACGCCGCCCTCCAGGGCGAGGCTAAGGCCCGAACGGAACTGGCATCCCTCCAGACCCAGGTCCAAGATACGGATGATGCCTTGCAGGCCGCCAAGGATGAGGCAGCGCATGCCAAGCTCCTGGAGTCTCTCCGTACCAAGCAGTTCCAGGACATCGCCTGCCGTGTGGCCGGCGCGATGAGCCGGTTCGTGAGGGACGCCCTGTGCTGCCGCACGTGCGCGACAACGGGGGTTACCTTGAGTTCTTCCGGAAGGTGGTGGAGGGGCTGGAGACCGGCATCTCTCGCATCGATGCGGACAGCGCGTCCGACGCGCGCAACCTTCTGTGCCTTGCTTGACGCTCGTCTACTCCAAACTACGCCGCCTCGCCCCGCAGCTCGACCTCAAACGCCTTGGAGAGCAGGTGCCCGACAAGCTCTAGCGCCCCCTCTAGGATGAGACGCGCCCACTCGTGGAGGCCATGGTGGACCGGTTCATCCAGGTGCCTGCCTCAAGCAAGGAGGACGACTCAGACACCGAGTCGGCTGGCGGCGTGGGCGGAAACGACGACTCCTCCCCTTAGGCACCATCCATTCCTATTTACCGGTACCTATAATGCTCGAACAAGGACCCTGCCCATGGAGCATTAATATTTTGCATGTTACCTTTGCCGTCTTGCTTTTCTTCCTCGACTTGCTGGTTGTGGTGTTAGTTGGCACCGCCATGGTCGTGACCCTGCGTCAGCCCTCGATATGGCTCCCGCGAGGCTTTCACCCTCTAGGGGCAACTCGCACTCGTTGCTCCTATCGGGCCCTAGGCCTCGCAGCTCGTCGCGATTGAGACTCTCTTGCGTGTCGCCTAGTTTGTCGCTTTGTCCCTCAGGGGCTTTGGCAGCCACACGTAGTAGCCATAGTTCCTGCATTTTTAGGTTAGCGTGTGTAGTCCTCATTTCATCCCCATGGTCGTTATTAGGCTAGGAGGCTCTTAAGGGGTTCGATAGTGTACTTAGCTTCGTATGATGCTAGCGATTCTGCGCCGCGAGGCAAGACGGGCTGTTCCGTCGAGCTGTGCCTCCATCCATGATATTTTCTTCTTACCTGCTGAATGGTCTCAGGGCCCTTTCGACACTCTGCATCTGTAGGTCCTAGTCTCGCTAATTTCCCCACCATCGTTAGGTACGACCAGAGAGGACATACCGCACGAGGCGAGGCCCCGGTACTCCTGATGCCGACTGGAAATCATGGACGACACAAGGAAGTCGGCTGGCATTATGACCGGTAAGGCTCCATAGGCACGTTGCCCAGGATCCCCCTTTATCGACGCTCAAACCGCTCTATGTCGTCAGGTCCTAGTAACGCGCATTTCCCCACCACCGTTAGGTATGACTGGAAACCAAGGACACACTTCACGGGGCGAGGCCCCAACACCCCCAATGCCGACCGGAAACCAAGGACGACATCAGGGGGATGAGTGGCCTTATGACCGGTAAGACTCCTGAGGCGTGCTACTCAGGAGCCCCCTTTGATGCTCGAGAAATCCCCCAGTCCCTCCTTCCATGTGCCGCCTTGTGAGGCCCTGGGGCCCCCCAAGACCCCATGCTGTGATGTTGTGCTGTGGTCGGAGCCCCCGAGCAGGGCCGACAGCTAAGAATCGAGTTCACCTCAGGCGGTAGGTCCTTGCCATCTAGCTCTGTGGCACCTCGGTGAGCTGCGGAGCGTTTATTTCTTGCGAAACACCATTCAGAAAGAGAGACTTCAAACGAGGAAACGTAGAGACAAACCCCCCTTTTTTAAATATGAAGTTTCGAAATTCTCGGGCTCCATTCCAAAAAATTGTAACGTGAACATCAGAGAGAAGCAAGCAAATACTGTTTCTGGCTCCTAGGCTATCCTTCGTCTTCCCCAAGCGCTGAGCATAGGGCATCCAAGTTGCATGGGCATAGCCATTGATGGGCACTGTTGTCTTCTCCGCCAGCTCCGAGCTGTGGCTGCCACATTGCATGGGAGGAACCCCTCCATGTCCTCGGGGGGCTCCGAGAATGTACAACCCACTCATTATTATGTGAGTGTGTCATGGGTTGATGTAGGTAACAGGGTGAGTGTAGGATCAAAAGTAGGTGTAGAGGGGGGTGATTAGACTACTTGACCAAATGAAAGTTTTGCCTTTTTCCCAATTTTAATTCTTCGCAAGTTTTAGCATTGATAGCATATCAAGTACACCCTACACATGCAAGTCTAAGAGTATACCAGCACAAAGTAACAACAAGCATGAGTAAAAAGGATAGGGTAGGAAGATCAAACGCAATTGCAGACACAATGATTTTTCTCGTGGTTCCGATAGGTGGTGCTATCATACATCCATGTTTATGGAGTCTTCAACCCATGGAGGTTAACGGCCGCGAGAGTCCACGGAGGGCTCCACCCATAAGGGTCCACGAAGTAGCAACCTTGACTATTCCATATGGCTTCCATCCACGAAGGACTAGCCTCACTATGGGTAGATCTTCACGAAGTAGGGGATCTCCTTGCCATTACAAACTTCTTGGTTCACTCCACAACACGAAGTAGGAGGTCCCAAGCGACACCTAACCAATCTAGGAGGCACCATCCTCCAAAAGGTAATAGGCTCGGTAATGACAATGAACTCCTTGCTCTTGTGCTTCAAGATGTAGACTCCTCAACACACAATCACTCTCTCACAGATTTGGCTTGGCAAAAGAGATGGGATTGGTGAAAAGCAACTTGGGGAGGCTAGAAATCAAGATCCATATGGTTGGAGTGGAAGATCATGACCCCAACACAAGGGTAGGTGGTTCTCTCTCAGAAAACTGAGTAGGATAGATATGGAGTAGTTCTGAGTGCTTCTATTTCGAGTGGGTGGTGGTGAAGGGGTATACACAGGCAACCCCAAAAATCCAACCATTACACACAATAAGTTAGACTCGGTGACACCGATGTGTTAAACTCGGTGGTACCGAAGTGACCAAAAGTGGCAACTTTTGAATATCGGTGAGACCGCTATAGAAATCTCGGTTGCACCGACAAGATGACCAACGGTCAGAATTGCCAAACTCGGTGAAGCCGATTCAATATTCTCGGACGGACTGAAAATGTCAACTTGCATAACAGAAAGTTGGCAGCCCAACTCAGTGGCACCGAAAGCAGCGTTGGCTGCACCGAAGTGTTAGTGTTTGGCTGAGTTTGTCTAGGGTTTGGAATCGGTGGCATAAGGATAGGAATGTTGGTTGCATCAATTTTGAATGTTTGGTTATACACTAACTTTGGTGGGAGAGTTTGTGGATGTTTTTGGTGACTGTCACTTGTGCACATATGAGCATTTTGTTCACCAACAAAACCTTACCCCCTTTTAATAGTATTGGCTTTCCTATGGACTCAAAGTGATTTCTCACAAATGTAAAATGTAGAGTCATCTTGCTTGAAGCTTTGCCAACCTATTTCCTTGAATCTTGGGGTACTTCCACAATCTCCACAATCCTTTTGCCATCCCTATCATTGAACTTTTCCTAAAATGTACTTGGTGGAAACATTAGTTTAATGACTTATATGTTCTTATTAATTAGCAAAACCACCAAGGGAGCAAATGTGCTTCCAGTCTCACCCTTTTTGGTAACTGATGACAACATATAGATAAAAGCTTCGACAAAAATATAATTAATGAATATAATCGTCGCTTTGAGAAGTATGTGATAAGCAAGAGCTCCCCCTAAATTTGTGCATTATTTAAAATTTGCATTTGAATGTGAATGCACAATCGATTAGATACATGGTTCACTTCTTACATGTCACATACCACTTGGTGGTGTGCGAGAATAATTAGAATGAACATCATAGCACAACACAATCAAGAAAAGATGAATGGTCATCACATAAGCATTAAGATGATAGGAAATAGTAGCATCACAAATTAAAGCGTATGATCAAACATCATCAAACATATCATCAAACGTGTATCACAAGAAAAGAAAAATCAATTGCTTTTGAAAAAAGAAACAAACACCAAATGCTCTCTCACTCGAAGCCTAAAGATCTGTATACACTTCTCCCACATTGGCAACAAGTTACCAAAAAGTTCAAAGGCATATATTTAGGCGTTCTTGGGCTGATCTCCTCCGATTGTTGATGAAGGAGTTGAGATAATAGCTTCGGTGAAGATCTCTACAGATGTCGTGGATGGACCTGGAGTGGACACTGGAGGAACTGGAGCTAATGGAGCAGGAGCTATGCAGATAGTTGTAGGAGCTGATGAAGAGGGCCTCAAGGCCAGTGCAGACACTTTGGCTGATCTAGCCTGAGTAGTGAACTGTGTTCTCGGCCTAAGAGGTGATCCATCCTCCTCATCATCATCATCATAACAAGTAGAAGAGACCCGAGGGATGTGCACTGAGTCAACTTCCTTCTGAAGCTCTATGACTGTTTTAGTCACCTTATCCACCTTATCGTTGAGGTTCTTGATCCTTGTTCCAAAGATCCTCACAACACTATTCTAGTTGTCCAGAATACCCTTAATATCCTTCTGCATGCCCTGAATTGTTGAGATCAAAAGATCCATTTGCTCATTTTTGGATCTAGGGACTTGAGCACTAGTGGCTCGAACTGCCTCTGCATCTACCTATGCTATAGCAGATGTGGGATGATCTGGGCCCATCACCACAACATTATCCTCGAGTTCTGGCTGTAGGGGAAAATGTGGACGATCTAGAGCAAATATGTGCTTTTCCAACCGAGGGTTGATAGGCACCTGGATGTAGGGTGAATGTCGGGACCCCGATCCTAAGTCATATGATTCCATACTGTAACAAGTCACATCACTTTGGCCGGGACCGTTTGCGTCTTTTGGCTCACGTATGTGAACATGTCGCTGGCAATCACGCAACAAAGAACCCGGGCCGACATAACTAGTCATAGAACCCAAGTGGCACATCCGTATGGAAACAGGCATACATAACCCAGCTATGCAGGTGTCGGCCTCAAGCGTGTGTAGACAAGCCATAGCAAGCTACAAGGACTCCATTATGTCGCGAGACACGAATGCCATCACTGCACGTAGACGAGTCGTAGCAGGCTACCGGGACTCCATTACACTGCGAGACATTTCCCCGAAGGGACAGACACAACAACAAAGGAGGATACATGTCGGTCTATCAATGTGTCCGGAGCAGTAGCAAGCTACCATGGCTCGGTGGAAGCACAGCGAGGCAGTTTCCCGTAAAGAGTACTACTAAAGGTACATGACTAGGTGTCGGATCCCATACATACCATTGCACGTCACACGTACGCACGACATGCCCGATATGCATAGATACAACCATGGCATCACAACATAACCATACAACAACATGACTTTTATTTAAGAGGCTCAGACGAGCCTTGCATAATATGTTCGTACAGATAGGGGTCACATGACCCGACACTCAAGTCATACAAACAAGCTCATACAAGCCAGCGGAAACTTAAGCTGTCTGAGTACAGACGGCGAAATAGAAAAGCGGCACACGGCTTGACTATCTACAGCCCACCACACGGGCAAGATCGTAGCTGGGACACTAGCTATTCAGCATCGTCAATGTCTAGAAAGAACCCACCTGATGGGTCCTGGTTTTCTTCTGCAACATTAATTAAGCAAGGATGAGTACAGTCGTACTCAGCAAGTCTTTAAAATAGACCTAGTCTATTTATGCTCATGTGTCAACAAGGGGGAGTGGTGGAGTTTATGCAGCAATGCCAGCCTCGACTCATGGCTAACCTACACTACCCAGTTTTAACTCTTTATTACAGTTTTAGTTATCGCACACGAGACCACTATCTCCATCACAATACACCACCAGGGATCCACCTTCCCCTTCCGGAAGAGTGCCATCCACGGTACTCACACTTGTCTTGATATTTTTAGGAGTATCCATTTGATTATCTATGAACAGCATAAGTTCTCCAAGTAGTCCATATCCGAGGACGCGACTATTCGAATAGTTTCATACCCTGCAGGGGTGTACTTCTTCACACACGCTCTCGCCACTTATCGATGTGTGCCATAAACCATGCACCTCGGCAACCTTCAAGCGGATGCCCAGCGAGGGAGTCGGCCACGACCATCAATCACATAAGACCTCTAGTCCAGGCTATCAACTATTTGAGACTGAACCCGCATGGCAGTCCGGCCGAAGTTTCCGCTACGGCCCCAAACGATGTGCGCAGGGTTCCCAAGCCCACCATTCAGGTGACCCTTGGTACACCGTGCCACTGCCTACCGCATCGTAACCCACCCTGAGTGTCAGCGCAACGCACGGCCTCCAGCATGCTATCAACACCAGAAACTACTTCCAATACCTGGACCAAGGACTGAGCAACTGATAAGTCGAGCGGGGTCATATTTCAGGGCCCAGCATGTGGTAGTATCTAGTCTTGGATCACAAACATGGAACTCAGTTCCTAAGAACGGTCCCAATGAGACAACCCTCTATGTACTCCTACATAGCCTCTCATCACTACCTTTTACCAAAACAGATTCATCATGAGCTCATCACATCAGAACAACACAGTTTCACTCCGGTTCATCACCCAGATGAATCAGACCTAACACAACTCTAAGCATAGCAGCATGGCATGAAAGTAAGCTAAGCACATCATGGCACAAGCATCTACCAGGTATGCTAGGTTGTAAGGTTTAGCTATTTACTGTGACAAGATCAGGTCATGCAGAAGATTAGGTTCATCTACCGTGTATGACTGTCATGTGAACAACGTCCTAATGCAATGAACAAGAGCAGGAGCGAGAGAGTGGGATATTATCGGAATGATCAATGGGGTTGCTTGCCTTGCTGAGAAGCGGAGGGGTTCTCTCCTTCGTCGGGATACAGGGTGGTATCTTCGGGATTAGGGCCTACCGCAACGCAGATAAGAGCATTCAATACACGCAAGTGCAACAATATGATGCATGATCATGGCATAGTAATATGCATGGGTGAGCTAATGCAACTGGTGATCATGTCAATTTGAAATGGATTTGAATATAGGTTCAAAGTTGTTCTTCTTTCAAATTCCATATATTAACCTAATGGCAAATGTCCATGTTCACCTATTTAGATTGCTCTAACACGCATGAGAATAGAACCATTTGATTCATTGGATTTTTCTGATCAATTTTCATATATAAATTATTTTCATTTGACGTACAGATTATTTTATATGATTTTTCAAAGTCTTAAACATTTTCTAGAATTATTTTTAAACTAGAAATTGTTTTATTGCATCAGCATGACATCATGATGACGTTAGCTGGTTAGCTGACCCGGCCTAGAGTCAAACCTGACATGTGGGGTCCACATGTCAGTGACTCATTCACTTAATTAATAAAATTAACACTAATTCTAACTAATTATCAGAACTGGGCCCCCATGTCAGTGACTAATTAACTTAATTAATTAAATTAATTAACTTATTACTAATCTGTGTTTAGTCAGAGGCTGGCCCCACCTGTCTGTGACCCAGGGGGTCAAACCCCGTGGTCAAACAGGCTAGGGTCACCGGCGACGAGCCGCCGGTGACTCCAGGGACGGTGGAGGGCTTCGGGGTTCCTCCTTCGGCGGCCAAAAGGACGGCGGAGGGCACCAAACTACTCAGCACATACGCGCGCGTCCATCCCAACCCCTCCGAGGAGCTGAGATGGTCGGAATCAATGCCGGCAATGAGCTGGGCGACGGCCGGAGCTCGGGCGAGCACGGGCTCGTCGAACCAGGGCACGACACGACCTCTACTGGGCACCTACGGTCTCTACTCAACCCCACGAGCACAACGGAGGCCTTAGATGGACCAGCTGGTCACCGCAACATGGCCGGCGTCGAGGTCGAGCGGCGGTGGCAGTCGGGCCTCGACGGAATCCGGGGCTAGGGCGCAAGATCGAAGGGGGAAAGAGGGGGAAAAGCTTCAGGGGCTCACAGCGGTCGCAGGGGCGTCGGAAGCGGGCTCGGGGACGGTTTGAAACGGCGGCGAGCTTCGATTCCCTTTCCGGTGATCCGAGGAGGAAGACGATGGCGCGACGTCGACAGGGGGCTTCCGGCGATGAGTAGCTTGGCTAGGAGGAAGAAGAGGTCACGGCGGAGCTTCTGGCGGGCTCAGATGGGTTCGGGGGTGGCTAGAACGTCGGCACGACGGAGAAGCATAGGTCGGCCATGGTAGCAGCAGAGAGGGGAATGCGCGCGCGAGAGAGAGAGGGAGAGAAGGGGGAAGAGGAGGCCATGGCGGCGAGGAGCTTCGCGCTGGCGCACGCGGAGGGCTCTACGGCAGCCAGGCAAGCAGGAGCTGGCCGGCGTGTCGCGGGCACACGCCCTCCTGCCTACTGGCAGGAGGTTGACGAAGGTGGAAGCTGGCTGGGCCAGCTGGGCCAGCTCCACCTGGGCCTCAGGTGAGTTTTCCTCCTTTTTTTCTGTTTCTGTTTTTCTATTCTGACCTTTGTTTATTTTATTTGCATGTCCAAATGATTTTATAAAATATCCCATATATTTTCTAAAATCAAGTTTGAATATTTCAAATTTATCTAAGAAGTTTCAGAATAATTTGAAAACAGACATAATGATAGTGCTTTATTTATCAATTTTAGAGGCTTTAATCATTAATTTTAAATTGCTTCTGAGGTTCAAATATTTTAAATGATCCCTGTTATATACTTGTCCAAATTTATGAGACTTCTGGAACATTTTTAAGGGCATTTTGGATTTTTTGTAAATTTCATCAAACTTGGATTCACTTTATTTCAATGTGAGTTAGGGTTTTCTTTTGCTTCCCATTCATGTTGATGAAATGATGATGATGATGATGCAACAACCATGCTTAACCTAAGACACTTGCTAGGGATGTGACAGTGAATAGCAGCAAGAGCACTTTTGTGTTGGGGAACGTCGCATGGGAAACAAGAAATTTCCTATGCACACGCAAACCTATCCATGGTGATGAGCATCTACGAGAGGGAGAGTGGATCTACGTACCCTTGTAGATCGCTAAGCAGGAAGCGTTAAGAAACGCGGTTGGTGTAGTCGAACATCTTCGCGATCCAAATCGCCGAGCGTCCCGCGATCTCAACACGATCCGTCCCGCGATCCAATCATGATCCGTCCCGTGAACTCATCACGATCCGTCCCACGATCTCATCACGATCCGTCTCACGATCTTGATCACGATCTGTCCCGCGAACTCATCACGATCCGTTCCGCGATCTCATCACGAACCGTCTCGCGATCTCGATCACGGTCCTTCCGATCTAGCGCCGAACGGACGGCACCTCCGCGTTCAGCACACATGCAGCTTGATGACGATCTCCACCGTCTTGATCCAGCAAGAGGAGGTGGAGAGGAGAGAGAGTTCATCGGCAGCGTGACGGCGCTCCGGTGATGGTGGTGGAGTGATGCCGGCAGGGCTTCGCCTAAGCGTTGCGGAAAACCGATCTAGAGGAGAAACTGTGCACCGGTGAAACGGGTAGCACGTGGCCGGAAATTCTGTCCAAAAACCACCCAATCCACTAGTATATATAGGAGGAGAGGAGAGGAGAGGCAGCCAAGGCCTTTGGGTCGGCCAAAATAGGAGGTGGGAGCAATCCTACTTCACCTCCAATCCTAGTTGGAGTAGGATTGCCTCCTATTGGCTGATTTTCCACTTTTTGCTTTAGGACTTTCTCTCCTGCGCCATGGGCCTTTGTGGCTGTTTTCCCAGCCCACTAAGGGCTGGTTATTATTCTCCCACAGCCCATGGACCTCTTGGGGTCAAAATACCCCTCCCGGAGGTCCCCCGGTACACTACCGGCACTCCCGGTACACTACCGATACTCCCGGTACACTACCGATGAGCCCGAAACTTTTCCGGAAACCAAACTGGGACTTCCCATATATGAATATTTACCTTCGAACCATTCCGGAGCTCCTCATGACGTCTGGGATCTCATCCGGGACTCCAAACAACCTTCGGTCACCACCATACATAACTCTACACTACCGAAACGTCACCGAACCTTAAGTGTGCAGACCCTGCGGGTTCAAGAACTATGTAGACATGACCGAGACACCTCTACAGTCAATAACCAATGGCGGGACCTGGACGTCCACATTGGTTCCTACATATTCTATGAAGATCTTTATCGGTCGAACCTCTATGTCAAGGATTCAGTTAATCCCGTATAACGTTCCCTTTGTTCTTCGGTATGTTACTTGCCCGAGATTCAATCGTCGGTATCTCCATACCTAGTTCAACCTCGTTACCGGCAAGTCTCTTTACTCATTCCATAATACAAGATCCCGCAACTAACAATTATTCACTTTGCTTGCAAGGCTCATTGTGATGTTGTATTACCGAGTGGGCCCTGAGATACCTCTCCGTCACACGGAGTAACAAATCCCAATCTCGATCCATGCCAACTCAACAGACACCATCGGAGATACCTGTAGAGCACCTTTATAGTCACCCAGTTACGTTGCGATGTTTGATACACACAAGGCACTCCTCCGATATCTGTGAGTTGCATGATCTCATGGTCATAGGAACATATACTTGACATGCAGAAAACAGTAGCAATAAACTGACATGATCTATGCTATGTTTGTAGTTTGGGTCTTATCCATCACATCATTCTCCTAATGATGTGATCCCATTATCAAATGACATCTCATGTCCATGGCTAGGAAACCTTAACCATCCTTTGATCAACGAGCAAGTCCATTAGAGGCATACTAGGGACATGGTTTTGTCTATGTATCCACACATGCATTTAAGTCTCCGATCAATACAATTATAGCATGGATAATAGACGATTATCATGAACAAGGAAATATGATAATAACTAATTTATTATGGCCTCTAGGGCATATTTCCAACAGTCTCCCACTTGCACTAGAGTCAATAATCTAGTTCACATCACCATGTGATTCGCATTGTTATGAATCTAACACCCAATGAGTTTTGGGGCTCGATCATGCTTTGCATGTGAGAGAGGTCTTATAGTCAACGGGTCTGCGATATTCAGATCCGTGTGTACTTTGCAAATCTCTATGTCAAACCGTAAACACTGCTACCACACTCCACTTGGTACTATTTCCAAATGGCTGCTCCACTATACCTATCCAGATTGCTACTACTAGTCATCCGGATAGGTGTTAAAGCTTGCATCGACGTAACTCTTTACGACGAACTCTTTATCACCTCCACAATCAAGAAACATTTCCTTAGTCCTCTGGTTACTAAGGATAATTCCGACCGCTGTCCAGTGATCCACTCCTGGACCACTCTTGTACCCCTTGACAGACTCATGGCAAGGCACACATAGGTGCGGTACACAGCATGGCATAATATAGATCCAATGGCTAAGGCATAGGGGACGACGTTCGTCCTTTCTCTTTCTTCTGCCGTTGTCGAGCTTTGAGTCTCACTCAACTTCACACCTTACAAATCAGACGAGAACTATTTCTCTGGCTGATCCATTTTGAACTCTTTCAAAATCTTGTCAAGGTATGCACTCATTGAAAGTCTCATCAAGCATCTTGATCTATCTCTATAGATTTTGATGCTCAACTATTAGGTAGCTTTATCCAGGTCTTCCTTTGAAAAACACTTTTCAAACAACCTTTTATGCCTTCCAGAAATTCTTCATTATTTCCGATCAACAATATGTCAACCACATATACTTATCAGAAACTCTACAGTGCTCCCACTCACTTTATTGCAAATACAAGTTTCTTGTAAACTTTGTATAAACTACAGAAACTTTGATCACCTCATCAAGTGTATATTCCAACTCCGAGATGCTTGCTTCAGTCCATAGAAGGATCACTAAAGCTTGCTCATCTTTTAGCATCCTTAGGACTGAAAAAACCTTCTGGTTGTATCACATACAACCTTTCCTTAAGTAAACCGTTAAGGAAACGATGTTTTGACATCCATCTGCCAGATTTCATAATTGAAAATGCAGCAACTGCTAACATAATTCCAACAGACTTTTAGCATCGCTACGAGTGAGAAAGCCTCATCGCAGTCAACTCCTTGAACTTGTCACAAACAACTTTGCAACAAGTCGAGCTTTACAAATGGTGACATTCACCATCAGTGTCTGTCTTCATTCTAAAGGTCCATTTGTACTCAACAACCTGCCGTCTAACGAGCAAGTCTACCAAAGTCTATACTTGGTTTTCATACATGGATCCTATCTCGGATTTCATGCCCTCTAACCATTCGTCGGAATCCGGGCCCATCATCGCTTCTCCATAGCTCGTAGGTTCATCGTTGTCCAACAACATGATCTCCAAGACAGAGTTGTCATACCACTTAGGAGCAGTACACATCCTTGTCGACCTACGAAGTTCGATAGTAACTTGATCCTGAAGCTTCATGATCATCATCATTAACTTCCTCTTCAACTAACGTAGGCTTCACAGAAACATCTTTCTACGTTGCACTACTCTCTGGTTGAACAAAGGTTTAACAACCTCATCAAGTTCTATCTTCCTCCCACTCAATTCTTTCGAGAGAAACATTTCCTTGAGAAAGGATCCGTTTAAGCAACAAACACTTTGCACTAGGATCTGAGATTGAAGGTTCAATCAACTGATCTTAGGGTATTCTATGAAGATGCATTTGTCCGCCTTGGGTTCGACCTCATTAGGTGAAAACATTTTCCACACAAGTGTCACAGCCCCAAATATTAAGAAATGACAGCTTTGGTTTATATCAAACCATAATTCACACGGTGTCATCTCAACGGATTTAGATGATGCCCTATTTAAAGTGAATGTAGTTGTCTCTAATGCATAACCCCAAAAATTATAGTAGTAAAACGATAAGAGACATCACAGTATGCACTATATCAATAGAGCATGACTATGATGTTCGGACACACCATCACACCATGGTGTTCCAGGTAGCGTTAGTTGTGAAACAAATTTCACATTGTCTTAAGTTGTATGCCAAACTCGTAACTCAGATATTCACCTCCACGATCATATCGTGGTCATTTTTATCTTCTTGTCACGATGATCTTTAAACTTCACTCTGAATTTGCTTGAACCTTTCAAACGATTCAGACTTGTGTTTCATTAAGTAAATATACACTATATCTACTCAAATCATCAGTGAAGGTAAGAAAATAACGATATCCACTGCACGCTACAAGACTCACTAGATTGCATACATCAGTATGTATCATTTCCAATGAATCACTTGCCCGCGCCATCGAACGGGGTCTTTTAGTCATCTTTCCCAAGAGGCATGGTTCGCATGTCTCAACCGATTCGAAATCGGATGAGTCCAAATATCCATCAACATGGAGTTTCTACATGCGCTTTATACCAATATGACATTTAGCGGCAGTGCCACAAGTATGTGGTACTATCATTATTAACTTTGTATCTTTTGACATCAATGTTATGAACATGTGTACCACTACGATCAAGATTTCAACAAACCATTCTCACTGGGTGCATGACCATTGAAGGTATTATTCATGTAAACAGAATAACCATTATTCTCTCACTTAAATGAATAACCGTATTGCAATAAACATGATCTAATCATGTTCAAGCTCAACGCAAAACACCAAATAACATTTAGGTTCGTCACTAATCCTGAAGGTAGAGAGAGCGTGCGATGTTGATCACATCAACCTTGGAAACATTTCCAACACACATCGTCACCTCACCCTTAGCTAGTTCTCCGTTTATTCCGTAGCTTTTATTTCGAGTTACTAACATTTAGCAACCGAACCGGTATCCAATACCCAGGTGCTACTAGGAGTACTAGCAACGTACACATCAATAAGTCGTATATCAAATATACTTCTGTCAATGTTGCCAGCCTTCTTATCTACCAAGTATCTAGGGTTGTTCTGCTTCAGCGACCGTTCACCTCATAACAGAAGCACTTAGTCTCGGGTTTGAGTTCAACTTTGGGTTGCTTCACTGGAGCAGCAACTGACTTGCTATCCATGAAGTTTCCCTCCTTGCTCTTGCCCTTTTCGAAACTAGTGGTTTGATTAACCATCAACACTTGACGCTCCTTCTTGATTTCTACCTTCGCGGTGTCAAACATCGCGAGCAGCTCAGGAATCATTATTTCTATCCCTGGCAATTTATAGTTCATCACTAAGTTCTAGTAGCTTAGTGACAGTGACTTGGAGAACTATGTCAATCACTATCTTATCTGGAAGATAAACTCCCACTTGATTCAAGCGATTGTAGCACCCAGACAATCTGAGTACATGCTTAACGATTGAGCTCTTCTCTTTCATCTTACAGGCAAAGAATCTTGTTGGAGATCTCATATCTCGCAACACAGGCACGAGCCTGAGATCACAATCCCTGCTCCTAGAACATCTCACATGTTCCGTGACGTTCAAAACGTTTCGGAGCCTCAATTCTGAGCCGTAATGCATGACGCACTAAACTATCAAGTAGTCATCGAAACGTGCCTGTCAGATGTTCACAACATCTATAGACGACGCTAGAGGGGGTGGCGCACCGAGTGGTGCATTAAGGACATAAGCCTTCTGTGCAGCAATGAGGACAATCCTCAGATCATGGACCCAGTCCGCAATATTGCTACCAACATCTTTCAACTCTATTTCTCTAGGAACATATAAAAAATTTAAGGGAGCTACAGCGCGAGCTAGTAATCTACAACATAATTTGCAAAGACACTTTGACTATGTTCATGATAATGAGTTCAATTAATCATATTACTTAAGAACTCCCACTCAAATTGACATCCCTCCGATCATTCGAGTGATACATGATCCAAATTCACCAACTCAAGTCCGATCATCACGTGAGTTGAGGTGGCTGCAATGGTGAACATCATTATGTTGATCATATCTACTATATGACTCATGTTCGACCTTTCGGTCTCTCGTGTTCCGAGGCCATGTCTGTACATGCTAGGCTCGTCAAGTTTAACCCGAGTGTTCTGCGCGTGCAAATCTGGCTTGCACCCGTTGTATGTGAACGTAGAGTCTATCACACCCGATCATCACGTGGTGTCTCAACATGACAAACTTTCGCAACGGTGCACACTCGGGGAGAACACAGTTCATCTTGAAATTCAAGTGAGGGATCACCTTATAATGCTACCGCCGTACTAAGCAAAACAAGGTGCATAAAAGGATTAACATCTCATGCAATTCATAAGTGACATGATATGGCCATGAACTTGTGTTTAAGATCTCCATCTTCGAAACACCGGCATGATCTCCATCGTCACCGGCACAACACCATGATCTCCATCATCTTGATCTCCATCAATGTGTTGCCATTGGGGTTGTGGCGCCAGCCCTGCTTCTACTTCTATTGCTACCGCTTAGCGATAAAGTAAAGCATTACATAGCGCTTAATGATTGACACGCAGGTCATACAATAATTAAAGACAACCCTATGGCTCCTGCCGGTTGCCGTACTCATCGACATGCAAGTCGTGATAATCTATACATCACATGATCATCTCATACATCACATATATCACATCATGTAATTGGCCATATCATATCACAACATACCCTGCAAAAACAAGTTAGACGTCCTCTAATTGTTGTTGCAAGTTTTACGTGGCTGCTACGGGTATCTAGCAAGAACGATTCTCACCTACGCATAAACCACAACGGTGATACATAGATTGCTTTTCAACCTTCTCAAGGACCGCCTTTGTCGAATCCGATCCAACTAAAGTGAGAGAAAAATGTCACCTGCAAGCCATCTAGGCAACAAGTTGCATCGAGGGAACCGGTCTCTGATAAGCGTACGAGTAATGTTGGTCCGGGCCGCATCATCTCACAATCCCGCTGAACCAAAATACGACCAAGGGAGGAAGCAATCTAAGCATCAACGCCCACAAACCTTTTGTGTTCTACTCGAGATCTCATCGAACCATCAACCTAGCTCATGATGCCACTGTTGGGGAACGTCGCATGGGAAACAAAAAAATTCCTACGCACACGCAAACCTATCCATGGTGATGAGCATCTACGAGAGGGAGAGTGGATCTACGTACCCTTGTAGATCGCTAAGCAGGAAGCGTTAAGAAACGCGGTTGGTGTAGTCGAACATCTTCGCGATCCAAATCGCCGAGCGTCCCACGATCTCATCACGATCCGTCCCGCGATCCAATCACGATCCGTCCCGTGAACTCATCACGATCCCTCCCGCGATCTCATCACGATCCGTCTCATGATCTTGATCATGATCTGTCCCGCGAACTCATCACGATCCGTTCCGCGATCTCATCACGAACCGTCTCACGATCTCGATCACGGTCCTTCCGATCTAGCGCCGAACGGACGGCACCTCCGCGTTCAGCACACGTGCAGCTTGATGACGATCTCCACCGTCTTGATCCAGCAAGAGGAGGTGGATAGGAGAGAGAGTTCACCGGTAGCGTGACGGCGCTCCGGTGATGGTGGTGGAGTGATTCCGGCCGGGCTTCGCCTAAGCGCTGCGGAAAACCGATCTAGAGGAGAAACTGTGCACCGGTGAAACGGGTAGCACGTGGCCGGAAATTCTGTCCAAAAACCACCCAATCCACTAGTATATATAGGAGGAGAGGAGAGGAGAGGCAGCCAAGGCCTTTGGGTCGGCCGAAATAGGATGTGGGAGCAATCCTACTTCACCTCCAATCCTAGTTGGAGTAGGATTGCCTCCTATTGGCTGATTTTCCACTTTTTGCTTTAGGACTTTCTCTCCTACGCCATGGGCCTTTGTGGCTGTTTTCCCAGCCCACTAAGGGCTGGTTATTATTCTCCCACAACCCATGGACCTCTTGGGGTCGAAATACCCCTCCCGGAGGTCCCCCGGTACACTACCGGCACTCCCGGTACACTACCGATACTCCCGGTACACTACCGATGAGCCCGAAACTTTTCCGGAAACCAAACTGGGACTTCCCATATATGAATCTTTACCTTCGGACCATTCCGGAGCTCCTCGTGACATCCGGGATCTCATCCGGGACTCCGAACAACCTTCGGTCACCACCATACATAACTCTACACTACCGAAACGTCACCGAACCTTAAGTGTGCAGACCCTGCGGGTTCAAGAACTATGTAGACATGACCGAGACACCTCTACAGTCAATAACCAGTGGCGGGACCTGGACGTCCACATTGGTTCCTACATATTCTACGAAGATCTTTATCGGTCGAACCTCTATGTCAAGGATTCAGTTAATCCCGTATAATGTTCCCTTTGTTCTTCGGTATGTTACTTGCCCGAGATTCGATCATCGGTATCTCCATACCTAGTTCAACCTCGTTACCGGCAAGTCTCTTTACTCGTTCCATAATACAAGATCCCGCAACTAACAATTAGTCACATTGCTTGCAAGGCTCATTGTGATGTTGTATTACCGAGTGGACCCTGAGATACCTCTCCGTCACACGGAGTAACAAATCCCAGTCTCGATCCATGCCAACTCAACAGACACCATCGGAGATACCTGTAGAGCACCTTTATAGTCACCCAGTTACGTTGCGACGTTTGATACACACAAGGTACTCCTTCGATATCCGTGAGTTGCATGATCTCATGGTCATAGGAACATATACTTGACATGCAGAAAACAGTAGCAATAAACTGACACGATCATATGCTATGTTTGTAGTTTGGGTCTTATCCATCACATCATTCTCCTAATGATGTGATCCCGTTATCAAATGACATCTCATGTCCATGGCTAGGAAACCTTAACCATCCTTTGATCAACGAGCTAGTCCATTAGAGGCATACTAGGGACATGGTTTTGTCTATGTATCCACACATGCATTTAAGTCTCCGATCAATACAATTATAGCATGGATAATAAACGATTATCATGAACAAGGAAATATGATAATAAATAATTTATTATTGCCTCTTGGGCATATTTCCAACATTTTGATCAGCAACAACCCTCTTAATTGTCTCAACAATTTTGTCCATAACTCTAATCCTGGTGTTCCTATCAAGGTGGATCAACATGTTAATGGAGTAGCCTCGGGTCATCTTGTCATCTCCTGACTAGGGCATCAAGGTATGCCTTAGATTAGTGTTCATGGTACGGAGGCCAGCTTGCTGATAGTAGATGGATCCTAGCTTCTGAGATTGCGCTTTGTTTGTAGGGATAGGAGTATACATATCCTTCATGGCATTGTGGCTTGCCTTGGATTCTGAGTATACATCCAGATCACCATCCTGAATCTCTGGAACTCCTAGAAGTGCAGCCCACGCATCAATAGTGCATTCATACCTTGCTCCATCAGTCATCCATACAAACCTACCATCTCCGTAGAAATGTGCAGTGGAGTAGAATTGCATGATCATCTCATCGTTCCATGTAGTAAGCTCTCTGCCAATGAACTCATCCAGACCAATGCAGTGGAAATTATCTTGGACACTTGGAAAGTAGTCCTCATTCTCCTTAATGAATTTCCAATCACCATATCTCATATCACTAACAACTGGGCTCTTGTCTAGCAGCACTGTCTCATAAAAGTCATGTTGCTCTCTGGTGTAGAACATGTAGTGAACAACAGTTTTCTTCCTCTAGGCATATGGATCTATAGCTCTCCAAGCTCTCAATCCTGAGTCTTTCCTTTTCTTCATATCTTCAGCAACTAGGTGGCTGGCATCTTGTACTAGAAGATGTGGTCTGAGCTTCATCAATGTTGTCAAGTCATCATCATCTTCATTTTGGAAGCAGTTCCTTTGTTCTTCTCAGAAACTGGAATCTACCTGGATGTCCTCTTTGGCTTCTCAGCAGTAGCCTTCTTGGATGTAGACTTGGTTCCCTTGGATGTGCCAGTCTTTAGCATAACATTAGCCATAAGTTTCTTGGCCTTCTTCTTAGGAGGAGCCTTTACAGCTGGCTCATCCTCCTCTTCCTCAGCAGCAGCTCCAACAGCTTCCTCTGGATCTTCATACATGGATGCAGGCCTGCCAGTCACATGAATAATCCTCTCTCTGGCTCTCTTCTCCCCTGCCTTCTTAGTCATAGACTTCCTTGGGGGATCAATGGACATTGTGGCCCTAGCACTCTCATGTGCTTTGATAGTTTTAGAGCTAGCATAGACCGTGCTGACAACTCTCCTGGAAGAAGTAGCTTCAGTAGCATACTTCTTAGTAGCCTTTTCTTGCTTCTTGGAAAGAGTCTCCTCAGGAACAAAGTCTGAATCCTCCTCATATGAATTCAGCTTCTTTCTGGTCCTTGTAGCAGCCTTGGGAAACCCATGGGAGCTGGGGGTGCCTGGGTCTGAAAATGAACTGGACTCTGGGCTTGTGCCTGAACTCATGTCAGCACCCTGCTTTGGCAAATTCTGACTATCCTCAGCATCTGACATACTAACCTTGTGAATATAGTACGGAAAAGCAGAAGAAGACAAGTCATCACAAAATGAGGCTGGTTTCTGAAAGTTTGAACAATAGATTTTCAAATTTTTTGCATTCTGTCAAATGAATATCAGTACAACCGAAGCAAATTTTTCGGTGCTACCGGGACTGACTGTCCCTCTTAACAGAAGCATGGCACTCTTTTTAGTGAGACCTAAAAGAAGTACTCCGTTCCACCGAGATATTTCTCAGCAACATAGAAAGTCAAATCTGTGAGACTGGTTTGTTTGCTTCGGTTCCACCGAGTTCCATCGGGCGGATGGCAAAACCCTAGAAAATTTAACATTCGCTAGACTATTGGAATTTTGTGTGGATAGCAATACGTGTAATGAGTGGCTTATATATAGAATCAAATCCAATGCACAAGAATCGGACGAGGAGCGCAAAGGAGGTCGAATCGGTACCCTAACTTGGCATGGATCCGCTACAGCGGCGACAATGGAGAGGATTTCGTCAACGGTGGCGATTCCTAGCGGTGGAGGAGCATAGGGAGACAAGGGCGACGACCAGGTGTCTTGAAGGCGACAGCTTAGGGTTCTGAGGCTTGATGGTTTGAGTATGAAATTCAAAGCATCGGGGTCCACAATACTTATGCCCACCATCGTCGGTGACACTAACTTTTCGGTGTCACCGAGTTCCTCAACTGCCAGTTGATAGGGAAACTCGGTGTAACTAAGAAGATGGAATCGATGGTGAGACCGAGATTTTGTGGTTCATTCCATTGAGATGCACTTGGGAGGTTTTAATGGTTAGTCCTTGTCGATACGGAACTCCGAGTGCTCCACACAGAGAGCGATCGAAAAGCACTTGTTCTAATTTTGTGATGCAGCATGAATAGAGTATGTGGTGAGAAAGCATAGATAGCTAAATAAGTGGTGCTAGGTATTATTTTCTATCCAATTGGCAAAAGATAAATCAAAATCCAAATAGCAACAATTGGATATCCTTGAATGAGTAAATAAATGCAGACAAACATGCTCACACAATTAGATGTCAATTGAAATCATGGCAAACATGCACAAACACTATATCATCTAACAAGAACTTGGGCGATGACGAAGTCATCTATATATGAGTATTTTGACTTAGGATACAAGTAAGAATACTTGATCATAGGTCATACTCATTATTTAAGCACAAGTGGGGTTACCACTTTTACATAAAGCATTTAATGTTGTCACATACTAAGAGTTGCTTTGACTCAAGTCTTAGAGTAAAGCTCCCCCTTGATGTGACATCCCCCCATAAGAGGCATAAACTAACCTTGGGTTTTGTCGATGAAGACTTCATGTTGGTGAGGTAGTGGTGGATGCTCAAAGTTGATGAAGATCACCAAGAGTTGGGAGCATCCTTGTTGTTTCCTTACTCTTCTCACCTACATGGGTTAGTCCCAACACACAAGAGACAAATACAAGGATATCTATGAACATGGAATGCAAAGCATATGTGATGATGTCCATTTATTTGTTGATTACCTTGTCCCTTGCTTACCTTTGAGGGAATGTGTGACTCCTTGAACTATTGCATAGGGTTGATGTTGATTGCAAATAGATCTTGCCAATAATGAATGTGAGTGAATTTCATTGGTGGATTCACCCCTCAAGAACTTTCTAGTTCTTCTTCTTGGGGACCCACATCAAGTTCATGGGGAACCTTGGTGTTGAAGTAGCACTTGTAGAAGTTGAGCTTGTAGTAGCCTTGGGAACCCACTTCACCAAAGCTTGGGATTCATCTTCATAAGAGTCAAAATCCTCTTGGAGCTTGTTCTTGCCCTTGAGATTGTGGTCTTGTGGTGGAAGGTCATATTGAGTGTTTGTTCCCTTGGGAAGAGTATTTTGATACTTCTCCTTTTGAGGAACAAACTTTGGATTGGGGTAATGACCTTCTTCCCATTCAACTCCATTAGCGTTGAAGTAGCTAACACCATGATTCTTCTGGTATCCTCCGTGCTTGCAGACAATCTCCTCAAATTGTTAGCACCCGTCAAGACTCTTGTAGATACCTTTCTCTCTACTTCCTTTCAATAAAGCATTTTCTTTCTCAAGTGTGACTTGGCTAATAGAATCATCATTAGTGGAATCAATAGAACTAATAGGAGCAACATCATTGGGTTTAGCATTTTTATTGTTGCTACTAGATGAAGAACCTTTCTTGCCTTTGTTACTAGTTTGCTTAGATTTCACTTGTGGAATGAATGTAGACAACAGTAGTCATTTGGCAAGATAGGATGAAGTCTTTTTTCAGATATCGTCATTGATAGCTTTAAGAAATTCATGTTCTTGCTCCAAATTGAGCTTCTCGAAGCGTACCTTCTCATGAGTTCTTACAAGCTCTCTATTATCTTCAAGAGTAGTTTCATCGGCTAACTTAAGAGTGTTAAGTTCTTTAGTTAGTTCTTCGATTTTCATCTTATCATTGTCAATTGACCTATCTTGACTAGCATGAGAATTATCAAGTTCATTATGATCAACATCACTAGTTTTATCACATGGCAAGTCATCATCATAAAGCAAATCATGTTCATCACTATCAAAATCAAGATATTTGGGGTGTGATACCTTGGGGCATTTAGCCATAAAGAAATTCCACTTCCTTCATTTGGTGAATCAAATAGATCATAGGAGTTGGTGTCACTAGAGAAATTCCGGCAACAACTTCATCTTGACTATAGTTGGAGTTGGAGTGATAGCTTCTCTCGGAGTGGTTGTCGGAGTCGGAGCCGGAAACCCATTAACCAACATGAGCTTGATGTTTCCTTCTAGAGTAGCTCTTGGTGTACTTGTCCTTCTTATCTGAATCTCTACTTATCCTTGAGGGTCTTCGTTCATAACGATCATCTCTACTCCTTCTCTCTCTTCAAGGTGATTCATCTCTTGAGGTTCGTCTTCTTGGTGACTCTTCTCTTTGTTTGCAAGGAGCCGTGCACTCATTGGAGTAGTGTCTGGGTTTCCCAAAATTGTAGCAATTTCGGTCACGACTTGACGAATGCTTCTCTTCATGTCTTGAGTTCGAGCTTCGATCTTTGCTTCTATTCTTGTAGAACTTGTTGAATTTCTTGACCATGAGGCTTATCTCTTCATTTGTGACAAGGTTGTCGCTTGTGGTAGCGGGAGCATCACTTATGGCTTTGTAAGCACCGCTAGACTTGTGGTGAAGCTCTTCCTTGTCTTTGAGTGTCATCTCATGAGCAACAATTCTACCAGTCACTTCCGTTGGTTTGAGATCTTTGTAGTTGGGCATCATTTGGATCAATGTGCACATGGTGTCATATCTCTCATCCAAATCTCGAAGTATCTTCTTGATGATGAACTTGTCAGTCATTTATTCGCTTCCTAAGCTGGCAATCTCATAGGTGATGGGATCTAGATTAGAGTACATCTTAGCGACTCCTTCACCATCCTTCATCTTGAACTTATCAAGCTGACCTTGAAGAACATCTAACTTGGATTCTCTCATGGACTCAGTTCCTTCGTGCATATCAACCAAAGTGTCCCAAGTTGAATTCTTCGAGGCATGGGCAGTTGAAGGTAATGTCACATGCTTGAGCATTGAGTTGCAACATCTTCAATACATCCATGTTTGCTTCACGATCCGGTTCTCTTCCATCACCAAAGAATTCACCTTGCAAGCCAAGACGAACAACAGCCGAAACGGCAAGATTATGACCAAGCAAATGCATTTTAATTTTGTGCTTCCAACTAGCTAAATTAGTGTCATCAAAGTACGGACCTCTATGGTGATAATTTCCCTCACTAGATGCCATACTTCTCCAAGGTTGTGAAACCAATGCAATGGAGACCAAAGCTCTGATACCACTTGTAGGATCGAAAGTAGGTCTAGAGGGGGGGTGATTAGACTACTTGACCAAATAAAAGTTTTGTCTTTTTCCCAATTTTAATTTTTGGCAAGTCTAAGAGTATAGCAGCGGAAAGTAACAACAAGCATGAGTAAAAAGGATAGGGTAGGAAGATCAAACACAATTGTAGACACGATGATTTTTCCCGTGATTCCGATAGGTGGTGCTATCGTAAATCCATGTTTATGGAGTCTTCAACCCACGGAGGGTAACGGTCGCGACAGTCCACGGAGGGCTCCACCCATAAGGGTCCACGAAGTAGCAACCTTGACTATTCCATATGGCTTCCGTCCATGAAGGACTAGCCTCACTATGGGTAGATCTTCACGAAGTTGGCGATCTCCTTGCCCTTACAAACTTCTTGGTTCACTCCACAACACAAAGTAGGAGGTTTCCAAGAGATACCTAACCAATCTAGGAGGCACCACCCTCCAAAAGGTAATAGGCTTGGTAATGATGATGAAGTCCTTGCTCTTGTGCTTCAAGATGATAGACTCATCAACACACAATCAGTCTCTCACAGATTTGGCTTGGTAGAAGAGATGGGATTGGTGGAAGGCAACTTGGGAAGGCTAGAAATCAAGATCGATATGGTTGGAGTGGAAGATCTTGACCTCAACACAAGGGTACGTCGTTCTCTCTCAAAAACCTGCGTAGGATAGATATGGAATAGTTCTTAGTGCTTCTGTTTAGAGTGGGTGGTGGTGATGGGGTATATATAGGCATCCCGAAAAATCCAATTGCTACACATAATAAGTCAGACTCGGTCACACCGATGTGTTAATCTCGGTGGTACCGAAGTGACCAAAAGTGGCAACTTTTGAATCTCGGTGAGACCGATATAGGAATCGCGGCTGCACCGACAAGGTGACCAACATTCAGAATTGCCAAACTCGATGACACCGATTCAACATGCTCGGAGGGACCGAAAATGTGAACTTGCATAATAGAAACTTTGAAGCCCAACTCGGTGGCACTGAAAGTAGTGTCGGCTGCACCGAAGTGTTAGGGTTTGGCTGAGTCTGTCTAGGGTTTGGAATCGGTGGCATCGGGATAGGAATGTTGGTTGCACCGATTTTGAATGTTTGGTTATAGACTAACTTTGGTGGGAGAGTTTGTGGATGTTTTTGGTGTCTGTCACTTGTGCACGTATGAGCATTTTGTTCACCAACAAAACCTTACCCCCTTTTAATAGTATTGGCTTTCCTATGGACTCAAAGTGATTTCTCACAAACGTAAAATGTAGAGTCCTCTTGCTTGAAGCTTTGCCAACCTATTTCCTTGAATCTTGGGGTACTTCCACAATCTCCACAATCCTTTTGCCATCCCTATCATTGAAATTTTCCTGAAATGTACTTGGTGGAAACATTAGTTCAATGATTTATATGTTGTTATTAATTACCAAAAGCACCATGGGAGCAAATGTGCTTTTAGTGAGCCCTCGGGCGCTTGACCTGGTGGCTCTCAGCTCCATCGAGAAAAGTCCTATGCATTTTTGCCCGGTTGCACGCCCTCATGACCCTAACCCGCGTGCATCGCTCCCCACGTGACCTTAGGATTGCGCTCCCGAGGCCCAAACATGAGCGCGATGCAGCGACGCGGCCATAAGGGTGTTATGTCGGTGAAGTATGCCTCATGAGGCACCCATGTGTCGTCCGGTCAAGGTCTCGAAGGCCTCGAGAGGCCCATCCTCCTAAGGCCTATCTGGCATCGTGGTTGCCGCGGCTGGCCCGCATTGCATTTGTCTTGACGCTCGCCCCCAGGTCATCAGCCCCGGGGCATGAGGGCTTAGTCTGTCCTCACTTTCCTGCAGGGGCACCGGCCGGTGCCGTGCCCCGTGGCTTGCGGGTGCCCTCCTCCTCGCGCTGCCCGGGCCCGGTGCTCCGTTGACGGGAGCCCCCAGGCCCGGCTCGAGGAGGATGCCTAGGGTACTTCTTACTCTTGGGGGGTACTGGCGCCTGCGGTGGGCACTTGAACCTCCCCCCGCCAGGTGGTCCAATAGTATGACATAGCATGGTACGTAGGGCTCCACGTAGGCGCTCGGTCCGCCTCCTGAGTCGTCCGCCGGTGCGCCGAGGACGTCCCCTCCCGGTGGCAGGGGGAGGTCCTTACCTTTGCCACCGCTGTTTGGTGGTCCTCGCGTTCCCTACTGTAGATTCCCCCTTGGTACTCTGGTGCGCCTCTGCCGTCGTTGCTTGATCGTCCGAACGCTTGTGCTGCCCGCTGACTACGCCAACCCGGGATGCCAAGGGCCTGCCAGGTTGTGGGGATGCGCGTCGGTGTGTGCACTGGGCGCCCCACCATTTCCTCCATGCGCCTGGTGGTTGTCGCCAGGCTGCGCCCCGAACCCGTTCACCGAGATTCGAAAGAGAAGGAGCACAACATGTGGTCCTTAATATCCCTTAGTTTCCATTAGGACCCCGCTGCCACGGGAGGGTAGGACAATAGATGTCATGCAAGTTCTTTTCAATAAGCACCTATGACTATATATGTTATACGTGCCTACATTACGTTGATGAATTGGAGCTAGTTCTGTGTCCCCCTATGTTATAACTGTTGCATAGTGAATGCTATCCGACATAATTATCCATCACCGATCCATTGCCTACGAGATTTTCACATATTGATCCTTGATCAGTTACTTCCCCTCTGCTACTGTTATAATCACTATAAAACTGCTAATGTTACTTTTGCTACTGTTACCGTTACTTCCATACTACTTTGCTACAGAACACTTTGATGTAGATATTAAGTCTTACAGGTGTGGTTTAATTGACAACTCAGTTTCGAATACTTGAGAATATTCTTTGGCTCTGTTGGATTTCAGGCCCCGCAAAACCCTTAAGATTAGAACATAGGGGCATCTACGAAGATCCCCTGCAGCCTCGCCCGACCTAGCGCACTACTCAACGAACATAGCAAAGAACTCACACGATGACGAGGAAGAAGATGAACACGATAGTTTACCTAGGTTCGGGCCACTGCGAAGCGTGATACCCTACTCCTTCTTTGGTGGATTGCCTCTCGAGGGGGTGAGGTGGATGAACAAGTACAGTGTTTTGGGGCCTCCTGAGGGCTCTCAGTGGTGTTTGAGGCTCCTCATGGCTTGGTGGACGATGAGTGATGGAGTCTATCGATTGGGTTGGGGTCCGGTGGATCTGATCCCCTCTACGAAGCAGCCTACCCTCTATATATAGTGGTGGCTTGGGTCCTCTTCCCTTATTGCAATGACAGGAAGGGATCCCACAATGGCCAATTTTGAAGGGGGATAGGGGTTCGTGCTCACCCTGCCCAAAGGCGGTCTTCGCGTGTAAAGTAGTTGTCGACGTTGCAGGGACAGGCTCAGCGATGACATCCGTCCTGTGGAGCTGTTGGCTGCGGTCTTGCTGCACCAGAATGGAAACCTTTGTGGAGTGCTTTGGGAACCCGCGTACATCCTTTCTCCCTTTGCACCAAAGGGGAAACTGCATCGTCTACGCACTGGTGCTCGCCTGTCCTTCCTTGCGTCATCTTTGACCCCTAAGGCCGGGCCTTGCATAGATATCTCCGCCGCTCTGGAGGGGTCCTGAGGGGGCCCATCCTTTGCGGGTCTTGTCACTATTCTTCCTCGTGAGGCCAGGGCCCTTGCGAGGGCCTTGTTTTGAGTGGGGTCGTGCCTGTCCCTATTGGTTGATGAAGTGGGCCACGCCCTGGGCCGCAGGAAGGCAGGTCTAGGTAGCCCCATTCCTAGAATGCCGAAAGGCTCCCCTTGCGTTGAATCAATAAATTAGGGTTGAATACTCTACCCTTAGAACTTGAGGTAATATTTGTTCTACCTTTAGCTCCTCGTTGGGTTCGACACTCTTACTTATCGAGAAAGGCTACAATTGATCCCCTATACTTGTGGGTTATCAAGACCTTTTTCTGGCGCCATTGCCAGGGAGCATAGCTCTATTCTCTGAGACACTTGGGATTTATATTTGTTGATCACCATGAAGAATCTGAAAGATCCAAAAAGCAAGATCTATCCCTCTAGTTCGAGGGGAGGTAAGGAATTACCATCTAGCTCTGCACTTGATTCACCTTCTGTTATGAGTAAATTTGTGACACCACCACCTGCTAGTAATTCTGATATGTCGCAAGTAATTGATGATGCCACTTCTGCTATGCATGATGCTTATGATGATACTTTGCTTGATAATATTGTGACACTGGGTTAATTTCTTGATGAACAAATTGCTAGAGTCAATGTTGAAAACTATGGTACTTCTGAAACTGATGAAATTATTGAAACTAAACACTTTGAGACACCTGCTAGACCTAGCTCGACTATATACGAATTGCCTGATATTCCTGAGGGTTATGTTATGGAACGAGAGGTATCTAGGGACTTTCTTGCTTGTAATGATAGAGATGATCTTAAGAAATTACTATGCAAATGGAAATAAAAAAACATTGAATGCTAGAATGAAATATGATCCTAAGTTTGCTACTTCACCTATCTTTGTTGCTGATAAGGATTATGAATTCTCAGTTGATCCTGAGTTAATTACTTTTGTTGAATCTGATCCTTTCCATGGTTATGAATCTGAAACTGTTGTGGCACATCTTAATAAATTGAATGATATAGCCACCCTATTTACTCATGAGGAAAAAATTCGTTATTACTATATCCTTAAGTTGTTTCCTTTCTCATTAAAGGGTGATGCTAAGATATGGTTTAATTCTCTTGCTCCTAGTTGTGTGCGTAGGCCCCAGGATATTATTTATCACTTTTCTGAAAAATATTTTCCTGCCCGTAAGAAACAAGCTGCCTTGCAGGAAATATTTAACTTTGTGCAAATTGAAGAAGAGAGTCTCCCACAAGCTTGGTTTCGTGGGAAGGAGCACCTATGGGATCCGGGGGACCCCTTTCAGTTCGGCCGGGGGCGGACTCGTGCATAGAGACGGTCTGGTAAGCAGCGCACGGGGAATTTTTACCCAGGTTCGGGCCGCACGGATGCGTAAAACCCTACTCCTGCTTGTCTATATTCATCGTGTTCTAGGGTTCTAGCTACAGGAGCTCCATGAACGGGTGCTACGTGAGCTAGTTAACCTCTAGTTGTCAGTCGGGCTGTCCTTTTATATCTCTTATATAATGCCCTAGGCCTCCTTTTAGACCTAAGGGGATCCCAATAGTGGTGTACAGTGTGCACACAGGATGCATAGTGCTATAGTGCTATTGTACCTATCTTTGACGAAGTAGGACAAGAGCATTAAATGCACCATTGGGCGCCTCAAACCGTCAGTGGGATGGGATGGGGCCTTGTCCCACCGGCACCGCTTAGCTCCCTCCAGCGTTGACGCCGCGACACGCGTCCAAGCGAATCAACACCTAGCCTGTGTGCTGGCGGTGCTTGCCTGGGCCTTTCCTTGCTGGGACCTTGCCCTGCCGTGTGCCTTGCTTCACCTAGAGGCTCTATAGCTCTCCCAGCAAGGTCTTGCCGGTATTTTTGAAACTTCTATGTTGGTGCTTGACAAGTCTTTGCTGGGCCTTGTCGTCGGGGCGGCTACTGTCGTGGTTTTAACACGACAGATGTCCGAGGACTTAGATTCGAGGCCATCACTAAGGTGATGGACTCAAATGGGTTGATCGGGTCGAAGGACACAAGTTTACCCAGGTTCGGCCCCTCAAGTACAGGTAAAAGGCTACGTCCTTCTTGTGCTTGTATTGCTTGGAATCTTGATTACAAGGGAGCGGAATCGCTTGACCTAGCTCTCGATTAGTTAGTCTCTGTCTAAGTCGCCCCGGGTCTCGCCTTTATATAGGAGGTAAAGACCACGGGTCATACAAGTCATAACTGACTCCCACAACGTGTCCAAGTCTATCCCTACATAGTCTTGCCTTCCGGATCAAGCTGTCTCCGGGCGGCTCACCAGCCCGGGTCTTCATACCTTCTCCATCCGGGCCACGTCCTGGCTCATCTTGGCAGGCCGCCCAATGTCTTGGGATTGAGTCTTCAAGGCCCATCCTTGGGCTTGGTGTATGCGCCGCCAGGTGTGACCCGGAGCCTCTGGGGTGGGTCTCACCACGGGGTTATATCACCAACATTAGGCCCCAGGTTGATTTGAGCTTGCTCACCTCAGCCTCCTTCTTAACTGGCGGTGTGTCTCATTTATGTCACCTAAAAGTAAGACAAAAATGACCTGTCGTGACGTCATATGAAATCTGTCAGAAAGATCCTCTAATGACCACAACGAATCTTTCCCTTATTAAATGGAGGGCCCGAGAATCGAGGCGTTCACCTTGGTCTATCAATATCCATCGCCTGGATTCTCGTGCCTGTTTCCACCTTTGCCTATTAAATAGGACCACGAGGAGCGGATTTCATTTCCTTCTCCACTTCATACTTCTTCTTGTTCCTCCCGATGCCGCTGCTCCAGCGTATCTTGCTTCGGCGAAGCTTCCGCACCGATGTCACGCCGGGCTGCTGCATTGACCTGATCGTACCAGAGATTCCCCCGCGTCCGTTGCCTCCCTTGTGGTAAGTTCTTCTCCTTCCATAGATCCGACGTTTCGGTAGGGTTTCATGGAGTCCTCCACCCGCTTAGAACACGAGCTTCTTTGCAATGGTAGATAATGCCTACATCAGCGGATAATATATTGCCTTCCCTTCCATTGTGGCGCACCGTAGGAGAATGATAATAGCATTGCGCGGATCTGTAGTGGCTCCGTTCGCTATCTTCACGGACGTCACTGGTTCAACTGTTCATCACTGAGTTTAGGTTAGACTTGATTTCCCTTTGTTTTTTAGAGCTATAACTGCATAGATAGTTTTTGAAACTTGTTTTCCACACTTAGTGAAATTTTGCTTCGCCTTCTCATAGACTTGACCCACCAGCGAGATTCTGACTCTCGCCAGGCAGCTCTTGGCGGCTTAACTTTATAAGACCTCGAACTTTTTAGCCGCCCTTAGCCGCCTGGCATCTTCTAACCCGTCGCACATTATTACCTTGCACAGTATCTAGTTGCCGCCATGTCTCGTGCATCCAATTCATGCAATTGGGTCGGCTCTGCTATCACTGAAGAGTTCCTGATGGATTTTGTAAACGCGGGTACCTTACCCGCAAAGGATGTCATCCATTGGCGGGTTCTGGGTAATGAGCTGAAGCCCGTTCCTTAGGAGGGTGAGGTAGTTGTGTTTTTAGATCATCTCGAGCGCGGGTTTGTTCCCCCCGGCTCAAAATTCTTTCTGGACGTTCTTCACTTCTTCAATCTGCGCCCTTAAGACCTCGCTCCCAATTCCGTCTCCAACATATGCAACTTCCAAGTACTTTGTGAAGTCTACTTGCAAACAGAGCCATCCGTTGGTCTATTTCGTGAGTTCTCCTACGCAAACTGCCAGACAGAGGTGAAGGCCGGCCCAAGCTTAGAGCTTGGCAGGATTTCCAATCAGAGGCACCGAGACATAACCTTTCTGGCTGTTCAGATGCCGAGTCATCCTAAAGACTGGAACAAGACTTGGTTATATTTCAAAGACACCTCCCCAGAGGGTGAACATCCCCTGCCAGGCTATCGTCCATCCTGACTCAAAACAACCTCTGAGCTTCCTGGCCAGCTGTCACCCACTGAGCGGGCGAAGCACGCTCTGGCTCACGCAAAGATTAAAGCCCTTATGGCCAATGGACCGACGGGACTGGATTTGATCCGCTGTTGGATTTCTTGGAGGACGTGCCTTTGAGCCGGCGTAGTCGCCTCGTGTGCAAATATACATGCCAGTCTCATGACCCCCTCTGCTTTAACCGGACAACATTGTCACAGGATGATATTGTGGCTGCCATCAGGAGTTTTGTCCTCGAATCTTCAGGAGCTTGCAGTGCCATTGGGCTGGCACCTTTCTGTGCCGCCAACCCGGCCCACAATGTAAGGGCGACTCTTAATGTCCTTATCTCTATTTTAACTTACACTTTGTAACCTCTTAACCTTTTGCTGTCTTATACTCTCATGCAAGCTCTGGGTTCTGGAAAAAGAAGTACATTTGTCCTCTGAAGAAGTCAAAGAAGAAAACTGACGGCCGGAAGAAGAAAGCTGCACCTCAAGAACAGCCCAAAGAATAGTCGAAAATTGACGACTCAGAGGTAGAGCCTGATTCTTTTGGCCGTCTCTTTGTGCAGCTTATTAATAATAATTATTCACAGGACGAAACGGAAACGAGACATGCCAACGTTCCTAAGGTAACTTACGTTTCATCCGACTTAGAACATCTTGTTCCATAGAAGATACGGCGGGTCATCCAAAAAGTCCCACTTTCTCATCCTCTTGCTTACTTAGACCCCCAGTTTCTTTTGAAAAAGCAACAACAAACTTCTCGACGCGAGACCCGGAGCACCGGCTCCAACGATCTCATGGCCGGATTATCTCTGACTCAACGGAAGCGACTGGCTGAGGTATCTGTTCAACCTGACTTACTTATCCATCATGTCTTTTGCAATAAGACATTGCCTTATATTGTCTTAACTATTTTTCAGGACTCACCTCCTTCGTCTGGCGAATCTACCGGAACTGCTCTTACACCTCTGAAGATTAACCTGGAGTATGTGTCCTTTATACTTATGCTCAAGCTTGTATATAAAGTTCTAACCATGACCTCCTGCATTTTTCAGGGACCAAGCAAAATGAAGGAAGACCAGCGGGTCTATCCTTGGCCACAAAGTTTCAGAATCAGAAACTGCAAAGCCAAATTCTCCAGTGCCGCATGTTGACCCCTCGGCGGCTTCCAAGGAGGCACCTGAAGAAGCTCATCATTCTGTCAAACCTGCGACCGATGATATGATCCCTGAGAGTCCTCCAAGGGCCCATTCCAAGCCGCCGAGCCCTTCAAAGGCTGCCGATGAATCAACTATTCTGGTGTCTTTGTTACCAGCACCGGCTTCCAAACTCCCTTGGCTCGTGTTTTGACAAAACATACTGAGAGGTCCGAAGCTTCAGAGAAGACGGACTTTGAATTCACCGCGTTGGAAAAGTTAACAGCTAACAAGCTGCACGCCGGCTATTTAAATTGCCTCTCCATCAACCGGGATATGGAACTTAAGTTCATAAACTTAATGAAGAAGAAATATGAGGTACTTCACACTCTCTCTTCCTTCTACCCTTACTTAGCCCCCAAGGGTCGGCTTAATATTGGCTAATGATAAGCCGGGTCTTCAAGTCTTGTTTAGCGGTAGAAATAGCTAGCCTGTAGGCCCATAAAGATTCATCTGTAGCCCCCAAGGGCCGGCTCAGTTTTGATGATATTGAGTCGGATCTTCAGATGTAGATAAATTTAGAAGCCAAAGTGTAGCCCCCAAGGGTCGGCTCAATTTTGATAATATTGAGCTGGGACTGCATTGTAGTATTTGGAGGAACAAATAGACATTAGCCCCCAAGTGCCAAACATATTGCTTGCAATCTGCTTGAGACTTGTTATAACATAGTCTTAACCTTCCTCAACTTACGATATACTGTTATGGCAACTTAATCCTTATCCTACTTTCAATATGTCACACGAAGCTTTAACTGAAGCCGGATTTGAATTAACCGGCTTGAAAGGCCAGCTAGCCACTCAACAAGCCGCCCGAAGTGAAGCCGATGAGAAATGTTGGCTCCTTGCCGAAGAATTGACCAAAATTACAGCTGAATTTGATGCCTTCAAAAAATCGGCTGAGACGGAGCAAGCCGTCGTGGCTCAACGTGCAGATGACGCTGACCAGTGGCTCGTGGTCGTATCTGATGAGCTGCAGTCTTTAAAACGCCATATTGGGAAGATGTCAGCCTCCATATTTGGTAAGTATTTGAATACTTAGCAAAAAAATTCTTTTGAACACTAAGGACTTATGACCAAAAATCTGGCTTATGTAGGTCCAAGGAGCCGTCAACTTTCCTCTGACAATCTGCTACCTCTGAAGGCTGTCTATACTTTGACAGAGCGGCTATACTATGGGGCCGTCTGCACAATCAAGGTGGTTCTTTTCAAGGATAATCTCCCTCTGAATATGAAGGGTGTTATAGAACTGCTTTCCACCCTATCAAAACAGATCGTAGAGGTGAAGAAATCAGCCGCCCGACAGGGAGCTATCATAGCCATAAGCCGGGTGTTGGACTTTGCTCCGGAATTGACCCATGAAGACATGATGGATGGGTTTCGCTCCAAGAAAGATGGCGGCTCCGAGTTTACGGATGCTGACTATGCATGGTGTGTGAAGGCTTCCAATGTCCTTGCCTCCATGTTGGCAGAAGAAGTAAACTTGGCAACATACCAGGCGGCTTACAGGGCCGATCAGAAGAGAATTTGCGGCCCCCTCTTTGAAGCCAAGGACCTGATGCCTACCCATAGTAAGCACCTTTTTTCTTCTGAACTTGACCAGTCCCCCTTCTTTGAAGAGGGAAACTTTGCGGCTTTAACGCGCTGCAACTGCGACATGGACAATCTTCAGATCAAGGAGGCCGAAGACTCAGAGCAGGGTGACCCGCCAACCAACTGATGAATTTGGTGATGCCGAGGATAAGCCGGCTTTATGACCCGCCATGAGCGGTATAAAAAACCTTGAATCATTTTGAGCTCTACAAAGAGCATCTATAATAGGCTTGTAGAAAACTATGCTTTTGCCTGAACTGTGCCATTGTGCACATGTTGAATTGTCCGGCTTTAATATATGTCATCTTCCTTGCATGTTTATATTGGATGCTTTGCCGGCTCTTGGCGGTTTAATCAACCTGCAAGAATAGATGTATCTTCACATTTGTTAGGAGGGCGGCTTAAAATAGCATAACCCAAAAGATGTTGTATCTTTCCTAACTTGTTTTTCAAAAACAGCTCATGTGCCGTTTCTACTGGGTTGAGTCGCCACTTAAAACACCTTAACAGTATAGGGTCTGTGTGGAGATTGGTCGTTTAAGTTTTTGAACCGGCTCAGGGTCTCTTAGCGAGATTAACTGAAAAGAAGTGTGACAACCCAGAAGAGACACGGGAGGGCATGAGTACCCTGATAGCCCACAAACTACCTCTCGCGTGACATAAATCCGTCGTTTTAACCTTAAAGAGTATAGGTTCCTCAAGGATTAACTGTCTAAGAGTACAAACAGGCCACATAGCGGAGAGTCGGCAGTAAGTGGGAGAGTTTATCCTAGCTTTCCGTAAGCCGACCCTCAAGTGACAAGAGCCGCCGTTTTAACCTTGACCAGTACAGGGTCTCTATGGAGATTGACCGTAAATTGATTTGAACCGGCTCAGGGTCTCTAGGCGAGATTAACTACTAAGATTTTGGCGGGTCACCTAGCAGAGTAGCATCAGCTTATAGGCAGGTTTAACCCTGTTTGGCTTAAGAGCTGATTAAGAGGGTGTGTAAGCTACACCCGGTGGGTGGGAAGCCCCCAAGTGACCTTTGTTGACGGAATCAACAGTTTGGCTTAAGGGCTGACCGATAGGGTTTGATAAGCTACACCCGAAGGGTGGGAAGCCCCATGGACGATCATGTTGACGGACTCAACTTTTTGGCTTGAGAGCCGACCGATAGGGTTTGATAAGCTACACCCGGAGGGTGGGAAGCCCCCTGGACGATCATGTTGATGGAGTCAACTTTTTGGCTTGAGAGCCGACTGATAGGGTTTGATAAGCTACACCCAAAGGGTGGGAAGCCCCCTGGACGATCATGTATTTGCACAGATTGAGATATGCGAAACGGCAGAGGCCTTGGCTTGTAGGGATGCCAAATTTTACTCATATATAAATATGATATGTAAAATGATAGTGTACAATGCCGGATCTCAACAACTAAGGTATAGTGGGGCCGTAGACGCGCTATGTTCCATGGTCGGTGGGTCTCCTGCCCTGAGGTATCTGAATCATCTCAGATGTCAATGAGGTAATATGACCCGTTGTTGATATTTCTGCTGACCACAAAAGGTCCTTCCCATGGAGGAGACAATTTATGCATATTTGTCTGGTCTTGGATCAGCCGCAATACTAAGTCGCCTTCTTGAAACGTCTGGGTCTTAACTCTGCGGCTATGATAGCGGTGTAGGTCTTGCTGATAAATCGCTGAACGAGCCGCCGCCAAATCATGTTCTTCCTCCAGGGCATCCAACATGTCTTGATGCGTCGTCTCATTTTCCGTCTCAACGTAAGCCGCCACTCGTGGCAAGTCATGACAGATGTCACTTGGTAACACGGCCTCTACACCGTAAACCATGAAGAAAGGTGGATAACCCGTTGATCTGTTGGGGGTAGTCCTGCTGCTCCATAAGACGAACGACAACTCCTCCACCCAACAACCCGGCATTCGCTGTAAAGGAACCATAAGCCGGGGCTTGATACCTCTCATGATTTCCTGGTTAGCACGCTCCACCTGACCGTTGGACTGTGGATGAGCAACCACAGAAACATCAAGCCGGATGTGCTCAATGTCGCAGAACATTTCCATAGCCCCCTTGGACAGGTTCGTGCCATTGTCCGTGATGATACTATGAGGGTAACCAAAATGGTAGATCAGCTTTTTAATAAACTGAGCTGCCGTAGCCGCGTCACACTTGCTGACCGGCTCAGCCTCTATCCATTTGGTAAACTTGTCAACCTCCACCAAGAGGTGTGTCTTCTTGTCCTTGGATCTCTTGAAAGGCCCGACCATATCGAGCCCCCAGACTGCAAACGGCCAAGTGATTGGAATCATGCACAATTCTTGAGCCGGAACATGAGCACGCCGGCCAAACTTTTGACAACCGTCGCACTTGCGGACCAGATCCTCTGCATCCTTGTGAGCCGTCAACCAGAAGAAACCATGCCTAAAAGCCTTGGCCACCAGAGATTTTGAGCCGGCGTGATGTCCGCAATCACCAGCATGAATTTCATTCAAGATTTCCTTACCCTCCTCCGTGAGACACAACGCTGAAACACACCGGTGACGCTGGACTTATGTAACTCACAATTGACTATCGTCATGGACTTAGACCGTCTGGTGATCTTTCTGGCTAGATTTTCATCATCAGGTAACTCGCCCTGAGTCAAGTACGCCAAGTAAGGTACAGTCCAATCCGTAATAGCATGTAGAGCCGCCACCAATTGTCCCTCCGGGTCAGGAATGACTAAGTCTTCCTCTGAAGGCAACTTAACTGACGGGTGATGTAAGACATCCAAAAAGACGTTAGGCAGCACCAGCTTTTGTTGAGAGCCTAATCTTAACAGGGTGTCAGCCACCTCGTTTCGGCGACGATCAATATGATCCACCTGATAACCCTTGAAGTGACTAGCAATGACATCCACCGCCTGATGATAAGCCGCCATCCGCGGATCCTTGGAATCCCAAGTGCCTGAAACTTGCTGAGCCACAAGATCTGAGTTGTCGAAGCACCTTACCCGGATTAAGTTCATCTCCTCAGCCACCCTGAGGCCATGAAGTAGGGCTTCGTACTCAGCTGCATTATTAGTGCAAGGGAACATCAGTTGGATCACATAACAGAACTTGTCACCTTTGGGGGAGGTTAAGACAACTCCTGCCCCTGATCCTTCTAGCTGAGTGGACCCATCAAAGTGTATTGTCCAGTATGTGTTATCCGTCTTTTCTTCGAGCGCTTGCACTCCGTCCAGTCGTTTATGAAATCCACAAGGGCTTGAGACTTGACAGTTGTACGAGGTAGATATTTCAGATTGAGAGGTCCCAGCTCCAATGCCCACTTAGCAATCCTGCCAGTGGCTTCTCTGTTTTGAATTATATCTCCCAACGGGGTAGAGCTGACCATGGTGATCTGGTGCCCTAAGAAGTAGTGCTTTAGCTTGTGGTTGGCCATGAACACCCCATATACTAGCTTCTGCCAATGTGGATACCTCTGCTTGGACTCTGTCAGGACCTCACTGATATAAAAAAACGGCCTCTGAACCGGTTATTCTTTCCCTACCTCCTTGCGCTCGACCATGATTGTAGCGCTAACAGTCCCGTTGTTAGCCGCCACGTACAAAAGCAAGGGTTCTTTCTCAGCCGGAGCGGCTAAGACCGGCGGCTCAGTGAGCTGCTTCTTGAGCGCCTCAAACGCTTCACCCGCCGCCGTACTCCAGACAAAATTGTCTGTCTTTTTCATCATTTGATATAAAGGGATGGCTTCCTCACCAAGGCGGCTTATAAACCAGCTCAACGCGGCGATCCGCCTTGCCAGGCGTTGAACATCATTGATGCACGCCGGCTCAGCCTAGGCGGTGATAGCTTTGATCTTATCCGGGTTAGCTTCAATGCCACGTTCAGAGACTAGAAACCCCAAGAGTTTGCCTGCCGGGACACCAAAGACACACTTCGCCGGGTTAAGCATCATCTTATAGACCCATAGATTGTCGAAGGTCTCCTTCAGGTCGTCAAGCAGAGTCTCCTTCTTCCTGGACTTGATCACAATGTCATCCACATATGCGTGAACGTTACGCCTGATTTGGCTGTGAAGACAATTCTACACACAGCGTTGGTAAGTCGCTTGGGCACTCTTAAGCCCAAAAGGCATAGACATGTAGAAGAAGGCACCAAAAGGCGTGATGAAAGCCGTCTTCTCTTGGTCCTTGACTGCCATCTTGATCTGATGATATCCAGAATACGCATCCAGGAACATAAACTCTCACAACCCGCCGTAGCATCGATGATCTGATGAATGCGAGGGAGAGCAAAGGGATCACCCGGACAAGATTTGTTCAGATCCATGTAATCTACGCACATACGCCATGTGTTGTTCTTCTTGAGCACGAGCATTGGGTTAGCAAGCCATTCCGGGTGAAAGACCTCGATGATGAAACCCGCTGCCAAGAGCCGGGCGACCTCTTCCCCGATGGCCTTGCGTCTCTCCTCGTTGAACCGCTGTAGAAATTGCTTGATAGGCTTAAACTTAGGATCCACGTTAAGGTGGTGCTCAGTGAACTCTCTCGGTACACCCAGCATGTCAGAAGGTTCCGATGCAAAAAAAGTCCCGATTCTCACGGATGAATTCGATGAGCACGCATTCCTATTGGGGATCCATATAGGCCCCAATAGTGAACTGTTGAGATGATTCGCCCAGAGTGAAATCCACCAACTTGGTATCATCCGCCGAAAATTTTAGGGGCGGCTCAACCTCTATGGTATGCTTTTTCAGCGGAGTCATGTCCTCCGGGTCAACATTTTCCTTATAAAACTTGAGCTCTGCCTCAGCACAACTTGATTTCGCATAAGCCGCGTCTCCTTTCTCGCACTCAATAGCCGTATTCCGATCACCATGAATAGTAAGCATCCCCTTTAACTCTGGCATCTTGAGCTATAGATAGACATAGCAGGGCCTAGCCATGAACTTGGCGTAAGCCGGTCGCCCAAACAATGCATGATAGGGGCTCTTGATTTTGACCACTTCAAACCACAAGGACTCTACCCTGTAGTTGTACTCGTCACCAAAGGCAACTTCTAAGGAGATCCTACCCATAGGGTAAGCTGACTTGCCAGGCACCACACCATGAAAGACTGTCAAGTAGGGTTTAAGGTCTTTATCAAGTAGCTTCATCCGCCAAAAGGTGTCATAGTACAGGATGTTGATGCTAATACCGCCATCCATAAGTACATTGTTCAACATATATCCTCCCACTTGGGGGGAAACCGCAAGGGCTAGTCGCCCCGGGTCATTAACACGTGGCGGGTGATCCTCCCGGCTCCATGTGATGTCATACTCGGACCAGTTCAAGTATCGCGGTAGAGCCAGCACGACCTCATTAACCGCCCGTTTGCGCACTTTTTGATCCCGCTTGTCAAGGCTAGTCATAAAAAAGTGATAATGGCCCAAACTGAGCTGCTTTGGATTACTCTGATATCCAGACTAATTATTCTGTTGTTGATGATGGCCACCAGAGTGCTGTTGATGTCCTCCTTGATTTCCCTGGCCATAATGACCGGAACCTGAGCCACTGGACCCAAACCCGGCTCCTGACCCGCTTGGTCCTGATCCGCCGGGCGGGCCACTACCATTGTTGTTATGTTGTCGCATGTTATGGTCCTTCAACTTCTGCATGATGTGGCAATTGCCCCACGTGTGACCCGCAGGTTTGTCAGGCCGACTGTGCTCCCGACGAGGTTTGTTGAGCATATCCTCTAAGTTGAAAGGAGTTTTACCCTTGTTAAAAGGTGGTCTAAACTTCCCATTGCCCTTAGGTCGATTGTGGCCGGTGCTGGCGTTGGCCACCAATTCTGACCCGCCATCCGTGTTCTTCCTCTTGATTTGGATACCGTTGCCTATCGCACCCTTGCCATGGTTATTCTTTTTACCCTGACCAGTCATACTTTGTGAGAGCCCGGATCCTTCATGTTATTCGAGTGTCATACTTTGTGAGAGCCACCATGAGTTCTCCCATGTCCTGACACGTACATTTGAGTCGGCCGAGCTTTTGCTTCAAAGGGACCCGCCATCCGGCTCATAACGCTCCGACTCGGGGTAAAGCTCGTCGTAGCCCCCGAGCCCGCCGTTGTGAAGCGGGTAGATTGATTCTACCTCTCCACTTGAAGACCCATCCTCTGAATAGACGAGAGTCTCCTGCGACATAGAGGCCTCAAGGTCCATCCCTTGAGTGAAGCCCATGAAGACATGCTTCCGCCCGGGTTAACACGGGCGGGTCACACGTGTTGGGCGGGTTACGCGTGCCGAGCCGGCTCGATGATGTTGGTGTAGACGTCCGGCTCGGGCGTACATCCGTCACCCTTGCCGATGAAGACGTGGATTCCATCGAAGGGAACCCAGAACCCATACTCGACAGAGTCGGCCTCAGGACCCCAACCGGCGTCGTCGATGTAGAGCCGGCCGCGGCGACTTTTTCTCATCCTTCCGACCACGTATCCCTCGAACCCTGGGAGAGAGCCCTTTGAGAACTCAACACCACCGAGCGCTAGCCCCACGGTGTGCTCCAACTGTCTTGGTTTTAACACGGCAGATGTCCGAGGACTTAGATTCGAGGCCATCGCTAAGGTGATGGACTCAAAGGGGTTGATCGGGTCGAAGGACATAGGTTTACCCAGGTTTGGCCCCTCAAGTAGAGGTAAAAGCCTACGTCCTGCTTTTGCTTGTATTGCTTGGAATCTCGATTACAAGGGAGCGGAATCGCTTGACCTAGCTCTCGATTAGTTAGTCTCTATCTAAGTCGCCCGAGGTCTCGCCTTTATATAGGAGGTCAAGACCACGGGTCATACAAGGCGTAGCTGACTCTCACAACGTGTCCGAGTCTATCTCTACATAGTCTTGCCTTCCTGAGCAAGCTGTCTCCGGGCGTCTCACCCGCCCGGGTCTTCATACCTTCTCTGTCTGGGCCACGTCCTGACCCATCTTGGCAGGCCACCCAATGTCTTGGGCTTGACTCTTCAAGGCCCATCCTTGGGCTTGGTGTATGAGCCGCCAGGTGTGACCCGGAGCCTCTAGGGTGGGTCTCACCGTGGGGTTATATCGACAACAGCTACTATTGCCCGTGCACGAGTAAAGGGCACTAGATGGCCCAAAAACTCTAGTGCACCGACAGAAGCCCTCGCGCCTGGGCCATACACATCGTGAGGCATTGTTGGGATAGGCCCAACCAGTGCACAAGCACGCGTGGAAGGGCCTTGCAGTTGTGATCATTGCGCTTGTTGTATTTACCCATGATGCCCATTGAATGCGGGTAGTGGGATACGTGCATGGCGCGACCGTCGAGTTTTCAATTACCGTGTCAGGTCTTTTCGGCCATCCGCGCCGCATGCATAGCGGGGAGCTAGCAACGGGTGCCCGTGATTTAAAGTCCCTGCGAAAAGGCAGTAACTGCGGCGCCATGGATTGGGGCGACAGGGCGGTTGCTATTCGCCCCGTGATCGAGGGTGTTGGGAAATATGCATCTTATATTTCCAGGAGGCCAAAGGCCAGTATATATACAAGTACATGTGTGGAATATATGCAGAAAACCCCTTATACAATGGGGTAAATACAAAAAGGTTACATGGCTATATGTAATACTCTAACGCCCCCCTCAAACTCATGGTGGATTAACAACACTGAGTTTGGAGAGATAGAAGCCATGTGGCGATCTAGTTTGGGCCTTCGTCAGAAAATACGCCAAAGGTAACTCGAAGGGCACATACTGAAGAGCAATAACCCAATCTTGCATACCAGCGCACACATAGAAAGCATCAACACCAATATGCTTGGTGAGCTCATGCTTCACAGGATCGCGTGCAATGCTAATAGCACATGTACTATCAGATAATAGCAGAGTAGGTGTAGTGACAGAAACACCAAAATCCTGAAGTAGCCACCGTAACCAAGTCACCTCTGCTGTCAAAAGAGCCATAGCTTATAACTCAGCCTCTGCACTCGAACGGAAGTTGCAGTCTGTTTCTTCGTCTTCCAGGCAATGAGAGAACCACGAAGAAAAACACAGTAAGCAGAAAGTGAATGGCGATCGGAGGGATCACTAGCCCACGTAGCATCTGAATAAGCCTGAAGCTGTAAGGAACTGGAGCAAGGAAATAATAGACGGTGAGAGATCGTGCCCCGAAGATATCGGAGAACACGAAGGAGGTGACTATAGTGAAATGAATTGGGATCAGAGACAAACTGACTCAGAATACGAACCAGACAAGAAATATCCGGACGAGTAACAGCTAGATAGACTAGACTCCCAACAAGATGACGATAACGCATCAGATCAGGTAAGGGGTCACCATCAGTATCACGGAGGTGAACATTGAGCTCCATGGGAGTCTCAACAGTACGGTCATCCGTAAGAGCAACACGAGCAAGAAGATCATGTACATACTTTTCCTGGGATATAAAAAATCCATCAGAGGTAGAAGAGACTTTAATCCCAAGAAAGTAGCGAAAAGGTCCAAAATCAGACATAAGAAACTGCTCACTAAGACGATCCTTTATGAAGGCAATATACTTGGGGTCATTGCCAGTGATTATCATGTCATCGACATAGAGAAGAAGAAGAGTCCGTCCACGAGGTGAAAGGTGGATAAACAATGCTGGATCATGAGCACTCACTAAAAACCAGCGGCAGTCACAATAGAGGCAAAATGCTCAAGCCAGGCACGTGGGCTTGCTTAAGGCCATAGAAAGAGCGATGAAGACGACAGACCTAGCCATAAGGAACAGAATACCCAGGTGGTGGTTGCATGTAGACCTCCTCACACAACTCACCATTAAGAAAAGCATACTTAACATCAAGCTGAGATACAGACAAGTGGTGTGCATAGGCCACGACAAGAAGTGTACGAATAGTGGTCATATGGGCCACTAGAGCAAAAGTCTAATCGTAATCACGACCATGCTCTCGTTGAAAACCACGAGCCACAAGACGAGCTTTGTAAAGCTCAAGAGAACCATCGGAGCGAGTCTTAACCTTGTAGACCCACTTACAAGTGATGGGACGAACACCTGGAGGAAGAGAAACAAGATCCCATGTACCGGTGCGTTCAAGAGCAGCAATCTCCTCTCCCGTTGCAAACTGTCATTCAGGATGAACAACGGCCTGGAGATAAGTAGTCGGCTCAAGAACTGCAGCACCAGCGGTTGAAAAACCATAATGATCAATAGGCGGAAGGGACGAGAACGCAAGCCATAGGTAGGCTGAGATGACGAGGAGGAGGACACATCAGTATATGTATCCATATGACGTGATAGACGAGTATAATACCGAGGAAAAGATGGAAGAATACAAGGAGGAATCGTAAAGGTAGAATCAGGGGGTGGAGACGAAGAAGTCACATGGGATGAAGGTGCAGAATCCGATGACATGCGAGGTGAGGAAACTATGGGAGATGGTGGCGGCAAATCGGCAAGAGGTGGAGAAGCAGGGACAGTAGGATGGACAGGCAAGGGCTCAATAGGAGTGATAGGAGTGTCAAGAAAAGTGAGGAAAGATATATCCTCCACTGCAAAAGTCAAGGAAGATGGATGCAGATAGAAGGAACGAGACTCATCAAAAGTCACATCATGAGAAATACGCATCCGACGACCGACAGGATCCCAACAACGATATCCCTTATGCTCATCGCTATAACCTAAAAAGACACACTCAAGTGACTGAGCAGATAGTTTGGTGCGTTCACGAGGGGCAAGAAGAACATAGCAAACACAACCAAACAAACAAAGCGTTGAGTAATCAGGAGAACGATCAAAAAGACGCTCGAAAGGAACACCACCCTGCAAAGCAGTGGACGGCTGAAGGTTGATGAGAAGTGGAGACAACCTTAGCCCAAAAGTGAGGCGGAAGAGAAGCGGCGATCATCATCGCACGAGCCGTCTCAAGAAGGTGACAATGCTTGTGCTCAGCCATGCCATTCTGAGCATGAGCACCAGGACAAGAGAACTAAGCAAGAGTACCTTGCTCTGCAAGAAATCCACAAAACATCTTGGAGATATACTCTCCAACAGAATCAGCAAGGAACACAAGAATAGGCGTAGAGAACTGAGTGTGAACCATGGCAACAAAATGCTTATAAATAGATAAGACCTCAGTATGAGAAGACATGAAATATATCCACGTGTGTCAAGAGAAATCATCTATAAAGATAATATAGTAGCGATGGCCTCCCTTCGAGGCAACGGGAGCTGGACCCCATACATCAGAGTGAACAAGGTCAAAAGGATGCTGAGACACAATCTTGCTATGAGGATAAGGTAATTGAACCTGTTTACCAAGCCTACAACCCTGACAATCTAAAGACACACTGCTAGAGACGGATCCAAGAAGACCATGTCGAACTAAGGATGAGAGACGAGAGCCACATAAGTGACCCAGGCGATGATGCCACTGCTAAAAAGAGCTGGTAGACAAGGCAACAGAGGTGGAGAGACTGGCGGCGGTGGCAGCGGATGGAAGATGAAGCTAGTCAAGCTCCCAGACACCATGAGAGTCATGGTGTCGGGGGCCAGCACCAAGAACAACACCAGTGTGACGGTCCAGAACAGAACATGAGTCAAAGTCGAGAATGACCCTACAACCAGAGTCAACAATCTGACCACCAGAAATGAGTTGCATGGTAAGCCGGAGAACATGAGCAATATCGGGAACATGAAAAGATGACGTGCTAAGAGTGCCTCGGCCACTAACCGGGAGAGAGGTACCCTCAGTAGTAAGATGTACCTGCTTGTGTAGAAGGTGGTCTCACAATGCCAGAAGTGTCTGTAGCAAAACCACCAGAACCTATCGATGGAGAACCAAAAGATGGAGCTAGCAGGCATCGCAAGCGCACAATCTCCTACTCAGTCAGGGGCGCAAGTGAAGATGTTGATGTAGATGCACCCGATTGCAGGGCACGAAGTCGCGCAATCTCATCCTCCGTAAAGGACACACCTGAAGTAGGCTTCATAGTGGCACCAGGAGAGAAGCAACCACCACCACCTGTGGAGGCTACGAAAAGTGGCGGTGCAGCATGACCAGTATCGTCCGCAAAGGCCGGTGAAGACTATGAGACCGTATGCAGACAAGCACCAAGCACCGTGGGAAGACGCGTGTGCGAAGCACAGTCGATGGAGTCATAGGCACCAGTACAACCAATGAAAGTCGTGAGAGGTGTCGGGGAAGAACGACATTCACCGAGGAAAGTCGCGAGAGGAGTCGGTGTAGAGCGACAACCAGTATATGTGAAGCTCGCAGGAGGAGCAATAGAAGAGCTACCAGCACAGCCTATAGTAGACGCCGAGGGGGTGACAAACGAGCATCGAGAACCGAGAAACGGCCCATATGCGAGACGGGAATAGTGAAGAGAACACCGTCGGGAGTCACCGGACAGCAAGGGACATGCGAATCCGGCGTAAACTTTTTTTTCTTTTTTTTCTTTTTTTACAGTTACCAGCAGCAGCAGTAAACATTTTTTTCTTTTTTTTCTTTTTTTACAGTTACCAGCAACAGCAGTACGGAGAACAGTCAACCGCCTTCATCACTCATAGCGGCAACAAATGGCAAGCGGGGTCGACGGGAACCACGAGCACTCGAGCAGGGAGCTGCACCAGGCACCAGCAGCAGCGATACAGAGATCGACGGCAGTAGATGACAACGGGGTGAGGAGAACCAACAGTGGGAGGAAAGGCAGCAGACCCGCAGTAGTCGGCCGGACAGAGAGGAGCAGCGGCAGCCAATGAGGTGACGAGGCGGAGGTCCAGCAAGGACTGTCCAGCGAACGAGCAGCGGTGTCGATCGAGAGCAGGCTGTCTTCGAGCGAGAGGGGAGCGGGGCCAGCAGGAGCGATTGAGGGCGGGACCAGCGGGTGCGATCGAGAGTGAGGCCCGGGCGGCTTGTAGATGCGATCCAGAGGGTGGGAGCGGTGGGTTGACCCGGCGCTAGTTGATGCAGAAGTGGACGGAGGCCGGGTCGAAGTCCTGGAGGCGGTGAGAGCTAACTGGATCCGGTGAGAAAAACCGGACTAGAGCGAGGGCCAGCGGCGACGAGCGACAGCCACGGAGGAGAGTGGCGGCATGGAGCGGATCAATGGCACCTAGCTCTAATGTCATGTTGGGAAGCATGTAACTTATATTTTCAGGAGGCCAAAGGTCAGTATATATACATGTATAGGTGTGGTATATATGTAGAAAATCCCTTATACAATGGGGTAAATACAAAAAGGCTACATGGTTATATGTAATACTCTAACAGAGGGCGTCGCTATTGGAGGAGGTGGGCGGCATCCTTTGGAGTGGGGGAGAGTCAGGCCCTGTGTTTCCTCCTATAAATTGGGGACAGCGGGGTCGGAGCTCATCCATCCTTCTTTCGCCCTTCGAGTGCAAAACTCCGCAGTCCGCCTTCCCTCTCGTCTTCTCAACCTTCAGGTAGCGCTCGCCCTTCGCCATGTGCAGCGGGCGGGGGCGACCACCTTCCTCGGCTGTGAGGACAAGCTCTCGTATGGATCATGCCACCGCTTCAGCCACGGAGGCGGAGGGAGGCCCGAGCTCGCGTGGTGGAGGAGGCGCGAGGGGCCGCGGCCACCATAGAGGCCAAGGTCGGGGGAGGCGGAGCGCTGCTCCACCTCCTCCTCCGATGCCAGGCATCTCCCACGAAGAGGCCCACAACGAGGGGACGGCGCTGGACTTCGTCCTCGAGCTGGGTGGCCCCCTCTAGACCCATCTATTCCTCCCACGTCTCTCCGCTAGGGTAGTGGAGGAGGACGAGCTGCCCTTTCTGTGGCTGCAGGTGGCAAGGTGTTGCAATGGCGTGACGCGGGTGGACGTTGAGTACCCAGCGCGCCGCGTCATGTTCCTCAGGCATGGTTGGAAGACCTTCGCCCGTGGCCACAATCTCGAGGTGGGTCACACTCTTCGTTTTAAAATGACAGAGGCCAATACGCTCTTCATCAAGATTTATGGGCGCTTAGGCGTCGGTCTCAGCTGCTGCGAAGAGAGCTCGAGCGGCGTCGAAAACTCGTCCTTGAGCGGCAGCGACGAGGAGGACGATGTCGGTGAAAGTGTTAATGAGTCCGAGCTCCAGGCCGTCAAGTCAGAATACAACGACATGAGCTCTGACTGATTGGCGGCCACACCATCATCATCGGCCTCACGCCTCTCCCCCTCTCGGCAAGACGGTCTAGCCGGTGGTCCTTGTCCCGGGCGCCACCTCCTCTTCCAGCTAGGCTCTCCAGCGGGTCCACGGACTTCGGCTTCCCGGGCCCATCTCCCTGCTGGCCCTCTCCTCGGTGCAATGCTGGCCCAGGAGGGGCCAGGTTCTTGTCTTCCAATCTAGCTGCCCTGCTCCTCTACGCAGTGCTGGTCTAGAGGAGTCAGACTCGGCTTCTGCCGGGGGCTTCTCGCCATGTTTTTCCTCTTGTAATCCGCCTCTCCTTTCCATCCTTTTCTTCTTGTAATGCCCCCTAGGGGAGAAAGTTAAATAAAGATGTACTTAAAAAAGCGATATCTTATGTAAATTTCATGCCATTTTGAATGAATGCATATTATCTTCCTTGTTAGACTGCTTCCGTGTATGCAATTTTCCCTACACCCTTTTTTAAAGAATCTTGCCGGCACGTGTAGCCCTACAGCAAGCGCTTTGAGGAACGGGTCCTTAGCAGCCTACTGGCAGTGCCACTGCTGGCAAGATACCTTGGAGTCCTTGGCACGACCGTTTAAGGCGTCGGCCTTACTCGAAAACAGGATAAGGGTGCGGGCGCTTTCACTTGGATCGTTGAGCGGACTCCAAACAAAACAAGGAGTGCCGGCGAAGCCACTTAAGCCATTGAGCAGTCTCGAACATAGTGAGGGCACATCCAATCGCGACAAGGTTCCCGCGCGTGCAGGTCTTCCATACAGAAGTCAAAATCTCTCAAGAAAAATAACTTTACAACAAGGATTCACATGGGGTTTTCGCAACTTATCTTCTTGTTGCCTTTCTCCTTCCGGCAAGTTTTTTTGGGACATCATCCATAGCTATCCGTACTGCTATCCCCCATGGCAAAGCTGCATGCGGGGTGTCCTTCCGTCCTGTACAACAAGAAAGAAGAGAAGATATGGGTATGGAACCTTGGCGGTCCGTCAGTCCTTGCCGGGATTAAGTATAGTGCAACGCTTCAAATAGACATGTACGTAAGCAAACATGAGAATCAGCCAAGGTTGCGAAATACTTATCTTTATTTAACTACGCACAGGGCCTGAGCCTGGCTTTGTACCAAGGATTACATGCTTCAATGGCAATACTTGTACAAAGGGTGGTTGCCGGGCTAGCCCGGCAACCGCGCCTCATGGGTAGAACTTTCGAAGATGTTTGATATTCTAGGAGTTGCTCACCGGAACGCCATCCTTGGTCTCCAGGCGGACTGCGCCGGGCCTGGTGACTCGTACTACCCGATAAGGGCCTTCCCACTTTGGCGTCAACTTGTTTAGATTCTTGGCAGACTGAACTCGCCAAAGAACAAGGTTGCCTTTGTCATGACTTCTGGCATTTACTTTGCGTCTATGGTAGCTGCGCAAAGCTTGCTGGTAGTGCGCAGCTCTCACAATAGCCTGAAGACGGTTTTCCTCAAGGAGCGTCGCGTCGTCTTGCCGCAACTGCTCTTGCTCCAGCTCATCATAAGTGAGCACTCGAGGAGACCCGTATATGAGTTCCATGGGGAGAACTGCCTCCGCCCCATAGACAAGGGAGAAGGGTGTCAGACCGGTAGCTCAATTTGGTGTCGTTCTGACTGACCAAAGAACCACCGGCAACTCATCAATCCAGTTCCTTCCTCACTTGTGTAGCCTATCGAAAGTTCTCGTCTTGAGGCCTCGTAGCACCTCAGCATTAGCCCTTTCCTCTTAGTCGTTGATCCTTGGGTGGGCAACGGAAGCAAAACAAATTCTGCTGCCAAGGTCTTGGACATACTGCATGAAGGCGCGGCTTGTGAACTGTTTGCCATTGTCAGTGATGACCCTCTTGGGAACACCAAAGCGGCAGTCTAGTCCTTTGAAGAACTTGACAGCTGACTGTGCTGTCACCTTTCTCACCGCTTCCACTTCCGTCCACTTTGTGAACTTGTCGATTGCTACGTACAAGTACTCAAAGCCCCCGGCAGCGCGGGGAAAGGGGCCCAAGATGTCGAGCCCCCAAACTGAAAATGGCCAGGAGAGAGGGATCGTTAGAAGGGCTTGAGCTAGTTAATGTAGTTTCTTCGAATGAAACTGTCATGCTTCACACTTGGTTACTAACGTAGTTGCATCCTGGAGGGCACTGGGCCAAAAGAAACCTTGCCAGAATGCCTCTCCGGCAAGTGCTCTTGATCCTATGTGGGAGCCACATATGCCTCTGTGTATCTCTGCCAACAGCTCCAGTCCATCCTCCCGAGAAATGCACTTGAGTTTCACGCCATTCGGTCCTTTTCTATACAAGACGTTGTCTACGAGCTGGTACATATTAGACCGGTGGGCTGCTTTCTCTGCTTCCACTTGTTCCTTGGGGAGCTCTCCTATTTGAAGGAATTGGACAATGTGTTGTGCCCATGTTGGAGCCTGGGGATCCTCAACAAGGACTAAAGGCGTATCCTCTACCGGGGTAGCATTTGCCTCGATGGCAAGGGCCCAAGGGCCTACCAGAGATTACTGCGCCCTGGCAAGCCTGGCGGGAGTGTATGCTTCTACGGCAAGAGCCAGGGGCCCTTCCAGAGCATAGTACTCACCGACATGCCTGTCGTTCCCTTCGGCAATTTCCTCACTGGTGGCTTCGGGGAGCTCTGCTGGGAAATAGTACCGGAACTTAACTTTCTTCTCTTCTATTGTCCAGTTGATGGTGTCATGGAGGGTTGAGTTAGTTGGAGCACGAAAATTCTTGGTTCCACAGGTAACTTAAGGGTAGCACACTTTGACAGGCCATCAGCAATGTTGTTTTCCGCACGTGGAACGTGCTCCATCTGTATGTCGTCAAAGTGTTCTTCCAACTTCCTCACTTCATCTACATAGGCTTCCATCAACGGGCTCTGGTAATCTTTGTTCACTTTTCTGACGACAAGTTGAGAATCACCCCTGACAATAAATTTCTTGATCCCAAGGTCCATCACGATCCTCAGATCGGCAACCAGCCCTTCGTACTCAACAGTATTTTGCGTTGATCTCTCCCGGGGAATGTGCATATGGACCACATATCTAAGGTGCTCTCCGGTGGGTGCGACAAGCAGCACTCCGGCACCGGTGCCTTCCAACGAGAAAGCTCCATCAAAATACATGATCCATTCTCAATCAGTCTCTTTGTCGGGGAGAGTTGACTCTGGAATCTCTTCATCCAGCGTTGGGGTCCATTCTACAATGAACTTCACCAAGGCCCTGCGCTGAATGGCTGAAGTGCTTTCAAACTTAAGACCAAAGCTTGATAGTTCCAAGGCCCACTCCACAATCCTGCCGGTATCTTCTGGGTTTCGAAATATCCGTTGTAGCGGGAAGTGGGTGACAACGGTGATCTCATGTGCTTGGAAGTAGTGGCGCAGCTTCCTCGAGGCCATAAGAAGGCCGAAGAGCACTTTTTGCATGCCACAATATGTTGATCTAGCCCCCTACAACTTGCAACAAGGAGCTGACAAAATAGACTGGTCGCTGCACCACTTTCTTCTTCTGGACTATCTCTTTCAACTGTGCAGATCCTTCTTTGCTGGCACCAGACCCTGCCGGAGACTGTCCCGATTCATCGCACGGCGGTCCTGCCGTTGTTGTCGCTTCTTAGTCAACTTCTCTTTCAGCCACCAGTGCAACACTCACCACTTGATTTGTTGCCGCCAGATACAGCAACAATGGCTCTTATGGTTTTGGTGTGACTAGGACTGGCGGAGAGGAGAGGTACTTCTTCAAATCCTAGAGCGCTACCTTCGCTTCCGGAGTCCATTTCATTGGACCTGCCTTCTTCAAGATTTCGAAAAAGGGCAGAGCGCGCTCAGCAGATGTTGAGATGAACCTACTCAAAGCAGAAACATAGCTGGCACGGTGTCGCACGTCCTTGACTCGCCTTGGTGCCTCAATTTTCTCAATCGCTTTGATCTTGTCAGGATTTGCTTCGATTCCTCGTTGAGACACAAAGAACCCGAGAAGCTTGTCGGATGGGACGCCGAACACACATTTCTCGGGGTTGAGCTTCATGTTGATCTTGCACAGATTTGGAAATGTTTCTTCTAGGTCTGATATGAGCGTAGCCTTATCCTTGGTTTGACCACTATGTCGTCCATATAAGCCTCCATATTTCTATGTAGCTGGGGCTCCAAACCAATCTAGACTGCTCTTGCGAAAGTAAAACCAACGCTTTTCAACATGAAAGGCATACACAAAAAGCAGTACGTACCACATGGGGTGATGAACACGGTCTTATCTTTGTCTTCCTTGGCCATAAAAATATGATGATAACCGGAATAGGCGTCAACGAAAGACAACAGGTCGCAACCGATGGTGGAGTCCACAATCTGGTCGATGCGCGGCAAGGGAAAAGAATCCGTGGGGCAGGCTTTGTTGATGTCTGTAAAATCAATGCATAGCCTCCATTTACTGTTTGCCTTGCACACTACAACCGGGTTGGCCAACCTTGTCGGATGGAGTACTCCTCTAATCAAGCTAGCTGCCTCTAGTTTGTTCATTTCCTCAGCAATAAATTTTTGCCGCTCCAAATCTTTCTTCCAGAACTTTTGCTTGACGGGCCGCGCGTGTGGGCAGACGACAAGGTGGTGCTCAATCACCATCGTGGGAACACCGGGGATATCAGATGGTTGCCATGCAAACACATCAACATTCGTCTGCAGGAAGGCGACAAGTGCACTGTCCTATTTGTCGTCAAGGGTGGAATTTATGGGGAAAGTTCCCCCATGCCATCCTCCTTGGCGGGCACCTTCTTGGTCTCTGGCGGGGCAGCCTTGGACTTTTTGCTCTTGTCGGTGGAGCTCTCTGGCACATCGTCAATAGTAGTGCAACACCCTGAAGAGGTGCCCTGTCCAGAATGTGCGCCAGAGGCCTTGTCGGTCTTCTTCCCCCTGGGAGCTTCAGCGGCAGGAGCAAATGCCTTGGTGGCAGGTGCTGCAACTACGCCCTGGTAGAGTTGTTTGGCGCAGATAAGCGCGCTTTTCTTGTCGAAGCTGATGGTGATCACGCTCATTGGTCCGGGCATCTGCATCATGTTGTAGCGAAGTGGGTAGCCGCCATGAACTTGGCCAGTGCCGGACGTCCGAGAATGCTGTTGTATGGCAGCGAGATCTCGGCAATGTGAAAGACAATCTTCTCCATTCTGAAGTTGATATCGCTGCCGAACGTCACTGGCAACATGATCTTGCCCTTCGGCTGAGTTCTTCCTGAGTTGACCCCTTGCAAGGCGCCTGTCGGCTCGAGATCTTCATCAGGAATTTGCAGCCTTTGGATGACACTGGGCGAGATCAGGTTCAGGATGGCCCCACTGTCAACTAGAAGCTTCGTCACCTTGAGGTTGTGGATTGTTGGTGAAACCAAAAACGACAAGCATCCTACCGCAGTTATGCGATCCGGATAGTCCTCGGTGTCGAACATGATAGGAGTGTTGGACCATTTCAGAGGTTTCTAGGCATTGATAGAGGGCTCCACCATGTTGAGCTCACGCACCCACTGTTTGAGTTGGCGGTGACAGGAGTGTGACGAAGCGCCTCCCTCTATGCACATCATCTCTATAGCCTTCTGAAACTTATTCCCAGTGGACTCGCCGTTGTCTTCGGCGTCATCATCCTCTTCTTGCTTGTCGTGACCATGGGCGGGCCGGTCCTTCTGTTGCTTGGGCTTGCCGCGGCGACCTCCTCGGCAAAAACTCCTTTTGTCGGACCCCTCAGCACCATCCCGATCCTTCTCCTTGTCTCGCCTCTCATATTCGGCCATTTGCTTCTCGGCAAGCTCCTCAACTTGCCGACAGTCTTGGAGGTCATGGCCTTTGGGGCGATGGATCTTGCAGTACTGCTTGCCGGAGTCTTCTGGCTTGCCGGCAGCCACCAGAGCATGGCAGGAGGCGCACCTGGCAACATCATTGTCGGGGTCATCGACCTTGCCTTTCTTGGCGGTGCCGGGGTTGCCGGATGCCTCGACGGAGAGCACGGTCTTTCCCTTGCGCTTTTTGTTCCATCGCCGACCCTTCTTTGCCGGGATAGTAGTATCCTCATCGTTAGAGTCGACCTCCACACCGGCATCTTCGTCGGGGAGTCTTCTCCCTTCTTCAGCCCGAATGCACTTGTCTGCCAAAGCATAAAGCTCGGCGACATCCCTGACTCTGCTCATCGCCAGCTCTTCCTGCATCCTGCGGTTGCGCACGTTCTGATGGAACGCGCTGATAATAGCGGCAGGGTGAACGTCTAGGATGTTGGGGTGGACGCGGCTGATCCTCTAGATGTACTTGCGCAGAGTTTCACCCTCTTTCTGCGGGATGATGTGCAGATCACTCTCCTGGGCAGGAGCTTGATGACCTCTGGTGAAGGCACCAACAAACTCGTGACATAGGTCCTCCCAAGAAGCGATGGACCCCTCCGGCAAGTGCATCAACCATGACCTGACGTTGGGCTTAAGCACCAACGGGAAGTAGTTGGCCAATATCTTGTCATCCCTGGCAGCCTGCACCGCAATGGTGTAGACGCTCAGGAACTCTAACAGGTGGGTCTTTCCGTCATACTTCTCTGGGACTTCTGGTTTGAACGTGCGGGAGTTGGGCCACTGGACTTGCCGCAACTCATGGGTAAACGCTGGACAGCCCACCTCGTAAGGTAGGCTGACAGGGTACACTGGCGCGGACTTGTCCATAGTAGGCCCCACACGCCTGTCCAACTGGAGGCGTGCCTCCTGTTGCCGCTCGATCGTGGTTCAGGCGTCTTCCTTGCCACGTTCTTGAAGAACATGACGCTGATTGCGGCACGTCCGTGGGTCAGACGACGCCATTGAGTAACCATCGTATGCGTCGGTCTGCTGTGTTGGCGGCCGTCAATGCTGTTTCGGGGGAGAGTGCGCCGAGGTCGCGCCAACTCCGAGCACTTCACCATTGGTCTAAGACGGCCCTGAGGGCCAAAGATTATCCGCAAGGCTGAGGAGGCTCTGAATGGTGGCTCTACATTCGTCGAGTTTCTCTGCAGCAGGAGGGAAGTTCAGGAGTTGTTGCGCTCGCGCCATTGCTTCGTCTGTCGTGGTCGGCAGCGAACGGCGAAAGGAACGCGAGGTGCTCTAACTCCTAACCGTGTTAGAAGGAGCACCGCCGTGGTACCACACCGGCATGCCACTCCCGCTTGCATGCTGGTGAGCATGCTGGTCCCGCGCATCTTGAGAATGATGCGCAGGAGCTTTTCTGTGGGGACGTTGAGAACTGCGTGCGCTGTGGTGCGGCTCTCCATGCACGTCCTGAGAAGGTCACGATGTTGGCGCTGGCGTGGGTGCCCTGGAAGATACTCTTCCGCCCTAGGAGTTCGTCATACAACCCATAGGCGGTACCACTCTATCCTAGGACCCAGGGGCGCGAGGGTTCCCACCGTCGCCATGTGCGTCTCCGCTGCGTGTGTCGCCGCTTGCTTGTCCTTGGTCACTGGAGTGTCGCAGAAGTTCCGAACCTCCTCCTCCTCCTCCACATGCGTCCCCGCCGTCCTCCACTTGCGTAGATACAGGGACAGCGGATGCGGATGGGGCAACTACTGTCAGGCCCTTCTTCTTGGGGGCCATGGCAATGATGGAGCTAGTGTGCGGAATACCAGAATGGGTTCGCACCACTCACGCACTCCCCCTGCCTGATGCGCCAAAGATGTCGTGGGAATGAGCACCTATGGGATCCTGGGGACCCCTTTCGGTTCGGCAGGGGGCAGACTCGTGCAAAGAGCCAGTCTGGTAAGCAGCGCACGAGGAATTTTTAACCAGGTTCGGGCCGCACAGGTGCGTAAAATCCTACTCCTGCTTGGTTATATTGGCCGTGTTCTAGGGTTCTAGCTAAAGGAGCGCCATGAACGGCTGCTACATGAGCTAGGTAACCTCTAGTTGTCCAACTGTCGGGTTGTCCCATTGTCTAACTACCCAACTGCCTGATCTCCAAAACCCAAAAAGCCCTCTTCTATAACGCCCTGGGCCTCCTTTTATACCTAAGGGGATCCCAATAGTGGCGTACAGTGTGCACACAAGATGCATAGTGCTACCGTGCTATCATACCTAACTCTGACAGAGTAGGACAAGATCATTCAATGCACCATCAGACGCCTCAGTCCTTTAGTGGGACGGGACGGGGGCCCGTCCCATCGGCGCCGCTTAGCTCCCTCCAGCATTGACGCTGCGACACGCGTCCAAGCGAATCGACACATGGCATGTGTGCTGGCGGTGCTTGCTGGGGCCTTGCCTTGCCGCGACCTTGCCTTGTAAAGGGCCTTGCTTCGCCTGGAGGCTCTATAGTTCTCCCGGCAAGGTCTTGCCGGTATTCTTGAAACTTCTATGCTGGTGCTTGACAAGTCTTTGCTGGGCCTTGTCGTCGGGGCGGCTACTACTGCCCGTGCACGAGTAAAGGGGCACTAGATGGCCCAAAAACTCTAGTGCACCAACAAGAGCCTCCCGGGCATGGGCCATACATGTCGCGAGGCGTTGTTGGGCTAGGCCCAACCAATGCATGGGCATGCATGGAAGGGCCTTGCACTTGTGATCATTGCGCTCACTGTGCATCCCCATGATGCCCATTGAATGTGGGTAGTGGGATACATGCGCGGCGCGGCCGTAAAGTTTTCAATTACCGCGTCAGGTCGTTTCCACCACGCGCGCCGCATGCATAGCGAGGAGCTAGCAATGGGCGCCCATGATTTAAAGTCCATGAGAAAAGGCAGTAACTACGGCGCCATGGATTGGGGCGACATGGCGGTTGTTGTTCGTCCCATGATCAAGGGCACCACTATTGGAGGAGGTGGGCGGCGTTCTTTGGAGTGGGGGAGAGCCAGCCCCCACGCTTCCTCCTAAAAATTGGGGACAACGGGGGTGGAGCTCATCCATCCTTCTTCCGCCCTTCGAGTGGAAAACTCTGTAGTCCGCCTTCCCTCTTGTCTCCTCAACCTTCAGGTAGCACTCGCCCTTCGCCATGTGCAGCGGGCGGGGACGACCACCTTCCTCGGCTGCGAGGAGGAACTCTTGTCTGGATCATGCTACCGCTTCATCCACGGAGGCGGAGAGAGGCCCAAGCTCGCGTGGTGGAGGAGGCGCGAGGGAACACGGCCGCCATGGAGGCCGAGGTCAGGGGAGGCGGAGCGCTGCTCCACCTCCTCCTTCGACGCTAGGCATCTCCCACGGAGAGGCCCACGCCGAGGGGACGATGCTGGACTTCATCCTCAAGCTGGGTGCCCCCTCCAGAGCCATCTGCGCCTCCCACGTCTCTTCGCCAGGGCGGTGGAGGACGACGAGCCGCCGTTCCTGTGGCTGTGGGTGGCGGGGTGTTGCAATGGCGCGACGCGAGTGGACGTTGAGTACCCAGCGCGCCGCGTCATGTTCCATAGGCGTGGTTGGAAGACCTTCATGCTAGATCGCTTAGGTGATTATATGAGTAGAACTATCAATGATCTTAAACTGATTAGTAAACATGCTTCCATGGTAACTACTCAAGTAAAACAAGTACTTAAGGCACATAATGATTTGCTTAATGAGATGAATATTAAGAACAAAGATCATTCTGTTAAAGTTGTGACTGAGGTGGAAGAATGACTCAGGAACCTTTGTATCCTAAGGGCCACCCTAAGAGAATTGAACAAGATTCTCAAACGGGTAATATTGATGCATCTAGTCGTTCCAATAATAGGAGGAACAAGGATGATGATAGAACCTTGCATGCTGCTAGTGAACTTGTTATAGATACACCTGAAAACCCAAATGATATTTTTATTTCTGATCCTGAGACACAATCTGGTGATGAACATGAGCCTAGTGATAATATTAATGATGATGTCCATGTTGATACTCAACCTAGTAATGATAATGATGTGGATATTGAACCTGCTGTTGATATTGATAACCCACATCCTACGAATAAAAGATATGACAAAAGGGACTTTATTGCTAGGAAACATGGTAAAGAAAGAGAACCACGGGTTCAGAAACCCATGCCCTTTCCTCCTAAACCATCCAAGAAAAAGGATGAGGAGGACTTTGAGCACTTTCTTGAAATGCTTAGACCTGTCTTTTTGTGTATGCATTTGACCGATGTTCTAAAAATGTCTCCTTATGCTAAGTATATGAAACATACTGGAGAACGGACGTTTGGAGGCCGAGCTCCATGGAGCTCTATATTTTTGAAAAATTCAAATTTCAAACTGTTTGGTTTCAAAAAAATCTGAAAAAATTATGAAATACCTTAAAATACCTTATGGTGAAATACCTTAAAATATGTTCTGCACAAAAAATACAAATTCATGGCCTGAGACGATGAATAGTATCATGTGTTAAAAAGCCTCAAATTTGTCTTTTTTGTACATGCCTCATTTTTTCTGAAAATTAACACACATGTGTGTTACGCCCTCACTTACATCTGTTTTTTTCCAGAATTTTTGGAAATGTAAAAAGATGAATTTTTATGAATTACGAATTATGAATTTTGCATTTAAAGGCCTCCATGGAGCTCGGTCTCCAAAAGCAATTTCCAAAGATATTGTGACTAATAAAAGGAAGATACCGGAAGCTCAAATTTCAACCATGCTTGGTAATTATACTTTTAAGGGTGGAGTACCAAAAAAATTAGGAGATCCAGGAATACCAACTATACCATGCTCTATTAAAGGGAATTATGTTAAAACTGCTTTATGTGATTTGGGAGCTCGTGTTAGTGTTATGCCTTTCTCTTTATATCGTAGACTTGATTTGAATAAGTTGACACCTACTAGAATCTCTTTACAAATGGCTGATAAATCAACTGCTCTACCTATCGGTATTTGTGAGGATGTACCTGTCGTAGTTGCAAATGCTACTATCTTAATGGACTTTGTTATTCTTGATATTTCTGAGGACGATAGTATGTCGATCATACTTGGTAGACCCTTTTTGAATACTGCAGGGGCTGTTATTGATTGCAACAAGGGCAATGTCACTTTTAATATTAATGGTAATGAGCATACGGTACACTTTTCGAAGAAACAACCTCAAGTTCACAGTATCAACTCCATTGAAAAAATTCCAACAATTATTATTGGAGACTTTGAATTCCCTCTTCCTACTGTCAAGAAGAAATATGATATACTTATTGTTGGGGATATACATATCCCCATTGAGGTAACTTAGTGTTATTCAAAAATTCTTCCGTTTCATGATATTAGAAAGAATATTATTAAAAAGACTTGATCAACCTTATTGATGGATCCTTTTGATGAGCATGAGATGGATGAATTTGGAAAGCATAACTTTCTGTACCCAACTTTTACTTTCTGTTAGTTAGATCAAATTAAGTAAGAATGCTATTATTTTTATGTTTTGTAAGTTTCCCGTGCAATAAAAAAGTGACGTGAAAATAGAAGTTCTTCAAATGCCCTGAAAATGGAGTATGCTTTTTTCTGGAATATTTAAAATTTCTGGCACTAAGCACACTGCAGGGGGCTACACCAGTGGGCCACAATCCCACAAGGCAGGGCCACCCCCTGGTCGCGCCTAGCAGGCTTGTGGGTCCCACGAGGCCCCCTTCACTTATTCCAGAACCCATCCACTTCATCTTCTCCTCAAAAAATCCCACCATTGCTCAAACCCATGTTCTAGCTCATTTTGCTGCCATTTTCGATCACCTTATTCAAAGCTTCATTTTCAAAACTGTTTCGAGGAATTCTCTTCGGTATGTGACTCCTCCAATGGTCCAATTAGTTTTTGTTCTAGTGCTTTATATATTGCAAATTTCTGTTGTTGTGGTGACCTTGTTCCAGAGCTTGCATGTCAAATTCATATGGTCCCAAGTAGTTTTGATGCATGATATAGCCTCTAAGCACTTGAGAGAGTAGTTGATATGAGTTTTGTTGTGTTTTGTTTACCTTTATTTGAGTCACTAAAAATTTCAGAATTTTTCAGAGAAAGAAATGTTGGGGAGATTCTTAAGAGGCTTTTCAAGCCAGAGTTCTAAGGAAGATGAAAATTAAATGAGAGAGAAACCCAATTATAATCTTCCTCGCATTGCAGAAGTTCGACCATGTGAATGGCCGTGTGACACATTCTTGAGGCCAGCCGGAATTTATGAAGATTTCTATTATTTGGCCGAGAAAGCAGGCATCACTGACTTCCTCAACGATATGTGTGACCAGTACCTCTTGCTCACTAATACCTTTGTGCAAAAATTTCACTATCATTCTAGGGAAGACCCTCCTACAGTAGAATTTCACTTATATGATGTGCCTAAGAAAATGAACCTTTATGATTTTTGCAAAGTATGCAAAATACCCAATGAGGGCAGCATTAGGGAACCATGTCCTCGAGACAGGGAAGATTTTATTGCCGCGGTCACTATAGGGGAAGAGAGAGGCGTGTCAAAGGCAGGAACGGCTAGTTTACATTTTCTGGTTCTATGGTATTATTCATAATTTGCGGGAAGATGTTTAGTTGGTCACTGGGAGAGTGGAACTCTTAGTGCCCCTGACCTTGCCATTCTTCCCCATGCTTTATTTGTTGGTAGAACCTATAGTCTGGAAGCTATGGTGGCCAACGTTTGAACACCAACCATTAAAAGGGGCCCATATTCGAAGGTATCTATGCATCTCGTTTAGCCAAACATTTTGAGATACCCATTAGGATTAACGAGAAAATGAGAGGCTGCTACCCGTGAAGTTTTTAGACTATGGCCGTATGGTAGCTCATGATGTTATTAAGAAAAATGATAATAGGAGGATGCTTTACAATTTAGTTTTTAGCCAGGGTACTTGTGAAATTATTACTCTTCCTGCTTCTTCTTTATTCGATATTCGCTCAGGCAGGTACATCATAATGCCCGGAGACGTTTATAGATATTGGGGTTTGACGCAACCGCCGGCTCTAGAGCCGGCACCATCCCTTGATTTGTACCCAGAGCCAGTCTTTCAGTGGGAGCCGTAGGAGTTCGCTAACCAATGGAATTATGAGGATGCTCCTGAGTATCCAGGAGAGAGCTCTTTCCAGCCATGGCCCTAGACCATCTTAGGCCAAAAGCCTAAGCTTGGGGGAGTATGTATTTCTCACCGACTTTACATTCATGTTCACACACTTATTCTTAGTAGTCGGTGTTCATACTCTTTCATTGTACCATCCATGGTAGTCTATTTTCTTGTTTCGCTTTATTCTTGTTTGTTTATTTAACTTTGAGAAAAATACAAAAACATTAGTTCTAGCTTTATTTCCAGTTGCTTAGTTGTAGCATTAAAAAAACCCAAAAGATTTTTCGTTCTTATTTTACTTGTTGGGAGCTTTCCCATGTAAATAGTTTTCTCGTTCTTGTTTTGATTTTTCCTTCTTTTGGTCATAAGGGGAAGACTACAATGAAAATTTAGAGTGGCTCTCATATGCATTATTGTTTACCTATTAGAGAGCCCATGTTACCTTGTCTTCTCCTTTGAGTTACTGTTTGTAGATTCTGGCTTAGTCCAATGCACATGCACTCTTATTATTATCCACACTGTTCGGTCGTGCAAGTGAAAGGCAATAATGATGATATTTGATGAAAAGATTGAGATGAAGAAAAGCTGGTATGAACTCGACCTGTATTGCTTTTGTAAATAGGATTAGCTCATCATTCCGAATACAGTTCATCATGGGTGAAACATATTTGCAATGACAATTATAGATTATAGTTACTCATTCCATGCTTAATTAGTTAAGAGTGGATAATGGTTTGTTTTGGGTGCCAACATGCTTATTAAAATGGTTGTGATGTAGTATGATGGAATGGTATCCTCCTCTGAACGATTCAAGTGGCTCCACTTGGCACATATTCATGCATGTAGTTGAAACAAAATCAACATAGCCTCCACGATATTTATATTCATAGTGATTTATATCCTACTCATGCTTGCATTCAATGTTGGTTAATCTCAAAGCATGTTGATGAATGTGTCGCTCTCTAGTTGGTCGCTCCCCGGTCTTTTGCTAGCCTTCACTTGTACTAAGTGGGAATACTGCTTGTGCATCCAATCCCTCATACCCAAAGTTGTTTCATATGAGTCCACCACACCTACCTATATGCGGTATTTACCAGCCGTTCCAAGTAAATTTGTATGTGCCAAACTCTAAACCTTCAAATAAATATTCTGTTTTGTATGCCCAAATCGCTCATGTGGCGATTGGGGGTTGTCAGTATCTTCCATGCTAGGTGGGTTATTCTCACGATATGTGTTGATTCACTATCATTCACGAGAAAGTGGCTGGTAATCGGGATGCCCAGTTCCATGCCCGAAATAAGAAGCAAAATATAATAAAACAAAACTCCCCCAGAACTGTGTTTGTATGGACGGTACCCATGGATTCGGCTCGCCGTTGAGTGTGACTGATTGGTGGAGGGGGAGTAAAAACTTTATCATTCTGTTTGGAAACCGCCTATAATGTATCTAGCATGGAAGATGTTGATAACCTCTTGGCCATTATGTGATCAATGAAAGCATACCGCTCAAAAATCATTACTTATCTCTATTTTAAAAACTCGAGCTCTGGCACCTCTACAAATCAATGCTTCCCTTTGCAAAGGGCCTTTCCTTTTACTTTATTGTTGAGTCATCATCTTCTTATAAAAGGCACCAGTTAGAGAGCACCACCATCATTTGTAAGCTTTGTTGTTAATTGATATTGAGTATGAGCATGAATGGATCTCTTTCACCGTGAATTAGAATGTCTAGTAAGTCCTTATTCTTTAGAGGTGATCTGCATTTATGTTTTGCGGTCTCAGAAAGATCTAGCGAGATACCATTTTGTCATATTGTATCATGATTGTTTTGAAAAAGTTTTGTTATTCGAGAGTTATTATTATTGCTCGCTAGTTGATTAGGTCATTGATATGACTAAATCTGAGACCTAAATGTTATTGTGAACGTGGTCTGTCCATGATCTTTGCTGAAAATCTAAACATCAGTTAGACGTATTTATAACAACAAGATCAAACAGAGTTTGTAAAAGTTTTTCTTTATCACTTCCAGTTTATCAACTGAATTGCTTGAGGACATGCAATGGGTTAAGCTTGGGGGAGTTGATACGTCTCCATCGTATCCACTTTTCAAACTCTTTTGCCCATGTTTTGGACTCTAATTTGCATGATTTGAATAGAACTAACCCGGACTGACGATGTTTTTAGCAGAATTGCCTTGGTGTTATTTTTGTGTAGAAATAAAAGTTCTCGTGTTGTCCTAAAAATTTACGGAGAATTTTTTTGATTTAATAAAAAATACTAGCGCAAGAATCAACCAGAGGGGGGCACCTATAGGCCACAAGCCTGCTAGGCACGGACACCCCCTGGTCGCGCCCAGCAGGCTTGTTGGGCCCTCGTGTCTCCTCCGACCTCCTCTCTAGATCCATATAACCCTATTCATGGAGAAAAAAATGAGAGAGAAGAGTTCATCACATTTCATGATACAGACCGCTGCCACCTCTTGTTCTTCCTCGGGAGACCAGATCTGGAGTCCGTTTGGGGCTCCGGAGAGGGGAATTCGACGCCATCGTCATCACCAACCATCCTTCATCACCAATTACATGATGCTCTTCGCCGTTCATGAGTAATCCCATCATAGGCTTGCTAGAGGGTGATGGGTTGGATGAGATTTATTATTTAATCGAGTTAGTTTTGTTAGGGTTTGATCCCTAGTATCCACTATGTTCTGACATTGATGTTGCTATGACTTTGCTATGCTTAATGCTTGTCACTATTGCCCGAGTGACTTGATTTCAGATCTAAACCTATTATGTTTTCATGAATATATATGTGTTCTTGATTCTATCTTGCAAGTTGTAGACACTATTACGAGTTATGATCCACATCCCCCAGGGTGACAATAACTAGGATTCTTTCAGGTGATTACCGTAGTTTTAGGAGTTCATGTATTCACTAAGTGCTAATGCTTTGGTCCGGTTCTCTATTAAAAGGAGGCCTTAATATCCCTTAGTTTCCATTATGACCTTGCTGCCATGGGAGGGTAGGACAAAAGATTTCATGCAAGTTATTTTCCATCAACACGTATGACTATATATGGAATACAAGCCTACATTACATTAATGAATTGGAGCTTGTTCTGTGTCAGCCTATGTTATAACTGTTGCATGATGAATGTTATCCGACATAATTATCCATCACTGATCCATAGCCTGCAGGATTTTCACATATTGATCCTTGCTAAGTTACTTCTCCGCTGCTACTGTTACAATCACTATAAAACTGCTACTGTTTTCTACCGTTATTGTTACTTCCATACTACTTTAATAATGAACACTTTGCTACAGAAATTAAGTCTTACAGGTGTGGTTGAATTGACAACTCAGCTACGAATACTTGAGAATATTCTTTGGCTCCCCTTGTGTCGAATCAATAAATTTGGGTTGAATACTCTACCCTCGAAAACTGTTGCGATCCCCTATACTTGTGGGTTATCACCGTTCAAACATGGGTGCCCTACCTTATTGGTAGAAAATGAAAATTTTCCCAAGAGGATGAGCCGCCATGATGCGCCGTTCATACATGGGTGGCCTGATTTATTGGATCATCATAAAGTCACTTGGGGACTTCCAACTCATTGAGTTTAGCTTTCATACCCTCTTGACCGGCTTCCATGCCACATATGAGTTAGACCTTCCTGTTTGGAACTTGCTACTCCGCCATGTGACCCGCCGAACTCTTGACAGTCAATCTCTCAAAGAGACCCTAAACTCATGAAAGTCAATCTCGCAATAAGCCCCTGAACTTGTCAAGGTTAAAACGGGGCTTTGTCACGAGAGAGCCAGCTTATAGTAAGCTAGGATAAACTCACCTATACGCTGTAAACCCTCCGCTATGTGACCCATTCGTGCTCTTAATAGTTAATCTTTTTTTAAACATCCTGAACTTGTTAAGGTTAAAACGACGGATTTAAGCCATGTGAGAGTCGGCTATGGGATAAACTCACCTGTAGACCGTAACCCCTCCGCTATGTGGCCCGTTAGTAATCTTACCAGTCAATATTTTTTAAGACCATGAACTTGTGAAGGTTAAAACTATGGATTTACTACATGTGAGAGCCGGCTATGAGTCTTAAAATTCTTTAGGACTAGCTTTTCAAAGCAAAAAAACTTGAGTTTTCTCAAAAAACATATATAGAGGGTTGATCTCTTTTTATTCATGCCTTCAAAGCCGACTTACAAATATTTGAGATATACATGTATATATTCTGTTAGTTGTTTTTATCATATACATACATCATCCTGCATTGCATCATGCATCATACATACATATCATGTCGGTCTTTAAACCGGGTCAAAGCATAAACTTCTGCACGAACAAATAGATCTTTGATAGCCAAAATGGCTGGATCTTCATAATGGTTTATCATAACCAGTATTAAATGATTGGGAGTTTTCAAGCCATCATGGAAGAATTGACTATTCCTGAAGAGCCGCCCTATCACAATATAATGCCGGGTCATCTAATTGACCGGCTCTTGGAATTTTTTCAACTTGTGCTCTATAGTAAACTACAACACTTATGGATTTCTCGACATATATTTGTCGGGTTGCATCGCAACCACGAGCAGGGATTTCATTGCAAAGACAAAGGCATGATTCTAGGATATTCATACTAGGTTACATTACAACCACAGTCAAGGATTCATTTAAATCAGATCAATATTAGTTCAAGAGAACTTCTGAAGTGCATTATGATGGGTTATATTATCTCACACAGTACCAAGTCACTGCAGGCATACAACCCGTCACTTGGAGACTACATCATATGATGTTTTTCTTTTAAAAGGTGAAGTGCATATAAGTCTCGAGTCACTATAGGCATGCAACTAGGCACTTGGGGACTACACTACTCAGATCAAAATTGCTAAAGTCCCAAGTCACCGCAGGCATGCGACCCAACTGTTGGGGGCTATAGTATTCAGCTGTTCAAACAGATTATAAGGTCCAAATTGAAAGACCCGGCCCATCACACGCTGATGAGCCGACCCTTGGGGGCTACACATGTGAAATTCAAGACATTCAATCCATATCTGGCAACTCAGATGACAATCCAGATTTCTCAACATTCAACACCAAGTTCAAAGTCCCAGGTTGTTGCAGGCAAGACAACCCGGCACTTGGGGTCTACACAATCAAACATATTATACAAAAGCACCAAGTCATCATGGATAACTCGGAGCTTGGGGGCTACAGATAATATGGATATAAAAAATAGAAGAACATTTTCAAGATGTCAATTGTGAGCGAGATGGTTTTCATTTCTTCATCGAGCTTAAGCATTGAAAGACTAGCTCAATATCACACGGATTTATTTATTCCCAATAATTTTATCAAGTCAGCTGGAGTCCAGTTTGACTCGGCATCACCAACAATTCATGATCCGACATTATCAAAAGATCATAACCCGACATAGTTTATATAAGCAACCCTGCTTCACAAGTTGAAAGTGGTTTAACAATGGACGAATTTCTATTCTCAATATTTTTATCAAAACTGAAGCAATGGAAAGCCGGTTCAATGTCATGTGGATTTCTTATTCCCAAGATTTTTCATCAAGCCAAAGTATTGGAGGCCGACTCAACGGCATATGGGTGTTTTATTCCCAGTATTTTTCAAAGGACATGGACCTGCAAGATGGTTCTGAAGATGGCTTGTTCATATGAAGAACAAACCCGGATTTTCAAGGAGACACTTCATTAAATTAAGCCGACCAATGGAGCAAGTTGGTCCCTTAACATATTTGTTATTCCTATTTCAGGAGCTTACCATCAATAAATTCATGCTAACCTGGGGGGCTAATGTCGAGGATATTAACCCGCGGTATAACCCTGCCTGAAGTATGACTCGGCCGGGACTTGGTGACTCACTAGTGACCCAGCTGTGCTTAGCAGCTCAGTGGTGACCTGACAGGCGGGTCAGACGAGCGACAAGACCCAACGGCCCAGAAGGCGGCTCATGGTAGGGTTGACTCATGTTATGGTGTGCCGGCTCGTAGATAAGGCCCAAGGAGAGGAAAGACTCCCTCAAGAAGGAAACAAGACCCGTATTAGGATTCAAGAGAGACTAGTCCTAATCCTTGTCTTAGTAGGACTCTACATGTAAACCTACCCCTTCAACCTATATAAGGAGGGGTAAGGCGCCCCAAGAGGGACAAGTTCAAGTCATTAGAGATAGACAGATTAGAAACCCTCGGGACTAGAGGTAGCGATTACTCATCCTTGTAATCGAGATCATCGTCATCATCAATGCACACAAAGCAGGACGTAGGCTTTTAACTCCATCAGAGGGGCCGGACATGGGTAAACTCGCGTATCTCGATTCCGACCAACCCCTCTCAAGCCGCCACATAGTTGCGATGGCCTCACACGTAAGTTCTGTCATGAGGATATCTTGTCGTGAAAAAACCACAACAGGATTGGATGAGATTGATCATGTAATCAAGTTAGGTTGATAGGGCTTGATCCCTAGTATCTACTATGTTCTGAGATTGATGTTGCTATGACTTTGCTATTCTTAATGCTTGTCACTAGGGCCCGAGTGCCATGAATTCTCATATGAACCTATTGTGTTTTCATGAATATAAGAGTTAATTGGATCCGATCTTGCAAGTTGTATGCACCTATTATGTGTCATGATCCGCATACCCCAAGGTGACCATAATTCGGATTCTTTCTAGTGATTTCAGCAGTTTGAGGAGTTCATGTATTCACCATGTGTTAATGCTTTGTTCAGGTTCTCTATTAAAAGGAGGCCTTAATTTCCCTTAGTTTCCATTAGGACCCCGCTAATACGGGAGGGTAGGACAAAAGATGTCATTCAAGTTCTTACCACAAGCATGTATGACTATATACTTAATACATGCCTACATTACATTGATGAATTGGAGCTAGTTCTGTGTCACCCTAGTGTGTAGTTGTTACATGATTGTTGGCATCTACATCATTATCCATCACCGATCCACGTGCCTACACTTTACATAAACTAAGTCTTGCTAAGTTACTACTGCTGCTACTATCACAACAGCTACAAAATTACTGCTCTCACTACTACTATTATTGTTACTACTATTGCTTGATGTGTGATACTAGTGATCTCCGTTGGGTTTTATGTGAATAGGAACATGTAATTTCAGCACAATATGGATAAGTATTTCCCTCAGTTATAAAACCAAGATTTATCAAACCAATAGGAATATCAATCCACAAGTGTCTTCAGCGGCTGCACACAAAAGAGCAAACAACTTGCACCCAACGCAGGCAAGAGGGTTGTCAATCCCCTTGATCTCGTTATTTGCAAGCAAGTGAAGTGTGTATATAATAGTAGATAATTATAAACTTCAAATAAAATAAAAAGTAAATGATAAATCAAGGTATTTATAGTTTTGTAAATATATAAGTGAATAGACCAGGGGACCATAGTTTCCCCTAGCACTGTCTCTCATGAAAATAAGCATACGGTAGGTAAACAAATTACTGTTGGGTAACTTATATAAAAGGGCATAGTTACGCGATATTCACGACAATGATCATGTGTATATAGGCACGTCCAAAAAATAAGCCGACCCATGCCTGCACCTATTACTATTACTCCACTTCAAGAGCGCTTCCATGCTCGCCTCTCTACGTATTAAGTTCATGAAAAATAGAGTAATGCATGGAGAACAATGACATGATGTAGACAAAGTAAACTCAAGAAATATGAATAAATTCCCAACGTGTTATTGATACGTTTCCAATGTATCAATAATTTTTTATTATTCCATGTTGATATATTATCATTCTTGGATACTTTTTGGGCATTTGTTTACCAAATTATAATATTTTGAGCACTAACCAATTGACCCAGTGCCAGTTGTTTTTGTATGCATGTTTTTAACTTTTTAGGTTTACAATACCAAACGAAGTTCAATTGCCATGAAACTTTTTGATGATTTTTTCGTAACCAAAAGAAGAGTTGGAAGCTTTGGGAGGAGGCCAGGAGGCACACGAGGGCCCCACCACATATCAGGGCACGCCCTGATATATGGTGGGCCCCTCGTGGCTCTCTCGGCGTCCCTCTTTGGCCTATAAATTCTCTAATATTCCAAAAATCCTAGAGGAGGTCCCGAAACACTTTTTATGAAGCCACAAGTCTCTATTCCGATGGTAGCCCATCTAGAGCTCCCTTCAGGCACACTGCCGGAGCGGGCATCAATCACGAAGGGCCTCTTTATCAACCTTGGTGACGTCATGATGATGCCTGACTAGTTCACCATAGACCTACGGGTTCGTAGGTAGTACCTAGATGGAAATCTCTCTCTCCCTCTCTCTCTCTTGATCTTCAATATAATGTTCATCGCATATTTGCCTTGATCTATCCGATGTAATCCTTTTGTATGATGCGTTTGTTGGGATTCGATGAATTGTGAGTTTATGTTCAGATTATACATGAAAAGTTGTTGAGTCAAACCTGGTTACTATGATTCTTATTTGCATGATCATTGTAGCTCTGTAATTCTCTCTGAGCTATGGAGATAGTTTGGCCAACTAGATTGATATTTCTTCAATGGGTGTGGTGCATTGTGGTAGGTTCAACCTCACAAGTTTCTATATCCCAGTGACAAAGTAGGGGACAAGATACGTCTTTGTGTTTCTGCTACTAAGGATAAAATGATAGGGTTCATTAATATTGACTGAGTTTACTTTGTCTACATCATGTCATCATTCTCCAAGCGTTACTCTGTTTTACTTAATACTTTAGATGCATGTTGGATAGCGATCGATGAGTGGAGTAATAGTGGCTCTCCCGACGTTCCTCTCTGGCCTATAAATTCTCTAATATTCCAAAAACCCTAGAGGAGGTCCCGAAACACTTTTTACGTATCTGCAAGTCTCTGTTCTGACCGGAGACCATCTAGAGCTCCGTTTCGGGACCCTACCAGAGTGGGGATTGATCATGGAGGGACTCTTCATCAACCTTGATGCCCTCATGATGATGTGTGAGTAGTTCACCACAGACCTACGGGTCCGTAGATAGTACCTAGATGGCAATGTCTCTCTCTCTTGATCTTCAATACAATGTTCGTCGCATCTTTACCTTGATCTATTCGATGTAATCCCTTTGTACGATGCGTTTGTTTGCATTCGATGAATTGTGAATTCAGATTATTCATGAAAAGTATTTGAGTCAAACCTAATTACTATGATCCTTATGTGCATGACCAGTATAGCTTCGTAATGCTCTCCGATCTATTGAGATAGTTTGGCCAACTAAATTGATATTTCTTCGATGGGAGTGGTGCGTTGTGGTAGGTTCAACCTGACAAGTTTCTATATCCCAATGAAAAAGTAGGGGACAAGATACGTCTTTGTGTTTCTGCTACTAAGGATTAAATGATGGGGTTAATTCATATTTATTGAGTTTACTTTGTCTACATCATGTCATCGTTCTCCAAGCATTACTCTGTTTTACTTAATACTCTAGATGCATGCTGGATAGCGGTCGATGAGTGAAGTGATAGTAATAGGTTCAGGCAGGAGTTGACCTATTTGCTTATGGATGTGATGCCTATATACACATGATCATTTGCGTGAAAATCGCATAACTATTCGCTTTTCTATCAATTGCCGAACAATAATTTGTTTGGCCACCGTATGCTATTTCTATGAGAGATGCCAGTAGAAAACACTATGGCCCCTGGGTCTATTCACTTATATACTTACAAAAGCTAATATTACCTTGCTGCCATTTACTCGCTATTATTTTATTTTGCAATTTACAATTATCTACACAACTCACTTGCTTACAGATGACGAGAACAAGGGGACTGACAACCCTCTTGCCAGCGTTGGGTGCAAGTTTTTTGCTCTTTTGTGTGCAGCCGCTGAAGACAGATGAGGATTGGTATTCCTATTGGTTCAATAAACCTTGGTTTCATAACTAAGGGAAATACTTACCCACATTGTGCTGCAATAACCCATTCCTCTTAACGGAAAACCCAATGTGGATCACAAGTATTAGTTACCGTTAGTGGCAATAATACCAGGACATATCTTGTCCCCTTCTTTAACTAGCATATAGAAACTTGTCGGATTGAACCCACTAGAACTAACCCCTCACAGAAGAAAGATCAATCTAGTTGGCCAAGACAAATGAATAGATCGGAGAGAATTATGAAGCTATAATGATCATGCAAATAAGAATCATAATAATTTCAGAGAAGACTCACATACTTTTCATGAATAATCTTAATATAAACCCACAATTCATCGAATCCCAACAAACGCACCGCAAAAAAGAGTTACATCAGATGGATCAAAGCAAAGATGCAATGATCATTGTATTGAAGATCAAGAGAGAGAGACATCTAGGTACTAACTAGGGACCCGTAGGTGTGTGTTGAACTACTCACACATCATCATGAGGGCAGCAAGGTTGATGACGGGGTTATTACCCCTGGGTAGGCCAAAGCAACGGGGTTCTCCCCCTTTCCACTTTGAAGGAAAACCACGTGACCGGCTGCTTATGTCCAGCTGGATTACGGCCGGCTCGAGCGGCCACCGGCTATCAAGGCGGACGGCTGATCAACAAGCCAGCTCGACCCTCGGCCGGCTGGGTGCTGCCAGCTTCCTCCGGGACGGCTCCTCCATTGACCTTGGAATGGATAGGCGACGTCCTATCCCACTGTGCGTGGGTACGGCGACACGACGCGATCGTCACAACGGGCGACCCTGTAGCCACAGTGGCCACTGAAGCTCGAGAGCGCATGGCCACAGTCTGGCCGTCAGGGCCGCTGACCTTGGCGAGCGTGACCGGGTGGGGGAACAGTGCTAGCAAACCCTCGCCCACTCGATTACCTGCCCCGGCATGGCTACAGTACAGCCGGTCATACCAGAGACCTCGGTCGGCTGGCGCTAGATGACGCCTCTCCGGCGACCCGTGCCGCGACAGGTGAGCAAGGGACAAACGCAGACCCGGCTGGCGGGCCCCAACAGGCGACAAGACCTCCTAGCCGGTGGACCCTACTGGTGACGAGACAACACGAAGAGCGCCCCCCCTGGTCAGCCAGAGATGTTGCCAGTTGGGTCCCCCCACCCTTGTACTTTAGGTATATTGTAGAGCCGGGGGTTGGCCTATAAAACCCCCCGAACCCCCATGCAACGGGGACAGACAATGGACGATCACTCGCACACATCCATAGAACTCTCAAACACCCTCTAGCAGTAGAGGAAGACGAGCCGTCTTCTCCTTCTTCCTCCTCTAGATCCAGCTCCAGGAGCACCCTTGTACACATATCCATCTATCCAACTAGACCAAGCAGGACAAGGCATGGAGGGCCCTCAACTTGGGTACATCGCGTGTCACCACTACCTATGCCCAATCTCGCACCCGGAGCCCATCGGTGTCCTTTGGCCCCAACCACCTACGATAAGCCACCCTATGGCATCTGTCCTGAGAAAACGACGACAATTGGTGCCCACCGTGGGGCCGTATGCGGTACCGGCCGGATTCATGCTCCGGACGGGACCCCTCGCCATTCCTCGCCGCCGCCGCACGTCTAGGCGAAAACGTGGGCTCATGGGGCTTGCTTCGACCCGTCCTGCTGGAAACTCCATTGACCTCATGGCCGACATCGACATGCTCACTGAGCACTTCGGCAGGCTCAGCCTTGCTGAGGCTCCGGCCACGGATGAGTACCAGGTGCTCGTCTGCACTGGTCCTCCCACGGCCATGGGAGCACTCGCTGCGACCCAGTCCAGCGGCTTCCACGATCACGTGGGGGTGATGGCCATCGTCTCCTCCACCTCTTTCGGACGTGCGTAGGCCGGGGCTGACGCCACCGCCGTCCACATCGGCACCTCCGACCCGCTTGGTTCGGCCCTCTAGGGCCTAAGCATCCCTATTGCCCCAATGGCGAACCCCGACGCAGCCACAGCGGACCTCAAGGCGGCTCGTTGTGTCCTGTTCAAGGACGCCACCACCCTCGCGGCCATGCGGCACCACATGGAGGCCGCCCAGCGGGAATATGCTTCCGCCTACGGTCTCAACCCGGTAGGCACCGGGCCCAGCCGGCATGGGGCCGTGCGTGACCGCAGCCGTGTGGTCGCCAAGATCCTTGGCGGCAAGATGCCCGTCTATGACACCCCTGTAGCCAACTTGCGGGCCCTCAAGGTGGCATATGTAGATCTGGCCACCTTGGAGGGTGAAGAACGTGCGCTCATGAGCTCCACATTGAGGAGCTCATCGACGTTACCGATGCATAGCAGCACCTGCTCACGTCGGGCGGCACCGCCACCGAGGGCCCCCGGCTCGAGCGCGAGGGCACGGGGACTGTTGTCCATCAGCCGGCTTAGCACTCCAGCCCCCCTCACATCTCCAGCTGTCGGACCGGTACAAACAACCCCCTGCCCTCCCAGATGTCAAGGAGCAAGCAGTCAGCTGTTAGCAGCCGACGCACCAACGACCCGCCTCGCAGCGGTCGCCTCCAAGAAGCGCCGGCAGCCAGCAGCCGCCATAGCCATGGGCACACTCCACCTCCGCGGTGCGAGCGGGAACGGACGGTTCCGCCCGTCATCCGCCTCGAGCTCTCGGGCCGGATCGGGCCGCGTTTCCCCCATAGCGAGAACAACGCCCGCAACCGCATCGACCACCTCACGCAGTCCGCCCTCCTCGAGGAGGAGGGCTCAATTGGTCCGGCCTGTTTTGGCCCTTGGATCCGCAACGAACCGTTCCCAACCGGCTTCACGCTCCCCCGAGACACTCCGAAGTACAATGGGGCTGCCAAGCCTGAAGACTGGCTGATCGACTACACCATCGTGGTTGGCATCGCCAGGGGGAATAAGCGCTTGATCGGCTCGGCCCGCACTTGGCTCAACAGCCTTGCGGCCGGCAGCATCAACACTTGGATAGACTTCGAGGAGAGCCTCGTCCGCAACTTCACCGGCACCTACAAGCGGCCTGGACTCCCCCGTGAACTTGCGATGTGCGTTCAGGGGCCGGACAAATCCCTCCGCGACTACCTCACTCGATGAACTGAGCTCCGCAACTCCCGCGAGGGGGTGCATAAGGTACAAGCCATGCAGTACTTCATTGAAGGCTGCCGAGACAGCACCCCCTCAAGCACAAGCTTCTATGCTCTGAGCCGGCCACACTTGCCGAGCTCATGACCAAGGTGGACAAGTACACCATGGCTGATTCATCCATCCGGGTCAAGACGACCCCGCCCGCCAAGGCAACGACAACACCGACAATGTCCCGACCGGCACCCGACAGCCGCAAAACAACAAGCGCAAGAACGACCAGCCAGATCCCCGGTACGGGAGCCGGTAGGTCAACACCATTGAGAAGCAGGAGTCAGTTGCCCAGCCTTCCAGCCAGCGCCAGCGCACTGGCAAGGCTACCTGGCAGTCGAAGCTCACCTTCGAGAAGATGTTCGACCTCCCCTGCAAGAATCACTTAGGGGCCAAACCCTCTACGCACACGCTCCGGCAGTGTAGCTTCTCACAGCGATTGGCCCGGGGGGACGGCCTTCCAGCTCCTCCCGCGTCGCCAGCCCGTGCGCCGGACCCAGCCCAAGCTGCCGCCCTGATGCCGGCTCCGGCCCCGACCCAGAATGACAGTCGTTTGATCGACCAGTTCCCCAACCAAGACGGCTGTTACGTCATCTTCACTAGTGAAGAGACGGGCAAAAATGCTCAATGCCAGCTCCGTCGTGAGGTGAACGCCACCATGCCGGCAACTCCCCAGTTCATGCACTGGTCGGAGAAGCCGGTCACTTGGAGCCCGGCCGATCACTCTACCGTGATGCCGAATCCCGACAGCTATGCTCTGGTCCTCGACCCCAGCATCGCCACCAAGGAAATAACTTGCCGCTTCTCGCGGGTGCTGATAGATGGTGGCAGCAGCATCAACATCCTCTACCTCGACACGATGCACAAGCTGGGGCTGAAGATAGAAAACCTACAGGCGAGCCGGACGGTCTTCCATGACATCGTGCCTGGAAAGTCCTGCTCCCCTGTCGGCAAGATCACGCTCGACGTCCTCTTCGGCAGACCCGACCACTTCTGCCGTGAGCCGGTGCTGTTCGAGGTCGTGGACCTCGCAAGTCCCTACCACGCGCTACTAGGCAGGCCGACCCTCGTCAGCTTCATGGCGGTTCCCCATTACACCTACCTCAAGCTCAAAAGGCCGGGCCGCAAGGGAATCATCACCATCACAGGTGACTACAAGATGTCGCTCAAGTGCGCTCGAGACGGCAGCTGGCTGGCTAAGGCCCTGGAGATCGCCGAGGAGAAACGGCAGCTCGATCGGCTCGTGGCCCTTACTGCCAGTCAGCCGGCCGTGCCGTCTCCCCCCTCGCAGTCCATCGACGAGGCCTCCTTCTAGTCATCCAAGGAAACCAAGCAAATCCCGCTCGACCCGGCCAACCCCGCTCAGTGCGTCACCATCGGCTCCCGCCTCGACAGCAAATAGAAAGGCGAGCATGGTCCCCCAAGGACATGCCGGGTGTTCCGAGGAAGTTCGCCGAGCACAAACTACATGTCCGGCCAGACGTCAAGCTGGTCAAGCAACCCTTACGCAGAGTACAATAGGAGAAGAGATCACCCGGCTGCTCGCAGCCGGGTTCATCATGGAAGTTTTCCACCCGGACTGGCTGGCCAACCCAGTCCTGGTGCTGAAGACCTAGCGCATGTGCATCGACTACACCACCATGAACAACGCGTTCCCCAAGGACCCATTCGCCCGGCCACGGATCCATCAATTCATCGACTCCACAGCCGGCTGCGACTTGCTGTCCTTCCTGGATGCCTACTCCGTCTACCACCAGATCAAGCTGGACCCAAAAGACCAGCTCAAGACCTCTTTCATCATGCCCTTTAGGGCCTACTGCTACATCACCATGTCCTTCGGCCTGAAGAACACAGGCGCCACCTTCCAGTGGTGCATGCAGAAGTGCCTCCTGCCTCAGATAGGCAGGAACGTCCACGTCTACATCGATGACATCATTATCAAAACCAAGAAGCACTTCAGCCTCCTCGATGATCTCCGGGAGACCTTCGCAAACCTGCACGAATACAAGATCAAGCTCAACCCGAAGAAGTGTGTCTTCGGTGTCCCAGTCGGCCAACTCCTGGGTTTCTTCGTGTCCGTTCGCGGCATCGAAGCTAACCCCGAGAAAATCAGTGCAATCGAGCGCATGCCCAAGCCGACCCAGCTCCACGACGTCCGGAAGTTCACCGGCTGCCTTGCCTCGCTCAGCCGGTTCATCAGCTGGCTGGGGGAGAAGGCCTTGCCACTCTACGGGCTCCTTCACAAGACGGATCTAATCGAGCCAGGTCAAACCAAGACGCCGGCCATGTTCGACTGGCCCGACGAGGTGGAAAAGGCTTTCCGCGGCCTCAAGAAGGCTCTCACTCGTGCGCCCATCCTGGCCGCGCCGGCTGAGAAGGAACCCTTGCTTGCCTACATCGCGGCGACCACACGCGTCATTAGCGTCGTTGGTGGTCGAGTGACCGAAGGAGGGGAAATCCCTACCGGTCCAGCGGCCCGTATACTAACTTAGCGAGGTCCTCTCTGCGTCGAAGCAGAATTACCCTACTACCAGAAGATGTGCTATGGCATATACTTCACCAAAAAGACGGTCAAGCAGTACTTCCAGGAGCATACCATCACCGTGGTGAGCACGGCCCCGCTCGGTGAGATCATGAGCGGCCGGGACTCCACCGGCCGAATTGCCAAATGGGTCACCACCCTCGCCGATCACGAGATCCGGTACGAGCCATGAACCACCATCAAGTCGCAGGCATTGGCTGACTTCCTCGTCGATTGGGCGGAGACAGAATTTGTCCCGCCTCCCCCAGACTCCACACATTGGCGCATGCATTTCAACGGCTTGAAAATGAGGACCGGCCTGGGTGCCGGCATAGCCCTCTCCTCCCCGAAAGGTGACCAACTCAAGTACGCCCTCTAGATCCACTTCGCTGCCTCCAACAACGTGGCCAAGTACGAGGCCATCGTCCATGGCCTCCGTCTCGCCAAGGAGATCGGTATCAGGCGCATCCTATGCTTCGTCGATTCTAACCTCGTGGTGCAGCAGGTCTCTGGCGAATGGGACGCCAGGGACGCCAACATGGCCAGCTACTGCTTCCTCATACAACAGCTCACCGGCTCCTTCGAGGGATGTGAGTTTTATCACATCCTGCGGGTGGACAACGAGGCGACCGATGCGTTGGCAAAGATTGGCTCCACCCGGCAGGCTATCCCAGCCGGCGTCTCCCTTGAGCGGCTGCTTAAGCCGCCGATCAAGCCTTCCCTGGAGTCAAAATCAATCTTCGTGCCGGCAGACGCTGCCGACCCATCAACGACTTCGGCCGTCCCTTCGGCATCTTCGCCATCGGCTCGCACAACTTCGGCCGCCCTGTCGGCACTAGTCGAGCCGGTTGCACCCATGGCTGCCAGCTGCAACGATGCGGCTATCATGATAACAATCGACCAACCAGTCCCGGGGGCTGGCAAGCCGGCCCCGGGGGCTGGCAAGCCGGTCCCGAGGACTGGCGAGCTGGTCCCGGGGGCTGTTCATCTAGGCCCGGGGCTCCCGAGCTGGCCCTCATCTCAGCTCCCTCATGGGCCCAGCCTATCTTGGTGTTCCTTCATGCGGCGAGCTCCCCCCGGACGAGGCCTTGGCAAGACAAGTTCAGCGCCGGGCCTCGACATACATCATCATCAACAATGAGCTCGTCCATCATAGCACCACCGGCGTCTTCCAACAATGCATTGAGCCGGAAAAGGGTCTGGAGATCCTCCTCAACATCCACTAGGGCGAGTGCGGGCACCACGCCGCCTCCAGGACCCTAGTGGCCAAGGCCTTCTGCCACGGCTTCTTCTGGCCCACCGCTCTTGAGGCGGCCAAGAAATTAGTCGATGAGTGCGAGGGCTGCCAATGCTTTAGCACACAGAGCCACCTGCCAGCATCAGCCCTCCAAACCATCCCCCTCTCGTGGCCCTTCGCTGTCTGGGGGCTGGACATGGTGGGTCCCTTCAAGACCGCACGAGGCGGCATGACACACTTGCTAGTGGCTGTCGACAAATTCACTAAGTGGATCGAAGCGCGACCGATCATGAAGCTAGATGGCCCCACGGCCGTCCGGTTCATCAATGACATCACGGTTCGCTACGGCGTCCCCCATAGTATCATCGCCAACAACGGCACGAACTTCGCCAAGGGCGCGCTCGCGCGTTTCTGCTCCAAACAAGGGATCCGCCTCGACCTAGGCTCTGTTGCTCATCCATAGTCAAATGGCCAGGTCGAGAGGACCAATGGCCTCATCCTGTCCGGCATCAAGCCCCGGCTCGTGACACCGCTCGTAAGGTCAGCCGACTGCTAGATCGACGAGCTGTCAGCTGTCCTTTGGAGTTGCAGGACCACCCCCTACCGATCAACCGGCTAGACTCCCTTCTTCCTTGTGTACGGGTGCGAGGCGATCATCCCCACCGACATCGAGTTCGACTCGCCTCGGGTCGCCTTGTACACGGAGAAGGACGCTAAGGAGGCAAGAGAACACGACGCAACCTACTCGAAGAAGCCCGCGAGCTGGCCTTGAGCCGAAAGGCAATCTACTAGCAGAAGCTCCGGCACTACCACAACAAGCGGATCTGGCCACTCTCCTTTCGTGAAGGGGGCCGGGTCCTCAGGCGGATCCAGCGGACAACCGGACAACACAAGTTTTCCTCTCCATGGGAGGGCCCGTTCATCATCAGCAAGGCATTGCACAACAACGCATACTACCTAATACACACCAGAAGGTGCAGAAGCGCAAAAGAGATGCCTCCGGCGAGGAGACAGAGCGCCCATGGAACGCGGCGCTCCTCCGCCCGTTTTATTGCTGAAAAAAACAATGTATGTATGTATCCCCATCCTTTTGGGCTCATGAATGCAATGGGTGCCCTAGGCTGGCTCTTGGGGCATGCCCTATTTCGCTTCCCTCAAAGGCTTCCTCACTCACCGGCCCCCCGACCTGGCTCCCGGGCCTGGGGGCTCGCTGGCTAGTCCTAGGTCACTTCTCTCTAAAATTGTCTAAGTAGTGTGAGCCAAGCAAACCCTTTGACCCTCACCAGCTATAGATCCAGTCCCCGGCTGTCCAGCTGACGGGGCCGCGGGGCGGCAAGGCTTTGCTCACACGAAAGATCAATTGAAAGGAGATACTGGCTAGGCCCAGCCGGACCTCCGCCTCGCCTCTATCACTCTACTTATCCCGAAATGCTCTTGCGGTTCCTAAGTTCTGAACCGACTCGCTCGAGGCGGACACCCCGACCCAGCTACAGACCGGCTCCCAGCTGTCAGGTTGGCAGGGTCGAAACCAAAGGGGGAAGGGGGGATCAAAAAGAACCAGGAGGGCAAAAAAGGATAAGGATGAGGCGGCATGAGCAATAAGGCAAACACGTTAAATATTCACAGCACAAGTGTTAAAGACAAAAGCGGCCCACGGCCAGCATGGTTCATTACATAAAACACCCCACTGGGTGGACTTGAGTCTAACTTGCAGGAAAAGAAAGGGAAAGATGAAGATGCCCAGGGGCTTAGGCCACCGGTGCGTTGCCAGCCGGCACGCCTCCAGCCGGCGCGTCGCCAAGCGGCTCGATTCTCTCCTCAGACATGGTCATGACCTTCGGGTCGGCCCCCTTGGCCTTTGAGGCGGTCTCCGTGGTTCCGGCATTCTTGCCGCTCGAGTCAGTGCTCTTGTCGGCAACTTCCTCGTCCGCTAGGCCTTGGGGGATGCCGAAGGAGTCCTCGGCCACTGGCTCGCCATCCTCGTCAAGAGCCGGCAGGAACTCCTCCGCATCGACGTACGATGCAAGCTCGTTGGCCCGGCGGACAAGGGCCGACTCACAGGCCCCCCGCTCCTCGGCCGGCTCATCCCACATGGTGGCCAGTCGGGCCAAGTCCACGCCATGATACCACGACGTGATGAACCGGAGCGCCATTTGCGCGTCGGCTCAGGCTGCGGACGCCTTCCAGGCCTCGAGCCGGGCCACACCATGCTCCGGCCACAAGGCCATGCGGTTCACCAGAGCTCCTCCGTGGCCCGGCCATAGAGCGGTGATGATCTCTTTCCCGGACGTCTTGAGCCGCTCCAAGCTTCCTTCGAGGTGGGTTACCCGTTACTCGATGGCAACCCCAAGCTCATCCACGTCCCACAAGGCGTCCGCCTCGATGGAGCGCCCGCACTCTTGAAGGTACTCCCGGTGCTCCTCGACGGCGCGCTTAGCACGGTGTTGAGTCTCCGAGAAGCACCCTAGGGAAAGGAGAAGAGAAGAAAAGAGAGGAAAATAAACACAAGAGCTAGCAAAGGGAAAAGCAACCGGCTGGAGATGGGAAAAATGGGCACTTACCTTCGATGGCGTTGTCCACCCTGAGGGCGAAATTGAGCGCCGCCTTTCGCTCCGCCGCCAGCGCCGCCTCCGATGCGGCGAGGGAGCCCCTAACCTCCTCGAGTGACCTCTTGGGGTAGGTCACCTCATCTTGAAGGGAGGCGGTCCTCCGAGTGGTGTCAGCCGCCTCCTGCTTTGCCACGGCGGCCTTGAGGCGGTCCTGGGCCGCCTCCCCGTCCGCCAGCAGTGCAGCCAGCCGGTCTTTCTCCTACGCGGCCGCCTAGACGTCCTACGCCAGCCGGTCCCACTCAGAGACGAGCCCGGTCTTCTCCTCCCAAAGGGCGGTCAGGTCACCTACAAGACACGGCAGGTGTCAGCCAGCTCTCGGGGGCTGCATACCCCTCCCATGAAACGCAACTTACCTTGTACACGCGCCAGCTCCTCCTCCCGGCGGTGGAGGCCGCGTTCGCCGCGGTCGTGAATGGCGACCGCCTCCTCGAACAGCTTCTGCCGTGAGGAGTTCCCCTCCTGTCACGCGGAGTAGAAAGTCAAGACTCTCTCAAAGAGATCCAGCCCGGCTGCCCGTCAGCCGGTCAGCTGGCCCGCATCTCGGGGGCTACACCCAGTGGGTGCGCTTGCGCGCCCCCATTGAAATGGCTAAGACAAAAGTAACCGTGCGTACCTCCGCATGCTGTAGGGTGGTGTCGGCAAGGGTCAGCTCCTACCGGCACCGGTCCAAGATGCTCCCCATGTCCCTCAACGAAGGGACCAGGCCACCCACCTGGGGAGCCGGTAGGGCTGGCATGCCCGCCAGTGCTCGCCAATCTCGAAGCACCTCATGCATGGTCAGCAGGGTCCTCCGGGCCTGGCCGCCGTTGCCGCCCGGGCTCACCAAGGTACCAGCCGCCGCCGGCGGGTCAACAATGGCAAGGGTTCGGGTGTCGCCCTCCGCCGGCCCTCCACCTGACACCGTCACCGTCTCCACTTCCTGCCGCTTCGGCGCGTCGACCGCGGGTGGAGTCGCAGGCAGGTCCATGACCGCCCCCCCCCCCTCGTGGCTCTCTCGACGGAGGCCTCGACTAGCGGGTTGATTCCTCCACCGAGTCTGATGCCCACGCGGGGTCTGCGGCCCTCCTTCGTCGCTCGCCGCTCGAAGTCCCGGAATGCGAGGCCCCGCCTCGTGTTCCGGACTTGGAGGCTCGCGCTCCGCGAGCCTTCTCTTCTCCTCCCGCTGGGTGGTCGCGTGTTCGTGGGCCAACTGGCTGGCGGCATCCGTCACTTCCCTCGCCGGCTCCCCCTCATGAAGCTCGATGGGGTCCATGCAGCGCACAAAGACCGGATTACCCACTGGCTCGCGACCCGTAAGAAAACAAACGCAAAACGCAGAAAGAAGACTCACCCGGTGACGAGGGGCAAGGCTCGCTTGGCGCACGACGGCGGCTTTCGAGCGGCCACCTTCACCCACTTTTGGACTGGCGGCGGGACCGCCGGCCCCTCCTGGGCCCGCCTCTTCGCCCGACCGACTGCTTTAGCCGTCGAGGCTTGAGCCGGCCGCTCCTCGCTTTGCCGACCCTGGTGCGCTGAGGGAGGAGGCTCGTTCAGAATCATTATGTCATCGTCATAATCATCATCGTCGTCCGTCCAGTCCCTGATCGAGGGGGCAAGAGGGAACTCACCCGCTCCGCTAGGCCGCCTGGCTGTGCCGGATCCTCCGACTCCGCTAGGGTCGCCGGCTTGCGGGCCAGCCGACTCGTCGGCTCCTCCCGAGGAGTCCACGCCTTGCTCCGGCGGGCCTCCCCGCTTGTAGTCTTCGGAGTCGTAGTGCGCATGCTCCGCCTCGAAGATCTGGGGGTGTGGGCCGTCCAGGGTGTTCTATCGCATCAACAGCTGCGGTCAGCACGGTAATGTGAGGTCCGTGGCCGACTGTCGGCTGGAAAGAATCAAACAAAGAAAAGTCACCTCAACAAAAAACTTACCAGGGGGCAGTTGATGAGGTCGTACGGCTCCATGCCAAACGACCACGACTCAAGCTTCAGCTTGAACATCATGAGGGCGTTCACCTGCTTCGCCACTTGAGCTGGTGTCTAGTCGACCGTGGATAGCCGACAGGGGTCCCGGCGGCCGGATATATCGTAGATCCGGTGCGGCCTCATCTGGAGAGGCAGCACCCGGCGCGCGATGAAGGCCGCAACCAGATCGGCGGCGACCAACCCCTCAGAGCTCTTCAGCGTCGCGAGCCGGCCGATCTCCTTCAGGGCCACGCCACACGGAGTAGTCCCCCAGCCAATTCACCTGGCTGGATTGCACGTCGACGAATAGCGGCAGCCGGATGAAGTCAAAGTGCAAGTCGGCGTTCTTCACGTAGAAGAACGTCCAGTGCCACCCTTTGATGGAATCAATGAGAGAAAGAGGATGGAAGCACGCAATGCCGCGGCAGCACATCATTGTGCCCCCGCAGGCACTGACTTTCAATGGCTTGAGATAGAAGAGAGTGTTGAAGAAGTCGATGCAAGCAAGGATTCTGAGGTACCCCTCGCACAACATCACGAAGGCGGAGAGGTACAAGATCGCGTTGGGGCTAAGATGATGCGGCTGGAGGTCAAAAGTGTCGACGAAAAGGCGGAAGAAGATGCTCATCGGGAGCCCGAAGCCGCGGGCGAAGTGCCAGAGGAATACGACATGTTCCCCTCGCTGCGGCACCGGCGCCACCTCGTCACCCGGTGCGTGCACGACCACCCGTTCCACCAGCGGCAGCATACGCACGCGGTGGAGCCTCGCAATGTCGGCCTCACCAACGACGGAGACGACCCAGCTCCCTCCGCATCCGTCGGCCATCTCGATGGCGGGGCGGCACGCGGGCGCGGTTGCGGGCTCGGGCATGATGTTGAGCGAGTGGGCGAGGAGGACGAACAAAGCAAGAAGATGGGCAACGAGGGAGCAAGAGGGATGCAGGTATCTCTGCCCCTGCCCTTACTCCCCTTTTATAGGGGAGGCCACGACCGGGGACGTGAGATTAACTGCGCCCACTCCCCCGGAAACTCTGCGCGCGCATGGGTGGCCCCATGTCGTAACGGCAGCTTCGGGGCGCAGAGTATCCCGGCCTACGCCGCGAGGCCTACCGGGCTACGCCCGGGACCTAGCAGGCTAGGCCCAGGCCACCGTCCCGTCTCCCCGCGTGTGCGCGGCCTGCCGTATCATTACTCGCCGCGAGGCGCGTGGGAAGCCGGCGCGGGTCCCAAGGCGACGTACCGGTACCCGAGGTGTCAGGTCCAACGGCCGACCCGGCTGCCCTTTCGGCTTCATGTCGGAGGCGGGCATCACTGGGGGGAAGCCACTGGCTCCCCTGTGTTTGCCTGACGCGGGCCCTCGCCAGCTTCAGGGCCTATTGACAGGGTTATTACCCTAGGGAAGGCCAAAGCAATGGGGCTCTCCCCCTTTCCGCTTCGAAAGAAACACACGCGACCGGCTGCTTATGGCTGGTTGGATTACGGCCGGCTCGAGCGGCCACTGGCTGGCGAGGTGGACAACTGATCAACAAGCCGGCTCGACCCTTGGCCGGATGGGTGCGGCCAGCTGCCTCCGGGCTGGCTCCTCTATTGACCTTAGAACGGACAGGCGACGTCCCATCCCACTACGCGCGGGTACGGCGACACGATGCGACCGTCACAATGGGTGACCCTGTAGCCACAGTGGCCGTTGAAGCTCGAGAGCGCATGGCCATAGTCCGACCGTCAGGGCCGCTGACCTTGGCAAGTGCGACAGGGCGGGGGAACAGTGTCGGTACGCCCTCGCCCACTCGATTACCTGCCCTGGCATGGCTATAGTCCAGCCGGCCATACCGCAGACCTCGGCCGGCTGGCGCTAGACGACGCCTCTCTGGCGATCCATGCCGCGGCAGGTGAGCGAGGGCCAATTATAGAGCCGACTGGCGGGCCCCAGTAGGCGACAAGACCTCCCAGCCGGTGGACCCTACCGGTGACAATACGGCACGAAGAGCGGGGCCCCTGGTCAGCCAGAGAGGCTGCTAGCTGGGTGCCCCCACCCTTGTACTTTAGGTATATTGTAGAGCCGTGGGTTGGCCTAGAAAAACCCCCGAGCCCCCCATGCAACGGGGACAAACAATGGACGATCACTCTCACACATCCACAGACCGCTCAAACCCCCTCTAGCAATAGAGGACGACGATCCGGTTGCTCCTTCTTCCTCCTTTAGATACAGCTCTAGGAGCACCCTTGTACAGATATCCATCCATCCAACTAGACCAAGCAGGAGTATGGTGATACCTCCTACGGAGGGCCCTGAACCTAGGTAGATCGCGTGTCACCACTACCTGTGCCCAATATCGCACTCGGAGCCCATAGGTGTCCTCCGGCCCCAACCACCTACGATAAGCCACCCTATGGCATCTGTCGTGAGAAAACGACGACAGTTGAGGAAGAGGCCATGTGTGATCGATTCCCCTCCGACAGGGTGCCGAAACAAAGCACTAGAAAAGTGAGTGGCAAAACAAAGACTTGCAGCGGTGGAAAAAGTGTGTCCAGACTACCCTTCGGGTTTTTCGAATATATGTAATTTTATAGGCCAGAGAACGGGGGTAGGAGGACCACCAGGGCGAGGCCACCCCCCTAGGCGCGTCATGTTGCCTTGTACCTCCCTCAGGCGGCCTTCGGTCTTCTCCCAAAGCTTCCAGGTCTTCTTGTGGTCTAGAAAAAATAAAAAAAATCGAGGCAATTGAACTTCGTTTGGTACTATAAACCTGAAAAGTAAAAAAACATGCAGAAAACAGGAACTGGCAATGGGCACTATGTCAATAGGATAGTGCTAAAAATAATAGAAATTGGTAAATTATTACTCAAAGATTATCCTAGAATTATAATATAATAGCATGGAACAATAAAAAAATATACGTTGGAGACATATTAAGCATCCCCAAGCTTAATTCGTACTCTTTCTCGAGTAGGTAAACAATAAAAACAGAATTTTTGATGTGACAAGCTACCCAATATGTAATATTTTGCATGTATGCTCATTGAGAAACGATGAATTAACAAACATCAACATAGCAATGCTTATAAGCACAAGCAACAAAATCATCAATCTTTCAAAGTATATGATCCTAAAAGAATGTTTATCCCACATTCATCTTATATTATTAGCAAGACATGGCTCCGTCTTCACCACATTAATACTAATGTCAAACACAGTCAGATAATTGGATCGTACTTTTTCAAAGTGCATCAACTTTTAATTATTCACGCAATACATGAGCAAGAACCATGGACATATCATAAGGACGGAATAGAATATGGTGGTAGATATCAAAAGGGGTAAAAGTGGAGAATATCATCTCACATCAACTAGGCGTATCAACGGGCTACGGTGATGCCCATCCATAGATGGCAATGCAAGGAGTAGGGATTGCCATGCAAATGATACACTGGAGCTATAAGTGTATAAAAGCTCCACTGAAGCAAAGTGGGGTGTGCATTGAACTTGCTTGCTCATGAAGACCTCGACATTTGAGGACACTCATCATGGAATATACAAGCCAAGTTTATAATAATGAAAAAGTGGTTCCAACTAGGAGATCAAAATGAAATAACATCAGACTCTCTATATGAAGAACAAGGTGCCACTTTGGGGCACATTTGTGGTAAAGGATTATAGCAAAGTCCCTTCTCTTTTTTATTTATTTATTTATGGTGGGATCATTTGGCCTCCCCGATTTTTATTTCCTCACCGGGACAATGCTCTAATAATGATGATCATCGCACTTTTATTTACTTACAACTCAATATGGAAATTCGATATGAAGATCTATAAAACAAAATGACAGATTGCCTCTGGAAGTGTACCAGGATGTGCAATGATCTAGCATGACATGTAAAAATATGATGAATGGTGGCTTTGCCACAAATACTATGTCATCTCTATATGATCATGGGAAGCAATATAATGATGAACGAACTAGTCATATGATGTGACAATAGAATTTGCATGGAAATATATCTCAGAATGGCTATGGAAATGCCATAGTAAGTAGTTATGGTGACTGTTTTGAGGACGATATAATTAGGCTTATGTGTGACACAGCGTATCATGTCACGGGTTTGGATGCACTAGTAAATTTGCATCGATCCTCGAGGTGAGAATTCATACGTCTCCAACATATTGATAATTTATGAAGTATTCATGACATGATTGCCTATGTTTACAATACTTTTATATGGTTTTGATGCACTTTATATGATTTATTTAGAACTAGCCCGGACTGATGTTGTTTCCAGCAGAATTACCGTGGTGTTGTTTTTGTGCAAAAAATGGAAATTCTCGGAATCACCCGAAACTTTTTGATAAATTTTTTTGGAGGAAATAAGCCATATTGGAGCGAAGAACAACCAGAGGGGAGCCACCTGTGGGCCAGAAGCCAATAGGCTGCCCCCTAGGTCGCTCCTTGATGGCTTGTGGGGCCCATGTGGCTACGCTGCGCGTGATTCCAACGCTAAAAAATCCTATAAATCCCCAAAAAACCAAAAATAAAGAGAAACTCTCTACCCCACAAATGCAACTCTCTGTATCGACGAAAAATCAATCTGGCATCATTCTAGTACCCTGTCGAAGATGGGAAACCATCACCGGTGGTCATCTTAATCATTCCAGGGGAGGCCATGACAAGGAGGGAGTAGTTCACCCTCGGAGTTGATAGTATGTACCAGTAGCTATGTGTTCAATCTCTCTCTCGTCTTTCTTGAGATGCCACGATCTTGATGTATCATGGGCTTTGTTAATATACACGGATCATATGGTGTTCTTCCCTTGTCATCTTGTTGTGATGAATAGAATCTTTCCCTCTGAGATCTCGTTATGTTGGATTGAATATTTTAGTTTGAGAACACTTGATGTATGTCTTTCATGAGAATACCCGTAGTGACATTGGTTTATTCAAATGATTCACTTGATATACATTATGGCTTCAACTTGCGGGTTCCGATGACCTTGGGGATCTATGCATAGGGGTTGATTGCATGTTTTCATACCACGTTCTCCGATAATTTACCCACGGATAATTGAGGTGACCTTGGAGTATATAGGTGACATTAGGGTGTTATTTTAGTACTAACTATAGGGTTGTTTCTGACACTTAAGGGAATAGCTCAAAAGATTGGTCGGAAAGAATAACTTTGAGGGGTTTGACTACCTACACCAATTTCATCTTATCGTTCTCCACTATATAGGAACTTTGGAGTGATTCTTTGTTGCATGTTGAGGGATGATCATATGATTCAAGTATGTTAGCATTGTTGAGAGATTGCACTAGTGAAAGTATGAATCCTAGGCCTTATTTCCAAGCATTTACACAACGTTTTGCTCATTGTTTTACACTTACTACCTTTTTGTTTTTATATTTTCATATTACAAAAACCTATTTATATCATCCATATTGCACTTGTATCACCATATCTTCGCTGAGCTAGTGCACATATACAATTTGCTATTGTATTAGGTGTGTTGGGGACACAAGAGTTTCTTGTGTTTGATTGCAGGTTTGCTTGAGAGAGACCACCTTCATCCTGCACCTCCTAGGGATTCATAACCATACATCATCCACTTGAGGGAAAATTTCTATTGTCCTACAAAACTCTGCGCTTGGAGGCCCAACATAGTCTACAAGAATAAAGTTGCGTAGTAGAAATCAAGCCATTTTTGCACCGTTGCCTGGGAGGTGAGTGATTGAAGGTATATCTTTAGATATTGCAACTAAATCTTCTAGTTTCTTGTTTTTTACTAGTTTGGTTTTATAAAAGAAAATGGCAAAAAATGGAGTTTAGGTTGCATCAATTGTTTCGTCTCTTTAATGTCTTTCGTAAAAATGATGGTTCGGAAAATTGTGCTCAGTTGGTACAGGAAGACTTTATGAAAATGCTTAATTTTAATTCTATAAATATCCATGATGCTAATGATATGCAAAGCCACCAACTTGAGGATGCTATGTTTGATGAAGATGATCTTTTTAGTCCCCCTACTTGTGATGATGATATTTACTATGATTGTGGCACGCCACCTATCTATGATGATTATTGTGATGACATGTATTCTATAAATAGTGATAGTAACCATGGAAATTTTCATCGTGATTTTAATATTCAAAGTGGTTATGTCAATAAATTACCTCATGATAGATATTTTGTTGACTTTGCTCCCACTATTATGAATGGGAAGAATTTTGCTTATGTTGAGAGTGATAAATTTTCTATGCTTGTACATCATGAAAAGAATGTTTTATGTGATAGTTATACTGTTCAATTACTTCATGATGCTACTAAAAATTATTATGAGGGAGGAACATATTCTTGTAGGAATTGCAATAGTATCAAGTTTCCTCCCTACGTGTTCAAAGTTTTGAAGTTATGCTTGTTTTGCCTTCCTATGCAAGTTGATTATTGCTTCCATAGATTGTTTGCTCACAAAATCCCTATGCATAGGAAGTGGGTTAGACTTAAATTTTCTTGTCATATGATTCATAATGCTCCCATTGTATTTCAATTCTTTACTCTTATGTGAGCATCATTGAAATCATCATGCCTAGCTATAAGGCTTTAAAGAAAAAGGCTTGTTGGGAGACAACCCGACACTTTGACTTTCTGTTTTTGTGTGTTCACATGTCTAAGATACTATATTAATCATGTTTTGTGTATTTTATTTCAATAAACTTCCAAGTAAATCCTTTGGATAGTGTGGAAACTTGTTAGTTTGATTCTGTGCAAAAACAGAAACTTCTACGTCCAGTGCTGAATTTCTCTAATTTTGCTGGAGCGTAAAAAATTCTGAAATTTTTACACATTCTTTCTATGAAAATTATATGCGTTGTACAAATTATTCAGAATTTTTGGAGTCAGGGAAGTACAGTCTTTGGTTATACTACAGATTTTCACACACTGTTCTGTTTTTGATAGATTATGTTTTGCATGCATAGTATGCTTGTTTTAGTATTTCCATAGCTTATATTAAGTGATATAAATTATGGTAATGATATGATACAGCTGGTATCATGTGAGAACAATTATGAATCTTGTCTTGACGGTGCCTGAGAGAATGATCTATCTTTATTACACTAACCCATCTCACGAAGTTCCGTTAAGTTTTGTGTGATTGAAGTTTTCAAGTGTTGGGTGCGATACCGATATGAGGTGAAAACAAAGCGGAAGAACCTAAGCTTGGGTATTCACAAGGCACCCCAAATTTAATATCCAAGGAATACTCAAGCATGCAAGATACCGAGATCTCTCAGTTGTTATGGTGACAATGAAAGCATACCGCTCAAAATTATTATTCATCTCTATTTTAAAAGCTCGAGCTCTGGCACCTCTACAAATCAATGCTTCCCTCTATGAAGGGCCTATCTTTTAATTTCTAGTATTTTCCTTTATGCAAGAGTCATGGTGGTCTTCACCACTTCCTGTATTTCGCCTTTTTCTCTTGGCAAGCTTCATGTGTTGGGGAAAGATCCAAGCATATATGGCCATGCAAATATATTTGATCATGAATTATTATTGTTGACAATTATCTATATGATAAATAAGTTGGGAGGCGAAGCATTAAGCCCCTATCTTTCTCTGTGTTCGATGAATGCTATTTGTTCTAAAAATATGCTTTGAGTGTTAGCAATCATGGAAGACTATATGATAGTTGAGTATGTGGAATTTGCTAAATCAAAGCTCTTACATAGACCCTTCCTTAAAATAGGATGAATTGCAATTGTTTGGTGACTAAAAGCATAGTTTGTTAGTCTATACTTTAACATGTGGATAGCTTATTATTTAGTCATGAGAAGTTTTATGAGATGAGCTACTATTTATGATATATAATGATGCTAGAAAAAGTGTTTGGAATAATCATTGATCTAACGTTTGCACTTGCTAGCATTCACACTTCATAAATTATTTCTTTTATCATTTACCTACTCGAGGACGAGCAGGAATTAAGCTTGGGGATGCTGATACGTCTCCAACGTATCTATAATTTATGAAGTATTCATGCCATGTTTACAATAATTCCATATGATTTTTGTATGATTTTATTAGAACTAACCCGGACTGACGTTGTTTTCAGCAGAACTACCGTGGTGTTGTTTTTGTGCAGAAATAAAAGTTCTTGGAATGAGCTGAAAATTTACGGAAAAATATTTCTAGAAAATATAAAAAATAATGGAGCAAAGAGTCGCCCAAGAGGAAGGCCGAGTAGGCCACAAGCCCCAGGGGCGCGGCCACACCCCCTGGCCACGACCACCAGGCTTGTGGGCCCCTCGAGTGTACATCGACCACCATCTCAGCTCTATAAATTGTCAAATATTCCAAAAAAACAATGCAGAACCTAGATTGGGAGTTCTGCCGCCGCAAGCCTCTAGAGCCATGAAAAACCATTCGGGAGCCCGTGGCACCCTGCCAGAGGGGGAAACCATCACCCGACGCTCTCCATGACAAGGAGGGAGTAGTTCACCCTCGAGGCTGAGGGTATGTACCAGTAGCTATGTGTTTGATCTCTCTCTCTCGTGTTCTTGAGATGGCATGATCTTGATGTACCGCGAGCTTTATTAATATAGATGAATCATATGGAGTGTTTCCCCTCTCTATCTAATTGTGATGAATTGAGTTTTCGCTATGAGGTTTACTTATCGGATTGAGTCTTTAAGGATTTTAGAACACTTGATGTATATCTTGTGATGGGATATCTGTGGTGACAATGGGATGTTCTATTGATTCCCTTGATGTATGTTTTGGTGATCAACTTGCGGGTTCCATGACCTTGGGAATCTATGCATACGGGTTGGCACACATTTTCGTCTTGACTTTTTGATAGAAACTTTGGGGCACTCTTTGAAGTTCTTTGTGTTGGATTAATGAACCTGAAATTGTGTGATGCATATTGTATAATCAAACCCACGGGTACTCGAGGTGACATTGGGGTATCTAGGTGACATTAGGGTTTTGGTTGATCTGTATCTTAAGGTGTTATCTTAGTACGAACTCTAGGGATGTTCGTGACACTTATAGGGATAGCTCATAAGATTGATCAGAAAAGATAACTTTGAGGTGGTTTCGTATCCTACAACAATTTGTACATTTGTTCTCCGCTATTTGTAACTTTGGAGTGTACTCATTGTCGCACGTGAGGGATTTACATATGATTCAACTATGTTAGTATTGTTGAGAGAACTTGCACTGGTGAAAGTATGAACCTTAGGCCTTTTTTCCAAGCATTGCAATACCGTTTGTGCTCACTTTTGTTACTTGTTACCTTGTTGTTTTTATATTTTCATATTACAAAAACCTATATCTACCATCCATATTACACTTGTATCACCATCTGTTCGCCGAACTAGTGCACCTATACAATTTACCATTGTATTGGGCGTGTTGGGGACACAAGAGACTCTTTGTTATTTGATTGCAGGGTTGTTAGGGAGAGACCATCTTCATCCTATGCCTCCCATGGATTGATAAACCTTAGGTCATCCACTTCAGGGAAAATTGCCACTGTCCTACAAAACTCTGCGCTTGGAGGCCCAACACGAGTCTACAAGAAGAAGGTTGTGTAGTAGACATCACAAGTTTCTTCCATGAGAGTCCACCATACATACCTATATATGGTATTTCACCACCATTCCAACTAAATTTGCATGTGCCACCTCTAAACATTCAAATAAACATCTGTTTTGTGGTCGTACCACTCATGGAGCAACGAGGCGATCATTATCTTCCATGCTAAGCGGGTTATTCTCAAGATAAGTGTTTATTCACATGTCATTGCACGAGAGAGGCCGGTAAAAAGGATGCCCGGTCCTGCATAATACAAAAATAAATAAACAAGAACTCCCCCTACAAAGTTGATTGTTTGGATGGTACCCGTGGATTCGGCTGGCCATGGAATGTGTTTGAATGGTGGAGGGGGAGTAAATTTTTTAATTCTGTTTGGGAACCGCTAATAATGTGATTAGCATGGAAGATATTGAAAAATCTGTTGTGGCATTGACAGGAAAAGTATACCACTCAAAATTACATATTCATCTCCGCTTTAAAACTTGAGCTCTAGCACCTCTGCAAATCTCTGCTTCCCTCTACGAAGGGCCTATCTTTTACTTTTCATGTGGAGTCAACTTCTTATTCCAATCTAACAAATGTTTAGTTGGCAAGAATCATGTGGTGTGGAAAGATCCATACACATATATCCAGTTGAATATAGGTGATCATGATTCATTATTTGTTGACATTATCCCTGAGATAAATAAGTTGGGAGGCAAAACTTTAAGCCCCTATTTTCCTATGTCTTTGACTGAACCTGTTCATTCTAAAAATATGTTTTGTGTGTTGCCAATCATGGAAGACTAAATGATAGTTGAGTATGTGGAATTTTCCAAACCAAATCTCTTACATAGACTGTCATTGGGAATGAGCACCTATGGGATCATGGGGATCCCTTTCGGTTGGGCAGGGGGCGAGCTGGCACAAAGAGCCAGTCTGTTGAACGGCGCACGAGGAGTTTTTACCCAGGTTCGAACCACACGGATGCGTAAAACCATACTCCTGCTTGGCTATATTGATCGTGTTCTAGGGTTCCAGCTACAAGAGCGCCATGAACGGCTGCTACGTGAGCTAGATCACCTCCAGTTGTCTAACTGTCGGGCTGCCTAGTTCTCTAACTGCCCAACTATCTCTAAGTCCAAAAGTCCTTTTCTATAACGCCCTGGGCCTCCTTTTATACTTAAGGGGATCCCAACAATGGCGTACAGTGTGCACAAGGGATGCATAGTGCTATCATACCTAACCGTGATGGAGTAGGACAAGAGCATTAAATGCACCATTAGGGGCCTCAATCCGTCAGTGACGAGACGGGGGCCATCCCATCAGCGTTGCTTAGCTCCCTCCAACGTTGACGCCGTGACACGCGTCCAGGTGAATGGACATCTGGCCCGTGCGCTGGCGGTCCTTGCCGGGACCTTCCCGTGCCGGGGGCCTGGAGGCTCTACAGCCCTCCCGACAAGGTCTTGCTGGTAGTCTTGAGTCTTTGGTGCTGGTGCTTGACAAGTCTTTGCTGAGCCTTGTCGCCGGGGCGGCTACTAGTAAACGGGCACTAGATGGCCCAAAAACTCTAGTGCACCTATAGGAGCCCCAGGGCTTGGGCCATACACATCGGGAGGCATTGCTGGGCTAGGCCCAACCAGTGCACGGGCACGTGTGGCAGGGTCTTGCAATTGTGATCATTGCGCTCACTGCACTTCCCCACGATGCCCATTGAATGCGGGTAATGGGATACGTGCATGGCATGGCCGTTGAGTTTTTAATTACCGCATCAGGGTTTTTCCGCCGCGCGCGCTGCATGCATAGCGGAGAGCTTGCAACGGGCGCCCATGATTTAAAGTCCCTGAGTAAAGGCAGTAACTCTGGCGCCATGGATTGGGGCGACGGGGCAGTTGATGTTCACCCCGTGATCGAGGGCGTCGCTATTGGAGGAGGTGGGCGGCATCCTTTGGAGTGGGGGAGAGCCAGCCCCCGTGCTTCCTACTATAAATTGGGGACAGCGGGGGCGGAGCTCATCCATCATTCTTCCGCCCTTCGAGTGCGAAGCTCCACAGTCCGCCTCTTCCTCCCTCGTCGTCTCTATCTTCAAGCAGTGCTCGCCCTTCTCCATGACCAGAGGGCGGGGGCAACCACCTTAATCGGCTGCGAGGAGAAGTTCTCGTTTGGATCATGCTATCGCTTCAGTCACGGAGGCGGAGGGAGGCCCGAGCTTGCGTGGTGGAGGAGGAGCGAGCAGCAGTGGCCGCTACGGAGGTCGAGGTCGGGGTAGGCGGGGCGCTGCTCCACCCCTCCTCCGACGTCAGTGTAACAGCCCGGGATCGATGCTCCAGAAGATTCCCCTTTTATTTCCATTCTCGTGTGTGTTTCGTTTGGTTATTGCATTCATCATCACATCATTCGCATCATCTGCATGGCATCATCACTCGTTTTCGAAACTTGCATCCATTCATGGTTGCCAGTTCTCTCGTTCTCGTCGCTCATCATTTTGAGACCAACCACACATGCACGCGCCCGCGGCATCGATATAAATATTGTTTTTAAAGTGTGTATAAAACTTTCTCGGATCGAGTCGAAAGTTGGCATGCGATCTTGTTTTATTGTAGGTAGACTGCCTACCAAATTTCGTTGCTGTCAAAGGTCGTTTGGTACCCCAACGGTTAAATATAGAGCGGAACTAGCCGGTCAAATTATCGTACGTTTTCTCGGTGTTTCAAACCCATGCCACGGGCCACAATTCTTCCTCTCATCCCCGCCTAGCCCAACTACACAGCCCACTAGCCCAACCTAGCTTGCCCCTCTGTCGTGGTCACTGGATCGTGATCGGACGGACGAGACCCAACAAACCCCTAGTGCCTCCCCTATATATAACCCCCATGAAGAGATCTCTCTCTCTAGGGTTTCCCCCTAGCTAGTTTTGCAGCCACCCCCTAGAGAACCCCACTTGCTAGGTCAGACCCTGCAGATCCTACAGTCCTAGCCCCCCCCCCCCCCTCAGATCTGGACCCTTAGATTTCGATCTAAGGGCTCAAAAATCGCCCAAATCCCACCTACCGGACATGTCCGCGGCCAACCCGGACAATGTCCGGCGACCAGAGAGCTGCAGCCTCCCCATGTAGAGCCCGAGCTCCCGAGCGCCCTGCACCGCTGGCGCCCTAGCACCTCTCGTCACCGGCCCCTCACCGGAGAGCCGTCGTCGGAGCCCCAGGCCAGACCCCGCGCCCTCCACTCTTCTTCCTCCCTCTCCCTCTCCCTCTCTCTAACCCCCCTCACTCTCTATTCGTGCATGGACAGGAAGCCGCTATGGCCATTGTTGTTGATCTCCCCCACTGCCGGACCTCTGATCCATCGCCTCCAACCGCCAAATCCAGCCCACCGCCCCTAGATCCGCCCGTCCCTGACCCTCCAGCAGCCCCGCTCGCCTGTGACCGCCCCTACCCCGCCATGGCCGCCTCCGTTCCATGGTCGTGCGGGAGGACGAGGCTCCCGCCTCCCGCTCACAGTGCCCGCATGGCCCAACAGAGGCACGCGGCCCAGCCGCCCCAGCCGGCCTTGCCAGCTCCATCGAGTGGGCCGAAGCCCACAAGGTGACCACCCCAGTGCCTTTTTCCTTTCGTTCGTTGGGCCCTAGTCCATGTTGCTTGCCGCTATTCAACGGCATAGGCGCACTTTAGTGTGTAGCGCCCCTGTTCTGTTTGGACCCTAGTGAGATTTGGCACGTAGACATTTTTTCCAGTTCTACGAATTTTCCTAATTATCCACAGAAAACCAGATTTGCAGAAAAACCCCTAAACTCATGCATTTAATAACTTGAGATCCGTGCATCATATGCGAAAACTTTATATATGAAAAGTGCTTAGAATTGCATGTAGATTTACAATATCCAACTCTCGCATGTGGTTAAAATGATTAAGTTTCTGTTTTCATGCAATTTTTTTTAATGCCACGCTAAAATGATTCATTGCATATCTAAATAACTGTAGCTCCGTTTAAAATGTTTACATATGTAACTTGGCTAGAAAAACATGTAGAATCTCATGGTGACATTTATTTTGCTGTTTAATAACTCTAAAATGTGGTTAGTTCAGAGCTGGACCAAACTTCAAATATGCATATGAGGTCATTCCGGAATTGCTATTCGTTGCTTCCGGACTCATTTAAAGTGCCTAGGTGATGTAGTTGTTTGTGCTTCACCTCTTGCCATGATAAACAACATTAACCAGTTTTCTCACAATATCGAGAGTTATTATTTTGTTATATGTATGTTGTCCCTCTCCATTTAAGATGGAGATCAAAAGCACAAGTTCATGGCCATATCATGTCACTTATGATTTGCATGTGATGTTAATCCTTTTATGCACCTTGTTTTGCTTAGGACGACGGTAGCATTATAAGGTGATCCCTCACTTAAATTTCAAGGTAAAATTGTGTTCTCCCTGAGTGTGCACCGTTGCGAAAGTTCGTCGTGTCGATACATCACGTGATGATCGGGTGTGATAGACTCTACGTTCACATACAATGGATGCAAGACAGTGTTGCACATGCGGAACACTTGGGTTAAACTTGATGAGCCTAGCATGTACAGACATGGCCTCAGAACACAAGAGACCGAAAGGTCGAACATGAGTCATACAGTAGATATGATGAACATGATGATGTTCACCATTGAAACCACCTCAACTCACGAGATGATCGGACTTGAGTTGGTGAATTTGGATCATGTATCACTCGAATGACAGTAATATGATTAATTGAACTCATTATCATGAACATAGTCAGTAGTGTATTTGCAAATTATGTTGTAGCTCATGTTGTACCTCCCTTGAATTTTTATATGTTCCTAAGGGAATAGAGTTTAAAGATGATGGTAGCAATGTTGCAGACTGGGTCCGTGATCTGAGGATTATCCTCATAGCTGCACAAAAGGCTTATGTCCTTAATGCACCGCTCGGTGCGCCACCCACTCTAGTGTTGTATGTAGATGTTGTGAACATCTGACAGGCACGTTCCGATGACTACTTGACCGTTTAGTGCGTCATGCATTACGGCTTAGAATTGAGGCTCCAAAACGTTTTGAATGTCACGGAACATATGAGATGTTCTAAGACTTGAAATTGGGATCTCAGGCTCGTGCGCGTGTTGTGAGATATGAGATCTCCAACAACATTCTTTGCCTGCATGATGAAGGAGAATAGCTCAATCGTTGAGCATGTGCTCAGTTTGTCTAGGTGCTACAATCGCTTGAATCGAGTGGGAGTTGATCTTCCAGATAAGATAGTGATTGATATAGTTCTCTGAGTCACTATCACTAAGCTACTAGAACTTCATGATGAACTATAATTACGCCAGGGATGGAAATGATGATCCCTGAGCTGTTCGCGATGTTTGACACCACGAAGGTAGAAATCAAGAAGGAGCATCAAGTGTTGATGGTTAGTAAAACCCCTAGTTTTGAGAAGGGCAGGGGAAGGAGGGAAACTTCATGGATGGCAAGTCAGTTGCTGCTCCAGTGAAGCAACCCAAAGTTGAACCCAAACCCGAGACTAAGTGTTTCTATTATGAGGAGAGCGCTCACTGAAGCGGAACAACCCTAGATACTTAGTAGATAAGAAGGCTGGCAACGTCAACTGAAGTATATTGATATACGTGTTATTGATGTGTACCTTGCTAGTACTCCTAGTAGCACCTGGGTATAGGATACCGGTTCGGTTGCTAAATGTTAGTAACTCGAAATAAAAGCTACGGAATAAATGGAGACTAGATAAGGGTGAGGTGACAATATGTGTTTGAAATGTTTCCAAGGTTGATGTGATCAACATCACACGCTTTGTCTACCTTCAGGATTAGTGACAAACCTAAAAATGTTGTTTGGTGTTTGCGTTAAGCATGAACATGATTAGATCGTGTTTATTGCAACACGGTTATTCATTTAAGTTAAGAATAATGGTTATTCTGTTTACATGAATAATACCTTCAATGATCATGCACCTAGTGAGAATGGTTTGTTGAATCTTGACCGAAGTAATACACATGTTCATAACATTGATGCCAAAAGATACAAAGTTAATAATGATAGTACCACATACTTGTGGCACTGCAGCTAAAATGCCATATTGGTATAAATCACATGAAGAAACTCCATGCTGATGGATCTTTGGACTCATTCGATTTTGAATCTGTTGAGACATGCGAACCATGCCTCTTGGGCGAGATGACTAAGGACCCTGTTTTCCGGTTTGATGGAGCAGGAAAATGATTTATTGGAAATGATACCTGTTGATGTATGCAATCCAATGAGTCTTGTAGCGTGCGGTAGATATCGTTATTTTCTTACCTTCACTGATGATTTGAGTAGATAATAGTGTATATTTACTTAATGAAACACAAGTATGAATCGTTTGAAAAGTTCAAGCAAATTTAGAGTGAAGTTTAAGATCATCGTGACAAGAAGATAAAAATGTCTGTGAAATGATCGTCGAGGTGAATATTTGAGTTACGAGTTTGGCATACAACTTTAGACAATGTGAAAGTTGTTTCATAAATCACGCCACCTGGAACACCATAGTGTGATGGTGTGTTCGAACATCATAGTCGTACTCTATTGGATATGGTGCATACTATGATGCCTCTTATCATTCTGCCACTATCGTTTTGGGGTTATGCATTAGAGACAACTCTATTCACTTTAAATAGGGTACCATCCAAATCCGTTGAGATGACACCGTATGAATTATGGTTTGATAGAAACCTAAGCTATCATTTCTTAATGTTTGGGGTTGCGACGCTTATGTGAAAAAAGGGTTTTTACCTAATGAGCTCGAACCCAAAGCGGACAAATGCATCTTCATAGAATACCCTAAGAACAGTTGGGTAAACCATCTATCTCAGATCCAAGCATAAAGTGTTTGTTGCTAAAACGGGTCCTTTCTCGAGAAAGAGTTTCTCTCCAAAGAATTGAGTGGGAGGAAGATAGAATTTGATGAGGTTGTTGAACCCTTGTTTCAACCAGAGAGTAGTGCAGCAAAGAAAGTTGTTTCTGTGGAGCCTACGTTAGTTGAAAAGGAAGTTAATGATGATGATCATGAAGCTTCGGATCAAGTTACTATCGAACCTCGTAGGTCGACAAGGACGCATACTGCTCCTGAGTGGTACGGTAACCCTGTCTTAGAGGTCATGTTGTTGGACAACGATGAGCCTACGAGCTATGGAGAAGCGATGATGGGCCCGGATTGTGACAAATGGCTAAGAGCCATGAAATCCAAGAAAGGATCCATGTATGAAAACCAAGTATGGACTTTGGTAGACTTGCCCGTTGAACGGCAGGTCGTTGAGTACAAATGAATCTTTAAGATGAAGACAGACACTAATGGTGAATGTCACTATTTGTAAAGCTCGACTTGTCACAAAGAAGTTTACGCCAAGTTCAAGGAGTTGACTACGATGAGACCTTCTCACCTGTAGCGATGCTAAAAGTCTATTGGAAATATGGTAGCAGATACTGCGTTTTTCAATTATGAAATCTGGCAGATGGATGCCAAAACATCGTTTCCTTCCTTGAGGAAAAGTGGTATGAGATACAACTAGAAGGTTTTGTCAGTCCCGAGGATGCTAAAAGGTGTGCAAGCTCCGGTGATCCTTCTATGGACTGGAGCAAGCATCTCGGAATTGGAATATACACTTTGATGAGGTGATCAAAGTTTTTGAGTCTATACAAAGTTTATGAGAAACTTGTATTTACAATAAAGTGAGTGGAATTTTTGATAAGCATATGTGGTTGACATATTATTGATCAAAAATGATGTAGAATTTCTGGAAAGCATAAATGGTTGTTTGAAAAGAGTTTTTCAAAGGAAGACCTAGATAAAGCTACCTGATTATTGAGCATCAAGATCTATAGAGATAGATCAAGATGCTTGATGAGACTTTCAATGAGTACATACCTTGACAAGATTTTGAAAGAGTTCAATATGGATCAGTCAGAGAAAGAGTTCTTGCCTAATTTGTAAGGTGTGATGTTGAGTAAGACTCAAAGCTCGACCATGGCAGAAGAAATAGAAATGACGAAGGTCGTCCCCTATGCTTTAGCCATAGGCTCTATATAGTATGCCATGTTCTGTACCGCACCTGTGTGTGCCTTTCCATGAGTCCGTTAGGGGGTACAAGAGTGATCTAGGAATGGATCATAGGACATCAGTCAAGATTATCCTTAGTAACTAAAGACTATGGAAATGTTTCTTGATTATGGAGGTGATAAAGAGTTTGTCGTAATGAGTTACATCGATGCAAGCCTTAACACCAATCCGGATGACTCTTAGTAGCATTCCGGATACGTATAGTGGAGCAGCCATTTGGAATACCTCCAAGTGGAGTGTGGTAGCAGTGTCTACAATATGACATAGAGATTTGGAAAGTACACACGAATCTGAATGTTGCATACCCGTTGACTAAAAGACCTCTCTCACATGCAAAGCATGATCGAGCCCCAGAACTCATTTCATTCCCTTGTTTCGTCGTGGCACCCCCCCCCCCACACACAAGCACCCCCAGGCGAAGGGGAGACCAGAAAACGCCTTTCGTTTTCCCCCCTTCAGCTGCCCCCAAATAGGAAGAACGTAAATCTTCCACCTCTGGAAAATGCCTACACCTAATGGCTTAAGCCGTTGTTCCCATTTCCTTGCTGACACATCATGCGAAAGGTACGCCGTTAGAGTGAGTGCGCCCACGCTCCGCTCCTTCGACTGATTGTTCGCATCGAATCTCAGGTTCTCTATTGCACTCCCCGATTGGGGTTCTTTTCACCTTTCCCTCACGGTACTTGTACGCTATCGGTCATTGAGGAATACTTAGGCTTAGAGGGTGGTCCCCCTTTCTCTTGTAAAAGCGATCATCATTCAAACACGTCGCGTTTTACTGGGAAGGATCAAACCATGGGAACGAATGAACAGGGCTATCACCTTCTTTGGCTGGATCTTCCAATCTTTTTAGAAAACCAGTTCACTATGCGCCCCACCCCGTCATCAGTCCTGTGTTGCCTATGCTTGCGCCCCAAAATGGTTGCTGACTTTGTACAACGATTCATAACAATGCGAATCACATGGTGATGTGAACTAGATTATTGAGTCTAGTGCAAGTGGGAGACTGTTGGAAATATGCCCTAGAGGCAATAAAAAATTGGTTATTATCATATTTCCTTGTTCTGTATAATCGTTTATTATCCATGCTATAATTGTATTGATTGGAAACTCAGATACATGTGTGGATACATAGACAACACCATGTCCCTAGTATGCCTCTAATAGACTAGCTCGTTGAACAAAGATGGCTAAGGTTTCCTAGCCATTGACATGAGATGTCATTTGATAACGGGATCACATCCTTAGGAGAATGATGGGATGGACAAGATCCAAACTACAAACGTAGCATATGATCATGTCAGTTTATTGCTACTGTTTTCTGCATGTCAAGTATATGTTCCTATGACCATGAGATCATGCAACTCACTAACACCGGAGGAGTACCTTGTGTGTATCAAACGTCGCAACGTAACTGGGTGACTATAAAGGTGCTCTATGGGTATCTCCGAGGGTGTCTGCTGGGTTGGCATGGATCAAGACTGGGATTTGTTACTCCGTGTGATGGAGAGGTATCTTAGGGCCCACTCAGTAATACAACATGACATTAAGCCTTGCAAGCAATGTAACTAAGTGTTAGCCATGGGATCTTGTATTACAGAACGAGTAAAGAGACTTTCTGGTAACGAGGTTGAACTAGGTATGGAGATACCAATGATCGAATCTTGGGCAAGTAACATACCGAAGAACAAAGGGAACATCATACGGGATTTACTAAATCCTTGACATAGAGGTTCAACCGATAAAGATCTTCGTAGAATATGTAGGAATCAATATGGGCATCCAGGTCCCTCTATTGGTTATTGACCGTAGAGGTGTCTTGGTCATGTCTACATAGTTCTCAAACCCGTAGGGTCTGCACACTTTAGGTATGGTGATGTTTCGGTAGTATAGAGTTATGTATGGTGGTGACCGAAGGTTGTTCAGTGTCCCGTATGAGATCTTGGACGTCACGAGGAGCTCCGGAATGGTCCGGAGGTAAAGATTGATATATAGGAAGTCCTATTTTGGTCGCGGGAAAAGTTTTGGCCTCATCGGTAGTGTACCGAGAGTGTCGGGAGGGTACCGGAGGACCATCGGGAGGGGTGTTACGCCCCGAGGGGCCTCATGGGCTGTGGGAGGAGACAAACCAGCCCCTAGTGGGCTGGCCGAAGCCTTCACTAAAGCCCATGAGGTTTGAGAAGGAAAAAATTCAAAGGTGGAGAGGTGGAAAGAGTTTCCAAGTGGAAAGGAGGAATCCTACTCCTAATAGGATTGGAGTAGGACTCCTCCACCTCCAATTTCGGCCAGATCTTGAGGGTTTGAGGCTGCCTCCTACCCTCCCTCCCTCCTATATATACTAGAGGATTTAGAAGGAAGAGCTAACCCTAATTGCCACGTGCTGCCTTCTTCTTCCTCTAGATCGTTTTCTCCTCTAGATCGGTTTTCAGCGGTGCTTAGGCCAAGCCCTGCTGAAATTACTCCACCACCATCGCCGCAACGCCATCGCGCTGCCGGAGAACTTGTCTACCTCTCCGCTCTCTTGCAGGGTCAAGAAGGCGGAGATCGGCATCGAGCTGTACGTGTGCTGAACGCGGAGGTGTCGTCCGTTCGACACTAGATCGAAAGGACCACGATGGGATCGCGGGACGGCTCATGATGAGATCGCGGGACGGATCGTGATTGGATCGTGAAGATGTTCGCCTACATCAACCGTGTTTCTTAACGCTTCCCCTTAGCGATCTACAAGGGTATGTAGATTCACTCTCCCTCTCGTAGATGCTCATCACCATGGATAGATCTTGCGTGTGCGTAGGAAATTTTTTGTTTCCCATGCAACGTTCCCCAACACTCTCTAGGGTTTCCCCCTAGCTAGTTTTGCAGCCACCCCCTAGAGAACCCCACTTGATAGCTCAAACCCTCTAGATCCTACAGCCCTAGCCCCCCCTCGGATCTCGACCCTTAGATTTCGATCTAAGGGCTCAAAAATCGCCCAAATCTCACCTACCAGACATGTCCGCGGCCAACCCGGATAATGTCCGGCGTCCAAAGAGCTGCACCCTCCCCACGTAGAGCCCGAGCTCCCAAGAATCCCACGCCGCCGGCTCCCTAGAACCTACCCTCGCCGGCCCCTCATCGGAGAGCCGTCGTCGGAGCCCTAGGCCAGACCCCGCGCCCTCCCCTCTTCTTCCTCCCTCTCCATCTCCCTCTCTCTAACCCCCCCCCCCCCGCGCTCTCTCTATTCGTGCGTGGACATGAAGCCTCCATGGCCGTCGCTGATGATCTACCCCGCCGCTGGAGCTCCGACCCATCGCCTCAAACCGTCAGATCCGGGCTGCCGCCCTCGGATCCGCCCGTCCCCGGCCCTCCGGCAGCCCCGCTCGCCTCTGGTCGCCCCTGCCCCGCCATGGCCGCCTCTGTTCCATGGTCATGCGGGAGGACGAGGCTCCCTCCTCCCACTCGCAGCGCCCGCATGGCCCAATAGAGGCACGCGGCCCAGTCGCCCCAGCCGGCCTAGCTAGCTCCACCGAGTGTGCCGAAGCCCACAAGGTGAGCACCCCAGGGCCTTTTTTTCTTTCGTTTGTTGGGCCTTGGTCCATGTTGCTTGCCACTATTCAATGACATAGGTGCATTTTAGTGTGTAGCGCCACTATTCTGTTTGGGCGCTAATGAGATTCGGCCCGTAGATGTTTTTTTCCAGTTCTGCGAATTTTCCTAATTATCCACAGAAAACCAGATTTGCAGAAAAACCCCTAAACTCATGCATTTAATAACTCAAGATCCGTGCATCATATGAGCAAACTTTCTATATGAAAAGTGCTTAGAATTTCGTGTAAATTCACAATATCCAACTCTCATATGTGGTTAAAATGATTAAGTTGCTATTTTCATGCAATTTTTGTTAATGCAATGCTAAAATGATTCATTTCATAACTAAATAATCGTAGCTCCATTTAAAATGTTTAACATATGTAACTTGGCTAGAAAAACATGTAGAATGTCATGGTGACATTTATTTTGCTGTTTAATAACTCTAAAATGTGGTTATTTCAGATCTGGACCAAACTTAAAATATGCATATGAGGTCGTTCCGGAATTCCTATTCGTTGCTTCCGGCCTCATTTAAAGTGCCTAGGTGATGTAGTTGTTTGTGCTTCACCTCTTGCCATGATAAACAACATTAACCATTTTTCTCACAATATGGAGAGTTATTATTTTGTTATATGTATGTTGTCCCTCTCCATTTAACATTGCTTAATCCCATCGTCGCCTTATGCCATGACCACCCATGTTAAACAATGTTTAATATTAATGAGTACCTAACGAGAGTGAACTAAATAATTCAAACGTGGAGTTTCGTCAATATGCAACTCGTTGCATATTGAACTTCACTTAATATGTAGTAGTTTTTTGTTGTGCTTGCCATGCTATGCCTTGCATATTTAAAACCGGACATGCACCATATTTGTTTGCGCATCATGTCATTGCATATGTTGTGGTGCTATCATGTGTTGAATGTTGTTTCGGATTGTTCCTTCTCGATAGAGTTCCGAAACTGTTCGGAGTGTGAGGATTCGTTCGACTACATTGGCACATTTTCTTCATGGACTCGTTCTTCTTCCGAGCGGGATCTCAGGCAAGATGACACATTTCCCTGGATACCACTACTATCATTTCTATGCTAGTTGTCCTGCTTTTATCATATGTCTCGCTACCTACCACTTATTTGTCAAGCCTCCCAACATTGCCATGAAAGCCTCTAACCCTCGACCTTCCCAGCAAACCTTTGTTTGGCTATGTTACCGCTTGCTCAGCCCTTCTTTTAGCGTTTCTAGTTGCAGGTGCAATTGCTTCCATGTGACAACATGGAAATTCTTTTGTTATCACAATATTATTGCTATTTAATTTAATGCACATATACACTTGGTAAAGGGTGGAAGGCTTGGCCTTTTTCTCGGTGTTTTGTTCCACTCTTGCCGCCGTAGTTACATGTGAACCGGTGTTTTGTTCAATAATTGAGCGCTCCTAACATGCTCGGGGTTGTTATGGGGACCCCCTTGATTTTCATTTTAGGATAAAACTTGTCTGGCAAGCCCAGCATTGGTACTACATTTGCCTAATAACTAATAAAAATGCATAGGGACTATCCGGACCCCATGGATTAATCTACAACCCGGGCCATTGCTCCTCGTGAGTGTTTGTCCAAACTAGAGTCGTGTGCGGGGCCAACCCGGGGCAACTCGGGTGATTTCTATCAGGCCACTGTACGCTGCGCTCATCTGGTCGTGTCCTGAGAACGAGATACGTGGCTCCTATCGGGTTCGTCTACACGCCGGGCGGCCTTGCTGGACTTGATTTACCTTTCTCGAATATCTTGCGTGAGGAACTCTGATCTTCTTCGGGCTATCTTGAGGTGTCGGATTTCCTTTGGAATTGCCTAGGGTGATCACGAGATCCGTGGTCGAGGTTATGCCCATGACGTGTGGTCAATTTGTGATGGACGAGTTGGAGCACCCCTGTAGGGTTAATTCTTTCGGAAAGCCGTGCCCGCGGTTATGTGGCAAACTTGGATATTTTGTTTAACACCCGGTCATAGCAAACTTGAAGTAAACTCTAATAAAATACACCAACTGTGTGCGTAACCGTGACTGTCTCTTCTCGTGAGTCCTTATCCGAGAGAGAACACGGTGGGTTATGTTTGACGTAAGTAGATGTTCAGGATCTCTTAGAGATCATTACTAGCTCACGTACGTTGTTCGTAGACCACCATACTTTACTTCTGTACTCGTAAGTTAGCCACTCAAATAAATGTTTAGTCGCTTGTTGCAGCCTCACCACTAAACCATACCTCACCCATTAAGCTTTAATAGTATTGATACCCTTGGAAATGAGATTGCTGACTCCCTGTGGCTCACAGATTACTACAACAACAGTTGCAGGTACAGGTAATGCGATGATTTGACGTGAGAGCGATGCTCGATTTGATTTGGAGTTATTCTTCTTCTTCTTCTTCATCGATCTTGGATGGGTTCCAGGCGGCAGCCTGGGATAGCAAGTATGGATGTCATTTTGTCATTTGTTTTCATCCGTAGTCGGACCCTGCTCTTTTGTATGATGTTTGAATATGTTGTTGTATTGATGTGACTCTGATGTAGCTTGTGGCGAGTGTAAGCCAATTCCATATACACATCTCTTTTGTAAATGTACTTGTAATGATATCCATTCTTGCAACACGACGAGATGTGCTTCTATCCTTGTCGAGGCCCCCATGCCAAAATAAGGATAGGATCGCATCTTGGGCGTGATAGTCAGGCACCTCCATTAGAGAGTCCCATGCCAAGGGGACCGTGCTGGACTTTGTCCTCGAGCTGGGCAGTCCCCTCTAGAGCTATCTACGCCTCCCACGCCTCTTCGCAAGAGCGGTGAAGGACAAAGAGCCGCCCTTCCTGTGGCTGGAGATGGCAGGGTGCTCTAGGTGGGGCACGTTCTTCGTCGAGAGCTATCTGCGCCACCCGCGCCTCTTCGCTAGAGCTAGACATCGAGTATCTAGCGCGCCGCATCATGTTCCTTAGGCGAGGTTGGAGGACCTTCACCTGTGCCCACAATCTCTAGGTGGGGCACGTTCTTCGTTTTCAAATGACAGCAGCCAATACACTCTCCATCAAGATTTATGGGAGCTCCGGCATCCGCCTCAGCTGCTGCGAAGAGAGCGCGAGCAGTGCCAAAAGACTGTCCTCCCACGAGAGTGACGGGGAGGACAGCGGCAAAGACATCGACAATGAATCCGGTCCTCGGGCGGTCAAGTCGGAGCCCAAAGATTCGAGCTCGGACTGACCGTCGGCCGCACCAACATCGCCAGCCTCATGCCTCTCCCCCTCCTGGCAAGATGTCCTTGCCGGATGCTTCAGTCCTGGGCGCTGCCTCATATTCCAGCTCTAGCAGGCCCGTGGACTTCTGCTTCTTGGGTCCATCCCCCTTTCCGCTCGCCCTGGCCCTCTCCTCCGCACAATGCTAGTCCAGGAGGGGCCAGGTTCTTGCCTGCCCATCTAGCAGCCCTGCTTGTCCGTGCAGTGCTGGTCCAGAGGGGTCAGGCCAGGCTTCTGCCGGGGGCTTCTCGCCATCTTTTTCTTCTTGTATCCCGCCTATCCTTTCCATCTTTTCCTTCTTGTAATATCCCCTGGGGGGAAGTCAAATAAAGATGTACTTAGAAAAAAGGCGATATCTTATGTAAATTTCACCCCATTTTGAATAAATGCATATTATCTTCCTTGCTACACTATTCCTGAATATGCAATTTTCCCTACGCCCTTCCTAGAAGAATTTTGCTGCTGTGTGTAGCTCTACCATGAGCGCTTTGAGGAACAGGTCCTTAGCAGCTTGTTGGTCGTGCCACTGCTGGCAATACACCTTTGCGTCCTTGGCGCGGCCGTTCAAGGCGTCGGCCTTACTCGAAAACGGGATAGGGGCGCGAGCGCTGTCACTTGAGTTGTTGAGAGGACTCGAAACAAAACAAGGAGCACGGGTGAAGCCACCTATGCCGTTGAACGGTTCCGAACGCAGTGAGGGCACATCCAATAACGGGAAGGTTCGCGCGCGTTCAAGTTTTCCATATAGGAGTCGAAGTCGCACAAGGAAAAATAACTCTCAGTAAGGATTCACATGGGGTTTTTGCAATTTACCTTTTTGTTGCCTTTCTCCTTCCGACAAGTTATTTTTAGGACGCTGCGCTCATAGGTATCCGCACCATCATTCCCCCCCCCCCGGGGAAAAGCTGCATGCGAGGGATCCTTCTATCCCTTGAGAAAAAGAAAGAATAGAAAATATGGATATGGAACCTTGGCGGTCCGTTAGTCCTTGCCGGGATTAAGCATCATGCAACGCTTTAGATAAACATGCACATAAGTAAACATGAGAATCGAATAGGGTTGCGGAACACTTATCTTTATTTATCTACGCACAGGGTCTGAGCCTGGCTTTGTACCAAGGATTACATGCTTCAGCGGAAAGACTTGTACAAAAGGTGGTTGCCGGGGCTGGCCCAACAACCGTGCCTCATGGGTAGAACTTTCGAAGATGTTCAATATTCCAGGAGTTGCTCACCGGAATGCCATCCTCAGTCTCCAGGCAGACGGCGCCAGGCCTAGTGATTCTTGGCAGACTGAACTCATCGAAGAACAAGGTCCTTCCTCAAGACTTCTGGCATTGACCTTGTGGCTGTGGTAGCGGCGGAAGGCTTGCTGGTAGCATGCAGCTCTCACAGCAGCCTGAAGACTGTCTTCCTCAAGGAGCGTCACGTCGTCTTGCCGCAACTTCTCTTGCTCGAGCTCATCATAAGCGAGCACTCGAGGTGACCCGTATATGAGTTCCGTGGGGAGAACTGCCTCCACCCCATAGACAAGGGAGAAGGGTGTCTAGCCGGTAGCTTGATTTGGTGTCGTCCTAATTGACCAAAGAATCACTAGCAACTCATCAATCTAGTTGCTTCCACACTTGTGCAGCATATCAAAAGTTCTTGTCTTGAGGCCTCACATCACTTCAGCATTAGCCCTCTCCGCTTGGTCGTTGCTCCTCGGGTGGGCAACGGAAGCAAAATATATTTTGCTACCAAGGTCTTGGGCATACTGCATGAAGGTGCGGCTAATGAACTGTGTGCCGTTGTCAATGATGATTCTGTTAGGAACACCAAAGCAGCAAACTAGCCCTTTAAAGAACTTGACGGCAGACTGTGCTATCACCTTCCTCACTGCTTCCACTTCCAGCCACTTTGTGAACTTCTCGATTGCCACGTACAAGTACTCAAAGCCCCTGGCAGCGCGGGGGAAGGGGACCAAGATGTTGAGCCCCCAGACCAAAAATGGCCAAGAGAGATGGGATTGTTTGAAGGTCTTGATCTGGCTAATGTAGTTTCTTTGAATGAAACTAGCATGCTTCACACTTGGTTACTAACGAAGTTGCATCCTGGAGGGCAGTGGGCCAAAAGAAACCTTGCCAAAATGCCTTTCCGGTAAGTGCTCTTGATCCTATGTGGGAGCCACATATACCTCTGTGTATCTCTACCAACAGCTCCAGTTCATCCTCCCGAGAAATGCACTTAAGTTTCACGCCGTTCGGTCTCTTTCTGTACAAGACGTTGTCCATGAACTGGTACATATGAGACCGGAGAGCTACTTTCTCTGCTTCCCCTTGTTCCTCGGGGAGCTCTCTTGTTTGGAGGAATTGGACAATGTGTTGTGCTCATGCTGGAGCATGGGGCTCAACAACAAGGACTAAAGGCGTATCCTCTTCCGGGGGAGCATTTGCCTCGACGGCAAGGGCCTGAGGGCCTACCGGAGTCTGCTGCGCCTCGGCAAGCTTGGCGGGAGCGTATGCTTCTACGGTAAGATCCGGGGGCCTGCTGGAGCATAGCACTCCCTGACAAGCCTGTTGTTCCCTCTTGCAATATTCTCACTCGCGGCTTCAGGAAGCTCTGCCGGAACTTAACTTTCTCCTCTTCTCTTGTCCACTTGATAGTGTCACGGAGGATTGAGTTAGTCGGAGCACGAAAGTTCCTGGTTCCACAGGTAACTTAAGGGCAGCACATTTTGACAGGCCAAAGACAACGTTGTTCTCAACACGTCGAACGTGCTCCATTTGCAGGCCATCAAAACGTTCTTCCAACTTCCTCACTTCCTCTACATAAGCTTCCATCAACGGACTATGGTAATCTTTGTTCAATTGCCCGATGACAAGTTGAGAATCACCCCCGACAATAAGTTTCTTGATCCCAAGGTCCACCGCGATCCTGAGACCGGCAAGCAGTCGTTCGTACTCAGCAATGTTATTTGTTGATCCCTCAAGGGGAAGTGCATCTGGACCACATATCTGAGGTGCTCTCCAGTGGGCCCAACGAGAAGCACTCCAGCACCAGCGCCCTGCAACGAGAAAGCCCCATCAAAATACATGATCCATTCTCGATCGGTCTCCTTGCTGGGGAGAGTTGATTCTGGAATCTCTTCATCGGGCTTTGGGGTCCATTCTACAATGAACTCTGCCAAGGCCCAGCTCTGAATGGTCGAAGTGCTTCCAAACTTAAGACCAAAGCTTGATAGTTCCAAAGCCCACTCCACAATCCTGCCGGTAGCTTCTGGGTTTCTCAATATCCGTTGTAGCGGGAAGTGGGTGACAACGGTGACCTCATGTGCTTGGAAGTAATGGCGCAGATTCCTTGAGTCTAGAAGAAGGCTGAAGAGCAATTTCTGCATGCCAGAATACCTTGATCTAGCCCCTACAACAAGGAGCTGACAAAATAGACTGGTTGCTGTACCATTTTCTTCTTCTGGACTATCTCTTTCAACTGCGCAGATCCTTCTTTGCCGGCACCATACCCTACTGGAGACTGTCTCGGTTCTTCGCATGGCGGTCCTGCCATTGTTGTCGCTTCTTCGTCGACCTCTCTTTCAGCCACCAGCACAGCACTCACTACTTGATTCGTTGCCACCAAGTACAGCAGCAACGGCTCTTGTGGTTTTGGCGTGACTAGGACTGGCGGAGAGGAAAGGTACTTCTTCAAATACTGTAGCGCCGCCTCCGCTTCCGGAGTCCATTTCAGTGGACCTGCCTTCTTCAAGATCTTGAAAAAGGGTAGGGCATGCTCAGCAGATTTTGAGATGAACCTACTCAGAGCAGCAACACAACCGGCAAGGTGTCACACATCCTTGACTCGTCTTGGTGCCTCAATTTTCTCAATTGCTTTGATCTTGTCAGGATTTGCTTCAATTCCTCATTGAGACACAATGAACCCGAGAAGCTTGTCGGATGGGACACTGAACACACATTTCTCGGGGTTGAGCTTCATCTTGACCTTGCGCAGTTTGGCAACTGTTTCTTCTCAGTGTGATATGAGCGTAGCCTTGTCCTTGGTTTTGACCACTATATCGTCCATATAAGCCTCCGTATTTCTATCTAGCTGGGCCTCAAAACCAATCTAGACTGCTCTTGCAAAGGTAGAACCAGCACTTTTCAACCCAAAAGGCGTACGCAAAAAGTAGTACGTACCACATGGGGTGATAAACGCGGTCTTCTCTTCGTCTTCCTTGGCCATAAAGATCTGATGATAACCGGAATAGGCGTCAAGGAAAGATAATAAGTCGCAGCCGGCAATGGAGTCCACAATCTGGTCGATGTGTGGCAAGGGAAAAGAATCCTTAGGGCAGGCCTTGTTGATGTCTCTGAAATCAATGCATAGCCACCACTTCCCGTTCGCCTTGCACACTACGACTGGATTGGCCAACCATATAGGGTGGAGTACTCCTCTAATCAGACTAGCTGCCTGTAACTTCTTGATTTCTTCGGCAATAAATTGTTGCCATTCCAAAGCTTGCTTTCGGACCTTCTACTTAATGGGCCGCACGTGTGGGAACACGGAAAGGTGGTGCTAAATCACCTTCCTGGGAACATCGGGGATATCAGATGGTTTCCATGCAAACACATCAGCATTCACTCGCAGGAAGGCGATGAGCCGCTTTCCTATTTGAAGTCAAGGGTGGAACTTATGGTGAAAGTTCCCCCTGTGCCATCCTCCTTGGCGGGCACCTTCTTGATCTCTCGCGGGGAAGCCTTGGACTTTTTGCTCTTGCCGATGGAGTTCTCCGGCACATTGTCAACAGTAGCGCAACACTCCGAAGAGGTGCGCTTGCCGGAATGTGCGCCAGAGGCCTTGCCAGTCTTCTTCCCCCTCAGAGCTTCAACGGCAGGAGCAAGTGCCTTGGCGGCAGGTGCTGCGAATGCGCCCCGGTAGAGTTTGTCGGTGCAGATAAGCGCGCTCTTCTTGTCGGAGTGGATGGTAATGACGCTCATTGGTTTGGGCATCTTCAGCATGTTGTAAGCGAAGTGAGTGGCTGCCATGAACTTGGCCAGTGTTGGATGCCCGAGAATGCCGTTGTATGGCAATGAGATCTCGGCAACGTCAAAGACGATCTTCTCGGTTCTGAAGTTGGTATCGTTGCCGAACATCACCGGTAGCACGACCTTGCCTTTCGGCTGAGTCCTTCCCGAATTGGCCCCTTGGAAAGCACATGTCAGCTCGAGATCTTTGTTGGGAATCTGCAGGCTCAGAATGACATCAGGTGAGATCAGGTTCAGGCTGGCCCCACTGTCGACTAACATCTTCGTCACCTTGAGGTTGTGATTGTTAGAGAGACCAACAATGGCAGGCACCCGACCGCAGTTATCTATTCAGGGTGATCCTCAGCGTCGAAGATGATAGGGGTGTTGGACCACTTCAGAGGTTTCTATGTGTCGATAGAGGGCTCTGCCGCATTAACCTCGCGCGCCCACTATTTTAGTTGGTGGTGAGAGGGATGCGACGATGCTCCTCCTTCTATGCACATCGCCTCTGTAGCCTTCTGAAACTCATGCTCACTGGAATCGTCGTCTTCTTCGACATCATCATCATATCCTTCTTGCTTTTCGTGGCCACGGGCGGGCTGATCCTTCTGTTGCTTGGGCTTGCCGTGGCGACCTTCTCGGCCAGCACGCCTCTTGCCGGATACCTCAGCACCATCCTGACCTTTATCCTTGTCGTGCCTTTCATATTCGGCCCTCTGCTTCTCGGCAAGCTGCTCAACTTGCCGGCAGTCTTGGAGGTCGTGGCCTTTGGTGTGATGGATCTTGCAATACTGCTTGCCGAAGTCTTTTGGCTTGCCGACGGCCGCCAGGGCGTGGCAGGAGGCACAGTCGGCAACATCGTTGTCGGGGTCGTTGACCTTGCTTTTCTTGGTGGCGCCAGGGTTGCCGGATCCTTCGACGGCTAGCACGGTCTTGCCCTTGCACTTCTTGTTCCGTCGTCGGCCCTTCTTTGTTGGGGTAGCAGTGTCTTCGTCTTTAGAGTCGACCTCCGTGTCGGCATCTTCGCCGGGGAGTCTTCTCCCTTCTTCAGCTCGAGCGCACTTGTCTACCAAAGCATAAAGCTCGGCGATGTCCCTGACTCTGTTCATCGCGAGCTCTTCCTGCATCCTGTGGTTGTGCATGTTCTGATGGAATGCGCTGATAACAGCAGCAGGGTGAATGTCTGGGATGTTGTGGTGCACGCGGCTGAACCTCTGGATGTACTTGCGTAGAGTTTTGCCTTCCTTCTGGGGGATGATGTGCAGATCGCTCTCCTGTACAGGATCTTGATGACCTCTAGTGAAGGCGCCAACAAACTCATGACACAGGTCCACCCAGGAAGTGATGGACCCCTTTGGCAAGTACATCAGCCATGACCTGACGTTGGGCTTAAGCACCAACGGGAAGTAGTTGGCCAATATCTTATCGTCACGGCCCCTGGCAGCCTGCACCGTAATGGTGTAGATGCTCAGGAACTCTGACGGATGGGTCTTGCCGTCATATTTCTCCAGGACTTCTGGTTTGAACGTGGGGGAGTTGGGCCACTGGACTTGTCGCAGCTCATGGGTAAACGCTAGACAGCCCACCTCGTAAGGTTGGCTGAAAGGGTACCCCGGCACGGACTTGTCTATAGTGGGCCCCGCGTGCTTGTCTGACTAGGGGCGCGCCTCCCGTCGCCGCTTGATCGCAGTTCGAGGGTCTTCCTTGCCACGCTCCCGAAGAACATGATGCTGATCGCGGCGCATCCGTGGGTCAGACGAAGCCGTTGAGTAACCGTCATAGGCGTCGGTCTGTCGCGTCGGTGGCCGACGATGTTGTTGTCGAGGAGAGTGCGTCGAGGTCGTGCCAACTCCGGGCATTTCACCATTGGTCTGAGATGGCACCATGGTCCGAAGCTTATACACAAGGTTGAGGAGGCTCTAAATGGTGGCTCTCCATTCGTCGAGCTTCTCCGCAGCAGGAGGGATGTTCCAGAGGAGCTGCGCTCGTGCCATCGCTTCCTCCGCTGTGGATCGCATCAAGCGGCGCGAGGAATGCAAGGTGCTCTACTCCTAATCGTGTTAGAAGGAGCACCGCCGCAGTCCCGCGTTGGCATGCCACTCCCGCTGGCATGTTGGTCATGCGCATCCTAGGAATGATGCGCGGGAGTTTTCTCGTGGGGACGCTAAGAATTGCGAGCACCGTGGCACGGCTCTTCGCGCGCGTCCTGAGAAGGTCGCAGCGTAGGCGCTGGCGTGGGTGCCCTAGAAGGCACTCTTCCGCCCCCAGAGTTCGCCGTACCACCTGCAGGCGGTACTGCTCCATCTTGAGACCTAGGGGCGTGATGGTTCCCACCGCCGCCATGAGCATCTCCGCGGCGAGCGTCGCCACTTGCTTGGCCTTGGTCATCAAAGCATCAAGGAATTTCCGAGCCTCCACCTCCTCCTCCTCCACCCGCGTCCCCGTTGTCCTCCGCTTGCGCAGACATAGAGACGGCGGCTGCAAATGGGCCAACTGCTATCAGTCCCTTCTTCTTGGGGGCCATGGCGATGATGGAGGTAGGGTGCGGATTACCAGAATGGTTCGCACGAACCCAGCCCCCCTACCTGACGCACCAAAGATGTCGTTGGGAACAAGCACCTATGGGATCGTGGGGATTCCGTTTGGTTAGGCAGGGGGCGAGCTGGTACAAAGAGCCGGTCTGGTGAACGGTGCATGGGGAGTTTTTACCCAGGTTCGGGCCGCACGGATGCGTAAAACCCTACTCCTGCTTGGCTGTATTGATCGTATTGTAGGGTTCTGGCTACAGGAGCGCCATGAACGGCTGCTACGTGAGTTAGATCACCTCCAGTTGTCTAACTGTCGGGCTTCCTAGTTCTCTAACTGCCCAACTGTCTCCAAGTCCAAAAGTCCTTTTCTGTAACGCCCTGGGCCTCCTTTTATACTTAAGGGGATCCCAACAATAGCATACAGTGTGCACACGGGATGCACAGTGCTATCGTACCTAACCGTGACAGAGTAGGACAAGAGCATTAAATGCACCGTCAGGGGCCTCAGTCTGTCAGTGGGACGGGACGAGGACCATCCCACCAATGCCACTTAGCTCCCTCCAACATTGACGCCGTGACACGCATCCAGATGAATCAACACCTGGCCCATGCGCTGGTGGTCCTTGCTGGGGCCTTGCCTTGCCGGGGGCCTGGAGGCTTTACAGACCTCCTGTCAAGGTCTTGCCGGTAGTCTTGAGTCTTCTGTGCTCGTGCTTGACAAGTCTTTGCTGAGCCTTGTCGCTAGGGCGGCTACTACTGCCTGTGCACGAGTAAAGGGGCACTAGATGGCCCAAAAACTATAGTGCATCGACATAGACCCTTCCTAAAAATAAGATGAATTGTAATTGTTTGATGACTGGAAACATAGTTTGCTAGTTTTCGAGAAAGTTCATGGTATATACTTTAACATGTGAATAACTTGCTACTTGATCATGAGAAGTTTTATGAGAATTGTCGGCTGGTTATGATACTAGAAAAGTGACAGAAATTATCAATGATCAAAACTACTCAGTATGCTAGCATTCACACTTCATAAATTATTTCTTTTATCATTTACCTACTCGAGGACGAGCATGAATTATGCTTGGGGATGCTGATACATCGACAATGTATCGATAATTTATGAAGTACTCATGCCATGATTGCCAATGTTTACAATATCTTTATATGGTTTTGAGGCACTTTATATGATTTATTTAGAACTAACCCAGACTGATGCTATTTTCAACACAATTACCATGGTGTTGTTTTTGTGCAGAAAATGAAAGTTCTCGGGATCGCCAAAAACTTTTGTTGATTTTTATGGAGGAAATAAGTCATATTGGAGCGAAGAACCACCGGAGGGGAGCCACCTATGGGCCACAAGCCAACAGGGCGCATTCTAGATCGTGCCGTGATGGCTTGTGGGGCCCATGTGGCTCTATTGCGCGTGATTCCAATGTTGAAAAAATCCTATAAATCCCACACACGCTAGAAATAAAGAGAGACTCACCACTCCGTTGCCACAACTCTCTATATCGATGAAAAACCAATCTGGAGTCGTTCCAGTACCCTGCCGGAGAGGGGAAACCATCATCAATGGCCATCTTAATCATTCCGCCGGAGGCCATGATGAGGAGGGAGTTTTTCACCCTTAGGGCTTAGGGTATATACCAGTAACTATGAGTTCAATCTCTTTCTCTCGTGTTCTTCAGATGTCATGATCTTGATGTACCATGGGCTTTGTTAATATAGTCGGATCATATGGTGTTCTTCCCTTGTCATCTTGTTGTGATGAATTGTATCTTTCCCTTTGAGATCTCGTTATGTTGGATTGAATATTTTGGTTTGAGAACACTTGATGTATGTCTTGCATGTGGATACCCGTAGTGACATTGGGGTATTCAAGTGATTCACTTTATATATGTTATGGCATCAACTTGCATATTCCGGTAACCTTGGGGATCTATGCATAGGGATTGATTGCACGTTTTCATATCACGTTCTCCGACAGAAATCTCGGGGTGCTCCTTGAAGTTCTTTGTGTTGGATTGAATATGATAGATCTTAAGTTGATTGATGCATCTTGTATAGTTTACCCACGAATACTTGAGGTGACATTGGAGTATCTAGGTGACATTAGGGTGGATTGATATGTATCATTGGTGTTATTTTGGTACGAACTCTAGGGTTGTTTGTGAAACTTATAGGAATAGCTCAAAAGGTTGATCGGAAAGAATAACTTTGAGGTGGTTCCACTACCTACACCAATTTTATCTTATTGTTCTCCGTTAGATAGGAACTTTGGAGTGATTCTTTGTTGCATGTTGGAGTCATCAATTGTTGCGTGTTGAGGGATGATCAAATGATTCAACTATGATTGCACTGTTGAGAGATTGCACTAATGAAAGTATGAACCCTAGACCTTATTTCCAAGCATTTATACAATGTTTTGCTCGCTGTTTTACACTTTCTATCTTGTTGTTTTTATATTTTGAGATTACAAAAACCTATTTCTATCATCCATATTGCACTTGTATCACCATCTCATCGCCGAGCTACTGCACCTATAGAGTTTGCCATTGTATTAGGTCTGTTGGGGACACAAGAGATTTCTTGTATTTGATTGTAGGGTTGCTTGAGAGAGAACATATTGATCCTACACCTCCCATGAATTGATAAACCTTAGGTCATTCACTTGAGGGAAAATTGCTACTGTCCTACAAAACTCTACGCTTGGAGGGCCAACATAGTTTACAAGAATAAAGTTGCGTAGTAGACATCAGGCAAGGCATGATACCGAAGAGGCTAGCAAAATATGAGGAGGTGAGATTGCGTATGTCCATGGTTTCACATTAGTCATGAATAACTCATATACTTATTGCAAAGTTTTATTAGTTTTATAATAAAACAAAGCACTACTCTCATGCTCCGAGGGAGGAGGTAACCATCTCGAGCCTCCAACTTGAAACAACACTAGGATTTTAACAAGGAATAGAAATGCTCACATATACCCACCATGCATTTCTAATATTTAGACAAACAACAAATTAACACCTCTTAACATCGACACTGCTATGAACCAACAATGATGCACTCACACCTTTTTTCATATTACCACATCAATATCATTAACCCACAATTTCTATTTATGTGCTACATGATGGTTTTGATTATCACTCATTGAATACTGATGCGTCTCCAACATATCAATAATTTTTTATTGTTTCATGCTGATATATTATCATTCTAGGATACTTTTTGGGTATTTATTCACCAAATTATATAATTCCTGAGCACTAACCTATTGACCCAGTGCCCAGTGTTAGTTGTTGTTTTCTGCATGTTTTTCACTTTTCAGGTTTACAATACCAAATGAAGTCCAATTGCCCCGAAACTTTTTGATGATTTTTTCTAGACCAAAATAAGACTTGGAAACTTCGGAAGGAGGCCGAGAGCCGCACGAGGGCCCCACAAACCTGGGGGTGCCCTGATGGCTTGTGGCCCCCTCGTGGCTCCTACGACCTCATTCTCTGGCCTATAAATTCTCCAATATTCCAAAAACCCTAGAAGCAGTCCCGAAACACTTTTTACGCTGCCGCAAGTCTTTGTTCTGACAGCATGCCATCTGGAGCTCCGTTACGGCACCCCGTCGGAGGGGAGATCAATCACATAGTGCCTCTTCATAAACCTTGCTTCCCTCATGATGATGTTTGAGTGGTTAACCACAGACCTAAGGGTCCGTAGTTAGTACCTAGATGGTAGTGTCTCTATCTTGATCTTCAATACAATGATCATCGCATCTTCGCTTTGATCCATATGATGTAATCCTTATGTGTGGTGTGTTTGTCGGTCTCTGATGAATTGTGGGTTTATGTTCAGGTTATTCATAATAAAGATTTTAGTCTTCTCTAAAATCTAATATGATTCTTATGTGCATGATAACTACAACTTCGTAATTCTCTCTAATCTATTGAAATAGTTTGGCCAACTAGATTGATATTTCTTCTTCGAGAGAGGTGTGTTGTTCTAGGTTCAACCTGGTGAGTTTTTATATCCCAGTCACAAAGTAGGGGACAAGATGTGTATTTGTGTTGCTGCTACTAAGGATAAAATGATGGGGTTTATTCATATTGCTTGAGTTTACTTTGTCTCCATCATGTCATTGTTTCCATGCATTACTCTGTTTTACTTAATACTCTAGATTCATGTTGGATAGCGGTCAATCAGTGGAGTAATAGTAATGGGTGCAGGAAGGAGTCGGCCTATTTTTTTATGGACATGATGCCTATATACACATGATCATTGTCATGAATATCGCATAACTATCTGCTTTTCTATCAATTGCCCAACAGTAATTTGTTTACCCATTGTATGTTGTTTCCATGAGAGATGACACTAGGGAAAACTATGCCCCCCATGTGTATTCACCATATATTTACAAAACCTTCCATACCTTGCCATCATTTACTTGCTTTTATTTTATTTTTCGATTTACAATTATCTACACATCTCACTTGCTTGTAGATAACGAGACTAGGGGGATTAACAACCCTCTTGCCCATGTTGGGTGCAAGTTGTTTGTTCTTTTATGTGCAGCCGCAGAAGACGGTTGTTGTTGATATTCCTATTGGTTCATTAAACCTTGGTTTCATAACTAAGGGGAATACTTACCTACATTGTGCTACAGTAACCCGTTCCTCTTCACGGAAAACCCAACACAGATCACAAGTATCAAGAAGGATTTCTGGTGTCGTTGTCGGGGAATCTCATCACCAACAATCAAGTAACTCCACAAAAAAATCATTCACGTCTTCCTATTTTTATTTCCTGGTATATTTAGTTTGTCTCATAAAAAATAAAAATACAAAAATATTTATCTTTGCTAGTACCTAGTTTACTTCTTTGCTTGCTTTACTTGCTAGTTTATTCGTTCTAGTCATTTTAAAAGTTGCTATCATGTCCGAATTTATCATTGAAAACGATGATGGGAGAAATTCCCACATTCATAAAACTCCTCCATGGCAAGACATAAAGTCTTTTTCTTTGCAGGAAAAGGCAATATCATGGGGATAAGCACTATCCAAGAATTCTTTAATTGTATGGGTACTTTAACTTGCAAGGACACCCCGACGCCATTTACACTCTTGTTTCAAAACTTGAAAGAAGATTTATGCGTACTCACCCTACTTTGAAAAGTCTTTTTTATGAACTTCCTGGCACAAATGAACCTACAGTTAAGAAAATATCTACGCTTATCCTCATGCTTGAATTTGACTATATAGTACGGGAAGCACGGGATATCTTTGAGCACTATATGAGTTGTGAACACCCTGTCATAGATGAAATTTTATACAATAAGGATTATATGAAGAGTTATGTGTTGTAGGATAACCATACATATGATGAAAACACAGCTAAGGAGGTTCCTCCTATCCATATTATCCAACAAGTTTTTAGTACCATTAGAAAATATATTCATGGATAGTAAGACAGAATACAAAAGGGTTTAAGGAAAGCACCATTAAAAAATGCCAAGATATTACTTGGTGATGTGTTCCCTATTTTATTTGAAAAACCTTCTTCTGAAGATAGTGCCGAAGATAACAATACTTGAAACAATGCATTATGCCTAGCTAGGGGCGTAAAACAGTAACGCTTGTTGGGAGGCAGCCCAATAGTTATCTTTATTTTTGTTTTTTACTTTCTATTTGTTTTTTATAACATGATTTTTGCTACTGTAATGATTTTTTTAATTAGTGTTTGTGCCAAGTAAAGCCTTTGGGATGACTCACAAAATGAGTTGAATTGATACAGTGCAAAAACAGAAATTTTATCGTCTAGTGCAGAATTTCTATGATTTTACTGGAACGTATTTTTGATCTAATTTTTTTACAAAATATTTATATACAAATAATTCACGTTTTCCAAAGTTTTCAGAAATTTTATAGATACATAAGTATGGAAATTAAATGTATCTTTACAGACTATTCTGTTTCAGGCGGATTTTCTTTTTTCTTGCATAGTTTGCTTGTTTTGATGATGCTATGGATTGTGACGGGGGGTATAAGCCATGGATAAGTAAGAATACAATACCTATTATAAAATAATGGAATATGAATCAATTTATAACAGTACATAAAGTATTTCATATGTTGCTTATAGTAACATATCTCACGAAGTTTTATTGAGTTTTGTGTGACTGAAGTTTTCAAGTTTGGGGGGTTATCACGATGAACAAAGGAATGAGGAGCATAAAAAGCCTATGTTTGGGGATTCCCAAGGTAATATTCTAGGAACACTCAAGTGTGTAAGCTTGGGAATGCCCTCGAAGGCATCCCATCTTTCGTCTCAATCCATCGGTATGTCACTTGTAGCTACATTTGTATTCGTCACATGATATGAGTTTTGCTTAGAGTGTCATTTGCTTTTGTTTACTTTTACTTTAAGTTTGCCACAATCATCATTTGATAGATAGACCTATTTGAGAGAGACACACCATCATCATAATTTGCTATAATGCGATGTCTGCTTCACTTACATCGTTTGAGCTTGGCAGTTGCTCTAGTACTTCACTTATTTCTTTTTGAGCACGACATGAAGATTTTATAGAAACAATATACTCTCGTTCTTCACTTATATTTGTTGGAGAGTTAAAATAAATAGTGACGGTAATTTCCATGGGCCACAAGACTACTCCAAAAATAATAGGTATTCAATGAGTGATAATTAAAACCATCATGTAGGACATATAGAGAAATTTAATGATATTGATGTGGTAATATGAAAAAGGGTGTGAGTGCATTACTATTAATTCAGAGAGGTGTCAATATTAAGAGCTGTTAACTTCTTGTTCGTCTAAAAAAATTAAAAAGGCATGGTGATGATGTGTGAGCATTTCTATTCCTCGTTGAAATCCTAGTGTTGTTTCGGGTTGGGGGCGCGCGATGGTTAACTCCTACCAACCTCCTCCCTTGGGGCATGCGAGTAGTACTTTGATTTTTGATAAAACTAGTAAAACTCTGCAATAAGTATACGATTTCTTTATGAATAATGTGATACCATGCACATACACAATCTCACCTCCTCATATTTGCTAGCCTCTTCGGTACCGTGCATTGCCCATTCTCACCTCGAGGATCGGTGCAAATTTCACTGGTGCATCCAAACCCCATGACATGACATGCTCTGTTGCACATAAGCCTCCTTATATCTTTCTCAAAACATCCGCCATACCTACCTATCATGGCATTTCCATAGCCATTCCGAGATATATTGCCATGCAAATTCCATCGTCACTTCAGATGACTAGTTCGTCCATCATCATATTGCTTCGCATGATCATATAGAGCTGGCATGGTATTTTTGGCAAAGCCACCATTCATCATATTTTTACACATGTCACGCTAGATCTTTGCACATCCTAGTACATTGTCAAAGGCATTCATACAGAGTCATACCGCCCTATCAATCTTTATATTGAGTTGTAAGTAAATAAAATTATGATGATCATCATTCTTAAAACATTGTCCAAGTAAGGAAATAAAAGTGGGGGAGTCCAAATGAGCCCACCATAATAAAAAAAATTGAATGAGAGAAAAACATAGAAGGGACTTTGCTACTATCCTTTACCACACTTGTGCCTCAAAGTGGCACCATGTTCTTCATATAGAGAGTCTCATGTTATATCATTCATATGCTAGTGGGAATCACTTTTTAATAAAATTGTCTTGTATATTCCGATGATAGGCTTCCTCAAATGATTGAGGTCTTCATGATCATGCAAGTTGGATGCACAACCCACTTAGCTTCAGTTGAGCTTTCATAAACTTATAGCTCTAGTGCATCATTTGCATGGCAATCCCTACTCCTTGCGTTGATATCTATCGACTGGCACGCATCACCATAGCCCGTTGTTACACCTAGTTGATGTGAGACTATCTTCTCCACTTTATACCCCTTTGATACCTACCACCATATTCTATTCCACCTACATGCTATGTTCAATTGTCCACACTCATGTATTCCGCGAAAAATAAAAAGCTAATGCATATTGAAAAAGTACAATCCAATTACCTGACTTGGGCACCGTGGTGCTTGACATATGTATTAATGTGGTGAGGATGGAGCCATGCCTTTCTAATATAATAAGATGAATGGCGGTAAAATATTCTTTGAGGATCGTATACTTTGAAATATTAATGATTTTGTGGATTATACTTATAGGTATTGATTTGTTAATGTTTGTTAATTCATCATTTCTCAATGAGCATACATGCATAAGATTACATAATGAGTAGCATGTCACATCAAAAAATTTGTTTTATCATTTACCTACTCGAGGACAAGCACGAATTAAGCTTGGGGATGTTGATACATCTTGAACGCATCTACAATTTTTGATTGTTCCATGCTTATATATTATCATTCTAGGATACTTTTGTGGTATTTATTTAACAAATTATATTATTTTTTAGCACTAACCTATTGACCCAGTGCCTAGTGCCAGTTGATGTTTTCTTCATGTTTTTCACTTTTCAGGTTTACAATACCAAACAAAGTCCAATTGTCACGAAACTTTTTGATGATTTTTGGTGGATCAAAATAAGACCTAGAAACTTCAAAAGGAGGCCAGGAGCCACACGAGGGCCCCACAAGCCAATAGGGCGTGCCCTGGGGGTGCCCTGATGGCTTGTGGCCCCCTCGTGGCTCCTCCGACCTCGTTCTCTGGCCTATAAATTCACTAATATTCCAAAAACCCTAGTGGCAATCCCAAAACACTTTTTACGCTACCGCAAGTCTCTGTTCTGACGGGATGCCATCTGGAGCTCCGTTTCGGCACCCGGCCGGAGGGGGGTCGATCGCGAAGGGCCTCTTCATCAACCTTGTTGCGCTAATGATGATGTTTGAGTAGTTAACCACAGACCTATGATTTCTTCGTTAGTACCTAGATGGCAATCTCTCTCTCTCCAATACAATGATCATCGCATCTTCGCTTTGATCCATATGATGTAATCCATATGTGCGGTGTGTTTCTTGGGATCCAATGAATTGTCGGTCTATGTTCATATTATTCATGATATATATTTAGTATTCTCTGAAATCCATTATGATTCCTATGTGCACGATCATTATAGATTCGTAATTCTCTCTGATCTATTGAAATAGTTTGGCCAACTAGATTGATATTTCTTCGATGAGAGATGTGCGTTGTGGCAGGTTCAACCTGGCGAGTTTCTATATCCCAGTGACAAAGTAGGGGACAAGATGCGTTTTTGTGTTTCTACTACTAAGGATAAACGATGGGGTTTATTCATATTGCTTGAGTTTACTTTGTCTACATCATGTCATTGTTCTCCATGCATTACTCTGTTTTACTTAATACTTTAGATGCATGCTGGATAACGGTCGATGAGTGGTGTGGTAGTAATAGTAATAGGTGCAGGCAGGAGTCGGCCTATTTTTTATGGATGTGATGCCTATATACACATGATCATTGTCGTGAATATCGCACGACTATCTGCTTTCTATCAATTTCCCAACAGTAATTTGTTTACCCACTTAATGTTGTTTTCATGAGAGATGCCACTAGGGAAAACTATGGCCCCCGGGTCGCTACCATTTATTTTCTTTTATTTCATTTTTCAATTTACAATTATCTATACATCTCACTTGCTTGCAAATAACGAGACCAAGGGGATTGACAACCCTCTTGCTCGTGTTGGGTGCAAGTTGTTTGTTCTTTTGTGTGCAGCCACTGAAGAAGATTGTTGTTGATATTCCTATTGGTTCCATAAACCTTGATTTCATAACTGAGGGAAATACTTACCCACATTATGCTACGATAACCCGTTCCTCTTCATGGAAAACCCCAGCGCATATCACAAGTATCAAATACCTATTATTTTTTGGACTAATCTTATAACCCATGCAAATTGTTGTCACTATTTATTAACTCTCAAAAAAATATAAGTGAAGAACGAGAGTGCAGTTATTTCTATAAAATCTATAGGCCACCGTGCTCAAAAAGATATAAGTGAAGTACTAGAGCAACTTCTATGCTCAAAAGATATAAATGAAGCACATAGAGTATTCTAAAAAAATTTGATGAAGGTGTCTCTCTCTCAAATAGGTGTGGCTAACAAACGATGATTGTGGCAAACTAAAAATAAAAGCAAACGATGCTCCAAGCAAAACTCATATCATGTGACGAATAAAAATGTACTCCCTCTGTCCCATAATATAAGAGTGTTTTTTACACTACACTAGTGTCAAAAACGCTCTTATATTATGGGACGAAGGGAGTTGCTCCAAGTGACATATCGATAGATTGAGATGAAAGTGGGGATACCTTCCGGGGCATCCCCAAGCTTAGATGCTTGAATCTTCCTTGAATACATGAGCTTTGAGTAGTGACCAAGACCGATGGGCTGTTTCAATACCGCGATAGTTAGATACTGGAACCGTGATGACAAGATGTTTGTACTCATGAACACACGAGATTCTCATGGTGACCATGCTCAAAAGGGCTGCTGTAAAAGCGGTGGCAAGATTTTGGAACCGGACGACCAAATTCTAGAACTGGTGGGAGCCTGGGGTCGTGACGGCCAGGATCTCAGGATGCTAGATGCAGTTGCGAGGATGTTGGGATCAAACTCATGAGACACTAGAAGTGGTAGTGAGGGATGTTGGAACAGTGTTGTGAGATGTTACGCGAAACTTCTTGCGATATGTTGGGACCGAATGCTGGAAATCAAGTCGTGAGATGCTACAGCCAGCTGCAGTCAGAAGTGCAACCCGCATAGGTGGGTGTTGCGAGTGTCCTCACTGGTGATATGAGCCATTCTACCAACATTGATGAGCTATGTTGCGATCAGTGCACTGGGATCCTACGAACAGACAACTAGGTGTGATGTGACCATTAGTGAGCGGTAGCGCAGATCGGCGATTGCGAGTTGTGAACCTTGCTATCAAGATCCTACAACGACGACTCACACTAAAGGCAAAGAATTACTCGATGGCATCGATGACCACCGGGGAGGTTGTGGAGCTGACGCTCCCACCCCTGTCCGTCTGCAATCGATGGAGGGCAATGAAGAGGGCGAGCTCCTTGTAATCAGGAGCGGAGTTGTATTCCTCCTTAAGGAGTGCCTCCCAATCACGGGTTCATACTCATTGTCGAATCCGCTGCCAGAGTTGGCTATGATGGCGCTAAAAGGGGACGGGGTGTCTAGTGGAGCATTCAAGACTATGGATTGCGGACAAGGTCTTCGTATGGGTGGGTATTTATGGCATCATACTAGGCTAGCTTTGGGGGGTATCGGACATCCTAGGCTGGCTTGACATGGAGGATGTGCCAGGGCATGTCCAGACTACCCCATATTTGTGCCCACATATGGGATAGGTTTGGGGGGTATCGGGCATCCCAAACGTCTAGAACGTATACAAACCAACCCCTCAAGCCATCCTAAGTGTGTGGGTGGAGAGCCTGGTCATTGCCAGGAACAAAATATGACGCGCAACCGAACCATTCATTGCCAACCCAAATGTCCGGGTTGTCTGGCACCTTCTAAACCAAGCCCATATGTGAAGTGGATATGGAGTGGGGCGGTCCAGATGCGCCCGCCATGTTGGACCGCCCCAAGCTGGCTGGCCGAGTCTGACCACACATATACTCCACCCTAGACAAAACCCTAGTCCACAATCCCCACTATTGACAGTTCTGCTCGGCTGCATGTCTCCAACCCTTTCCACCCCATCCCTCCCCATCCCAACGCCACCAGGGCATACTCCGGTAGTGGGTCCAGCAATGAATCTGACCCCATCGACTGGGAGGCGCTCCTGAAATAGGAATCCAGCTCTCCCCCTACATTGCACGCGGCCTCCTTGGAAGCCTGGAGGGTTGTTTTAGCTTTGTGTTGGACCATGCTCGCCCGTCACCATTCGCGCCTTCTCTGGTCAGGCGGCAGGACAAGCAATGTCGCCTGATACCTAAGGCCCCTCCTTCTCCCAAAAGACGATGGTCTCGTGCGTGCATACCCGAGCCAGCGGCCGCGACTAACTTATTCAGAGGCGCAAGCCTGTTTTCGTGTGACGCAAAGGGCGACACATGTAGGATCTAGCATGTCCGATTGTGGGTCGAAGCAACTTCCGCCCGCAGACTCTAACGACGATCTCCTCTATGCTAACATCTGTCGTGTCACGCCCAAGATGCGGTCCTATCCTTATTTCAGCACGAGGGCCTCGACAGGGATAGAAGTGCATCTCGTCGTGTTGCAAGAATGGATATCATTACAAGTACATGTATAGAAGAGATGAGTATATGGAATTGGCTTACACTCGCCACAAGCTACATCAGAGTCACATCAATACAACAACGTACTCAAACATCATATAGAAGAGCAGGGTTTGACTACGAGCGAAAACAAACGACAAAATGACATCCATCCTTGCTATCCCAGGCCGCTGCTTGGAACCCATCCTAGATGGATGATGAAGAAGAAGAACTCCAACAAACAAGCAATGCTCTCACGTTCAAGCATCTCATTACCTGCACCTGCAACTGTTGTTGTAGTAATCTGTGAGCCACAGGGACTCAACAATCTCATTTCCAAGGGTATCAAGACTATTAAAGCTTAATGGGTGAGGTATGGTTAAGTGGTGAGGCTGCAGCAAACGACTAAGCATTTATTTGAGTGGCTAACTTACGAGTACAGAAAGTAAAGTATGGTGGTCTACGCATAGCGAACGTGAACTAGTAATGACCACTAACTGATCCTGAACACCTATTTACATCAAACATAACCCCACCGTGTTCTCTCTCGGATAAGGACTCACGAGAAGAGACAGTCACGGTTACGCACACAGTTGGTGTATTTTATTAGAGTTTACTTCAAGTTTGCTATGACTGGGTGTTAAACAAAATATCCAAGTTTGCCACATAACCGCGGGCACGGCTTTCCGAAAGATTTAACCCTGCAGGGGTGCTCCAACTCATCTATCACAAATTAACCACACGCAGCGGGAATAACCTCGACCACGGATCTCGTGATCATCCTAGCCAATTCCAAAGGAAATCTGACACCTCGAGATAGGCCAAAGAAGATCAGAGTTCCTCACTCAAGATGTTCGAGAAAGGTAAAACAAGTCCAGCAAGGACGCCCGGTAGGCCAGATCCCAATAGGAGCCGCACGTATCTCTGTCTTGGGGTACTACCAGATGAGAAGTACGTACGATAGCCTGGTAGAAATCCCTCGAGTTGCCCCGAGGTAGCACCGCAAGTCACTCTAGTTTGGACCAACACTCATGAGGAGCACTAGCCCGGGGGTTGATTAAATTATCCGCGGGTGCCGGCGGGTCCCTATGCAATTTTATTAGTGGTTAGGCAAATGTAGTACCAATGTTGGGCCTTGCCAGACAAGCTTTGTCCTAAACGAAAATCAAGGGGGTCCCTATAACAACCCCGAGCATGTTAGGAGCGCTTAATTATGGAAAATAACACAGGTTCACAAGTAACTAGGGGCGGCAAGAGCGGAACAAAACACCAGGCAAAAGCCCAAGCCTTCCACCCTTTACCAAGTATATATGTGCATTAAATTAAATAGCAATAATATTGTGATATAACAAAACGATGTCCATGTTGACACATGGAAGCAATTGCACCTACAGCTAGAAACGCTATAAGAGGGGCTGAGCAAGCGGTAACATAGCCAAAAAAAGGTTTGCTGGGATGTGGAGGGGTTAGAGGCTTTTCATGGCAATGTTGGGAGGCTTGACAAACAAGTTGTAGGTAGCGTGACATAACGATAAAAGCGAGACAACTAGCATAGCAATGATAGTAGTGGTATCCAGGAAAATGTGTCATATTGCCTGAGATCCCGCTCGGAAGAAGAACGAGTCCATGAAGAAGACGAGCCAACGTAGTCGAACGAATCCTCACACTCCGAACGCTTTCGGAACTCTATCGAGAAGAAGCAAACCGGAAACAACAATCAACACAAGATACACCACAACATATGCAAGACACGGTGCGCAAACAAATATGATGCATGTCTGGTTTAAATATGAAAGGCATGACAATTCACATCAAACAACTACTACACATTAAAGTGAAGCTCAATATGCAACGAGTTGCATATTGACAAAACTCCATGTTCAAATTATTTAGTTCACTCCCGTTTAGGTACTCATCAATATTAAATGTTTTTAGGCATGGCAAGAGGTGAAGCATAAGTAAACTACACTATCTAGGCATCTTAAATGAGGTCAGAAACAACTTATAGTATTTCCGAAACGACCTCATCTGTTAATTTCAAAATTGTTCTAGATCTGAACTAATCATATTTTATATTTGTTAAACAACAGAATAAAGTATACCATGTCATTCTACACGTCATTCTAGTCGATTTACATATATGGAACATCTCAAATGGAGCTACGGCCTAAAAGATATGAGCAACACAAGATGCATATGTCATGAATGCAAATGCATAGAAAAATACAATCACAAACATTTTAAATCATGAATGCAGTAAGTTATTATGAAACTACATGAGATTCTAAGCAAGTCTCATATGCAACATGTTCAAAATGGAGCTACGGTTCAACAAATACAACCAACACAAGTTTTAGTTGAAATATGTCCAAAACAGCAAGATAGCATTTTGCACACATGAAAACAACAAGTTACACTATTCTAAAAATGCACAAACTATGCATGGGACAGTAGCATACAACACACACTTCATTTCATCTTCACATATCATACTCAAAATAGGCATGGATCACATGGTAGGGAGCTCACAACATGGCATATTGAACTAAGCAGTTTTCAGACTTAGTGAAAATAACCCACTTTTTGATAGTGAAGTTTTTATCACGAAGGAATATTGACAGCAGTAAAACTATATGTTACAGGTAATATTATGGCATGAAAATTAACCACACACTAAAGGGGATTATCAACTACAAATAACTCCATTACACCTACCCCAAAGGGGTTCTAGATCACTAGCAAAACACATGACAAAACAGCAACAAAACGTTACAGATTTCAGACTTAGAAATATTTTAGCATCTCAAAACAGCACAATTTTTATAGCATGTTGACAACAAGAAAACAACACCTAAACATACACTTCTATGGCAAGCAAAAGACCAGGTGCTAGTGCACATATCACAGGGCATATCTCATGTTCAAAATTATTTCATATCATGCATGATTAAATCACACGAAATAGACAAAAGGGCATCACAGCAAAAATGATATGCACACAAAAATGCTCGAATGACAAAACTAAATGCACAGATAAATTATATGGATTTTTCTACCCGTGAAACATATATAATATTATAGGTTCAAGTAGGAAAATATGTCACATGCAATTCATGCAATTAAATGCAACAATCACACCAATATTATTAGCATGCATGAAAATGCGCTAATAGTAATCCACACCTTTATTTCATATAGGGATTGATTAATTCGATGCACGGTAAAACATATATGTGCTATGCAAAATATGATATTTATGCGAATGATGCAACAAGCAAGTTTAAGTACTTTTGACATGGATAAAAATGACATATAATTAATCTACACATTTTTCTAGTCAAGTTTCATATATAAAGTTTTTACATGCGACGCACGGTTAATTATTTATTAGCAATTTTAAAACAGGGATTTTTTTGTAATTGTGAAATTCAGTGGATAAATTGATAAATTCGCAGGAAAAAAACACAACAGGCCAAATTTGCTCTCGGGCCAAACATGACAATGGGCGACGGATAGCTATGATGCGCACGAGCGACAAAATAGCACGGGGGAGGGGCGGCTCACCTTGGGCCTCATGGGCCAGATCTGGAGGCGGTCTGGACCTGCTGTGGTGGATGGGCCGCGCGCCTCTGTTGGCCCATGTGGGCACTGCAAGCAGGAGCGCTCGTCTCCCCCGTGCTCTCGCACGGACAGGAGGCAGTGGGAGGCGGCGGTCAACGCGAGGCCCCGGTGAGGCGAGGCTAGAGGAGGCCGGAGAGGGTCGCGGTGGTCGGATCCCAGGGGCGGCGGCCCGGATCCGTCCATCCCCGACGACGGCTTGGGGCGAGGGGAACCTGCGGGAGAAGAGGAGCTCGGGGTGAGCTCGGGCATGGGGAGAGGGAGGAGAGAAATGAAGAAGGGGAGGAAGGAGAGGAGGAGAGAGAGGAGGTCCGACGGGGTCTGGCCGGAGTGGTTACCGACGCTGGCTCTCGCGAGGACTGCGGGGGCCAGCGGAGGGAGCTCTAGAGGTGGCTGAGGTTCGAGCGCCATGGGGCTCAAGAGGAGCTGCGGGCACGGGCGCTAGCTTGTGCGCCTACGGGGAGCGACGGCGGCGCTTCGGGCCTGGGGCAGGCCCAGATGGGCTTCGGCGGGCCTAGCAGCACTGGGAGGAGGGAGGTTGCGGCTGAGGGTGGTGGGAGGCTGGTTTGGCACGGGAAACGAGGAGGATTAGGGTTTAGGTCCCAATTAGGAAGGGGAGGGGTCTATTTATAGTTTTAGGGGCTAGGGTTGATGGTTTCGGAGCCGATTTCGGCCGTGCGATCGTAATCGGCCGGCCGGATCTGGGCAAGGGTGGTGGCTGTGTGTGGAGTGGGCTAAGAGGAGATGAGAGGGAGGTTTGCGTCCCGTGACACGAAGTTTTAAAACACCGAAAAACGTCCGACAAATAACCGATGACCGCACTGCTACGACTGACCGGAATGCGATGAAATTTGGCAGGCGGCCTTCCTACACTAATAAGACCGCACGCCAGGTTTTGACCCAATCCGAGAATATTTTTCTCACACTTCAAAAACAATATTTTAACGATGCTGCGGGCGCGTGCATGTGTGGTTGGTCTCAAAACGGGCAACGACACGAACGGAGAGAACCGGCGACTATGAACATATACAAGTTTTCGAAAACGAGTGAAGATGCTATGCAAATGATGTGAATGACGCTATGATGAATGCAACAACCAAACAAAACACAGACGATAATGGAAATAAAAGGGGAATCTTCTGGAGCATCGGTCCCGGGCTGTTACATGTTGGTCCTTCATCTCGATGGAGACGGACGTCCGCCACCGCCGCTGCAAAAATGCCAATGCATTGTGGCTCGACATCATAGAGTGTAAGTTGTTGGCCTTATAGAGGGCGGATGACAAGGCAAAGCCTCAGCGCCTCGCCATGGAGCAGTCTTGTGATGCCCGATGTCTGGCCTAGCTCCTATGCTCGCCCTCATCCTCCTCTAACGATAGTGGCACTGCTACCAACAGTGACGTCACCCCTACGACCGTTGATGCCTACACCGTGGAGTACTACCACCACTTCGGAGACCGCAAGGGGAAGGCACTGGCGAGGAATTTGGTGAAGCCCAGCGCCCCCTCGCTCTATCTTACCTATAGCAGGATGAACTTTGATGAATTTGCAATGCTATGTCTGATCTTTTGTAAACTTTGTATGCTATGGCCGATTATAAATTAAACGTGCTACATCTATGATCTATGTAATGTTCAATTTATTGGGGAAGTTGCATGGGAAACAAAAAAATTCCTACACACATGCAAGATCTATCCATTGTGATGAGCATCTACGAGAGGGAGAGTGGATCTACATACCCTTATAGATTTCTAAGCGGGAAGCGTTAAGAAGCGCGGTCGGTGTAGTCGAACTTCTTCGCGATCCAAATCGCCGAGCTGTTGGGGAACGTCGCATGTGAAACAAAAATTTCCTACGCACACGCAAACCTATCCATGGTGATGAGCATCTACGAGAGGGAGAGTGGATCTACGTACCCTTGTAGATCGCTAAGCGGGAGGCGTTAAGAAACGCGGTTGGTGTAGTCGAACATCTTCGCGATCAAAATCGCCGACGTCCCGCGATCTCATCATGATCCGTCCCGCGATCCAATCACGATCCGTCCCGTGAACTCATCATGATCCGTCCCGCGATCTCATCACGATCCGTCTCACGATCTTGATCACAATCTGTCCCGCGAACTCATCACGATTTGTTCCGCGATCTCATCACAAACTGTCTCGCGATCTCGATCACGGTCCTTCCGATCTAGCGCCGAACGGACGGCACCTCCACGTTCAGCACACGTGCAGCTTGATGACGATATCCACCATCTTGATCCAGCAAGAGGAGGTGGAGGGGAGAGAGAGTTCACCGGCAGCGTGACGGCACTCCGGTGATGGTGTTGTAGCAATTCCGGCAGGGCTTCGCCTAAGCACCGCGGAAACCGATCTAGAGGAGAAACTATGCACCGGTGGAACGGATAGCACGTGGCCGGAAATTCTGTCCAAAAACCACCCAATCCACTAGTATATAAAGGAGGATAGGAGGGGAAGGGCTGGCGCACAAGGCACCACCCTTTGGAGTCGGCCAAGGAAAGGAGGGAGAGGAGGACTCTCCTCCTCCAATCCTAGTAGGACTAGGATTGCTCCTTTTTGGCCTTTTCTACCTTTTTCCTTTAGGAAACCTATTCCCTGCACCCTCGGAGATACCTGTAGAGCACCTTTATAGTCACCCAGTTACGTTGCGATGTTTGATACACACAAGGCACTCCTCCGATGTCCGTGAGTTGCATGATCTCATGGTCATAGGAACATATACTTGACATGCAGAAAACAGTAGCAATAAACTGACACGATCATATGCTATGTTTGTAGTTTGGGTCTTGTCCATCACATCATTCTCCTAATGATGTGATCCCGTTATCAAATGACATCTCATGTCCATGGCTAGGAAACCTTAACCATCTTTTGATCAATGAGCTAGTCTACTAGAGGCATACTAGGGACATGGTTTTGTCTATGTATCCACACATTCATTTAAGTCTCTGATCAATACAATTATAGCATGGATAATAAACGTTTATCATGAACAAGGAAATATAATAATACCTAATTTATTATTGCCTCTAGGTAATATTTCCAATAGTCTCCCACTTGCACTAGAGTCAATAATCTAGTTCACATCACCATGTGATTCGCATTGTTATGAATCTAACACCCAGTGAGTTCTGGGGCTCGATCATGCTTTGCATGTGAGAGAGGTCTTATAGTCAACGGGTCTGCGACATTCAGATCCGTGTGTACTTTGCAAATTTGTATGTCAAACCGTAAACACTACTACCACAATCCACTTGGTACTATTCCAAATGGTTGCTCCGCTATACGTATCCAGATCGCTACTATGAGTCATTCAGATTGGTGTTAAAGCTTCCATTGACATAACTCTTTACGACGAACTCTTCATCACCTCCATAATCGAGAAACATCTCCTTAGTCTTTTAGCTACTAAGGACAATCTTGACCGCTGTCCAGTGCTCCATTCTTGGATCACTTTGAAACCTTCTGGCCATACTTATGGCAAGGCTGACATCGGGTCTTGTGCACAGCATTGCATACAGGATGGAGCCCATGGCTGAAGCATAGGGGATGACACTTATCTTTTCTCTATCTTCTGCAGTCACTGGGCATTGAGTCTTACTCAACTTTATACCTTACAAATCAGGCGAGAACTCTTTCTCTGGCTGATCCATTTTGAACTCTTTCAAAATCTTGTCAAGGCATGTGCTCATTGAAAGTCTCATCAAGTATCTTGATCTATCTCTATAGATCTTGATGCTCAACAATTAGGTAGCTTTATCCAGGTCTTCCTTTGAAAAACTCTTTTCAAACGCCCGTTTATGCTCTCCAGAATTTCTACATCATTTCCGAATAGCAATATGTCATCCACATATACTCATCATAAACTATATAGTGCTCCCACTCACTTTATTGCAAATACAAGTTTCTCGTAAACTTTGTATAGACTCATAAACTTTGATCACCTCATCAAAGTGTATATTCCAACTCCGAGATGCCTGCTTCAGTCCATGGAAGGATCACCGAAGCTTGCACACCTTTTAGCATCCTTAGGACTGACAAAACCTTCTGGTTGTATCACATACAACCTTTCCTCAAGTAAACCGTTAAGGAAACGATGTTTTGACATCCATCTGCCAGATTTCATAATTGAAAACACAGCAACTGCTAACATAATTCCAACAGACTTTAGCACCACTACGAGTGAGAAAGTCTCATCGTAGTCAACTCCTTGAACTTGTCACAAACATCTTTGCAACAAGTCGAGCTTTACAAATAGTGACATTCACCATCAGTGTCTGTCTTCAGTTTAAAGATCCATTTGTACTCAACGACCTGCCGTCCAACGAGCAAGTCTACCAAAGTCTACACTTGGTTTTCATACATGTATCCTATCTCGGATTTCATGGCCTCCAACCATTTGTCGGAATCCGGGCCCATCATCGCTTCTCCATAGCTCGTAGGTTCATCATTGTCCAACAACATGATCTCCAAGACAGAGTTGTCGTACCACTTAGGAGCAGTACACATCCTTGTCGACCTACGAAGTTTGATAGTAACTTGATCCTGAAGCTTCATGATCATCATCATTAACTTCCTCTTCAACTAACGTAGGCTTCACAGAAACATCTTTCTGCGCTGCGCTACTCTCTGGTTGAACAAAGGTTTAACAACCTCATCAAGTTCTATCTTCCTCCCACTCAATTCTTTCAAGAGAAACATTTCCTCGAGAAAGGATCCGTTTAAGCAACAAACACTTTTCACTAGGATCTAAGATTGAAAGTTCACCCAACTGATCTTAGGGTATTCTATGAAGATGCATTTGTCCGCCTTGGGTTCGACCTCATTAGGTGAAAACATTTTCCACACAAGTGTCACAGCCCCAAATATTAAGAAATGACAGCTTAGGTTTCTATCAAACCATAATTCACATGGTGTCATGTCAACGGATTTAGATGATGCCCTATTTAAAGTGAATGTAGTTGTCTCTAATGCATAACCCCAAAAATTATAGTAGTAAAACGATAAGAGACATCACAGTATGCGCTATATCAATAGAGCATGACTATGATGTTCGGACACACCATCACACTGTGGTGTTCCAGGTGGCGTTAGTTGTGAAACAAATTTCACATTGTCTTAAGTTGTATGCCAAACTCGTAACTCAGATATTCACCTCCACGATCATATCGCGGTCATTTTTATCTTCTTGTCATGATGATCTTTAAACTTCACTCTGAATTTGCTTGAACCTTTCAAACGATTCAGACTTGTGTTTCATTAAGGAAATATACACTATATCTACTCAAATCATCACTGAAGGTAAGAAAATAACGATATCCACTACACGCTACAAGACTCACTAGATTGCATACATCAGCATGTATCATTTCCAATGAATCACTTGCCCGCTCCATCCAACGGGGTCCTTTAGTCATCTTGCCCAAGAGGCATGGTTTACATGTCTCAACCGATTCGAAATCGAATGAGTCCAAATATCCATCAGCATGGAGTTTCTTCATGCGCTTTATACCAATATGACATTTAGCGGCAGTGCCACAAGTATGTGGTACTATCATTATTAACTTTGTATCTTTTGACATCAATGTTATGAACATGTGTACTACTACGATCAAGATTTCAACAAACCATTCTCACTGGGTGCATGACCATTGAAGGTATTATTCATGTAAACAGAATAACCATTATTCTCTAACTTAAATGAATAACCGTATTGCAATAAACATGATCTAATCATGTTCATGCTAAACGCAAAACACCAAATAACATTTATTTAGGTTTGTCACTAATCCTGAAGGTAGAGAGAGCGTGCGATGTTGATCACATCAACCTTGGAAACACTTCCAACACATATCGTCACCTCACCCTTAGCTAGTTCTCCGTTTATTCCGTAGCTTTTATTTCGAGTTACTAACATTTAGCAACCGAACCGGTATCCAATACCCAGGTGCTACTAAGAGTACTAGCAAGGTACACATCAACAACTTGTATATCAAATATACTTCTATCAATGTTGCCAGCCTTCTTATCTACCAAGTATCTAGGGTAGTTCCTCTTCAGCAACCGCTCACCTCATAACAGAAGCACTTAGTCTCGGGTTTGAGTTCAACTTTGGGTTGCTTCACTGGAGCAGCAACTGACTTGCTATCCATGAAGTTTCCCTCCTTGCTCTTGCCCTTCTCGAAACTAGTGGTTTGATTAACCATCAACACTTGACGCTCCTTCTTGATTTCTACCTTCGCGGTGTCAAACATCGCGAACAGCTCAGGGATCAACATTTCTTTCCCTGGCATTTTATAGTTCATCACCAAGTTCTAGTAGCTCAGTGACAGTGACTTGGAGAACTACATCAATCACTATCTTATCTGGAAGATCAACTCCCACTCGATTCAAGCGATTGTAGTACCTAGACAGTCTGAGCACATGCTCAACGATTGAGTTATTCTCTTTCATCTTGCAGGAAAAGAATCTCGTTGGAGATCTTATATCTCGCAACTCGGGCACGAGCCTGAGATCACAATCTCATCTCTTACAACATCTCATATGTTCCGTGACGTTCAAAATGTTTTGGAGCCTCAATTCTAAGCCGTAATGCACGACGCACTAAACTATCAAGTAGTCATCGAAACGTGCCTGTCAGATGTTCACAACATCTACAAACGACGCTAGATGGGGTGGCGCACCGAGCGGTGCATTAAGGACATAAGCCTTCTGTGCAGCAATGAGGACAATCCTCAGATCACGGACCCAGTCCGCAATTTTGCTACCAACATCTTTCAATTCTATTTCTCTAGGAACATATAAAAATACAAGGGAGCTACAGCGCGAGCTAGTAATCTACAACATAATTTGCAAAGACACTTTGACTATGGTCATGATAATGAGTTCAATTAATCATATTACTTAAGAACTCCCACTAAAATTGACATCCCTCCGATCATTCGAGTGATACATGATCCAAATTCACCAACTCAAGTCCGATCATCACGTGAGTTGAGGTGGCTGCAATGGTGAACATCATCATGTTGATCATATCTACTATATGACTCATGTTCGACCTTTCGGTCTCTTCTGTTCCGAGGCCATGTCTCTACATGCTAGGCTCGTCAAGTTTAGCCCGAGTGTTCTGCATGTGCAACACTGGCTTGCACCCGTTGTATGTGAACGTAGAGTCTATCACACCCAATCATCACGTGGTGTCTCAACACGACGAACTTTCGCAACGGTGCACACTCAGGGAGAACACAATTTATCTTGAAATTAAGTGAGGGATCACCTTATAATGCTACCGTCGTCCTAAGCAAAACAAGGTGCATAAAAAGGATTAACATCACATGCAAATCATAAGTGACATGATATGGCCATGAACTTGTGCCTTTCATCTCCATCGGCATGATCTCCATCGTTACCGGCATGACACCATGATCTCCATCAACGTGTCGCCATCGGGGTTGTCACGCCCTGCATGCTTCTACTACTATTGCTACCGTTTAGCAATAAAGTAAAGCATTACATAGCGCTTAATGATTGACACGCAGGTCATACAATAATTAAAGACAACCCTATGGCTCCTGCCGGTTGCCGTATTCATCGACATGCAAGTCATGATAATCTATACATCACATGATCATCTCATACATCACATATATCACATCATGTAATTGGCCATATCATATAACAACATACCCTGCAAAAACAAGTTAGACGTCCTCTAATTGTTGTTGCATGTTTTACGTGGCAGCTACGGGTATCTAGCAAGAACAATTCTTACCTACGCATAAACCACAACGGTGATACACTAGTTTGCTTTTCAACCTTCTCAAGGACCGCCTTTGTCGAATCCGATCCAACTAAAGTGAGAGAAACTGTCACCCGCAAGCCATCTAGGCAACAAGTTCCGTCGAGGGAACCGGTCTCTCGTAAGCGTACGAGTAATGTTGGTCTGGGCCGCTTCATCTCACAATCCCGCTGAACCAAAATACGACCAAGGGAGGAAGCAATCTAAGCATCAATGCCCACAAACCTTTTGTGTTCTACTCGAGATCTCATCGAACCATCAACCTAGCTCATGATGCCACTGTTGGGGAACGTCGCATGGGAAACAAAAATTTCCTACGCTCACGCAAACCTATCCATGGTGATGAGCATCTACGAGAGGGAGAGTGGATCTACGTACCCTTGTAGATCGCTAAGCGGGAAGCGTTAAGAAACGCGGTTGGTGTAGTCGAACATCTTCGCGATCCAAATCGCTGAGCGTCCCGCGATCTCATCACGATCCGTCCCGCGATCCAATCATGATCCGTCCCGTGAACTCCTCACGATCCGTCCCGCGATCTCATCACGATCCGTCTCACGATCTTGACCACAATCTGTCCCGCGAACTCATCACGATTTGTTCCGTGATCTCATCACAAACTGTCTCGCGATCTCGATCACGGTCCTTCCGATCTAGCGCCGAACGGACGGCACCTCCGCGTTCAGCACACGTGCAGCTTGATGACGATATCCACCATCTTGATCCAGCAAGAGGAGGTGGAGGGGTGAGAGAGTTCACCGGCAGCGTGATGGCGCTCCGGTGATGGTGGTGTAGCAATTCCAGCAGGGCTTCGCCTAAGCACTGCGGAAACCGATCTAGAGGAGAAACTATGCACCGGTGGAACGGATAGCACGTGGCCGGAAATTCTGTCCAAAAACCACCCAATACACTAGTATATAAAGGAGCAGAGGAGGGGAAGGGCTGGCGCACAAGGCACCACCCTTTGGAGTCGGCCAAGGAAAGGAGGGAGAGGAGGACTCTCCTCCTCCAATCCTAGTAGGACTAGGATTGCTCCTTTTTGGCCTTTTCTACCTTTTTCCTTTAGGAAACCTATTCCCTGCACCATGGGCCTTATGTGGCTGTCTCACTAGCCCACTAAGGGCTGGTTATTACTTTCCCATAGCCCATGGACCCCTTGGGGTCGAAATACCCCTCCCGGAGGTCTCCCGATACACTATCGGCACTCTCGGTACACTACCGATGAGCCCGGAACTTTTCCGGCAACCAAACTGGGACTTCCTATATATGAATCTTTACCTCCAGACAACTTCGGAGCTCCTCGTGACATTATCTCATCCGGGACTCCGAACAACCTTCGGTCACCACCATACATAACTCTACACTACCGAAACGTCACCAAACCTTAAGTGTGCAGACCCTGCGGGTTCGAGAACTATGTAGACATGACCGAGACACCTCTACGGACAATAACCAATGGCGGGACCTGGACGTCCACATTGGTTCCTACATATTCTACGAAGATCTTTATAGGTCGAACCTCTATGTCAAGGATTCAGTTAATCCCGTATAACGTACCCTTTGTTCTTCGGTATGTTACTTGCCCGAGATTCGATCATCGGTATCTCCATACCTAGTTCAACCTTGTTATCGGCAAGTCTCTTTACTCGTTTTGTAATACAAGATCCCGTGACTAACACTTACCCACATTGCTTGCAAGGCTTTTTGTGATGTTGTATTACCGAGTGGGCCCTGAGATACCTCTCCGTCACACGGAGTAAGAAATCCCAATCTCGATCCATGCCAACTCAACAGACACCATCGGAGATACCTGTAGAGCACCTTTATAGTCACCCAGTTATGTTGCGACGTTTGATACACACAAGGCACTCCTCCGATATCCATGAGTTGCATGATCTGATGGTCATATGAACATATACTTGACATGCAGAAAACAGTAGCAATAAACTGACACGATCATATGCTATGTTTGTAGTTTGGGTCTTGTCCATCACATCATTCTCCTAATGATGTGATCCCGTTATCAAATGACATCTCATGTCCATGGCTAGGAAACCTTAACCATCTTTTGATCAACGAGCTAGTCTACTAGAGGCATACTAGGGACATGGTTTTGTCTATGTATCCACACATGCATTTAAGTCTCCGATCAATACAATTATAGCATGGATAATAAACGTTTATCATGAACAAGGAAATATAATAATAACTAATTTATTATTGCCTCTAGGGCATATTTCCAACACGAGCATCCCGCGATCTCCTCACGATCCGTCTCGCGATCCAATCACGATCCGTCGCGCGAACTCATCACGATCCGTCCCGCGATCTCATCATGATCCGTCTCGTGATCTTGATCACGGTCCTCCCGATCTAGCGCCGAACGGATGGCACCTCCGCGTTCAGCACACGTACAACTCGATGACGATCTCCGCCTTCTTGATCTACCAAGAGGGAGAGGAGAGGCATATGAGTTCTCCGGCAGTGCGACGGCATTGCGGTGACGGTGGTGGAGCTATTCCAGTAGGGCTTCGCCTAAGCACCGCTGAAAACCGATCTAGAGGATAGGTAGCACGTGGCTATTAGGGTTAGGTTTTTCCTCTAAATCCTCTAGTATATATAAGAGGGAGGGAGGGGAGGAGGCAGCCTCAAACCCTCAAGGTTTGGTCGAAATTGGAGGTGGAGGAGTCCTACTCCAATCCTATTAGGAGTAGGATTCCTCCTTTCCACTTGGAAACTCTTTCCACCTCTCCACCTTTGGATTTTTTCCTTCTCAAACCACTCCAGCCGCATGGGCCCTTAGAGGAGGCTTCGTCCAGCCCACCAGGGGCTGGTTTACCTCCTCCCACAGCCCATGTAGCCTCTTGGGTCGAAATACCTCTCCTGATGGTCCTCCGGTACACTACCGGCACTCCCGGTACACTACCGATGAGCCCGAAACTTTTCTGGCGACCAAAACAGGACTTCCTATATATCAATCTTTACCTACGGACCATTCCGGAGCTCCTCGTGACGTCCGGGATCTCATCCGAGACTCCAAACAACCTTCGGTCACCACCATACATAACTCTATACTACCGAAACGTCACCGAACCTTAAGTGTGCAGACCCTGCGGGTTCGAGAACTATGTAGACATGACCAAGACACCTCTATGGTCAATAACTAATAGCGGACCTGGATTCCCATATTAGTTCCTATGTATTCTACGAACATATTTATCGGTTGAACCTCTATGTCAAGGATTCAGTTAATCTCGTATGCTATTCCCTTTGTTCTTCGGTATGTTACTTGCCCGAGATTCGGTCGTCGGTATCTGTATACCTAGTTCAACATCTTTTACCGGCAAGTCTGTTTACTCGTTCTTTAATACAAGATCTAGTTTCTAACACTTAGTCACATTGCTTGCAAGGCTTATTGTGATGTTGTATTACCGAGTGGGCCCTGAGATACCTCTCTGTCACACGGAGTAACAAATCCCAGTCTTGATCCATGCCAACCCAACAGACACCCTCGGAGATACCTGTAGAGCACCTTTATAGTCACTCAGTTACGTTGCAACGTTTGATACACCCAAGGTACTCCTCCGGTGTCAGTGAGTTGCATGATCTCATGGTCATAGGAACAGATACTTGTCATGCAGAAAACTGTACCAATAAACTGACATGATCATATGCTACGTTTATAGTTTGGGTCTTGTCCATCACATCATTCTCCTAATGATGTGATCTCGTTATCAAATGACACTTCATGTCCATGTATAGGAAAACTTAACCATCTTTGATTAACGAGCTAGTCCATTAGAGGCATACTAGGGACATGGTGTTGTCTATGTATCCACACATGTATCTGAGTTTCCGATCAATACAATTCTAGCATGGATAATGAACGATTATCATGAACAAGGAAATATAATAATAACCATTTTATTATTGCCTCTAGGGCATATTTCCAACAGTCTCCCACTTGCACTAGAGTCAATAATCTAGTTTACATCACCATGTGATTCGCATTGTAATGAATCTAACACCCAATGAGTTCTGGGCTCGATCATGCTTTGCATGTGAGAGAGGTCTTTTAGTCAACGGGTCTACGATATTCAGATCCGTGTGTACTTTGCAAATCTCGATGTCAAACCGTATACACTACTACTACACTCCACTTGGAGCTATTCCAAATGGCTGCTCCACTATACGTACACGGATTGCTACTAAGAGTCTTCCGGTTTGGCGTTAAACCTTGCATCGAAGTAACTCTTTACGACAAACTCTTTATCACCTCCATAATCGAGAAATATTTCCTTAGTCTATTAGTTACTAAGGGTAATCTTGACCGCTGTCCAGTGATCCACTCCTGGATCACTCTTGTACCCCTTGACGGACTCATGGCAAGGCACACACAGGTGCGGTACATAGCATGGCATACTATATAGATCCTATGGCTAAAGCATAGGGGACGACCTTCGTACTTTCTCTTTCTTCTACCGTGGTCGAGATTTGAGTCTCACTCAACTTCACACCTTACAAATCAGGCAAGAACTCTTTCTTTGACTGATCCAATTTGAACTCTTTCAAAATCTTGTCAAGGTATGTACTCATTGAAAGTCTTATCAAACGTCTTGATCTATCTCTATAGATCTCTATGCCCAACAATTAAGTAGCTTTATCCAGGTCTTCCTTTGAAAAACTCTTTTCAAACAACCCTTTATGCTTTCCAGCAATTCTATATCATTTCCGATCAACAATATGTCAACCATATATGCTTATCAGAAACTCTATAGTGCTCGCACTCACTTTATTGTAAATACAAGTTTCACATAAACCTTGCATAGACTCAAAAACTTTGATCACCTCATCAAAGTGTATATTCCAACTCCGAGATGCTTGCTTCAGTCCATAGAAGGATCACTGAAGCTTGCACACCTTTTAGCATCCTTAGGACTGACAAAACCTTCTGGTTGTATCTCATACAACCTTTCCTTAAGGAAGGAAACGATGTTTTGACATCCATCTGCCAGATTTCATAATTGAAAAATGCAGCAACCGCTAACATAATTCCAACAGACTTTAGCATTGCTATGAGTGAGAAAGTCTCATCACAGTCAACTCCTTGAACTTGTCGTAAACTTCTTTGCAAAAGGTCGAGCTTTATAAATGGTGACATTTACCATTAGCATCTGTCTTCATCTTCAAGGTCCATTTGTACTTGACGACCTTCCGTCCAACGAGCAAGTCTACCAAAGTCTATACTTGGTTTTCATACATGGATCCTTTCTCGGATTTCATGGCCTCTAACCATTTGTCAGAATCCGGGCCCATCATCGCTTCTCCATAGCTCATAGGTTCATCGTTGTCCAACAATATGACCTCCAAGAAAAGTTTGTCGTACCATTCAGGAGCAGTACGCGTCCTTGTCGACCTACGAGGTTTGATAGTAACTTGATCCGAAGCTTCATGATCATCATCATTAACTTCCTCTTCAACTAGCGTAGGCTCCACAGAAACATCTTTCTGCGCTACGCTACTCTCTAGTTGAAACAAAGGTTCAACGACCGCATCAAGTTCTATCTTCCTTCCACTCAATCCTTTCGAGAGAAACTTTTTCTCGAGAAAGGATCCGTTTATAGCAACAAAACTTTGCACTCGGATCTGAGATAGAAGGTATACCCAACTGTTCTTAGGGTATTCCATGAAGATGCATTTGTCCGCTTTGGGTTCGAGCTCATTAGGTGAAAACCTTTTTCACATAAGCGTCACAGCCCCAAACATTAATAAATGGCAGCTTAGGTTTCTATCAAACCATAATTCATATGGTGTCATCTCAATGGATTTAGATGGTTCCCTATTTAAAGTAAATTTAGTTGTCTCTAATGCATAACCCTAAAACGATAGTGGCAAAACGATAAGAGACATCATAGTTCGCACCATATCCAATAGAGCACGACTACGACGTTCGGAGACACCATCGCACTATGGTGTTCCAGGTGGCATGTGAGTTGTGAAACAACTTTTCACATTGTCTTAAGTTGTATACCAAACTCGTAACTTAGATATTCACCTCCACGATCACATTGTAGACATTTTATTTTCTTGTCACAATGATCTTAAACTTCACTCTGATTCTGCTTGAACTTTTCAAACGATTCAGACTTGTGTTTCATTAAGTAAACATACACTATATCTACTCAAATCATCAGTGAAGGTAAGAAAATAACAATATCCACCGCACACTACAAGACTCATTGGATTGCATACATCAACATGTATCATTTCCAATAAATCACTTGCCCGCTCCATCAAATCCGGAAAACGGGATCCTTAGTCATCTTGCCCAAGAGGCATGGTTCGCATGTCTCAACCGATTCGAAATCGAATGAGTCCAAAGATCCATCAACATGGAGTTTCTTCATACGCTTTATACCAATATGACATTTAGCAGCAGTGCCACAAGTATGTGGTACTATCATTGTTAACTTTGTATCTTTTGGCATCAATGTTATGAACATGGTATTACTATGATCAAGATTCAACAAACCATTCTCACTGGATGCATGACCATTGAAGGTATTATTCATGTAAACAGAATAACAATTATTCTCTAACTTAAATGAATAACCATGTTGCAATAAACACGATCTAATCACGTTCATGCTCAACGCAAAACACCAAATAACATTTATTTAGGTTTGTCACTAATCTCGAAGGTAGAGAGAGTGTGCGATGTCGATCACATCAACTTTGGAAACATTTCCAACACACATCATCACCTCACCCTTAGCTAGTCTCCGTTTATTCCGTAGCTTTTACTTCGAGTTACTAACATTTAGCACCCGAACCGGTATCCAATACCCAGGTGCTATTAGGAGTACTAGCAAGGTACACATCAATAACACGTATATCAAATACACTTGTGTCGACGTTGCCAGCCTTCTTATCTACCAAGTATCTAGGGTTGTTCCGCTTTAGCGACTGCTCACCTCATAATAGAAGCACTTAGTCTCGGGTTTGCGTTCAACTTTGGGTTGCTTCACTAGAGCAGCAACTGACTTGCCATCCATGAAGTTTCCCTCCTTGCCCTTGCCCTTCTCGAAACTAGTGGTTTTACTAACCATCAACACTTGATGCTCCTTCTTGATTTCTACCTTCGCGGTGTCAAACATCGCGAACAGCTCAGGGAACATTATTTCTATCCCTGGCATTTTATAGTTCATCACCAAGTTCTAGTAGCTTAGTGACAGTGACTTGGAGAACTATATCAATCCCTATCTTATCTGGAAGATCAACTCCCACTCGATTCAAGCGATTGTAGCACCCAGACAATCTGCGCACATGCTTAACGATTGAGCTATTCTCCTTCATCTTGCAGGCAAAGAATCTTGTTGGAGATCTCATATCTCACAACATGGGCACGAGCCCGAGATCCCATTTTCAGCTCTTAGAACATCTCATATGTTCCGTGACATTCAAAACATTTTGGAGCATCAATTCTAAGCCGTAATGCATGACGCACTAAACTATCAAGTAGTCATCGGAACGTGTCTGTCAGATGTTCACAACATCTACAAACGATGCTAGAGGGGGTGGCACACCGAGCGGTACATTAAGGACATAAGCCTTCTGTGCAGCAATGAGGACAATCCTCAGATGACGGACCCAGTCCGAAATATTGCTACCATCATCTTTCAACTCTATTTCTCTAGGAATATATAGAAATTCAAGGGAGCTACAACATGAGCTAGTAAGTACAACATAATTTTGCAAAGACACTACTGACTATGTTCATGATAATGAGTTCAATTAATCATATTACTTAAGAACTCCCACTCAAATTGACATCCCTCCGGTCATTCGAGTGATGCATGATCCAAATTCACCAACTCAAGTCCGATCATCACGTGAGTTGAGGTGGTTTCAATGGTGAACATCATCATGTTGATCATATCTACTATATGACTCATGTTCGACCTTTCGGTCTCTTGTGTTCCGAAGCCATGTCTGTACATGCTAGGCTCATCAAGTTTAACCCGAGTGTTCCTCATGTGCAACACTGGCTTGCACCCGTTGTATGTGAATGTAGAGTCTATCACACCCGATCATCACGTGGTGTCTCGACACTACGAACTTTCGCAACGGTGCACACTCAGGGAGAACACAATTTATCTTGAAATTTAAGTGAGGGATCACCTTATAATGCTACCGTCGTACTAAGAAAAACAAGGTGCATAAAAGGATTAACATCACATGCAAATCATAAGTGACATGATATGGCCATGAACTTGTGCTTTTGATCTCCATCTTGAAAGCACCGGCATGATCTCCATCGTCAGTGGCATGACACCATGATCTCCATCAACGTGTCGCCATCTGGGTTGTCGCGCCCACCATGCTTCTACTACTATTGCTACCGTTTAGCAATAAAGTAAAGCATTACATAGCGCTTAATGATTGACACGCATGTCATACAATAATTAAAGACAACCCTATGGCTCCTACCGGTTGCCGTACTCATCGACATGCAAGTCGTGATATTCTATACAAAACATGATCATCTCATACATCACATATATCTCATCATGTAATTGGCCATATCACATCACAACATACCCTGCAAAAACAAGTTAGATGTCCTCTAATTGTTGTTGCATATTTTATATGGCTGCTATAGCTATCTAGCAAGAACAATTCTCACCTACGCATAAACCACAACGGTGATACATAAGTTGCTTTTCAACCTTCTCAAGGACCGCCTTAGTCGAATCCGATCCAACTAAAGTATGAGAAACAGACACCCGCCAGCCATCTTTCTGCAACAAGGTTACACGTCAATCGATGGAACCGGTCTCTCATAAGCATACGAGTAAGGTTTGTCTAGGCCGCATCATCCCACAATACCGTTGAACCAAAACACGACCAATGGAGGAAGCAATCTAAGCATCAACGCCCACAAACTCTTTGTGTTCTACTCGAGATCTCATCTACACATAGACCTAGCTCATGATGCCACTATTGGGGAACGTTGCATGGGAAACAAAAAAATTCCTACACACGCGCAAGATCTATCCATTGTGATGAGCATCTATGAGAGGGAGAGTGGATTTACATACCCTTGTAGATCACTAAGCGGGAAGCGTTAAGAAACGCGGTTGGTGTAGTCAAACTTCTTCGTGATCCAAATTGTCGAGCATCCCACGATCTCATCACAATCCGTCTCGCGATCCAATCATGATCCGTCCCGCAAACTCATCATGATCCATCTCGTGATCTCATCATGATCCGTCTCGCGATCTTGATCACGGTCCTTCCGATCTAGCGCCGAACGTACGACACCTCCACGTTTAGCACACGTACAGCTCGATGACGATCTCCGCCTTCTTGATCCAGCAAGAGGGAGCGGAGAGGTAGATGAGTTCTCCAGCAGCGTGACGGCATTGCGGTGATGGTGGTGGAGCTATTCCAACAGGGCTTCGCCTAAGCACTGCTGAAAACCAATCTAGAGGAGAAACTGCGATCTAGAGGAGAGGTAGCACGTGGCTATTAGGGTTAGCTTTTTCCTCTAAATCCTCTAGTATATATAGGAGGGAGGGAGGGGAGGAGGCAGCCTCAAACCCTAAAGGTTTGGTCGAAATTGGAGGTGGAGGAGTCCTACTCCAATCCTATTAGGAGTAGGATTCCTCCTTTCCACTTGGAAACTCTTTCCACCTCTCCACCTTTGGATTTTTTCCTTCTCAAACCACTCCAGCCGCATGGGCCCTTAGAGGAGGATTCGGCCAGCCCACCAGGGGCTGGTTTACCTCCTCCCACAACCCATGTAGCCTCTTGGGTCGAAATACCTCTCCCGATGGTCCTCCGGTACACTACCGGCACTCCCGGTACACTACCGATGAGTCCAAAACTTTTCCAACCACCAAAACAGGACTTCCTATATATCAATCTTTACCTCCGGACCATTCCGGAGCTCCTCGTGATGTCCGGGATCTCATCCGAGACTCCGAATAACCTTCGGTCACCACCATACATAACTCTATACTACCGAAACGTCATCGAACCCTAAGTGTGCAGACCCTGCGGGTTCGAAAACTATGTAGACATGAGCGAGACACCTCTACGGTCAATAACCAATAGCGGTACCTGGATGCCCATATTAGTTCCTACGTATTCTATGAAGATCTTTATCGGTTGAACCTCTATGTCAAGGATTCAGTTAATCCCGTATGCTATTCCCTTTGTTCTTCGGTATGTTACTTGTCCGAGATTCGATCGTCGGTATCTGTATACCTAGTTCAACCTTGTTACCGTCAAGTCTCTTTACTCGTTCCGTAATACAAGATCCCGTGGCTAACACTTAGTCACATTACTTGCAAGGCTTATTGTGATGTTGTATTACCGAGTGGGCCCTGAGATACTTCTCCATCACATGGAGTAGCAAATCCCAGTCTTGATCCATGCCAACCCAACAGACACCCTCGGAGATACCTGTAGAGCACCTTTATAATCACCCAGTTACGTTACAACGTTTGATACACACAAGGTATTCCTCCGGTGTCAGTGAGTTGCATGATCTCATGGTCATAGGAACAAATACTTGACATGCAGAAAATTGTAGCAATAAACTGACATGATCATATGCTACGTTTATAGTTTGGGTCTTGTCCATCACATCATTCTTCTAATGATGTGATCTCGTTATCAAATGACATATCATGTCCATGGCTAGGAAAACTTAAACATCTTTGATCAACGAGCTACTCCATCAGAGGCATACTAGGGACATGGTGTTGTCTATGTATCCACATGTGTATCTGAGTTTCCGATCAATACAATTCTAGCATGGATAATAAACGATTATCATGAACAAGGAAATATAATAATAACCATTTTATTATTGCCTCTAGGGCATATTTCCAACACAATTTACACACATGCTATTTTGATCATGTTGTGTAGGGTTCCATGGATTTGGAGGATTGGATATGAGGGAGCGGCTCTTGGCATGGACAATGAGAGGTTATCACGTGTTTCCCACGAACGTGTCCGTGGACATATTTTTAGAGAAAAGACATACGTTCGAATTTATAGATAAAGACACCGGGCAAAGTATGAGAAGCCAACATAACACACAACCAGCATAAGACAATATCAAGGTCAACAACCATGGCACGCAGCCCAAAACAATTCAAGGCGCGCATGCTCACAAAGCATCAACAAAAATAGGCACGCAGGCCAACAACCTACCCCTACAATTGCAAATGAGAAGAGGGTAACATCCGAACATCATGCGAAGGAGTAGGCAAGGAAGCAGACGTCGCCCGGACTTTGACAATCAGTCCCTCCAACACATCCCCATCTGTGGCCTTAGTCAATAATTTTCACTGCTGCAAGAAGATAGACATTTAAAAAAAATCGACAGGCTTGTTGGGATGCACATATTTAATCGTAAACTTGTTCCTAGTAGTCCAAAGCACCCAACAAAGCGCGGGCAAGCCCACCCAAAACAACCATCCCATACGGCCCCTAGAAAGCACGCGAAGCTTCGAGAAGGAATTTGGGTGCCCAGGCCATACATAATCAAGACCGGCCACACATAACCAAGACCGCACACAGTGCCACGCAAGCTTCGCCAACACATAGTGGAAGAAAAAATAATTGGTGTCTTTCAAATCAGAACATAAACCACACCCGTTTGACCCAGGCCGTTCCTCTTGTGAATCTGATCAATCGTAGATAGCCAACCTTTAATGGCTTGCCACATAAATATTTTGATCTTGGGTGGTACTCTAGCCTTCCAGACCGCTTAAATTTGTAAGTGGGAGAACCCAAAATGAGTCTCTAGTACAAGGACTTATCCGAAAACTTTTCGGAAGCCGAGTGGGGACACTGCAGTTGTAGATGTTCTAAAGTAGTCTATTCTGTCGGGTTTATATATATGAAACGGGCGTTCCAACCCAACTATTTTAGAATTTAGAGTTCAGAAAATGCAAACAACTGAACAAGGTTGCTTTGACGGACCTAGGAAGTTTTTAAACTGAAGTACTGAACACGAAAAAACGCAACGAACTTCTGAAGGAGGACAAATCTTGATTCCGATCGAACAAGGCACCAAAAGACGCAATAAAGTTTCCAAGAAAGTAAAATCTTTCTTGATTGCTGCCAACAAGCAAACAAACTCGGACTGAACAAGAAAATTGCCAAAGGTTGAGTTGTTGATTTGCAACGGGCAAGGCAATTACAATAAGTTCAGAATTTTCTTGATCATCAAGAAGCACACAGAATTACACTTACTTCAGAACTTTCTTGATTGCCTAAACAACAGGCAAGACGATTACAGAAAATTCAGAGTTCTCTTGATACTAACTACTAAGACCCACAGCTCCCCCACTACAATGGCGTCCAAATTTCTTGGTCACCCCATGCACACCTCTACCAGTACAAGTCAAGTCCCACTAGGAAATTCCCCACGATCAGCAAAAAATAAGATGAAAGAACAACCAAGTCAACTAGTCAAGGCAAGAAGATTAGAATGAATCTACATCCGGTAAGCCTGGAGCGGCATTACGTCGAACGCCCACCTCGCCGCCGGCCAGAGCCTCAGCTCGGTGAGCGGGTCGCCTGCTCCGCAGGACATGTCACTCGGCGCCGCAGCACCCGCGACGCCCCTGATATCCCCGGGCGCCAGAGGGAACAGGTCGAGGCACTTCCTCGCCGCCGCCACGTCCTCGGTCGAACGAGTGGACAGCAGGCCCGCTCTCCTGTCCATCCTGACATCCCCGCTCGCCAGAGGAAACAGCGGCAGGCACCCCGGCGTGACCTCGGCGCTCGCGGCCACTGGGGCGGCGGAAGGAGCCCATGGGCGCGGGCGCCCCTGCAGGGAGGGCGCGTGCTTGTGGAGGACGGAGTTCCAGCGGTTCTTGATGGCGTTGTCGGTGCGGCCGGAGAGGAACTCGGCGATGGTGGACCAGCGGTTGCCGTAGGCGGCCTGGTACTTGACGATGAGCATGTCCTCCTCGCGGGTGAAGGGCTTGATGGCCTCCACCCTGGGGTCGAGGTGCTGGCACCGGCGGAGGCGGCACGATTTGGAGTTGCGGCCGGGCAGCACGCGGCAGATGGAGTCCCAGTTGTGCGGGCCGCCGCACCGACGCACCTGCTCCCGCAGCAAGTTGTCCTCTGTCTTGGTCCACATCTTCTTGACCGCGTGCGACGAGCCGTCGCCGTCGCAGGCGCCGGCGTCGGAGCCCGACGTGACCGTGAAATACGACGGCGACATCAGCACCGCCCCTAGCTTGGATCGCCTCCGATGGATGGTTTCTTGCGGGATGGAGATGATGCGCTCGTGCGGTGGCGAGAGGCAGGAAGAGAAGGCGGACGCGTTGCGAGTGGTGTGTGGAGGACCGGAGGCCACCGCTGCGTGCCGCCTTATATAGACGGACGCTTGTTAACCTAAGCGAAGTGGACTTGGCACCGGATCCGAGCAGGAGACCAGGCGGCGTTGGCTGCAAGGAAAGAGAGATAGGTGAAGTGGAACAAATTCATCGAGACTGGTTTAGTTTCGTTGCATCTATCCATCCTCTGTGGTTGCTTTAAGATTCGTGCAAACTTTTTAAACAAATTCAACATAGTTACGATAGCACACTATAGCATTTCGAAGAGGTCCGTCACTAAAGGCATAGGACCCTATTTGAAATATGTTTTTATGTGTCTCGATAAAGTCCCTTAGCGCAAGACATTTCCCAACGCTATCGTGTGCTATTTAAAACCAATATGTTTCATTCGGTTTTTGTCTTGCTTCAACATGTTTCGTCGTATTTTTTATTGCCTAACAATAAAAAAATGCACTTGTTATGGGTCGAGTTTGTTGATACACAATGAAATATTAAGATACACTTCGAAAGAGGAACAAAAACTAAATGTAACGCATTGAAACAAGGTAATTCTGAATACGAACAAAAAGTAGCATGAGTCTTAAAGCAACCATGAATAGTGGATTTGTGTACATGATATCATGTGCACGGTAGAATTGTTTTTCTCCAAGTTCACATGGATACCGAGGCATTGTGAACTTCTTTATGGTAAATACTGAGTCTGGTGTCAATGTGCCATTTACCAGGGAAAACAGGAACATTATCAAGTGCCATATTAGAAGATCTCCAAGTTTTGTTTGGCTTGTGTCCATCTTGGGCATATGCATGAGGAATATGAATACAAGGACAAGGACTTGAAGTGAAGTACATGGATTAAAGTCGATGCAGGCACATGGAGAGATCAACTTTCATGTGGAAAAGGTAGGGTAACGGGTATATAGGAGGGGTGATATAGCTAACTTTCAATGTGCTCATACTAACTTTGGTCCAAGCTGAGGTAGAGGGGACTATATATATTGGTGCCTACATTCCAAGCGCGTCCAAAATAAGACCAAGAAGAGGGAAGAGAATGAGCTTGCAGAGACGACATCTATCCCAGGTAAAACAAAATGTGTGTATATATGTCTGACGGGGGGGAAGGGGTGAGGAAAAGATTATTTTCGGAAGATGAAGAGGAGCAAGAAAACTCCGATCCAAATCCATTGAATGTTCCTGTCCTAGTGGGTATGGTAATGAACACAGTGGCACTACGGACAATATTGAGGACCTATCTAACTAGGAAAAACGAAATGAGAAGAAAAGACAGGAGGGTGATGCAAGGCCAACTTCAAAAGGTTTGATGACCTCTCGGGGGCGGGGGGGGGGGGGTGGCTAACAATGAAACACCTGTTCTAGAACTGCCCCGGCTTGGATAATGTTTGTGACAGTTTGTGCATTCTCGGTTGCCCCATCGATTTTGAAACCCTGAGATTTTGCTCCTGTCAAAGAGACACCTCAACAGTTATCCATCTAAGTGTTTGTATAAAAAGTTGCGTACATAATTTAAAATTGTCTAGGTAAATGATGAGGTAGGGTGGCTAGTTCTATTTTGGGGAAGAGGCGTTAGTGTGTAGCAATTGTTTGCAACACCTAAATACATGTAAATGTGGTGAAGGGGGTGCAAGGGAATGGAAACTCAGAGAAACTTATGATGAATTCCGTTGGGAGGAGAAACACTAGACATAGTGGCACATGCTCGACCTAAAAGTATCAACCTGAGCTCCCATGGCTAATGATGGGTGACATAAATGAAATCATGTTCATAGAGGAGAAAGGAGGCCAACCTTTATCCCCAAAAGTATGTGGAGACTTTTCGTGTGGCTCCCGATGATTGTGATCTTAAGAACATTGGGTTCATCAGCGATAATTTCACCTGGAGAAGGGGTTGGATAAGGAAGCGTCTTGATCGGCTGATGTCAAGCGGTGCACAATCAACTATGCACCCTCATGCCGTGCTTGTCCACTTAGAGTTTAATCATAGTGATCACTGGCCATTGTTGTGTGGATACTGACTACTACCATGTGGTAAATGCTTGGAAGGGAATGGGAAGGCGGTGCTTTGAGGCAACTAGAGAGGGAGAGTCCTCAAGAAGCCAAAGAAATGCTTGCCCAGCTTGCAACGTGAGCTGGGGAATGTGGTGCATGATCCGATGTGTGATGAGAATGAAGCAAGGAAGAATGAACTCTCTTATGAAATAGAACACCTTCTTGAAAAGCAAGAGATCCACTGGCTTCAACGGGAAATAATTAATCTGCTCTAGAACGGGATAAGAATACTAGTTTTTTCATTTGCAAGAAACGTAATATGATGAAAAAAAATGAGAAACGATCGAGGGATTAGCTGGAGGGTACAAGTGGTTTGAATCCTTTAATCAGAATTATTTCACAACATATTTTTGGACCCGGAGTTCCTAGAGAAAATGCTACGGCAAGTAACAGATGTTTCAAATATGTTGTTGAGACAATAATAAAGTTGATACTCCCTTCATTCCATTATATAAGGTGTATTTGTTTTTAAAAAGTCAGATGAGGCCAAGTTTGATCGAGTTTTCAGGAAAATATATCAATATCCACAATACAAAATTTATATCATTTGATCCATCATGAAAAGTACTTTCATATTTTATTTATTTGGTATTGCATGTGTTGTTAGTTAATTCTATAATCTTGGTCAAACATTCAAATGGTTAACTTGCACGGAAAACAATACACCTTATATTCTGAAACAGATGGAGTATTATTTTATTTCCATGATCATAAATAACTTTATTTATTTTTTGCACAATTGCAATGGTTCCTGAATGTGAGATTCGAAGAAAAACCTATTTGCATGTGTGAAAACATAAACATTAGCTAGATCCCTAGTCCATCCTCTAGATTAGCTCGTCTATTGTTGATGATTATATTCTTTTTTCTTTAATCATGTGCATTGTCATTGTAATAAGGATGCTAGCAATAATGATAAATCATTTCTAGAGTAAGAATGGTGTTAGATAGACCCAACTTACAAAATATTGTGAGATCATGCCCTGCCCTCGTTACCCGGATGCAACTCGGTTTATGTCGAATCACTGCTTATGTGTAACTGAATCGTGCTTGGGACAACAATAATGATGTATGCACATGGAGATTGCAAGGGATATGGGGATGATTGAATTTGGGTATTCCATCACGAAGCAAATGGATTGCCGCACAAATTAGCTAAAACGTCTTTTCTTGACAAATTTTATCATAATCGGGTCGATGAATCCAAAATTTAATCCAAAAAAGTAGTCTAACCAACCTCCAATCGCAACTGTTTCAGAATTCAGGGTTCAGTACAAACAAACAAATCTGCTTCGACGGATGCTCTGATTTTCAACTCATATATTAATTTTGCTAAAACACATCTAGATGTGCTATAGGTATTGCACATTTAAATCCAATGTCATTGATCTTACGCGAAGATTCTATGGGTATTTTCCTTTTTTCCTTTTCCTTCTTCAATTCATACTTGATTGAGTTACTTAAATGTGTAATAATTAGGACATCTAGATGTGTCCTAGATAGACCGAAATAATATAGCCACGACCCATGTGTACTGAAACGAGCGTGTCAATCCAAGCTGTTCAGAATTCAGATTCAGTGCAAACAACTGACAAAGGCTGCTTCATCGGACCTAAATATGATACACTGATGAATTCAGGGCAAACTACTACGTACGTGATGTACTTGTGTAATTTTCCTCATGGTTTCCCATCGACCAAGGTACCTAAAGCACAATAATAAAAGTACAAAGAAAGTAAAATGTTTCTGGATTACTTCCAACAACCAACAAAGCAAGAAACTTCTCCAATGAATAAGAAAACTACTAAAAACTGATTTGTTGATTACAATTAAAAGGTCATGGAAATTACAAGACGCGTTCCGAATTTTCTTGATCATCAAGAAGCACAAAAGAATTACACTAAGCTCAGAACTTTCTTGAATACCTAACCAGCAAGCAAGACGATTACAGAAAATCCAGCATTCCGTTGATACCAAGATCCACAGCTCTTCCATTACAAGTCAATCCCACTAGGAAAACTCCCAACGATTAGCAAAAAGTAAGATAAAAGACCAAACCAAGTGAAGGCAAGATGACTAGAATGAATCTACATCCTGTAAACCTGGAGCGGCATTACGTCGAACACCACCCTCGCCTCCGGCCAGATCCTCAGCTCGGTGAGCGGGTCGCCTTCTCCGCAAGACATGTCACTCGGCGGCGCCGCAGCATCCGCATTGCCTCTGATATCCCCGGGCGCCAGAGGGAACAGGTCGAGGCACTCCCTCGCCGGCGCACATGTCTCAGCCTCCGGCACTTCCTCGGCCGAACCAGGGAACAGCGGCAGGCACCTCGGCGTGACCTCGGGGCCCGCGGCCTGTGGGGCGGCGGAAGGAGCCCACGGGCGCGTTTGGCCGTGCTGGGAGGGTGCGTGCTCCTGGCGCTTGCGGAGGACGGAATTCCAGCGGTTCTTGACGGCGTTGTCGGTGCGGCCGGAGAGGAACTCGGCGATGGTGGACCAGCGGTTGCCGTAGGCGGCCTGGTACTTGACGATGAGCATGTCCTCCTCGCGGGTGAAGGGCTTGACGGCCTCCACCCTGGGGTCGAGGTGCTGGCACCAGCGGAGGCGGCACGACTTGGAGTTGCGGCCGGGCAGCGCGCGGCAGATGGAGTCCCAGTTGTGCGGGCCGCCGCACCGGCGCACCTGCTCCCGCAGCAGGTCGTCCTCTTCCTTGGTCCACATCTTCTTGCCCACGTGCAGCGAGCCGTCGCCGTCGCCGGCGCCGGCGTCGGAGCCCGGCGTGCCCGTGAAGGAGGACGGCGGCGGCACCATCGTCGTCCCGCGAGCTTGGAGCGCCTCCGATGGGTTGTTTCTTGCGGGACGGAGCTGATGCGTTCGTCTGGTGGCGAGAGGCCGGAAGAGAGAAGGTGGACGCGTTGCGGGTGGTGTGGGGAGGCCGCCGCTGCGTGCCGCCTTATATAGACGGACGGTGGTTAAACCTAGGCGAAGTGGAGTTGGAGTTGGGACCGGATCCGAGCAGGAGTCCAACCGGCGTTGGCTGCAAGGAAAGGCAGTCCCGCCCGAGCGCGTGCAGAGGAAGCTACGACGGGAGCGTCCAGGATATGGAAAGTTCAGATCGGGAATTGATGGGCCGTGCGTCCGTCGGATCGAAAATTGCATGGAAGCTAGCGCGTACGGGCCCGAGTTTATCGCGGAGACGAGTGCCAACATGGAAATTAATTTGGATTCTGTAGATTTATGTGCTGCTACTACTTCCCCCGCCCCTAAACAAGGAAAGAGTCGCTGTGTCTCTCAATCTTAGCACACGGAAATCGTAGTTGGGTAGGACGACACGGCCTAAAAATATCCACGCAGCCATGAGAATTTTTTTCATTGTACTTTCTTTTGCGGAGATTAACAGTTGTCACTTGTAATTTCAGTGGTTTTACAAAAAAAGAAAAGAAAAACATGCACAGTGATTAAGCTACAATTTGCATTCCATTATGGAACTTGTATTTAGTACAGTTAGTATTTCCATTGTTATTTAGTTACTTACAAGTCATACAACTGAGCGAACGCTTCGACAACCGTTGGATTTGTCCATGGGTGTTGAAGCAAAGTTGCGTCGTCATGTCATCTTCAAATATTGTTTGCTGAAATGGAGCTTCGATGTGAAGGTGCACTTATTTTTTTCCTGTGGCGCCCTACCGTAGTTATTATCTCCTCACTAGTGAACACACCGTTCTCGCTCCCGTCATCCATATTGTTTTTCTCGAATACACACAAGCCCTATCGTAGTTATCATCTCCTCACTAGTGAAGACACCGTTCTCGCTCCCGTCATCCATATTTTTTTTCTCGAATACGCACAAGCATGTCTATCATCGAATTAAAGAAGAAGCGGCAAAGAAACCGACTACATAGCCTTTCGGCCATTACAATGCTAATCACGAGAATTAACCTCCACATCTGTCACGCACCCACCCACCCTGCCTACTATGGTACATGCTTTCTAGTCTAACCTCATGTCAAAGACAATGAGGCAAGCCACGGAGCAACCTAGCCACGCCACAACCAACGCCGAGACCTCTATAACAAGGCCAGGACCAAATGCCAACACAAACCAACGTACCGCCACCCATTTGCGTCAAGACAAAGTCGGTGAAAGGACATGGATGTCGCCTAGAGGGGGATGAATAGGCGTTTTAAAATAATTATGGTTTAGGCTTGAACAAATGCGGAATAAAACTAACGTGTAATATGTCAAGCACAAAACCTAAAACAACTAGGCTCACCTATGTGCACCAACAACTTATGCTAAGCAAGATAAAGAACTAAGCGATAACAAGATATATAGCATAAAACAATATGGCTATCACAAAGTAAAGTGCATAAGTAAAGGGCTCGGGTAAGAGATAACCAAGGCACAAGGAGACGATGATGTATCCCGAAGTTCACACCCTTGCGGATGCTAAGCTCCGTTCGGAGCGGTGTGGACGCACAATGCTCCCCAAGATGCCACTAAGGCCACCGTAATCTCCTCACGCCCTCGCACAATGCAAGATGTCATGATTCCACCAAGGGACCCTTGGGGGCGGTCACTGAACCGTACAAATGGCAACCCTTGGGGGCGGTCACCGGTACCCGTACAAATTGCTCGGGACAATCTTCACAACCTAATTGGAGACCCCGACGCTTTCCCGGAGCTTTACACCACAATGATTGAGCTCCGAGACATAACCAACCGTCTAGGGTGCCAAGGCACCCAAGAGGAACAAGCTCTAGGATGATCAAACACCCAAGAGTAATAAGCTTCTCAAAACTTCACTTCCACGTATCACCATGGAGAACTCAAACCTATGCACCAAATGCAATGGCAAGGGAACACGGAGTGCCCAAGTCCTTCTCTCCCAAATCCCACCACCACAACTAATGCTATGGAGGAAAATGAGAGGAAGAATGAAGAAGAACACGAAGAACTCCAAGATCTAGATCCAAGGGGGTTCCCCTCACATAGAGGAGAAAGTGATTGGTGGAAATGTGGATCTAGATCTCCTCTCCCTTTTCCCTCAAGAACTAGCAAGAAGGATTGGAGGGATTGAGAGTTAGCAAGCTCGAAGAAGGTCAACAATGGGGGAAAAACTCGAGCTAAAAGGATAAGATCCAATAAGGAAGAAGACCCCCTTTTATAGGAGGGGAAAAATCCAACCGTTACCCCCTCAGGCCGACAGGGAGCGGTACTACCCCTCAAGGGAGTGGTACTACCGCTCAGGGCGGATGAGGCAGCCACCAAGAGCAAAGGCACGAGGTGCGATAGTGCCGCCGGAGCAGTACTACCGCTCGTAGGTGTTGGAAATATGCCCTAGAGGCAATAATAAATTAGTTATTATCATATTCCTTGTTCATGATAATCGTTTATTATCCATGCTATAAATTGTATTGATCGGAGACTTAGATGCCTATGTGGATACATAGACAAAACCATGTCCCTAGTATGCCTCTAATAGACTAGCTCGTTGATCAAAGATGGTTAAGGTTTCCTAGCCATGGACATGAGATGTCATTTGATAACGGGATCACATAATTAGGAGAATGATGTGATGGACAAGACCCAAACTACAAACGTAGCATATGATCGTGTCAGTTTATTGCTACTGTTTTCTGCATGTCAAGTATATGTTCCTATGACCATGAGATCATGCAACTCACGGACATCGGAGGAGTGCCTTGTGTGTATCAAACGTCGCAACGTAACTGGGTGACTATAAAGGTGCTCTACAGGTATCTCCGAGGGTGTCTGTTGAATTGGCATGGATCAAGACTGGGATTTGTTACTCCGTGTGACGGAGAGGTATCTGAAGGTCCACTCGGTAATATAACATCACAATAAGCCTTGCAAGCAATGTGAGTAAGTGTTAGTCACGGGATCTTGTATTACGGAACGAGTAAAGAGACTTGCCGGTAACGAGGTTGAACTAGGTATGAAAATACCGACTATCGAATCTCGGGCAAGTAACATACCGAAGAACAAAGGGAACATCATACGGGATTAACTGAATCCTTGACATAGAGGTTCGACCGATAAAGATCTTCGTAGAATATGTAGGAACCAATGTGGACATCCAGGTCCCGCCATTGGTTATTGACCGTAGAGGTGTCTCGGTCATGTCTACATAGTTCTCGAACCCGCAGGGTCTGCACACTTAAGGTTTGGTGACGTTTCGGTAGTATAGAGTTATGTATGGTGGTGACCGAAGGTTGTTCGGAGTCCCGGATGAGATCCCGGACGTCACGAGGAGCTCCGGAATGGTACGGAGGTAAAGATTCATATATAGGAAGTCCTATTTTGGTCGCCGGAAAAGTTTCGGGCTAATCGGTAATGTACCGGGAGTGCCGGTAGTGTACCGGGAGACCATCGGGAGGGGTATTTCGACCCAAGAGGCTACATGTGCTGTGGGAGAGAAATACCAGCCCTTAGTGGGATGGTGGAAATCCCACACAAGGCCCATGAGGCTGGGAAGAAAAGCCCAAAGAGAAAAAGGTGGAAAAGGGCAAAAAATAGGGTGAATCCTAGTCCTACTAGGATTGGAGGTGGATTCCACCTCTCCCACATGATTTGGCCGACCCAATTGCTGGTCCTTTGAAGGCCAAGCCTCCTCCTATCTTCCTCTTATATATAGTAGAGGTTTTAGGGTTTTTTGGCACCAGATTTTTAGCCACGTGCTACCCGTTCCTCTAGTGCATAGTTTCTCCTCTAGATCGGTTTTCTGCAGTGCTTAGGCGAAGCTCTGCCGGAATTGCTCCACCACCATCACCGGGGCGCCGTCACGCTGCCGGTGAAATCTTCTCCCTCTCCGCTTCCTCTTGCTAGATCAATACGGTGAAGATCGTCATCAAGCTGCACGTGTGCTGAATGCGGAGGTGTCGTGTGTTCGGCGCTAGATCGGAAGGACCGTGAACAAGATCGCGAGACGGTTCGTGATGAGTTCACAGGACGGATCGTGATGAGATCGCGAGACGGATCGTGATGAGATCGCGGGACGGATCGTGATGAGTTCGCGGGACGGATCGTGATTGGATCGCGGGACGGATCGTGATGTGATCGCGGGACGCTCGGCGATTTGGATTGCGAAGATGTTCGACTACACCAACCGTGTTTCTTAACGCTTCCCGCTTAGCGATCTACAAGGGTATGTAGGTCCACTCTCCCTCTCGTAGATGCTCATCACCATGGATAGATCTTGCAATCTTGCGTGTGCGTAGGAAATTTTTTTGTTTCGCATGCAACGTTCCCCAACAGTGGCATCATGAGCTAGGTCTATGTGTAGATGAGATCTCGAGTAGAACACAAAGAGTTTGTGGGCATTGATGCTTAGATTGCTTCCTCCCTTGGTCGGATTTTGGTTCAGCGGTATTGTGAGATGAAGCAGCCCGGACCAACATTACTCGTACGCTTACGAGAGACCGGTTCCCTCGACCGCAACTTGTTGCATAGATGGCTTGCGGGTGCCAGTTTCTCTCACTTTAGTTGGATCGGATTCGACAAAGGCGGTCCTTGAGAAGGTTGAAAAGCAACTACTGTATCACCGTTGTAGTTCTTGCGTAGATGAGAATTGTTCTTGCTAGATACCCGTAGCAGCCACGTAAAACATGCAACAACAATTAGAGGACATCTAACTTGTTTTTGCAGGGTATGTTGTGATGTGATATGGCCAATTACATGATATGATATATGTGATGTATGAGATGATCATGTGATGTATAGAATTTCACGACTTGCATGTCGATGAGTACGGCAACCGGCAGGAGCCATAGGGTTGTCTTTAATTATTGTATGACCTGCGTGTTAATCATTAAGCGCTGTGTAATGCTTTACTTTATCGCTAAACGGTAGCAATAGTAGTAGCATGCAGGGCGTGACAACCTCGATGGCGACACGTTGATGGAGATCAAAGATGATGGAGATCATGGTGTCGTGCCGGTGACGATGAAGATCATGCCGGTGCTTTCAAGATGGAGATCTAAAGCACAAGTTCATGGCCATATCATGTCACTTATGAATTGCATGTGATGTTAATCCTTTTATGCACCTTGTTATGCTTAGTACGACGGTAGCATTATAAGGTGATCCCTCACTTAAATTTCAAGATAAAATTGTGTTCTCCCCGAGTGTGCACCGTTGCGAAAGTTCGTCGTGTTGAGACACCACGTGATGATCGGGTGTAATAGACTCTACGTTCACATACAACGGGTGCAAGCCAGTGTTGCACGCGCAGAACACTCGGGTTAAACTTGACGAGCCTAGCATGTACAGACATGGCCTCAGAACACAAGAGACCGAAAGGTCGAACATGACTCATATAGTAGATATGATCAACATGATGATGTTCACTATTGTAACCACCTCAACTCACGTGATGATCAGACTTGAGTTGGTGAATTTGGATCATGTATCACTCGGATGACCGGAGGGATGTCAATTTGAGTGGGAGTTCTTAAGTAATATGATTAATTGAACTCATTATCATGAACATAGTCATTAGTGTCTTTGCAAATTATGTTTGTAGATTACTTGCTCGCGCTGTAGCTCCCTTGAATTTTATATGTTCCTAGAGAAATAGAGTTGAAAGATGATGGTAGCATGATTGCGGATTGGATCCGTGATCTGAGGATTGTCCTCGTTGCTGCACAGAAGGCTTATGTCCTTAATGCACCGCTCAGTGCACCAACCCCTCTAGCGTCGTCTGTAGATGTTGTGAACATCTGACAGGTACGTGCTGATGACTACTTGATAGTTTAGTGTGTCATGCATTACGTCTTAGAATTGAGGCTTCAAAACGTTTTTGAACGTCATGGAACATATGAGATGTTCTAAGAGCTGAAATTAGGATCTCAGGCTCGTGCCCGTGTTGCGAGATATGAGATCTCCGACAAGATTCTTTGCCTGCAAGATGAACGAGAATAGTTCAATCGTTGAGCATGTGCTCAGATTGTCTGGGTGCTACAATCACTTGAATCGAGTGGGAGTTGGTCTTCCAGATAAGATAGTGATTGATATAGTTCTCCAAGTCACTGTCACTAAGCTACTAGAACTTGGTGATGAACTATAGAATGCTAGGGATAGAAATAATGATCCCTGAGCAGTTCGCGATGTTTGACACTGCGAAGGTAGAAATCGAGAAGGAGCGTCAAGTGTTGATGGTTAGTCAAAACCACTAGTTTCGAGAAGGGCAAGAGTAAGGGGGGAAACTTCATGGATAGCAAGTCAGTTGCATCTCCAGTAAAGCAACCCAAAGTCTAACCCAAACCCGAGACTAAGTGCTTCGATTATGAGGAGAGAGGTCAGTAAAGCGGAACAACCCTAGATACTTGGTAGATAAGAAGGCTGGCAACGTCAACAGAAGTATATTTGATATACGTGTTATTGATGTGTACCTTGCTTGTACTCCTAGTAGCACCTGGGTATTGGATACCGGTTCGATTGCTAAATGTTAGTAACTCGAAATAAAAGCTACGGAATAAACGGAGAACTAGCTAAGTGTGAGGTGATGATGTGTGTTGGAAATGTTTCCAAGGTTGATGTGATCAACATCGCACGCTCTCTCTACCTTCGAGATTAATGACAAACCTAAATAAATGTTATTTGGTGTTTTTGCGTTGAGCATGAACGTGATTAGATCATGTTCATTGCAACACGGTTATTCATTTAAATTAGAGAATAATGGTTATTCTATTTACATGAATAATACCTTCAACGGTCATGCACCCAGTAAGAATGGTTTGTTGAAACTTGATTGTAGTAATACACATGTTCATAACATTAATGCCAAAAAGATACAAAGTTAATAATGATAGTACCACATGCTTGTGGCACTGCCGCTAAATGTCATATTGGTATAAAGCGCATGAAGAAACTCCATGCTGATGGATCTTTGGACTCATTCGATTTCGAATCGGTTGAGACATGCGAACCATGCCTCTTGGTCAAGATGACTAAGGACCCCGTTTTCTGTTTTGATGAAGCGGGCAAGTGATTTATTGGAAATGATACATGTTGATGTATGCAATCCAATGAGTCTTGTAGCGTGCGGTGAATATCGTTATTTTCTTACCTTCACTTATGATTTGAGTAGATATAGTGTATATTTACTTGATGAAACACAAGTCTGAATCGTTTGAAAGGTTCAAGCAAATTTAGAGTGAAGTTTTAAGATCATCGTGACAAGAAGATAAAAATGTTTGCGATATGATCGTGGAGGTGAATATCTGAGTTACGAGTTTGGCATACAACTTTAGACAATGTGAGAATTGTTTTCACAACTCACGCCACCTGGAACACCATAGTGTGATGGTGTGTCCGAACGTCATAGTCGTGCTCTATTGGATATGGTGCATGCTGTGATGTCTCTTATCGTTTTGTTACTATAATTTTGGGGTTATGCATTATAGACAACTACATTCACTTTAAATAGGGCACCATCTAAATCCGTTGAGATGACACCGTGTGAATTTTGGTTTGATAGAAACCTAAGCTGTCATTTCTTAATGCTTGGGGCTATGACGCTTGTGTGGAAAATGTTTTCACCTAATGAGCTCGAACCCAAAGCGAACAATTGCATCTTCATAGAATACCCTAAGAACAGTTGGGTGAACCTTCTATCTCAGATCCAACCATAAAATGTTTGTTGCTAAAATTGGGTCCTTTCTCGAGAAAGGGTTTCTCTTGAAAGAGTTGAGTGGGAGGAGGACAGAACTTGATGAGGTTATTGAACCTCTGCTTCAACCAGAAAGTAGCGCAGCGCAGAAAGATGTTTTTGTAAAGCCTACGTCAGTTGAAGAGGAAGTTAATGATGATGATCATATAGCTTCGGATCAAGTTACTATCGACCTACGAGGAAAATAGAACTTGATGAGGTTATTGAACCTTCACTTCAACCAGAAAGTGGCGCAGCGCAGAAAGATGTTTCTGTGAAGACTACATCAGTTGAAAAGGAAGTTAATGATGATGATCATGAAGCTTCGGATCAAGTTACTATCGAACTTCGTAGGACGACAAGGATGTGTACTGCTACTAAGCGGTACGACAACCCTGTCTTGGAGGTCATGTTGTTGGACAACCATGAACCTACGAACTATGGAGAAGCGATGATGGGCCCGGAAACCAACAAATGGTTAGAGGCCATGAAATCCAAGAAAGGATCCATGTATGAAAACTAAGTATAGACTTTGGTGGACTTGCTCGTTGGACGGCAGGTCGTTAAGTACAAATGGATCTTTAAAATGAAGACACACGCTGATGGTAAATGTTACCATTTGTAAAGCTTGACTTGTTGCAAAGTAGTTTACGACAAGTTCAAAGAGTTGACTGCGATGAGACTTTCTCACTCGTAGCAATGCTGAAGTCTGTTGGAATTATGTTAGCAGTTGCTGCATTTTTCAATTATGAAATCTGGCAGATGGATGCCAAAACATCGTTTCCTTCCTTAAGGAAAGGTTGTATGAGATACAACCAGAAGGTTTTGTCAGTCCTAATGATGCTAAAAGCTGTGCGAGCTTCAGTGATTCTTCTATGAACTGAAGCAAGCATCTCGGAGTTGGAATATACACTTTGATGAGGTGATCAAAGTTTTTGAGTCTATACAAAGTTTACGAGAAACTTGTATTTGCAATAAAGTGAGTGGGAGCACTATAGAGTTTCTAATAAATATATGTGGATGACATATTGCTATTCGGAAATGATGTAGAAATTCTGGAGAGCATAAACGGGTGTTTGAAAAGAGTTTTTCAAAGGAAGACCTGGATAAAGCTACCTAATTGTTGAGCATCAAGATCTATAGAGATAGATCAAGATACTTGATGAGACTTTCAATGAGCACATACCTTGACAAGATTTTGAAAGAGTTCAAAATGGATCAGTCAGAGAAAGAGTTCTCGCCTGATTTGTAAGGTATAAAGTTGAGTAAGACTCAATGCCCAGTGACTGCAGAAGATAGAGAAAAGATGAGTGTCATCCCCTATGCTTCAGCCATAGGCTCTATCATGTATGCAATGCTGTGCACAATACCCGATGTCAGCCTTGCCATAAGTATGGCCAGAAGGTTTCAAAGTGATCCTGGAATGGAGCACTGGATAGCGGTCAAGATTATCCTTAGTAACTAAAAGACTAAGGAGATGTTTCTCTATTATGGAGGTGATAAAGAATTCGTCGTAAAGAGTTACGTTGATGCAAGCTTTAACACCAATCCGGATGACTCGTAGTAGCAATCTGGATACGTATAGTGGAGCAGCCATTTGGAATAGTACAAAGTGGAGTGTGGTAGCAGTGTTTACGGTTTGACATAGAAATTTGCAAAGTACACACGGATCTGAATGTCGCAGACCCATTGACTATAAGACCTCTCTCACATGCAAAGCATGATCGAGCCCCAGAACTCATTGGGTGTTAGATTCATAACAATGCGAATCACATGGTGATGTGAACTAGATTACTGACTCTAGTGCAAGTGGGGACTGTTGGAAATATGCCCTAGAGGCAATAATAAATTAGTTATTATCATATTTCCTTGTTCATGATAATCGTTTATTATCCATGCTGTAAATTGTATTGATCGAAGACTTAGATGCAAGTGTGGATACATAGACAAAACCATGTCCCTAGTATGCCTCTAATAGACTAGCTCGTTGATTAAAGATGGTTAAGGTTTCCTAGCCATGGACATGAGATGTCATTTGATAACGGGATCACATAATTAGGAGAATGATGTGATGGACAAGACCCAAACTACAAACATAGCATATGATCGTTTCAGTTTATTGCTACTGTTTTCTGCATGTCAAGTATATGTTCCTATGACCATGAGATCATGCAACTCACGGACATCGGAGGAGTGCCTTGTGTGTATCAAACGTCGCAACGTAACTGGGTGACTATAAAGGTGCTCTACAGGTATCTCCGAGGGTGTTTGTTGAATTGGCATGGATCAAGATTGGGATTTGTTACTCCGTGTGACGGAGAGGTATCTCAAGGCCCACTCGGTAATACAACAACACAATAAGCCTTGCAAGCAATGTGAGTAAGTGTTAGTCACGGGATCTTGTATTACGGAACGAGTAAAGAGACTTGCCGGTAACGAGGATGAACTAGGTATGGAAATACCGACGATCGAATCTCGGGCAAGTAACATACTGAAGAACAAAGGGAACATCATATGAGATTAACTGAATCCTTGACATAGAGGTTCGACCGATAAAGATCTTCGTAGAATATGTAGGAACCAATGTGGACATCCAGGTCCCTCCATTGGTTATTGACCGTAGAGGTGTCTCGGTCATGTCTACATAGTTCTCGAACCCGCAGGGTCTGCACACTTATGGTTTGGTGACGTTTCGGTAGTATAGTGTTATGTATGGTGGTGACCGAAGGTTGTTCGGAGTCCCGGATGAGATCCCGGACGTCACGAGGAGCTCCGGAATGGTCCGGAGGTAAAGATTCATATATAGGAAGTCCGAGTTTGGTCGCCGGAAAAGTTTCGGGCTAATCGGTAATGTACTGGGAGTGACGGTAGTGTACCGGGAGACCATCGGGAGGGATATTTCGACCCAAGAGGCTACATGGGCCGTGGGAGAGTAAATACCAGCCCTTAGTGTGCTGGTGGAAATCCCACACAAGGCCCATGAGGCTGGGAAGAAAAGCCCAAAGAGAAAAAGGTGGAAAAAGGCAAAAAATAGGGTGAATCCTAGTCCTACTAGGATTGGAGGTGGATTCCACCTCTCCCACTTGATTTGGCCGACCCAATTGCTGGTCCTTTGAGGTCCAAGCCTCCTCCTCTCTTCCTCTTATATACACTAGAGGTTTTAGGGTTTTTTGGCACCAGATTTTAGCCACGTGCTACCCGTTCCTCTAGTGCATAGTTTCTCCTCTAGATCGGTTTTCTGCAGTGCTTAGGCGAAGCCCTGCCAGAATTGCTCCACCACCATCACCGGGGCACCGTCAGGCTGCCGGTGAACTCTTCTACCTCTCCACTTCCTCTTGCTGGATCAAGACGGTGGAGATCGTCATCAAGCTGCACGTGTGCTGAACGCGGAGGTGTCGTCTGTTCGGCGCTAGATCGGAAGGACCGTGAACAAGATTGCGAGACGGTTCGTGATGAGTTCACGGGACGGATCATGATGAGATCGCGGGACGGATTGCGATGAGATCGTGGGACGGATCGGGATGAGTTCGCGGGAGGGATCGTGATTGGATCGCGGGACGGATCGTGATGTGATCGCGGGACGCTCGGCGATTTGGATCGCGAAGATGTTCGACTACACCAACCGCGTTTCTTAACGCTTCCCGCTTAGCGATCTACAAGGGTATGTAGATCCACTCTCCCTCTCGTAGATTCTCATCACCATGGATAGATCTTGTGTGTGCGTATGAATTTTTTTGTTTCCCGTGCAACGTTCCCCAACAGTAGGAGCAGTACTACCGCTTGGAAACGGTAGTACCTCGTCCTACAGCCGCTCAGGGTAGCACGGGGTTCTGGAGATCAGAAGGTTAGCTGGTAGTAGCGAGCGGTACTATCGCCCTAGGGAGGTACTACCGCTGACTACTACCGCACCAACATTCTGCTTAAAACCAAGCAACAAAAGGTTAGGAGGTAGTGCAGAGCGGTACTACCGCACCAGGGCGGTACTATCGCTTGCTGGAACGGTACTACCTCTTACAACCTTCCAAAACGAGAACAGGAAACGAGTAAACGCAGGAACACCAAAACTGTCATAACTTCTGCAAATGGACTCCGAATTGAGCAAACTCAAGCTTGTTGGATTCAAGACGACAAGAGCTATCCAACGGCGAATTGCCAATGATATAGAGATGTGAAACATCTATGAATGAAGAACCGGCAAAAACTCCAACATCGAAAACATCATAGAAGATTCATATGTACTCTATTTTCGATGAACTCGAGCTTGTCATGAAGATGATCATAAGCTCTAAAACTCACAAAGAGAACACCAAACAAGAACCAAGAAAGATGATGCAAGGATGCAAATGGTTTGAGTTCTCAACAAACGATATGATCAAGCTACTCACTTGAGAGACCCCCTTGATAGTACGGCTATCGATCCTATAACCCGGTCTCCTAACTACCACCATGAGACCAGTAAAATAGAAAACCCTATCAGGGGCAAACCTATACCTTGCACGTAGTCCACTTGAGCTAGATGATGATGAACTTGACTTCCTCAAGATGGACCACCTATCTTTATTGTGTTGGCTTGATGAAGACTAGTTGATTGCTCCCCCATACTCCAATATGGGTGAGCCAGTCTTCAGCACATCTTCACAAGTCCATTATCAACACAATGGACGGCAAGCTTCAAGCATGATTTCTTCGTGATGTTCCATTTGAACTTGCACACCGCAACCTTGATGGCGATCACCACTTGATGTCATCCTTCGTGGGTTGTATGAGATCTTCCTCTTGACGCAAGCCCATGGAAATATACCTAACCCCACAACAAACTCTCACATAGACCATGGGTTAGTACACAAAACGTAGTGGACAATGTTTACCATACCATGGGATCACTTGATCCCTCTCGGTACATCTTGTACGCTTTGTGTGTTGATCAACTTGATTCACTCTTTGACTTAGTCCTGATCAACCTTGTATCTTATCTACTATCTTCATAAAGATGATGTCTTGAAGCTAAACATGAATGTTCACACAATCTTCTTCTTCAAGACATGATTGAAATAAGCTCAACTCTCGCATGACCAATCTTTGGATAAATCCTTGAATACCACCTTGGTCACCATATAAACTCTTTGAAACCAACACATGTACTTCAAGAAGTGCCTATGGACAAATCCTTCGAATATAACTCAAGGCAACCATTAGTCCATAGGGATTGTCAACAATTACCAAAACCACATATGGAGAAATATGCTCTAACAGCCGCAAGTGAATGACACGACTTGGACGGACCAAGGAAAGGTGTCGTCAAGAGAGCACCGAAGATGGTGTACATTGTACAAAGGAGGCCCATGCCCAGAGAGCACCCGACCATGACTCGAGCCACACCATCGATGCTCCTCAAGCAACAAGACAACGCTTTCAAGAAGGTAACTATGCAATGACACCGCCGCTGTCCTTTCCGAAGGACGGTCCAAGGGTTTCCCCCGAGCTCGAGGAAAGTAGTCCGATGGGGACCAAGACAACGCCTTCAGGAAGGGAATGGCGCCCGCGTGCATCACCCTTGTCGGCCTCATCGAAGCAGGGATTTCTCCCCACCCAGATCGTATAACCCATCGCACACTAGAGCAACAAGAGGAGATCAACCACCGCATCCGAAAGAGTCATAGTTTGCATCACAGTAGCTCCACCACTACATCAACCAGATACTTCCACGTCGGTGCACCACCACCATCGTGGCGCCACCGCGCCACCATCCAAAGCCATAGCTCGTCACCGCCACCACAGCTCTCCTGGTCGAGTGGGGGGACCCCACACACCCCAGCACACACACTAGGGTACCTTCACCACCAAATATGGGTATCGAGCGCCAGATCGATGACGCCGACCCCCATCGCTACCCCCACATGCCCCCCCATCAGCGGGAGGGGAGAGGCAGCATCATCGTCGAATCCAGGGCCGCCGCCGCCCCATCAGCCAAATTGACGATGCCGGTGACGCTCCCCAACTACTCCTCACGCCTCCTTCTTTGCCAACAATATCTCCTCACTAAGAAATATCCACGCAGTCGTCAGTTTCAAATAAAAAGTTGTCACTTAGAATTTGAGCTTTAAATAACATGCATAGTCGATTAAGCTACAATCTACATTTCCATCTTAAACTCTACTACCAAAAACTTATATGCCGAGTGTCAAGTTTGCCAAGTGTCTTTCATTGGCACTCTGCAAGCAAACCCTTTGTCGAGTGTGCCAGAGACATCAATCGGTAAACAAAGGGCCTTGCCGAGTGCTTTATATTATACACGCCAAACAATTACAAAGTAATAAAATGCATGTGTACAATTGTATTTTCAGGAGCAAACTTTCAAATTTTGAGTTTTATTTGGGAGGCAAAAATATATATAAGTGCCTAAATATGGATTTACTTGAATTTATAGATCATGTTTTATATGCATATAGTTCAAAAATTAATATAATTCGATAAATAGCTAGAAATGCAATTCATGTCATAAAATTTGCAAATGGTTCCATGAAAATGCAAAAAAATGGCACAAGTAACACAATGTAATATGTTCCATGTGAAAAAAAATTTAGGGATGTTTCAAAAAAAAATTACTATATTTGTTAGCAGTTAAGTGTAGTCCTAGGCATTTAACAGATATATTGAACTACAAGTGCGTGAAAAAATGGCAAAAAGAGATTGAAAAATACAATTCGTGTTCTCGAGTCTGTATTTAGGCCTTATACAAGAAATGAAGAGCAACTCCTCATATCATGATGCCAAGCATTGTGTTTTTTGTCTGGTTCCTAAACATGCACTAGCCGTTAAAATAGTTGAATGGGAGAGGTATCCTATGGGTTCATGAGAGAGATTTGATTAAAGATCTTTTGAGGAGTTTCTATCAAGTGAATTTATTTTTCTTGTTACTCTTAATGGGTGTGCGACTCCTGGACGGTTAAGGATTACTTGAGCGCCTTTGTTGACGACATTGTGAAGGAATCATGAGTTTCTAAAGGCATGGTGATCACCTACTTTATGAATATATACCCCTTAGTGACGCTGAAAATAGAAGGTCGATAAACCCATGGTGCACTAGGTTGATTGCCATCCATGAGCCTCTTGGTGGGTGACATAATCGAGATACTTGTGATAATAGAAACATCTGGTTCAGACTTGTGAGACAGTCACGAATATGGTCTATAAAAGGGTGGATAGACCTATAAAAAGTATATTCATTTTAAAGTTTGTCAGTTTAAGAACAAGGAACTAATTAGCATTTAGTACAATAAAAGCAAGTTGAACAAGTAGATCAGAAGAAATATGATAACTTTCATGAAATTGAAGGATTTAATTTTAGAGTACAAACATAGATGGTTACATTGATGTTTCCCTCACGGATCCGATAGTGAAAACATGTGTAACCTGAAAACTGCAAAACCGTTGAGCTTCATCTTTGAACCGATTGCCCACCGGATCAATATCGCTGGAACTCCATTGGCGAAGGATCCATTGACCACATACCCATTCCCCTCGGATCCTCATGGCCCACCCACAAATCACAACTCAATGGTGCTAAGAGCTCGAAATTAAGCTTTTTTTATGCAGGCATCCATGAGAGATCCATTTTAGAGCAGTGGAAGGAGAAAATATAATAGCACAACTGATCAGTGGAGAGTGTCGGTGGTATTGGAGCCGGCAAGGGATGAAAGGTAGGGCGGTGGAGCACTGTTATACAATAACAACAACTGACAAGAGCTGTTATGCATAGACCAGGAGAGGTTCTGAGCGAAGGTGTGGAATTTATTTTTTTTGAGGGAGCACTGTGACTAATTTCTCCATGCAATCAGTTAGTCAATACAAAACTGTTTTCCTGTAATAATGCAATAAAGTTTAAAGCTAGTTTTATTCGAGATGGAGATTTTTTAGCTTAAGATAGATCTAGCACTGAATGAGGTGGTTAAGTTTTGCGGGACTCCACAATGCGGGACACAACCGCATGGATGTGCAAGTATGGTGATGAATTTTCTACTTCATTTTTCTTGAAAACAAAAAAAACTAAGTATAGCCGCTTAAAATATTGTAGAAGTTAATTTTGGTTGCAAAACTCTAAAGGGAAAGTAATGGCTGCACCCCACCACGCTGCACCCCCCACGCTGCACCCCCTCAAGAAAATATACCAAAACATTTCAAAAAATCCTGAAATTTTGTAGGAATGATTATGAACAAATGTTATGGGTGGTTGCAAATTTTGGTGGTCAAAAAATATTTGAGGTGCTCTGTACAAAAAATAGAAAAATACAAAATTTGCTCAAACAGTGCACGTACATTTTGAGTAACTTTGAGTGAATTTGTTTTTTTGTACAAAGCTCCTCAAATGTTATTTGATCACCAAACTTTGCAAGCATCCATAACATTTGTTCATAATCATTGTCACAAAGTTTCAGGTTTTTCGGAAATGTTTTGGTACGTTTTCTTAAAGGGGTGTAGCGGGGTGTAGTGTGGTGGGGTGTAGAAAAACCACTCTCAACTCTAAAATACCCTTAGCTTGCGTTAAATTCAGAGCGAAATAGATTTGGTCGCATAACTCACCAAAAATTGTTTGACCGCCGACATGGAGGTGATTCTCACGTGTCAATCTAGTCAACACGGTTAAATAAAACATTAAGAAACATTGTTTAGCAAATTGTGAAATAATGAATAACATACACAAAATAAAATAATTTTACCAACCATTCAAATGTTAAAATTTGGAAGTCAAGAAATGTCCAAATAAAGGAACGATGAAATAAAATCTAGATAATTTATCAAACAAACATGGGAATCTTAGAACTAGGATTCATAGTAGAATAATCTGAAAAATTGTAGCAAAATTGGAGAATTAGTAAAACTCACAAGTAAGTAATGAACATACATTGAAAATCACCACATTTAATTATTTTTTATGAATACCTTTTTTCAAGTTTCCGTCTTAGTAATATTTTTTTTTGCAATAATTGGACTTGAAATGTCAATTTTCCGAATATTAATTATCTTCTCACCTTCCCTTTTTTTTAAAGTTGCATTTATGTGATAATTTTATTTTTGACTTGGTTGCAAGTGTTGGTAATCACTAAAAAATCACCAATACTATAAAGCAATGTTATGATATAATTTCCTATATAGAATAGTTGTTCACAAACTGGTTTCGTTCATATAGAATAGTTGTTCACAAATTGGTTTCTTTGAGTTGTGACTTATATAGAATTTTGTACCCATGAGCAGGTTTTCAGCCACAATAAGTAAATAGGGTCATGATTCTACTGGTGGATGCGGGAGAAAGAAGACTTCGAGACCCCTACGAATTTGGATGTAATTTTTGTTTCTCTATAAGGGTTATTTGTAACGACTTATGATACTTAATATATGCAATAAGCCTTTCTGTCAAAAAAAGAGTGAACATGCACGTGATTCTAGGTCAGCACTATTAATCGCCCTTATGACAACAAATGTTTTCTTTAGTTCCGAGTCTACCAATTTTTTTGTCACTGTCATGGATTTGTCACACCAGATGTCCTAGAGGAGGACTTAGGTTCGAGGCCATCGTTAAGGCGGTGGACCTGAAGGGGTTGACCGGGACGAGAGACACGAGTTTACCTAGGTTCAGCACCTCGGGAAGAGGAAAAAGCCTACGTCCTGCTTTGTGTTGTATTGATTGGGTATCGATTACAAGGGAGCAGATTCGCTTGACCTAGCTATCGATGAGTTGTTTTTCTCTGTCCTAAGTCGCCACAGGGACTCATCTTTATTGTCACGCCCAAGATGTGCGCCTATCCATATTAAGGCACGAGGGCCTCGCAAGGGATAGAGGCGCATCTTGCCATTCGCAAGTATAACATCATTGCATCATACATTACAGAAGAGATGAGAATACAAGTTGGCTCACACTCGCCACATACTAAATTACAATTCCACACGGAGTTCAAATCATCAAGATGAAGACACGGTCCGTCTACGGATGAAATCAAACGATAAAAACTGATGCAAATGATACTATCTCGCTATCCCAAAGATCATGACCATGGACCCCTACTCGTCTGGATAAGTCACGTACATCCTGCCTCTTTCCTCATCAGACTCCCACTGGAGCTGCGTCAGATCATCCTGCACGAACTCATCTGTACCTGTACCTGGAGTGTTGTAGTAATCTGCGAGCCACAAGGACTCAACAATCAAGCACCCGGGTACAGAGACTATTCAAGCTTAAGGTTGGGAAGAGGTATGTGTTTAGTTTGCACCAGCACTAAGCATTTATGGTGGCTAAACTTACGTAACATGGAGATAAATTATGAGTGGCCTACGATGTATGATCGAAACTAGAATGACCTCTATGAGATCCTGAACACTTACTTACGTCAATCATAACCCCACCATGTTCTCTCTCGAATCATGTTCACGAGCAGACACGATCACGGTTACTCACACAGTTGGTGTATTTTATTAGAGTTTACTTCAAGTTTACTATAACCGGGTGTTAAACAAATATCCAAGTTGCCACATAACCGCGGGCACGGCTTCTCGAAATGATTTAACCTTGTAGGGGTGCTCCAACTAGTCCATCACAAATTAACCACACTCCGTGGAAATAGCCTCGACCACAGATCTCGTGATCATCATAGGTAACTCCAAAGGAATTCCAACACCTCAAGATAACTCAAAGAAAGTCAGAGTCCACATGCAAGACACTCGATAAAGGTAAAACAAATCCAGCATGACCACCCGACGTGTCGATGAACCCGATAAGAGCCGCGTATCTTGTTCTCACGACACGACGGATAAGCTAGTGTACGGTGGCCTGATAGAAATCTCCCAAGTTTCCCTGGGTTGGCCTCGCACAGTGCTCTAGTTTGGACCAACACTCATGAGGAGCACTGGCCCGAGGGTTGATTAATTATCCACGGGGTTGCAAAGCCCTATGCAATTTTAATTAAGTTATTAAGCAAATGTAGTACCAATGTTGGGTCTTTCCATACAAGTTTTAATCTTAACCCAATAAACAAGGGGGTCCCCATAACAACCCCGAGCATGTTAGGAGCGCAAAGTACGGAAAACATAACATCGGTAACAAGAAACTATGGCGGTAACAGTGGAACAAAACACCTAGCAAAAGACCAAGCCTTCCACCAATACTAACATATATATGTGCATTAAATTAAATAACAGATAACATTGTGATATAACAAATCCATGTTATCACATGGAACAACCTGAACCTGCAACTAAGAACGCTATAAGAGGGGGCTGAACAGCGGTAACTTAGCCAATCAAAGGTTTGCTAGGATATGGAGGGTTAGAGGCTATCATGGCAATTAGGAGGCTGATATCCAAGTGGTAGGTAGCGCAATTGTAACGATAAGATCAAGAAACTAGCAAGCGAAAATAGTATCGGGATCCGAGTATGATCATCTTCCCTGTTGGTTCTTTAGTGGAAGTAGCGGGATCCTCGTAGTTGTACTCGCCTGGCTCTTTGTACTCAGGTTCAACGTTCGCGTCTACCCAAAAGAAACAGCAAGAATAGATGAACAACCATGGTGCAATGCACAAGCAATAATGATGCATGCTTAGGTGAAGAGTTTTTAACATGGCAATCCTAACTAGTCATGTTTCACATGCAAGAATTGGATATTAATGAATCTGGACAAAACCTTATGTTAAGTTATTTATACATGCATGAACATGGAAAATATGGAGCCTCATGTGAAAACGATGAAAATGCATATGAAGAACGTAAGAAACGGAGTTACGGTTCTCACGATACGCTCACGACAAGGTATGAAGGCAAAACACAAGATAACAAGGCTATGGGCTAATTCTTGGCATTCCATGGTATCCACTGGTTAGGTAATGAAAAACCAAAAAAATAGACCCAAAGATCAAGCAATTCATGGAGTATAGCTCCCACAAGTCACAAAACAATAAAACAAACAATCTGCCACAAAATAGCAACATAGCAACTTACACAGCCCACAACTTGAGCTAGAGGAATCCTACAGCCACAAACAAGGTATTGACAGAAACTACATAACATGCTTATCAAATTATCCAACTGCATAATCTGGAAAGGAGGCACACATCAATAAGCATGAAGCTATCAAGTTGGCATGAGGGAACAATTTTCTGGGACTTGGTGAAAATAACAGTTTTTCGGAATCTAAGTTAATCTGGTAGCATGTTGATAACAGAAGTTAAAGGTGTTAGAGACCACCTCTTGGCATGAAAATGAACAGGGTGGTAGTAAACAACATCTATTCCAAAATACCAGCACTGAGCATGAGCTAATTCTCAACATACCACTAGATGTCAACCATTCTTCATGGCATAAAAATAACAGCAGATTCTCAGACTTAGAAATATTTAGCATGGTGAAACAGTAACATCAAGTTAGCTACTTTGGAGCAAGTTTCTCACTTATATAGGTGCTTCCCATGTTAAACAAAAATACCGTGGCATAATAGACATAAAACACTAGCACTTCCATGTTGGCACAGTCCCCAAAGCAAGCATGGATTAAATCATGCAAAAATGACAAAGTAGCATCACAGCAGAAAATGACAGTTTTATAAACATTCTCAAGAATGGAATCTGAAAGCACCAATGGATTCCTTGGCTATTTCTACCCCAAAATCATGTGTCATACTCATATGTTCATGTGAAGCAACATGGCACAATATACTAGCAAGCAACCATCTACTAACTTATAAGTTAAAACTTACTCTAAATGGACATGAGCATAAATGGACATAACCAGATTTAGAAATTGAGCTTAACATGGCAAAACTAATAATCCCTACAAACATGCATAGCAAAAAACAAAGGTATGACAAGTGGGGAAAACCCACTAGTCACCTACACACACACTCTCTACACACACACACTACCAAGCATACACACACATGACTTTAGATGCCTAAGGGCATATGAGCACAACCCTCTCATGAACATACCACCCATTAGGGGGGGTTGTTCATCCACACGCACACACATGCACCATATATGCATAATGCATATAGGCACATACATCACTACACATGCGCAAGTGCACATGGGCACACACACTCACATACACACATGCTCATGTGTGTGTGTGTGTTCATCCACACATATGCACACATATATGCACAAGGCATATATGCATATGCATATGCATATGACTACACACTCACACACACTCTCACTCACATACACACATGCATATGTGCCCACACACATGCACTACACATATGTATGTATGTATTAGCACACACATACACACACATGTAGCAAATAGATATACTCACACACACACTCATATATAAACAGCAAGAAAAACAATCATTCATGCACAAGTTTGCACCTACACACATACATCATGTAGCAAAGGAGAAAACAAATAAAACAAAAGGGAAAAAAGGCAAAACAAAAGGGGAGGGGTTCGGGCTCAAACCCTCGACCTCCTGGTAGTTTCCCAAGCCTGTTGCCACTAGGCTATCGACGCAGTAGTTAACAGGAGAGGGGCACCTGCTCACTAATACACACACACATCGCGAACCTGACGAAACTAAAAACAAAACAGCCCGGCGACAGCGGCAACGGCGGCGACACTACACGGTGGCACAGGGGGTCTCTGGCGAGGGGAGAGCGACGCGGGGGCTGCTGCATCTATGGGAAGGTGTTCCTTGGCTTGTCTCGCAACAAGGGGAACAGAGGCAACGCCCTCAAGGCTCTGCCTTGCAGAACAGCGGCGACGAGCGGCTACGGCGACGTCGCGCTAAGCAACGGCAACAGGAGGGGCATCACGCGACTCACCGAGGGGAGATGACGACGATCCGGATGCGTGAAGAGGAAGGAGAGGCGGAGACGCAGCGACGACGAAGAGGAGGGAGACCGGCGACGACCCGCTCCCTTGCGGACGACGGCGACAAAAATAGGCACCGCGGGGAGGTGCGCCTCACCTCCTAGCGGTGGGAATGGAACATGAGCGACGACCTGGAGCTCCACGCCATGTCCATCGGGGACAAGGCCCACCAGAGACACGGGGACGGCGGCGAAGACGACCGGTGGCTCTCTGCTTCTCACTCTGAAACTCTTTGCTCTCTGAATCCTTACCTAATATAGGGGAAGAAGAGAGGAGGGAGAGGAATGGAGATGGAGAAGGGATCTGCGGCGGCGTGAGGGGAGAGAGGAACCCTAGAGAAGGAGGCATGCACGCCGAGGGGGTTTAAATACCCCCGAGGCTGACGGCGACGAACGGCGAAAGGGGGACGGCGGAGCGCGCTTTCTCTCTTAACCTGACGGAGATGACGGACGGGGCAGGTTGCCGTTCCCTCGAGCGAGCTGGGCCGCGGGGGAAGGCAAGGCCCACTCCGGCGCTTTCTCACAAAACAAATAAAACAGGGAGTTTTTTTCTCTTTTCCAAATCACAATAACAGAAGAAGAAAAAACCAGAGTAAAATAAAGGACTTTTGTGCAGAACAAAAATATTTTGACAATGAAAATAAAATGCACTATTTACTAAAAATAACAAGATGATTTTTAGGACAAGTAATTTTAATACTTTTTAAAATAACAGCCCCTGGTTATTTAAACCTCACATGCATACAAACTCCAAACATCAAAAGAACCCTACTCACAATTAATAAAACATATTAGGCTACCTATTGAACATTTTCTAAACAATTTAATTAGCAATATAAATCTGCTGATAGAATAACATAGAAGGAAAGGATATTAGTGGGGTTTGTTTGAAAGTAATAAAAAGGGGGAAGAAGAAGGAGATGCACCACATAACTCCAACCACAAAACACCACACAACACAAGACACACTCAACCAATCACACAAGGTCACATAAGAATCAAGAATGCATGATGAATGAAATGATGCATGATGCATGAATGCAAGAACAAGACATGGTATGACAAGGTGAAAATCATTACATTAAGCTCATGGCAACAAGGTTCATACAAGACACATGCCATAAAAGGTAGGGACAACACTTGGGCTGTCACAACTCTCACACACTACAAGAGGATCTCGACAAGAGATCTAGGAACAAAAGAAGTCTGGAAATTCAGAACGGAGAAGGTCCTCACATTCCCAAGTAGCTTCTTTGTCAGAATGATGAGACCACTTCACCTTGAGGAACTTGATAGACTTGTTGCAAGTCTTACACTCAGTTTCCTCGAGAATTGCAACTGGATGCTCACGATAAGAGAGGTCTTCTTGGAGATCAATGTCTTGCAGGTCAATGGTATGCTTAGGAGTCTTGAAGCACCTCCAGAGCTGAGAAACATGGAAGACATTGTGCACATTTGCGAAATTTGGAGGAATCTCTAGTTGATATGCAAGTCCACCTCTCTTGCCAACAACTTTGAAAGGACCAACAAAATGAGGAGCTAGCTTCCTTTTAATTCCAAACCGCTGAGTGCCCTTCATGGGAGAGACTCTGAGATAGACTAGATCATCCACTTGAAAGGAAACATCCCGATGTTTGTTATCGTAATAACTCGTCTGTCGGGACTGAGCTGCTTTGACGTTCTAGTGAATGACACGACACATTTCTTCTGCTTGAGTGATCATGTCATTGCCCAATATCTGACGTTCACCGGTTTCAAACCAGTTAAGCGGGGTACGACACTTTCTGACATAGAGAATCTCGAAAGGGGCCTTGCCTGAGCTAGCTTGAAAGCTATTGTTGTATGAGAATTCAGCATATGGAAGGAAGTCTTCCCATTTCATGCCGAACGAAATCACATAGGCTCTAAGCATATCTTCAAGGATCTGATTGACTCTCTCAACTTGACCACTTGTCTGCGGATGGAACGCAGTGCTGAAACGGATCTTGGTACCCATAGCAGTTTGGAAGGACTCCCAAAACTTGGAAGTAAAGAGGCTTCCACGGTCAGAAGAGATGAGCTAACGAATACCATGCAAAGATACTATCCTTGACATATGCAACTCTGCAAGCTGAGCTGCCGAGATAGATTCTTTGACTGGCAGGAAATGAGTAACTTTCGACAGCTTGTCGATAACCACAAAGATGGCATCGTTGCCTCTCTTGGACTTGGGAAACCCAGTGATGAAATCCATCTCCACATGATCGAATTTCCACTCTGGGATAGGCAAAGGCTGAAGAAGACCTGCTGGACATTGATGCTCCGCCTTCACTCTGCGGCAAACATCACACTCATTCACAAACTGAGCAATTTCACGTTTCATGCGAGTCCACCAGAAGGTTTGCTTGAGATCCTAATACATCTTGGAACTGCCTGGATGAATGGATAGAAGAGAATTGTGTGCTTCGTCCATGATAACCTTTCTGAGATCACCTTTTGGAACCACAAGACGGTCCTTAAAGAACAAGGTATCTTTGTCATCAACACGAAAGCACTTAAACTTCGGAATGCCCTTGGCCACACCTCTCTTCACTTTCTTCACCATAGCGTCAAGAAGCTGCGCTTGGTGAACCTGATCTTTCAGAGTTGGAGAAACTTGAAGATTGACAAGAAATCCTTGCGGAATCATCTGAAGGTTGAGCTTGCGGAATCATCTGAAGGTTGAGCTTGCGGAAGGCTTCACAAAGCTCGGGTTGAAGAGGCTTCAAGATGAGACTATTGCAGTACGCCTTACGACTGAGTGCGTCTGCAATGACATTTGCTTTCCCAGGAGTATACTCAATGCTTGGATTGAAGTCCTCAAGCATTTCCACCCAACAAGACTACCGAAGATTGAGATTGGGTTGAGTGAAAATGTACTTCAAGCTCTTGTGATCGGTGTACACCTCAACTGGTCTACCCAACAACAAATGCCTCTAAGTCATAGAGCATGCACAACTACCGCCAACTCGAGATCATGAGTGGGGTAGTTCTTCTTGGCAGGCTTCAACTAACGCGAGGTATAAGCAACAATCTTCTTATCTTGCATGAGAACACCACCAAGACCTTGGAGAGAAGCATCACATAATACTTGGAAGGGATTTGACTACTTAGGAGGAACAAGAATTGGAGCTGAAGTTAGTCTCTGCTTGAGGGTATTGAGCGCCACATCACACTCAAGAGACCAGACATACTTGACACTCTTCTCGAGGAGATTGGACAGAGGCTTAGCAATTTGAGAGAAGTTCTCCACGAATCTTCTGCAATAACTAGCAAGCCCGAGGAAACTCCTAAGCTGCTTCACATTCTGAGGAGGTTCCCACTTCAAGATTGCCTCAACTTTCTCATGGTGCACTTTAATTCCCTCGACAGAGATCACATGCCCAAGGTACACCACTTCATTGAGCCAAAACTCACACATGGAAAACTTGGCATAGAATCGATGCTCCCTTAACTTGTCCAGCACAAGGTAGAGATGCTCTGCATGCTCTTCTTCTGTCTCCGAGAACACAAGGATATCATCCAGATAGACCAAGACGAATTCATTCTTGAAAGGAGAGAAAATGAAATTCATCATTCTTGAGAAGGTTGGAGGAGCATTCGCAAGACCAAACTGTCGGGACCCTGATCCTAAGTCATATGAATCCAGACTGTAACATATCACATCACTTTGTGGCCTCACTCATGGTAAGTTCCACGGCTGCAGCCTCACCTTAGCCGGGACCGTTTGCGTCTTTTAGCTCACGTATGTGAACATGTCGCTGGCAATCAAACGACAGAGAACCCAGGCCGACATGACTAGTCGTACAACCCAAGTGGCACATCCGTACGGAAACAGGCATACGTAACCCAACAATGTGGGTGTCGGCCTCAAGCGTGTGTAGACGAGTCATAGCAAGCTACAAGGACTCCATTACGTCGTGGGACATAAATGTCATCATTGCATGTAGATGAGTCGTAGCACGCTACAGGGACTCCATTACACTGCGAGACATTTCCCCGAAGGGACAGACACAGGAGCAAAGAAGGATACATGCCGGTCAATTAATGTGTCCGGACCAGTAGCAAGCTACTATGGCTCAGTGAAAGCACAAAGAGGCAGTTTCCCGTAAAGAGTACTAATAAAGGCACACAACTAGGTGTCGGATCCCATACATACCGTTACACGTCACACGTACGCACGACATGCCCGATATGCATAGATACAACCATGGCATCACAACATAACCATACAACAACTTTTATTTAAGAGGCTCAAATGAGCCTTGCATAATACTCCCTCCGTTCCTTTATATAAGGTGTATTTGTTTTTACAAAAGTCAAACGAGACCATGTTTGACCGAGTTTTTAGAAAAATATATCAATATCCATAATACAAAATTTATACCATTTAATCCATCATGAAAACTAGTTTCATATTTTACCAACTTGGTATTGTAGATGTCGTTAGTTTATTCTATAATCTTGGTCAAATATTTAAATGGTTGACTTGCACGGAAAACAATACACCTTATATTCTGGAACGGAGGGAGTATGTTCTTACAGATAGGGGTCACATGACCCAATGTGACAGCCCAAGTGCTGTCCCTACCTTATTGGGCATGTAATCCATATGTATGACTTGGTGACATGAGCTATGAGTTGTTTGCTCCTTGTCATTCTTGTGTTGTTCTTGCATCCATTCATTCATGCATCATGGCATCCATCATTTCATCATCATGCCTTCCATGTTTTGCTTGTGTTTGTGGGTCTTCTATTGGATCTTGTGTATGTGGTTTGTGCCTTGTGTTGTTGTGGCTTGAGAGTGTGGTTGGCTTGTGTGCATCTCTCAACCTCTTCTCCTCCCCCTCATTCCCTTTGCAACCCCTTCTTCCAAATATCCCTTTTCCTATTTATTATTATGTCCAGATTTCAAGTCGTTATAAAAACCTTTTAAAAATGTTCATGTGTTAGCCAGATTTATATAATAAATATTGGAAGTGAATCTTGTGAGATTTGAATGTGTTTGGTTCTTGAAACCTTTTAAAACAGGGGCTGTTTTGATTATAAGTTAATAATATACCTTGATCATAAACTCAACCTAATATTTTATTTAATTTGAGCATATCATCTTATTTCCAAAAGTATTTCTGTTTTGGGCAAAAAACCTTTTATAAATGCCAGGGGATTTAATGGTTGAGGTTGTTTTATTTAATAGGAAAACCTTTGCTGTGGTGTTTTAGAGAGGGAAGGAGCAAGTGGTCCAAGGCCCAGCCCAAAGCCATAGTGATGGTCACCTGCTCCGTTCTCCTCTCCGTTAGTCGGGTTCAGAGACAGAGCCGCCCCGCCGTCGCCTTTTCCGTCGGTCATCGCCGTCAGCCTGCGCGTATTTATCCCCCCCTCGGCGTGCGTGCCCCCTCGCCTAGGGTTCCTCTCCCTCTAGCTGCCGCCGCCGCTCCTCTTTCCCCCTCCATCGCTCTCCCTCCTCGCTTCTTTTGTCTGTCAGGTAAGGGTCTCAGTGAGGTTCAGAGTGCGCAGCATCATCGCCGGGAACTAGGTCGTCGTCTCCGTCGAGCCCCTCATCGTCCATGGCGTCTAGGGCCTCCGCGGTCATGCCGCCGTCCCGTTCCCGGAGCTAGGAGACCTCAGGAGGTCTTCTTCTTCCTCCTCGCCGTCGCAGCGCAGCTGGTCTTCCTCCTCCCCGTCGCTGCCGCGTCCCCGCCTCTTCTTCCCCTTCGTTGTCGCGCTCCGCTTCTCCCCGAGCCCCTCAAGGTGAGCAATCAGAGATCCTCCTCCCCTCTCCTGCTTAGTTGTCGTGCCCACGTCATTTCTGTCGCCACCATCCGCTGATGAGCATCGGCCGGTCACCTCCGTTCCCCTCGTCGCAAGATGAGCAGGGGGATGAGCTTGCCGTAGTCCCCGCGTCCTTTCCCTAGTGTCAATCGTGCCGTAGATCGCTAGAGCAGCTCGCGCAGGGTTCTGTTTCGCCGTCATCGTGTCGTGGTAAGCTGTCGCCACCGGTACCTTTCGCCGGTCGTGGGCTCGTCTCCGGTCCTCCTCTTCGCAAGATGATGGTGGGAACAGATGCGTGGGTTGTCTGAGAGTGTGTGAGTGCCGTTGGAGTCGCTGATTCGGCCGTGTATCGCCGAAGAGTATCTCCGTCGTTCCCCTGTCGCCGTTGCCTTGCTTTCGTTAGTTTCGTCAGATTTGTGGTCGCGTGTGTGTACTAGTGGGCAGAGCCCCTACCCTGTTAAGCTTTGAGCCGGTAGTGTAGTGGTGTGTCTCTCTGTGTGAGTGCATGCGGTCGTGGGTTCGATCCCCGCGGGCGCCATTCCCCCCTTTTTTTCTCTTTTGATTTCTTTCTTTTTATTTGCTTCTTTTGTAATGCAGATTGTATGTATGTGTGAGTGGTGTATTTGTGTGTGTGGCAGGCATGTGTGTGTGCTTGTGTGCACACACACATGAGAGTGGTGTGTTGTGTGTGTATATGCACCCATGTGCATATACACATATGTTTGCTTGTGTGTGTTGGTGTGTGTGTGCATTGTTGCACATGCTCTTGTGGTGAGAGCAAGGTGTGTGTGTGTGTATTGCACTATGTGCATATGCACCCATGCATGTGTGTGTATGTGTGTGTTACACCCACACATACATGTGTAGGTGTGCTAGTGAGTGGTGTGTGTAGGGTGTCTGGTGCACCATGTAGTGTGTGCTTGGCATGTGAGGTGTTCCATATGGTGTATGTGAGTGTGAGTGGTGTGTGTATGTTCTACATAGACTCATCCATGTGCATTGTAGCTCCATGTGTAGGTTTAACCCTATATGATCATATGAGCATATATCCTTCTCTAGCTAGTTTCATTCTTGTTTTTGATGCTAGGCCATGTTAACATGCTACTAGGGTGATATGTGACCATTTCCAACATGTACCAATAACCCACAAGTCATTTTGGGTCCATATCCTTGCATATGCATAAATGACATAAGTCACCCAAAAGTTATAGGTCAAATTTCGACCTAGCTTTTCTCCTACTTGCAACAAACAATCATAGGGGTATGAGTAATGCTTTTGGGGGATTTTCAACCCAGGAATGCACCTGTGAAGTCAGATTTGACTTTGGGGCAACTTGACAAAACTGCATTTTTATGCTGTGATGCCCTTTTGTCTTTTTCATATGATTTAATCTATGCATGTTTTCAAGATCTTTACAACATGAATTTGTTAGTCAAAGTTGTAGGGAATGTCCCAGTATTTTTGTTATTCATGTCAGATCCGTACATAAGTGGGAACCATGCTGTTTATCAAGCTACTTTCTGTTTCTGCCAACCTGCTCTAAAAATGGCTGTCTGGAGAATCTGTTGTTATTGTTTTGCCATGTTAAGTGGGGTGGAGCTAGTGATGTGTTGTGAATTTTACCATGTTCAGTGTCAGTTATTTGTAGTAGATATTGTCATCTATCATCCTGTCAATGTTCATGCCATTTGGAGATTCCTAGCACATTTAACCAGTGCTGTTAACATGTTACTTTATTAACCCAGATTCCAGAAAACTGGAATTTTCACTAAGTCCCTAAAAACCTGTTTCATCATGCCTACTTGACAGCTCCATGCATAGTGATGTGTAGCTCTTTTGATGATTGCATAGTTGGATGAATTGGTGTGTGTGTGGTGTAGTTTATGTCCATGTCTTGTTTGTGGCTGTAGAGTTCCTGTAGCAATAGTTGTGAGATTTTCAAATTGCTATGTTGCTGTTTTGTGGCAGGTTGAGTGCTATGTTGTTTTGTGTGTTGTGGGAGCTATACTCCATGGAATTGAGTGATTCTTGAGTCTACTGTGATTGGTTTTTCATCACCTATCTAGTGGCTACCTTGGAATGTCAAGAATTAGCCAAGGTATTGGTGATCTTGTGTTTTGCCTCCGTGCCTTGTCATGAGCGTATCTCGAGAACCGTAGCTCCATTCCTTGCGATTCTTATATGCATGTTCATCGATTTTGCATGCTGCATTCATATTTGCCATGTTCATGCATGTCTAAATAACTTAGCATGAGGTTCTGTCCAGATTCATTAATAAACAACTTTGCATGTGAGACATGACTAGTTTATGATTGCCAAGTTATAATCCTTCATTAAATGGATCATGCATCATCTTGGTTGTGCATTGCACCTTGGTTGGTTATTTATCTGCTATTTCTCTTGGGAAGACGCGAGTGTCGAAACTGAGTTCGAGGACCCTGAAGAGTACCACTACGAGGATTCCGCTACTTGTTCCGCTGAAGAACCAACAGGCAAGATGATCATACCCGGATCCCAATACTATCTTTGCTTGCTAGTTTATCATTCTTATTGTTACAAGTGCGCTACCTACCACATGATATCAGCCCCCATGTTACCATGACAGCCTCTAACCTCCACATCCCAGCAAACCGTTGATTGGCTAAGTTAGCGCTGCTCAGCCCCTCTTATAGCGTTCTTAGTTGCAGGTTGTCCCATGTGATAACATGGATTGGATATCACCGATAAATTCTGTTATTTAATTAATGCACATATATATCTGGTATTGGTGGAAGGCTTGTCCTTTGCTAAGTGATTTGTTCCACTCGTGCCGCCATTAGTTCCTTGTTACCGGTGTTATGTTTTTCCATATTTTGCGCTCCTAACATGCTTGGGGTTGTTATGGGGACCCCCTTGTTTATTCGGTGCAGATTAAAACTTGTCTGGCAAGACCCAACATTGGTACTACATTTGCTTAACAACTTAATTAACTGCATAGGGTCTTGCAAACCCGTGGATAATTTAATCAACCCTGGGCCAGTGCTCCGCATGAGTGTTGGTCCAACCCAGAGCAGCTTATTAACGCCACTCGGGGCAACTCGGTGATTGGCGTGGTAACCATCGCTCATCCGTCGTGTCCTGAGACTGAGATACGCGGCTCTTATCGGGTTGTCGACACGTCGGGTGGTCTTGCTGGATTTGTTTTACCTTTATCGAATGCCTTGCGTGTGAAGTCTGACTTTCTTCGGGCTTACTCGAGGTGTTGGGCTCCTTTGGAATTGTCTATGATGATCGCGAGAACTGCGTTCGAGACTATTCCCACGGAGTGTGGTTATTTGTGATGGACTAGTTGGAGCACCCCTGCAGGGTTAAATCTTTCGGAAAGCCGTGCCCGCGGTTATGTGGCAACTTGGATATTTGTTTAACACCCGGTTATAGAAAACTTGAAGTAAACTCTAATTAAAATACACCAACTGTGTGAGTAGCCGTGATCGTCTCTGCTCGTGAACATGAACCGAGAGAGAACACGGTGGGGTTATGATTGACGTAAGTAAGTGTTTAGGATCTCTTAGAGATCATTGTAGATTCGATCGTATTCGTAGGCCACTCATATTTATTTCATGTTGCGTAAGCTAGCCATCATAAATGCTTAGTGTTGCTCCAAACTAAACATCACCCCTTCCTTCCTAAAGCTTAAATAGTCTTGGTACCCGGGCACATGATAGCTGAGTCCTCTATGGCTCACAGTTTACTACAACAATCCAGGTGCAGGTTCAGATGAGTTCGTGTAGGATGATCTTACTCAGCTCCAGTGGGAGTATGATGAGGAGAGAGGCAGGATGTACGTGACGTATCCGGATGAGTAGAGGACCTGGTCGTGATCTTTGGGATAGCTTGATAGTATCATTTGAAACTTCTTTTATTGTTTGATTTCGTCCGTATCCGGACCCTGTGTTCAACTTGATGCTATGATTTGAGTGACATTGTAAGTTAGCATGTGGCGAGGGTAAGCCAACTGTATACTCTTCTCATTTAGTATTGTATGTTGTAATGATACTATTCTTGCTAATGGCAAGATGCGCCTCTATCCCTTGTGAGGCCCTCGTGCCTTAAACGGATAGGCGCGCATCTTGGACGTGACACCCAACACTCAAGTCATACAAATAAATTCATACAAACCAAGCGGAAGCATAAGCTATCTCAGTACAGACAGATGAGAGGGTAAAAGGCACATGGCCTGACTATCTACAGCCCGCCACAGGCATAAGGTCATAGCTAGGACACCAGCTATTCGGCATCGTGGACATCTAGGAAGAACCCACCCAATGGGTCCTGGGTCTCATATGCATCATTAATTAAGCAAACATGAGTACAAACATACTCAGCAAGTCTTTAAAGCAGACCTAGTCTATTCATGCTCATGTATCAACAAGGGGGTGGTGGAGTTTATGCAGCAATGCCAGCTTTGACTCATGGCTAACCTACACTACACAATTTTAACTCCTTGTTTAAATTTTAGATATCGCACACGAGTCCACTAACTCCATGACAACATACCACCATGGATTCACTTCCGTCTCCTGGGAGAGTGCCATCCACGATACTCACACTCGTCTTGATATTTTTATGAGTATCCATTTGGCTATCTATGAACAACATAAGTTTTCCAAGTAGTCCATATCCGGGGACACGGCTATTCGAATAGTTTCATCCCCTGCAGGGGTGTACTTCTTCACACATGCTCTCGCCACTTATCGTTGTGTGCTCATAAAACCAGGCACCTCGGCAACCTTCAAGCGAAAGCCCAGTGAGGGAGTCGGCCACGACCGTCAATGACATAAGATCTCTACTCCAGGCTATCGCCTATTTGAGATTGACCCCGCATGGAAGTCCGAACGAAGTTTTCGCTATGGCCCCAAACGATGTGCGTAGGGTTCCCAAGCCCACCATTCGGGTGACCCTTGGTACACCGTGCCACTGCCTACCGCGTCGTAACCAACCCCTAGGGTCAGCGCTACGCACGGCCTCTAGCATCCTATAAACACCAGGAACTACTTGCAACTCCTGGAACAAGGACTAAGCGATTGATAAGTCGAGAGGGTCAATTAAGTATCCCAACGTGTGGTAGTAACTAGTCTTGGATCACAAACATGGAACTCAGTTCCTAAGAACGGTCCCAATGAGACAACCCGCTATGTACTCCTACATAGCCTCTCATCGCTACCTTTACCAAATCGGGTTCATTATAAGTTCATCATATCAGAACATCATTGTTTCACTCAGTTCATCACCTAGATGGATCAGACCAGATACAACTCTAAGCATAGCAAGCATAGCAGGGAAAGTAAGCTAAGCACATCATGGCACAACATCTACCAGGTATGCTAGGTTGCAAGGTTTAGCTATTTACTGTGACAATGACAGGTCATGCATAAGAATAGGTTCATCTACCGTGTATCACAGACAGTGAACGTTTGTCCTAATACAAATAACAAGAGCAGGAGCGAGAGAGTGGGATGTTATTAGAATGATCAAAGGGGTTGCTTGCCTGGCTGGGTAGCGGGAAGGTTTTCTCCTTCGTTGGAATACTCGGGGGTATCCTTAGAAGTAGGGCCTACCGCAATGCAGATAAATAGCATTAAATACACGCAAGTGCAACAATATGATGCATGATCATGATATGGTAGCATGTATAGATGAGCTAGTGCAACTAGTGTCCAAGTTAATTTGAAGGGAGTTTGAATATAGGTTCAAAATTGTTCTTCATTTCAAATTCCATATACTAACCTATTAGCAAATGTCAATGTTCTTCTACATACGTTGCTCTAACATGCATGATAATAGCACCATTGGATTCATTGGATTTTTCTGATAAATTTTCATATATAGATTATTTTCATCTGATTTACTGATTAATTTATATGAATTTTTAAAGTGTTAAACAATTTCTGGAATTATTTTAAAATTGGAAAATGAAATATGATGTCAGCCTGACGTCACTACGACGTCAGCTGGTCGGCTGACCAGGCCAGGTCAAACCTGACATGCGGGGCCCGCACGTCAGGGACAGGGGCCTAAACTCCGTGCTGACCAGGGGTTTGACCCACCCTGGGGCCCACTGGTCAGTGGCAGGAGGCTAACTAATCAGGGGGGATTAGCCCTTGATGATGGCCACGTCGGCGCCCATCGGAGCGGGGCCGGCGGCGATCATCCGCACGGCGGTGATCCACCGGAGTTGCCCCTCTGGTGACCATTTGGCGCTCGGAGGGCACCGGGAGATAGCCCGTGCACGCGCGCATCCAACGCTGCGGCAGAGGGGGCTCGGGGGCCACCGAAGCTACGGCCGGAGACGACCCGAGCGGCGACGAGCTTCAGGCAGCAAGGGAATAGCGCCTACGGCGAGGGACAGGCCACTAGAGGAGGGGGAAACGGAGGGGGAGCTCACGACGGGGTTGCTGGGGGAGACGGCGAGCTCGCGGACGCACGGACGACCTCGAATCGCCGAAGAAAAGCTTCGGCGGCCGACGGGGAAGAAACGGCGACGACGCGTCGTGGAGGGCTCCCGGCTTCTTCTAGCGTCACGAGGGGGACGAGTGGGTCACTACGGGGCTGCTGGTGGGCTCAAAGGGGCACGGGGGCGGCTAGAACGACGGCGACGAGCTCGAGCAGGGCTCGGCCATGGCGGCAAGAAGGAAAAAGGGGGAGAGAGAGCTGCGGCTATTGGGAGGAGGAGAAATGGAGGGAGGGCTCGATCTGGACGTCTCCCTAGAGTCTATCCCTCTGTCCAGGTGGGCACATAGGCAGGAGGTGGCCGGCGCGCTGACCACGCGCCCGGCGTCCTTCTGGCCGGAGGTGGAAGAAGACCGGTTCGCCCCTGGTGAGCTGGGCCTGCTTCTTCCCTGGTCCAGGTGGGCTTTCTTCCCCTTTTTTTATTTCAATTTTTTTCTAACTTCTAACATTTGTTTATTTAATTTCAGGCACATATGCTATTCTAAAATATTCCAAATATTTTATATATTGAAGTTTTAATATTTCAAACTTATCCAAAAAGTTTTAGGATATTTTGAAAACTAAACTAATGATAATGCTTTATTTGATATTTTCAGTAGCTTTATCATTTATTTTTAAATTGCTTCAGTTGTTCAAATATTTAAAATGACCCCTGTTATAATCATGTCCATAATTATTAGACATAGGGGACATTTTTAAAGGGCATTTTGGATTTGTTGAATTTTCATCAACTTTGAATTATTTTGATTCAATGTGAGCTTGGTGTTTTTGTTAGTCCCCATTTCATGTTGATGCAAAATTGAAATATGATGCAACACCCATGCTGTCCTATGACATCTAGCTAGGGATGTGACAACTCACCCCCACTCAAAAGAATCTCGTCCCGAGATTTTGAAGTCGTCGGAAGAGTGTGGGGTACTCTAGTCGAAGACGATCTTCTCTTTCCCATGTGGCCTTCTTTTCAGAATGGTGTGACCACTGAACCTTGAGAAACTTGATGTTTTGACGCCGAGTGGTACACTCAGCTTGATCAAGAATACGAACAGGGTATTCCCGATATGTAAGGTTATCTTGGAGATCAAGCGCTTCGTGGTCTACCTCACGGATAGGGTCCGAGAAGCATCGCCTAAGTTGCGAGACGTGGAAGACATCATGAACCTTGGAAAGATGCGGTGGTAGTTCCAATTGGTAGGCAACCTCTCCTCGTTTAGCAAGAATGCGAAAGGGTCCAATGTAACGAGGAGCCTACTTGCCCTTGATACCGAATCGATGGGTCCCCTTAAGAGGCGTAACCCGAAGGTAAGCCTTTTCGTCAACTTCATAGGTCGTAGCCTTATGATGGCGATCATATTGGCTCTTTTGACGAGATTGGGCTGTTTTCAACTTTTCATGAATAATGCGAACTTGCTCCTCTGCATCCTGGATCATATCCGGGCCAAAGAGTTGCCTCTCTCCGGTTTCTGACCAGTTAAGAGGTGTTCGACACCTTCGTCCATAGAGAACTTCAAAAGGGGCTTTGACCAGGCTTGATTGATAACTATTGTTATAAGCAAATTTGGCAAATGGAAGACATTTCTCCCAGTTCATACCGAAAGATATAACACAAGCTCGGAGCATGTCTTCGAGGATTTGATTGACTCGCTCAACTTGACCACTTGATTGCGGGTGGAAAGCAGTGCTAAGGGATAGATGAGTTAGATGAGTCCCCATAGCGGTTTGAAAACTTTCCCAGAATTGGGAAGTAAAGATACTTCCATGGTCCGAGTTAATCTCCAAAGGAACACCATGAAGAGAAACTATTCGAGAGACATACAACTCTGCTAGCTGGCTAGCAGTTATACTCTCCCGAACAGGAAGAAAATGATCCACTTTGGAAAGGCGGTCGATGACCACAAAGATAGCATTATTCCCTCTCTTAGTCCTGGGAAATCCGATAATGAAATCCATACCGACCTTATCCCATTTCCATTCGGGAATAGCTAAAGGTTGAAGGGTGCTATCAGGCCTTTGATGTTTTGCTTTCACGCGACGACAAACGTCGCAATTAACAACGAAATGGGCAATTTCTCTCTTCATCCTAATCCACCAGAACCTCTAGCGTAGGTCTTGATACATCTTGGTACTACCCGGATGAATTGTGAGAGGAGAATCATGAGCCTCCTTAAGGATCAGTTGTCTTAAGCGTGTGGTCTTGGGAACCACCAACCGGTTCTGGAAGAACACAACACCTTCATCGTCCTTGAAGAATTCTTTAGCGTTTCCGCTAGCAATATTCTCCTTGATCCGGGATATACCCTTATCATATTTCTGGACAGCTACTATTTGATCCTTAAGATTAGGTTTTGCCACCAAGTTGGATAAGAATCCTTGAGTAACAATGTGGAGGTTTAACTTCCGAAATTCCTCATGGAGAAGTGGTTGACCTTGTTGTAACATCAGGTTGTTACAATAAGACTTACGACTTAGTGCATCAGCCATGACATTGGCTTTCCCCGGGGTGTAATTTATCCCTAAGTCGTAATCTGTAATCAACTCAACCCACCGTCTTCACCTGAGATTCAAATTTGGCTGGGCGAAAATATATTTTAGACTTGGGTGATTAGTGTAAATTTCGCAACGATTGCCTAGAAGGTAATGTTGCCAAGTTTTCAGTGCATGGACCACAGCTGCAAGCTCAAGATCATGTGTTGGATAATTATCCTCATGTGGACGCAACTATCAAGATGCGTTTGCAATCACATGACGATCTTGCATGAGAATGCAACCTAATCCTTGTCGCGAGGCGTCGCAATAGATAACAAAGTCCTTAGAGAAGTCTGGTGGCACCAGAATGGGAGCAGAGGTCAGTCGTCTTTTCAAGTCCTGAAAACTGTGCTCGCATTGTGGAGTCCACTCAAACTTTTTATCTTTCTTGAGGAGTTCAGTTAGAGGTTTTGCAACCTTGGAGAAATTCTCGACAAAGCGGCGACAATAGCTCGCTAAGCCATGGAAACTCCGAACTTGCTTAACCGATTCAGGTTGAGTCCAATCAAGGACAGCCCGAACTCTCTCAAGATTGACAGCAATACCTTTACCAGAGATCACGTGGCCTAGATAGGTCACTTCTGGCAACCAAAATTCACACTTGGAGAATTTGGCATACAGACGGTGCTCTCGGAGTTTCATCAATACCAGCCTTAGATGCTCGGCATGTTCCTGTTCGTTCTTCGAGTAGATGAGATGAATTTATGTAAATACTCCATGAAGATCGAATTCATCAAGAGAGAGAAAGTGGCTGGAGCATTGGTTAAACCAAAGGACATGACGGTGTACTTGTATTGGCCATAACGAGTGACAAAAGCCATTTCCGGAATGTCCCCGTTACTAAATTCTGATTTGATGGTATCCCAACCTCAAATCCATTTTGGAGAAGACAGAGGATCGAACGAGTTGATCATACAAATCGTTGATCCTGGGGAGCGGATACTTGTTCTTTATGGTGACCAGATTCACTAGCCGATAATCCACAACCATCCGATCCACTCCATCCTTCTTCTTGACAAAGAGGACGGGACAAGCCCAAGGAGAAGAACTAGGTTGGATGAAACCTTTCTTCAAAGCCTCATCGAGTTGGATCTTAAGCTCGACTAGTTCTAAGGGTGCCATCTTATAGGGTCTTCTGGCTATTGGGACAGTCCCTGGAATAAGCTCTATCACAAACTCAACATCTCTGACAGGAGGAATTCCTGACAGTTCTTCTGGAAAGACATCCGGAATGTCACGGACTACCGGAATATCTTCTAACTCTGGAAGAGGGCTAGCATTGAGGGAATAGAGTTGGCGCTTGGTTGTTAGAGTGGAGACATTAACCATCTCACCCGATGGATGTGTAAGTTGAACATTCCTAGTATGAGTATCAATCTTAGCATAGTGGGCTTTTATCCAATCCATGCCTAAGATGATATTGATGTCTGAAGACTTGGGGCTATGAAAGATGCTAGGAAGACTAACCTATCCACCAGAATCTCATTATCATGGCTCACTCTAGAAGTTTGCCACTTTGAACCAGGAGTCTGAACTACTAAAGGAGTAGGCATATCACAAAAAGACATGTTATGCAACTGTGCATAACTTTCTGAGATGAAAGAATGAGATGCCCCAGTATCAAATAGAACAGATGCTGGATGACTATTGACAAGGAGCATACATAGGATAACATCAGGATCCTCAATGGCTTCCTCAGCAGAGACATAATTCACTCGTCCACGAGCAGGAGCTGGCTTCACATAGAAGGCTTTTCCCGGCTTCCCACGTCCAGCCGGCTTAGCATTAGCCTGAGGACAATCACGAGAGTAGTGTCCTGGTTCTCCACATTTATAGCAGACCACGGTGGAACGAGGAGCAACATTGGCAGGTGGACCTCCAAATGGCCTGACTGGAGGGTTGCGCTGAGCTGGACGAGGCGCCTGGAAGGATGGCCTCGCGGTGTATCTTGGCGGCAAAGCTGCATTGGGCACCCAGACCCGGCGTTTGTTTGAGCCCGAGCTAGATGCGGGGCTGAAGTCACGGTTGTGCTTTCTCGTGGCCTCATAGTCAGTCTGTCCAGTCTCGGCATTGATAGCCTTGTTGACGAGAGCCTGGAAGGTTGTGCACTCATGCAGGCGCAAATCTCGACGGAGCTCAGGATTGAGTCCCTTGGGGAACCTAGCCTGTTTCTTGGCATCAGTTGAAACTTCCTCTGGAGCATAACGGGCAAGATTGCCGAACTCATGGCTATAGGCCTCCACTAACTGTCTGCCCTGGGTGAACGCACAGAATTCCTCTCTCTCGCGATCCATCAGCCCTTCTGGGATGTGATGGGTATGAAATGCTGCACTGAATTCTGTCCAAGTTTGTGTGGGGCCTGCGGGACGCATGGCTTCATAATTTTCCCACCACAGATTGGCGGGTCCTTCCAGGAAGTAGGTTGCAAAGGTCACCTTGTTGGCCTCGGACACATTGGCAGCCCGGATCTTACGGAACATGCTGGTCAGCCAGTCATCCACGTCAAGTGGGTCAACCGAATGATGATACTTAGGTGGGCACAGCCTGACGAAATCACCGAGTGACACGCCATCATTGAGATCATTGCGGGGAGCACGCGATGTGTTCTGCTCAATTCGTTCCAATAGCCTGTTGGTCTCTCTCTTGTTCCTTTCGGCTTCAAGCATCACTTCGGCCAAAGAAGGAGCATGTGGCAGATCCTCTTGCCTTGGCTGGCTTCCCTCGCCCTGCTTGGGGGCAGGCATGGGGTTATTCCTAGTGGCCACCATCCTGGGAAAACAACCCACAGCTTAAACATAGAGGACATCAACTCTAAGACTTGAGATAAGGAATGTACTAGACAACATGGCATGCAGGGTAAACATCCAACAACATGGAAACATCAAGTGCCCTATGAACACCATGATTCATACACACCATGACATAGTTCAGTACAAGCCCAAGCTGAAAACAAACTACAGAGAGATGACACAAATCATCGGAGGCATTACAAGCTTCCTATACATTATCTATCTACACCTCCAGAACTCAAATCTCAACCTTGGTCATATCCCACAAGACACGCAGGACTGTGGCGATACGACTACTAACATACTAGTACTAACATCCACGTACTCAAGCATCGCCATAGAATGCCTCATACAAGTTACCCCCGTGACTGGAAGCTGAACCTGAGTATCTGGAAACACTCTAGCCTATGATCCCTGGGAACCATAAGGACACGGATGTGGCCTTGGTCCCCTTGCTGGCGGCAACAACAGTCCTCGAAGAGGGCTGACGCCTCCAACATCGGGCCAGTCTACGCGTGTTGGCAGATGAGTCCTCAATGGGTTCAGCATCTCCAAATCTCCATAGCATGTCTACACGACAGGTGCCAACTATGTCAGGGCTTTCCAAAGACGTGCACAGGTAGCATAAAGCTCCATGCGAAGGGCACGTGCATCACGATCCTTGTTCTCCAATATCTGAGCGGTCACCTGCAGCCTAGGGTCCTCATGGGAATGATCACAGTAGGCTGCGCTAAGATAACCATCCTCTCCTCCCATGGAAGCAGGAACATAACAGAACTCTGTGTTCTGAAGCAGACCATGGTGAAACCTCATGATAGTCAGCATGGTGTAGGCGGCCTCCTGAACTACCATATCTATGGTGACACCTAGTTCATAAGTCCAGTGAAGCGGCTCTGCAGCTCCAGGATATGAAGGATATATCTTAACAGTACTCAGATACTAACTCTAGTTGAAATCTCGATACTGTTCCTCCACTGTGTACTCTGGGTACCAACGATAGCCAGCCTCCATCATAACTCTAACCAACATGGCCGTGTGACCCGGTACATCGATGCACCTGGTCAGACGGACCACCTGACGGGAAGGACAAGGGGGCATCTAAAATAGAGAATGATCCAAAGACATTAGAGACTCTAGCGGAAATTGGACGGCATAATGGCTGTAATTGCTCAAAAAGGATTTTGAGACAACAACAAAAGATTGGAAAACATAACCAATAGACTTTCTAGACTCAAATCTCTTCTCCATATGTTTGTCACACCAACAATACTTGAGTACCGACATTCGCTTGCAAACAAGCTAGCTATTAGTCCATGCTTGGTAAATCGTCATCCTAAGCAATAGATGAGAAGCCTAGTTCTTATCCCCGTAGGAAAGATGAGAAAGACTCAGAATAGAATAACTAGGGAAGAGGAGTAAAAAGAGCCTTACGTTCCCTTCCACAATCAATTCCCCTGCCTTTCTATAGTGTTTCTAGACTCAACTTCGACTGGTTTGGCTTGGTAGTCCTACAGTCAGTCAGGCTCTGATACCAACGCTGTCGGGACCCCGATCCTAAGTCATATGAATCCATACTGTAACCTATCACATCACTTTGCGGCCTCACGCACGGTAAGTTCCACGACTGCAGCCTCACCTTAGCCGGGACCGTTTGCGTCTTTTAGCTCATGTATGTGAACATGTCGCTGGCAATCAAACGATAGAGAACCTGGACCGACATGACTAGTCATAGAACCAAGTGGCACATCCGTACGAAAACAGGCATACGTAACCCAGCAATGCAGGTGTCGGCCTCAAGCGTGTGTAGACGAGTCATAGCAAGATACAAGGACTCCATTATGTCGTGGGACATAAATGTCATCACTGCACGTAGACGAGTCGTAGCAGGCTATAGGGACTCCATTACACTGCGAGACATTTCCCCGAAGGGAAAGACACAATAGCAAAGAGGCAGTTTCCCGTAAAGAGTAATATTAAAGGCACACAACTAGGTGTCGGATCCCATACATACCGTTGCACGTCACACGTACGCATGACATGCCCGATATGCATAGATACAACCATGGCATCACAACATAACCATACAACAACTTTTATTTAAGAGGCTCAAATGAGCCTTGAATAATATGTTCTTACAGATAGGGGTCACACGACCGAACACTCAAGTCATACAAACAAATTCATACAAACCAAGCGGAAGCATAAGCTGTCGGAGTACAGACAGATGAAAGGGTAAAAGGCACATGGCCTGATTATCTACAGCCCGCCATAGGTATAAGGTCATAGCTGGGACACCAACTATTCGGCATTGTCGACATCTAGGAAGAACCCACCCGATGGGTCCTGGGTCTCATCTGCAACATTAATTAAGCAAGCATGAGTAGAAACGTACTCAGCAAGTCTTTAAAGCAGACCTAGTCTATTCATCCTCATGTATCAACAAGGGGGTGGTGGAGTTTATGCACCAATGCCAGCTTTGACTCATGGCTAACCTACACTACACAATTTTAACTCCTTGTTTAAATTTTAGATATCGCACACGAGTCCACTAACTCCGTGACAATACACCACCATGGATTCACTTCCCTCTCCTGGGAGAGTGACATCCACGATACTCGCACTTGTCTTGATATTTTTATGAGTATCCATTTGGTTATCTATGAACAGCATAAGTTTTCCAAGTAGTCCATATCCGAGGACACGGCTATTCGAATAGTTTCATACCCTGCAGGGGTGTACTTCTTCACACACGCTCTCGCCACTTATCGTTGTGTGCTCATAAAACCAGGCACCTCGACAACCTTCTAGCGGAGGCCCAACAAGGGAGTCGGCCACGACCGTCAATCACATAAAATCTCTACACTAGGCTATCGCCTATTTGAGACTGAACCCACACGAAAGTCAGAACGAAGTTTTTGCTATGCCCCAAACGATGTGCGTAGGGTTCCCAAGCCCACCATTCGGGTGACCCTTGGTACACCGTGCCACTGCCTACCGCATCGTAACCCACCCCTAGGGTCAGCGCTACGCACGGCCTCCAGCATGCTATAAACACCAGAAACTACTTGCGACTCCTGGACCAAGGACTAAGCGATTGATAAGTCGAGAGGGTTAATTAAGTATCCCAACGTGTGGTAGTAACGAGTCTTGGATCACAAACACGGAACTCAGTTCCTAAGAACAATCCCAATGAGACAACCCGCTATGTACTCCTACATAGCCTCTCGTCACTACCTTTACCAAATCGGGTTCATTATAAGTTCATCACATCAGAACATTATTGTTTCACTCAGTTCATCACCCAGATGAATCAGACCTGACACAACTCTAAGCATAGAAAGCATAGCAGGCAAAGTAAGCTAAGCACATCATGGCACAAGCATCTACCAGGTATGCTAGGTTGCAAGGTGTAGCTATTTACTGTGACAATGACAGGTCATGCATAAGAATAGGTTCATCTACTGTGTATGACAGACAGTGAATGTTTGTTCTAATGCAAATAACAAGAGCAGGAGCGAGAGAGTGGGATGTTATCGGAATGATCAAAGGGGTTTCTTGCCTTGCTGGGTAGCGGGAAGGTTTTCTCCTTCGTTGGAATACTCGGGGGTATCCTCAAAAGTAGGGCCTATCGCAATATAGATAAATAGCATTCAATACACGCAAGTGCAATAATATGAAGCATGATCATGACATGGTCGCATGTATAGGTGAGCTAGTGCAACTAGTGTCCCAGTTAATTTGAAGGGAGTTTGAATATAGGTTCAAAATTGTTCTTCATTTCAAATTCCATATACTAACCTATTAGCAAATGTCAATGTTCTTCTACATAGGTTTATCTAACATGCATGATAATAGCACCATTGGATTCATTGGATTTGTCTAATAAATTTTCATATATAAATTATTTTCATCTGATTTACTGATTAATTTATATGAATTTTTAAAGTTTTAAACAATTTCTGGAATTATTTTAAAACTGGAAAATGAAATATGACGTCAGCCTGACGTCACTACGACGTCAGCTGGTCGGCTGACCAGGCCAGGCCAAACCTGACGTGCGGGGCCCACACGTTAGTGACAGGGGCCTAAACTCCGTGCTGACCAGGGGTTTGACCCACCCTGGGGCCCACTAGTTAGCGGCAGGAGGCTAACTAATCAGGGGGCATTAGCCCCTGATGATGGCCACGTCGGCGCCCATCGGAGCGGGGCCGGCGGCGACCATCCGCACGGTGGCGATCCGCCGGAGTTGCGCCTCCGGCGACCATTTGGCGCCCGGAGGGCACCGGGAGATAGCCCGTGCACGCGCACATCCAGCACTATGGCAGAGGGGGCTCGGGGGCCACTGGAGCTACGGCCGGCGACGACCCGAGCGGCGGCGAGCTTCGGCAGCAAGGGAACGGTGCCTACGGCGAGGGACAGGCCACAAGAGGAGCGGGAAATAGAGGAGGAGCTCACGACGGGGTTACTAGGGCAGACGGCGAGCTCGGGGACGCGCGGACGACCTCGAATCGCCGGAGAAAAGCTTCGGCGGCCGACGAGGAAGAAACGGTGACGGCGCGTCGTGGAGGGCTCCCGGCTTCTTCTAGCATCACGAGGGGGACGAGGGGGTCGTTGTGGGGCTGCTCATGGGCTTAGAGGGGCGTGGGGGCGGCTAGAATGACGGCGGCGAGCTCGAGCAGGGCTCGGCCATGGCGACAGGAAGGAAAAAGGGGGAGAGAGAGCTACTATGACTGGGAGGAGGAGAAACGGAGGGAGGGCTCGATCTAGACGTCTCCTTGGAGTCTATCCCTCCATCCAGGCGGTTACATAGGCAGGAGGTGGCCGGCGCGCGGCGACCAAGCGCCCGACGTCCTTTTGGCCGGAGGCAGAATAAGACCGGTTCGGCCCTGGTGGGCTGGGCCGGCTTCTTCCTTGGCCCAGGTGGGCTTTCTTTCCCTTTTTTTATTTCAATTATTTTCTAACTTCTGACATTTGTTTTATTTTAATTTCAGGCACATATGCTATTCTAAAATATCCCAAATATTTTATATATTGAAGTTTGAATATTTCAAACTTATCCAAAAAGTTTTAGGATATTTTGAAAACTAAACTAATGATAATGTCTTATTTGATATTATCAGTAGTTTTATCATTTATTTTGAAATTGCTTCACTTGTTCAAATATTTAAAATGACCCCTGTTATAATCATGTCCATAATTATCAGACATAGGGGATATTTTTAAAGGGCATTTTGGATTTGTTGAATTTTCACCAACTTTGAATTATTTTGATTCAATTTGAGCTTGGGGTTTCTTTTAGTCCCCATTTCATGTTGATGCAAAATTGAAACATGATGCAACACCCATGCTGTCCTATGACATCTAGTTAGGGATTTGACACAAACGACATGACGGTGTACTCATAAGAGCCAAAACTCGTCCTGAAAGTGGTCTTAGGAATGTCTTCTTCGCGAATGTGAATCTGATGATAACCCATGCAAAGATCAAGCTTCGAGAAAACCTTGGCACCTTTCAGTTGCTCAAGCAACTCATTGATGTTGGGAAGTGGGTACTTGTTTTTGATTGTCTTTTTGTTCAATGGACGGTAGTCGACACAAAGATGATCCGTGCCATCGTTGTTCTTGACAAACAAAACACCACAAACCCATGGAGAAGATCTTGGTCTGATCAGGCCCAGACGTTCTTGATCATCTAGCTGCTTCTTCAACTCTTTCAGCTCTTCGGGGCCAAGTTTATACGGGCGCTTGCACACTGGTTCAGTTCCGGGCTCGACATCAATCACGAACTCGACTGGTCGGTGCAGAGGCATTCCTGGCAATTCTTCTGGAAAGACATCTTCATACTCATTCACCATCGGAATTTGAGAAATCGCCGAGATTTCACCCTTCTCATTAAGAGCAAAGAGACGGATTGTGTCATCACGAGCCATGGAAATAATCACATCTTCTGAAGGATGAGTCAGCTTGACTTCTTTTGCTTTGCAATCAATATGAGCCTTATTCATAGCCAGGAAGTCCATGCCCAAAATGAGATCAATGTCGGAATTACAGAGAACATAAGGAGAAGCCAAGAAAAAGTAATTGCCCAGCTTGATAGAAACATCCAGAACAATGGAGGTGGTTTTCATGGCCACACCCGGAGAAACGACACCCAAAGGTCTACTCAGCATCTCGGAATAGAAATCATTCTTCATAGCAAAAGGTCTAGACATGAATGAATGCGATGCTCCAGAATCAAACAAGACTTTTGCAGGAATAGAATTAACTGAGAGATTACCCATGGTCACTTGAGAAGAATCCTCTGCCTCTGCTGCATTCACCATATTCACTCTTGCAGTCTTGGGATTATGCTTTACCATAGCATTGCCTGGAGGCTTGACAGGAGGAGGCGGCGGAAGATGCCGCTGGTTGCACTTGTTTGTATAGTGACCCTTCTAGCCACACTTGTGACAAGTCACCTCAGAAAGTGGACGGACATTGCCTGGAGGAGGAACAAGAACTGCCTTGGATGCCTGGGGTCTCTGCTGAAAACCTGGGTTGGGTGGGTGGGAAGAACCACGACCACCAAACTGCTTCTACTGCTAAGGAGGACGAAACGGAGGAGGATTTGGCACCCAATACTTCTGCTGCTTAGGAACCATCTGAGAGCTGGAAGAAGACGAATATGAATCCCTTGAACGCTTCCTTGAGTTCTCCAACTTGAGCTGAGTTGCCTCGACCTTCAAATCCATGTTGTAGAACTGATCAAACTCACGAGGTTCTTGAAGAACTAGGTCTGGCAGAAGCTCATCCTTGAGACCACCTCTGAACTGATAGATCATATCCGTGTCATCTGGAACATCTTGCTTAGCATAGCGGGCTAGATTCTGGAACTTGATGTTGTACTGATAGACAGACTTGCTTCCTTGCTTTAGGTGCCTGAACTTCTTACGCATCTCCTCGACAAAGCTTGTCGAAATGTAATGAGCCCTGAAGTCATGACGGAAATCGTCCCAAGTAACAACACGATCGCCCCTAGAATCCTTGTACTGCTGCCACCAATCAGCTGCTTGACCCTTGAGCTGGAACGATGCAAATCTAACAAAGTCCTCTGGCCTGACATTGCTGCACTCAAAATTCTTACTCATATCACGAAGCCAATCATCAGCATCAAAAGGCTGCTCACAACAGGTGAAAGACTTGGGCTAGTTGGCAAGGAACTGATTAAGCATCGCAAACTGAGGTTGATTCTGAAAATTTCCTTGAAAACCTTGCTGACCTTGCTTCCTTTCTTGCAACACACTGAGCAACATCTGAGTGTTCACATTGGTTGCGGCCATCACAGCTTGCCAAGCTTCTGGAGGAGGAGGTGGCTCCGGCGAGGGTGGTGGTGGAGGTGGAACATCAGCCTGCTCCTCATCACGACCCGGATTGTTGCGAGTTGATGGAGCCATCCTGAAGATGGACAAAACACATCAGCACCACATTGATAATATGAATTGAAAGGCTGCATCAAATGCTTGAAAGAAATTGAACAAATAACATCACAGCCTTCCTACTGAAAAATTAGTAAGAATGCTTCTTCAGTTTATGATAACATCATCAGATATTAGAAGCCACTTCCAATAACACAAAATTATTGAGCTAAGTGCTCGAACAAATGTATATGCCCACATACACCTGAAGAAGATGATCCTAGATAGCTACAAGATTTCCCACCTAAGAACTTCCGAAAACTTTCTGGTTAAGCAATCCGGTGTGGGGGACACAAGGAGGAGATATCTCACACAACTAGCAATCCTACACCCCAACTGTATCCATCCTTCAAAACATAACCAGAGGCTTTCGCAAATTCATCTAACTTGAATCCTCAAACTCACAACGATACTAAACCATGGTGGTACCCCAGACGCCTCCCCAGTACTGGGTGACTCCGACCTTATCTCACCATGACAAGTATTGAAGTAATTCCGAACATTCTCCGTCCTGAGATATCAAGGAAGCTGAATGATAACGATGTGCCAACATTCCCTGGAGCTCGACTCCCCAGAAGAAATCAAGTCAAACAGGAGGCACCAAGACAGAACCCTGTCACATCGATATCATATAGACTCCAAAATACCCGCGTGATCCTAAAAAATTTTGTGTGAGAAGAGGAGTAGAATCAAAGTTCCTAAGTCGAATACCTCACCAGAGCATAGACGAGGAGTAACAAGAATCGTACTCTCCGATATAACTAGACACAAAATAATTTTTACTAGACTCGACTCGGCCAAATTCGATCAAGCAAAGGCTCCTATGGTCTTATGGCTCTGAATACCAACTTGTCACGACCAAGATGCGCGCCTATCAATATTAAGGCACGAGGGCCTCGCAAGGGATAGAGGCGCATCTTGCTGTTCGCAAGTATAGCATCATTGCATCATACATTACAGAAGAGATGAGAATACAAGTTGGCTTACACTCGCCACGTACTAAATTACAATTCCACACAGATTTCAAATCATCAAGATGAAGATAGGGTCGGTCTACGGACGAAATCAAATGATAAAAACAGATGCCAATGATACTATCTTGCTATCCTAAAGATCACGACCATGGACCCCTACTCGTCTGGATAAGTCATGTACATCCTGCCTCTTTCCTCATCATACTCCCACTGGAGCTGCGTCAGATCATCCTGCATGAACTCATCTGTACATGTACCTGTAGTGTTGTAGTAATCTATGAGCCACAAGGACTCAACAATCAAGCGCCCGGGTATCAAGACTATTCAAGCTTAAGGTTGGGAAGGGGTATGTGTTTAGTTTGCAGTAGCACTAAGCATTTATGGTGGCTAAACTTACGTAACATGAAGATAAATTATGAGTGGCCTACGATGTACGATCGAAACTAGAATGACCTCTATGAGATCCTAAACACTTACTTACGTCAATCATAACCCCACCATGTTCTCCCTCGGATCATGTTCACAAGCAGAGACGATCACGGTTACTCACACAGTTGGTGTAATTTATTAGAGTTTACTTCAAGTTTACTATAACTGGGTGTTAAACAAATATCCAAGTTGCCACATAACCGCGGGCACGGCTTCTCGAAATGATTTAACCTTGTAGGGGTGCTCCAACTAGTCCATCACAAATTAACCACACTCCGTGGAAATAGCCTCGACCACGGATCTCGTGATCATCATAGGTAACTCCAAAGGAATTCCAACCCCTTGAGATAACCCGAAGAAAGTCAGAGTCTACACGCAAGATACTCGATAAAGGTAAAACAAATCCAGCAAGACCACCCGACATTTCGACGAACCCGATAAGAGTTGCGTATCTCGTTCTCTGGACATGACAGATAAGCTAGTGTACGGTGGCCTGATAGAACTCTCCCAAGTTGCCCTGGGTTGGCACCGCATAGTGCTCTAGTTTGGACCAACACTCATGAGGAGCACTGGCCTGGGGGTTGATTAATTATCCACGGGGTTGCAAAGCCCTATGCAATTTTTGTTAAGTTATTAAGCAAATGTAGTACCAATATTGGGTCTTCCCAAGCAAGTTTTAAGCTTAACCGACTAAACAAGGGGGTCCCCATAACAACCCCGAGCATGTTAGGAGCGCAAAGTATGGAAAACATAACACTGGTAACAAGAAACTATGGCGGTAACAACGGAACAAAACACCTACCAAAAGGCCAAGCCTTCCACCAATACCAAGATATATATGCGCATTGAATTAAATAACAGATAGTATTTTGATATAACAAATCCATGTTATCACATGGAACAACCTGAACTTGCAACTAAGAACGCTATAAGAGGGGGCTGAACAACGGTAACTTAGCCAATCAAAGGTTTGCTAGGATGTGGAGGGTTAGAGGCTATCATGGCAATTAGGAGGCTTATATTCAAGTGGTAGGTAGCGCAATTGTAATGATAAGAGCGAGAAACTAGCAAGCGAAAATAGTATCGGGATCTGGGTACGATCATCTTGCCTGTTGGTTCTTCAGTGGAACAAGTAGCGGGATCCTCGTAGTTGTACTCGCCTGGCTCTTTGTACTCAGGTTCAACGTTCGCTTCTACCCAAAAGAAACAGCAAGAATAAACGAACAACCATAGTGCAATGCACAAGCAAGAATGATGCATGCTTAGGTGAAGAGTTTTTAACATGGCAATCCTAACTAGTCATGTTTCACATGCAAGAATTGGATATTAATGAATCTAGACAGAACCTTATGTTAAGTTATTTAAAAAATGCATGAACATTGAAAATATGGATGCCTCATGTGAAAACGATGAAAATGCCTATGAAGAACGTAAGAAACGGAGTTACGGTTCTCACGATACGCTCACGACAAGGTATGAAGGCAAAACACAAGACAACAAGGGTTTGGGCTAATTCTTGGCATTCCATGGTATCCACTGGTTAGGTAATGAAAAACCAACAAAAATAGACCCAAAGATCAAGAAATTCCATGGAGTATAGCTCCCACAAGTCACAACACAATAAAACAAACAATCTGCCACAAAACAGCAACATAGCAACTTCCACAGCCCACAACTTGAGCTACAGGAATCCTACAGCCACAAACAAGGTATTGACAGAAACTACATAACATGCTTATCGAATTATCCAACTGCACAATCTGGAAAGGAGGCACACATCAATAAGCATGAAGTTATCTAGTTGGCATGAGGAAACAGTTTTCTGGGACTTATATGGGTGCTTCCCATGTTAAACAAAGGTATGACAAGTGGGGGAAACCCACTAGTCACCTACACACACACTCTCTCTACACACACACACACTACCAACCATACACACACATGGCTTCATATGCCTAAGGGCATATGAGCACAACCCTCTCATGAACATACCACCCATGAGGGGGGGTGTTCATCCACACACACACACATGCACCATATATGCATAATGCATATAGGCACATACATCACCACACATGCGCAAGTGCACATCGGCACACACACTCACATACACACATGCTCATGTGTGTGTGGGTGTTCATCCACACATATGCACACATATATGCACAAGGCATATATGCATATGCATATGCATATGCATATGACTACACACTCACACACACTCTCACTCACATACACACATGCATATGTGCCCACACACATGCACTACACATATGTATGTATGTATTAGCACACACAAACACACACACTCACATGTAGAAAATAGATATACTCACACACACACACTCATATATAAACAGCAAGAAAAACAATCATTCATGCACAAGTTTGCACTTACACACATACATCATGTACCAAAGGAGAAAACAAATAAAAGAAAAGGGAAAAAAGGAAAAACAAAAGGGAAGGGGTTCGGGCTCGAACCCTCGACCTCCTGGTCGTTTCCCGAGCCGGTTGGCACTAGGCTATCGACGCAGTAGTTAACAGGAGAGGGGCACCTGCTCACTAATACACACACACATCGCGAACCTGATGAAACTGAAAACAGAATAGCCCGGCGATAGCGGCAACGGCGGCGTCGCTACACGGCCGCACAGGGGGTCTCCGGCGAGGGAAGAGCGATGCGGGGGCTGCTGCATCTATGTGGAGGTGTTCCCTGGCTTGTCTCGCAACAAGGGGAATAGAGGCAAGGCCCTCAAGGCTCTGCCTTGCGGAACGACGGCGACGAGCGGCTACGGTGATGGCACGCTAAGCAACGGCACCAGGAGGGGCATCACGCAGCTCACCGAGGGGAGACAACGATGAGCGGGACGCGTGAAGAGGAAGGAGAGGCGGAGACGCGGCAACGACAAAGAGGAGGGAGACCGGCGACGACCCGCTCCCTTGCGGAAGACGGCGACGGCAATTGGCACCACGGGGAGGTGCTCCTCACCTCCTACCGACAGGAATGGAACGCGAGCGACGACCCGGAGCTCCACGCCATGTCCACCGGGGACAAGGCCCACCGGAGACGCGGCGACGGCGGCGAAGATGACTGGTGGCTCTCTGCTTATCACTCTGAAACTCTCTTCTCTCTGAATCCTTACCTGACAGAGGGGAAGAAGAGAGGAGGGAGAGGAATGGAGAGGGAGAAGGGAGCTGCAGCAGTGCGAGGGGAGAGAGGAACCCTAGCGGAGGAGGCATGCACGCCGAGGGGACTTAAATACCCTCGAGGCTGACGGCGACGAACGGCGAAAGGGGGACGGCGGAGCGCACTTTCTCTCTGAACCTGATGGAGACGACGGATGGGGCAGGTTGTCGTTCCCTTGAGCGGGCTAGCCCACGGGGGAAGGCAAGGCCCACTCTGGTGCTCTCTCACAAAACAAATAAAACATGGAGTTTTTTTCTCTTTTACAAGTCACAATAACAGAAGAAAAAAATAGAGTAAAATAAAGGACTTTTGTGCAGAACAAAAATGTTTTGACAATGAAAATAAAATGCACTATTTACTAAAAATAACAAGATGATTTTTAGGACAAGTAATTTTAATACTTTTTAAAATAACAGCCCCTGGTTATTTAAACCTCACAAGCATACAAACTCCAAACATCAAAAGAACCCTACTCACAATTAATAAAACATATTAGGCTACCTCTTGAACATTTTTTAAACAATTTAATTGGAAATATAAATCTGCTGATAAAATAACATAGAAGGAAAGGATATTAGTGGGGTTTGTTTGAGAGGAATAAAGAGGGGGAAGAAGAAGGAGATGCACCACATAACTCCAACCACAAAACACCACACAACACAAGACACACTCAACCAATCACACAAGGTCACATCAGAATCAAGAATGCATGATGAATGAAATGATGAATGATGCATGAATGCAAGAACAAGACATGGTATGACAAGGTGCAAATCATTACATTAAGCTCATGGTAACAAGGTTCATACAAGACACATGCCATAATAGGTAGGGACATCACTTGGGCTATCACATTTATATACGTAGGTCAAGGACCTAGGCTCACAAGAGTCCTAACCGGTTCGTACTAAGTATCCGACCCTGCCTCTAAGTGGCCTTGCCTTTCCTGGCAAGTCATCTTCCGGGCGGCTTACGCGCCCCGGGTCTCACGCCGTCTTCTGCCTCTAGGCTTCTGTCTAGCCCATCTGGCAAGCCATCTCCTGGCTTGTCTTCAACCTTTAGGCGAATGTAAGGCCTAGGGTATGAGCTGCCAGCTGGTGACCCGGCCCCTTCTGGGCGGGTTATACCACAGGGTTATATCCCCAACATTAGGTACGAGATTGACTTGAACCTGATCATGTCAATCTTCTAGCCCTTCAATTGGCAAGTCTCATACCTCTTTTACCTATTAACTCACCATGCATTTTCATGACCCGCCATCAAAAAAGGTGGATGACATCATCTTCGATAAATCTAGCAAATCTTGATGACCTCACAATGGATCTTTTGCATTAAATGGCGAACCCGAAGATCGAGGCATCTTCCTAGTCAACCATCATTGTGTCTCCTCGATTATCGCATGGACTGTTGTTATCCCATCTCCTCATAAATAGGCGGGGTGGGTCCCATTTCTTTTACTATGCCCCACCGTCACTATCAATCTTCTTCCTCCTCCTCCGATGCTCGCTCGAAGCTCTGCCGCCTTTGCTGGATTTCTCCGTCTTCAACAACACAGGCCGCTGCATCAACCTGATTTGACCAGAGCTCGCCAGCGTTATCTGCCTCCTTGGCACCCTTCAGGTTCCTTCTTCTTCACATCGTAGATCCACATTAGTTCACCGGAGTTCTTCCGAGTTCGCCGCCGCTCGTCGGAGCATTCACCATAGATCAGGAAAAATAGCATCTTTAGTCTTCGAAACGCTAGCCAGCTCATGCGGTGCTCCTCTTAACATGTATCCACTACTCAACGTAGATTGTTTCTGAATAGAACCCACGCATGAACTATTTGTTCTTCCACTAACATTTTAGGGTTTAGAATATATTTCTATTTATCTTCGTCTGTAGATCTTGTAGTTGTCGCCGTAGTTGACGAAATATGTTTGTCCATACTTAGTAAAATTCCCAATAGTAGCTGTCTTTTTGACTCTCCATTGCAATGCCTCCTCTTCCTGTAACAGTTTAACTCGCATGTACCATAGTAAATGGAGATTTTGAACGCAATTACGACCCACTGAATATCATTGTTGTCTCAGCCATAGCTGCTTTTATTGCGAGGTTTTCTTAACCCGCAACAATTATGCCTTTTGACAGAATCTAACTCGCCATCATGTCTAAAGCCCCTGCATCTTGCGATTGGGTTAGATCTGGGGTTTCTGAGCTGTTTCCCAATGATCTCGTAGAAATGGGTGTCTTGTCGACTCAGAACGTCGTCCATTAGCGGGTACCTGGACAAAGGTTGAAACCATCCCTCAGGAAGGGGAAGTGGTCATATTTGTTAATCCTCTTTTCCGCGGCTTCAGCCCGCTCAGGTCAAAGTTTTTCCAGGATGACCTCATTATTACAAGATCCACCCTCAAGACATTGGTCCAAACTCTATCACCAACATGTGCTAATTCCAAGTCCTGTGCGAGGCATATCCACAAGAAGAACCATTTGTTGATCTGTTTCGTGACTTCTTTTACATCAACCGCCAGATCGAGGTGGATGCTAGACCGAGTCTGGAGCTCGGAGGCGTCTCCATCCAAAGACGTAGAGACATGACCTTCCCTGTGGACATCCTGCCGATTCACCCCAAGGACTGGAATAAAACCTTGTTCTAGTGAAAAGACACTTCTCCAGAAGGAGAGAAACCACTGCCAGGATATTGTCCTATCCGGCTTTGCAACTCCACCAAGCTCCCAGACTGGATGTCTACCGCAGAGCGCGGCTAATATGCTATGACTTTCGCAAAGATCGGGGCCTTAATGGCCAATGGCTTGACTTGTGTTGATCTGACCTGTTGCTGGGTCACTTGGAGGAATTTGTCATTGAGCCGTCAGGACAAACTTATGTGTGAATACACGGGTGTTGTGGATGATCCTCTATGCTTCAATAATATGCCCTTGACAGACCAAGACCTCAGTGCGATCGTAAAGTCACTGCTTGGCGAGACTCAAGAACCTTGCAATCAGACCGGGTTGAGCCCTTTCTTCGTTAAAAAACCGGCTCCAGATGTAAGAATCCTTTCAAGCAAACTATTTGTCTCCTCTTAGCTTTTTTCTTTATACTCCTTCTAACCTTCATGTAATTTATATGCAGGTCGAGTCCCCTTTTTGGAATAGGAGATATACTGCCCCCTCAAAGAAGAAGACTAAGGCGGGTAAGACCCGTGCTCCGGGTCGTAAGAAGAAACCTTCTGCCCAAGAACTACTCGAGCTTGAAGAATCGAAGGTAGAACTTGACTCCCTTGACCTTCTCTTTATGCAACTCATTGACACTGATTACTCTCGGGAGGAAGTGGAGACAAGCCACGCTGATGCTGGAGACGTAATTATTGTCTCGACTCAAAACCTTACAAGTAAAGAAAATACGGTGGGTTGTCCAGAAGGTAAAATGTTCATGCCCTTTTGCTCACTTGGATCCCAACTTTATTTTGAAGAAATAGCAAGATGACAATAGACGTCACACCTGGAGCACCGGCTCTGAAGATCGTTTGGCCGGCTTATCAAATGCTCTGACTCCTCGGAAACGACGCACTGAGGTATTCCATTGCCTTGAATTCGTTTTTTCTATATACTAATCTTGCATTGTAGCTTACTTATATTTCACGATCTTAACTTTGCAGGACTCGCCCCCTTCTTCCAGTGACTCAACTGCTTCGAAGTTGCCTCCTCTTGTTATCATCCTAGGGTACGTACATTTATATTCCATACCATGTGTTAACATTCTTATCCTTGCTTATGTCGTATAATGCCACCTTTGCTCACAGGGCTCAAGCCAAATGAAGAAAAGTGAGCGGGTCATCCGCTACCCTTGATATCCAAGAGCCAGAGATCCCAAGGCCTAAGAGTCCTGAAGCTTACATTGAGCCCTCTGAGGCCGACAAAGGTGCCTATGAAGATGCTCCTCAACATACTGAGCCAGCTGATTTTGATATGGCAGCTCCTGAGGCCCATCCGGAAGTTGATCCTAAGCTGCCCAGCCCTTCGCCAATGACTAAAACATGGCTTCTCATGAAGAAGTTACTATTACCGGGGCGGGTTACAAATCTCCAGCTCCTTCCCATGTGCTATCCAAACATACTGGCAAGGATGAGGCGCCTTCACCGGATAGGGAGAAGACTGAATTTGAATTCCCTAGCCTGGAGAAGCTGACTTCTGATGAATTGCATGTTGGCTATCTAAACCGCCTCTCCGCGAGCCGCAACATGGAAAGCAAACTTGTTGGCATGATGAAGAGAAAATATGAGGTACTCCCCGTACCTTGCCTTCCATATATCCTTATGTAGCCCCCAAGATCCGGTTTAGTTTGAAAATAGTATATCAGGTCTTCAACTCTTTTTATGTTCTCAGTAGCTCGACATGTAGCCCCTAAGGACCGGGTTATTATGTGAATAATGAGCCGGTACTTAATATAGAATAAGATCCAATTGTAGCCCCCAAGGTCCGGCTCATCTTCGTGAAGATGATCCGAGGCTTCCTAGATTTACAATCATTGAAAGAACTGATAGGCATTACCCCCAAGTGTCAAGTATATTGCTTGCAATCTGCTTGGGACTTGTAATATTCTGCTTCATTGCCCCCAAGTGTTAATATGCATTTTCTTGGCGGCTTAGAAATAAATTAATTTGTACTATACCCCTTGTACCATGCAGGAAGCTTTAAAGACGGACGAGTCTAGCTTGACTAGCCTCAAAGAAAATCTTTCTTCGAAACAGGACGCCCGAGCTGAGGCTAAGGAGAAATGGCTGGTCTCTTGTATAGAGCTTGAGAAGGCCAAGGAGGATTTCAAAGCCTTCCAATAATCTGTCAAAACTGAAAAAGCCGCCTTGGCCAGATGCACCGAAGATGCCGAGGGGAAGTTGAAACCCGTGACAGGAGAGTTCAACACCCTAAAGCGCCATATATATCAAATGAATGCCACCATCTTTGGTAAGTGTTTGTCAACTATGAAAATTCCTTCCCGAGAGTTTGTAGAAATTTCTCCAGGCAGCTTACAAAATCTGACTTGGTTTGCAGGCCAGCGAACTCGCCAGCTTTCCAACAACAGTCTGCTGAAGCTCAAGGCTATATATACTCTTATCGAGCAGCTCTATGTCGGAACCCTTTGCGACATTAAAGTTGTGATGACTGAGAAAGGCATTCCCAAATTCATAAAAGATGTGCTATAAATCCTCTCCGCATCCCAAGTTGGCTTGACGAGCTGAAGAGATCAGCCGCCCACAAGGGTGCAATGGTCGTGTTGAGTCGGTCACTTGCTTTTGCTCCTAAGCTTACAACGGAGGAGATGATTATGGCTACCCTCAACTGAAGGATGATGGCTCGCAGTTTACCCTAGGCGATTACGCCAAGTGTATGAAGGCATCATTAGTACTGGCCAATAAACTCGTCGCCGAGACTGACTTGTCTTCGTACCAGACGGCTTATACTAAGAGCAGCAAACGAGTGCGGGGACCCTCTTTTGAAGCCAAGAGTCTGATTCCTGAACGTCGTAAGCACCTCTTCGCTCCCGATGGTGATCTATCTCCAATCCTTCATGATGAAGCTCAGTTTGAAGCTTTAATGAACTGCAATTAGGACATGGAAAAACTTCAGATCTAGGAGACCGAAAACCCGGCGCAGGATGACCCGGTAGCAAGCTGAACAAGCAGTTGACTCCCTATGAATGTAACTCGGCCCTATTGACTTTCCGGGTTACAATTTTTGCGAAAAACTTAAGTCCACATATTTTGGGCTCTGAGATAGCCTTGTAATAGCAATAGTGAAAACTTAATGCCTTGGTTGTGCCTTCGTGCACGTTTTAAGTTTGAACAACCTCTATAGTTGTCCATCTTAAATTTATTTGCTACAATCATATCTCTTATCTTCGAAAGACATGACCTGCAAAATAACAAGACAAGAGAAACACGTATATACTCCCTCCATCTGGTGGAAAGTGTACTTGCAGAAATTTTAGGACAAATTACAGAGTGAAGTAAAAAATGCATTGGAAAGGTGCAAGCCATCATCTCTCTCCTCTTTAATTACCCAAACCCTAATGAGCTAAGGGTATCTAGAAATTAAGAAGACCATATGTACAATGTTATTGGTCTTTATGACCGTGTGATGAGAGAGAAGCATTTTTTCCTACTTTAAAGTGCATTGGGAATATAGAAGTACACTACTTTGTGGACAAATTTTTAAAGCCAAACGTACACTTTTCACCGGATGGAGGGAGTATTCTCTATCATTGTTCAGGAGGTTTGAAGGCACAACCCAAAGAGGTTAACTCTTGTTTTATACTCTTGAGATAAAACTCAAATTTTGTTGTTTTTGAAAACTTAGGCATGACTGACCAAATCTCATATGTCGGCTCTCACATGGCACAGATTCGTTGTTTTAACCTTAACCAGTTCAGGGTCTTTTAAAAAGATTGACTATTAAGAGTTCGAGCGAGCCATATAGCGGAGAGACTACAGTAGGGAATGAGTACCCCAAACCCCATAAGTCGGCTCTTACGTGACATAAATCCATTGTTTTAACCTTAAACAGTTCAGGGTCTTTAAAAAGATTGATTGAATAAGAGTATGAACGGGCATGGCAGAGAGACTACAACGGACAGGCGAGTTTATCCTAGCTTTCTATAAGCCGGCCCTCGCGTGACATAAGCCCCCGTTTTAACCTGAAACAGTATAGGGTCTCATTGCAAGATTGACTGTCAAGAACATTGACCAATTCAGGATCTTTATTTCAAGATTAACTGGTAAGAGTTCGGCGGGTCACCTGGTGGAGTGGCAAGTTGCAAACAGGCAGGTTTAACCCGGATATGGCTTAGAAGTTGGTCAAGAGGGTGCTACCTCTTGAGGTTGCATTGGTTTTCCCTTAAGAGGAAAGGGTGATGCGGCAAAGTAGATAAGTATTTCCCTCGGTTGATGAGAACCAAGGTATCAATCCAGTAGGAGGAACAAGCAAGTCACCAATGGATGCACCTACACAAACAATCAAACTCTTGCACCCAACGCTATAAAGGGGTTGTAAATCCCTTCACAGTTATTGCTATGATTAGATCCGATAGAGATAGATGTAAACGAAAACGGAAAGTAAAATATGAGTAAATTGCAGCAAAGTATTTTTTTGGTATTTTTGGTTTATAGATATGAAAATATATTAAGGAATGTAGACCTGGGGGCATGGATTTCACTAGAGGCTTCTCTCTTGAAGGAAAAAATCATGGTGGGTAAACAAACTACTGTCAAGCAATTGATGGAAAAGAGAATAATCATGTACATATCCAAGGCAATGATAATGCATATAGGTGATAACCCACAAGTATAGGGGATCATTTGTAGCCTTCTTCGATAAATAAGAGTGTCAAACCCAACGTGGAGCTAAAGGTAGAACAAATATTCCCTCAAGTTCTATCGACCACCGATACAACTCTACGCACACTTGACGTTTGCTTTAACTAAAACAAGTATTTAACTATTTTGTTGGAGTGATGCTAGAACTATTTTGCAAGAATAAAACTAGAAGTACTTTGCAAGATAATAAAAGTTAGGTGTTTAGTAAAAGGGTTTGTGTCAACAAGAAAGTTATTTGTCCCTAGGCAATCGATGACAAGTACCGGTAATCATTCTTGTAATTTTATATGAGGGAGTAGCATGAGCTAACATACTTTTTCTACTTGGATCATGTGCACTTATGATTGGACCCCTAGCAAGCATCCGCAACTACTAAAGATCATTAAGGTCGTGAAACCCAACCATAGCATTAAGTATCAAGTCCTCTTTACTCCCATACGTCATACCCCACTTTCTCGGGTTTAAGCTTCTGTCACTCTCGAAACCCACCATAAGCAAACCATGAACATATTGCAACACCCTATAGCAGGGGGCCGTCACATTTTCGCGAGATGGAGGGCATCGTAGGATAGCACCATAAATAAAATATACAATCATACCAACCAAGATCACGATTAACCCACAGGACAAAACGGATCTACTCAAACATCATAGGATAACCATAGATCATTAGGAAATAATATATGGAGTTGAGCACCATGTTTAAGTACATATTACAGCAGGGAGAAGTCGTGTTACACCGCTGCATAGAGGGGTAGAGATTTGGTCTTGACGGTAGCAAGATTGTTGATGTAGATCGCCGTCTCGATCGTTGCCCCGGCGGCACTCCGGCGCCACTGAGAGCGAGCGGGAGAGAGAGCCCCTACTTCTTCTTCTTCCTTGTCCTCCCCCTAGATGGGGAGGAGAATTCCCCCTATGTTCCATGGTATCCTATGGCAGCATAGGGGCAGGATCCCCTCCGAGATTGGATCTCCCTCTCTGTTCTCTTCTGTTTCGCGTTCCCCAGATCTCGCCGAAAACCGTTTCTTATATTCCCGGAGATCCGTAACTCCAATTGCATTGAGATTTTAACACGATTTTTTCAGGATATAAGCTTCCTTGCACCCGAAGTAGAGCTCCAACCGACGTACGAGGTGCGAACAACCCACCACCACACGCCTGACTCAAGGGTTGGATCCTAGTGTCTTGTGTCCTGTGTGGGCCTCCGTTTGCGGTGATTCCAACTCCCAAAAATCACAAATATTCCAAAATAATTCTCCATAAAATTTTATTGCATTTGGACTTCGTTTCATATGAATATTCTGTGATACAAAAAACATGCAAAAAATAGGAACTGGCACTGGGCACTAGATCAATAGGTCAGTCCAATAAATCATATACAAAGTTGCCAAAACTATGTAAACGTTGTATAATATTGGCATAAAACAATAAAAAATTATACATACGATGGAGATGTATCAATAGGCATCACATCTGTGTCAAGTAGACCAAAACGATTCTGCATCTACTACTATTACTCCACACATCGACCGACTCCTGCCTGCATCTAGAGTATTAAGTTCGTGAAGAACAGAGTAACGCATTGAGTAAGATGACATGATGTAGAGGGATAAACTCAAGAAATATGATGAAAACCCCATCTTGTTACCCTTGATGGAAACAATACAATATGTGCCTTGCTACCCCTACTATGTCACTGGGTGAGGACACCGTAAGATTGAACCCAAAACTAGGCACTTCTCCCATTGCAAGAATTACCAATCTAGTTGGCCAAGCCAAACCAATAATTCTAAGAGACTTGCAAGGATATGTAATCATGCATATAAGAATTCAGAGAAGATTCAAATAAGATTCATGGATAATCTGAACATAAACCCACAATTCATCGGATCTTGACAAACACACCACAAAAGAGCATTACATCGGATAAATCTCCATGAAGATCATGAAGAACATGGTATTGAAGATCAAAGAGAGAGAAGAAGCCATCTAGATACTAGATATGGACCCACAGATCTGTGGTGGACTACTCACGCATCATCGGAGGGGCAATGAAGTTGATGAAGATGCCCTACGAGATAGAAACCCCCTCCGGCAGATTATCGGAAAAGGCTCCAAGATTGGATCTCTCGATAACGATGGCTTTTGGTGTCGGAAAAGTATTTGTGTGGCTCCCTCTGGTGTTGGGGAATATTTGGGTATTTATAGGATGAAGAATAGGGTTAGGAGACCTGCCAGGAGACAACAAGCCTGCCAGGTGCGGCCAGGGGGTGTGGTCGTGCCTACCAGGCTTGTGATCTCCTGGTAGATCTCCTGGCATGCACTCCAAGTCTCGTGGATCCCTTTCCTTCTGGAAAAAATCATTCCGAAGATTTTATTCTGTTTGGACTCGTTTAATATTCCATATGTGCAAAACTCAGAAACAAGGAAAAAACAGAAACTAGCACTAGGCTCTAGATTAATAGGTTAGTCCCAAAAATAATATAAAATAGCATATTAATGCATATAAAACATCCAAAATAGATAATATAATAGCATGATATCATCAAACATTATAGATACGTTGGAGACGTATCAGCATCCTCAAGCTTAATTCCTACTCATCCTCGAGTAGGTAAATGATAAAAACAGAATTTTTGATGTGGAGTGCTACCTAACATATTTATCCATGTAATATTCTCTATTTTGGCATGAATATTCAGATCCATACGACTCAAAACAAAAGTTTAATATTGATATAAAACAATAATATTTCAAGCATACTAGCAAAGCAATTGTATCTCTTCAACATATAATGGCAAAAGAAAGTTAGCCATACAATATCATATTGTCTGGCTATGCTCCATCTTCCCCACACAAATATTTATATCATGTACAACCCCGACGACAAGTCAAGCAATTGTTTTCACACTTTTATTTTCTCAAACTTTTTCAACTCTCACGCAATACATGAGCGTGAGCCATGGATATAGCATTATAGGTGGAATAGAATATGGTGGAGGTTGTCAAGGAAAGGGAGAAGATAGTCTCACATCAACAAGGTGTGTCAACGGGCTATGGAGATGCCCATCAATATATATCAATGTGAGTGACTAGGGATTGCCAGGCAATGGATGCACTAGAGCTATAAGTGTATGAAAGCTCAAGAGGAAACTAAGTGGGTGTGCATCCAACTTGCTTGCTCATGAAGACCTAGGGCAATTTGAGGAAGCCCATTATTGGAATATACAAGCCAAGTTATATAAAGAAAAATTCCCACTAGTATATGAAAGTGACAAAATAGAAGACTCTCTATCATGAAGATCATGGTGCTACTTTGAAGAACAAGTGTGGAAAAAGATAGTAGCAATGTCCCTTCTCTCTTTTCTCTCATTTTTTTGGTGGGCATCTAAGGCCTCTTTTATTTTTTTATTTAGGCTTAGCTGACCTATTTTATTTTTCATAAAGTACGGAATCTCATCCCCACTTGTGAGCGAATCATAGCTTCTATCATCCTTTCCACACATGGGACATTCTCTAATAATGATAATCATCACACTTTTATTTACTTACAACTCAAAAGAAAGTTACAACTTGAAATATGACTTTATATGCAATACGGAAGTGATGGTGCATGTCATAAAAGGAAACGGTGGAAGTTTTATGGCAATATATCTCGGAATGGATATGGAAATGCCATAATAGGTAGGTATGGTGGCTGTTTTGAGGAATGTGGATTTGTTGTACCGGCGAGAGTTGCGTGGTACTAGAGAGGCTATCAAAGGTGGAAGGGTGAGAGTGCGTATAATCCATGGACTCAACATTAGTCCTAAAGAACTCACATACTTATTGCAAAAGTCTATTAGTCATTGAAGCAAAGTATTAAATGCATGCTCCTAAGGGAGAGGTTGGTAGGAGTTAACCATCGCGCGCTCCTGACCCTCACACAAAGGTCAACAATCTATAAAAAAAATCATGCTCCGACTTCCTTACATAACGGTTCACCATACGTGCATGCTACGGGAATCACAAACCTTTACACAGGGATTTTTACCAAATCACAATTACTTCCTAACATGACTCTTAACATTACCATCTTTATATCTCAAAATGGTATGCAAGGAAGCAAACTTCTCATAGTATTCAATGCACTTAATATGGAAGTTTTTATTATATCCCTCTTGGATGCCTATCATATTAGGACTAAATTCATAACCTAGACCAATTACCATGCTGTCTAGAGACTCTCAAAATAATTTAAGTGAGGTACGAGAGTTCAATTATTTCTAAAACGCAAACACTATCATGCTCTAAAAAAATATAAGTGAAGCACATAGAGAAAAAATTGCCTATCTCAAAAGATATAAGTGAAGAACATAGAGTACTCTAATAAATTCATGATTCAGCGCGTCTCTCTCAAAAGATGCGTGCAGAAAGGATTATAGTGGCAAAATAAGAAGTAAAGACTCATATCATACAAGACTCTCCAAGCAAAACACATATCAAGTGGTGAATAAAAATATAGCCTCAAGTAAATTTACCGATGGATTGAAGACAAAAGAGGGGATGCCTTCCGGGGCATCCCCAAGCTTAGGCTCTCTGGCATCCTTGAATATAACTTCGGGTGCCTTGGGCATCCCCAAGCTTAGTCTCTTGCCACTCATTATTCCATAGCCCATCAAATCTTTACCCAAAACTTGAAAACTTCACAACACAAAACTTAACAGAAAACTCGTGAGATTCGTTAGTATAAGAATATAAATCACCACTTGAGGTACTGTTGTGAACTCATTATTTTTTTATATTGGTGTTATACCTAATGTATTCTAACTTCTCCATGGTTCCTACCCGATGATACAAGCCATAGATTCATGAAAATAGGCAAACAACTCAAAGAAAACAAAATCTGTCAAAAAGAGAACAGACTGTAGCAATCTGAAAACTTCATATACTTCTGTAACTCAAAAATTTCTGAAAAATGAGGGAAACCTAGGACATTTATATATCAACCTTGTGTAATAATTTCAGACCCATTCGACAATCTGAAAAATTTATAAAATGCCTAGAGTGAGCCCAAAAGTTTCTGTTTTTCAGCAAGATCAAACCAACAACTACCATAGATCAATAGGGACAGAAACTTCTAACTCAAGTTTTTCTTCAAAAGATTTCAGCATAGCATTAACGATATGTTTAGTAAAATTCTTATTGTGATTATAAGCATGTGGAGAATTCATCATGGATGTTAACAAGGAAATACAATAAATCAAAGAGAAACTACCATAATTAAAGTATTTGAAATCCAAAAGAGTGGGTTCATTGCTATTTAAAGTTTTGACCTCTTCCATCCCACTTTTATCAATCTTAGCATTAAGATCTATAGACTCCAAATCATTGGGACGCCTTTTAACTAAAGTTGACTTATCTCCAGTCCTATCTTTATCAAGATTCACATTAGAAAACAAAGATTCAATAGGAGGCACATCAATCACTTTTATATCTTCATCATTATTGAAAGATTCTGGCTTGGCGGTCATCTTATCGACTAAGGTAGCTTGTTTATCAGAAATTTGGCCTACTAAATCCTCAAGATGAGCAAACTGAGATTTCGATCCATAAAACTCTTTAGACATATCATCAAGTTCCTTGTTCATGTATTAAAGCATACCCTTTTGTTCTTTAAGCTCGTTTCTAAACAAGTTATGGTCAAATTGGAGTGACATGAACCTTTTAGCACTACTCTGAATATCTTCCAACTTCCTAAGATAAGGATTAAAGTCATTGGGTGGAGCCATAAAGATGAACAAACAATCTAACACACAAGCAAACAAAAGACAAACGAAAGAATGGAGAATAAAATGGCAAATCTTTTTGGTATTTTCTGAAAAATCGTTTTAGAAGTGGGGGAGAGGAAAACGAGAGGAAAAAATGGCAAATAATGTAAATGCAAGAGATGAATTTGTGATGGGTACTTGGTAGGCTTGATGTAGATCTATCCCAGCAATGCTACCAGAATTGCCAAGTTGACGGGAAAGTTCTTGTCTTGACTTGCTATGTATCCTCCCTGGCAACGCCGCCAGAAATCCTTCTTGCTACCTCTTAGCTTGTGTTGGTTTTCCCTTGAAGAGGAAAGGGTGATGCAGCAAAGTAGATAATTATTTCCCTCAGTTGATGAGAACCAAGGTTTCAATCTAGTAGGAGGAACAAGTAAGTCACCAATGGATGCACCTACACAAACAATCAAACTCCTGCACCCAACGCTATAAAGGGGTTGTCAATCCCTTCACGGTTATTTGCAAGGATTAGATCCGATAGATATAGATGTAAACGAAAACGGAAAGTAAAAGAGAAGTAAATTGCAACAAAGTATTTTTGGTTTATAGATCTGAAAATATATTATGGAAAGTAGACCTGGGGGCCATAGATTTCACTAGAAGCTTCTCTCTTGAAGGAAAATATCATAGTGGGTAAACAAATTACTGTCAAGCAATTGAAAGAAAAGCGAATAATCATGTAGATATCCAAGGCAATGATAATGCATATAGGCATCACGTCCATGTCAAGTAGACTGAAACGATTCTACATCTACTACTATTACTCCACACATCGACCGACTCCTGCCTGCATCTAGAATATTAAGTTCATGAAGAAGAAAGTAACGCATTAAGTAAGATGACATGATGTAGAGGGATAAACTCAAGCAATATGATGAAAACCCCATCTTGTTACCCTTGATGCAACAATACAATACGTGCTTCGCTACCCCTACTATGTCACTAGGTGAGGACACCGCAAGATTGAACCCAAAACCAAGAACTTCTCCCATTGCAAGAATTACCAATCTAGTTGGTCAAACCAAACCAATAACTCGAAGAGAGTTGCAAGGATATGAAATCATGCATATAAGAATTCAGAGAGGATTCAAATAAGATTCATGGATAATCTGAAGATAAACTCACAATTCATCGGATCTTGACAAACACACCACAAAAGAGCATTACATCGGATAGATCTCCATGAAGATCATGAAGAACATGGTATTGAAGATCAAAGAGAGAGAAGAAGCCATCTAGATACTAGCTATGGACCCGTAGGTCTGTGGTGGACTACTCACACATCATCGGAGGGGCAATGGAGTTTATGTAGATGCCCTCCGTGATCGAAACCCCCTCCGGCAAATTACCGAAAAAGGCTCCAAGATTGGATCTGTCAGGAACGGAGGCTTCTGGAGGAGGAAAAGTTTTTGCGTGGCTCCTTGTGGTGTTGGGGGGATATTTCGCTATATATAGGACGAAGAACAGGGTTAGGAGACCTGCCAAGAGACGGCAAGCCTGCCAGGCGTGGCCCGGGGGTGGCCACGCCTACCAGGCTTGTGATCTCCTGGTAGATCCCCTAGCGTGCACTCCAAGTCTCGTGGGTCTCTTTCCCTCTAGAAAAAATCATTCCGAAGATTTTATTCCATTTGGACTCCGTTGAATATTCCATATCTTCAAAACTCAAAAACAAGGAAAAAACAGAAACTCGCACTAGGGTCTAGATTAATAGGTTAGTCCCAAAAATAATATAAAATAGCATGACATCATCAAAAATTATAGATACGTTGGAGACGTATCAGAGGGTATGAAATCTAAACCCGGTGGGTTGGAAGCCCCCTAGTGACCTGTTGAATTATCAACTCTTTTGCACAATATTGTTGCACGAAAAACGGCAGAGGCCCCGAATTGTGGATATGCCAACTTTATTACATTAAAAAGGTATATACAGTGACAGATGTATGTACATTGATGAGAGTCAATGACTCAAGTGTAGTAAGGTCGGAGATGAGAAATGTTCCACGGCATGTTGCTCTCTTTTCCGGAAGTACGTGACTCATCGCTCTCCCGTATATCGCTGAGGTAATATGACCCATTGTTGAGATTTCTGCTGACCATGAAAGGTCCCTCCCAAGGGGGAGATGAATTATGCATATCAGTCTGATCTTGAATCAGACGTAACACCAAGTCATCTTCTTGAAACGTCTTGGTCTTGACTCTGCAGCTATGATAGCGATGTAGGTCTTGCTAATAAATCGCCGATCGTGCTGCTGCAAGATCCCTTTCTTCTTCCAAAGCATCTATCACATTCTAACGTGTCGCCTCATTATCAATTTCAATGTAAGCCGCCACCCTAGGTGAGTCATGACGGATATCACTTGGCAGAACAGCTTCCGCACCATAAACCATGAAGAAAGGCGTATAGCCTAATGACCTATCGGGGTTGGTTCTGATACTTCAAAGAACTGAAGGTAACTCCTCCACCCAAGAACATGGCGTTCGCTCCAAAGGAACCATAAGCCAGGGTTTTATCCCTCTCAAGATATCTTGGTTGGCAAATTCTTCCTGACCATTGGATTGTGCCTGAGCCACGGCGGAAACATCAAGGAAGATATGCTCACTTTCACAAAATGCTTTCATAGCCCCCTTGGATAGATTTGTACCATTGTCCATGATGATACTGTCAGGGTAACCGAAATGATAGATTAACTTCTTGAAAAATTGAACTGTTGTGGCTGCATCACACTTGTTGACTAGCTCTGCCTCAACCCACTTGGTAAACTTATCAACTGCCACCAAAAGGTGGGTCTTCTTGTCTTTAGATCTCATAAAAGGCTCAACCATATCAAGCCCCTAGATTGCAAATGGCCAGGTGATTGGAATCATTTGCAACTCCTAAGCCAGCACATGAGCACGTCGCCCAAATTTCTGACATCCATTGCACTTGGTGGCTATGTCCTCAGCATCCTTGTGAGCCATCAAACAGAAGAAACCGTGCCGAAAAGCATAAGCCACCAAAGATTTTGAGCCGGTGTGATGAAGAGAGTCACCGGTGTGTATCTCATTTAAATTCTCCCTGCCCTCTTCGGGGGAAACGCAGCAATGAAAAATGCGGGTCACACTGCATTTGTGCAACTCGCCATTGATGATGGTCATAGATTTGGACCGCCTCAAGATCTTCCTCGCCAAGGTCTCGTCCTCAGGTAACTCGCTGCGAGTCAAATACGCCAGATAAGACAACGACCAATCAGGAATAGCATGGAGAGCCGCAACCAACTACCCCTCCGGGCCAGGTATAGCTAGATCCTCCTCGGAAGGCAATTTAACAGAGGGGTGATGCGACACCTCCAAAAAGACGTTAGGTGGCACCGGCTTACGCTTAGAGTCTAGCCTTGATAATGCATCAGCCGCATCGTTCTTTCAATAGTCAATATGATCCACCCGATAACCTTTGAAGTAACCAACGTTGATGTCAACCGCCTGACGATAAGCCGCCATCCGTGGGTCCTTGGAATCCCACGTACCCTAAACTTGTTGAGCCACCAGGTCTGAGTGGCCCAGGCATCTAACCTGGCTCAGATTCATCTCCTTGGCCCCACGGAGCCCGTGAAGCAAAGCTTCATACTCAGTTGCATTTTTAGTAGAAGTAAACATTAACCATAACACATAACAAAACGTGTCACCTCTAGGGGAGGTTAAGACAACCCCAGCCCCCGATCCTTCCAATTGTCTGGATCCGCCGAGGTGAATCGTCCAGTATGTGTTGTCCGGCTTCTCCTCGGACGCTTGACTCTCCGTCCAGTCATTTATGAAATCCACCAAGGCTTGAGACTTGACAGCCGTTCAAGGTACATATTTTAAATTAAGAGGCCCAAGTTCTAGCGCCCACTTAGCAATTCTGCCGGTAGCCTCTCTATTTTGAATGATATCCCCCAAAGGGGTAGAGCTAACCACCCTGAATCGGATATCCAAGGAAATAATGCTTCAACATGCGATTTTCCATGAACACTCCATAGATTAATTTTTGCCAATGTGGGTATCTTTGGACTCTATCAAGACTTCACTGACATAGTAAACCGACCTCGTTTATCCAGATTTGTGGTGAAAACATGATACTGGCCTCCACTGAGCTACTTTGAATTAATCTAATACCCTGACTGGTTGTTTTACTATTGACCACCGTTTCCAAGTTGCTGATGGTGACCACCCTGATTATCTTGCCCCTGGTAGCCTAAACTTGAGCCGCCTCCACCAAAACCTGACCCTTGAGAACCAGATCCTGACCCGCCAGACGGCCCGTTGCCGTTATTACAATGCTGATTAAGGTTGTAGTTCCAGAACTCTCGCATGATATAACAGTACCTCCAGGCGTGACCGGATGCCTGTCGGGTTTACTATGCTCCGAGCAAGGTTTGCTAAGTGTCTCCTTCATACTAAAGGGGGGTTTAGCCTTGCCAAAAGGCGGCTTACCGTTGCCTCTAGCACAATTGTTCCCAGCGCTGGTGTTGCCTACCAGATCTGACCCGCCATCCGGGTTCTTTCTTTTTCCACCATTAACAGGGTTGTTGTTTCTTGCCCCATTCTCCTGCTGGCCCTTGTCGTCGTTGTTCTTCTTAACCTTAGCTGATTTCTCCTTGTTAGACGGCTCCTTAGTAGTATCTGAATCTGCGTATTTGGTGAGAGCCGACATGAGGTCACCCATGTCCTAACAGGAATGCTTCATCCGCCCGAGCTTCTGTTTAAGGGGTAAGAAGTGACATTTTTTCTCCCAGATCGAGACTACTTGAGCCACTGAGATATTATCAGACGAGTGGATGACACTCGAGACCCGCCGAACCCAATGATGGGCCGACTCATGTTCCTGCTGCACACAATGATCAAGGTCAACAATCGTCATAAGTTGCTTGCATGTCCCTAGGAAATTCTTGATAAATCGCTCTTTCAACTCAGCCCAAGAAGCAATGGTATTAGGCGGCAGACCCTTTAACCATGTGTGAGCCGGTCCTTCTAGCATCATGATGAAACATTTTGCACAAACCGCCTCACTGACGTCCAACATCTCCATGGCGAGCTCATAGCTCTCGACCCACGCCTCTGGGGGTAAATAGACCGTAGTTAGGCACCTTACGTGGCCCCTTAAAGTCCTTAGGCAAACTCTCATTTTGCAGTGTTGTTGTTAAGTAAAGCACACCAATGCCGCTGGACGAGACTCCGGCTCCCACTGAGGTTGAAGGGGTTACCGGAACCGGCTCAGGAATCTCCGCGTAATCTGTCACTGACGTCGCTCCCCGATGGGCTCTGCCCATATCCACGATCTCCTGTGCACTGGTACGGGGCGGGTCATCATAGAGAAGGTTGTGTCGTTGCTCGCTATTGGAAACCGCTGGAGACTCTATGCATCGGTTAAATCTACGGCTTGGTATGGGGGTGGAGTGCACACGACTTCGGCTGTATGTATACTTTTCTTGCTGGGCCACCGCTGTCTGCAGTAACTCGATGGTGTTTCGTGCCTCCTGAGCAAACGGCGTCCCTTCCGTGACAGGGAGTGTGTTGATCCTAGCAGCTACCGCTATCATGTTCTCCATCGGATTAGGATAATGGCCAGGTGGTGTCACAAGGTGCTGCGGCGGACTCCAGTCCCTCTGTGGTAGGTCTGGCTGCTGTGGTGCCTCCATGGTTTGGGTTATGGCGAGTGGCGCGTTCGGTCCTGCCCCGGGAGTGTTAAAAAGGTTTCGGGGTTGAAGTTGTACTGGGAGGCCGACTTGGGTCCTCATCCGAAGAACTGCCTCTGAAGCATGCTGGTCCAAGTTAAAGCGGAGAGCCTCTACCCTCAAATGCTCCGACTCAGCATTCATTTGATCTTGCAATGTGTTGATATCCTCCTGGGCGTTGGTCATCCATGCTTTTATCTTGGTAATCTTGGCATTATGCTCTGTCTGATTTCTGGCCGTGACTTCAGTTCCCATCAAGTTTGTTAGCTCCTCCATCAGATCTAGCAAGACCTGAGCTAATGGCCTGGATGACTCGGGATCTAGCGGGGTGATACGTCTCCAATGTATCTATAATTTATTAAGTATTCATGCTGTTATTTTATCATTCTTCGATGTTTTACAATCATTTTATAGCAACTTTATATCATTTTTTGGGACTTACCTATTGACCAGTGCCCAGTGTCAGTTGTTGTTTTTTGCTTGTTTTTTACATCACAGGAAATCAATATCAAACGGAGTCCAAACACAATGAAACTTTTTGGAGATTCTTTTGGACCATAAGGAACCCAATGGGCCACAGCTGCACCTGGGGGGTGCCCCGAGGGGGGCACAACCCACCAGGGTGCGCTAGGGGCCCCTCGTGCGCCCAGGTGGGTTGTGCCCACCTTGGTGGCCTCCTGCACCCCCTCTTTGCACTATAAAATCCCAAATATTCCGAAACCCTTCGGGGTTGCCCTAGATCGTGAAGTTCTACCGCCGCAAGCCTCTGTAGCCACCGAAAATCAATCGGGAGCCCGTTTTGGCACCCTGACGGAGGGGGAGATCATCACTGGTGGCCATCTTCATCATCCCGGCAGCCACGATGAGGAGGGAGTAGTCCACCCTCGGGGCTGAGGGTTTGTACCAGTAGCTATGTGTTTAATCTCTCTCTCATGATCTTGAGATGTCACGATCTTGATATATCATGGGCTTTGTTAACATAGATGGATCATATGATGTTTCTCCCCTCTATACTCTTCTTGTGATGAATTGAGTTTTCCCTTTGAGATTTCATTGTTATCGGATTGAATACTTTAATGGATTTGAGAACACTTGATATATGTCTTGCAATTGAATACTCATGGTGACAATGGGGTATCGTATTGATTCACTTGATATGTATTTTGGCATTCAACTTGCGGATTCCTGCGGTGACATTGGGGTAATCTATGCATACGGGTTGATGCATGTTCTTGTCTTTGTTTCTCCGGTAGAAATCTTGGGGCACTCCTTGAAGTTCTTTGTGTTGGATTGAGTATTATGAATCTGAAATTATTTGGTGTTTTTTAGTATGAACTCTTGATTAGATCAATCAGAAAGAATAGGTTATGTTATTTTAGTACGAACTCTAGGATGGATCGAACGGAAAGAATAGCTTTGAGGTGGTTTCGTACCCTACAAACAATTTCTTCTTATGTTCTCCGCTAGATAGGAACTTTGGAGTGATGCTTCGTTGCACGTTGAGGGATGGTTATATGATCCAACTATGTTAGCATTGTTGAGAGATTGCACTAGTAAAAGTACGGACCCTAGGCCTCATTTTCAATCATTGCAATATCGTTTGTGCTCTCTTTTGTTATTTGCTACCTTGCTGTTTTTATTTATTCAGATTATAAAAATATATTTCTACTATCCATATTACACTTTGTCGAACTAGTGCACCTATACAATTTTCCATTGTATTGGGTGTGTTGGGGACACAAGAGATTTCTTGTATTTGCTTGTAGGGTCGTTTGAGAGAGACCATCTTTATCCTACACCTCTCACGGATTGATAAACCTTAGGTCATCCACTTGAGGGAAAATTTCTACTTTCCTACAAAACTCTGTGCTTGGAGGCCCAACACGTGTCTACAAGAATAAAGTTGCATAGTAGACATCAAGCTCTTTTCTGGCGCCGTTGTCGGGGAGGTGAGTGCATGAAGGTATATCTTTAGATCTTACAATAGAATCTTTTTAGTTTCTTGTTTTATCACTAGTTTGGTTTATTAAAGAAAACTACAAAAAATGGAATTGAGGTTGCATCATATTATTGATCATCTTTATAATATCTTTCTTGAAAATGATTGATCGGAAAATTGTGCTCAATTGTTAGAAGAAGAAGTCAATAAAATGTTTGGCACAAAATATTTGAATGATGAGCTAGATTGCAATGTTGTTAGTATGAATACTCTGATTATCCAAAATGTTAATGATGATTGCACAAGTCATGACAAAAATGTTTCTTATAAGCATGTCAATTTTTGCGGTGTGAATTGGGAGTGCAAATGCACACCAAAAAGGGAAGATAGATTTTGTAAGAAGCATAAATATTTAGAAACGAAAAACTTGCAAGAGAGGCTAGATGATTGTGCTGAAAGATGTAATTTATTTTGCCATCCTTGTGAAATTTGCAATGAACGTGGTCATTTAAATCTCCAATTAAAATTATTTCATGATCAAATTGTGTCCAAAACTTATGACAACTTGATTACCCTTGAGCATCATAAAGAGCTTAGTCTTCTTTTGGGGTATGAGGAAATCAAACGTATAACTAAGGGTTTTCCAAATCCCGAGAGATTTCTTAATTTTGATCTAGAGGAAATTTATATGTTTTGTGCAGTAAATTGGAATGAGAATCCTTATATTGCCAACTATCTAAAGACAAGAAAACAAATAAAATATGAAGAGAGTACTAATGAAAGGGAAAATATTTCCCAATACCCTCCTAGTGTTTATTATGATGAATCAGGTAACGAGGAGGAGCTTCCTATCCAATCAATCTCTTCAACAAGAAGCTTGAAAAAATTAATTAAATCCACACATGATGTGGTGAAGAATAAAAGAAGAAAGAATAGAGGTAAAAAGGTATCTCTCCCAAATAATGTTGCTCCTATCACCATTGTGCCTCATGAAAGTGAATCAAATATGTTGATGGAGGATGATCATATTGAGTATGATTTTGTGATACCTACTACTTTATGTAATGATTATGATTGGGAAGGCAACGATGTCCCTTATGATCTTTAGAATATTTTTAGCACTTGCTTGGAATAATATGATAATAATGTTTGCTATACTATTGGTGCCATTGATGCTATTGATAAGAATGATTGTGATGATATGCAAAACCACAAGCTTGGGGATGCTATGTTTAATGATTATGATATGTTTGAAGATTTATTTGCTAGAAATAATGATTGTCCTAAGCTTGGGGATGATTTGCTTAATGAATATGATCCTTTTATTTGTTCTACTTTCGATAAGAAAATTTATTATGATGATAGCATGCCTCCTATTTATGATGATTACATTGATGAAAGTGGGTTTGGAAGAGTGTCAACTCTAGGTAGTAGTGATCAAACTATTTTGGAGGATGTTGAATCTTATTAAAATATTGATGAAAGTGGATTTGGAGAGTTCATGACTTTATTTAGTGATACATCCACTATTTTGGAAGAGGTTTCAATTGACTATGACAATAAAGTTGCTATCTATGATGATTATTATGATGACATGTATGTCATAAAGAGTAATAAATTTTCTATTCTTGTGCATCATGAAAAGAGTGCTGCATGTGATATTTATATTGTTGAATCCATTCATTATGCCTCTGAAAATTATTATGAGAGAGGAACTTATGCTGTTACATATCTCAATAATATCAAGTTTCTTCTCTATGTGTTGATTGTTTTGAAGTTGTACTTGTTTTGCCTTCCTATGCTAGTTGGTTCTTGTTTTGATGGGTTGGTTGCTCACAATATCCCTATTCATAGTAAGTGGGTTGAACTTAAATGTGCTTGACATGTGTTTCATGATGATGTCTTCATGTTTCAATTCTTTTCGTTTATGCGAGCATCATTGAAATCATCATGCCTAGCTAAAAGGCATTAAAGAAAAGCGCTTGTTGGGAGACAAACCAACACTTTTACCTAAATTTTTTTTGTGTTAACATTATTAGGATACTGTGTTAATCATGTTTTATAGTTTTTTTTTCAATAAAGTGCCAAGTAAAGCCTTTGGGATAGTATGGATGATAGTTGACTTGATTCTGTCCAAAAAAGAAACTTTTGCACCTAGTCCAGGAATTTCTATAATTCACTGGAACGTGATTTTTACCTGATATTTTTACAGATGATTTATAAACAAATTACCTATGATTTCCTAATTTTTCAGAATTTTTAGAGTTACAGAAGTATGAGAACAATTCAGATCTTTACAGACTGTTCTGTTTTTGACAGATGCTGTTTTCAATGCATAGTTTGGTCGTTATCTAGTTTCTATGGCTTATATTACTCAATATAAATTGTGGAAATGATATGCTACAGTATTCATTGCGTGAGAAAAATTATGGATCTTGTCTTTACAGTACCAAAGTGAATGGTTTGCTCTTTATCATACTAACTCATCTCACGAAGTTCCGTTAAGTTTTGTGTGATTGAAGTTTTCAAGTTTTGGGTGAGATATCGATATGAGTAGAATAAGGAGGGACAAGGCCCTAATATTGGGGATTCCCAAGTAGCCCCCAAGGTAACATTCAAGTAATATCCAATCAACTAAGCTTGGGGATGCCCCAGAAGGCATCCCCTCTTTCGTCTCCAACATTATCGGTAACCTCACTTGGAGCTATATTTTCATTCATCACATGATATGTATTTTGCTTGGAGCGTCATTTTACTTTAATAGGATTTGATTTATGTTATTTATAATAATGTTTTTCATCTTTATTTTCAATAAAAATGTCAAGGATAGCCCTCACCATGCTTATTTTGCAAGTATACATGTTGCTGTTTCAAAACACAAAGTTTACCGCTGTTGCGAAAATTCCCTAGAAAATTCAGAATTTGATAAAATGTTGAAACTTTTTGCATAATAAGATATGATAAATTTTCTACAGTTTGGTAAATTTTCATAAAATTTTTAGTTTAAGAAGTATTGATACTCTTGCATTCTTTACAGACTGTACTGTTTTGGCAGATTGCTGTTATGTTTGCATCGTTTGCATATGTTTGCTTGTTTAATGATTCTATTTGAGGATAGGAGTATTAATTATGCATAGAAATTTAGTATTAAATGTTGAATAATAATTTTAGTGATTTTATACAGTAGAGAATTATAAGGGTTTTGCATTAGTTTATACTAACTTATCTCACGAGTTCTTGTTGAGTTTTGTGTGGATGAAGTTTTCAGTATTAGGTAAACCATGATATGAAAGGAATTAAGGAGACACAAAAGCTCAAGCTTGGGGATTCCCAAGGAATCCCAAGATAATATTTCAAGAATTATCAATCATCTAATCTTGGGTATGCCCTAGTAGGCATCCCACCTTTCTTCATCAACAATTATCGGTTAGTTCGGTTGATCCTACGTTTTTGCTTCTTCACATGATCTGTGCTATTCTTGAAATGTTATTTTTTTTTTGCTTTCTGTTTTAATAAAATAATTATATCTTAAAGTTTTTAAATAAAATGGCGTCCTCAAGTAATTGACAGGGAGGCTAAGTAAGCGGCATTCACGTCCCGTCAACGAAGCTCTTTTCGATGTCATTTACTCTTGTGCTTCAGTTATATCCTATGAGTAAATTGTTGAGTAAATTTAACATCATGAAGTTGAAACCATATCATGCCTAGTGGTGGCTTCACATTGTGTTTAGGAAGTGAAATCTTTTGAGGCTTGACAATCACAATATTGGTCATACAAGCAATTCACGAATAATTAGTATAAGGAAAAGAACTTTCACATGCAGATACACTATCCTGGAAATCTTTTGTGATTGTGAGCCCCCATCAAAATATTATATGCTAAAATTGTTGACGTTGGACAAGGAAGACAATGTAATGATTTATGTTTGTTCATATTCACATAGAAGTTATATTATCATAGATCCTTCAATATGTGGTGCTTTCCCCCCATCTTTGCTAGCCAAAAATTCCGCACCAAGTAGAGATACTACTTGTGCATCCAAAAACCCTTAAACCCAAATCTTATTTTCAAGAGTCCACCATACCTACCTAAGGATTGAGCAAGATCCTTCTAGTAAGTTGTCATCGCTGCAATAAGGCAATAAAATGTGCTTCTAAAAGTGTTAGATCATTTAGTGTAAGATAAAATTGAGCATTGTACGAACTTGTGATGGCAAAGTAATAAAAGCGACAGACTGCATAATAAAGGTTGCTATCATAAGGGGAAATATAACGTGACGTTCTTTTGCACTAAGGGGTTGAGCATACAAACAAATAAGCGCATGGCAACCTCTGCTTCCCTCTGCGAAGGGCTTATCTTTTACTTTTTAGTATTTACTTTTATGCAAGGACTCAAAGTTTTCTCTCTATTCCTTTTTATTTTTCTCCTTTGGCAAACATCATGTGGTGAGGAAAGATCTAGGCACATATGTCTAGTTGAATATGGGTAGCATGAGTTATTATTGTTGACATCACCCTGGAGGTGAATACGTTGGGAGGAAAAACAATAAGCCCCTATCTTACTATGTGTCCAGTTGAAACATTTTGCTCATGTGTACGAGGTGAGTGTTAGCAATCATAAAATACTATATGATGGTTGAGTATGTGGAGCTCTTACTTAAACTCTGTTGAATAAGTTGAATTGCAATTGCTTGGTGACTGAGAACATAGGTTGTTGAGTTTCAAGAGAATTCATGGTTTGAACCTTAACATGTGAATTGGTTGCTACTTTAACATGAGAAGTTTTATAAGAAAGAATTGCTATTATGATGCTAGGAGAAGTGATTGAAATTGTCATTGATCAAACTTATGCACTTTGCTACCATTCAGACTTCATAAATTATTTCTTTTATCATTTACCTACTCGAGGACGAGTAGGAATTAAGCTTGGGGATTATGATACGTCTCCAACGTATCTATAATTTATGAAGTATCCATGCTGTTATTTTATGATTCTTGGATGTATTACAATCATTTTATAGCAACTTTATATCATTTTTTGGGACTAACCTATTGACCCAGTGCCCAGTGCCAGTTCTTGTTTTTTGCTTGTTTTTTACATCACAGGAAATCAATATCATACGGAGTCCAAACACCACGAAACTTTTTTGAGTTTTTTTGGACCAGAAGGAACCCAATGGGCCAGAGCTGTACTTGGGGGGGTGCCCCGAGGGGGGCACAAACCACCAGGGCGCTCTAGGGCCACCTGACGTGCCCAGGTGGGTTGTGCCCACCACGGTGGCCTCCCGCACCCTCTCTTTGCACTATAAATTCCCAAATATTCCGAAACCCTTCAGGCGAGCCCTAGATCGGAAGTTGCGCCGCCGCAAGCCTCTGTAGCCACCGAAAACCAATCGGGATCCCGTTCTGACACCTTTCCGAAGGGGGAGATCATCACTGGTGGCCATCTTCATCATCTCGACGGCCACCATGATGAGGAGGGAATAGTCCACCCTCGGGGCTGAGGGTTTGTACCAGTAGCTATGTGTTTAATCTCTCTCTCTCTCTCTCTCTTGATCTTGAGATGTCATGATCTTGATATATCATGGGCTTTGTTAACATAGATGGATCATATGATGTTTCTTCCCTCTATACTCTTCTTGTGATGAATTGATTTTTCCCTTTGAGATTTCGTTGTTATCGGATTGAATACTTTAATGGATTTGAGAACACTTGATATATGTCTTGCAATTGAATACCCGGGGTGACAATGGGGTATCATATTGATTCACTTGATATGTATTTTGGCATTCAACTTGCAGATTCCCGCGGTGACATTGGGGTAATCTATGCATAGGGGTTGATGCACGTTCTTGTCTTTGTTTCTCTGGTAGAAATCTTGGGGCACTCCTTGAAGTTCTTTGTGTTGGATTGAGTATTATGAATCTGAAATTATTTGGTGTTGTTTTAGTACAAACTCTTGATAAGATCAATCGGAAAGAATAGCTTCTGTTATTTTTGTACGAACTCTAGGATAGATCGAACGGAAAGAATAGCTTTGAGGTGGTTTCTTACCATACAAACAATTTATTCTTATGTTCTCCGCTAGATAGGAACTTTGGAGTGATTCTTCGTTGCATCTTGAGGGATGGTTATATGATCCAACTATGTTAGCATTGTTGAGAGATTGCACTAGGGAAAGTAGGGAAGCTAGGCCTCATTTTCAATCATTGCAATGTCGTTTGTGCTCACTTATGTTATTTGCTACCTTGCTGTTTTTATTTATTCAGATTATAAAAATATATTTCTACCATCCATATTACACTTTGCCGAACTAGTGCACCTATACAATTTTCCATTGTATTGGGTGTGTTGGGGACACAAGAGATTTCTTGTATTTGGTTGCAGAGTCGTTTGAGAGAGACCATCTTCATCCTACACCTCTGACGGATTGATAAACCTTAGGTCATCCACTTGAGGGAAAATTGCTACTGTCCTAGAAAACTCTGCGCTTGGAGGACAAACACGTGTCTACAAGAATAAAGTTGCATAGTAGACATCATGGGGTGGGTCCCACCACCGCTCCGTACGTCGTGCTGTTGAGAGCCAGCATCGTGCCTGCCATAAAGATGGTGGCTCAGCTCGACGGGTCATCGGTCTCCGGAATACTATCACCATTGGCATAGCCCCCAAGACCACCATCGTGTAGCTGGTATATTGACTCCACCTCTCCTTTGGAGGATCCGTCATCTAGGAGGATAATGCCCCCTCCCCCGACACGGAGTCTTCCATGACTTGCGTGAAGCCGACGAAGATGCTCCTCTGCCCGGGTTGAACACGGGTGATACGTCTCCGTCGTATATATAATTTTTGATTGTTTCATGCCAATATTCTACAACTTTCATATACTTTTGGCAACTTTTTATACTATTTTTGGGACTAACATATTGATCCAGTGCCTAGTGACAGTTCCTGTTTGTTGCATGTCTTTTATTTCGCAGAAAATCCATATCAAACGAAGTCCAAACGGGATAAAAACTTATGAAGATTTGTTTTGGAATATATGTGAATTTTGGGAAGTGGAATCAACAAAAGGGGGTGCCCACAAGCCTGGAGGGCACACCCTGGGGGTAGGGCATGCCCTGAGGGCTTGTAGCCACCCCTTAGGTCAGTTGGAGCTGTCCTTTGGCCGCAAGAAAGGTAATTTATGGTAAAGATCCCCTCAAAATATCAGCCCAATTGGAGTCATGAATCTCCAGATATTTAATAAATGGTGAAAGGCTAGAATCTGGGAGCGCAGAAAGAGAAGGAAACAGAGAGAGAGAGAGAGAGGGAGAGAGAGATCCAATCTCGGAGGGCTCTCACCCCTCCGCCGCCATGGAGTCCATGGACCATAGGGAAACCCTTCTCCCATCTAAGGGGAAGGTCAAGGAATAAGAAGAAGGAGGGGACTCTCTCCCCCTCTCTCCCGATGGCACCGGAACGCTGCCGGGGCCATCATCGTGACGACGATCCACTCCAACAACTACGTCATCTTCACCAACACCTCCATCACCTTCCCCCATATATCTACAGCGGTCCACTCTCCCGCAACCCAGTGTACCCTCTACTTGAACATGGTGCTTTATGCTTCATATTATTATCCAATGATGTGTTGCCATCCTATGATGTCTGTGTAGATTTTTGTTGTCCTATTGGTTGATTGATGATCATGATTGGTTTGAGTTGCATGTTTTATTATTGGTGTTGACCTATGGTGCTCTCCGTGTTGTGCAAGTGTGAAGGATCCTCGTTGTAGAATGTTGCAATGTGTTCATGATTCGCCTATGGTGGGTTGCTTGAGTGACAGAAGCATAAACCCGAGTAGGTGGGTGTTGGGTAACGTTGCATGGGAAAAACTTCCTACGCTTCACCAAGATCAATCTAGGAGATGAGCATCTATGAGAGGAGACATTGGATCTACGTACCATTGTAGATCTCTAAGCGGAAGCGTTAAAGAACGCGGTTGATGTAGTGGTACGTCTCCGCGATCCAAATCGCAAGCCGTCCCACGAACTCCTGATCAAGTGCCGAACGGACGGCATCTCCGCGTTTAGCACACGTGCAGCTAGATGAAGATCTCTGCCTTCTTGATCCAACAAGAGGTAACGGAAAGGTAGATGGGTTTGCCGGCAGCACGACGGCATGACGGCGGTGGTGGTGGAGCTGATCCGGCAGAGCTTCGCTAAGCGTCGCCGAATCGATCTAGAGGAGAGACTATCTTAGAGGGAGGAAGGGTTGCGCCATGACTAAGGGTGCGGCTGCCCTCCTCCCTCTCACATATATATAGGGGAAGAGGAGGAGGTTGGCCGCCCTAGGGTTTCCCCTAGGTTTTGGTACGGCGGCCAAGGAGGTGGGGCGACGGCCAGGGTGGCTTGGCCACCAAGTTTGGTGGCTAGCCCAACCTTTTCGCCCAGCCCAAGCCTCTAGCCGCATGGGCCTTGAGGTGGGAGGTGCGGCCAGCCCACCAGGGGCTGGCTCGCACCCTCTCACAGCCCATGTGGCCCTTTGGAGTAGATGGTCCCACCCAGTGGACCCCCAGGAACACTTCCGGCACTCCGTCACACCACTTGCAGGTCACGGAACTTTTTCGGAACTCAAACACCAACTTCCCATATATGAATCTCTACCTCCGGACCATTCCGGAACTCCTCGTGATGACCAGGATCTCATCCGAGACTCCGAACAACGTTCAGTCACCAACACACATAACTCATCTATATCGAAATGTCACCGAACCTTAAGTGTGCATATCCTACGGGTTCGAGAACCATGTAGACATGAACGAGACACCTCTACGGTCAATAACCAATAGCGCGACCTGGATGCCCATATTGGTTCCTACATGTTCTACGAAGATCTTTATCGGTCAAACCTCTATGTCAAGGATTCAGACAATCCCATATGTCGTTCCCTTTGTTCTTCGGTATGTTACTTGCCTGAGATTCGATCATCGGTATCTTTATACCTAGTTCAATCTCGTTACCGGCAAGTCTCTTTACTCGTTCAGTAATACAAGATCCCGTGACCAACACTTAGTCATATTGCTTGCAACCCTTGTTGTGATGTTGTATTACCGAGTCGGCCACGAGATACCTCTCCTTCACATGGAGTAACAAATCCCATTATTAATCCATGCCAACTCAACAGACACCCTCGGAGATACCTATAGAGCACCTTTATAGTCACCCAGTTACGTTGCGACATTTGATACACGCAAGGCACTCCTCCGGTGTTAGTGAGTTGCATGATCTCATGGTCATAGGAACATATACTTGACATGTAGAAAACAGTAGCAATAAACTGACACGATCATATGCTACGTTCATAGTTTGGGTCTTGTCCATCACATCATTCTCCTAATGATGTGATCCCAATATCAAATGACATCTCATGTCCATGGCCAGGAAACCTTAACCATCTTTGATCAACGAGCTAGCTGCTAGAGGCACACTAGGGACACAATGTTTGTCTATATGCCCACACATGTATTTAGTTTCCAATCAACACAATTATAGCATGGACAATAAACGATTAGCATGAACAAGGAAATATAATAATAAAAACTTTATTTATTGCCTCTAGGGCATATTTCCAACAGTCCCCCACTTGCACTAGAGTCAATAATGTAGTTCACATCACTATGTGATTTACATTGTAATGAATCGAACACCCATGCAGTTCTGGTGTTGATCATGTTTAGCCCTTGGAAGAGGTTTAGTCAACGGTTCTGCAACATTCAAATCTGTGTGCACTTTGCAAATATTTATGTCCTTCTCCTCGACGTAATCGTGGATGGAATTGAAGCGTCGCTTTATGTGTCTGGTCCTCTTGTGAAACCTTGGTTCCTTGGCCAGAGCAATGGCACCAGTGTTAGTCACAGAACAGAGTCATTGGATTCAGTGCACTAGGCACTACTCCAAGATCTGTCATGAACTGCTTCATCCAGACACCTTCCTTCGCTGCCTCCAAGGCTCCGATGTACTCCGCTTCGCATGTAGAATCGGCTACCACGCTTTGCTTGGAACTGCACCAGCTTACCGCTCCCCTATTGAGAATAAATACGTATCAGGTTTGTGACTTAGAGTCGTCCAGATCAGTGTCAAAGCTTACCTCGACGTGACCATTTATGACAAGCTCTTGATCACCTCCATAAACGAGAAACATGTCCTTGGTCCTTTTCAGGCACTTAAGGATACTTTTGACCACAGTCCAGTGCTCCATTCCAGGATCACTTTGAAACCTTCTGGCCATACTTATGGCAAGGCTGACGTCAGGTCTTGTGCACAGCATCGCATACATGATAGAGCCTATGGCTGAAGCATAGGGGATGACCCTCATCTTCTCTCTATCTTCTGTAGTCACTGGGCATTGAGTCTTACTCAACTTCACACCTTGTAACACAGGCAAGAACCCCTTCTTGGACTGATCCATTTTGAACTTCTTCAAAACTTTATCAAGGTATGTGCTTTGTGAAAGTGCTATCAAGCGTTTTGATCTATCTCTATAGATCTTAATGCCTAATATGAAAGTAGCTTCTCCTAGGTCCTTCATTGAAAAACTCTTGTTCAAATATTCCTTCACGCTTTCCAGCATTTCTATATTGTTTCCAATCATCAATATGTCATCCACATATAATATTAGAAACGCTACAGAGCTCCCACTCACTTTCTTGTAAATACAAGCTTCTCCGTAAACTTGTATAAACCCAAATGCTTTGATTACCTCATCAAAACACTTATTCCAACTCCGAGATGCTTGCACCAGTCCATAAATTGATCGCTGGAGTTTGCAAACTTTGTCAGCATTCTCTGGATCGACAAAACCTTCAAGTTGCATCATATACAACTCTTCCTCAAGGAAACTGTTAAGGAACGCTGTTTTGACATCCATCTGCCAAATTTCATAGTCGAAATATGCAGCTATTGCTAACATGATTTTGACGGACTTAAGCATCGCTACAGGTGAGAAGGTCTCATCGTAGTCAACTCCTTGAACTTGTGAAAAACCCTTTGCCACAAGTCGAGCTTTATAGATGGTGACATTATCGTCCGTGTCCGTCTTCTTCTTAAAGATCCATTTATTCTGAATGGCCTTTCGCCCAGGTAATACTTCCAAAGTCCATACTTTGTTTTCATACATGGATCCCATATCGGATTTCATGGCTCTAACCATTTCTTGGAATCTGGGACCATCATCGCTCCTCCAAAGCTCGTAGGTTCATTGTTGTCCAACAAGATGACCTCCAAGACAGGGTTGTCGTACCACTTGGGAGTAGTACGCACCCTTGTCGACCTATGAGGTTCAATAGCAACTTGATCCGAAGTTTCATGATCATCATCATTAACTTCCTCTTCAACCATCGTTGGCTCCACAGAAACATCTTTCTGTGCTGCGCTACTCTCTGGTTGAAGTGAAGGTTCAGTAACCTCATCAAGTTCTACCTTCCTCCCACTCAATTCTTTCGAGAGAAACTCTTTCTCAAGAAATGTTATGTTCTTAGCGACAAACAATTTGCCTTCGGATCTTTGATAGAAGGTATACCAACTGTCTCCTTTGGGTATCCTATGAAGACGCATTTCTCCGCTTTGGGTTCTAGCTTTTCAGCCCGAAGCTTTTTGACATAAGCATCACATCCCCAAACTTTAAGAAATGACAACTTTGGCTTCTTGCCAAACCACAGTTCATATGGCGCCGTATCAACGGATTTCGATGGTGCCCTATTTAGAGTGAATGCAGCTGTCTCTAATGCATAACCCCAAAACGATAGTGGCAAATCGGCAAGAGACATCATAGAACGCACCATATCTAATAAGGTTCGATTACGACGTTCGGACACACCATTACGCTATGGTGTTCCAAGCGGGGTTAGTTGTGAAACGATTCCACATTGTCTTAAGTGACTAACAAACTCATAACTCAGATATTCTCCTCCTCGATCAGATCGCAGGAATTTAATCTTCTTGTTATGATGATTCTCAACTTCACTCTAAAATTGCAGGAACTTTTCAAACATTTCATACTTATGTTTCATTAAGTAAATATACCCATATCTACTTAAGTCATCAGTGAAGGTGAGAAAATAACGATATCCACCGCGCGCCTCAATGTTCATCGGACCGCACACATCAGTATGTATGATTTCCAACAAATCACTCGCTCATTCCATTGTTCCAGAGAACGGCGTTTTAGTCATCTTGCCCATGAGGCATGGTTCACATGTGTTAAGTGATTCAAAATCAAGTGACTCCAAAATTCCATCAGCATGGAGCTTCCTCATGCGTTTTACACCAATATGACCCAAACGGCAGCGCCACAAGAAAGTGGTACTATCATTATCAACTCTACATCTTTTGCAATCAATGCTATGAACATGTGTATCATCACTATCGAGATTCAATAAGAAGAAACCCCTCACATTGGGTGCATGACCATAAAAGATATTACTCATATAAATAGAACAACCATTATTCTCTGATTTAAATGAGTAACCATCTCGCAACACACAAGGTCCAGATATAATGTTCATGCTTAACATAGGCACTAAATAACAATTATTCAGGTTCATCACTAATCCCGATGGTAGTCGAAGAGCGAGCGTGCCGACGGAGATCACATCAACCTTGGAACCATTTCCCACGCACATTGTCACTTCATCCTTAGCCAGCCTCCTTCTCTTTCATAGGTCCTCCTTTGAGTTGCAAATGTGAGCAACCGAACCGGTATCAAATACCCAGGCACTACAATGAGAGCTAGTAAGGTACACATCAATAACCTGTATGTCATATATACCTTGTTTGGTGTTGGCCGCCTTCTTGTCAGCCAGGTACTTGGGGCAGTTCCGCTTCCAGTGACCAGTTCCCTTGCAATGAAAGCACTTAGTTTCTGGTGTCGTAGTTTCGTCATGGCAGATGCGATAGGTAGGCTTATCGAGAGGGGTCGAAGGACGCCGGCGGGCTCTGGGAGTGGGATTAGGCACAAGCGGTGGCGGACACACGATGTACCCAGGTTCGGGGCCCTCCGTGGGAGGTAATACCCCTAGTCCTGCTCGGTCTAGTTGAGGCAATGGTTGGGTTACAGTGATGCTCCTTGAGCTATACGAGACGAGGGGGAAGAAGGAGCTAGCCTGCTCTTCCGCCTCTCTATGCGCGTATGTGCGGAGTGGATGTGGAGCAGCCGATCGATCGTTCGTCCCCTGCATGGGGGCGGCCTGGGGGGGGTTTATAGGCCAACCCCCAGAATACAATACAAGTAGAAGGTCAAAGGGGCCCCAGCCGGCAGCCTCTCTGTCCGGCTGTGTGGGCCCGGCCGGGGGTTCTTGTCATCGATAGGTCCTGCCGGCTGAGGGGTCCCGTCAGGAACCGGCACGGCCTGCGAGGCGGGCCCCGACGCCGGTCACATCGCGGCACGGGCCGCACCTTGTGGCGTCGTCTTGTCGCGGCCGGCCGGGGTCAGCGGTACGGCCGGCTACCCTGTAGCCACATCGGGGCAGGTGACGGAGTGATTGAAGGCGTGCCGGCACTGTTGGAAGCCCGGTCACCATCCATCAGGGTCAGAAGACTTGACGCCTTCGTTGTAGTCTTATCGGCGCCGACCCTCGACGGGATGGGGCCACTGTTGCCACGCACGCCCCGCAGATGGTATCCAATGCTCAGCCAGCTGGGCATAGCCTACGGATCACCTCCGGCAGGGCGCAGCCGGACCATAGGGGGAGGCGTCCTGTCCTTTAGTCGCGTTAAGAGCCGGGGAAAAAAAGGGCGCTTGAGGCTACCCCGGGGTCGTCCCCCCGTCAGTAGTCCCTAAAGCCAGGGAGGACCCACCGACGGGCTGCGGCGGTCCTCGCCGGCTTGAAGATCGTTCTTGTGCCGCAAGCGGCCTTGAGAGCCGAGGTGAGCCGAAAAGCGATGACCGGATCCGCAGCCGGCCGACGCTTCGTGCGCCGCGTCGGGCTCCCCGCCTGGTTGGGGAGACGCGTCACGCGGTGGAAAAGATTGGGCAGCGGGGGCGGGGCCTCCCGCGGCCGCGGCCTCGGCCCGCGCGCAGGGATCCTTTATGGCACGGGGCGGATGGTTGGCATTCCCGAATGCCACGATGTCCACCCCGCGCACCGCGGGAATCGTGGTGGTCATGCGCAGTGAAACCGGCCCCCATGATCGCCCGTTCGGGGTATAAATGTCGAGAAGGGGGAGGCAGAACGGCCCGTTCGCTCCCCCCCCCCTGCCGCCGCATCGCCTTAGTCGCCTCCCTCCCCCCACCGCGCGAGAGAGGGAGAGACCGAAGCACGAGGGCGAGCCACGCCGTCGCGCGCCGCCGAAAAGAGCCCGTGCCACCGCCGAACACCCATGTCCGTCGACGGGACCGCACACCCCCTCAGCGGCCATGGCGAGCAAGGGCGCCTGGGACGGCAGTGATGTGGACGAGACCTTCATCGAGCACCTCCGCCACCACTGCAAGCTCCCAGCGGAGGAGCACCTGGTGGCGCGCCCGGCCGGGCCAGAGAACTCCCTGGCCCCGCGGGAGGGCGAAGTGGTCGTATTCGCCGACCACTTCCTCCACGGGCTCGGGCTGCCGGCGAGTGCATTCTTCCGCCAGTTCCTGACACGGTTCGGCCTGCAGCCGCACCACCTCGCCCCCAACGTCGTCCTGCAGCTGACGGCGTTCGTCACCCTCTATGAGGGATACTTGGTAGTCGCGCCTAGGCTTGACCTCTGGTGCCGGCTCTTTTTCCTTAAAAGGCAGACGACAAAGGACCCGGCGACGAAGTAGATGTTGATGACCGCCTGCAAGTCAGTGAACCGGCTTCCCGAAGCTCCCGCTGCACGAGTCGGTGAAGCGATGGCAGCGGGGGTTCTTCTACGTGAAGAACGCAAAGCCGGAGGAGGACTACATCAACCTCCCCAACTTCGCTAACCACTAGCCGACCGCGATGCTAAACTGGCGAGCGGCCACGTCTCCGGCGCCCGAGATGGCGGACCGGCTCTGCGAGCGCCTGCTCGCGATGACCGGGTCAGAGGGGCTGAAGGCCACGGACCTGCTGGCCACGATGGTAGCGCGCCGGGTGCAGCCGCTACAGAGCCGGCCACACCTCATCTGCCAGATGGGAGGACGCCACGACCCCTGCCGGCTCTCCACCAAGGAGATGAAGCCGGCCTACGTGGCGAGGAGGGTGAACGTCATTTCGACGGCGAAGATGGTGGAGGGAGAGTGGCAATGGGGGAAAACCCCGGACAGCCGAAGCTGCCCGGCACCACGGGTAAGTGACAAGCCGGTTCCCCCCTCCATCTTCTATTAGAGGTGATGTCCCTCCCCTTGGTCTAACCGTGAGCTGCCATGCCCTCCCACAGCTCTTCCCTCTGCTGTAGAACTACGGGGAGCCGGCCCCCGATACGGCGGAGTCGGATCCTGAGGAGATCGAGGACGCCGACGACGTGGAGCCGGCCGACTCCGAGCGAGCCGGAGCGTCTGGTGTCGGCGACGCGAAGACGGAGACGGAGGGGGCCGAAGTGGCCGAGTCGACGGGAGATTCCCCTCCGTCGGCGCGTGTAGTCGAGGCCCCGGAGAAGCCCGAGGCTTTGAAGAACGAGGTCACGGCGCCGCGGAGGCGCCAACCTCGAGCTGGCGGCGGCTCCAGCCGGGGAGGCCCGGGTGCGGGCGACAAGGGGAAGGGGCCGGCTGCCACCAAGCCGATGCCCAAGCGTGTGGCGACCGCGCAGCCGGGCGGCGGCCGCGGAGGCGGCGGCAAGAAACAGAAGGTCGCCCAGGCGGGACCCGTGAGGAGGGCGATCCTCGTCGTCGCCGAGTAAGTCCGTCTTATCCTCCATCTCAGTTTTCTGGTTTGCCTCCCCCTCAGTCTCTTATTTCTTCGTGACTAGGGATGCGCGTGCCCTAGGGAGGACATCGGGTGGCGGGACGGAGAGGGCGGCACCGCCGACGGCGGCCGAAGAGAGGGAGCGCCAGGCATGGGTCGACTTCGAGGCGGCCAAGCAGGAGCGGCGTGTCCAGGAGCTCCGCCCCTAGGAGGAGGCGGTGAAGAGGCGAGGGGGAGCCAGCGGGGAGGCCGCTGGCTGAGCGTGGGAGCCGTTCCCCTTCCTCCAAGGAAACGACAGGGAGACCGCGGGCGGAGCCTGGGAGCCCTTCCCCCATGGCCGGGAGAAGAGGCCGAAGAGCCACCATGGCTCCGGGCGAAGGGCGGAGGCGAGTGCGACGGCCGCGGGGGGTGAGGCGGCAACGGGCCGCGACGCTGCCCGGACGGTCTCTGATGCCGTGCCGCCGAGGCCGAAGCTACCGGCTCCGAAGGCACCAGCACCGATCATGCCGGTTTCTGAGACGCCGGCTCCGGAGGCGCCGGCATCGACAGAGAGTCAGCCCGGAGCAGCCGGAGGTGGGGTGCCAGAGGGGGGAGCCGTGATCGCCATGAAAACGGCTGCCACGAGCGCGTCGACGGCGGCCCCTTGTGCGGCGGCAACAGGAGGGCCGGTCGCCTCGAGGTGTCCGATAAGGGAGAACCTGCAAACGGGGGCCGGCCACAGCAGACCTGGGTAGCGGCTGGGAGCCCGTCTTCTGGCGGGCCATTGAGCACCCTCGGAGCGGCGGTGGCGGCCGTCGTGGAAGCGTTTGCGGCGGCCCGTGCCCAGGCGATGCAAGATGCTCAGGCCGCCAGCGACCGGCTGGTGAGTTTGGAGCGTGCGGTCGTAGTGAGTCTTCTTTCCTTCTTCTCTTTACTTACATTCTTCCGTCTTTTCTAGTGGGGACACGCTGGCGCACCCACTGGGTGTAGCCCCCGAGGCTCGAGCCGACTGAGGCACAGGCGGGTCAAGTCTAAAGTTCTTGTTTTGCAGGCAGCGCACGACCGCCGGGTGGCAGCGTACAACACCCTGCCGGGGTTGTACCGGGGAGCGGAGAACCGGCTCGCCGTCGTGTCCGCGGACCTGCGAGGTACGTTACCCTTGTGTGCGTCTTGCGATCTTCTAGTGGAGGCGTGCAAGCGCACCCACTCGGTGTAGCCCCCGGGGATCGGGATGGCTTCCCTGGAGGCGGGCTGAATCCTTTCTGAATCCCGTGTCTTATGCAGCCACCCATGCCGAGACGGTCTGCCTCCGGTGCCAGGTGGTGCGTCTTTACGAGGAGCAGGAACTCCTGACGACGGAGGGTGACCGGCTCCATGGGGAGGCAGACCGGGCAAAGGCGGAGCGGGAGGGCTGCGAGTCGGCCCATCATCGAGCGCTCGCGGACCAAGAGGCGGCCCTCCGGCGGGAGGCGGAGGGGCGGGAGAAGGCACTCCGCGAGGAGCTGTAAGCCAAGGACGTCGCCTTGGCCAAGGCGGCCAAGGACGCGTAGGCGGCCCAGGACGAGCACGAGCGCCGGTGCCAGGAGTGGTCTGCTAGGGAGCTACGGTTGCAGGAGCAAGGGCACGAGGTGGATCACATGTTGCACAGTAAGTTTCTGCCGCCTTGCTCATCCTTCTTGGTTTTCTGGTTTGCCTCCCTGCTCATCCCCCACCCTCTTCTTAGGGCTCTTCCCTGGCACGCGAGAGGTCGCGGAGGCGGCCGTTGAAGCTGACCGTGAGGTCCGGCGGGTGCAAGGAGAGGTCGTCAGGCCGTTGGCCCCCTGGACCCTGGACGAGGTGGGTATCACCACCGAGGCGCGCCTGTCGGAGGTGGTCCGCGCCCTTAAGCGGCTCCAAGCGGCCGACATGACACTGGTCCGCACACTCTAGCCTGGCATGCTGGAGCCGATCTCCATGAACCGGCTGTCAAGGTGGTTGGAGTTCGGGACGGCGCGGGTGAATGCCTGGAGGGCCTCCACGGCACGAGCCGGCACGGGCATGGCGCTCCGCATCGCCAAATCGTGGTACCCTGAGCTAGACCTGGGCTTGCTCACGGCCCAGCGCGCTGGCGCCGACCTGGAGCTAGAGGCAGTGGCCGACGAGATGCTGGTCTGGGCGAGCGGTCTCGCGTCCTTCGCCGCGTGGGATGAGTACGTCCCGGAGCGCGGGGCGGACGGCGTGGTGGTCCCGGAGGACCTGTACGGGCTTGCCCTGGACGACCCGGATGGGAGCGCCGCCGAGACGGCAGATGAAGGCTCCGACACTGACGAATACGCTGAGTCCAGGCCGACTCTGGTTGCGGGGGCTTCTACCTCGACCGCCCCGGAGGTGCCGGCTTCGGAGGCACCCGCGCCGTCGGCTCCCAAGGCGTGAGCGCTGCCGGCTCCAGCGGCGTTAGGACTTGGAGGAAGGCCGGCCCGATGCTGCCATAACTTAGGACTTTTCTTTCCTGTATTTCTGTTTTTAGACTGGAATTCCACCCACTTGGGGTGTATATGTAATGAACTCGTGGTCGTGGGCCTTTTATATGTAATGAACTTGTGCTATTTGTCCTAGAAAGAACGTGCGTGCCGGCTCTTCTTTCACCCTTTGCCTTTTGACTTGTCTTTGCGTGCCAGGATTCCTTCCGGCTTCCACCCCGCCTGCCGGCCAGCCGGGAACTGGTCTGGGACAGGGACGGGGCTTCATCCTTAGGAAAAAATAGCGGGCTCCTAGAGTCAACCGGCTAGGGCTAGGTTGAGCCGGCAGAGGCTAGTTACTAAGATTAACATTGCTCGGCTAGGCCGGTCCGGCTGCCGCGCGCGTCAGCTGACCTTCGTGTGAGAAGTTCCTTCGTACCCCGTGGTCCCTTCAGTCGGACAACCGGGGGCCGGTCTGTAGCTGGTTAGGGAAGGGGAGGTCAAGGGCTGCTTACTCACATTATTCGTCCGCCTCGGTGGGCAGCCGGGCAAGCCCCCGGGCCCGGGAGCTGGACCCGATTGATGTGCCTTTAGACAACAGAACTTTGTAGGAGTCGAAAATGGCTTGCCCCCAGCGTTGGCTTGGGGGCTGCCGTCGTGTTTATAGGCCCAAAAGAGGGAGGATACATACAGTGGTTTTCAGCATTAAAAAGGGCAGAGGAGCGCCGCGTTCCACGAGCGCTCCGTCTCCTCGCCGGAGGCGTCTCTCTTGCGTTTCTATGGCTTCTGAGCATCTATTAGATAGTACGCATTGTTGCGCAGCGCCCAGCTGACGATGAATGGGCCCTCCCATGGGGAGGACAGCTTGTGCTGGCCGGCGGTTCGCTGGATCCACCTGAGCACCAAGTCTCCTTCGCGGAAGGAGAGCAGACGGATCCGCTTGCTGTGATAATGCCGAAGTTTCTGTTGGTAGATGGCCGTCCGGCTCAAGGCCAGCTCGCGGGCCTCCTCGAGGAGGTCGACGCCGTCTTCCCTTGCCTCCTTTGCGTCCTTTTCGGTGTACAAGGTGACTCGAGGCGAATCGAATTCGATGTCGGTTGGGATGATCACCTCGGACCCATAGACAAGAAAGGACGGAGTGTAGCTGGTCGACCAGTTGGCCATGGTCCGGAGGCTCCAAAGGGCAGCCAGCAGCTCTTCGACCCAACAGCCGGCCGACCGAACCAGTGGTGTTACGAGCCGGGGCTTGATGCCGGACAGGAGCAGGCCGTTTGCCCTCTCAACCTAGTCGTTTGACTACGGGTGGGCGACGGACGCCAGGTCGAGCCGGATACCCCGCCTCGAGCAAAAACGTGCTAGCGCGCCCTTGGCGAAGTTCGTGCCGTTGTCGGTGATGATGCTGTGGGGGACGTTGTAGCATACCGTGATGTCTTCGATGAACCGAACGGCCGTGGGGCCGTCTAGTTTCTTGATTGGTCGGGCCTTGATCCACTTGGTGAATTTGTCGATAGCTACAAGCAAGTGTGTCATGCCGCCTCGTGCGGTTTTGAAGGGTCCCATCATATCCAGCCCCCAGACGGCGAAGGGCCACGAAAGGGGGATGGTTTGGAGGGCGCTAGCCGGAAGATGGCTCTGCGTGCTGAAGCGCTGGCAGCCCTCGCACTTGTCAACCAGCTCCTTGGCCGCCTCCAGTGCAGTCGGCTAGTAAAAACCATGATAGAATGCTTTGGCCACCAGGGACCTGGAGGTGGCATGATGCCCGCACTCGCCCTCGTGGATGTCGAGGAGGATTTCTTGCCCTTTCTCTGGCTCGACGCATCATTGGAAGATGCCGGTGGTGCTGCGATGAACCAACTCATGGTTGATGATGCTGTAGGCCGGGGGCCGGTGCTGAATTTGCCTTGCGGTGGCCTCATCGGAGGGGAGCTCGCCACGCTAGAGGAATGCCAAGATGGGTTGGGCCCATGAGGGAGCCGAGACAGGGGCCGGCCCAGCTCGCCAGTCCCTGGGACCGGCTTCCAGTCCCTGGGAGCGAGATGGCAGTGGGAGCGTTGATCGTTGTCGTGACGGCAACGAGACCGGTGCCGGTGCACGTAGGCATGGCCGGATCGATTGCTGTGGCGGACGGTGCCGGGCCGGCGGCTGGCGGTGACGGAGCCGGTAGAGCTGCCGCAGCCGGTTGGGCGGCTGGTTCCTCGGGGTGCCGGCCGCGTTTGCCGGCATGAAGATGGACTCCGATTCGGGAGAAGGCTTGATCGAAGGCTTCATCAGCCGCTCGAGGGAGACGCCGGCTGGGATGGCCTGCCGGGTGGAGCCGATCTTGGCCAGCGCGTCGGCCGCCTCGTTGTCGGCATGAGGGATGTGGTGGAACTCGCAGCCCTCAAAGGAGCCGGTGAGCTGCTGGACGAGGAAGCGATAGCTGGCCATGTTGGCGTCCCTGGCGTCCCATTCGCCAGAGACCTGTTGCACCACGAGGTCAGAGTCGCCGAAGCAAATGATGCGCTCGATGCTGATCTCCTTGGCGATCCAGAGGCCTTGGACGAGGGCCTCATATTCGGCCACGTTGTTGGAGGCGGCGAAGTGGATCTGGAGGGCGTAGCGGAGCTGGTCTCCTTTGGGGGACGACAGGACGATGCCGGCTCCCAGGCCGGCTCGCATCTTCGATCCGTCGAAGTGCATGCGCCAATGCGTGGAGTCGGGCGGAAGCGGCACGAACTGGGTTTCATCCCAATCGACGAGGAAGTCCGCCATTACCTGAGACTTGATGGCGGTGCGTGGCTCGTACCATATTACATAGTCGGCCAGGGCGATGGCCTATTTGGCGATTCGGCCGATGGCGTCCCGGCCGGCCATGATTTCGCCCAGTGGCGCTGTGCTCACAATGGTGATGACGTGCTCCTGGAAGTACTGTTTCAGCTTCTGGGTGGCGAAGTATACGCCGTAGCACATCTTCTGGTAGTGGGGGTAGTTTTGCTTGGAGGCAGAGAGGACCTCGCTGAGGTAGTAGACGGGGCGCTGCGTCGGCAGTGCCTTGCCTTCCTCCGATCGCTCCACCACCAGGATGACGCAGACGATGCGCGTGGTCGCCGCAATGTAGGCGAGCAATGGCTCCTTGTCAGCCAGCGTGGCCAGGATGGGCACGCTAGTGAGAGCTCGCTTGAGGTCACGGAATGTCGCGTCCGCCTCGTCGGGCCAGTCGAACAAGGCCGGCTTCCATGAGAGGGCTTGGCCCGGCTCGACCAGGGCCGACTTGCGTAGGAGCCCGTAGAGGGGCAAGGCCTTCTCACCTAGCCGGCTAATGAACCGGCTGAGGGAAGCGAGGCAGACGGTGAATTTTTGGACGTCGCGGAGCCGGACCGGCTTGGGCATGCGCTCAATTGCCCGGATCTTCTCGGGGTTAGCTTCGATGCCGCGGGCGGACACGAAGAAACCCAGGAGCTGGCCGGTTGGGACGCCGAAGACACACTTCTCTGGGTTGAGCTTGATCTTGTATTCGCGCAAGTTGGCGAACGTCTCCCGGAGGTCGTCGAGGAGGCTGAAGTGCTTCTTGGATTTGATGATGATGTTGTCCACGTAGACGTGGATGTTCCTGCCTATCTGAGGCAGGAGGCACTTCTGCATGCAGCGCTGGAAAGTAGCAACTGCGTTCTTCAGGCCGAAGGACATGGTGATGTAGAAGTAGGCCCCGTAAGGGGTGATGAAGGAGGTCTTGAGCTGGTCGGCCGGGTCCAGCTTTATCTGGTGGTAGCCGGAGTAGGCGTCCAGAAAAGACAGCATGTTGCAGCCGCCCGTGGAGTCGATGACTTGGTCGATCCGCGGCAGGGCGAACGGGTCCTTGGGGCACGCCTTGTTCGGGCTCGCGTAGTCGATACACATGCGCTAGGTCTTGTTTTTCTTCAGCATCAGGACTGGGTAGGCCAGCCAGTCCGGGTGAAACACCTCCATGATGAAGCCGGCTGCGAGCAGTCGGGCGATTTCTTCTCCTATAGTACGCCGCTTCTCCTCGGAGAAACGGCACAAGGGTTGCTTGACTGGCTTCGCATCCGGCCGAACGTGTAGCTTTTGCTCGGCGAACTTCCTCGGAACACCCGGCATGTCCTTGGGGTACCATGCAAATATGTCCCGATTCTCACGGAGGAAGTCGACGAGCTCGCTTTCCTATTTGCTGTCGAGGCGGGAGCCGATGGTCATGCACTGGGTGGGGTTGGCCGGATCGAGTGGCACCTGCCTAGTGTCCTTAGACGGCTGGAACGAGCCTTCGCCGACCGACTGGGACGGAGGTGCCGGTACAGCCGGCTGGGCGGAGGCAAGGGCCACCAACCGGTTGAGTTGTCGCTTCTTTTCGGCTATCTCCAGGGCCTCGGCCAGCCGGCTGCCATCTCGCGCGCACGCCATTGACATCTGGTACTTGCCGGCGATGGTGATGATGCCCCTGGGTCCCGGCATCTTGAGCTTGAGGTAGGCGTAGTGGGGGATCGCCATGAACTTGACGAGAGCAGGCCTGCCAAGCAACGCGTGGTAGGGACTGTCGAGGTCCAGTACCTCGAACAAAACCGGCTCGCGGCGGAAATGACCGACGTTGCCGAAGAGGACGTTGAGCTTGATCTTGCCGATAGGGGTACAGGACTTTCCCGGCACGATGCCATGGAAAACGGTCCGACTTGTTTTCAGGTCCTCCACCTTGAGCCCTAGCTTGAGCAGGGTGCCGAGGTAGAGGATGTTGATGTTGTTGCCTCCATCGATCAAAACCCGCGAGAAGCGGCACGAGTGCTTCTCGGAGGCAATGGTGGGATCGCGGACGAGGGCGTAGCTGCCGGGGTTCGGCATCACGGCCGGGTGGTCTGCCCAGCTCCAGGTGATTGGCTTCTTGGACCAATGCATGAACTGAGGAGTTGCGGGCATAGTGGCATTCACCTCGCGGTGGAGCCGGCGTTGAGCGTGCTTGTCCGTCTCTTCGCTGGTGAAGACGACGTAGCAGTCGTCGTGTTCGGGAAACTGGTCGTGTAGCCGGCCCCCGCCCCAAGCTGGAGCCAGGTCCGCCTAAGCCGGACCGGGGGTCAGGGCCCGAGCCGGGGCTGGCGCCGGTGCGGGGGCTGACTACACGGGGGGAGTCGGGAGGCCATCCCCCCGGGCCAATCGCTGCGAGAAGCTGCACTGCCGGAGCGTGTGCGTGGTCGGCTTGGCACCGGAGTGATTTTTGCAGGGGAGGTCAAGCATTTGCTCGAAAGTTAGCTTGGGCTGTCAGGCGGCCTTGCCGGTGCGCTGGCGCTGACCGGAGGCCTGGCCAGCCGGCTGCTCCCCCTCAACAGAGGCGACCTGCCGGCTCCCGTAGCGGGAATCGGGCTGGTCGTTCTTGCGCTTGCCATTCTGCGGCTACCAGTTGTCGACCGCCGCCCACGGCGCGGCGGGGGGCGTAGCCAGCTTGGCCGGTGCCTTAGTCTTCATCCACATCGAGGAGTCAGCCATGGCGTATTTGTCCGCTTTGGACATTAGGTCCGCCAAGGAGGTTGGCTCGGAGCACAGGAGCTTGTGCTTGAGGGGGGTGCCATCGTAGCAGCCCTCGATGAAGTACTGGATGGCATGTACCTCGTGTACTCCTTCACAGGAGTTGCGGAGCTTGGTCAAGCACGTGATCTAATCGCGGAGGGGCTCGTCCGGCCCCTGGACACACATATCCAGCTCGCGGGGCCGGCTTGGCCGTTTGTAGGTGCCGGTGAAGTTGCGGACGAAAGCCTCCTCGAAGTCCGTCTAGGTGTTGATGCTGCCGGCGGCCAGGCTATTCAGCCAGGTGTGGGCCGAGCTGATCAGCATGAGGGGGACGTAGCGGACGGCTACGCGCTTGTTCCCCCTAGCGATGTCGATGGCGGTGGTGTAGTCGATCAGCCAGTCCTCTGGCTTGGCGGCCCCGGTATACTTCCGGGTGTCGTGGGGGAGCATAAAGCCGGGTGGAAAAGGCTCATTGCGGATTCGTGGACCGAAGCAGGCCGGACCAATCGAGCCCTCCTCCTCGAGGAGAGCCGATTATGCCAGCCAGTCAAGACGGAGCCGTGCATCGTTGTCGCTGTGGGGGATACGGGGCCCGAGCCGGGCGGCGAGCTCGGGGCGGACAGCCGGCGAGATGGACCGCGCGGGTTCCTGCCGTGGGGGCGGAGTATGCTCGCGGGTGCGCCGGCTGCCGCCAGCCGGTGCTTCATCGCGGCGGTGGCTGCCAGCCGTATTGTTGCTGCGTCGGCTGTTCACAGCCGGCTGCTTATTTCCGCGTGATGGGGCGCGTTGAGGGTTGCTCCCCCAGGCGTTCCGGCAGGAGGGATGAGGGGTGCTGGAGTGCTGAGCCGGCCGGCGGTCAGCGGCCCTAGTGTCCTGGCCCTCGGGACGGGGAAACTCGGAGACGGCCCCGCCGGGGGTGAGGACGACCTGTTGTGCGTTGGCGGTGTTGATGAGGTCCTTGATGTGCGCTCTCATGCGGCCCGCTCTTCGCCCTCCAAGGTCGCCAAATCCTTGTAGGCAACCTTGGCAGCGCGCAGGTTGGCCGCCGGGGTGTCATAGACGGGGAAACGGCCGCCGAGGATTTCTACAACCACGCGGCCGCGTTCTCGCACAGCACCACGCCGGCTGGGCTCGGGGCCAGCTGGGGTGAGACCGTACGCGGAGTTGTATTCCCGCTGTGCGGCCTCCATCTGGCGCCGCTCGGCAACGAGGGCGCTGGCATCTTCGAACAGCAGGCGACGAGCCGCCTCCAGCTCGGCTCTGGCGGCGACCGGGTCTGCCGTCATGGCGATAGGAGTGCCCAGACCCCGGAGGGTGGCGGCGAGTGGGTCGGAGGTGCCGGCGCGAGCGGCGGCTGCGTCGGCCTCGGCCGCCCGCGCGCGGCCCGAAGTGGCGGAGGAGACGGTGACCATCACTCCCACGCGGGTGTGGGGGCCGACGGCCTCTCCCGTGGCGAGCGTGCCCACGCACGAGGGCGGGTCGATGTATTCGAACACCTGGCTAGGGTACACGTCGGCCTCCGGTTCTTCGGCGAGGCTCAGCTTGCCGAACCGCCCGGCGAGTGCGGCGACGTCGAGCGCTAGGTCGCAGCCGAGGCACTCATCAAGGATGCCGGTCGCGCTGTCCGCAGGCTCGCCGGAGCAGGCCCCACGAGCACGCGGTTCTGCCCGGACGTGAGGTGGTCGGGGGAGGCGGTGAAGGGTCCTGCCCGGAGCGTGACTCCGGCCGGCTCCGCGGACGGCCCCACGGTGGGAGCCAACTGTCGTGGTTTCATCACGGCAGATGCCATATGTAGGCTTATCGAGAGGGGTCGAAGGATGCCGGCGGGCTCCGGGAGCGGGATTAGGCACAAGCGGTGGCGGACACACGATGTAGCCAGGTTCGGGGCCCTCCGTGGGAGGTAATACCCCTAGTCCTACTCGGTCTAGTTGAGGCAATGGTTGGGTTACAATGATGCTCCTTGAGCTATACGAGATGAGGGGGAAGAAGGAGCTAGCCTGCTCTTCCACCTCTCTATGCGCGTATGTGTGGAGTGGATGTGGAGCAGCCGATCGATCGTTCGTCCCCTACATGGGTGCGGCCCGAGGGGTTTTATAGGCCAACCCCCTGGAATACAATACAAGTAGTAGGTCAAAGGGGCCCCAGCCAGCAGCCTCTCTGGCCGGCTGCCTAGGCCCGGCCGGGGGGGCTTGTCATCGGTATGTCTCGCCGGCTGAGGGGTCCCGTCAGGAACCAGAAGGGCCCGCGAGGTGGGCCCCGACGCCGGTCACATCGCGGCACGGGCCGCACCTTGTGGCGTCGTCTTGCGGCGGCCGGCCTGGGTCAGCGGTATGGCCGGCTACCCTGTAGCCACGCCGGGGCAGGTGACGGAGTGGTTGAAGGCGTGCCGGCACTGTTGGAAGCCTGGTCGCCATCCGCCAGGTTTAGAAGCCCTGACGCCTTCGCTGTAGTCATATCGACGCCGACCCTCGACGGGATGGGGGCCACTGTTGCCACGCACGCCCCGCAGACGGTATCCAATGCTCAGCCGGCTAGGAGTAGCCGGCGGATCACCTCCGGCAGGGCATAGCCGGACCATAGGGGGAGGCAGCCCGTCCTTTAGTCGCATTAGAAGCCGGGGAAAAAAAGGGCGCTTGAGGCTACCTCGGGGTCGTCCCCCCATCAGCTGGCTTGGGTCCAGCCTTGGGTTTCTTCATGGGAGGAGCAACTAGTTTGCCACCCTTCTTGGAGTTACCCTTCTTTCCCTTGCCATGCTTCTTGAAACTAGTGGTTTTATTCACCATCAACACTTGATGTTCCTTCTGGATTTCAAACTCAGTGACTTTGAGCATCGCAAACAGCTCGGTGACTGACTTGTTCATCCCATGCATGTTATAGTTCAACACGAAGCTCTTGTAGCTAGGTGGCAATGATTGAAGAACTCTGTCAGTGATCGCCTCCAGTGAAAGGGGCATCCCTAACTCCGCCACACGGGTCGAATACCCAGACATTCTGAGTACATGTTTACTAATAGACCCGTTCTCCTCCATCTTGCAAACATAGAACTTATCGGAGGTCTCATACCTCTCAATCCGGGCATTCTTCTTAAAGATAAACTCCAACTCTTGGAACATATCATATGCTCCATGACGTTCAAAACGTCTTTGAAGTCCCAAATCTAAGCCGTACAACATTGCACATTGAACTATTGAGTAATCTCCAGAATGTGCCTCCCATGCGTTCTTAACGTCTTCGGATGACACGGGAGCGGGTGGGTCACCAAGCAGTGCATCAAGGACATAAGCCTTCTGGGAAGCCATGAGGATAATCCTCAGATTATGGGCCAAGTCAACAAAGTTACTTCCATCAATTTTCAACTTAGCTTTCTCTAGGAATGCATTAAAACTCAGGGGTGCTACTGCGCGAGCCATTGATCTACAACATAAATAAGCAAAGGTTACTAAGACTATTGTTCAAGATAATGAGTTTAGTTAATCAAATTACTAAATCTCCCACACAAATTGACATCCCTCGGGTCATCTGAGTGACACATGATCCATATTCACCAACTAAAGTCTGATCATCACGTGAGTTAAGGTGGTTTCAATGGTGAACATCATCATGTTGATCATATCCACTATATGACTCATGATCGACCTTTCGATCTCTTGTGTTCCGAGGCCATGTTTGTACATTCTAGGCTCTTCAAGTTTAACCCGAGTGTTCTGCATGTGCCACACTGGCTTACACCCATTGTATGCGAACGTAGAGTCTATCACACCCGATCATCACGTGTTGTCTTGACACGATGAACTTTCGCAACGGTGCACACTCAGGGAGACCACCGTTCATATTGAAATTTAAGTTAGGGATCACCTTATAATGCTACCGCCGTCCTAAGCAAAACAAGGTGGATAAAAAGATCAACATCACATGCAAATCATAAGTGACATGATATGGCCATGAACTTGTGCTTTTGATCTCCATCTCCAAAGCACCGGCATGATCTCCATCGTCACCGGCATAACACCATGATCTCCATCATCATGATCTCCGTCATCATGATCTCCATCATTGTGTCATCATCGGGGTTGTCACGCCCACCATGCTCATACAATAATCAAAGACAACCCTATGGCTCCTGCTGGTTGCCGTACTCATCGACATGCAAGTCATGATATTCTATAGAAAAACACGATCATCTCATACATCACATATATCACATCATGTAATTGGCCATATCACATCACAACATACCCTGCAAAAACAAGTTAGACGTCCTCTAATTGTTGTTGCATGTTTTACGTGGATGCTATGGGTGTCTAGAAAGAACAATTCTTACCTACGCAAAACCACAACGGTGATATGAAGATTGCTTTTCAACCTTCTACAAGGACCGCCTTAATCAAATCCAATCCAACTAAAGTGGGAGAGACAGGCACCCGCCAGCCATCTTTATACAATGAAGTCACATGTCAGTCGATGGAACACGGTCTCTCATAAGCGTACGAGTAAAGTCGGTCCGAGCCACTTCATCCCACAATACCGTTGAACCAATAAAATACTAAGGAAGGAAGCAACCTGAATATCAATGCCCACAAACTCTTTGTGTTCTACTCAAGATCTCATCTACACATAGACCTGGCTCATGATGCCACTGTTGGGTAACGTTGCATGGGAAACAAAAAAAATCCTACGCTTCACCAAGATCAATCTAGGAGATGAGCATCTATGAGAGGAGAGATTGGATCTATGTACCCTTGCAGATCGCTAAGCGGAAGTGTTAAAGAACGTGGTTGATGTAGTGGTACGTCTCCGCGATCCAAATCGCAAGCCGTCCCATGAACTCCCGATCAAGTGCCGAACGGACGGCACCTCCGTGTTCAGCACACGTGCATCTCGATGAAGATCTCCGCCTTCTTGATCCAGTAAGAGGGAACGGAAAGGTAGATGGGTTCGCCGGTAGCACGATGGCGTGACGGCGCTGGTGGTGGAGCTGATCCGGCAAAGCTTCGCTAAGTGTCGCCGAATCGATCTAAAGGAGAGGCTATTGGACAGGAAGGAAGGGCTACGCCATGACTTAGGGTGCGGCTGCCCTCCTCCCTCTCACATATATATAGGGGAAGAGGAGGAGGTTGGCAGCCCTAGGGTTTCCCCTAGGGTTTGGTGCGGCGGCCAAGGAGGTGGGGCGACGGCCAGGGTGGCTTTGCCACCAAGTTTGGTGGCTAGCCCATCCTTTTGGCCCAGCCCAAGCCTCTAGCCGCATGGGCCTTGAGGTGGGAGGTGCGTCTAGCCCACCAGGGGCTGGCTCGCACCCCCCTCATAGCCCACGTGGCCCTTTGAAGTAGATGGGCACCCGGTGGACCCCCAGGAACACTTCTAGCACTCCGTCACACCACCTGCAGGTCACATAACTTTTCCGGAACTCAAACACCAACTTCCCATATATTAATCTTTACCTCCGGACCATTCCAGAACTCCTCGTGACATCCAGGATCTCATCCGAGACTCCGAACAACCTTCAGTCACCAACACACATAACTCATCTATATCGAAACATCACCGAACCTTAAGTGTGCAGACCCTGCGGGTTCGAGAACCATGTAGGCATGACTGAGACACCTCTATGGACAATAACCAATAGTGGGACCTGGATGCCCATATTGGATCCTACATGTTCTACGAAGATCTTTATCGGTCAAACCTCTATGTCAAGGATTCAGACAATCCCGTATGTTGTTCCCTTTGTTCTTCGGTGTGTTACTTGCCCCAGATTCGATCGTCGGTATCTTTATACCTAGTTCAATCTCGTTACCGGCAAGTCTCTTTACTCGTTCCGTAATACAAGATCCCGTGACCAACACTTAGTCACATTGCTTGCAAGGCTTGTTGTGATGTTGTATTACCGAGTGGGCCCCAAGATACCTCTCCGTCACACGGAGTAAAAAATCCCAGTATTGATCCATGACAACTCAACAGACACCCTCGGAGATACCTGTAGAGCACCTTTATAGTCACCCAGTTACATTGCGGCATTTGATACACACAAGGCACTCCTCCGGTGTTCGTGAGTTGCATGATCTCATGGTCATAGGAACTTATACTTGACATGCAGAAAATAGTAGCAATAAACTGACACGATCATATACTACGTTCATAGTTTGGGTCTTGTCCATCACATCATTCTCCTAATGATGTGATCCCGATATCAAATGGCATCTCATGTACATGGCCAGGAAACCTTAACCATCTTTGATCAATAAGCTAGCTGCTAGAAGCACACTAGGGACTCAATGTTTCTCTATATGCCCACACATGTATTTAGTTTCCAATCAACACAATTATAGCATGGACAATAAACGATTATCATGAACAAGGAAATATAATAATAAACACTTTATTTATTGCCTCTAGGGCATATTTCCAATAGTGGGTTGTTGCATATGGGACTAAAGAGGACTTCATACCTTATAATGCTATGGTTGGGTTTTACCTTAATGATCTTTAGTAGTTGTGGATGCTTGCTAGAGTTCCAATCATAAGTGCATATGATCCAGGTAGAGAAAGTATGTTAGCTTATGCCTCTCCCTCATATAAAATTGCAATAATGATTACTGGTCTAGTTATCGATTGCCTAGGGACAATTCCGCAACTCCTACCACCACTTTTCCACACTCGTTAAACTAACTTAGTTGTTTCTTTATCTAAGAAGCCCCTAGTTTTTATTTGCGTGTTCTTTATTATCTTGCAAATCTATCCTATCACACCTACAAAGTACTTCTAGTTTCATACTTGTTCTAGGTAAAGTGAACGTTAAGCGTGCGTAGAGTTGTATCGATGGCCGATAGAACATGAGGGAATATTTGTTCTACCTTTAGCTCCTCGTTGGGTTTGACACTCTTAATTATCAAGAAAGGCTACAATTGATCCCCTATACTTGTGGGTTATCAAGACCTTTTTCTGGTGTCGTTGCCGGGAAGCAATAGCGTGGGGTGAATATTCTCGTGTGTGCTTGTTTGCTTTATCACTAAGTAGATTTTATTTTCTGTTCTAAGTTGTTCTCTATCTTTAGTTATGGATATGGAACACAAAATACCAAAACAATTAGGCGAACTTGCTACTCATGGAGACGGGGAACCTCCTAAAACCCTCGATGCTTGTTATGTGAAAGATATTATGCACTACTTTGATAATCCTGAGAAAACCCCATTTAACTTGATAATTGGAGACACGTTGGCTCAACGTGAATACTTTAGGGATTATCGCCTGACTCAAAAAGGGAAACTGTTATGGGATCAAATTTATATGTTGAAATGGTATGCTCGGAATCTATGCCAGAGATATGATTATACTTGTTGCTCTAGGATGAAGGCTCAACACCTTCCTTTTTCATGTAAATTTAATGATAATGAAACCTTGACTTCTTATGCTAAAGGTATTTATGATTACTATGATCAGGAATGAATAGAGGAATTTGTTGCTTTTAAGGGTGCTTATGAAATTGAATCTTTCTTTGAGAAGTGTGAAAATTATGATGATGTTGTCTATAGACCTGAAAATTTTGCTATACTTAAATATTGCTATGAGAATTATGAATATAATTCCAATATCGATGCATTTATTGAGAGAATGTCTGCTGCCTTGGAAGAGACTAATATTTTGCAGGAATCTATGGAAGAAGAAATTGATGACATTGTGCGCTCATTGAATGAAAAAGATGAGGAGGAGAGCGAAGAACAAAAGGAGGAAGAGTGGATTAGCTACCCGTGCCCAACTTCTAATAAGAGTAACTCTTGCAATCATACATTGTTTAATTTCCCTTCGTCCTTACCGAAGGATGAATGCTATGATAATTGCTATGATCCCTTGGATTCGTTTGAAATATCCCTTTTTGATGAACTTGATGCTTGCTATGCTTGTGGCCATGATGCCCATATGAATGATGCTTATGGAGGTGAAATTGCTATAGTTCCTTATGTTAAACATGAAATTGTTGCTATTGCACCCACACATGAGAGTCCTATTATCCTTTTGAATTCTCCTAACTACACTATATTGGAGAAGTTTACACTTATTAAGGATTATATAGATGGGTTGCCTTTTACTATTACACATGATGATTTTGATAGATATAATATGCATGTGCTTGCTGCTCCTACTTGCAATTATTATGAGAGAGGAACTACATCTCCGCCTCTCTATGTTTCCAATATGATAAAATTGCAAGAAACTGCTTACGCTATGTATTGGCCTTTACTTTGTGTGCATGAATTGTTCTTTTATGACACGCCATGCATAGGAAGAGAGTTAGACTTCGCTGTTGCATGATATATGTTATTTTGTGCTCAATACTAAATTACAAATCATTGTTAATTAAAATTGGCTTTGATATACCTTGGGATCCGGGTGGATCCATTACTTGAGCACTTTATGCCTAGCTTAATGGATTTAAAGAAAGCGCTGCCAGGGAGACAACCCAGAAGTTTTAGAGAGTCATTTTATTCTGTTGTGTTCTTTTATATAGTTAAAAAAAGTGGGGAACCTAAAAAATTTTCAAAAAGAGAAGTGAAAGTAAGAAGGACGAGCACCGTTGAAGTGGGAGAGCTCCTTGAACTTTGTTCATGCCCATGGAAACTTTGTGAATCTTGATTACAGAAACTTTTCAACAAAAAACTAATTATCCCCTTGTATAAATCGATTGTTTTATAAAAATAATGTGCCAAGAATTACCTTTAGGATGTTAAAATTCATTGTTTGATATGTGCTGTGTAAAAACAAAAACTTTTGTTGCAGTGTTTGATAGATCTTGTCTACATCATGTCATCGTTCTTATTGCATTACTCTATTTCTCCATGAACTTAATACACTAGATGCATGCTCGATAGTTGTCGATGTGTGGAGTAATAGTAGTAGATGTAAGCAGGAGTCGGTCTACTAATCTTGGACATGAGCCTATGTAATGATCATTGCCTGGATATCACCATGAGTATTTGAAGTTATATCAATTGCCCAACAGTAATTTGTTCACCCACCATTTGCTATTTCTTCTCGAGAGAAGACACTAGTGAAACCTACAGCCCCTAGGTCTTTCTTCTCATATAATTGTGTTTGCAATCTACTTTTCCTTTGCTTTTATTTTCAGATCTATATTTCCAAAAACCCAAAAATACCTTCCTGCACTTTATTTTATTTGGTATTCGATCTATCAACATTTACAACTTTCTCCTGGCCATGTGCCTTTCTGGCGCCGTTACCCGAAAGGGATTGACAACCTCTTTAACACGTCAGGTTGCGAGTATTTGTTATTTGTGTGCAGGGGATGTTTACGTTGTGTTTCTTGGTTCTCCTATTGGTTCGATAACCTTGGTTTCATATCTGAGGGAAATACCTACCGTCGTTGTGCTGCATCATGCCTTCCTCTTTGGGGAAATACTAACGTAGCTTCAAGCGACATCAAAAGGAATTTATGGCGCCATTGCTGGGGAGGATCTTCAACATATGCCAGGTTCCTAATCACAAATCTCATCTCCTTGCAATTTATATTATTTTCCATTTGCAACTCGTTTTCCTCTCCCCCACTTCACAAAAATTACCATTTTATTCGCCTCTCTTTTTCCGTTCGCTGTTTTCTTGCCGGATCTGTTTTTGAGTGCAATCTTGTTGTGTGGTCATCATGACTCAAGAGAACACCAAGTTATGTGATTTCTCAAATACCAACAACAATGACTTTATTGGCACTCCGATTGCTCCTCCCACCACTAGTGCGGATTCTTCTGAAATTAATACTGCTTTGCTGAATCTTGTTATGAAAGATCAATTTTCTGGTACTCCTAATGAGGATGCCACGTCCCATCTTAATACCTTCGTGGAATTATGCGATATGCAAAACAAAAAAGATGTGGACAATGATGTGGTTAAGATGAAATTATTTCCGTTTTCTTTGCGTGATTCTACAAAAATTTGGTTCTCTTCTTTGCCTCGCAATAGTATCGATTCTTGGAATAAGTGCAAAGATGCTTTTATCACTAAGTATTTTCCTCCCACAAAAATTATTTCCCTTAGAACCCAGATCATGAATTTCAAGCAACATGAACATGAGCATGTTGCACAATCTTTGGAAAGGATAAAAATGATGCTAAGGAATTGCCCAACTCATGGGTTAAATCTTTGGATGATCATACAATTTTTTTATGCGGGGTTGAATTTTGTTTCTCGTAATCTTTTAGATTCCACCGTGGATGGTACTTTTATGGAAATTACTTTGGTTAAGCCACCAAATTGCTTGATAATATCATGGAAAATTATTCACAATGGCATACCAAAAGGGCTCCTACTAGTAAAAAGATTAATTCGGTTGAAGAAATTTCTTCTTTGAATGAAAAAATTGATTCTCTTATGAAATTGGTTGCTAGTAAAAGTGCTCCTATTGATTTTAATGATATGCCTTTGTCTACTTTGATTGAGAAAAATAGTGATGCCACAGATGTGAATTTTATTTCTCGAAACAATTTCAATAACAATGCTCATAGAGGTAATTTTAATCCTAGGCCTTTTCCTAGTAATTACTCTAATAATTATGGTAATTCCTATTGTAATCAATATTATAATAATAATAATAGTAACACCTCTAATCTTGATAATAATATTAAATAATTTATCAATACACAAAAAGTTTTCAACACTTCCATAGAAGAAAAGTTGAGTAAGATTGATGATTTGTCTAGAAGTGTTGATAGAATTGCTCATGATGTGGAAAATATCAAGATGAACATTTTTGTGCCTAAGGTTGATGAATCAATTAAATATCTTTATGTTTATATGGATGAAAGTAAGAAAACAACCGCTATGCTTAGATCTAAAAGAGAATTTTTAGAAAAAGCATTTTCTAGTGATTTCTTTCGTAAAAATGATGTAGATCTTAAAATGATTGGTGTTTCTTCTATTGATTACTTGTTTAGTAAAATTAATATTGGTTAAAAGGGGATTGGAGAAGATTCAACTTTAGGTAGAAGGCATCCCAATATTTCGGAGGGTGAAAATCTTGTTGAGAAAATTGATGAAAGTGGGTTTGGAGAGGTCAAAACTTTAACTAGTGATGTGCCCACTCTTTTGGATTACAAATACTTTAATTATGATAGTTTATCTTTGATTTATTGTATTTGTTTGTTGCAATCCATGATAAATCCACCTCATGCTTATGAACAAAATAAAGCTTTTACTAAACATATTGTTGATGCTATGATGAAAGCTTTCGAAGAAAAATTGGAATTAGAAGTATCAATTCCTAGAAAGTTGCATGCTGAATGGGAACCTACTATAAAAGTCAAGATTAAAAATTATGACTGTTTTGCTTTGTGTGACTTGGGCGCTAGTGTTTCTACAATTCCGAAATCTTTATGTGATGTGCTTGGTCTTACGGATATTGAATCATGTTCTTTAAATTTGCACTTGGCGGATTCTACTATTAAAAAGCCTATGGGAAGAATTAATGATGTTTTTATTCTTGCAAATAGGAATTATGTGCCTATAGATTTTATTGTTCTTGATATTGATTGCAATCTGTCTTGTCCAATAATTCTTGGTAGACCGTTTTTACGCACTATCAGTGTCATGATTGATATGAAAGAAGGCAATATTAAGGTCTAATTTCCTTTGAGGAAGGGTATGGAACACTTTCCTAGAACAAGAATTAGGCCACCATATGAATCAATCATGAGGGCATCTTATGGATCTCAGAACAAAGATGACAAAACTTAGATCCTTGCTTCATGCCTAGCTAAGGGCGTAAAACAATAGCGCTTGTTGGGAGGCAACCCAATGAATAAAATTTATTTTTGATTTTTTTTCTTTCTGTTCCTGAATTTTTGCAAAATTATGCTAATGTTATTATTGTGTTTTTTGTGTTTTAATTAGTGTTTGTGCCACGTAAAGCCTTTAGGATCTTCTTGGGTGATAGTTGTTTGATCTTGCTGGAAAAAAAACAGAAACTTATGTGCTCACGAAAACAATTTTAGTAAATCAAAAAACCGTGATTTTGATCTGAATTTTCTACATAAGGTCGATAAAAAAATTACTAGGACTTCCTAATTTAGTAGAATTTTTTGAGTTACAGAAGTATTCGAACAAATCAGATTACTACAGATTGTTTTGTTTTGACAGATTCTGTTTTCTTTGTGTTGTGTGCTTATTTTGATGGCTCTATGATTTTCTTTGATGATTTTTTGCCATAGAAAAGTTGGAATACAGTAGGTATAATGCAAGAAAAAATTTGAATTGGTTTAATACAGTACTTATAGTAGTGATTTTTTTTTATACTAACGGATCTCACGAAGGTTTTGTTGAGTTTTGTGTGATTGAAGTTTTCAAGTTTTGGGTTATCTTACGATGGATGAAGGAAGGATGGAAGAGCCTAAGATTGGGGATGCCCCGGCATCCCAAGCTATTATCCAAAAATGAGAAACCAACTAAGCTTGGGGAGCCCCCAAGTGGCATCCCCGCTTTCTTCCAACGGTCATCGGTATTTTACTCGAAACTACATTTTTATTCGTCACATTATATGTGTTTTGCTTGGAGACTCTTGTATGATATGAGTCTTTGCTTGTTTTATTTTGTGTTTTAAGTCTTGATACCTTGCTGGAAACACCTATTTGAGAGATCCAAAATTATGTCATGACTTGTTAGAATTGCTCTCTATACTTCACTTAAATTTTTTATGAGCAATGGACTTGCTCTAGTTCTTCACTTATATCTTTTTGAGCACGGTGTGCTTAGTATTTTTGAAAAAATTCTCTCTTACTTCACTTAGATTTATTTGAGAGTTAGTTAATTTTTCAAGAAATTCTCTCTTCCTTCACTTCAATTATTTTGAGAGAAAGAAGAAAAATTATGCTCTTGATCTTCACTTATATTTGTTTGAGCTTATGAAAAGCAACACATGAAAACTAGTCCCAAAGTGATAGATATCCAAGAAGGATATAATAAAAACTTTCATGAAGATCATTGGGCAAAATAAACTTGATTCTTAGTAATAGTTTTGAGATATGATGATGTGATATGTGAGTTATGTTGATGAGTAATTATACTTTAGTAAGAATATTGGTGTTAAGGTTTGTGATTCCCTATACAAGTACGAAAGTCAATAGTCATGCAATGAAATTATATCCTACTTGTGGTGCATTATTCGGTGTTATTTATGCTTAATGCTTGCTTATGAGATTATTCGTTTCTTGGTTGGTCGCTTCTCAATCTTTTGCTAGCCTTCATTTTGCACCAAGTATGAGCTCTACTTGTGCATCCAAATCCTTAAACCCAGTTTTCGCCACATGAGTCCACTATACTTACCTATATGCGGTATTTCCGTGTCATTCTACGCAAATTTGTATGTGCCATCTCTAATTTTCAAAATAAACTTCTCTTTTGTGTGTTTGTTTCGCTCGCGGAGCGGTGAGGGGTGGCTAATATCTTCCATGCTAGATGTGTTATTCTCACAGTGAGTGTTTATTCACTTGTCATTGCAAGAGAGTAAGGCAAAGGTATTAGGGATGCCCAGTCCCGAAATGCAAAAATGAATTTACTTTATGTTGTCAAATAATAAATTCCTTGGAAAGTGTTGGTATGGAGGGCACCCATGATACGGTTAGCCATGGAAAGAGAAAGTATGGTGGAAAAAGGAATAAACTTTATTTTCTGTTTGGGAACCGCCTATGATATATCTAGCATGGAAAGTGTTGGGAACTCTAAGTCGTTTTCGTTGGTGGGATGGATACACCTCCCAAAATGTTTTTATCTCTAAGTTTTTCGCTTTGAGCTCTGGCACCTCTACAAATCCCTACTTCCCTCTGCGAAGGGCCTTTCTTTTACTTTATGCAATTTTTATTTTTGAATTTGAGTCTCCATCTTCTCTTACCAAAGCACCAACTATGAGGAAATATGATCGTACTTAAGTATTGGGTGTAGCTAATATTCGAGTGTGTTTCATGAATGGATCAATGTTTGAGCATGATGGGCTAGGGATAACTTATTTTAGTGTTGATATTTTAAAAGACATGGTTGCTTGTTGATATGCTTGAGTATCTAAATTATTATGTCAAAACTAGACTATTGCTTTGAACAACTAAAAGTCCAAATGTCCATGCTATGAGGAAAAGAATATGATATGACATGTTAGGCAGCATTCCACATCAAAAATTCTGTTTTTATCACTTACCTACTCGAGGACTAGTAGGAGTTAAGCTTGGGGATGCTGACACGTCTCCAACGTAACTATAATTTTTGATTATTACATGCTGTTATATTATCAATCTTGGATGTTTTATAATCATTTTATAGTCGTTTTATATCATTTTTTGGTACTGACCTATTGACATAGTGCCAATTGCCAGTTGCTGTTTTTTCCATGTTTTTTACATCACAGAAAATCAATACCAGACGAAGTCCAAATGCCATGAAACTTCACAATGATTTTTTATGGACCAGAAGGAACACAACGGGTCCTAGCTACGCCCGGGGGGTGCCCCGAGGGGGCACAACCCACAAGGACGCGCCAGGAGGCCCAGGCGTGCCCTGGTGGGTTGTGCCCACCTCGGGTGCCCCCCAGACAGCCTCTTTGCTCTATAAATACTCCAATATTCCAAAAACCCTAAGGAGACGGACGAAATATTCATCCAGCCACCGCAGAATCCAGAACCACCAGATCCAATCTAGACACCATCTCGGATGGGGTTCATCACCTCCATTGGTGCCTCTCCGATGATGCGTGAGTAGTTCTTTGTAGACCTTTGGGTCCGTAGTTAGTAGCTAGATGGCTTTCTCTCTCTCGCTGAATTCTCGATACAATGGTCTCTTGGAGATCCATATGATGTAACTCTTTTGCGGTGTGTTTGTTGGGATCGATGAACTTTGAGTTTATGATCAGATCTATATTTTTATATCCATGAAATTTATTTGAGTTTCTTTGATCTCTTATATGCATGATTGCTTATAGACTCGTATTTCTTCTCCGATATTTGGGTTTTGTTTGGTGAACTTGATATATTTATCTTGCAATGGGAAGAGGTGCTTTGTAGTGGGTTCGATCTTACGATGCTTGATCCCAGCGAAAAAAAGGGAAATGACACGTATGTATCGTTGCTATTAAGGATAAAACGATGGGGTCTATCTCTACATAAATAGATCTTGTCTACACCATGTCATCGTTCTTATTGCATTACTCTGTTTCTCCATGAACTTAATACACTAGATGCATGCTGGATAGCGGTCAATGTGTGGAGTAATAGTAGTAGATGCAGGCAGGAGTCGGTCTACTAATCTTGGACGTGATGCCTATGTAATGATCATTGCTTGGATATCGTCATGAGTATTTGAAGTTCTATCAATTGCCCAACGGTAATTTGTTCACCCCCCCCCCCCCCCGTTTGCTATTTCTTCTCGAGAGAAGCCACTAGTGAAACCTACGGCCCCGGGGTCTTTCTTCTCATATATTTGCCTTTGCGATCTACTTTTCCTTTGATTTTATTTTCATATCTATATTTCCAAAAACCCAAAAAATACCTTGCTGCACTTTATTTTATTTGGCATTCGATCTATCAACATTTACAACTTTCTCCTGGCCACGTACCTTTCTGGCGTCGTTACCCAAAAGGGATTGACAACCCCTTTAACACGTCGGGTTGCGAGTATTTGTTATTTGTGTGCAGGGGCTGTTTACATTTGTGTTGCTTGGTTCTCCTACTGGTTCATTAACCTTGGTTTCATATCTGAAGGAAATACCTACTGCCGCTGTATTGCATCATCCCTTCCTCTTTGGGGAAATACCGACGTAGCTTCAAGTGACATCATCCACTCTCCCGCAACCCGCTGTACCCTCTACTTGAACATAGTGCTTATGCTTCATATTATTATCCAATGATGTGTTGCCATCCTATGATGTTTGAGTAGATTTTTGTTGTCCTATTGGTTGATTGATGATCATGATTGGTTTGAGTTGCATGTTTTATTATTGGTGATGTCCTATGGTGCTCTCCGTGTCGCGCAAGCATGAGGGATCCTCATTGTAGGGTGTTGCAATGTGTTCATGATTTGCCTATGGTGGGTTGCTTGAGTGACAGAAGCATAAACCCGAGTAGGTGGGTTGTTGGATATGGGAGTAAAGACGACTTGATACCTTATAATGCTATGGTTGGGTTTTACCTTAATGATCTTTAGTAGTTGTGGATGCTTGCTAGAGTTCCAATCATAAGTGCATATGATCCAAGTAGAGAAAGTATGTTAGCTTATGCCTCTCCCTCATATAAAATTGCAATAATGATTACCGGTCTAGTTATCGATTGCATAGGGACAATTCCGCAACTCCTACCAGCACTTTTCCACACTCGTTAAACTAACTTAGTTGTTTCTTTATCTAAGCAGCCCTAGTTTTTATTTATGTGTTCTTTATTATCTTGCAAATCTATCATATCACACCTACAAAGTACTTCTAGTTTCGTACTTGTTCTAGGTAAAGAAAACGTTAAGCGTGCGTAGAGTTGTATCGGTGGCCGATAGAACTTGAGGGAATATTTGTTCTACCTTTAGCTCCTCGTTGGGTTCGACACTCTTACTTATCGAGAAAGGCTACAGTTGATCCCCTATATTTGTGGGTTATCAACGGGCGGGTTGTGCACGTCAGGCATGTTGGGTTCTACCATAGGTGCATCGCATGCAAATTAAAATTTTGCTATGCGTAGAACATCCAAGAACATGCTACAGAGATGGATCACACATCGTTACCACGAGACGCACAGTGTCGTGTGGCAGAAGTGGAGTTGGGGCAGCGCCTTCGTGTGGTGTGTCTCCTCCTTGTACGGTCTCCCCCAAATGGCCGATCCGATCTCCCTCACGCAGACGGTCGTCGGATCCCACGTACAGGTTTGCTGGAGTGGCGCAAGTGCACCACCTCTAACCGTATCCGCGCGTGCAGGAGGAACACCGTGCAATAGACTGCTAGGTCCGATCACACAATCGGCGGCGGCGAGTGGAGGTGGCTAGTTACAACTCATGAAAAGCCCTAATGACAACGCGGAAGTGATCAATCGGATGGGTGTGCCGCACCTCCACTGTATATAGGCATCCGGAACGGGCTCAACTCTTAGGCCTCGCACGGATCCTAAAGCCCACGTGTTACTTCCCTTAAGCACGCAACCCCTTAGGTTCTCGTTCACTTGGTCGCGAGTCATATCACATCCGGCTCGACCAGTCGGTAGCGGCCTCTAGCAAGGCGTGCTGACTGCAAGTGTCTGATGAAGCTGGTTAGGCGAACCTGTACTTCACATTTATATTCCCTTTGCCACACGATATATGTTGTCGTGCACAACGCGACATGGTCATCCTTGTTGATGCACGACCTCTTTCTCATTCCGGTGAATCCGACCAACACTTCGGATTATCTCATAATCCTCATCACATGGCCATGCTTATCCAGGTCGGATCACCCGAGGGGCCCAGAGTATATCTTTCCTGATCGGAGGGGCAAATCCCATCTTGCTCGACCATGTCTCGCAACATGGGTCTGGACAAGCTTGAAACCTACCTTTATAACTACCTAGTCATGGAGTAGCGTTTGGTAGGTCCGAAGCAAGTCTATCACCATCCCTAGTACATGCGCCAACTCAGGTCTTAGGACATAGAATGTATGTTATACTAGAGACTCACAAATGACCTATCGTTGCATCTCATAGTTGGGTCTGTCCAACTCAGACCTTATCTTGACTCGGATCTGACTATGTCGAATCCGACCAGACCTTTCTAAGTCCATATTATCCGGCTAGCATCCAATCCTACATGGTCAGTGAGGCCGAACCATCCACCGTGTCATATGCTAGTCTGATTAGTTGTGCGTCCACACAACCCTTTCGACTAGGGACCATTTAGAACAATTATCATACAATGCATAGTCTCACAAACAAGTCACGTACTTGTTAATACACATCACTTATAATGTCCAAGGACTATCTTTATTCATAAACACATAGGAAATATCATCATACATGATTGCCTCTAGGGCATATCTCCAACAGGGCCGGATCGACGAGGTTGGTGCAGATGTCCGGTCCGGGCACAGATCCGCCGATCTTCCCAATGAAAACGTGAATTTCGCCGAAGGGGGCCCGGTACCCGTACTCGATTGAGTCGGCCTCAGGACCCCATTCAACGTCATCGATGTAGAGCTCGCTGTGGCGACTCTTAGTCATCCTACCGACGACATATCCCTCGATCCTTGGGAGAGAGCCCTTCGAGAACTCCACACCACCGCGCGTTAGCCCCACGGTGGGCGCCAACTGTCGTGGATTTCTCACGGCAGATGTCCTAGGTGAAGGACTTAGGTTCAAGGCCATCGCTAAGGTGGTGGACCCGAAGGGGTTGATCGGGACGAGAGACACGAGTTTACCCAGGTTCGGCCCCTCGGAAAGAGGTAAAAACCTACATCCTGCTTTGTGTTATATTGATTGGGTACTGATTACAAGGGAGCGGGTTCGCTTGACCTAGCTATCGATGAGTTGTTTTTCTTTGTCCTAAGTCGCCGCAGGGACTCACCTTTATATAGGTAGGTCAAGGCCCTAGGCTCACAAGAGTCCTAACCATGTCGTACTAAGTATCCGACCCGGCCTCTAAGTTGCCTTGCCTTTCTTGACAAGTCATCTTTCGGATCTCACGCCGTCTTCTGCCTCTGGGCTTCTGTCCAACCCATCTGGCAAGCCGTCTCCTCGCTTGTCTTCAACCTTCAGGCCCACGTAAGGCCTAGGGTATAAGCCGCCAGCTGGTGACCCGACCCTTTCTGGACGAGTTATACCACGGAGTTATATCCCCGACAGTCTTCAAAAGTAATGTGCAGTGAGCTAGGGACCCTTTCTAAACTTTTCTTCACCGACCGCCTGGATCAGCTCGTAAACTTAAGTAGATGTCCGTACGTGTAGCACTGTTGCTGTTGAAAAAGTTTTCTTCATGTAGTGCGCAGCTTTGGCACGCGTCCAACTTTAGCAGGAGATATGAGTGTTTGCTCTGCTAAGGAAAGGAAGGTATTCCTCGTAGGAATATGTCCCGCCTGCTGCAAGACACTAGCTGGCCTCGCCACTACTTGGTCGGCCGAGTAACCAGGTGTGACGCTATGTTGATACTGTGAGTCATCATACATGTTTTTTGTTTTTACATTCCGTCTCTTATACACATTTTTTGCTTCACATTTTCTATATTTTTGTAATAATATAAAATAATACAAAACGATATAATTTTCTAAAAAAGAGTAAATTGTATTTAAAATATGTTAAATGTGTATAGAAAATGATTTTCGTATACAAGAAAAATGTTAGTCACATGTACAAAAAGTGCTTATGAATTTTAAAAATTACACATGTTTGAAAAAACGTACGTGCCATTTAGAAAATGTTTATACACTGTAAACGATGTTCATGTTATTCAGAAACATATTTCATATATTTAAAAAATATTCACGAGTTTAAAAATGTGTTTGACATTTTTGAAAAGCACACAAGTACTAAAATGTTAGGAGAGTTTGGAAAAAATGTTCATTAGCAATCAAAAAATATTTCAAGGTGTATTTTAAAACAATTAGCACCTATTCGAAAATAAATATAATGCGAAATCGTGTATCTATAAATGTTTAAAATATTTACATAATGATTTAAATGTATATAAAAATATAAAATAAAATAATCCTAAAAACATATATTTAGAAAAATTTAATTATGTGCTTGATAAATGTTTAATGAGTACAACAAATATGCCCTTCTATAAATGGAAAATGCACAACGCTTGTGGAGAACGTGTGTTAAACAAATCAAAACAAAATCAACAAAAATAAAGAATGAAAAAGACAAATAAAACCAATTAAACCTGACAAAGAAACAAAAATAGAAAGTAAAAAAATGCAAAGAAAACGAAACAAACATACTACAACCTAAACGAAAAAGAAATAAAACCAGAAAAAACAATGAATACAGAAAAATAATCCAGAAGTATTTGCAAGAAGCAAAACAAAACCAAAGAAACCCGGTGAAAAAGAAAGAAAGAGAAGGAAACAAAAAGAAAATACTAAAATACGCAGCAGAGAAGCGCCCCATAAGCAACGGACGGCCAACGAAGCAGAGCTAATATGTCATCCCACTTGTCATCGCCCGTAGGCAATTCCTACAGGCGAGACATAGCCCTGACGCACGCGAGTCGAGACAAATATTTGAAGTGGCAAGGCTCGTGACAAAGTCCAACTAGTCCATTTTGTATTTAAAGGGGCTAGGGTGGGCCTAATTCTTGTGAGATTGGATAGTAAGTTGCGTAGTCTCTAAAACCCGAGCTAAGAATACCAGTGTTGTGGTTGGAATGCTTTTTTTTAACCAGGTGAAGAACAACATCCCTATCTAAATACTCAGCCGACATGACATAGCGGCAATTTTTTCGTAATGACCCGTCAATTTATAAATGTCCAAAGAGAGACATGTTATTTATGCTTTTGGACTCAGCCACGAAGAATCCGTATAAACCAATTAGCAAGCTCTTACTTTGATTTTAGGGGTACTTTCAAGTATACCAAAAAGTAATTTGTTGGTAGTAATCCAACATGCACACACATAAAAAATAACACTGGCAAATAGCGAAAGGGTAAAAACTTTGAATTAAACAATGACCAACAAGCTACATGTAACGATCTTGTTAATCCCTCTGCCTTTTTCGTTTCATCCGCATTGAATTGTGGGAAACAAGAAACAAAACATCATAATTATGGTATTCGGAAAATAAGTTTACCGAAGCTGAAAAAATAAATTTGCAGAACCATTTAACAGAAAATTGTAGTACTTACTATCATTGCAACGCAATAGCTCAAGTCTTATATAAAGAGACAGCAAAATTTTGGTTACAAACTCCCCCTAATAAATCAACCTATACTAATAGTTTTACTCGAATCGGCAACACAAAAAAATACTATAAGATCGGTAGCTTCACACCATGAGCATTTTGGAGACTCTTAATTGTCACTAGCAGACGCCGTTGGTCTTCTTGGCGAGCACAAACTTCTTCCAGGCCTCCGTGACCGACTTCTGCGTCTCGAGCTCCGTCTTCTTGACGTGGCCGTTGGCGACGACGACGGTCTTGGGCAGCGTGGCCGGCAGCAGGGCGGGGGGCGTGAGCTTGGAGGGGAGCGCGTCGAGCTGGGCCATGACGGTGTCGATGTCAAGGACGAGGCGCTCGGCGAGGGTGCGGCTGAACTCCTCCCGGATGACGACGCGGAGCACGGTGACGTGCTGCGCGTCGGCCGGCATGGTGTAGGCCGGCACGATCCAGCCGAAGCGGCGCAGCATGTCGGAGATCTCGAACTCGTCGTGGCGGCTGTGGTCCTTGAGCGAGAAGGCCACCAGCGGCACCCCCTCGTCCTTGGACACGATGTTGAAGCGGCCCGTCTTCTCCAGGCCCTCCTTCACCACCATCGCGTTCTCCTGGCAGTTCTCCATGATGTTCCTGTACCCCTGCGTTGTTGTATGTATAGATCGTGTCAGATCACGGAATGAATGAATTCTCCTGCCCCGAAAGATGTTCGAATTGGCAAGATGGGTACCTCGAAGCCGTGGCGGATGAGCTGGTAGTACTGCGCGATGACCTGGCTGGAGCCCTTGGAGAAGTTGAGGGTGAAGGTGGGCTGGTCGGTGCCGAGGTAGTTGATGTGGAAGATGAGCTCGTCGGGCAGGTCCTCCTTGCTGCGCCAGACGCACCAGCCGATGCCGGGGTAGACGAGGCCGTACTTGTGGCCGCTCACGTTGATGCTCTTCACCCACGGCAGCCGGAAGTCCCACTCCAGCTCCGGGTACAGGAACGGCGCGATGAACCCGCCGCTCGCCGCGTCCACGTGGATCGCCGTCTCCCAGCTGCAAAAAAGTACATTTAGCACATCAATGGCGCGACTCTGTTTCTTGTTTCAGAGGTTGCTCTGCTCTTGTAATAGTATCCCTCACCCTGTCTGCTTGTTCTTCTCTTCGAGCAGGTCGTTGATGCGCTTGACGTCCTCGAACTCGCCGTTGAGCGTGGAGCCGAGGATGGCGGCGACGCAGATGGTGTTCTCGTCCACCATCTCCACCGCCTGCTCCGGGTCCATCACGTAGTACCCCTCCCGCAGCTTCACCTCCTTGAGCTCCACCTCGAAGTACCTCGCGAACTTCTCCCAGCAGACCTGCACGTACGTGCCAAACGAATTAGTAATTCAATTCAAATGTGAGCTTGGTTGGGCTTGTGAGTTCTCGGCTCTCAATTTAACCTGGACGTTGGCGCCGGTGATGATGTTGGGCTTGTCGAACGGCTTGCCCTCGGCCCTGCGCTTGTTCTGCCACCTCCGCTTGAAGGCCAGCCCGGCCAGCATGATGGCCTCCGACGACCCCACCGTGCCCACGCCCACGGCCGTCTCCGACTCGCCCAGCGGCGCGTGGAAGAGGTGCGCGATCATGTTCACGCACCGGTTCTGCGGCAATGCCGAAACAACGTCAATAATAAATAAATGTAAGAAGAGAAACAACGGCTCGGCTCGAAGCAGAGAATACGCACCTGGAGCTCGGTGGTGACCGGGTACTCGTCCATGTCGACGTAGTTCTTGTTGATGGAGGCCATGATGAGCTTGTCGCACTCGGGCTCCATCCACGTGGTGACGAAGGACGCCAGGTTCAGCCGCGGGTTGCCGTCCAGCATCAGCTCGTCGTTGATGATCTGGTACGCCGCCTCCTTGGGGATCGAGTTCTCCGGCATGCGGTACCTGAACGCACCAATCAACAGATCCACCAGCCGGTCAATTACTTACTCCAAGAACACGCCAATAGACCGGCGATGAACAAGAACAGCAGCCACACAGGCGCATACCTCGGGAGGGACGCCCGGACATAGCGGGAGGCGAAGGTGGAGTGCACGGACACGTCGGTGTCGGAGGCGGCCCTGGAGAGCACCATGGCTGGCTGCCGCTCGCTCTTGGCTCTAGCTAAGCTGGGACTCGAATCAGGCGCAATACGATGCGATGACTCGACTTTGCTGTGTGCTATGGAGGAGGCGGCACCCGGGGTATATATATGCGGCCGAGGGGGCGATGCGAGGGCGCAAACATGGAAGTTCTTGGGCAGGGGGCAAAGCGAAGGCCTTCCGTGCGGTGGTGCGTTTGCCAATTGCCATTGCCGCGCGCTCCTGAAAGGAAAGGTCAAAAGAGGAAGGAGAGGGTCGGTCAGCCTCGGAGGGCCTGGTCCATGAATACTACCAGTACTACTCGTCTTGTGCCGCGAAATAGGCAGGAGCAACCGAGCAAGCACCAGGAGAAGGTCGCCTGCCTTAACTTTGTGGTTAGACTTAGACCTGGCCAATGCTTCAAACTCGTGTCAAACAACAGATCTTTTTGGCCGAAAAATGTCAAACAATACTTCAATTCCCCGCTTACGTAGCTGAGGTATATGCTTGTGATGTCCGTACACAGCGAGCGCGGGCAGCGTCGGTCTTCCACGGAACAAAACCATGGGCAAAACGAGGTGCGCATCGATCATATCTAACATAACATACGCGGCTCTTTCTCGTGCATTTGGGCCACCATTTCTCCCCCTTTGTTTCGTTTTGATTTAGTCACCGTCCAACCGAGAATGATATTCAACACAAAATGGGTTTGGGGGCAACGTCGCCCTCCCTGTTAAACCTGAAAATGTTGTAGTTATTACACCAGTTTAACAGTCGAGGATGCCACTCAATACAGTATTACATTTATCAAACCAAATTAACCGTGCATTTATTGGGATCCACCGTCCAACCCAAAATTCTAACAAAGGGGGTGGGGGATATCCCCCCTCTCCAGGACTGAAAACATTACATCTATTAAATCAATTAACAATGGAATGGTATATCATGGTCGGACTTATGTTCCAAGAAAAATGGTTCTACTAGCACTAAGAACCAGATACAATTACGATGTCATTGTGTCATTTCCGTTTCTTGAGAACACGTGTAGAGTCACGTTCTAAGTAGATCATCAAACTGAATTTCTATTGAAAGGTTGCTTCAATTTAAATTATAATCGATTGATTTTCTTAAGCACTCATGATAGCTAAAAAAATCTAGCTCTGCTTGATTCAATCAATTCGTTGGAAGCGTAGTTCTGTCAAGTGTTGAAGATAATACATGAGGATGCAAGAGGAATGTCGAATGAAAGAAGATGAATAGGGAAGAAGACCCAACCACCAGTGATGCGAGATGCCCGACCTCTCCTGCTTCTCAACTACTTGTCGCCCCTACAGGGATCTCGTGGAAATTTGGTGGTATGTAGGTTAGTAATTCAGGTGATTAGTTCCTAGATTGACAACCGTCCGCTGTCGCGTAGATCGCCCACCTCGAAAATGACGCCCCTTGTCTTGGTCCGGGACCGGGAGCTTGGATGGAGCTGGTGCCATCAATGGAGCTATGCTCAGCATGTGCTTAGGAAGGGTTTTGCGGCAAGTTGACGGTAACATATGTGCTCCTCACTTTGTCCATTTTGGCCCAGGGACTCTTCGTGTAGGGGCATTGCACCCCCTCCACCACCACCACCACCACCACCCCCAAAAAAAAGAATATACATATTATTTTGTTATACCAACTATCAATCGAATGTTGTAGTGTACATAAACTTTGTTCCAAGAAAAATGACTCTACCTGAAGCCAAGGGGGTGGGGATGCCCCCATCTCTAAGACTCAATATTACATTTGTGTAATCAATTATTAGGAATAGAATGATATATTATGATCATACATTTTTTACAATAAAATGGTTCTCGCATCGAGAACTAGACACAATCGCGATGAAATTGTGTCTTTTGTTTTTCTCCAGTGCTCATGTCGAGTAACATTGTAAGTAGATCATCAAAATTGAATTTCTACTGACATGTTGCTTCAATTTAAGACTGAATCGATTGCTTTTTAAAGCACTTCGAATAGTTATAAACGGCGACTCTGCTTCATTCAATCAAATCGGTTGAAGTGTAGTTCTGTCAAATGTTGAAGATAGTACATGGGGACACAAGAGAAATGACGAATGAAGGAAGATGAATAGGGAAGGGGCCCAACCACCAGTGATCCGAGATGTCTGGTCTCACCTGCTTGTCGCCCTACATGGAATCTTGCAGAAATTTTGTCGTATGTAGGTAATAATTCAGCTAATTAGTTCCTTGATTGACAACCGGCCATTGTCACATATATCACCCACCTCGAAAAAGAAGTCCCTTGTCTTGGTCCAGAACAGGCGGCTTGGAGGGAGGTGGAGCCATGAGTGGAGGGATGCTTAGCAAGTGCTTAGGAAAGGGTTTTGCAAGGAATTGTCAGTAACATATGTGCTCCTCACTTTGCCCATTTCGGGATAGTGACTCTTGGGCGGGAGGTGCTAGGGGGGCATTGCCCCCTCCCCCAAGACTACAGGGGGTGTGGGATTCCCCCATCTCCAAGACCCGATATTACATTTGTTAAATCAATTATTATGAATGGAATGATATATTATGATTGTACTTCATTCCTAGAAAATGGTTCTCGCACTGAGAACTAGACACAACAGTGATGGCATTGTGTCGTTTCTGTTTCTTCAGTACTCATGTAGAGTCATGGTGTAAGTACATCATCACGGTTGAATTCCTACTGACATGTTGTTTCAATTTAAATTCGAATTGGTTGACTTTTTGAAGGACTTCGAATAGCTATAAACGCTAGCTTTGCTTCATTCGATCAAATCGGTTGAAGCATGGTTCTAGCAAGCGTTGAGGATAGTATATGGGGATGCACAAGAGGAATGGCAAATGAAGGAAGATAAACATGGAAGGAGGCCCAACTATCAGTGATCCGAAATGCATGTCCTTACCTACTTGTCACCTTTACCCATCCCAGGTCGACTCTTTGGGGCAATGCCCTCCCCCCTGCCCAAGACTTTACGTATTGTTTTTCTTATACCAATCATCAATCGAGTGTTGCATGGTGCACAAACTTTGTTCCAAGAAAAATATATTCTACTAGCACTAAGAACTAGACATAGTTACAATCATGTGGTGTATTTTCTTCTTGTTGCACCCGCATGTGAAAATATAGTTGAAATAGACCATCTGTTTGAATTGCGAAGAATATGTTGCTTCAATTTGAATTATAAATGATCATTATTTGTGTTTGTAGGGTCAAGGTCGATATGGCACAGGCCCCGACCGGCATCCCAGTCTCACGAGCTACATGTTAGGTGCAACTCCCAACACAGTGCTCAAGGCTAGCCTAGGCTTGTGCGTCCTAATTGTGAATGAAGAACTTGTTGAGCATCTTATTTTGCTACTAAAACTCTCAATGCATGATTATGGCCGATTGAGCTTTAGTAATCGCTGGGGCAGGACTCTTACGTAATAAGCAATTTGGTTGATCCACAAGACTCTTACACCTATGGCGTATAGAGAAGCACTAGCTTTGTTAAGTGATCTTTACGAATGGAATCTGCAAGTAGTGACCATTTGTGCAACATCGATGAAGCATATGAGAGAGCAATATAAGGGCGCAAGTAGTATGATTATTGAGGATATAAAATTAATTCTAAAAGTTTTTGATGAAGTGTAGTTCGCTCGTGCAAGGCGAGAGAAAAATGCTGACAAGTAGGTAATGGGGCAATGTGATGATATTTATATCTAAAATACCAAACAATGGAGTATATGATTTCTAACCATACCATTGCCCCTTTTACAACAATGGAGGCCGCTATTTAAGACAATTGATGAGGATGCGGTCGCCTCGCTCATTCCAAGGATCCATGGGTCCACCATCTCCCTATGCCCCACTTTTGTTGGTGCCTCCTTGAACGTACGTTTATTTTGGATTGGTGGCTTGCATGCATTTTGCCATTTGGTGGTTGTTATGGTTTAAAGCTTGTTCGTTGGTTGTACCGAGTTATGTCCATTTCGCTTCATTTTGTCCGTTAAGATTTATTTATAAAGTCAAGCACAATGTCATTTTTTAATAAAACATTGGTAAAGTGTTTTACACCCTTGAAGAGTTAAACTAAAAATATTATATTTATTAAATCAATTAGTAAGCAATGTATTGCAGGGGTACTTTCGTACATGTGCATGTACTACCAGTGGTACATTCAGAACTATTAGATAAGAATAAATATGACTCCCTCCATTTCATAATGTAGCACATACATATTTTATTTTGAGTCAATTATACCGATGATGTTAGAACTTGACGTAAACGACCATTTTGGTGTTAAAAGTTGTGGTGTACATTAAATTAGCGCAAAAATTTGGCTCAAACGTGCAAATACGATGCTAATCACATTGGTATACGGAATCTATGCTAACTCAGCACGTGGGTCCCATTGTCAGCGACTGAACCTGGAAAAGTGGGCGTGTGTCCTGATTTTTTTTGAAAATCCCTCAAAATATTTCTTTTTACAAAAAAAGTCCATACAATTGAAATTGACCGAAAAAAGGGAAGGGCAAGAATCAAACATGCAACCAAACCAGGAAAGCAAACCTGTCAAACCAGTAAGCTATAGCAGTTCCGTATCCTCACACGATAAATAGCTTATATGTATATTCTTTTGAGTAACAGTTTTTGCGCAACCTGTATTTAACATGTACACATCTGAAGTTTAAATGGGCTACAGGTATTGCGGCCCATTTTGCACGAGTTATTTTTTAAATATATATTTATGATGATCCTCAAAAAAGTAATAAAATTATGTTTAAATGTTTGTGTGATATAAATTTTATATAAATAAATCATGATTAGTAACTAAAAATATTTAAATATACACACATGTATTATATAAAATATTTAGTTAATATGGACATTTAAAATGTATATTAAATAAAAATGTCCATGCCTTATTTTCAAAACATTGGTATATTTATTTTGAAAACAACCATGTATGAAAACGAATTCAATTATTTTTGTAACTTGTTTGTGTATTGTTTCAAAACACGTTCGTATATTTAACATAATATTTATGAATTGTAAAAATGTTTATATAATTTAGAATGATATAATATATTTTAGAACTACATTTAAAAATATTATTTTAGATATAGAAACATTTTAGTAATTGAACCTGTATATGCACCTGTATATGGAACGGCTATCGCCTCAAGCTAAGGAATGTGCGCGGCTTTTGGGGATCGTACTGGCGGGATGCCTATACCACGGAACGCCTGCCGAGTGCCGACTGAACCGAAGCCACCACCTCGCCGTGCCGCTGGCGCTGGCGCTGGGGTCGTGGCGTCCGAGTCACGTCGCACGGTGTGGGTGCAGTGACCGCGTCCAGCACCGACCGACGTCCCTGCCTGCCGCGGGTTTTCCTCTTCCCGGACCAGGCGAAACTGCCGTCACCAGTCGCGCCTCCCCGCGGGCGGACGCCGCGGCGGCGGCATCCCGCGCGCGCGTCTTGCCGTCCAAGAGTAGAGTAGGGAAGGGAACGGGTGGATTCCCTTTCCCGTCCCGCGTGCCCACCGACTCGCGCCCTTCCCAGTTCCCACCCCTTTCCGTCTTCCACGCACAAGAGTTTCTAGAGCCTGCGCGTATGCATGCAAGTTTTGGAAGGGCTCGACATACGGAGTACATACTGTATGACCTCCATACATTACGGAGCAAGGCACAGAAGATGTCTTGCTCTTCCAATTCCGTGCTTAACTGACACAGCTAGGCACTAGCACTCTAGCAGGTAGCACGATCGAGGCGACGTACGTGCTCAAATCAAGTTCGAGAATTCCCTGCCGCACAATCAAAACCAGCGATGTCGCCCGCGGACAAATTCGGTGGTTCCGTGTGAAGCCACCGAAAGGGACGAATCGTGCAGCTCCCGATATTGTCGCTGGAGTCAGAGGGGAGAAGGGACGCGGCTACCGGTAGACGGCAGCAGAACAAAATCATCCCGGGGAGGCGCCAGCGGTTTTCCGGTTCGGGTTACAAGTGGAGGAAACATTCCACACCGGCGCGGCGCGTCTGCATGCACGCCTTCCCCAGTTGCGACTTGAGATCACGTTGAATTGCTGGCGTGCATCGTCGTTTGCTTCTTGCCAACAAGCAAGGAATCCGAGGACTTTTTTTGCGCACCGTTTTGCTTCAACCGACCATGTCGCTTCAACCTTTCTAACCTAGCATCTCATGGTCGCGCCCTTTTTGGATCGAAAAGTGATCTTCTTTGCTCATAGAGATGCTACAATCCTATATGTCATTTTCTTTAAGCCCAACAATCCTACAGGTCATTCTCTCAAGCATGCTCGGGTAACCAATTAATAGCAGCCACATCACACCTCTCTACAACATTCCCAGGAACTAATCAGACGTGCCCCCGTGTGATAAAAAAAAAGGGATTCAAAACATTGTTGCTCCTGATCTTCTCGCACATCTAGAAGGAGAGGAACTCCTGTGTGTTTAGAGCTAAATTGTCAAGGGTACAAGACATCCTTCATGTCATCAAGGTCGATCTTGCACAATGAAGGCTGGCTGGTGCTACATGCTTAGAGCCCCCCTTTGGGGATGCAGCCGCGAGATAACATGCCTCGAAGTATAGTTTCTTTCTTGTCTTTTCTTTGCCTTTGCGCACCTCTCTTGTAACCATGATCATTTGATCCCCACTGTTGTGTCGTATGCTTTCTCCTAAATCAATGAAGCCAGCAAGAGCCGGATCTTTCAAAAAAAAAATGGGGGCATGTTTAAAGTGGACCCGCAAACCTCCCGCAATGGTCCGAATCACGGAAGCCATCCAACGCGGTCTTGTATCCGTTCTCGGGACGATTCAGTCGTGATTTCTTCCGTAAACCAGAGACAAACGTGAGGAGGAGGGGGGGGGGGGGGCGAGTCCGTACCACTTGTTCGCCCGATTCTGACCCCTGTGGCCCACCAAAGAAAACCACCCACCCTTCCCGCGCCTTTCATCCCGTGTGCACGCCGCTTGTTGCACCACATTCATGCCGGCCCCGAGCATGCAGCGGCCGTCATCAAAACCGAGATTTGACAAGATGGGAAGGCGGTGCAGACGGACGAGACCACTCGGGCCTCGTTGCTTCAATGCGGACGTCGCGTCCCGAGGAACCAACTCCGGCAGTTGCGCCGCATTGAAGCGGGTTGACCATCCCTCCACCTCGCCTAGCCACGGCTATTTAACCCGCGCTTCTGCTCTCTCCCACCCCCGCATCTTTTCTTCCGTGCCTCCTATTTGAGCCAAGCCAGCAGTGATGCCGAAGTCTTGGTTCTCTACGCCAGCAGACGGCCCGGTGGGAGCTCGTCATCTGGCGGATCTTGGGGCCGCCGCCGGTCACCGGGGCCACCTGCTTCCATGGTGGTGGGTTCCTCCGGCAAGGAGGAGATAGTCTTATCTTCCTAACACGAGGAGGACAAGCCGCAGCAGTGGCCACGCCTAACGTTGGAAGCGACCCTGGCGGACAAGGAATTCGCCTGTCAGATAGGACCGACGCGGCATCCCTGCTCCGGCGGGTGATGGGTGAGAAGCTGTCCCCGCCGCTCAATCATGGCCTCCACAATGGTGGTCGTGTGAAGAATGAGTCAGTGTCCCCGCCGCGCGACTGTGGCCTCCACATCGGCGGACGCATCAAACCTGAGCTGTAGTCACCACCACACAACCGGTACCCGCGGATCAACGAGCCATCGTCGCCGCCTCGAGGCTACCGCCCTAGGGGGTGCCACCCGCGATCGCCAAGAAGTGTGGCCGCATCCTCCATTACCTTGGAGGCGGAGGCGAAGGCGGTGCCTCTAGTTCTCAAGTCATGGTGTCTGAGGCCGAGCGCGTGTCTCGGCAGCACACGAGGTACAACCGGCACAATGCCGCTTGATATGTCCATTTACTTTATTCTTGTCCATTATTCCACATGATTACACAATTCTTATGGCTTTTCTATCTGAATATGCAAGGTACATCACAAGGAGGGAAATATCTGGAAACTGGAATTCTGGATCGAAAAATCGAGAAAAAGGTTTAAAAAATACCAGACTCCAAATGACCTGAAACTTCACGAAGAATAATTTTGGAATATTTAAGAATTTATGGAACAAAAATGTACCGGAGGGGGGCTGCCAGCAGGGCACAAGCTAACATGGCGCCCCCCGGGGCGCGCCCTGATGGCTTGTGGGGCCTCTGTTGGCTCTCTCACGCCTCTGTTCTCCTATATGGTGTGTTTTACCCTAGAAAAAATCATAAGCAACCTTTCAGGACGAAGTGCCGCCGTCTCGAGGCGGAAACCTGGGCAGAGGCCCTTTTGCACTTCGGTAGTCAGATTCTACCGGGGAAATCCTTCTCCGGGAGGGGGAGATCGAAGCCATCGTCATCACCAACGCTCCCTCCTTCATGGGAGGGCCAATATTTATCATCATCTTCACCAGCACCATCTCAAGCATCCGCAGAGTGATAGAATCTTAAAGCCCAATTTATGCGTTGTTTCATAAGGGGCTAATTTGGATCTACATGTTTCATGCTATAGTTATATTTATCTTAATTCTTCTTTCGTAGTTGCGAATGCTTGAGAGAGGGGTTAATCATAAGTAGGTTTTTAGATCAAGTAAGAACATGACCTTAGCACCGCTCCACTCACATACCAAATTATCAAAGTAGCGGACTCGAATCAACTCAACATGATGAACATGACTAGACAGAAATTCCCATGTGTCCTCGGGAGCACTTGCTTAATATAAGAGTACTTTCAGGCCCGTCCTTTGCTACAAAAAGGATTGGGCTACCTTTATGCACCTTTTTCACTATTGTCACTTGTTACTTGTTACGAATTATCTTGCTACAAAACTATCTACTACTGTTATTCACGGCACTTGCAGAGAATACCTTGCTGAAAACTGCCTATCATTTCCTTATGCGCCTCGTTGGGTTCGACACTCTTACTTATAGAAAGGACTACGATTGATTCCCTATACTTATGGGTCATCAAGACTCTTCTCTAGCACCGTATCCGGGGAGTAAAGCGTCTTTGGTAAGGAAACATTTTCTATACTTTTTCACTATGAACGGTCACCCTTTGAGTGGCTTGTTTGGGGCATCTTTGCCCCGAACGGAAGATGAGGAAATTCTTGCTCAACCTATTGAACCTACTGAAAATATTTATTATGAGATTCCTTTGGGTATGCTTGAAAAAATATTATCTAATCCTTATGATGGAAAGCATTATTATGGTATAGGCTATTGGATGATATTGAATCATGGAACTAGAATCGTTTGAAGTTGGAATTTCATTAGAAGTTTTATCCGATGCATCTAGTTCACTGTGATCGGAACTATATATATAATCTCTGGCCTCGTAAAGGTTAACACATCACTCAAGCTTGCAAAACTTTTTTCCTCGGCTTTCTCATGATGATCGGCCTTTATTGGATTCTTCTTCCTCCGCCTCATATATGAATGAAACTATTGAATTCAAATGGGATCTTTTGGAAAGAATTAAACACAACTCTAAAGATTGGGAACTCGACGAAGGTAAAGAGTCAGGTATAAAACTTAATTTTGATTGTGTTAAATCTTTTATGGAAACCAATGACTTCCACGAGTTGACCCTGAAATAGTAGCTAATTTTTGTGAATCATTTGCTACTCATGTTGATCTTTCCAAACAGAAGTGGTTTAAATATCATACTTCAATCGAACCACCATTAGAGGAACCAATTAAAATTGAGAAGGAAGAAATAATTGTTAGTCATGTTGATCCAATTGTTCCCACTTCTTACATTGAGAAACCTCCTTTTCCTATTAGAATTAGGGAACATGCTAAGATTGCGACTGTGGTTAATAAAAGTCATATTAGGACACGTATACCTTTTGAACAAATAAATGTTGAGCCTAATGTTGCCATGGTCAAAGATCTTTTAGATGATAACGTTGAGGGTCAGGTTCTTTATTTTTGTGGGAAAGCTGCTAGGATTGCGAAACCTACTACAAACAAACATGATAAGTTTGACAAAAATAAACAAGTGGTTGGCATGCTTGTTGTTTCAGTTAAAATTGGAGAACACTATTATCATGGTTTATGTGACCTCGGTGCTAGTGTTAATGTTATACATTTTACCTTATATCAAGAAATTATGAACGACATAACACCTTCGACTATGGAAGATATTGATGTTACTATTAAACTTGCAAACCAAGACACTATTTCGCCACTTGGGATTGTTAGAGATGTTAAGGTTTTGTGTGGGAAGGTCAAGTACCCCGCTGATTTCTTAGCACTTGGTTCAGAACAAGATATCTTTTGTCCTATTATATTTGGTAGACCTTTCTTAAGCACCCTTGATGTTGAAATCAATTGTGTTACTGATAAGGTTAGAGTAAGCTTTGGTGATGTGTCTCGTGAATTTAATTTCTCCAAGTTTACCAATCAATCACATGAGAAGGAACTACCTAGAAAGGATAAAATGATTGTTCTTGCTTATATTGTCGTATCTCCTACTAATCCTCTAGAACAATATTTGCTAGACCATGAGAATGATATGCAAATAAATGAAAGGAATGAAATAGATAATATACTCCTTAAACAAACACATATTCTTAAACATGACTTACTAGTTGATATTTTAGGGGTTCCTCCTCCACCCAAGGGAGATCCCGTGTTTGAACTGAAGACTTTACCTGATACTCTCAAATATGCTTATCTTGATGAAAAGAAGATATATCATGTTATTATCAATGTTAACCTTTCAGAGCATGAAGAAATTAGATTACATAAAACTCTAAGAAAGCACAAGGCTTCTATTGGATATACTCTTGATGATTTGAAGGGCATAAGCCTCACTCTATGTCAGCACAAGATTAATATGGAACCAGATGCTAAACCTGTTGTTGATCACCAACGTTGCTTAAATCCCAAAATGAAAGAAGTGGTAAGAACTAAAATACTAAAGCTTCTGGAGGCATGTATAATCTATCCTATTGCTGATAGTAGGTGGGTAACTCATGTTCATTGTGTTCCTACAAAAGGTGGTATTACCGTTGTCCCTAATGATAAAAATGAGCTTATTCCACAAAGAATCATAACTGGTTATAGGACGGTAATTGATTTCAGGAAATTAAATAAAGCTATTAAAAAAGATCATCACACCTTGGCTTTTACTGATCAAATGTTAGAAATATTATCTAAGCACACACACTTTTGCTTTCTTGATGGATATTCTGGATTTTCTCAAATACCTCTATCAAAAGAAGATCAAGAGAAAACTACCTTCACATGTCCTTTTGGAACTTATGCTTATAGACATATTCCTTTTGGTTTATGCAATTCACCTGCTACATTTCAAAGATTTATGACTGCTATATTCTCTGATTTTTGTGAAAAGATTGTTAAGGTTTTCATGGATGATTTTTTTCGTTTACGGGACTTCTTTTGATGATTGCTTGATCTACCTTGATCGAGTTTTGCATAGATGTGAAGAAACTAGTCCTGTCTTGAACTGGGAGAAGTGCCACTTGTTGGGGAACATTGCATGGGAAACAAAAAATTTCCTACGCACACGCAAATCTATCCATGGTGATGAGCATCTACGAGAGGGAGAGTGGATCTACGTACCCTTGTAGATCGCTAAGCAGGAAGCGTTAAGAAACACTGTTGGTGTAGTCGAACGTCTTCGCGATCCAAATCGCCGTGCGTCCCGCGATCTAATGACGATCCGTCCCATGATCCAATCACGATCTATCCCGTGATCCAATCATGATCCGTCCCACAAACTTGATCACGATCCTTCCGATCTAGCGCCGAACGGACGACACCTCCGCGTTCAGCACACGTACAGCTTGATGACGATCTCCGCCGTCTTGATCTAGCAAGAAGGACCGAAGAGGTGGAAGATTTCTCCGGCAGCGTGACAGCGCTCCGGCGATGGTGGTGGAGCAATTCTGGCAGGGCTTCGCCTAAGCACTTCAGAAATCCGATCTAGAGGAGAAACTATGCACTGGAGGAACGGGTAGCACGTGGCTGAAAAATCTAGTGCAAAACCCCAAAACCCACCAGTATATATAGGAGGAGAGGAGGAGAGCCTTGGCACAAGGGCCAAGGCTCCTATGGTTCGGCCGAACCTACTAGGAGAGGAGGACTCCTCCTCCAATCCTAGTAGGACTAGGATTGCTCCTTTTTTTCCTTTTCCCACCTTTTCCTATTGGGTTTTCTTATCCGGCCACATGGGCCTTGTGTGGGAGTTTCCACCAGCCCACTAAGGGCTAATATTCACTCTCCCACAGCCCATGAATCCACTTGGGTCGAAATACCCTTCCGGAGGCCTCCCGGTACACTACCTGCACTCCCGGTACACTACCGATGAGCTCGAAACTTTTCCGGTGACCAAAACAGAACTTCCTATATATGAATCTTTACCTCCGGACCATTCCGAAGCTCCTAGTGACGTCCGGGATCTCATCCGGGACTCCAAAAAACCTTCGGTCACCACCATACATAATCTATACTACCGAAACGTCACCAAACCTTAAGTGTGCAGACCCTGCGGGTTCGAGAACTATGTAGACATGACCGAGACACCTCTACGGTCAATAACCAATAGAGGGAGACTTGGATGTCCATATTGGTTCTTACATATTCTACGAATATCTTTATCGGTCGAACCTCTATGTCAAGGATTCAGTTAATCCCGTATGATATTCCCTTTGTTCTTCGGTATGTTACTTGCCCGAGATTCGATCGTCGGTATCTCCATACCTAGTTCAACCTCATTACAGCAAGTCTCTTTAGTAGTTCCGTAATACAAAATCCCGTGACTAACACTTAGTGACATTGCTTGCAAGGCTTATTGTGATGTTGTATTACCGTGTGGGCCCTGAGATACTTCTTCGTCACACAGAGTAACAAATCCCAGTCTTGATCCATGCCAACTCAACAGACACCCTCGGAGATACCTGTAGAGCACCTTTATAGTCACCTAGTTACGTTGCGACGTTTGATAAACACAAGGCACTCCTCCGATGTCCGTGAGTTGCATGATCTCATGGTCATAGGAACATATACTTGACATGCAGAAAACAGTAGCAATAAACTAACACGATCATATGCTACGTTTGTAGTTTGGGTCTTGTCCATCACATCATCTCCTAATGATGTGATCCCGTTATCAAATGACATCACATATCAATGGCTAGGAAACCTTGACCATCTTTGATCAACGAGCTAGTTCACTAGAGGCATTCTAGGGAGAGAGTGTTGTTTATTTACCCACACATGTAATGTGTTTCCAATCAATAAAATTATAGCATGGATAATAAACGATTATCATGAACAAGGAAATATGATAATAAACACTTTATTTATTGCCTCTAGGGCATATTTCCAATAGTCTCCCACTTGCACTAGAGTCAATAATCTAGCTCACATCACTATGTGATTTACATTGTAATGAATCGAACACCCATGCAGTTCTGGTGTTGATCATGTTTAGCCCTTGGAAGAGGTTTAGTCAACGGGTCTGCAACATTCAGATCCGTGTGCACTTTTCAAATATTTATGTCCTTCTCCTCGATGTAATCGCAGATGGAGTTGAAGCGTCGCTTTATGTGTCTGGTCCTCTTGTGAAACCTTGGTTCCTTGGCCAGAGCAATGGCACCAGTGTTGTCACAGAACAGGTTCATTGGATTCAGTGCACTGGGCACTACTCCAAGATCTGTCATGAACTGCTTCATCCAGACACCTTCCTTTGCCGCCTCCGAGGCTGCGATGTACTCCACTTCGCACGTAGAATCGGCTACCACGCTTTGCTTGGAACTGCACCAGCTTACTGCTCCCCCGTTGAGAATAAATACGTATCTGGTTTGCGACTTAGTGTCATCCGGATCAGTGTCAAAGCTTGCATCGACGTAACCCTTTACGACGAGCTCTTCATCACCTCCATAAACGAGAAACATTTCCTTAGTCCTTTTCAGGTACTTAAGGATATTCTTGACCGCTGCCCAGTGCTCCATTCCAGGATCACTTTGAAACCTTCCGGCCATACTTATGGCAAGGCTGACATCGGGTCTTGTGCACAACATTGCATACATGATAGAGCCTATGGTTGAAGCATAGGGGATGACACTCATCTTTTCTCTAACTTCACCAGTCACTGGGCATTGAGTCTTACTCAACTTCACACCTTGTAACACAGGCAAGAACCCCTTCTTAGACTAATCCATTTTGAACTTCTTCAAAACTTTATCAAGGTATGTGCTCTATGAAAGTGCTATTAAGCATCTCGATCTATCTCTATAGATCTTAATGCCTAATATGAAAGCAGCTTCTCCTAGGTCCTTCACTGAAAAACTCTTGTTCAAATATTCCTTCATGCTTTCCAACATCTCTATATTGTTTCCAATCAGCAATATGTCATCCACATATAATACTAGAAACGCTATAGAGCTCCCACTCACTTTCTTGTAAATACAAGCTTCTCCATAAACTTGTATAAACTTAAACGCCTTGATCACCTCATCAAAGCGCTTATTGCAACTCCGAGATCCTTGCACCAGTCCATAAATGGATCGCTGGAGTTTGCAAACTTTGTCGGCATTCTCTGGATCGACAAAACCTTCGGGTTGCATCATATACAACTCTTCCTCAAGGAAACCGTTGAGGAACGCCGTTTTGACATCCATCTGCCAAATTTCATAGTCGAAATAAGCAGCTATTGCCAACATGATTCTGACAGACTTAAGCATCGCTACGGGTGAGAAGGTCTCATCGTAGTCAACTCCTTGAACTTGTGAAAAACTCTTTGCCACAAGTCGAGCTTTATAGACGGTGATATTACCGTCCGCTTCTGTCTTCTTCTTAAAGATCCATTTGTTCTGAATGGCTTTTCGCCCTTCAGGTAATACTTCCAAAGTCCATACTTTGTTTTCATACATGGATCCCATCTCGGATTTCATGGCCTCTAACCATTTCTTGGAATCCGGGCCCATCACTGCTCCTCCATAGGTCGTAGGTTCATTGTTGTCCAACAACATGACCTCTAAGAGAGGGTGGCCGTACCACTCAGGAGTAGTATGCGCCCTTGTCGACCTACGAGGTTCAATAGTAGCTTCATCCGAAGCTTCATGATTATCATCATTAACTTCCTCTTCTACCGTCGTAGATTCCACAGAAACATCTTTCTGCGTTGTGCCACTTTCTGGTTGAAGTAAAGGTTCAATAACCTCATCAAGCTCTATCTTCCTCCCACTCAATTCTTTTGAGAAAAACTCTTTCTCAAGAAATGTTCCATTCTTAGTGACAATCACTTTGCCTTCGGATCTAAGATAGAAGGTATACCCGACTATCTCTTTTGGGTATCCTATGAACATGCATTTCTCCGCTTTGGGTTCCAGCTTTTCAGGCTGAAGCTTTTTGACATAAACATCACATCCCCAAACTTTAAGAAACGACAATTTTGGCCTCTTGCCAAACCATAGTTCATATGGCATCATCTCAATGGATTTTGATGGTGTAAAGTGAATGCAGCTATCTCTAATGGATAACCCCAAAACGATAGTGGCAAATCAGCAAGAGACATCATAGAACGCACCATATCTAATAAGGTTCGATTATGACGTTCGAACACACCATTACGCTGTGGTGTTCCGGGCGGTGTCAACTATGAAACAATTCCACACTGTCTTAAGTGACTACCAAACTCATAACTCAGATATTCACCTCCTCGATCAGATCGCAGGAATTTAATCTTCTTGTTACAATGATTCTCAACTTCACTCTGAAATTGCTTGAACTTTTCAAACGTTTCAGACTTGTGTTTCATTAAGTAAATATACCCATATCTACTTAAGTCATCAGTGAAGGTGAGAAAATAACGATATCCACCACGTGCTGTAACATTAATTGGACTACACACATTAGTATGTATGATTTCCAATAACTCACTTGCCCGTTCCATTGTACCAGAGAACGGTGTTTTTGTCATCTTGCCCATGAGGCATGGTTCACATGTGTCAAGTGATTCAAAATCAAGTGACTCCAAAAGACCATCAGCATGGAGCTTCTTCATGCGTTTTACACCAATATGCCCTAAACGACAGTGCCACAAGAAAGTGGTACTATCATTATCAACTCTACATCTTTTGGCATCAATGTTATGAACATGTGTGTCATCACTATCAAGATTCAATATGAATAAACCCCTAACATTGGGTGCATGACCATAAAAGATATTACTCATATAAATAGAACAACCTTTATTCTCTAATTTAATGAGTAACCGTCTCACAATAAACAAGATCCAGATATAATGTTCATGCTTAACGCGGGCACTAAATAACAATTATTCAGGTTCATCACTAATCCCGATGGTAATCGAAGAGAGAGCATGCCGATGGCGATCACATCAACCTTGGAACCGTTTCCCACGCGCATCGTCACTTCATCCTTTGCCAGCCTTCGTTTATTCCGTAGTTCCTGCTTTGAGTTGCAAATGTGAGCAACCGAACCGGTATCAAATACCCAGGCACTACTACAAGATCTAGTAAGGTACACATCAATAACATGTATATCATATATACCTTGTTTGTCGTTGGCCGCCTTCTTGTCAGCCAGGTACTTGGGGCAGTTCCGCTTCCAGTGACCAGTTCCCTTGCAATGAAAGCACTTAGTTTCTGGCTTGGGTCCATGCTTGGGCTTCTTTACAGGAGTAGCAACTGCTTTGCCATCCTTCTTGGTTTTACCCTTCTTGACCTTGCCCTTGACCTTGCCATTTTTCTTGAAACTAGTGGTTTTATTGACCATCAACACTTGATGTTCTGTCTGGCTTTCAGACTCAGCGACTTTTAGCATCGCAAACAGCTCGGCGACTGACTTGTTCATCCCGTGCATGTTATAGTTCATCACAAAGCTCTTGTAACTAGGTGGCAGTGATTGAAGAACTCTGTCAGTGATTGCTTCTGGCGGAAGGGCAATTCCCAACTCCGCTAGACGAGTTGAATACCCAGACATTCTGAGTATATGTTCACTGATAGACCCGTTCTCCTTCATCTTGCAAGCATAGAACTTATCGAAGGTTTCATACCTCTCGATCCACGCGTTCTTCTGAAAGATAAAATTCAACTCCTGGAACATCTCATATGCTCCATGAAATTCAGAACGTCTTTGAAGTCCCGGTTCTAAGCCATACAATATCGCACACTGAACTATTGAGTAATCTCCAGTACGTGCCTCCCAAGCGTTCTTAACGTCTTCGGAGGTCATGTCTTCTGGTTGGTCACCAAGCGGTGCATCAAGGACATATGATTCCTGGGAAGCCGTGAGGATAATCCTCAGATTACGGGCCCAATCAACAAAGTTACTTGCATCATCTTTCAACTTAGCTTTATCTAGGAACACATTAAAATTCAGGGGTGCTACTGCGCGAGCCATTGATCTACAACATAAATATGCAAAGTTTACTTAGACTATTGTTCAAGATAATGAGTTTAGTTAATAAAATTACTAAATCTCCCACTCAAATGGACATCCCTCAGGTCATCTGAGTGTCACATGATCCAAATCCACCAACTCAAGTCCGATCATCACGTGAGTTGAGGTTGCTTCAATGGTGAACATCATTATGTTGATCATATCTACTATATGACTCATGTTTGACCTTTCGGTCTCTTGTGTTTCGAGGCCATGTCTGTACATGCTAGGCTCGTCAAATTTAACCCGAGTGTTCTGCACATACAACACTGGCTTGCATCCATTGTATGTGTATGTACAGTCTATCACACACGATCATCACGTGGTGTCTCAACACGACGAACTTTCGCAACGGTGCACACTCGGGGAAAACACAATTCATCTTGAAATTTAAGTGAGGGATCACCTTATAATGCTACCGTCGTCCTAAGCAAAACAAGGTGCATAAAAGGATTAACATCACATGCAATTCATAAGTGACATGATATGTCCATGAACTTGTGCTTTTGATCTCCATCTAGGAAGCACCGGCATGACACCATGATCTTCATCATCTTGATCTCCATCACCGTGTCGCCATCGGGGTTGTCACGCCCAACATGCTTCTACTACTATTGCTACCGTTTAGAGATAAAGTAAAGCATTACATAGCGCTTAATGATTGACACGCAGGTCATACAATAATTAAAGACAACCCTATGGCTCCTGCCAGTTGCCGTACTCATCGACATGCAAGTCGTGATAATCTATACATCACATGATCATCTCATACATCACATATATCACATCATGTAACTGGCTGTATAACATCACAACATACCCTGCAAAAACAAGTTAGACGTCCTCTAATTGTTGTTGCATGTTTTATGTGGCTGCTACGGGTATCTAGCAAGAACAATTCTCATCTGCGCAAAAACCACAACGGTGATACACTAGTTGCTTTTCAACCTTCTCAAGGACCGCCTTTGTCGAATCTGATCCAACTAAAGTGAGAGAAACTGGCACCCGCAAGCCATCTATGCAACAAGTTGCAATCGAGGGAACCGGTCTCTCGTAAGCGTACGAGTAATATTGGTCTAGGCCGCTTCATCTCACAATACCGCTGAACCAAAATCCGACCAAGGGAGGAAGCAATCTAAGCATCAACGCCCACAAACCTTTTGTGTTCTACTCGAGATCTCATCTACACATAGACCTAGCTCTGATACCACTGTTGGGGAACGTTGCATGGGAAACAAAAAATTTCCTATGCACACGCAGATCTATCCATGGTGATGAGCATCTACGAGAGGGAGAGTGGATCTACGTACCCTTGTAGATCGCTAAGCGGGAAGCGTTAAGAAATGCGGTTGGTGTAGTCGAATTTCTTCGCGATCCAAATCGCCGTGTATCTAATCACGATCCGTCCCGCGATCCAATCACAATCCGTCCCGCGATCCAATCACGATCCATCCCACGAACTTGATCATGATCCTTCCGATCTAGCGCCGAACGGACGGCACCACCGCGTTCAGCACACGTACAGCTTGATGACGATCTCTGCCGTCTTGATCCAGCAAGAAGGAGCGGAGAGGTAGAAGAGTTCTCCGTCAGCGTGACGACGCTCCGGCGATGGTGGTGGAGCAATTCCGGCAGGGCTTCGCCTAAGCACTACAGAAATCCGATCTAGAGGAGAAACTATGCACTGGAGGAACGGGTAGCACGTGGCTGAAAAATCTAGTGCAAAACCCCCAAACCCACCAGTATATATAGGAGGAGAGGAGGAGAGCCTTGGCGCAAGGTCCAAGGCTCCTATGGTTCAACCGAACCTACCAGGAGAGGAGGACTCCTCCTCCAATCCTAGTAGGACTAGGATTGCTCCTTTTTTGCCTTTTTTCCACCTTTTCCTATTGGGTTTTCTTCTCCAGCCACATGGGCCTTGTGTGGGAGTTTCCACCAGCCCACTAAGGGCTGATATTCAGCCTCCCACAGCCCATGAAGCCTCTTGGTTCGAAATACCCCTCCCGGAGGCCTCCCGGTACACTACTGGCACTCCCGGTACACTAAAAATGAGCCCGAAACTTTTCCGGCAACCAAACCAGGACTTCCTATATATGAATCTCTACCTACGGACCATTTTGGAGCTCCTCGTGACTTCCAAGATCTCATCCGGGACTCCGAACAACCTTCGGTCACCACCATACATAACTCTATACTACCGAAACGTCACCAAGCCTTAAGTGTGCAGACCCTGCGGGTTCGAGAACTATGTAGACATGACCGAGACACCTCTACATTCAATAACCAATGGCGGGACCTGGATTTCCATACTGGTTCCTACATATTCTACAAACATCTTTATCGTTCGAACCTCTATGTCAAGGATTTAGTTAATCCCGTATGATGTTCCCTTTGTTTTGCGTTATGTTACTTGCCCGAGATTCGATCGTCGGTATCTCCATACCTAGTTCAACCTTGTTACCGGCAAGTCTCTTTACTCGTTCCATAATACAAGATCCCGTGACTAACACTTAGGCACATTGCTTGCAAGGCTTATTGTGATGTTGTATTACCGAGTGGGCCATGAGATACTTCTCCGTCACACGGAGTAACAAATCTTAGTCTTGATCCATGCCAACTCAACAGTCACCCTCGGAGATACCTGTAGAGCGCCTTTATAGTCACTCAGTTACGTTGCGACGTTTGATACACACAAGGCACTCCTCTGATGTTCGTGAGTTGCATGATCTCATGGTTATAGGAACATATATTTGACATGCAGAAAACAGTAGCAATAAACTGACACGATCATATGCTACGTTTGTAGTTTGGGTCTTGTCCATCACATCATTCTCCCAATGATGTGATCCCATTATCAAATGACATCACATGTCAATGGCTAGGAAACCTTGACCATCTTTGATAAATGAGCTAGTTCACTAGAGGCATGCTAGGTCCAGAGTGTTGTTTATTTACCCACACATGTAATGTGTTTCCAATCAATACAATTATAGCATGGATAATAAACGATTATGATGAACAAGAAAATATAATAATAAACACTTTATTTATTGCCTATAGGGCATATTTCCAACACCACTTTATGGTATATGAAGGTATATTGTTTGGGCACAAAATTTCTGAACTAGGCATTGAGGTGGACAAGGCTAAAGTTGATGAAATATAGGAAATGCCATGCCTGAGCGATATCAAAGGTATCAGAAGTTTCCTTGGTCATGCTGGTTTTTATATGCGTTTTATTAAAGATTTCTCAAATATTTCTTGGCCATTAACTAATCTTCTTCAAAAAGATGTTCCTTTTGTTTTTGATGATGATTGTGAAGAAGCTTTTGAAATACTTAAGAAGGCTTTAATTTCTGCACCTATTGTTCAACCATCTTATTGGAAACTACCATTTTAAATTATGTGTAATGGTAGTGATTATGCTATTGGCGCTGTTCTGGGGCAAATAATAGACAAAAAATTAAACGTTATTCATTATGCCAGTAAAAATCTAGACCCTGCTCAAAGGAATTATGCTACCACTGAAAAGGAATTTTTAGCATTTGTTTTTGCTCGTGATAAGTTTAGACCCTACATTGTTGATTCCAAAGTAATTATTCACACTGATCATGCTGCTATTAAATAACTTATGGAAAAGAAAGATGCTAAACCTAGACTCATTAGGTGCGTACTTTTACTTCAAGAGTTTGACTTGCATATCATTGATAGAAAGGAGATGAAAACCCCATAGCAGATAACTTGTCTAGGATGGAAAATGTTCTTGATGACCCACTTCCTATCAATGATAGTTTTCTCGATGAGCAACTTGCTGCTGTAAATAATTCATGTAGCGCTCCTTGGTATGCTGATTATGCTACTTATATTTTTGCCAAGTACATTCCACCTAGCTTCACCTATCAACAAAAGGGAAAAAACTTCTATGATCTACGACATTACTTTTGGGATGACCCACATCTTTACAAAGAGGGAGTAGAGTGTATTATTAGACGATATATACCTGAGCATGAATATGAACTAATTCTTCGGATGTGTCATTCCGAAGCTTATGGAGGACACCATGCCGATGACATAAATGCACACAAGGTATAGCAATCCGGTTCCAATTGGCCTACTCTTTTCGAAGATGCTCGTAAGTATGTCCTTTCATGCAATGAATGCCAGAGAGTTGGTAACATCGGTAAGCATTTGGAAATGCCTACAAATTATTCACTTGCTATTGAACCATTCGATGTTTGGGGTTTTGACTTTAGGGGACATTTTCCTTCCTCAAATGTGTATAGTCATATTTTAGTTGTTATTGATTACGTTACTAAGTGCGTAGAGGATATTCCAACTAGTAGTGCTAATCATAACACCTCTATTAAAATGCTTAAAGACGTCATTTTTCCGAGGTTTGGAGTCCCTGGGTACTTAATGACCGATGGTGGTTCACATTTTATTCATGGCGCTTTCCGTAAACTTCTAGCCAAATATGATGTTAACCATAGGATTGCATCTCCTTATCATCCTCAGTCTAGTGGTCAAGTTGAATTGAGTAATCGATAAATAGAATTAATATTGCAAAAGACTATTAATAGATCTAGGAAGAATTGGTCTAAGAAACTAGATGATGCACCATGGGCTTATAGAACTGCTTATAAGAATCCTATGGGTATGTCTCCGTACAAAATGGTCTATGGGAAGGCTTGTCATTTACCTCTTGAGTTAGAACACAAAGCTTATTGGGAAATTAAAGAACTTAACTATGATTTTAAACTTGCCGATGAGAAGGTGTTATTTGACATTTGCTGACTTGATGAATGGAGAACACAAGCTTATGAAAATGCCAAGTTGTTTAAAGAAAAGGTTAAAAGACGGCATGCCAAGAGGATTCAAAAACGATAATTAAATGTAGGAGACTTAGTACTTTTGTAAAACTCTCATTTCCGATTTTTTTGCAGGAAAACTCCTCTCCAAATGGGAAGGCCCATACGTTGTTGAGGAGGTTTATCGCTCCGGTGCTATAAAAATCAATAACTTCGAAGGCAAGACCTCGAGAGTGGTGAATGGGCAAATAATTAAGCATTATATTTCAGGTGCACCCATTAACAAAGAAACAAATGTCAGCCAAGTTATTACACCGGAAGAACACATCAAGGAGGTCTTCCGAAACACTCCAGAAACCTAAAAAAGGGGTAGGTATGTGGTACGGTAAGTAAACTGACTCCAGAAATTCCATAAAAATAATTTATATCATTTTTGGTATTTTTGAAAAAATAAAAAAATAAAACGGATTCAGGAAGACCCACGGGGGAGGCACAAGCCAAGAGGGCGCGCCCCTCCTAGGTGCATGCCCTGATGGCTTGTAGGGCCCTTGTGTGCCCTACGGACTCTGATTTCTTTCAGAACACGTATTCTGACCTAGAAAAAAATTAATTATAGAGACTCCCATATGTTTTGACCACTGCATCGTGAGATTCTCCTCTGTTCTTGTTTCGGGCTATTTTCTGACAGATCTAGGTCACCATGACTTCCCCTAAGCCAAACAAGGACAAGTTCTTTGAGAAGATCATAAATCCCTACTTGCCGGTGGTGATGAAGCACCCTCAAGCCATTCAGATGCATGAGGGGGTGCTCCACATCCGGGATGTTCAAGGCCCCAATAAGGAGGGAAGCGAGAAGGCCATGCTTACAGAAGTGGAGCAAGAAATCTTCAAGTGTCAAGGGATGGTTAAACGTGGCTTGAGTGCTAATCACTCTATGATCACGTACTTCATCCATGAAAACAAGATGGACGCAAAGAGCATGGGGCGAGGGGGTGGGCTCTCTTCAACCTTCAAGAGCCGATCGAGCATCTCCAATATCAACTCTATGAGCTCCAACTCCAAAACTGTGAGTATGAATCTAGGTTTAAAAGGATGAGCCTCGCTGCCGATTTCAGGACTCCAGAGACAAGAGTTTCGTTCTTTGATGGGGGACCTATGCCTTCGAAGATGGAGGATCACCACACACCACCACGATCACCAAAGAACACTTGAGTACATGGGTATGGGCACCACCCTCGGGTTGTTCCAAGCTTGGGGGAGGTGCACCCGTATCGTATCACCATCACTTTTTATCACCACTATCTATTTTAGTTTGATCTTTAGTTTTTCGTGATTTATGGAGTTAAAATTTCAGATTTGCTATGTTTAGAGTTTTTCTTTGAGTTCTACCTATCATTGTAATTGAGTGCGAGATTTATATAATAAATTTAGTTGAGATCGTGTGCCTCTTCCTCACTTGCACCCATCATCTTACCATGGCAATAAAAATAATATAAAAGAATCATATGCCTATGTCTTGAGAGGTAATGACTTCACACAGAAAAGAGGTATAATGCCACTGTTGGGGAACGTTGCATGGCAAACAAAAAGTTTCCAATCCACACGCAAGATCTATCCATGGTGATGAGCATCTATGAGAGGGAGAGTGGATCTACATACGCTTGTAGATCGCTAAGCGGGAAGCATTGAGAAACGCGGTTGATGTAGTCAAACATCTTCATGATCCAAATCGCCGTGCGTCCTACGATCCAATCACTATCCATCCTGCGATCCAATCACTATCCGACCCCCGATCCTATCGCGATCCGTCCTGCTATCCAATCACGATCCATCCCGCGATCCTATCGCGGTCCTTCCGATCTAGCGCCGAACGGACGACACCTCCACGTTCAACACACGTATGGCTCGATGATGATCTCTGCCTTCTTGATCCTGCAAGAGGGAATGGAGAGGTAGATGAGTTCTCCGGCAGCACAACGACGTGGTGGCGGTGGTGGTGAACTAATCCGACAGGGCTTTGCCTAAGAACCACAAAACTAATATAGAGGAGAAACAATCTAGAGGAAGAAAAGGGCAACACGTGGCAATTAGGGTTAGGGCTGCCTTCAAAACCTCTAGTATATATAGGAGGGAGGAGGGAGGAGGCAGCCTCCCAAGGGTTTCCCCATGGGTTCGTCCGAAGTGGAGAGGTGGAGGAGTCCTACTCCAATCCTACTAGGAGTAGGATTCCTCCCCCACTTGGAAACCCTTTCCTCCTCTTGGGTTTTTCCCAAGCCTAGCCGCATGGGACTTAGTGGGGGGCTCGTCCAGCCCACCAAGGGCTGGTTTGCCACCTCCCACAGCCCATGAGGCCCTTTGGGGCGAGACGCCCCTCCCGATGGTCCCCCAGTACCCTCCCGACACTCCCGGTACACTACCGAAGTACCCAAAAAATTTCTGGTGACCAAAATGGGACTTCCTATATATCAATGTTTACCTCTGGACCATTCCGTAGCTCCTCTTGACATCCGGTATCTCATCCGGGACTCTGAACAACCTTTGATCACCAACATACATAACTCAATACTACCAAAACGTCACCGAACGTTAAGTGTGCAGACCCTGCGGGTTCGAGAACTATGTATACATGACCGAGACACCTCTATGGTAAATCAACAATAGCGGGACCTGGATGCCCATATTAGTTCCTACATATTCTACAAAGTTCCTTATCAGTTGAATCTCTATGTTAAGGATTCAGTTAATCCCGTATGATGTTCCATTTGTTCTTCGGTATGTTACTTGCCCGAGATTCAATCGTCGGTATCTCTATACCTAGTTCAATATCGTTACTGGCAAGTATCTTTACTCGTTCCGTAATACAAGATCCTGTGGCTAACACTTTAGTCACATTGCTTGCAAGGCTTGTTGTGATGTTGTATTACCAAGTGGGCCCTAAGATACCTCTCCGTCACACGGAGTAACAAATCCCAGTCTTGATCCATGCCCACTCAACAGACACCCTCGGAGATACCTGTAGAGCACCTTTATAGTCACCCAGTTACATTGTGACGTTTGATACACATAAGGTACTGCTCCGGTGTCACTAAGTTGCATGATCTCATGTTCATAGGAATAGATACTTGACATGTAGAAAACTGTAGCAATAAACTGACACGATCATATGCTAGTTTACAGTTTGTGTCTTGTCCATCACATCATTCTCCTAATGATGTGATCCCGTTATTAAATGGCATTTCAAATCTATGGCTAGGAAAACTTGACCATCTTTGATCAACGAGCTAGTCTTTTAGAGGCATACTAGGGACATGGTGTTGTCTATGTATACACACATGTATCTGAGTTTCTTATCAATACAATTTTGGCATGGATAATAAACGATTATCATGAACAAGGAAATATGATAATAACTAATTTATTATTGCCTCTAGGGCATATTTACAATAGTCTCCCACTTGCACTAGAGTCAATAATCTAGCTCATATCGCTATGTGATTTGCATTGTTATGAATCTCACACCCAATGCGTTCTCGGGTTCCATCATGTTTTGCATGTGAAAGATATTTTTAGTCAATGGGTTTGCGACATTCAGATCCGTGTGTTCTCTGCAAATTTCTATGTCATAATACAGATACTGCTGCCGTGCTCCACTTGGAGCTATTCTAAATGACTGCTCCACTATACGTATCCAGATTGCTACTTAGTGTCATCCGGATTGGTGTTAAAGCTTGCATCGACGTAACCCTTTACGATGGACTCTTTATTACCTCCATAAATGAGATACATTTCCTTAGTCCTCTCGTTACTAAGGATATTTGGACCCGTGTCCAGTGATCCACTCCTGGATTACTCTTGTACCCCTTGAAAGACTCATGGCAATGCAAATACAGGTGCGGTACACATCATGGCATACTATATAGAGCCATGGATAAGGCATAGGGGACTACCTTCGTCCTTTCTCTTTCTTCTTTTGTGGTCGAGCTTTGAGTCTTACTCAACTTCATACCCTACAAATCAGGCAAGAACTCCTTCTTTGACTGGTCCATTTTGAACTCTTTGAAAATCTTGTCAAGGTATCTGCTCATTGAAAAATCTTATCACGCGTCTTGATCTATCTCCATAGATCTTGATGCTCAATATTCAAGTAGCTTGATTCAGGTCTTCCTTTGAAAAACTCCTTTCAAACAACCCTTTATGCTTTCCAGATATTCTACATCATTTCCGATCAACAATATGTCATCCACATATACTTATCAGAAATTCTATAGTGCTCCCACTCACTTTCTTGTAAATACAAGTTTCTCATAAACTTTGTATAAACCCAAAAACTTTGATCACCTCATCAAAGCGTTTATTCCAACTCCGAGATGCTTGCTCCAGCCCATAAAAGGATCACTGGATCTTGCATTCCTTTTAGCATCCTTAGGATTGACAAAACCTTCTGGTAGTATCACATGCAACCTTTCCTCAAGGAAACCGTTAAGGAAACAATGTTTTGACATCCATATGCCAGATTTCATAATTGAAAAATGCAGCAATTGGTAACATAATTCTAGCAGACTTTAGCATCGCTACGGGTGAGAAATTCTCATCGTAGCCAACTCCTTGAACTTGTCGGAAACTTCTTTGCGACAAGTCGAGCTTCATCAATGGTGACATTCATCATCATCGTCTGTCTTCTTCTTAAAGGACCATTTGTACTCAACGACCTGCTATTTAACGGGGAAGTCTACCAAAGTCCATACTTGGTTTTCATACATGGATCCTTTCTTGGATCTCATGGCTCCTACCATTTGGTGGAATCCGGGCCCATCATCACTTCTCCATGCTTGTAGGCTCATTGTTGTCCAACAACATGACCTCTAAGACAGGGTCACCATACCACTCAGGAGCAATACGTGCCCTTATCGACCTACGAGGCTCATGATCATCATCATGGACTTCCTCTCCAACTGATGTAGGCTCCAGAAAAACATCTTTCTACACCGCGCTACTCAGTAATTGAAACAAAGGTTCAAGAACCTCATAAAGTTCTATCTTCCTCCCACTCAATTCTTTTGAGAGAAACTCTTTCTCGAGAAAGGACTCGTTTTAGCAACAAACACTTTGCCCTCGGATCTGAGATAGAAGGTATACCCAACTGTTCTTAGGGTATCCTATGAAGATGCACTATTCTGCTTTGGGCTCGAGCTTATCAGACATAAGTGCCGCATTCCCAAACTCTCACAAATGATAGCTTAGGTTTCTACCAAACCATAATTCATACGATCTCATCTCAACGGATTTCCATGGTGCCCTCTTTTAAAGAGAATGTAGTTGTGTCTAATGCATATCCCCAAAAAGATAATGGCAAAACAATAAGAGACATCTAGTATGCATGATAACCAATAGAGCACAACTACGACGTTTAGATACACCATCACACTATGGTGTTCCAGGTGGCATGAGTTGTGAAACAACTTCCACATTGTATTAAGTTGTATACCAAACTCGTAACTCAGATATTCACCTCCACGATCATATCGTAGAAATTTTATCTTCTTGTCATGATGATCAAACTTCACTCTGAATTTTCTTGAACTTTTCAAACATTTCAGACTTGTGTTTCATTAAGTAAATATACCCATATCTACTCAAATCATCAGTAAAGGTAAGAAAATAATGACATCTACCGCACGCTACAACACTCATTGGATTACATACATCAACATATATCATTTCCAAATAAGCCACTTGCCCACTCCATCAAACCGGAAACGGGGTCTTACTCATCTTACCCATGAGGCATGGTCCGCATGTCTGAACAGATTCGAAATCGAATGAGTCCAAAGATCCATCAGCATGGAGTTTCTTCATGCACTTTACACCAATATGACATTTAGCGGTAGTGCCACAAGCATGTGGTACCATCATTATTAACTTTGCATCTTTTGGCATCAATATTATGAACATGCATACTACTATGATCGAGATTCAATAAACCATTCTCATTGGGTGCATGACCATTGAAGGTATTATTCATGTAATCAGAATAACCATTACTCTCTAACTTAAATGAATAATCGTATTGTAATAAACACGATCTAATCACTTTCATGCTCAACGCAACCACCAAATAACATTTATTTAGGTTCATCGCTAATCTCGAAGGTAGAGAGAGCGTGCGATGGTGATCACATCAACCTTTAAAACACTTCCAACACACATCGTCACCTCACCCTCAGCTAGTCTCCGTTTCTTCCGTAGCTTTCACTTCGAGTTACTAACATTAGCAATCAAACCAGTATCTGATACCCAGGTGCTACTAGGAGTACTAGCAAGGTACACATTAATAATATGTATATCAAATATACTTCTCTTGACATAGCCAGCCTTATTATCTACCAAGTATCGAGGGTTGTTCCGCTTCAGCGACCGATCTCCTCATAATAGAAGCACTTTGTCTCGGGTTTGGGTTCAACCTTGGCTTTCTTCACTGGAGTAGCAACTGGCTTGCCATCCATGAAGTTTCCACCTTGCCCTTGCCCTTCTTGAAACCAGTGGTTTTACTAACCATCAACACTTGATGCTCCTTCTTGATTTCTACCTTCGTAGTGTCGAATATCGCGAATAGCTCAGGGATCATTGACGGTGTCCTGGACTAGGGGGTACTCACCATGTTGCCTCTTGACCTATGGGTCGGGCTGAGGACCGCCATGACAATTCACTAATGGGCCACTTTGGGCAGCCCATGCCGAATACAAGAAGGATTCCAGAAGACTTGGTGCACAAGACAAGGACTCCTCTAAACCATAGGCCTACAGTGCATATATAAACCGAGGCCAGGCTAGTCAATCAAAATCTCATATTCATTACTACAATCTCATGGTAGATACTTGTGCTATGTACTATCCCCCATATCAATACAATCAAAAGCAGGACGTAGGGTATTATCTCCTTGAGAGAGCCCAAACCTTGGTAAAATCCCATGTCCACGTTACCGTTGCTCCAAGACGCCTAGCTTAGGACCCCTACTACGAAATACACCAGTTTTGACACCGACAATGGTGCTTTCATTGAGAGCATGCTGGGTAGTCACCGCGGTGCGATGGGAATTTAGATCGGCTCCATCACGATCTACACGTCGGAACCGAGCTACATCGTTAACGTAGGCATTTTCGTCGCCGGCTTAACTAACCACCTCGGCTATGCCGAGGATTGTGCTTCACGACGGGTCATATAGATCGGGCGGGTGTCTTGATCAACATGAACTCCAGTATCAACCAAGATCATGGAAGGATCCTTCATGGTGCTCGGGGGATCAACGTCAATATTGCCCTCGCGCGATCATGAAGTTTTTTTGGACAGCAGATTCGTGTTCGTCATCCCCGCCTCCTCGAGTGTCATTTTGACAATTACTTTGGTGGAATTGTGTGGAATTGAGTCTAGAATAATCCAGCAAAATTTCGTCACGTTCCGGTGGAGGAATCTCTGATGATCTACAATATACCGGAGCCCTGTTGAATCTGAACGAGTTTAGGGCGAGGAGTCCAGCATCTAGCTCGTGCGCCGTTGGAAAATCCCAGCATTCATCGGCTGCGGAATTCATATACCGATCACCCCTCAAAATATCAGCTCGATCCGACCGTCCAAACTCTAGGAAACATCCGATTAGTACAATGAATTTTGGATCTGTTTTCTACGCGAAAATGAATCCTACTCGAGTTCATCTTTTTCATGAACGGGTTGTCAGACGTCCTTTTTGAAGGAAATTTTCTCATCATCTTGGTCATCCGACGAAGAGTTCAGCATCGCGAGGGCCGAATAATCATCAAGTGAACCTCGTCATCCGCGGGTTGTACGGGTCGGGCGCTTCGTCTCTTCATCAAGCCAGTATCGACCTCATCACAAATTTTGACCTGCATCGGCATCGCCGCACCGTTACTTTTTCAAGCTGACATCCACCACACCGACCTGCTTCGACATGTCGGCTTGCATGGGGCTCTAGCATCACCTAGCCGACCTGCTCCATCACCTCGACTAGACCGGTGGTTTGGCATCCCTTCATCAACCTGCTTCAACACCTCGGCTGGCATGAGACTTCGGCATCACCAGCCGACCTGATTCAACACCTCGGCTGGCATGAGACTTTGGCGTCACCAGCCGGCCTGCTTCAACACCTCTGCTGGCATGAGACTTCGGCGTCACCACCCGACCTGCTTCAACACCTCGGCTGGCATGAGACTTCGGCATCACTAGCCGACCTGCATGAGACTTCGGCGTCTGCCGATCACAGCTTCGCCATGTAAACTGGACCAAGGACTTCATCTCACTACATTGACCGTGCAGCGTCGCCACTTCGTCAAGCCGAACTCTTCGTTCAGGCACCTCGGTGCCCAGGCCATATTCCTTTACTTATTTGCTTCACTTAAATTAACTAGGTAGAAGATTTTAAAAAAATATTATCACCTTTATTTGTTATTACACTTGGCTTGCACTATATTGTGTGCACAGGAAATTGACTTTGACTGCCGTCACAAGGTCACCCCGGCATCACCTTGCCAACCTACTCCCCCACCTCGTCTAGACCAGGGGCTTTGCCTTGCCACATCGGTCGAGCCGTGACACTACTTCGGAGTACGGAACTCCTAGTTAGGTCACCTCGGTACGGGCTTGGGGGCTGAGACCTCGGTCATGCGGAAGACTACACACCGGATCTATCAAAGTACGATGGGCGTCCTCGTCCCGCCACAAGCCTGGATCGCGTCATCGACACCAAGCACATTAACCAGCTAAGTCGCTTTCATGCTAAAAAAACTTTCAGTTTTAAATTTTGTTCGGTTCAACCAAGCATTATACTTTTTGACAAAAAATTGTTTGCAAATAACTTTATTTGTCAAACCTTTGTTTTTTACAAAAAAAGTCAAATACCCCCGTTTACTTGGGGGCTTCCTTTATGAAGCCATTCCTCTTGCATATGATTATTAATGTATCGCACCCTTCCTTGTTCATGTTTACGCCAATATATGTATCATGTTGACTTAAGTGTTCCGCAAAGCTGGGTTGCCTTGCTCCTGTGCTTACCCCTACGTTCCCAATTGTTTGGCTACGGAGTAAAGGGAGCACCTCTGCGATTGTTACGATCGGGACATCCGAACTCATACCTCAGACTAGTGAAGCCGAAAGCTAGTGCTCTTACTGTTTTCAACTATGGTCTGACACGACGGAATACAAGCATACATAAATCTATTGCGCACCCCTAATGGTAATCATGAGAACCCAACGAAAGGAACCATTGGTGGAACTATTTTCATTGAAGATGCTTCTTATGTTAAATAGTAATACAACATAAGTTCCCTGGGTGCGCTTTGTCTGTTATAGCCTAATGGCCTTATTGCCTAGTTATTCGAATAACCTCCGATATCCTCGGATGACATAGTAGATAACACTTTTCGGACCTTGGCCGAAGAGGGAGAAGCGGACGGTCGGTTAAGACGCGTTTATAGTTCGGGCGAACACATATATGATATAAGTACTTTGGTACATACAATCATTATACATCAAATTCTTTTACCCAAGTCACTTGGGGTCTCTTAAATTTATATGAGCCATTTTATAATAAATGGTGTTTTCTTCTTGGTCGTTGCAAAGTATTTTTATACTACTCCTTTTTTCAACACGAGTGTTCGGTCATTAACCAGGTAGCCTAGTTTCTCTCTAAAGCCGCTTGAGTTTAGTTTGCTAAACAGGCCTCGAAGAAACACTCTGCCCTCAGGATATGGAGGTTGAATCCAAAGGCTGACCCGCTTGAAGTCTGAGAGATCGGATTTATCATGTTAAAGCACGACCGAAGCACATGTTACTTTTAAGACCAATTTTTGGATTGGCACCAAAACACTTGATTTAGTTCGAACGTCAAAGTTTTTACATAAGTTTTTTGGCTTTTCGAGCGTATGACACTTTTAAGCTATTCGTATGTTTTTTAGGAGGAGGGACATCTGTTGGAAATATGCCCTAGAGGCAATAATAAATTAGTTATTATCATATTTCCCTGTTCATGATAATCGTTTATTATCCATGCTATAATTGTATTGATCGGAGACTTAAATGCATGTGTGGATACATAGACAAAACCATGTCCCTAGTATGCCTCTAATGGACTAGCTCGTTGATCAAAGGATGGTTAAGGTTTCCTAGCCATGGACATGAGATGTCATTTGATAACGGGATCACATCATTAGGAGAATGATGTGATGGATAAGACCCAAACTACAAACATAGCATATGATCGTGTCAGTTTATTGCTACTGTTTTCTGCATGTCAAGTATATGTTCCTATGACCATGAGATCATGCAACTCACGGATATCGGAGGAGTGCCTTGTGTGTATCAAACGTCGCAACGTAACTGGGTGACTATAAAGGTGCTCTATAGGTATCTCCGATGGTGTTTGTTGAGTTAGCATGGATCGAGACTGGGATTTGTTACTCCGTGTGACGGAGAGGTATCTCAGGGCCCACTCGGTAATACAACATCGCAACAAGCCTTGCAAGCAATGTGGCTAAGTGTTAGTCATGGGATCTTGTATTACGGAACGAGTAAAGAGACTTGCCAGTAACGAGGTTGAATTAGGTATGGAGATACTGACGATCGAATCTCGGGCAAGTAACATACCGAAGAACAAAGGGAACGTTATATGGGATTAACTGAATCCTTGACATAGAGGTTCGACCGATAAAGATCTTCGTAGAATATGTAGGAACCAATGTGGACGTCCAGGCCCCGCCATTGGTTATTGACCGTAGAGGTGTCTCGGTCATGTCTACATAGTTCTCGAACCCGCAGGGTCTGCACACTTAAGGTTCGGTGACGTTTCGGTAGTGTAGAGTTATGTATGGTGGTGACCGAAGGTTGTTCGGAGTCCCAGATGAGATCCCGGACGTCACGAGGAGCTCCGGAATGGTCCGGAGGTAAAGATTCATATATAGTATGTCCCAGTTTGGTCGCCGGAAAAGTTTCGGGCTCATCGGTAGTGTACCGGGAGTATCGGTAGTGTACCGGGAGTGCCGGTAGTGTACCGGGGGACCTCCGGGAGGGGTATTTCGACCCCAAGAGGTCCATGGGTTGTGGGAGAATAATAACCATCCCTTAGTGGGCTGGGAAAACAGCCACAAAGGCCCATGGCGTAGGAGAGAAAGTCCTAAAGCAAAAAGTGGAAAATCAGCCAATAGGAGGCAATCCTACTCCAACTAGGATTGGAGGTGAAGTAGGATTGCTCCCACCTCCTATTTCGGCCGACCCAAAGGCCTTGGCTGCCTCTCCTCTCCTCTCCTCCTTTATATACTAGTGGATTAGGTGGTTTTTGGACAGAATTTCCGGCCACGTGCTACCCGTTTCACCGGTGCACAGTTTCTCCTCTAGATCGGTTTTCCGCAGCGCTTAGGCGAAGCCCTGCCGGAATCACTCCACCACCATCACCGGAGCGCCGTCACGCTGCCGGTGAACTCTCTCTCCTGTCCACCTCCTCTTGCTGGATCAAGACGGTGGAGATCGTCATCAAGCTGCAGGTGTGCTGAACGCGGAGGTGCCGTCCGTTCGGCGCTAGATCGGAAGGACCGTGATCGAGATCGCGAGACGGTTCGTGATAAGATCACGGAATGGATCGTGATGAGTTCGCGGGAAAAATCGTGATCAAGATCGTGAGACGGTTCGTGATGAGATCGCGGAACGGATCGTCATGAGTTCGCGGGACAGATCATGATCAAGATCGTGAGACGGATCGTGATGAGATCGCGGGATGGATCGTGATGAGTTCACGGGACGGATCGTGATTGGATCGCGGGACGGATCGTGATGAGATCGCGGGACGCTCGGCGATTTGGATCGCGAAGATGTTCGAATACACCAACCGCGTTTCTTAACGCTTCCCGCTTAGCGATCTACAAGGGTACGTAGATCCACTCTCCCTCTCGTAGATGCTCATCACCATGGATAGGTTTGCGTGTGCGTAGGAAAATTTTTGTTTCCCATGCGACGTTCCCCAACAGTGGCATCATGAGCTAGGTTGATGGTTCGATGAGATCTCGAGTAGAACACAAAAGGTTTGTGGGCGTTGATGCTTAGATTGCTTCCTCCCTTGGTCGTATTTTGGTTCGGCGGGATTGTGAGATGAAGCGGCCCGGACCAACATTACTCGTACGCTTACGAGAGACCGGTTCCCTCGACGCAACTTGTTGCCTAAATGGCTTGCGGGTGACAGTTTCTCTCACTTTAGTTGGATCAGATTCGACAAAGGCGGTCCTTGAGAAGGTTGAAAAGAAATCTATGTATCACTGTTGTGGTTTATGCGTAGGTGAGAATCGTTCTTGCTAGATACCCGTAGCAGCCACGTAAAACATGCAACAACAATTAGAGGATGTCTAACTTGTTTTTGCAGGGTATGTTGTGATGTGATATGACCAATTACATGATGAGATATATGTGATGTATGAGATGATCATGTGATGTATAGAATTTCACGACTTGCATGTCGTTGAATACGGCAACCGGAAGGAGCCATAGGGTTGTCTTTAATTATTGTATGACCTGCGTGTCAATCATTAAGCGCTATGTAATGCTTTACTTTATCGCTACGGTAGCAATAGTAGTAGAAGCATGTAGGGCGTGACAACCCCGATGGCGACACGTTGATGGAGATCAAGATGATGGAGATCATGGTGTCGTGCCGGTGACGATGGAGATCATGCCGGTGCTTTCTAGATGGAGATCAAAAGCACAAGTTCATGGCCATATCATGTGACTTATGATTAGCATGTGATGTTAATCCTTTTTATGCATCTTATTTTGCTTAGGACGGCGGTAGCATTATAAGGTGATCCCTCACTTAATTTCAAGATAAATTGTGTTCTCCCCGAGTGTGCACCGTTGCGAAAGTTCATCGTGTTGAGACACCACGTGATGATCGGGTGTGATAGAGTCTACGTTCACATACAACGGGTGCAAGCCAGTGTTGCACATGCAGAACACTTGGGTTAAACTTGACGAGCCTAGCATGTACAGACATGGCCTCGGAACACAAGAGACCGAAAGGTCGAACATGAGTCATATAGTAGATATGATCAACATGATGATGTTCACCATTGCAGCCACCTCAACTCACGTGATGATCGGACTTGAGTTGGTGAATTTGGATCATGTATCACTCGAATGATCGGAGGGATGTCAATTTGAGTGGGAGTTCTTAAGTAATATGATTAATTGAACTCATTATCATGAACATAGTCAAAGTGTCTTTGCAAATTATGTTGTAGATTACTAGCTCGCGTTGTGGCTCCCTTGTATTTTTATATGTTCCTAGAGAAATTGAATTGAAAGATGTTGGTAGCAAAATTGCGAACTGGGTCCGTGATCTGAGGATTGTCCTCAGTGCTGCACAGAAGGCTTATGTCCTTAATGCACCGCTCGGTGCGCCACCCCATCTAGCGTCGACTGTAGATGTTGTGAACATCTGACAGGCACGTTTCGATGACTACTTGATAGTTTAGTGCGTCATGCATTACGGCTTAGAATTGAGGCTCCAAAATGTTTTGAACGTCACGGAACATATGAGATGTTCTAAGAGCTGAGATTGTGATCTCAGGCTCGTGCCCGAGTTGCGAGATATAAGATCTCCAACGAGATTCTTTGCCTGCAAGATAAAAGAGAATAGCTCAATCGTTGAGCATGTGCTCAGACTGTCTGGGTACTACAATCGCTTGAATCGAGTCGGAGTTGATCTTCCAGATAAGATAGTGATTGATGTAGTTCTCCAAGTCACTGTCACTAAGCTACTAGAACTTGGTGATGAACTATAAAATGCCAGGGAAAGAGATGTTGATCCCTGAGCTGTTCGCGATGTTTGACACCGCGAAGGTAGAAATCAAGAAGGAGCGTCAAGTGTTGATGGTTAATAAAACCACTAGTTTCGAGAAGGGCAAGGGAAAGGAGGGAAACTTCATGGATAACAAGTCAGTTGCTGCTCCAGTGAAGCAACCCAAAGTTGAACTCAAACCCGAGACTAAGTGCTTCTGTTATGAGGTGAGCGGTCGCTGAAGCGGAACAACCCTAGATACTTGGTAGATAAGAAGGCTGGCAACATTGATAGAAGTATATTTGATATACGAGTTATTAATGTGTACCTTGCTAGTACTCTTAGTAGCACCTGGGTATTGGATACCGGTTCGGTTGCTAAATGTTAGTAACTCGAAATAAAAGCTACGGAATAAACGGAGAACTAGCTAAGGGTGAGGTGACGATATGTGTTGGAAATGTTTCCAAGGTTGATGTGATCAACATCGCACGCTCTCTCTACCTTCAGGATTAGCGACGAACCTAAATAAATGTTATTTGGTGTTTTGCATTGAGCATGAACATGATTAGATCATGTTTGTTGCAATACGGTTATTCATTTAAGTCAGAGAATAATAGTTATTCTGGTTACATGAATAATACCTTCAATGGTCATGCATCCAGTGAGAATGGTTTGTTGAAATCTTGATCGTAGTAATACACATGTTCATAACATTGATGTCAAAAGATACAAAGTTAAATAATGATAGTACCACAGACTTGTGGCACTGCCACAAAATGCCATATTGATATAAAGCGCATGAAGAAACTCCATGGTGATGGATATTTGGACTCATTCGATTTCGAATCGGTTGAGACATGCGAACCATGCCTCTTGGGCAAGATAACTAAAGGACCCCGTTGGATGGAGCGGGCAAGTGATTCATTGGAAATGATACATATTGATGTATGCAATCTAGTGAGTCTTGTAGCGTGCAGTGGATATCGTTATTTTCTTACCTTCACTGATGATTTGAGTAGATATAGTGTATATTTACTTAATGAAACACAAGTCTGAATCGTTTGAAAGGTTCAAGCAAATTCAGAGTGAAGTTTAAAGATCATCGTGACAAGAAGATAAAAATTACCACGATATGATCGTGGAGGTGAATATCTGAGTTACGAGTTTGGCATACAACTTAAGACAATGTGAAATTTGTTTCACAACTAACGCTACCTGGAACACCATGGTGTGATGGTGTGTCCGAACATCATAGTCATGCTCTATTGATATAGTGCATACTGTGATGTCTCTTATCGTTTTACTACCATAATTTTTGGGGTTATGCATTAGAGACAACTACATTCACTTTAAATAGGGCATCATCTAAATCCGTTGAGATGACACCGTATGAATTATGGTTTGATAGAAACCTAAGCTATCATTTCTTAATATTTGGGGCTGTGACACTTGTGTGGAAAATGTTTTCACCTAATGAGGTCGAACCCAAGGCGGACAAATGCATCTTCATAGAATACCCTAAGATCAGTTGGGTGAACCTTCAATCTCAGATCCTAGTGCAAAGTGTTTGTTGCTTAAACGGATCCTTTCTCGAGGAAATGTTTCTCTCGAAAGAGTTGAGTGGGAGGAAGATAGAACTTGATGAGGTTGTTAAACCTTTGTTCAACCAGAGAGTAGCGCAGCGCAGAAAGATGTTTCTGTGAAGCCTACGTTAGTTGAAGATTAAGTTAATGATGATGATCATGAAGCTTCAGGATCAAGTTACTATCGAACTTCGTGGGTCGACAAGGATGTGTACTGCTCCTAAGTGGTACGACAACTCTGTCTTGGAGATCATGTTGTTGGACAACGATGAACCTACGAGCTATGGAGAAGCGATGATGGGCCCGGATTCCGACGAATCGTTAGAGGCCATGAAATCCGAGATAGGATCCACGTATGAAAACCAAGTATAGACTTTGGTAGACTTGCTCGTTAGACGGCAGGTCGTTGAGTACAAATGGACCTTTAGAATGAAGACAGACACTGATGGTGAATGTCACCATTTGTAAAGCTCGACTTGTTGCAAAGTTGTTTGTGACAAGTTCAAGGAGTTGACTGCGATGAGGCTTTCTCACTCGTAGCGATACTAAAAGTCTGTTGGAATTATGTTAGCAATTGTTGTGTTTTCAATTATGAAATCTGGCAGATGGATGTCAAAACATCGTTTCCTTAACGGTTTACTTGAGGAAAGGTTGTATGTGATACAACCAGAAGGTTTTGTCAGTCCTAAGGATGCTAAAAGGTGTGCAAGCTTTGGTGATCCTTCCATGGACTGAACCAAGCATCTTGGAGTTGGAATATACGCTTTGATGAGTTGATCAAAGTTTTTGAGTTTATACAAAGTTTACGAGAAACTTGTATTTGCAACAAAGTGAGTGGGAGCACTATAGAATTTCTGATAAGTATATGTGGATGACATATTGTTGATCGGAAATAATGTAGGATTTCTGAAAAGCATAAATGGTTGTTTGGAAAGTGATTTTCAAAGGAAGACCTAGATAAAGCTACCAAATTGTTGAGCATCAAGATCTATAGAGATAGATCAAGATGACTTGATGACACTTTCAATGAGTACAAACCTTGACAAAGATTTTGAAAGAGTTCAAAATGGATCAGTCAGAGAAAGAGTTCTCGCCTGATTTGTAAGGTGTGAAGTTGAGTGAGACTCAAAGCTCGAGAACGGCAGAAGAAAGAGAAAGGACGAATGTCGTCCCCTATGCCTTAGCCATAGGCTCTATATTATGCCATGCTGTGTACCGCACCTATGTGTGCCTTGCCATGAGTCTGTCAAGGGGTACAAGAGTGGTCCAGGAGTGGATCACTGGACAGCGGTCGGAATTATCCTTCGTAACCAGAGGACTAAGGAAATGTTTCTTGATTATGGAGGTGATAAAGAGTTCGTCGTAAAGAGTTACGTCGATGCAAGCTTTAACACCTGTCTGGATGACTAGTAGTAGCAATCTGGATACGTATAGTGGAGCAGCCATTTGGAAATAGTACCAAGTGGAGTGTGGTAGCAGTGTTTACGGTTTGACATAAAGATTTGCAAAGTACACACGGATCTGAATATCGCAGACCCGTTGACTATAAGACCTCTCTCACATGCAAAGCATGATCGAGCCCCAAAACTCATTGGGTGTTAGATTCATAACAATGCGAATCACATGGTGATGTGAACTAGATTATTGACTCTAGTGCAAGTGGGAGACTGTTGGAAATATGCCCTAGAGGCAATAATAAATTAGTTATTATCATATTTCCTTGTTCATGATAATCGTTTATTATCCATGCTATAATTATATTGATCGGAGACTTAAATGCATGTGTGGATACATAGACAAAACCATGTCCCTAGTATGCCTCTAATGGACTAGCTCGTTGATCAAAGGATGGTTAAGGTTTCCTAGCCATGGACATGAGATGTCATTTGATAACGGGATCACATCATTAGGAGAATGATGTGATGGATAAGACCCAAACTACAAACATAGCATATGATCATGTCAGTTTATTGCTACTGTTTTCTGCATGTCAAGTATATGTTCCTATGACCATGAGATCATGCAACTCACGGATATCGGAGGAGTGCCTTGTGTGTATCAAACGTCGCAACGTAACTGGGTGACTATAAAGGTGCTCTACAGGTATCTCCGATGGTGTTTGTTGAGTTGGCATGGATCGAGACTGGGATTTGTTACTCCGTGTGACGGAGAGGTATCTCAGGGCCCACTCGGTAATACAACATCGCAACAAGCCTTGCAAGCAATGTGGCTAAGTGTTAGTCATGGGATCTTGTATTACGGAACGAGTAAAGAGACTTGCCAGTAACGAGGTTGAATTAGGTATGGAGATACTGACGATCGAATCTCGGGCAAGTAACATACCGAAGAACAAAGGGAACGTTATACGGGATTAACTGAATCCTTGACATAGAGGTTCGACCGATAAAGATCTTCGTAGAATATGTAGGAACCAATGTGGATGTCCAGGTCCCGCCATTGGTTATTGACCGTAGAGGTGTCTCGGTCATGTCTACATAGTTCTCGAACCCGCAGGGTCTGCACACTTAAGGTTCGGTGACGTTTCGGTAGTGTAGAGTTATGTATGGTGGTGACCGAAGGTTGTTCGGAGTCCCAGATGAGATCCCGGACGTCATGAGGAGCTCCGGAATGGTCCGGAGGTAAAGATTCATATATAGGATGTCCCAGTTTGGTCGCCGGAAAAGTTTCGGGCTCATCGGTAGTGTACCGGGAGTATCGGTAGTGTACCGGGAGTGCCGGTAGTGTACCGGGGGACCTCCGGGAGGGGTATTTCGACCCCAAGAGGTCCATGGGTTGTGGGAGAATAATAACCAGCCCTTAGTGGGCTGGGAAAACAGCCACAAAGGCCCATGGCGTAGGAGAGAAAGTCCTAAAGCAAAAAGTGGAAAATCAGCCAATAGGAGGCAATCCTACTCCAACTAGGATTGGAGGTGAAGTAGGATTGCTCCCACCTCCTATTTCGGCCGACCCAAAGGCCTTGGCTGCCTCTCCTCTCGTCTCCTCCTATATATACTAGTGGATTGGGTGGTTTTTGGACAGAATTTCCGGCCACGTGCTACCCGTTTCACCGGTGCACAGTTTCTCCTCTAGATCGGTTTTCCGCAGCGCTTAGGCGAAGCCCTGCCGGAATCACTCCACCACCATCACCGGAGCGCCGTCACGCTGCTGGTGAACTCTCTCTCCTCTCCACCTCCTCTTGCTGGATCAAGACGGTGGAGATCGTCATCAAGCTGCAGGTGTGCTGAACGCGGAGGTGCCGTCCGTTCGGCGCTAGATCGGAAGGACCGTGATCGAGATCGCGAGACGGTTCGTGATAAGATCACGGAACGGATCGTGATGAGTTCGCGGGACAGATCGTGATCAAGATTGTGAGACGGTTCGTGATGAGTTTGCGGAACGGATCGTCATGAGTTCGCGGGACAGATCGTGATCAAGATCGTGAGACGGATCGTGATGAGATCGCGGGACGGATCGTGATGAGTTCACGGGACGGATCGTGATTGGATCGCGGGACGAATCGTGATGAGATCGCGGGACGTTCGGCGATTTGGATCGCGAAGATGTTCGACTACACCAACCGCGTTTCTTAACGCTTCCCGCTTAGCGATCTACAAGGGTACGTAGATCCACTCTCCCTCTCGTAGATGCTCATCACCATGGATAGGTTTGCGTGTGCGTAGGAAAATTTTTGTTTCCCATGCGACGTTCCCCAACAACATCATCTTGACCGACGTGCCCTACGTAATAATTCAGGTTGGGAAATCTTTTCTGACCCACTCTTTGGCATCTTTCCTGCCAACCTCCACCTCGGCGTCTCAGATATTGCTCTATATGCATCAGTTATGAATTGTGTCTTCGGTTAATATTTGGGTTTCCCGGCTCCTGTGCTTGCCTCCTACGTTCCGTTTGTTTGGTTAGGAGTGCAACGGGAGAGCCACTGCGATTGTACTTTCGGTTTAACTGGTCAAGTACCTCAGTGGAGAAAGCTGAAAACTGACTGTCACAATGAGCGTAAACTGGTCGGCGATCCGATGACTGTATTGAATAACGGGCCTTTAATAAAATTGGTCAGAGTGTTAATGGCTTTACCTTGGCTAATGTCGAACAATAAACGGTGGCTAGTAACTGGCCTCCCAAACTTTAAGCTCCTGTGACTAAGTGAAAGTTATACAACCTAGATATCTGACTGCCTCATTTCCGCTAACACAACCGCCTCCGGGCATCGAGACAATGACTAAGGGTTGTCTTGTTAGTGTGGAAACACCCTGCGTGGCATTTACAAAGGGGTAGAAGCCAATGATGGGCCACTCTCAAATGATAAACGGCCACAAAGGAGTCAAAATAGCACATAGCATAAAAGCATTTGTATTCAATGTGCGAGTGCCTCTTTCCGTAATCATCATTGTAAAGCCATATATATGCATGAATTTGACTTAAGATTTTGGCCAAACTGGGTTGCTTGGGTCCTGTGCTTACCCCCTGCGTTCCTGATTGTTCGGCTAGGGGGTAAAGCGAGCACCTCTGTGATTGTTACTTCTGGGTCATCCGGGTTAGTACCTCAGACTGGGTGAAGCCGAAAACTAGCCATCTTAAGAATATAATTGGTCGGCAGCAATGGAAGTGAAAAATTCGGTTCATTAAAGACCATAGAGTTTGGGAACATTCCCCAAACTAAATCCTCAATATTTTCCTCCCACATTGATCGGAGTTGAGGTTTCACAATCCTGGTCAACATGATATCCTGGGAAAAGAACTTATAAAATAACTATTTTTCCTAGAAGATATTTCTTACTTTAAATAGTAGTATAACATATCTCTCTGCGTACCTTTGTTTATAAAACTGTATGACCGGGTTGCCTTGTTTGCCGTAAATATTTGTCCTTATAAAGGCTTTATATAGTAGGGCAAACACTCCTCGGCTACTGGCCGAGGAGGTTGAAGCCGATGGTCGGTCAACAAAGTCTTGTACAATGCAGATCCGAGCATTAATGATGTAAAGTACTTGGATACATAGAATCATTACACATAAATTGTGTCGACCGTAACAAAGTTTGTGTCAAAATAATATCGTTCCTTAATTCGGCCAACCATGCCTAAATTAAGGCTTGGGGGCTACTGCATTACCTATTCAATGTAGCAAATCCAAAGTGCAATATGGTTTCCGAGGAGATTCGATACTTAGGTTGGTCGGTCGCACCCAACCCGAGTCTCGGAAACTACTACGTACCGCGTTTACATCCCTAACGTATGTCGCCGAGCAAGAACTTGATCCTCAGGCCAATTTTGCAAATCGACCTAAGTCTTAGGGGCTACTAGTATTAGTGGTTTTATTTTGATTATTATTTTTTCCTTCAGGCGCATCTCAGGTTTTAGACCGACACGCACCTTGAGGGATACTGGCTATATATCTCGGCAGAGAATAAATTGCACTAATCGAAAATATCCACAAAAAATAAGCCCGCGGTCGGGGTAGTGCACTACCTCGGAAGCAGTCCGGCATAAAGCTCGGGTGCAAGTGGTTGGCTCCATAGAGGGCATTTCCAGCATTAAGCTCAGTTGAATTTGTTTAGTTTTTTAAAGATCAAGGTAGTTTATGATACCTCAGAGGGTGATCATCGTTGGAGCTCGGATGTGGTGTGGCATTGGAGCTCAGAAGCATTCCGACATAAAGCTCAAGATCGAAGACACTTCGGAAGCAGTCTGGCATAAAGCTCGAATGCGAATGACTAGCTCCATAATAGACTATTCCGATATTTAAGCTCGGGTGAACTACTTCAAATATTCAAAGACCGAGGTATCCTATGACACCTCGGATGCCGAACAACGTTGGATCTCGGGCTCAAAAAGACACCTCAGATAAAGTTCAGTGTTGGACCTCAGACACAAGAGGATACCGCCACATGGGAAACACTTCAGACCCGAGTTGTGGCGTAAAACTTACAAGGCATTGATAAAACCTGACAACTTAAAGGGGTTCCTCGAATGCTCGATGTGTAAACTCTTCGGATACAGCTCGGCGATCCTCAAGATCGAAGATGGGAAGATTTGTTCAACCAGTTTTCAAGACCGACGACCAAAGGCAAAGAGGTGTTGGGAAGAATCGAGGAGCGTCCCCAACTTGAAGACCGGTTGAGGGAGCTACTGATGGTGTCCTGGACTAGGTGGTACTCGACATGTCGCCTCCCGACCTATGGGTCGGGCCGAGGACCCCCATGACAATTCACTAATGGGCCACTTCGGGAAGCCCATGCCGAATACAAGAAGGATTCCACAAGACTTGGCACACAAGACAAGGACTCCTCTAAACCCTAGGCCTACGGTGCATATATAAACCGAGGCCAGGCTAGTCAATCAAAATCTCATATTCATTACTACAATCTCGTGGTAGATACCTGTACTATGTACTATCCCCCATATCAATACAATCAGAAGTAGGACGTAGGGTATTATCTCTTTGTGAGGGCCCGAACCTGGGTAAAATCCCGTGTCCACGTTACCATCGCTCCAAGATGCCTAGCTTAGGACCCCTACAACGAGATACACTGGTTTTGACACCGACAATGGTGCTTTCATTGAGAGCCTGCTAGGTAGTCACCGCGGTGCGATCGGAATTCAGATCGGCTCCATCACGATCTACGCGTCGGAACCGAGCTATGTCGTGAATGTCGGCATCTTCGTCGCCGGCTTGACTGGTCACCTCGGCTATGTTGGGGAACGTTGCACGGGAAACAAAAAATTTCCTACGCACACGCAAGATCTATCCATGGTGATGAGCATCTATGGGAGGGAGAGTGAATCTACATACCCTTGTAGATCACAAAGCGGAAGCGTTAAGAAACGCGGTTGATGTAGTCAAACGTCTTCACGATCCAATCACGATCCGTCCCGCGATCTCATCACAAGCTATCCCGCGATCCCATCATGGTCCTTCCGATCTAGTGCCGAACGGATGGCACCTCTGCGTTCAGCACACGTACAGCTCGATGATGATCTCCGCCTTCTTGATCCAGCAAGAGGGAGCGGAGAGGTAGATGAGTTCTCTAGCAGCACAATGGCACGGTGGCGGTGGTGATGGTGGAGCTGTCCTGACAGGGCGTCGCCAAGCACAACTGAGATGAGCTAGTGGAGAATAGATCTAGAGGAAGAAGAGGGCATCACGTGGCATAGATGGGGTCCGTCTGCCCTCTCTCTACCTCTCTATATATAGGGGGAAGGGAGGAGGAGTGGTGCCCCTAGATCCAATCTTGGGGGGCGGCGGCTAGGGCAGATGGGGGTGCCCCCTAGGGAAACCCTAGGGTGACTTGGCCCCTAAGACAGGTGGAGGGAACCGTAGATGGGGCGCCTCACCTCTCCTGGTTACATGGGAAAGGGTGAGGGGGGCGCACAGCCCCTTAGTGGGCGGGTTTGCCCCTTTCCCTTGGCCCATGAGGCCCCCCAACACTTGTCGGGATCCCCCGAAACCCCTTTCGGTACTCCTGGTCACAACCCTGTACTCCCGGAACGATTTCGGACTCTGATTCCATTCATCCTATATATCGATCTTCACCTTCGGACCATTCGGAGTTCCTAGTCACATCTGGGATCTTATCCGGGACTCTGAACAACCTTTGTTCACCAACATACGTAACTCAACTATACCGAAACGTCACCGAACCTTAAGTGTGCAGACCATGCGGGTTCGATAACTATGTAGACATGACCGAGACACCTCTACGGTCAATAACCAATAGCGGGACCTGGATGCCCATATTGGTTCCTACATATTCTTGTTGGAAATATGCCCTAGAGGCAATAAATAAAGTGTTTATTATTATATTTTCTTGTTCATGATAATTGTTTATTATCCATTCTATAATTTTATTGATTGGAAACACATTGCATGTGCGGATATATAGACAACACTTTGTCCCTAGTGTGCCTCTAGTAGACTAGCTCATTGATCAAAGATGGTCAAGGTTTCCTAGCCATTGACATGAGATGCCATTTGATAACGGGATCACATCTTTAGGAGAATGATTGACGGGGTTATTACCCCTAGGTAGGCCAAAGCAATGGGGTCGTCCCCCCTTCCGCTTCGAAGAAAAACTGCGCGGCCGGCTGCCCATGGCCGGCTGGAGGACGCCCGGCTCGAGCTGTCGCCGGCTGGCGACACGAACGCCTGGTCGAGGAGCCGGCTTGACCCCCGACCGACTAGGCGCGGCGGCTGCCTCTGGGATGCCTCCTCCATTGATCCTGGGATGGATGTGCGACGTCCCGTCCCTCCGCATGCTGGTACGACAACACGACATGACCGCCACGACTGGCGGCCCTATGGCCACAGTGGTCGCTGACGCACTGGAGCGCATGGCTATAGTCCGGCCGTCTAGGCTGGTGACCTCGGCGAGCGCGACCGGGCGGGGGAACAGTGCTGACACGCCCTCGCCCACTCGATTACCTACCTCGGCATGGCTATAGTGCGTCCGGCCGTACCGGAGACGTCGGCCGGCTGGTGCTGGACGACGCCTCCCGGGCGATCAGTGCCGCGTCAGGTGGGCGAGTGCCAATCGTAGAGCCGGCTGGCGGGCCCCAGCAGTATACGGGACCGCTCAGCCGATGGACCCCACAGACGATGAGACGGCACGAAGGGCGGGACCCCCTGTCAAGCCGAAGAGACTGCCAGCCGGGTCCCTCCACCCCTGTACTTTAGAACATATTATAAGAGCCGAGGGTTGGCCTATAAAACCCCCCGAGCCCCCCATGCGACGGGGACGGATGATCATTCGCACACACCCACATAGAGTTTCCTCTCACACTATCACTAGCAATGGAGGAAGTCGAGCCGACTACTCCTTCTACCCCCTTTAGACACAGCTCTAGGAGCATCCTTGTAAACACAACTATCCACCCAACTAGACCAAGCAGGACTAGGGGTATTACCTCCCCTAGAGGGCCCTGAGCCTGGGTACATCATGTGTCGCTGCCACTTGTGCCCAATCTTGCACCCGGAGCCTGTCGGCGTCCTCCAGACCCAACCACCTACGATAAGCCTACCCATGGCAGCTGTCATGAGAAAACGAGGAAAGTTGGCGCCCACCGTGGGACCGTACGCGGCGCCGGCCGGATTCATGCTCCGCGCGGGACCACTTGCCATTCCCTGTCATCACCACACGTCCAGGCGAAACCATGGGCTCGTGGGGCTAGCTCCGGCACCCCCTGCGGGCAACTCCGTCGACCTCACGGCCGACATCGATGCACTCATCTAGCGATTCGGTAGGCTCAGCCTCGCCGAGACTCCAACCACTGACAAGTACCCCACGTGGGTGCTCGACTGTGCCGGTCCGCCCACGGCTGTGGGTGCACTCGCTGCGACTCAGTCCAACGGCTCCCACGATCTCGTGGGGGCAATAGCCATCATCTCCTCCACCTCTTCCGAACGTGCGCGGGCCGCGGCTAGCGCTGTCGCCATCCACGTCGGCACCTCCGACCTGCTCGGTGCAGCCCTCCGGGGCTTGAGCACCCCTATCGCCCCGACGGCAAACGCCGACACCACCGTGGCCGAGCTAGAGGCGTCTCGTCGCGTCTTGTTCAAACATGCCACTGCCTTCGCGGCCACGGGGCGCCGCATGGAGGCGGCCCAGCGGGAATACACTTCCGCCTACTGTCTTACCCCGGCTGGCACCGAGCCCAGCCGGCGTGGGGCTATGCGCGACCGCGGTTGCGTGGTCGCTGAAATTCTGGGCGGCAAGATGCCCATCTACGACACCCCCGCAGCCAACGTGCGGGCCCTCAAGGTGGCCTACGAGGAACTGGCCACCGTGGAGGGCGAAGAGTGTACCGCCCACGAGCGCCACATCAAGGAGCTCATTGATGCTGCTGATGCGCAGCAGCATCTACTCGCGACGGGTGGCGCTGCCACCGAAGGCCCCCGGCCCGAGCACGAGGGCACGGGAATTGCCGTCCGTCAGGCAGCCTAGTACTCCTGCTCCCCTCACGTCTCCGGCCGTCTGGACGAAGTAAACAACCCCCGGCCCTCTCAGCTGCCGGGGAGTGAGCAACCGGCTGTTAACAGCCGGCATACCAACAATCCGCCTCGAAGCGGTCGCCACCACAAAGCGCCGGCATCCGGCAGTCGGTGCAGCCGTGGGCACACTCCGCCCTCGTGGCCTGAGTCGGAGCGATCGGTTCCTCCCACCATCCGCCTCGAGCTCTCGGCTCGGCTCGGACCGCGTGTCCCCCGTAGCGAGAACGACGCCCGCAACCGCATCGACAAACTCATGCAATCCGCCCTCCTTGAGGAGGAGGGCTCGATTGGCCCGGCATGTTTCGAACCTCGGATCCGCACTGAGCCGTTCCCAACCGGCTTCACACTCCCTCGGGACACCCAGAAGTACAACGGATCCGCCAAGCCTGAGGACTGGCTAATCGACTACACCACCGCTGTCGGTATCGCCAGGGGGAACAAGCGCGTAGCCGTTCACTACGCGCTCCTCATGCTAATCGGCTCGGCCCACACCTGGCTCAATAGCCTGGCAGCCGACAACATCAACACCTGGACGAACTTCGAGGAAGCCTTCATCCGCAACTTCACTGCCACCTACAAGCGGCTTGGCCGCTCCCGTGAACTCGCCATGTGTGTTCAGGGGCCGGACGAGTCCCTCCGCGACTACCTCACCCGATGGACTAAGCTCGGCAACTCTTGCAAGGTGGTGCATGAGGTGCAGGCCATACAGTACTTCATCGAAGGCTGTCGAGACGATACCCCTCTCAAGCACAAGCTTCTGTGCTCCGAGCCGGCGACGCTCGCCGAGCTCATGACCAAGGCGGACAAGTACGCCATGGCTGATTCAGCCATCCGGGTCAAGACGACCCCGCCCGCCAAGGCAACAACAACGCCGGCAACAGCCCGACCGGCTACCGACAACCGGCAGCCGCAGAACAACAAGCACAAGAGTGACCAGCCGGATCCCCGCTATGGGAGCCGGTAGGTCAACACCATCGAGGAACAAAAGCCGGCTGCCCAGCCGTCCAGCCAGCGCTAGCACTCTGGCAAGGCTGCCTTGCAGCCAAAGCTCACCTTCGAGTAGATGCTCGACCTCCCCTGCAAGAACCACTCATGGGCCAATTCCTCTACGCACATGCTTTGGCAGTGTAGCTTCTGACAGTGATTGGCCCGGGGGGACGGCCTTCTGGCTCCTCTCGCGCCGCCTGCCCACGCATCGACCCCGGCTCCGGTTCAAGCCCAAAATGACGATCGTCTTCACGACCAATTCCCTAACCAGGATGGCTGCTACGTTGTCTTCACTAGTGAAGAGACGAGCAAACATGCTCAACGCCGACTCCATCGTGAGGTGAACGCCACCATGCCGGCAACTCCACAGTTCATGCACTGGTCGGAGAAGCCGGTCACCTAGAGCCACGATGATCACCTCGCCGTGATGCTAAATCCCGGCAGCTATGCTCTGGTCCTCGACCCCACCATCACCACCAAGGAATGAACTTGCCGCTTCTCGCGGGTGCTAAGAGATGATGGCAGCAGCATCAACATTCTTTACCTCGACACGATGCGCAAGTTGGGGCTGAAGATAGAAGACTTACAGGCGAGCCAGACGGTCTTCCATGGCATCACGCCTGGGAAGTCCTGCTCCCCTGTCGGCAAGATCATGCTCGACGTCCTCTGCGGCGGACCCGTCCACTTCCACCGCGAGCCGGTGCTGTTCGAGGTCGTGGACCTCGCGAGTCCCTACCACGCGCTGTTGGGCCGGCTGGCCCTCATCAGCTTCATGGCGGTCCCCCACTATGCCTACCTCAAGCTCAAGATGCCCGGACTCAAGGAAATCATCACTATCGTTGGAGATTACAAGATGTCGCTCGATTGTGCTCGAGATGGCAGCCGGCTGGCCGAGGACCTGGAAATCACTAAGGAGAAACGTCAGCTCGACTGGCTTGTGGCCCTTGCCGCCAGCCAGCCGGCCCTGCTAGCTCCCCCCTCGCAATCCATCGGCGAAGCCTCCTTCTAGCCTTCCAAGGACACCAAGCAAATCCCGCTCGACCCGGCTAACCCGGCTCAGTGCGTCACCATCGCCTCCCGCCTCGACAGCAAATAGGAAGGCGAGCTTGTCGACTTCCTCCGTAAGAATCGGGACATCTTCGCATGGTCCCCCGAGGACATGCCGGGTGTTTCGAGGAAGTTCGCTGAGGACAAACTACACATCCGGCCGGACGTCAAGCCGGTCAAGCAACCCCTGCACCGCTTCTCCGAGGAGAAGCGGCATACTATAGGCGAAGAGATCGCCCGGCTGTTCGCAGCTGGGTTCATCATGGAAGTGTTCCACCCGGACTGGCTGGCCAACCCAGTCCTGGTGTTGAAGAAGAAAAAAACCTGGCGCATGTGCATCGATTACACTATCCTGAACAAGGCATGTCCCAAGGACCCATTCGCCCTGCCGCGAATCGATCAAGTCATCGACTCCACGGCTGGCTGCGACTTGCCGTCCTTCCTGGATGCCTACTCTGGCTACCACCAGATCAAGCTGGACCCGGAAGATCAGCTCAAGACCTCCTTCATCACGCCCTTTGGGGCCTACTGCTACATCACCATGTCCTTCGGCCTGAAGAACGCAGGCGCCACCTTCCAACGGTGCATGCGGAAGTGCCTCCTGCCTCAAATAGGCAGGAACGTCCATGTCTACGTCGACGACATTGTTGTCAAAACCAAGAAGCACTTCAGCCTCCTCGACGACCTTAGGGAGACCTTCGCAAACTTGTGCGAGTATAAGATCTAGCTCAATCCGGAAAAGCGTGTCTTCGGCATCCTGGCTGGCCAACTATTGGGTTTCTTTGTGTCCGCTCGCGGCATCGAAGCTAAGCCTGAGAAGATCAGCGTGATCGAGCGCATGCCCAAGCCAACCCGGCTCCGCGATGTCCCCCTCTACAGGCTCCTTCGCAAGACGGCTGTGATCAAGCCGGGCCACACCAAGAAACCAGGCGTTTTCGATTGGCCCGACAATGCGGACGAGGCTTTCCGCGGCCTCAAGAAGGCTCTCACCCGCGCGCCCATTCTGGCCATGCCAGCTGAGAAGGAACCACTACTCACCTACGTCGCGGCGACCACCCGCGTCATCAGCGTCGTCTTGGTGGTCGAGCGGCCGGAGGAGGGCAAGTCCCTGCCGGTCCAACGACCCTTCTACTACCTCAGTGAGGTCCTCTCCGCGTCCAACCAGAACTACCCCCACTACCAAAAGATGTGCTGCGGCATATACTTCACCGCCAAGAAGGTCAAGCAGTACTTCCAGGATCATACCATCACCATGGTGAGCCCAGCCCCGCTCGGCGAAATCATGAGTGTCCGGGATTCCACCGGCCGGATCGCCAAATGGGTCATCGCCCTCGCCGATCATGAGATTCGGTACGAGAAAAGAACCGCCATCAAGTCGCAGGCATTGGCTGACTTCCTCGTCGACTGGGCGGAGATTGAGTTCGTGTCGCCTCCCCCAGACTCCACACATTGGCGCATGCATTTCGACGACTCGAAAATGAGGACCGGCCTGGGTGCCGGCATAGTCCTCTCCTCCCCAAAAGGTGACCATCTCAAGTACGCCTTTCAGATCCACTTCGCCGCCTCCAACAATGTGGCTGAGTATGAGGCAATCGTCCACGGCCTTCGGCTCGCCAAGGAGATCGACATCAAGCGCATCCTATGCTTTGGAGACTCCGACCTCGTGGTGCAGCAAGTCTCTGGCGAATGGGATGCCAGGGACGCCAACATGGCCAGCTACCACTTCCTCGTACAACAGCTCACCGACTCCTTTGAGGGCTATGAGTTTCATCACGCCCCACGGGCGGACAACGAGGTGGCTGACGCGCTGGCAAAGATCAGCTCCACCCGGCAGGCCATCTTAGCCAGCGTCTCCCTCAAGCGGCTGCTCAAGCCATCGATCAATCCCTCCTTAGAATCGGAGTCAATCTTCGTGCCGGCATATGCCCCCGGCCCATCGGCGGCTCCGGCCACCCCTCCGGTATCATCATCGTTGGCTCCTGCAGCATCGGCCGCCTTGTCGGCACCAGTCCAGCCGGCTACGCCCAAGGCGGCCGGCTCTAGCGACGCGGCCGTCATGATGATTATCGACCAACCGGCCTCGGGGGCTGGCGAGCCTGTCCCGGGGACTGATCATCCAGTCCTGGGGGCTCCCGAGTCGGTCCCGGGGGCTAGCGAGTCGGTCCCGAGGGCTGATCAGCCAGTCCCGGGGGCTCCCGAGCCGGCCCCCGTCTCGTCCCCCTCATGGGCCCAACCTGTCCTGGCATTCCTTCTATGAGGCGAGCTCCCCCCAGACAAGGCCTTGGCAAGGCAAATCCAACGCCGGGCCCCGGCATACAACATCATCAACAACGAGCTCGTTAATCGCAGCACCACCGGCGTCTTTCAGCGATGCGTCGAGCCGGAAAAGGACCTGGAAATCCTCCTCGTCATCCACCAGGGTGAGTGTGGGCATCATGCCGCCTCCAGGACCCTGGTGGCTAAGGCCTTCTGCCATGGTTTCTTCTGGCCCACTGCTCTTGAGGCGACCAAGAAGTTGGTCGACGAGTGCGAGCGTTGCCAACGCTTCAGCATGCAGAGCCACCTGCCGGCATCAGCCCTCCAGACCATCCCCTCTCATGGCCCTTCGTCGTCTAAGGGCTGGACATGGTGGGCCCCTTCAAGACCGCTCAAGGCGGCATGACACACTTGCTGGTGGCTGTTGAAAAATTCACCAAGTGTATCGAAGCGCGACTAATCAAGAAGCTGGACGGCCCCATAGCCGTCCGGTTCATCGACGACATCACGGTTTGCTATGGCGTTCCCCACAGCATCATCACCAACAACGACACGAACTTCACCAAGGGCGCACTCACGCGTTTCTGCTCCAAGCAAGGAATCCGTCTCGACTTGGCCTTCGTCGCTCATTCACAGTCAAACGGCCAGGTCGAGAGGGCAAACGACCTCATCCTGTCCGGCATCAAGCCCCGACTTGTGACGCCGCTAGTAAGGTCGGCCGACTCCTGGATCGACGAGCTGCCGGTCATCCTTTGGAGTCTCAGGACCACCCCAACCGATGAACCGGCTACACTCCCTTCTTCCTTGTGTACGGGTCCGAGGCGATCATCCCCACCGACATCGAGTTGGACTCGCCTCGGGTCGCCCTATACATGGAGAAGGACGCGAAGGAGGCAAGAGAAGACGGCGTCGACCTACTCGAGGAGGCTCGCAAACTGGCCTTGAGCCGGACGGCAATCTACCAGCACAAGCTCCAGCACTACCACAGCAAGCGGATCCGACCGCTCTCCTTTCGCGAAGGAGACTTGGTCCTCAGGCGGATCCAATGGACAGTCAGACAACACAAGCTGTCCTCCCATGAGAGGGCTCATTCATCATCAGCAAGGCATTGCACAACAACGCATACTACCTAATAGACGCCCAGAAGCCGCAGAAGCGCAAAAGAGACGCCTCCGGCGAGGAGACGGAGCGCCCATGGAACGCGACGCTCCTCCGACCATTTTACCGCTGAAAAGACCAACATATGTATGTATCCCTACCCTTTTGGGATTATGAATACAATGGGTGCCCCAGGCCGGCTCTTGGGGCACGCCCCGTTTCGTTGCCTCTAAAGTTTTCCTCGCTCATCGGCTCCCCGACCCGGCTCCCGGGCCCGGGGGCTCGCCGGCTGGTCCTAGGTCGCTTCTCCCAAAAATTGGTTAAGTAATGTGAGCCGGGCAAACCTCCGCACCCCTACCAGCTACAGATCTGGCTCCTGGCTGTCCGGCTGATGGGGCCTCGGGGCGGCACGACTTGATTCACACGAAAGGTCAATCGAAAGGAGACTCCGGCTAGGACCAGCCGGACCATCACCTCGCCTCTGCCACTCTACTTATCCCGAAAGGCTCTCACGGTTCCTAAGTTCTGAACTGGCTCCCTTGAGGCGGACACACCGACCCAGCTACAGACCGACTCCCGGCTGTCGGGCTAGCGGGGCCAAAACCAAAAGGGAAACGGGGAGAGATCGAAAAGAACCAAGAGGGCGAAAAGGGATAAGGACAAGTCAGCACGAGCAATAAGGCAAACACACTAAGTATTCATAACATAAATATTAAGACAGAAGTGGCCCACGACCAGCATGGTTCATTACATAAACACCCCTAGTGGGTGGACTCGAGCCTAACTTGCAAGAAAGAAAAAGAAAGATAAAAACGCCTGTGGGCTCAGGCCACCGGCGCGTCGCCAGCCGGTGTGCCTCGAGCCGATGCGTCGTTGGGTGGCTTGACTCTCGCCTCGGAAGTGGTCGTGGACTTCGGGTCAGCCTCCTTGGCCTTCGAAGCGGCCTCCACGGTCCTAGCCGTCTCGCCTCTCGAGTCGGTGCTCTCATCGACAACCTCCTCGTTCGCTGGGCCTTAGGGGATGTCAAAGGAGTCCTCAGGCAGCGGCTTGCCGTCCTCGCCAAGCACCGACAGGAACTCGTCCGCATCGACGTACGACGTGAGCTCATTGGCGCGGTGGACGATGGCCGGCTCACGAGCCTCCCGCTCCTCGGCTGGCTCGTCGTGCATGGTGGCCAGCCGGTTCAGATAGACGCCTCGATACCACGAGGTGACGAACCGGAGCGCCATCTACGCACCGGCTCGGGCTGCCGATGCCTTAAAGGCCTCGATCCGGGCCACGGCCTGCTCCAGCCACAAGGCCACGCGGTTCCCCGGAGCTCCCCCGCGGCCCGGCCACAAAGCGGCGATGATCTCCTTCCCGACCGTCTTTAGCCGGTCCATGCTTTGTTCTAGATGGGTCAGCCGGTACTCAATGGCGACCCCAATCTCGTCCACGTCCCACATGGCATCCTCTTTGATGGAGCGACCGCGTTCCCGAAGGTACTTCCGGTGCTCCTCGACGGCGTGCTCAGCGCGGTGCTGAGTTTCCGGGAAGCGCCCTAAGAGAAAGGAGAAGAAGAGGAAAGAAAGGCAAATTAAAACACAAGAACCAGCAAAGGAAAAAGAAACCGGCTGGAGAAGAGAAAGATGGGCACTTACCTTCAATGGTGTCATCCACCCCAAGGGCGAAGTTGAGCGCCGCCTTCCGCTCCGATGCTAGAGCCGCCTCCGATGTGACGATGGAGCCCTTGACCTCCTCGAGTGTCCTCTCGAGGCGGGTCACCTTGTCTTGGAGGGCAGCAGTCCTTCAGGCGGCGTCAGCCGCCTCCTTGACGGCCGTTACCCTAACCGCCACGTCCTTCGCCACCTCGGCCTTGAGGCGGTCTTGGGCCACCTCCCTGTCCGCCTGCAGAGCACCCAGCCGGTCTTTCTCCAGCGTGGCCACCTGAACGACTTGCGCCAGCCGGTCCCGTTCGGAGGTGAGCCCGGTCTTCTCGTCCCAGAGGGTGGTGAGATCACCTACAAGGCAAGGCAGGCGTCAGCCGTCTCTCGGGGGCTACATACCCCTCCCACGAAGTTCAATTGACCTTGCACGCACGCAACCTCCTCCTCCAGGCGGTAGAAGCCATGTTTACTGCGGTCATGGATGGCGACCGCCTCCTCGAACAGGTTCTGCCGCAAGGAGGTGTCCTCCTGTCACAAAGAGCCAAAATCAAGACACGCTCAAAAGAGATCCAGCCCGGCTGCCCGTCAGCCGGCCTGCATCTCGGGGGCTACACCTAGTGGGTGCGCTTGCGCGCCCCCACTGAAAATTCTAAGACAATGAAACCGTGCTTACCTCTGCACACTGCAGGGTGGCATCTATCGCCTCTGCGAACCAGGCCAGCTCTTGCTGGTACCGGTCCAGGACACTCCCCAAGTCCCCGAACGAGGGGACTGGGCCGCCCGCCTAGGGAGCCGGCAGGGCCGACATGTGCGCTAGTGCCTCCCAGTCTCGGAGCACCTCCTACATTGTCCGCAGGGTCCTCCGGGCCCGGCCTTCGTTGTCGCTCGGGCTTGCCACGACACCAGCCGCTGGGGGCTGATTAATGACGGCAAGGGTCCAGGAGTCACCTCCTGCCGACCATCTGCCTAATGCCGTTGTCGCCTCCGCCTCCTGTCGCTCCGGCATGACGATCGCGATGGAGGGAGCCTCCACCTCCATGGTCGCCACCTCTGGCGCCGCCTATGATGCCGCCTCCGGGGCCACAGGGGCCTCCGACACATCAACCCGGGCCGAAACGGCCGTAGGCGGGGTCATGACCGGCACCTTGGGCCGGGCCGCCTCGGGAGCCGGCTCCACCGTTGTCGCCCTTGCTTGGGCCGCCTCCTCTGCGAAAGGAGGCACAGGCGGATCCATGCCCACCCCTTGCGGTTCGCTCTATGGAGGCCTCGACATACGGGTCAATTCTGCCGCCAAGTTTGACGCCTGCGTGGGGTCCGTGGACCTCAACCGCCTCCGGCTGCTCTAGGTCCCAGAGTGCAAGGCCCCTCCTCGCGTTCCAGACTTGGAGGCTTGCAGCTCCGCGAGACTCCTCTTCTCCTCCCGCTGGGTGGCCATGTGCTCGCGGGCCAGCCGGCTGGTGGCATCCGTCGGATCCCCCGTCGGCTCCCCCTCGTGGAGCTCGATGGGGTCCCTGCAATGCCCAAGGACCGGTTATTCACCGGCTTGTGACCTGAAAGAAAAACAGACATGAAAAAGAGACTTACCCAATGGCGAGGGGCAAGGCCCACTTGGCGCGTGGCGGCGGCTTCCGCGCGGCACCTTCACCCGCTTAGGGACTGGCGGTGGGCCCGCCGGCCCCTCCTGAGCCGACCCTCTTCGCTCGACTGGCTGCTCTGGCCGCTCCTCGCTCCATGGACCCTGACGCGCTGAGGGAGGAGACTCGTTCAAAATCGTTAAGTCATCATCACCATCATCATCATTGTTCGTCCAGTACCTGATCGTGGGGTTAAGAAGGAACTCACCCGCTCCGTTGGGCTCCCCGGCTGCGCCGAATCCTCCGGCTCCGCTGGGGGCACCGGCTTGCAAGTCTGCTGGCTCGTCGACCCCTCCCGAGGAGTCCACCCCCTCCTCCGGAGGGCCTCCCATCTCGTAGTCTTCGGAGTCGGAGTTTTCATGCTCCGCCTCGAGGATTTGAGGGCGCAGGACGTCTGGCGTATTCTGTCGCACCAGCAGCTGCAGTCACCACGACAAAGTAAGTTCTCCAGCCGGCTGCCGGTTGGGAAGAATCAAACGAAGAAAAAACCGCCTCGATGAAAGACTTACCAGGGGGCTAGTTGATGCGGTCGTACGGCTCCATGCCGAAGGACCATGACGCGGGCTTCAGCTTGAATGTCGTGAGGGCGTTCACCCACTTCGCCACCTGAGCCGGTGTCAGGTCGACGGTGGACAACCGGCAGGGTTCGCGCCGGCCGGACATGTCGCAGATTCGGTGCAGCCTCAGTTGGAGAGGTAACACCCGGCGAGAGATGAAGGCCGCCACCATATCGGCGGCAACCAACGCCTCGGACCTCTTCAGCTATGCGAGCCGGTCAAGCTCCTCCAAGTCCACGCCGCGTGGGGCAGTCCCCAGCTAGTTCACCTGGGTGGACTGCACGTCAACCAACGGCGGCAGCCGGATGAAGTCCAAGTTCAGGTCGGCGTTCTTCATGTAGAAGAATGTCTGGTGCCACCCCTTGACGGAGTCGATAAGAGAAAGAGGCGGGAAGCGTGCGACACCGCGACAACACACCATCGTGCCCCCGTAGGCGAGGCTCTTCAACGGTTTGAGATAAAAGAGGGCGTTGAGGAAATCGATGAAAGGGAGGATTCTGAGATAACTCTCGCACAACGTTACGAAGGCGGCGAGGTACAAAATTGCGTTGGGGCCAAGGTGATGCGGCTGGAGGTCAAAGGTGTCTAGGAGTTGGCGGAAGAAGAGGCTCACCGGGAGCCCAAAGCCGCGCGAGAAGTGCCAGAGGAACACGACGTGTTCCCCCGGCTACGGCACCGGTGCCACCTCATTGCCCGGCACGCATGTGACTGCCCGCTCCTCCAGCGGCAGCATACCCACACGACGAAGCTCCACAATGTCCGCCTCAACGATGACGGAGCCAGGCTAGCTCCCTCCATGTTCGTCGGCCATCACGGCAGTGGGGCGGCGTGCGGGCGCGGTTGCGGCTTCGTGCGCGGTGTTGCACAAGGAAGACGAAGAAGTCAAGAAGGCAAGGCAGCAGGGGGGCGAGCGGGATGCTGGTATCTCCGCCCCTGCCTTTCCTCCTCTTTTCTAGGGGAGGCCACGACCGGGGGACGTGGGATTAATTGCACCCACTCCCTCGCAAACCTCGCACGCGCGTGGGTGGCCTCACGCCGTAACGGCCACTCAGGGGTGCAGCGGATCCCGGTCTGCGCCCCGAGGCCTACTGGGCTACGCCTGGGGCCTAGCGGGCTAGGCCTAGGTCGACGCCCCGTCTCCCAGCGTGCGCGGGGCCTGCAACATCATTGCGCGCCGCGTGGCGCGCGACGGGCCGGTCGGGTCCCGGGGCGACGCACTGGTACCCAAGGCATCGGGTGCAACGACCGAACCGGCTGCCCCTTCGGCTTCATGCCGGAGGCGGGTACCGCTGGGGGGAAACTGCTAGCTCCCCTCCGTCTGCCGGACGCGGGCCCCCGCCGGCTTCGGGGACTACTAACGGGGTTATTACCCCCAGGTAGGCCAAAGCAACGGGGTCGTCCCCCCTTCCGCTTCGAAGAAAAACTATGCGGCTAGCTGCCCATGGCCGGCTGGAGGACTCCCGGCTCGAGTTGTCGCCGGCTAGCGACACGGACGGCTGGTCGAGGAGCCGGCTCGACCCCTGCTCGGCTGGGCGCGGCTGGCTGCCTTTGGGCCGCCACCTCCGTTGACCCTGGGACGGACGTGCGACGTTCCGTCCCTCTGCGCGCTGGTACGACGACACGACATGACTGCCACGACGGGTGGCCTTGTGGCCACATTGGTTGCTGACGCACTGGAGCGCATGGCTATAGTCCGGCTGTCTAGTCCGCTAACCTCGGCGAGCGCGACCGGGCAGGGGAACAGTGCCGACACGCCCTCGCCCACTCGATTACCTGCCTCAGTGTGGCTATAGTGCGGCCGGCTGTACCGGAGACTTCGGCCGGCTGGCGCTAGACGACGCCTCCTGGGCGACACGTGCCACGACAGGTGGGCGAGGGCCAATCATAGAGACGGCTGGTGGGCCCCAGCAGTAGACGGGACCGCTCAGCCGGTGGACCCCACAGACGACGAGATGACACAAAGGGCGGGACCCCCTAGCCAGCCAGAGAGATTACCAGCCGGGTCCCTCCACCCCTGTACTTTAGAACATATTATAAGAGCCAGAGGTTGGCATATAAAACCCCCCGAGCCCCTCATGCGATGGGGATGGATGATCATTCGCACACACCCACATAGAGTTTCCTCTCACACTATCACTAGCAATGGAGGAAGTCGAACCGACTACTCCTTCTTCCCCCTTTAGACACAGCTCTAGGAGCATCCTTGTAAACACAACTATCCACCCAACTAGATCAAGTAGGACTAGGGGTATTACCTCCCCTAGAGGGCCCTGAACCTGGGTACATCATGTTTCACCACCACTTGTGCCCAATCTTGCACCCGGAGCCCGTCGGCGTCCTCCGGCCCCAACCACCTACGATAACCCTACCCATGGCAGCTGTCATGAGAAAACGACGACAGTTGGCGCCCATTGTGGGGCCGTACACGGAGCCGGCCAGATTCATGCTCCAGACGGGACCACTTGCCATTCCCCGTCGTCGCCACACATCAAGGCGAAACAGTGGGCTCGTGGGGCTTGCTCCGGCACGCCCCGCGGGCAACTCCGTCGACCTCACGGCCGACATCGATGCACTCATCGAGCACTTCGGTAGGCTCAGCCTTGCCGAGACTCCGGCCGCTGACAAGTACCCCATGCGGGTGCTCATCTGCGTCGGTCCGCCCACGGCCGTGGGCGCACTCGCTGCGACTCAGTCCAGCGGCTCCCATGATCTCATGGGGGCAATAGCCATCATCTCCTTCACCTCTTCCGGACATGCGCGGGCCGCGGCTAGCGCTGCCGTCGCCCGCGTCGGCACCTCCGAACCGCTCGGTGCAGCCCTCCGGGGCTTGAGCACCCCTATTGCCCCAACGGCGAACCCCGACACCGCCGTGGCCGAGCTCGAGGCGTCTCGTCGCGTCTTGTTCAAAGACGCCACTGCCCTCGCGGCCACGTGGCGCCGCATGGAGGCAGCCCAGCGGGAATACACTTCCGCCTACGGTTATACCCCGGCTGGCACCGAGCCCAGCCGGCGTGGGGCTATGCACGACCGCGGTCGCGTGGTCGCCGAAATCCTCGGCGGCAAGATGCCCGTCTACGACACCCTCGCAGCCAACCTGCGGGCCCTCAAGGTGGCCTATGAGGAACTGGCCACCATGGAGGACAAAGAGCGTACCGCCCACGAGTGCCACATCAAGGAGCTCATTGATGCTGCTGATGCGCAGCAGCATCTGCTCGCGACGGGTGACGCTGCCACCGAAGGCCCCCGGCCCAAGCACGAGGGCACGGGAACTGCCGTCCATCAGGCAGCCTAGTACTCCTGCTCCCCTCACGTCTCCGACTATCGGGACAAAGTAAACAACCCCCGGCCCTCTCAGCTGCCGGGGAGCGAGCAACCGGCTATTAACAGCCGGCGTACCAACAACCCGCCTAGAAGCGGCCGCCACCACAAAGTGCCGGCATCCGGTAGCCGGCGCAGCCGCGGGCACACTCTGCCCCCATGGCCTGAGTCGGAGGGATCGGTTCCGCCCACCATCCGCCTCGAGCTCTCGGCTCGGCTCGGACTACGCGTCCCCCGTTGCGAGAACGATGCCTGCAACCGCATCGACAAACTCATGCAATCCGCCCTCCTTGAGGAGGAGGGCTCGATTGGCCCAGCATGTTTCGGCCCTCGGATCCGCACTAAGCCATTCCCAACCAGCTTCACACTCCCTTGGGACACCCAGAAGTACAACGGATCCGTCAAGCCCGAGGACTGGCTGATCGACTACACCACCGCTGTCGGCATTGCCAGGGGGAACAAGCGCGTAGCCATTCGCTACACGCCCCTCATGCTGATCGGCTCGGCCCACACCTGACTCAATAGCCTGGCAGCCGGCAGCATCAACACCTGGACGAACTTCAAGGAATCCTTCGTCCGCAACTTCATCGACACCTACAAGCGGCCTGGCCGCTCCCACGAACTCGCCATGTGTGTTCAGGGGCCGGACGAGTCCCTCCAAGACTACCTCACCCGGTGGACTAAGCTCGACAACTCCTACGAGGGGGTGCATGAGGTGCAGGCCATACAATACTTCATCGAAGGCTGTCGAGATGGTACCCCTCTCAAGCACAAGCTTCTGTGCTCCGAGTCGGCGACGCTCGCCGAGCTCATGACCAAGGCGGACAAGTACGCCATGGCTGATTCAGCCATCCGGGTCAAGACGACCCTGCCCGCCAAGGCAACAACAACGATGGCAATAGCCCGGCCGGCTACCGACAACCGGCAGCCGCAGAACAACAAGCGCAAGAGTGACCAGCCGAATCCCCGCTATGGGAGCCGGCAGGTCAACACCATCCAGGAACAAGAGCCGACTGCCCAGCCGTCCAGCCAGCGTCAATGCTCTAGCAAGGCTGCCTGGTAGCCGAAGCTCACCTTCGAGCAGATGCTCGACCTCCCCTACAAGAACCACTCAAGGTCCAAGCCCTCTACGCACACGCTTTGGCAGTTCAGCTTCTCACAGTGATTGGCCCAGGGGGACGGCCTTCCGGCTGCTCTCACGCCGCCTGCCCGCGCACCGGCGCCGGCTCCGGCCCAAAATGACGACCATCTTCACGACCAATTCCCCAACTAGGACGACTGCTACGTCGTCTTCACCAGTGAAGAGACGAGTAAACATGCTCAACGCCGGCTCCATCGTGAGGTGAACGCCACCATGTCGGCAACTCCCCAGTTCATGCACTGGTCGGAGAAGCCGGTCACCTGGAGCCGGGATGATCACCTCGCCATGATGCCAAATCCCGGCAGCTACGCTCTGGTCCTCGACCCCACCATCGCCACCAAGGAACGAACTTGCCGCTTCTCGCCCCCTCTAGATATAGCTCTAGGAGCATCCTTGTAAACACAACTATCCACCCAACTACATCAAGCAAGACTAGGGGTATTACCTCCCCAGAGTGCCCTGAACCTGGGTACATCGTGTGTCGCCACCGCATGTGCCCAATCTCGCACCCAGAGCCCGTCGGCGTCCTCCAGCCCAACCACCTACGATAAGCCTACCCATGGCATCTGTCGTAAGAAAACGACGACAATGATGGGATGGACAAGACCCAAACTACAAACGTAGCATATGATCATGTCAGTTTATTGCTACAGTTTTCTGCATGTCAAGTATATGCTCCTATGACCATGAGATCATGCAACTCACGGACAGCGAAGGAGTGCCTTGTGTGTATCGAACGTCACAACGTAACTGGGTGACTATAAAGGTGCTCTACAGGTATCTCTGAGGGTGTGTGTTGGGTTGGCATGGATCAAGACTGGGACTTGTTACTCCGTGTGACGAAGAGGTATCTCAGGGCCCACTCGGTAATACAACATCACAATAAGCCTTGCAAGCAATGTGACTAAGTGTTAGTCACGGGATCTTGTATTACGAAATGAGTAAAGAGACTTGCCGGTAACGAGGTTGAAGTAGGTATGGAGATACCGACGATCGAATCTTGGGCAAGTAACATACCAAAGAACAAAGGGAACATCATAAGGGATTATCTGAATCCTTGACATAGAGGTTCGACCGATAAAGATCTTCATAGAATATGTAGGAACCACTATGGGCATCCAGGTCCCGCTATAGGTTATTGACCGTAGAGGTGTCTCGGTCATGTCTACATAGTTCTCGAACCCGCAGGGTCTGCACACTTAAGGTTCGGTGACGTTTTGGTAGTATAGAGTTATGTATGGCGGTGACCGAAGGTTGTTCGGAGTCCCGGATGAGATCCCGGATGACACGAGGAGCTCCGAAATGGTCCGGAGGCAAAGATTGATATCTAGGAAGTCCTATTTTTGTCGCTGGAAAAGTTTCGGGCTAATCGGTAGTGTACCGGGAGTGCCGGTAGTGTACCGGGAGACCATCAGGAGGGGTATTTCGACCCAAGAGGCTACATGGGCTGTGGGAGAGTCAATACCAGCCCTTAGTGGGCTGGTGGAAGTCCCACACAAGGCCCATGTGGCTGGGAAGAAAATCCCAAAGAGAAAAAGGTGGAAAAAGGCAAAAAGGCAAAAATAAGGAGGAGTTCTAGTCCTACTAGGATTGGAGGAGGAATCCTCCAATCCTCCTTGGTTCGGCCGACCCAAGGGCTGGCTCCTTGGGAGCCAAGCCTCCTCCTCCTCTCCTCCTTTATATACTAGAGGCTTTAGGGTTTTGGCATAGTTTTTTCAGCCACGTGCTACCCGTTCCTCTAGTGCATAGTTTCTCCTCTATCGGATTTCTGCAGTGCTTGGCGAAGTCCTGCCGGAATAGCTCCACCACCATCTTCGGAGCGCCATCATGCTGCCGAAGAAATCTTCTACCTCTCCGATCCCTCTTGCAGGTTCAAGAAGGTAGAGATCGTCATCAAGCTGTACGTGTGCTGAACGCGGAGGTGCCGTCCGTTCGGTGCTTGATCGGGGCGGATCGTGATTGGATCGCGGGACGCTCGTCGATTTGGATCGCGAAGACGTTCGACTACACCAACTGCATTTCTTAACGCTTCCCGCTTAGCGATCTACAAGGGCACGTAGATCCACTCTCCCTCTCGTAGATGCTTATCACCATGGATAGATCTTGCGTGTGCGTAGGAAATTTTTTGTTTCCCATGCAACGTTCCCCAATAGTGGCATCATGAGCTAGGTCTATGTGTAGATGAGATCTCGAGTAGAACACAAAGAGTTTGTGGGCGTTTATGCTTAGATTGCTTCCTCCCTTGGTTGTGTTTTGGTTCAGCGGTATTGTGAGATGAAGCGGCCCGGACCAACATTACTCGTATGCTTACGAGAGACCGGTTCCCTCAACCGCAACTTGTTGCATAGATGGCTTGCGGGTGCCAGTTTCTCTCACTTTAGTTGGATCGGATTCGACAAAGGAGGTCCTTGAGAAGGTTGAAAAGCAACTAGTGTATCACCGTTGTGGTTTTTGCATAGATGAGAATTGTTCTTGCTAGATACCCGTAGCAGCCGCGTAAAACATGCAACGACAATTAGAGGACGTCTAACTTGTTTTTGCAGGGTATGTTGTGATGTGATATGGCCAATTACATGATGTGATATATGTGATGTATTAGATGATCATGTGATGTGTATATTATCATGACTTGCATGTCTATGAGTACGGCAACCGATAGGAGCCATAGGGTTGTCTTTAATTATTGTATGACCTGCGCGTCAATCATTAAGCGCTATGTAATGCTTTACTTTATCGCTAAACGGTAGCAATAGTAGTAGAAGCATGTTGGGCGCGACAACCCCGATGGCGACACGTTGATGGAGATCAAGATGATGGAGATCATGGTGTCGTGCCGGTGACGATGGAAATCATGCCGGTGCTTTCTAGATGGAGATCAAAAGCACAAGTTCATGGCCATATCATGTCACTTATGATTTGCATGTGATGTTAATCCTTTTATGCACCTTGTTTTGCTTAGGACGACGGTAGTATTATAAGGTGATCCCTCACTTAAATTTCAAGATGAATTGTGTTCTCCCCGAGTGTGCACCGTTGCGAAAGTTCGTCGTGTCGAGACACCACGTGATGATCGGGTGTGATAGACTCTACGTTCACATACAACGGGTGCAAGCCAGTGTTGCACGTGCAGAACACTCTGGTTAAACTTGACGAGCCTAGCATGTATAGACATGGCCTCGGAATACAAGAGACCGAAAGGTCGAACATGAGTCATATAGTAGATATGATCAACATGATGATGTTCACCATTGAAACCACCTCAACTCACGTGATGATCGGACTTGAGTTGGTGAATTTGGATTATGTATCATTCGAATGACCGGAGGGATGTCAATTTGAGTGGGATTTATTCAGTAATATGATTAATTGAACTCATTATCACGAACATAGTCAATATTGTCTTTGCAAATTATGTTGTAGATTACTTGCTCACGCTGTAGCTCCCTTGAATTTTTGTATGTTCCTAGAGAAATAGAGTTGAAAGACGATGGTAGCAATATTGGGGACTGGGTCCGTGATCTGAGGATTGTCCTCATTGCTACACAGAAGGCTTATGTCCTTAATGCACCGCTCGGTGCGCCACCCTCTCTAGCGTCGTCTGTAGATGTTGTGAACATCTGACAGGCTCGTTTCGATGAATACTTGATAGTTTAGTGTGTCATGCATTACGGCTTAGAATTGAAGCTCTAAAACATTTTTGAACATCACGGAACATATGAGATGTTCTAAGAGCTGAAATTAGGATCTCAGGCTCGTGCCCATGTTGTGAGATATGAGATCTCAAACAAGATTCTTTGCCTGCAAGATAAAAGGGAATAGCTCAATCGTTGAACATGTGCTCAGATTGTCTAGGTGCTACAATCGCTTGAATCAAGTGGGAGTTGATATTCCAGATAAGATAGTGATTGATTTAGTTCTCCAAGTCACTGTCGCTAAGCTACTAGAACTTGGTGATGAACTATAAAATGCCAGGGATAGAAATAATGATCCGTGAGCTGTTCGCGATGTTTGACACCGCGAAGGTGGAAATGAAGAAGGAGCATCAAGTGTTGATGGTTAGTAAAACCACTAGTTTCGAGAAGGGCAAGGGCAAGGAGGGAAACTTCTGTTGGGTAACGTTGCATGGGAAACAAAAAATTTCCTACGCACATGCAGATCTATCCATGGTGATGAGCACCTACGAGAGGGAGAGTGGATCTACATACCCTTGTAGATCGCTAAGCGGGAAGCGTTAAGAAACGCGGTTGGTGTAGTCGAACGTCTTCGCGATCCAAATCGTCGTGCGTCCCGCGATCCAATCACGATCCGTCCCGTGATCCAATCATGATCCGTCCCGCGATCCGATCACGATCCGTCCCACGAACTTGATCACGATCCGTCTCACAAACTTGATCACGATGCTTCCGATCTAGCACCGAACGGACGACACCTCCTCGTTCAGCACACGTACAGCTTGATGACGATCTCCACCATCTTGATCCAGCAAGAAGGAGTGGAGAGTAAGAAGAGTTCTCCGACAGCCTGACGGCGCTCCGGCGATGGTGGTGGAGCAATTCCGGCAGGGCTTCGCCTAAGCACTGCAGAAAACCGATCTGGAGGAGACACTATGCACTGGAGGAACGGGTAGTACGTGGCTGAAATTCTAGTGCAAAACCCTAGAAATCCACCAGTATATATAGGAGGGAAGGAGGAGGAGAGGCAGCCTTGGCCTCCAAGCCTTGGAGGCTTCGGCCGAAGTGGGAGGTGGAGGAGGACTCTCCTCCTCCAATCCTATTAGGACTAGGATTGCTCCTTTTTGCCTTTTTTTCCACCTTTTCCTATTGGGTTTTTTCCTCCAGCCACATGGGCCTTATGTGGGAGTTTCCACCAGCCCACTAAGGGCTAATATTCACTCCCCCACAGCCCATGAAGCCTCTTGGGTCGAAATACCCCTCCTGGAGGCCTCCTGGTACACTACCGGCACTCCCGATACACTACCGATGAGCCCGAAACTTTTTCGGCGACCAAAACGGGACTTCCTATATATGAATCTTTACCTCCGGACCATTTCGGAGCTCCTCATGACATCCGGGATCTCATCTGGGACTCCGAAAAAACTTCGGTCACCACCATACATAACTCTATACTACCGAAACGTCACCAAACCTTAAGTGTGCAGACCCTGCGGGTTCGAGTACTATGTAGACATGACCGAGACACCTCTACGATCAATAACCAATGGCGAGACCTGGCTGTCCACATTGGTTCCTACATATTCTACAAAGATCTTTATCGGTCGAACCTCTATGTCAAGGATTTAGTTAATCCCGTATGATGTTCCCTTTGTTCTTCGGTATGTTACTTGCCCGAGATTTGATCGTCGATATCTCCATACCTAGTTCAACCTCGTTAGTGGCAAGCCTCTTTACTCGTTCCGTAATACAAGATCCCGTAACTAAGACTTAGTCACATTGCTTGCAAGGCTTATTTTGATATTCTATTACCGAGTGGGCCCTGAGATACCTCTCCGTCACACGGAGTAACAAATCCCAGTCTTGATCCATGCCAACTCAACAGACACCCTCGGAGACACCTGTAGAGCACCTTTATAGTCACCCAGTTACGTTGCGATGTTTGATACACACAAGGTACTCCTCCGATATCTGTGAGTTGCATGATCTCATGGTCATAGGAACATATACTTGACATGCAAAAAACAGTAGCAATAAACTAACATGATCATAAGCTACGTTTGTAGTTTGGGTCTTGTCCATCACATCATTCTCCTAATTATGTGATCCCGTTATCAAATGACATCTCATGTCCATGGCTAGGAAACCTTAACCATCTTTCGATCAACGAGCTAGTTCACTAGAGGTATACTAGGGATATTGTATTTGTCTATGTATCCACACATGTATCCATGTTTCCAATTAATACAATTATAGCATGGATAATGAACGATTATCATGAACAAGGAAATACAATAATAAACACTTTAGTTATTGCCTCTAGGGCATATTTCCAACAACTTCATGGATGGCAAGACAGTTGCTGCTCTAGTGAAGCAACCCAAAGTTGAACCCAAACCCAAGACTATGTGCTTCTATTATGAGGAGAAAGGTTGCTAAAGCGGAACAACCTTAGATGCTTGGTAGATAAGAAGGCTGGTAACATCGACAGAAGTATATTTGATATACGTGTTATTGATGTGTACCTTGCGAGTACACCTAGTAGCACTTGGGTATTGGATACCGGTTCGGTTGCAAATGTTAGTAACTCAAAATAAAAGCTACGGAATAAACATAGAACTAGCTAAGGGTGAGGTGACGATGGGTGTTGGGAATGTTTCCAAGGTTGATGTGATCAACATCGCACGCTCTCTCTATCTTGAGGATTAGTGGCGAACCTAAATAAATGTTATTTGGTGTTTTGCGTTGAGCATGAACATGATTAGATCGTGTTTATTGCAACACGATTAGAATAATGGTTATTCTGTTTACATGAATAGTACCTTCAATGGTCATGCACCTAGTGAGAATGGTTTGTTGAATCTTGAACGTAGTAATACACATGTTCATAACATTGATGCCAAAAGATACAAAGTTAATAATGATAGTACCACATACTTGTGGCACTACCGCTAAATGTCATATTGGTATAAAGCGCATGAAGAAACTCCATTCTGATGGATCTTTGGAATCATTCGATTTTGAATTGGTTGAGACATGCAAACCATGCCTCTTGGGCAAGATGACTAAGGATCCCGTTTTCCGGTTTGATGGAGCGGGCAAGTGATTTATTGGAAATGATACGTGTTGATGTATGCAATCCAATGAGTCTTGTAGCGTGCGGTGGATATCGTTATTTTCTTACCTTCACTGATGCTTTGAGTAGATATAGTGTATATTTACTTAATGAAACACAAGTCTGGATCGAGGAGGTGAATATCTGAGTTATGAGTTTTGCAGTCACTTAAGACAGTGTGTAATTGTTTCACAATTGACACCGCCTGGAACACCACAGCGTAATGGTGTGTCCGAATGTCATAATCGAACCTTATTAGATATGGTGCGTTCTATGCTGTCTCTTGCCGATTTGCCACTATATTTTTGGGGTTATGCATTAGAGACAACTGCATTCACTTTAAATAGGGCACCATCGAAATCCGTTGAGACGATGCCATATGAACTATGGTTTGGGTAGAAGCCAAAGTTGTCGTTTCTTAAAGTTTGGGGATGTGATGCTTATGTCAAAAAGTTTCAGCTTGAAAAGCTGGAACCCAAAGCGGAGAAATGTGTCTTCATAGGATACCCAAAAGAGATAGTTGGGTACGCCTTCTATCTCAGATCCAAAGGCAAAGTGTTTGTCGCTAAGAACAGAACATTCTTGACAAAGAGTTTCTCTCGAAAGAATTGAGTGGGAGGAAAATAGAGCTTGATGAGGTTATTGAACCTTTGCTTCAACCAGAGAGTACCGCGGCGCAGAAAGATGTTTCTGTGGAGCCTACGACAGTTGAAGAGGAAGTTAATGATGATGATCATGAAGCTTCGGATCAAGTTACTATTGAACCTCGTAGGTCGACAAGGGCGCGTACTGCTCCTGAATGGTACGACAACCCTATCTTGGAGGTCATGTTGTTGGACAACAATGAACCTACGAGCTATGGAGGAGCGATGATGGGCCCGAATTTTGAGAAATGGTTAGAGGCCATGAAATCCGAGATGGGATCCTTGTATGAAGACAAAGTATGGACTTTGGAAGTATTACCTGAAGGGCGAAAGGCCATTCAGAACAAATGCATCTTTAAGAAGAAGACGGACACGGACGGTAATATCACCGTCTATAAAGCTCGACTTGTAGCAAAGGTTTTTTCACAAGTTCAAGGGGTTGACTACGATGAGACCTTCTCACCCGTAGCGATGCTTAAGTCTATCAGAATTATGTTAGCAATAGCTGCATATTTCGACTATGAAATTTGGGAGATGGATGTCAAAACAGCATTCCTCGACGGTTTCGTTGAGGAAGAGTTGTATATGTCTTGGGGAACGTAGTAGTAATTCAAAATTTTCCTACGTATGACCAAGATCTATCTATGTGAAACCAGCAATGAGTAAGGGGTTTGAGTGCATCTTCATACCTTTGAAGATCGCAAAGCGGAAGCGTTACAAGAATGTGGTTGGTGGAGTCATACTCGTAGCGATTCAGATCGCGGTCGATTCCGATCTAAGCGCCAAACAACAACGCCTCTGCGTTCAACACATGTACAGCCCGGTGACGTCTCCCACACCTTGATCCAGCAAGGAGGAGGGAGAGGTTGAGGGAGAGCTCCGTCAGCACCACGGCGTGTTGGCGGTGGATCTTGCGGTTCTCCGGCAAAGCTTCGCTAAGCGCTACGAAGGAGGAGGAGGTGTAGGAGGGGGAAGGGTTGCACCAATGGAAGGTGTGGCTGCCCTCCCACCCCCACTATTTATAGGGGGAAGGGGAGAGGGGGCCGGCCCCCCCTAGATCCATCTAGAGGGGGGGGCACCCCCTGGGGGCATCGGCCCCCTAGGGTTTCCAACCCTAGAAAGGGGGGGCTAGGGTTTCCAACCCTAGAGAGCGGGGGCATCGACCCCTCGGGGGGCATCGGCCCCTAGCTGCCTTGGGCCCTTGGGGGCACACTAGCCCACTAAGGGGCTGGTTTCCAACCAACTACGTCCCATTTGGTCCTCCGGGGCAGGTGGAAATTCCCGGTGGACCCCCGGAACCCCTTCGGTGGTCCCGGTACAATACCGATAAACCCCGAAACCTTTCCGGTGACTGAAACTGGACTTCCCATATATAAATCTTCACCTCCAGACCATTCCAGAACTCCTCGTGACATCCGGAATATCATCCGGGACTCCAAACAACTTTAGGTAACCATATACAATTCCCATTACAACTCTAGCATCACCGAACCTTAAGTGTGTAGACCCTACGGGTTCGGGAACCATGTAGTCATGACCGAGATACCTCTCCGGCCAATAACCAATAGCGGGATCTGGATACCCATATTGGCTCCCACATGTTCCATGATGATCTCATCGGATGAACCACGATGTCGTGGATTCAATTAATCTCGTATACAATTCCCTTTGTCCATCGGTATGTTACTTGCCTGAGATTCGATCGTTGGTATCCTTATACCTTGTTCAATCTCGTTACCGGCAAGTCTCTTTACTTGTTTCGTAACACATCATCCCATGGCTATCTCCTTAGTCACAGTGAGCTCATTATGATGATGTATTACCGAGTGGGCCCAGAGATACCTCTCCATCACACGGAGTGACAAATCCCAGTCTCGATTCGTGCCAACCCAACAGACACTTTCATAGATACCTGTAGTGCACCTTTATAGTCACCCAATTACGTTGTGACGTTTGATACACGCAAAGCATTCCTATGATATCCGGGAGTTGCACAATCTCATGGTCTAAGGAAACGATACTTGACATTAGAAAAGCTCTAGTTTACAAACTACACGATCTTGTGCCATGCTTAGGATTGGGTCTTGTCCATCACATCATTCTCCTAATGATGTGATCCCGTTATCAACGACATCCAATGTCCATGGTCATGAAACCGTGACCATCTATTGATGAACGAGCTAGCCAACTAGAGGCTCACTAGGGACATGTTGTGGTCTATGTATTCACACATGTATTACGGTTTCCGGTTAATACAATTATAGCATGAACAATACACAATTATCATGAACAAGGAAATATAATAATAACCACTTTATTATTGCCTCTAGGGCATATTTCCAATGAATTGGCTGACATTCACAACAGAATGACGGGCCCTTGGCTACTTATTGGTGATTTTAACCTGATCACCAATCCTCAAGATAAGAGCAATGATAGAATCAACCATACTTGGATGAATAAATTTTGGCGAACCTTGAACCGATCATCCTTGCATGAACTATCGCTGATTGGTAGGCATTTCACTTGGAGTAACAAATAGACCTTGCCCACTCTAGTGCGCCTTGACCGTGCCTTCTGTAATGTTGACTGGGAACTGCTATTCCCTTCGGCCAAGCTGCTCCCCCAGTCATCCTCAATCTCAGACCACTGTCCGCTGCTACTCGTGAATGACTAAATCATCAAAACCAACAAGCGCTTTCATTTCGAAACATACTGGTAATTCATAGCTGGCTTCAAGGAGACCGTGGAAAAGTCCTGGGCGTTACCGGCTGGTAACGGGTGCTCCTTGACAACCCTTAACAGAAAGATATGGCGATTGAGTAAGACATTCAGAGCATGGAGCATAATCAGGGTGGGGGACATCCAGAAGAAGCTAGCGCTGGCAAATGAGTTGATTCTGCAGCTAGACACGGCCCAAGACTATAGGCGGCTCTCAGAGGTGGAATGAGAGTTGCGCAGAAAGCTCAAATCCAGATCCTTGGGACTAGTAGTGCTCTTGAAGACCAAGTTAAGGGAAAGGAGCAGGGTGCTTTGGCTGAAGGCAGGAGATGCAAACACCAAGTTTTTTCAAAGAAAAGCGAATGCGAGACACAAACGCAACACAATCCACACCATGCAGGGACCGGTTGGAATGGTTTCCGACGGGACAACCATGATGGAGCTTGTGCACGAACACTTCACAAATATTTTTGGAAGCACGCATCCATGTCCCTCCACTATCAACTGGGATGAACTCAATCTCAACCACGTAGAGCTGGATGACATGGAGGCAGAGTTCACCATGCAAGAGGTAAAAGAGGCTATTGACGACATGCCCGGGGACAAGGCACCGGGGCCAGATGGTTTATCGGGTGGTTTTTTCAGGGCATGTTGGGAGATCATCAAGTGGGATGTACTGGCAGCTCTTCAACAACTTCACCGCATGGATAATATAGGCCTAGACAGGGTGAACAAGGCCATCATTGTACTAATTCCGAAATCACGTGGAGCCAACAACCTCCAGGACTTTAGACCGATCTTGCTACTTCACAATGTGACCAAGATCTTCACAAAGCTCCTCGCTAAACGACTAGCACCAAAACTACACAGCTTGATTGACCATTGCTAGAGTGCGTTCTTCAAGAATCAAAGCATCCAAGAGAACTTTCTATACGTGCAAAACACTGCCAGATATCTACACAAAAATAAGAAGGGCACCGTACTACTCAAACTTGATTTCGCAAAGGCGTTCGAATCTTTATCGTGCCACTAATCTGGACATGCTGCAGGCAAGAGGATTTGGCCCTCGATGGCGTGAATGGATCTCCATGCTCCTTCGTACATCGTCATCATGCATCCTTATAAACGGTTAGCAATCGGAGGCGGTCCAACATCAAAAAGGTTTGAGGCAAGGGGACCCCATCTCCCCCTTCTCTTCATCTTGGCTATGAACACACTACAGAGAATGATGACCATGGCCACGGAAGCTGGTGTGTTGTCACGTCTGCCAGGACACCGACAACCGATGAGATGCTCTTTCTATGCGAATGACGTAGTGCTCTTCATGAACCCCTTAGAGAGCGACGGAAATATGATCAATCTTCTTCTCAAATGCTTTATTGTAGTGTCTGGCTTGAGCATGAATATCACAAAGAGCTCAGCTCTGCCCATTCGCTGCACCACACTTGACGTGACTCGTATTCTGGCACCACTTGCCATTCCACAGAAATAGTTCCCAACTACCTATCTGGGTATGCCGCTATCATTATGAAATCTAACCAAAAATGATCTTGACCCGATGATCTACAAATTCGGCAACACAATGGTGGGTTGGAAGGGCGGCCTTATGTCCAAGAGTGGTAGACTTGTTTTGTTAAAAGCAAACCTCATCCCCCTGGTAATCTACATGATGACAGTGCATCGGCTACATGCTTGGGTCCTCAAAAGACTAGTGAAACTATGCAGAGCATGGCTTTGGAGTGGGGAAGCCACTTGCAATGGTGGACAGTGCAGAGTGGCATGGAGCCTCATTTGCAGGCCAAAGAATCTTGGCGGTTTGGGAGTTCTAAACATGACACGTTTTGGCGCTGCGCTCCGTCTTCGCTGGCTATGGTTCGCATGGCAGACACCAGCGCGACCATGGACGAGCGGACCATTGCCTTGCGACGAAGAGGAATGGATGTTGTTCTCCATGGCTACGGAGATCATTGTGGGGGATGGATGCATGGAAAGTTTTTAGCATGACTGATGGTTGAATGGACAGTGCCCAAAGGTGATTGCACCAAATTTATTTAAGATTTCAGTTTGCAAGAACAGGCGAGTGAGATATGCTATCCAAAACGAGACGTGGTTGTTAGACCTCTCGAGAGGACTACATGATAACATGGATGAGGAACTCTTCCATCTTGCAGCTCTATTGGATAACGTCCAACTAACCGGTGGTCAACTAGACAAAATCACCTAGAGGTTCACACCAGATGGTGCATACTCTGCACGCTCAGCCTACCTGCTCCAATTCGAGGGATCGGTGCCCATGGACGGATACAAGCTGATATGGTCGGCATGGGCGCTCGGAAAATGCCGTTTCTTTATGTGGACGGCAGTGCTAGGAAAGATTCTCACCGCTGATGCCCTGTTGTGGTGACAATGGGAAAACAACTATTTTTGTCCTCTCTGCGAAAGGAACCTTGAGATGCCTCACCATATGCTCATCAAATGCCCGCTATCTAGATTAGTCCAGGGATCAATTGCTTCAATGGCAAACTATCGATCGCTGGAGCCGCCTTCGTGGAACGGTGCAATAACCATCAAGGACTGGATGCACAACTACTTCTCCAGGGCGCCAAATGAAAAGAAGAAAGGCACTCTCTCTCTGTTACACCTGGTAGCATGGGAGATTTGGGGGAAAGGAATAGACGTATCTTCAGGAAGGAATCACTGACTGTAAGTATATTAGTGTAGAAAATTAGAGACGAGATTCAGTTATAGAACTTGGCTGGAGCTAGTATCCTTTTTGACCCTGGCTGAGTGCTAGTAAATACAAGTTTCTCATAAACTTTGTATAAACTCAAAAACTTTGATCACTTCATCAAAGCTCATATTCCAACTCTGAGATGCTTGCTCCAGTCCATAGAAGGATCGCTGGAGTTTGCATACCATTTAGTATCCTTAGGATTGACAAAACCTTTTGGTTGTATCACATACAACTCTTCCTCACGGAAACCATTAAGGAAGCCTTGTTTTGACATCCATCTGCCAGATTTCAAAATCGAAAAATGCAGCAACTGCTAACATAATTTTAACAGACTTTTAGCATTGCTACGAATGAGAAAATCTCATCACAGTCAACTCCTTAAACTTGGCGGAAACTTCTTTGCGACAAGTCGAGCTTTATAAACGGTGACATTTCACCATTAGCATATGTGTTCATCTCAAAGGTCCATTTGTACTCAACGACTTGCCGTTCAACGGGCAAGTCTACCAAAGTCCATACTTGGTTTTCATACATGGATCCTTTCTCGGATTTCATGGCTCTTAGCCATTTGTTGGAATCCGGGCCCACCATCACTTCTCCATAGTTCGTAGGTTCATCGTTGTCCAACAACATGACTTCCAAGACAGGGTTGTCATACTACTCTCGAGCAGTACGCGTCCTTGTTGACCTACGAAGTTCGATAGTAACTTGATCCGAAGCTTCATGATCATCATCATTAACTTCCTTTTCAATTGACGTAGGCTCCACAGAAACATCTTTCTGTGTTGCAATACTCTCTGGTTGAAACAAAGGTTCAACGAACTCATCAAGTTCTATCTTCCTCCCACTCAATTCTTTCGAGAGAAACTCTTTCTCGAGAAAGGACCCGTTCTTAGCAACAAACACCTTTTGTGCTTGGATCTGAGATAGAAGGTATACCCAATGTCTCCTTAGGGTATTCTATGAAGATGCATTTGCGTGCTTTGGGTTCGAGCTCATTAGGTGAAAACCCATTTTCACATAAACGTCGCAGCCCCAAACATTAAGAAATGACAGCTTAGGCTTCTGTCAAACCATAATTCTCACGGTGTCATTTCAACAGACTTAGATGGTGCCCTATTAAAGTGAATGGATTTGTCTTTAATGCATAGCCCCATAACGATAGTGGCAAAAGAATAAGAGACATCATAGTACGCACTATATCCAATAGAGCACGACTACGACGTTTGAACACACCATCACACTATGGTGTTCCAGGAGGTGTGAGCTATGAAACAATTTCCACATTGTCTTAAATTGCATACCAAACTCGTAACTCATATATTCATGTCCACGATCATATCGTAGACATTTTATCTTCTTGTCACGATGATATTTAACTTTACTCTGAAACTCCTTGAACCTTTCAAACATTTCGGACTCGTGTTTCATTAAGCAAATATCCCCATATTTACTCAAATCATCAGTGAACGTAAAAGAAATAACGACATCCACTGTGTGTTTCAACACTCATTGGACCGCATACATCAACATGTATTAATTCCAATAAGCCACTAGCCCGCTCCATCATACCGGAAGACGGGGTCTTAGTCATCTTGCCCAAGAGGCATGGCTCGCATGTCTTAACCGATTCGAAATTGAGTGAGTCAAAAGATCCATCAGCATGGACTTTCTTCATTCGATTTATACCAATATGACATTTAGCGGCAGTGCCACAAGTATGGGGTACGATCATTATTAACTTTGTATCTTTTGGTACCAATGTTATGAACATGTGTACTACTATGATCAAGATTCAATAAACCATTCCCAGTGGGTGCATGACCATTGAAGGCATTATTCATGTTATCAAAATAACCATTATTCTCTAACTTATATGAATAACCGTATTGCACTAAAAATGATCAAATCACGTTCATGCTCAACGCAAACACCAAATAACATTTATTTAGGTTTGTCACAAATCCCAAAGGTAGAGAGAGCGTGCGTTGGTGATCACATAAACCTTGGAAACACTTCCAACACACATCGTCACCTTTCAATTAGCTAGCCTCAATTTATTTCGTAGCTTTTATTTCAAGTTGCTAACACTTAGCAACCGAACCGGTATCCAATACCCAGGTGCTACTAGGAGTACCAGCAAGGTACACATCAATAACACGTATATCAAATATACTTCTGTCGACATTGCCAGCCTTCTTATCTACCAAGTATCTAGGTTTGTTCCGCTTCAGCGAACATTCTCCTCATAACAGAAGCACTTAGTCTCGGGTTTGGGCTCAACCTTGAGTTTCTTCACTAGAGCGCAACTGGCTTGCCATTCCTGAAGTTTTTCCCTTCTTGCCCTTGCCCTTCTTGAAACTAGTGGTTTTCACATAGCCATCAACACTTGATGCTCCTTCTTGATTTCTACATTCATGGTGTCAAACATCACAAACAACTCAGGGATCATCTTATCCATCCCTGGCATGTTATAGTTCATCATGAAGCTCTAGTAGCTTGGTGGCAATGACTTGGAGAACTGTATTAATCACTATCTTATCTGGAAGATTAACTCCCACTCTATTCAAGTGATTGTAGCACCCAGACAATCTGAGCACATGCTCATTGATTGAGATATTCTCCTTTATCTTGCAGGTAAAGAATCTTGTTGGAGGTCTCATATCTCTCAACATAGGCACGAGCCTGAAATCCCAATTTCAACTCTTAGAACATATCATATGTTCCGTGACGTTCAAAACGTTTTGGAGCCTCAATTCTAAGCCATAATTCATGACGCACTGAACTATGAAGTAGTCATCAGAAAGTGCCTATCATATGTTCACAACATCTACAGACAACACTTGAGGGAGTGGTGCACTTAGCGGTGCATCAAGGACATAAGCCTTCTGTGCAGCAATGAGGACAATCCTCAGATCACAGACCGAGTCCGCATTATTGCTACCATAAAATTTCAACTTACTTTTCTCTAGGACCGTATCAATAAAATAGGGGAGCTATAGCGTGAGCTATCTACGACATAATTTGCAAAGACACTTTTAGACTAAGTTCATCTAATCAAATTATTAATGAACTCCCACTTAGAAAGACATATCTCTAGTCATCCAAGTGACACATGATCCACGCCAACTAGCCCGTGTCCGATCATCACGTGAGACGGACTAGTCATCAATGGTGAACATCTCCATGTTGATCATATCTTCTATACGACTCATGTTCGACCTTTCGGTCTCTCGTGTTCCGAGGCCATGTCTGTACATGCTAGGCTCGTCAAGTCAACCTAAGCGTATTGCGTGTGTAAATCTGGCTTACACCTGTTGTATGCGAAGGTTAGAGCCTATCACACCCGATCATCACGTGGTGCTTCAGAACAACGAATCTTAGCAACGGTGCACAGTTAGGGGGGACACATTTCTAGAAATTTTTGTGAGATATCATCTTATTTAAGCTACCGTAGTTCTAAGCAAATATGATGTAAAACATGATAAACATCACATGCAAATCATAAAGTGACCTGATACAGACAATATCATCTTGCGCCCTTGATCTCCATCTTCTAGACGCCGCATGATCACCACTTTCACCGACGCGACACCATGATCTCCATCATTGTGTCTCCACAAAGTCGTCTCACCAACTATTACTTCTACTACTATGGCTAACGCTTAGTAATAAAGTAAAGTGATTACATGGCATTGACATGCAGGTCAATTAATAAATTAAGACAACTCCTATGGCTCCTACCGGTTGTCATACTCATCTACATGCAAGTCGTGAATCCTATTACAAGAACATGATCAATCTCATACATCACATATATCATATCACATTCTTTGGACATATCACATCACATGGCATATGCTGCAAAGACAAGTTAGACGTCCTCTAGTTTGTTGTTTGCAAATTTTTATGTGGCTGCTATAGGTTTCTACCAAGAACGTTTCTTACGTACGCAAAAACCACAACGTGATATGCCAATTTCTATTTATCCTTCATAAGGACCCTTTTCATCGAATCCGATCCGACTAAAGTGGGAGAGACAGACACCCGCAAGCCACCTTATGCAACCAGTGCATCTGTGGTGGAACCAGTCTCACGTAAGCGTACGTGTAAGGTCGGTCCGAGCCGCTTAATCCCACAATGCTGCCGAATAAAGATAAGACTAGTAACGGCAAGCCAATTGACAAAATCGACGCCCACAACACCTTGTATTCTACTCATGCATAGATCCTACACATAGACTTAGCTCTGATACCACTATTGGGGAACGTAGTAGTAATTCAAAATTTTCCTACGTATGACCAAGATCTATCTATGTGAAACCAGCAACGAGTAAGGGGTTTGAGTGCATCTTCATACCTTTGAAGATCGCAAAGCGGAAGCACTACAAGAACGCGGTTGGTGGAGTCGTACTCGAAGCAATTCAAATCGCGGTCGATTCCGATCTAAGCGCCGAACAACGGCGCCTCCTTGTTCAACACACATAGAGCCCAGTGACGTCTCCCATGCCTTGATCCAGCAAGGAGGAGGGAGGGGTTGAGGGAGAGCTCTGGCAGCACGACGGCATGGTGGCGGTGGAGCTTGCGGTTCTCCCGCAGAGCTTTGCTAAGTGCTACGGAGGAGGAGGAGGAGGTGTAGGAGGAGGAAGGGCTGCGCCAACGGAAGGGTGTGGCTGCCCTCCCACCCCCCACTATTTATAGGGGGGAAGGGGAGAGGGGGTTGGCCCCCCTAGATCCTTCTAGAGGGGGGCTTCCCCCTGGGGGCATCGCCCCCTAGGGTTTCCAACCATAGAAAGGGGGCGGCCCCCTTAGGGTTTCCATCCCTAGAGAGGGGGGCATCACCCCTCGGGGGGCATCAGACCCTAGTCGCCTTGGGCCCTTGGGGGGCACACCAGCCCACTAAGGGGCTGGTTCCCACCCAACTACAGCCCATTAGGTCCTCCGGGGCAGGTGGACCCTCTCGGTGGACCCCCAGAACCCCTTCGATGGTCCCGATACAATACCGATAAACCCCGAAACCTTTCCGGTGACTGAAGCTAGACTTCCCATAAATAAATCTTCACCTCCGGACCATTTCGGAACTCCTCGTGATGTCCGGGATCTCATCCGAGACTCCGAACAACTTTCAGTAACCATATACAATTCCCATTACAACTCTAGCATCACCGAACCTTAAGTGTGTAGACCCTATGGGATCGGGAACCATGCAGTCATGACAGAGACACCTCTCCGGCCAATAAATAATAGCGGGATCTGGATACCCATATTGGCTCCCACATGTTCCACTATGATCTCATCAGATGAGCCACGATGTCGGGGATTCAATTAATCCCATATACAATTCCCTTTGTCCATTGGTATGTTACTTGCCCGAGATTCGATCATTAGTATCCCTATACCTTGTTTAATCTCGTTACCGGCAAGTCTCTTTACTCGTTTCGTAACACATCATCCCGTGGCTAACTCCTTAGTCACATTGAGCTCATTATGATGATGTATTATCGAGTGGGCCCAAAGATACCTCTCCATCACACGGAGTGACAAATCCCAGTCTCGATTTGTGCCAACCAAACAGAAACTTTCAGAGATACCTGTAGTGCACCTTTATAGTCACCCAATTACGTTGTGACGTTTGATACACGCAAAGCATTCCTACGGTATCGGGGAGTTGCACAATCTCATGGTCTAAGGAAACGATATTTGACATTAGAAAAGCTCTAGCATACGAACTACACGATCTTGTGCCATGCTTAGGATTGGGTCTTGTCCATCAGATCATTCTCCTAATGATGTGATCCCGTTATCAACGACATCCAATGTCCGAGGTCATGAAACCGTGACCATCTATTGATCAACGAGCTAGCCAACTAGAGGCTCACTAGGGACATGTTGTGGTCTATGTATTCACACATGTATTATGGTTTCCGGTTAATAAAATTATAGCATGAAAAATAGACAATTATCATGAACAAGGAAATATAATAATAACCACTTTATTATTGCCTCTTGGGCATATTTCCAACATTATGATGCAACCAGAAGGTTTTGTCGATCCAGAGAATGCTGACAAATTTTGCAAACTCCAGCGATCCATTTATGAACTGGTGAAAGCATCTCGGAGTTGGAATAAGCGCTTTGATGAGGTGATCAAAGCGTTTGAGTTTATACAACTTTATGGAGAAGCTTGTATGTACAAGAAAGCGAGTGGGAGCTCTATAGCGTTTCTAATATTATTTGTGGATGACATATTGCTGATTGGAAACAATATAGAAATGCTGGAAAGCGTGAAGGAATATTTGAACAAGAGTTTTTAAATGAAGGACCTAGGAGAATATGCTTTCATATTTGGCATTAAGATCTATAGAGATAGATCGAGATGCTTGATAGCACTTTCACAAAGCACATACCTTGATAAAGTTTTGAAGAAGTTCAAAATGGATCAGTCCAAGAAGGGGTTCTTACCTGTGTTACAAGGTGTGAAGTTGAGTAAGACTCAATGCCCAATGACTACAGAAGATAGAGAGAAGATGAGTGTCATCCCCTATGCTTCAGCCATAGGCTCTATCATGTATGCAATGTTGTGCACAAGACCCGATGTCAGCCTTGCCATAGGTATGGCCGGAAGGTTTCAAAGTGATCCTGGAATGGAGCACTAGACGGTGGTCAAGAAAATCCTTAAGTACCTAAAAATGACTAAGGAAATGTTTCTCTTTTATGGAGGTGATCAAGAGCTCGTCGTAAAGGGTTACGTTGATGCAAGCTTTGACACTGATCCGGATTACTCTAAGTCGCAAACCGGATACATATTTATTCTCAACGGGGGAGCGAAAAGTTGGTGCAGTTCCAAGCAAAGCGTGGTAGCCGATTCTACATACAAAGCGGAGTATATTGCAGCCTCGGAGGCAGTGAAGGAAGGTGTATGGATGAAGCATTTCATGACAGATCTTAGCGTAGTGCCCAGTGCACTGAATCCAATGACTCTATTATGTGATAACACTGGTGCCATTGCTCTGGCCAAGGAACCAAGGTTTCACGAGAGGACCAGACACATAAAGCGATGCTTCAATTCCATCCGCGATTACGTCAAGGAGAAGGACATAAATATTTGCAAAGTGCACATGGATCTGAATGTTGCAGACCCGTTGACTAAACCTCTTCCAAGGGCTAAACATGATCAACACCGGAACTGCATGGGTGTTCGATTCATTACAATGTAAATCACATAGTAATATGAACTAGATTATTGACTCTAGTGCAAGTGGGAGACTTTTGGAAATATGCCCTAGAGGCAATAAATAAAGTGTTTATTATTATATTTCCTTGTTCATGATAATTGTTTATTATTCATGCTATAATTGTATTGATTGGAAACACATTGCATGTGTGGATATATAGACAACACTTTGTCCCTAGTGTGCCTCTAGTAGACTAGCTCGTTGATCAAAGATGGTCAAGGTTTCCTAGCCATTGACATGAGATGTCATTTGATAACGGGATCACATCATTAGGAAAATAATGGGATGGACAAGACCCAAACTATAAACGTGGCATATGATCATGTCAGTTTATTGCTACAGTTTTCTGCATGTCAAGTATATGTTCGTATGACCATGAGATCATGCAACTCACGGACACCGGGGGAGTGACTTGTGTGTATCAAACATCACAACGTATCTGGGTGACTATAAAGGTGCTCTACAGGTATCTCCAAGGGTGTCTGTTGGGTTGACATGGATCAACACTGGGATTTGTTACTCTGTGTGACGGAGAGGTATCTCAGGGTCCACTCGGTAATACAACATCACAATAAGCCTTGCAAGCAATGTGACTAAGTTTTAGCCATGGGATCTTGTATGACGGAAACGAGTAACGAGACTTGCCGGTAACGAGGTTTAACTAGGTATGGAGATACCGATGATTGAATCTCGGGCAAGTAACATACCGAAGAACAAAGGGAACATCACACGGGATTAACTGAATCCTTGACATAGAGGTTCGGCCGATAAAGATATTCATAGAATATGTAGGAATCGATATGGGTATCCAGGTCCAGCTATTGGTTATTGACCGTAGAGGTGTCTCGGTCATGTCTACATAGTTCTCGAACCCACAGGGTCTGCACACTTAAGGTTTGGTGACGTTTCAGTAGTATAGAGTTAAGCATGGTGGTGAGCGAAGGTTGTTCGGAGTCCCCAATGAGATACCGAATATAACGAGGAGCTCCGGAATGGTTCGGAGGTAAAGATTGATAAATTTGAAGTCCTGTTTAGATCAACGGAAAAGTTCTGGGCTCATCGGTAGTGTACCGGGAGTGCTGGGAGGGTACCGAGCGACCATCAGGAGAGGTATTCCGACCCAAGAGGCTACATGGGCTGTGGGAGAAGCAATACCAGACCTTAGTGGGCTGTCCTAAGGCCCACAGGAAGCCCATGCAGCTAGGGAAGAAACCCAAGGTGGAAAGAAAGGCAAAAGTGGAAAAATGGAAGGAGTCCTAATCCTACTAGGAGTGGAGGAGGAGGACTCCTCCCTCCACTTCGGCCGAAGTGGATTTGGCTCCCTTGGAAGTCAAGTCTCCTCCCTCCCCTCCTCCTATATATACTAGAGGTTTTGAGGGTTTTTGCTACAGAATTTTAGCCACGTGCTGCCCTCTCCTCTAGTCCATAGTTTCTCCTCTAGATCGGTTTTAGCAGTGCTTAGGCGAAGCCCTATTGGAATTACTCCACCACCCTCGCCGCAACGCTGTCGCGCTGCCGGAGAACTCGTTTACCTCTCCGCTCCCTCTTGATGGATCAAGAAGGCGGAGATAGTCATCAAGTCGTACATGTGCTGAACATGGAGGCGCCGTCCGTTCGGCGCTTGATCGGGACAGATCATGATTGGATCTTGGGACGCTCGGCGATTTGGATCGCGAAGACGTTCGACTACATCAACCACATTTCTAAACGCTTCCTTCTTAGCGATCTACAAGGATATGTAGATCCGCTCTCCCCTCTTGTAGATGGTCATCTCCTAGATTGATCTTGGTGAAGCGTAGGAATTTTTTTGTTTCCTATGCAATGTTCCCCAACAATTCTACGAAGATCTTTATCGGTTGAACCTGTATGTCAAGGATTCAGATAATCCCGTATGATGTTCCCTTTGTTCTTCAGTATGTTACTTGCCCAAGATTCAATCGTTGGTATCTCTATACCTAGTTCAATGGCGTTACCGGCAAGTCTCTTTACTCGTTCCGTAATACAAGATCCCGTGGCTAACTCTTTAGTCACATTGCTTGCAAGGCTTATAGTGATGTTGTATTACTGAGTGGGCCCTGAGATACCTCTCCGTCACATGGAGTAACAAAACCCAGTCTTGATCCATGCCAACCCAACAGACACCCTAGGAGATACCTATAGAGCACCTTTATAGTCACCCAGTTACGTTGCGACGTTTGATACACACATGGTACTCCTCCAGTGTCAGTGAGTTGCATGATCTCATGGTCATAATAATAGATACTTGATATGTAGAAAACCGTAGCAATAAACTGACATGATCATATGCTACGTGTATATTTTGGGTCTTGTCCATCACATCATTCTCCTAATGATGTGATACCGTTATCAAATGACATCTCATGTCCATGGCTAGGAAACCTTAACCATCTTTGATAAATGATCTAGTCCATCAAAGGCATACTAGGGACATGGTGTTGTTTATGTATCCACACATTTATCTGAGTTTCCGATCAATACAATTCTAGTATGGATAATAAACGATTATCATGAACAAGGAAACATGATAATAAATAATTTATTATTGCCTCTAGGGCATATATACAACAGTCTACCACTTGCACTTGAGTCAATAATCTAGTTCACATCACCATGTGAATCGCATTGTTATGAATCTAATACCCAATGAGTTTTGCGGTTCGATCATGCTTTGCATGTGAGAGAGGTCTTTAGTCAATGGGTCCGTGGCATTCAGATCCATATGTATTTTACAAATCTCTATGTCATATTGTAGACACTACTACCACACTCCACTTGGATCTATTCAAATGTCTGTTGAACTATATGTGTCCGGATTGCTTCTAAGAGTCATCCAGATCGGTGTTGAAGCTTGCATCGACGTAACCCTTTATGACGAACTCTTTATAACCTCCATAGTCGATAAATATTTCCTTAGTCTTCTAGTTACTAAGGATAATTTTGACCGATGTCCAGTGATCCACTCCTGGATCACTCTTGTACCCCTTGACAGACTCATGGCAAGGCACACACAGGTGCGTTACGCAGCATGGCATACTATATAGAGCCTATGGATTAAGCATCGGGGACGACCTTCGTCCTTTCTCTTTCTTCTGTCGTGGTTGAGATTTTAGTCTCACTCAACTCCACACCTTACAAATCAGGTATGTACTCATTGAAAAATCTCTTCAGGCGTCTTGATCTATCTCTATAGATCTTGATGCTCAATGTTCAAGTACCTTTATCCAGGTCTTCCTTTGAAAATCATGTTTGAAACAACCGTTTATGCTTTCCAGAAATTCTACATTATTTTTGATCAACAATATGTCATCCACATATGCTTATCAGAAATTCGATAGTGCTCCCACTCACTTTCTTGTAAATACAAGCTTCTCGTAAAGTTTGTATAAACCCAAAACTTTGATCACCTTATCAAAGCATATATTCCAACTCCGAGATGCTTGCTCCATCCCATAGAAGGATTGTTGGAGCTTGATAGCATTTTAGCATCCTTAGGAGTGACAAAACATTCTGGTTGTATCACATACAACCTTTCCTCACAAAAATCGTTAAGGAAACTATGTTTTGACATCCATCTGCCAGATTTCATAATAGAAAAACGCAGCAACTGCTAACATAATTCCAACAGACTTTAGCATCGCTACGGGTGAGGAGTCTCATCGTAGTCAACTCCTTGAACTTGTTGGAAACTTCTTTGCGACAAGTCGGGCTTTATAAATGGTGGCATTCACCATCATCGTGTGTCTTCTTCTTTAAAATACATTTGTAATCAACGGACTGCCATTCAACGAGCAAGTCTACCAAAGTCCATACTTGGTTTTCAAACATGGCTCCTTTCTCGGACTTCATGGCCTCTAATCATTTGTCGGAATCCGGGCCCATCATCGCTTCTCCATAGCTCGTAGGTTCATCGTTGTCCAACAACATGACCTCTAAGATAGGGTTGTGATACCACTCAGGAGCAGTATGCGTCCTTGTCGACCTACGAGGTTCAATAGTAACTTGACCCAAAGTTTCATGATCATCATCATTAACTTCTTATTCAACTAACATTGGCTCCATAGAAACATCTTTCTGTGTTGCGGTAGTCTCTGGTTGAAACAAAGGTTCAACAACCTCATCAAGTTCTATCTTCCTCCCACTCAATTCTTTCAAGAGAAACTCTTTCTCGAGAAAGGACCCGTCTTAGCAACAAACACTTTGCACTCGGATCTAAGATAGAAGGTATACCCAACTATTATTATGGTATTCTATGAAGATGCATTTGTCCGCTTTGGGTTCGAGCTCATTAGGTGAAAAAACCCTTTTCACATAAGCGTTGGAGCGCCAAACATTAAGAAATGACACCTTAGGTTTCCGCCAAACCAAAATTCATATGGTGTCATCTCAACAGACTTAGATGGTGCCCCTTTTAAAATGAATGTAGTTGTCTCTAATGCATAACCCCAAAATGATAGTGTCAAATCGATAAGAGACATCATAGAATGCACCATATCCAATAGAGCACGACTATGACGTTCGGACACACCATCACACTATGGTGTTCCAGGTGGTGTGAGTTGTGAAACAACTTTCACATTGTCTAAAGTTATACACCAAACTCGTAACTCAGATATTCACCTCCACGATCATATCATAGACATTTTATCTTCTCGTCACGATGATCTCAAACTTCACTCTGATTTTGCTTGAACTTTTCAAATGATTCAGATTTGTGTTTCATTAAGTAAATATACACTATATCTACTCAAATCATCAGTGAAGGTAAGAAAATAATGATATCCACTGCACTCTACAACACTCATTGGACCATATACATCAACATGTATCATTTCCAATAAGTCACTTGCCCATTCCATCAAGCCGAAAAACGGGTTTTTAGTCATCTTGCCCAAGAGGCATGGTCTGCATGTCTCAACCGATTCAAAATCAAATGAGTCCAAAGATCCATCAGCATGGAGTTTCTTCATGTGCTTTACACCAATATGACATTTAGCGGCAGTGCCACAAGTATGTGGTATTATCATTATTAACTTTGTATCCTTTGGCATCTATGTTATAAACACGTGTATTACTATGATCAAGATTTAACAAACCATTCTAAGTGGGTGCATGACATTGAAGGTATTATTCATGTAAACGGAATAACCATTATTTTCTAACTTAAATGAATAACCATATTTCCATAAACACGATCTAATCATGTTCATGCTTAACGCAAACACCAAATAACATTTATTTAGGTTCGTCACTAATCCCGAAGGTAGAGAGAGCGTGCGATGTTGATCACATCAACCTTGGAAACACTTCCAACACTCATCGTCACCTCACCCTTAGCCAGCCTCTGTTTATTACGTAGCTTTTATTTCGAGTTACTAACATTTAGCAACCGAACCAGTGTCCAATACCTAGGTGCTACTAGGAGTACTAGTAAGGTGTTACTTCTGTCGACGTTGCCAGCCTTCTTATCTACCAAGCATCTAGGGTTGTTCCGCTTCAATGATCGTTCTCCTCATAATAGAAGCACTTACTCTCTGGTTTGGGTTCAACTTTGGGTTGCTTCACTGGAGCAACAACTGACTTGCCATCCATGAAGTTTCTTCCCTTACCCTTTCCCTTTTTCGAAAGTAGTGGTTTTAATAACCATCAACACTTGATGCTCCTTCTTGATATATACCTTCGCGGTGTCAAATATCGCGAATAGCTCAGGGATCATCATTTCCATCACTGGCATAATTATAGTTCATCACGAAGTTCTAGTAGCTTAGTGATAGTGACTCAGAGAACTATATCAATCACTATCTTATCTGGAAGATCAACTCCCACTTGATTCAAGCGATTGTAGCACCTAGACAATCTGAGCACATGCTCAAAGATTGAGCTATCCTCCTTGCAGGCAAAGAATCTTGTTGGAGATCTCATATCTCACAACACGGGCATGAGCTTGAGATCGCAATTTTAGCTCTCATAACATCTCATATGTCCTGTGACGTTCAAAATGTTTTGGAGACTCAATTCTAAGCCATAATGCATGACACACTAAACTATCAAGTAGTCATCGGGATGTGACTGTCAGATGTTCACAACATCTACAGACAATGCTAGAGGGGGTGGCGCACCGAGCGGTGCATTAAGGACATAAGGCTTCTTTGCAGCAAAGAGGACAATCCTCAGATAACGGACCCAGTCCGCAATATTGCTACCATCATCTTTCAACTCTATTTCTCTGGGTACATATAGAAATTCAAGGGAGCTACAGCGTGAGCTAGTAATCAACAACATAATTTGCAAAGACACTACTGATTATGTTCATGATAATGAGTTCAATTAATCATATTACTTAAGAACTCCCACTCAAATTGACATCCCTCCAGTCATTCGAGTGATTCACGATCCAAATTCACCAACTCAAGTCCGATCATCACGTGAGTTGAGGTTGGAACATCCCAAAATTTCATTTTGGAATGTTATGAAATATAGCTATGCATCATCATCACATTGTTTGAATGAAATAACTTGTTGAAGTTCTTCTTTTGAAATTCAGAAAGGCCATTTCAACTTTTCCATATACTTGTTTCTACTATTTGATAATCTCTGGATTTATTCAAAAAAGAGAGAGAGGAGTAACATGACACTCCACACCAGGGTCATCTTGGTGAATTATTTGAACAATAAAACCAGGGGTTTATTTGAAAGTTTATCTCAAAAGAATTTAAAATCAATTATGCATTTTCTGAAAAATAATTTTTTTAAAGTATTCATTTTGACAGAGAAAAAATGTTCATGAAATATCATTTATTCCCCTGATCGTTTTGATATATATATTCCCTATGTTTGGAAAAGATTTGAGTGCATTAAAGGGTTTTAAACACTCTGGAAAATAGAAAGGAAACGAATTTAAAACGTTTAAATAGAAACCGGCCGGCCCACCAGCCTTTACTCCCGAGATCCTTTCGGATCGGTCACCAACGCGCTAACCTCGCCCTCTCTGTCCCTGTCACGCGGGACCCACTGTCCAACAGCGCCATCAACGTGCTCGTCTTCCTCCTCACTTCGTCGACGTCGCCGGAGATCCATCCTCCGCTGATCTCGCTCCTCTCTCCCTCTCCCGACCCTGCACCTGGCCTGTAAAAGCCCCTGCCTTCTACGCTCTCCGTTCCACCCCTGAGCACCCCTGCCCACGCCCACAAACACCATGCTCCACCTCACCGGAGTTCGGTCAACGACCGAAGCTCTCCAAGCACGAGGCAGTCGCCTCCGTCGTCCCCAGCCTCGTCTGACGCCACCATTCGACGCTGGATCTTCGCCGCCGTCGCCTGAGCTCTTCGGACGCTGCCCCCGACCACCGCACGACCATCTCCGACCACCTCCGACGTCCGACCGTCGTCGACCTCGCCGGAAACTCTGACCCCCTCCCCTGTAAGCCGCCACCCCCGCTCGCAACCGTTAGATCTAGGATCTACGCTCCAGATTAGAAATTTTATAAAACAAACTGGTACGCGTTAGTTTTCGGTCGTCTGCTCATTAGCACCCACGCGCACACACCCTAGGCCAATCACAGCATGCCACGTCACCCTGTCCGTTAGTTAGTAATTTTGTTCTTTTCTGTTTTGTTTTAGAAAACAGAATGTTTCCTGTTTTTGTTTTAGTTGTAACTTTTAAACTAATTAGTGTTTTTAATTGATTCTTTTTGCATTAGGTCAAAAATTTCATGTAGTTTCATCCTGTTGTATTAGATTTCAAATTTGAACTTTAAAATTTGAATCTAACCAAATTTGCTTAAATTACTAAAATCTGTATAACTAGAGTTTAAATATATATTTTTTATGATTCTTTTTGCCACTGGTTTGTATTAGTTAGGCCTATCATCCTACATAGTTTGAGAATTTTTAGGATGAATTTGGTTAGGGTTTTTAACAAAAACATAAGCTGTTTAGTTCTTAATAGAGTTTAGTTAGTTTAATTTTAGTTTTAGTTTGAATCTGAGTTAGTTTAACGTTTAGTTTTTAGTTTTCATTAGGTACTGTTGTTTCAACATTAGGTGAAATAACTTGCTATTAATAAAAATAATTGTTTAGTTTTATACCTTATTGTTATAGGAAATCATTATTCCTTTTCATTAGGTATAGTTTTATAAAGCAACTTAGTTTTACTTTTCACAAACATTTTAGGAGATTTAATTCTTTTTTCTAATAAAGAATCTTAGTAATTATTTTCTGTTAAGTAATGTTCTTATTATATAAAAAAAATAATGATAATTTTGTTTCATACTCTAATGTTATAGGAAACTCTAGTTATCTTCATTAAGTGGTGTTTTATAAAAATTATATTTTTAGTAGCATTTCTTTTCACAAAAGTTTTAGTGGATTTAATTCTATTTACTAATATATATTTTATTATTTATTTTTTGTTAACTATTGTTTTGTTATTAAAAATAGTTGTTGGTCTTACTTTATATTAGTAGTAGCTTTGACACACACAAAAATTGTGAGTCAAATATTGGTTTTGAATTTTTCTCTTGATTGTTACTATTGAAATGTTTTAGTTTAATCTTGCTGATAGTGTGAGTTGTATTATTAGTTGTATGCTTATTGTGTGCCTTGTTTGATTTGTTAGATCATCCGGAGTGCGAAGCTTGTTATCTAGAGTCACTTGAGTACGAGGATCGTCAGCAAGGCAAGTCACTTTGATCATGTTTACCCATGTTTTATTGAATTAGTTCTACCATCTCCCCAATTGCATGCAAAGTAGGTAATTTGGAAACTTGGTTACTTGATGTAGTATCATGTGGTAGGTTCCCCTTAACCCTCTGACACATTGGCCCCGAGAAATGTTGATTTAATTTTGCTATGCTATCAGTAGACGGGGTTGGTTGTGTGATTCATGAGAGTTGCGAGATAATAATTTCAAGACCTACAAGATGATCAAGACTTCAAGACTCTGAGTTTTCAACATACCTCTGGGTGGATGATGGTTGAACGGCGCCCTGGAGAAACTAGTGGTTAGCCTAGGTGTTGCTAGAGAAGTGCCAGTATTCACGCGGAAAGGTCCACCCAGGCGCAAAGAGATGGATGGATGCTTCAAGACCCAAGGCTTACCTGCACAGCCACAAGCCATTATGGGCTCTGGCTTGGTTGAATATCTTGGTGACCCTAGACAGGCGGTGCTACGAGATGTAGAAGAATGGTAGGAAAGGATGGACACCGACAGAGTCTTAGGGAATCCCTTTAGAAGACCATGTTTTGATCATCCGTTTCTCAAACACACTGAAGTGCGAGAAATCCAACGGAGGCGATCAAATCTTGTGGGGAACGTGTGCAAAACTCTACAGAGTACCCAAACCTAATCGATTAGCCGTGTCCACTATCATGGACGGTTTGAGCCAAAGGAACTGAAACTATCTGGAACTCTCAACAGAAATAATTATATTGATATGGGTATTAATGACAACTTGGGTATGAGAATTGGTTGGTGGAACCATCTCATTAATCAACCAACATTGTAGTAATAATATTTTGCCCCCTCTTGTTGTAGGAAAAATTGGCTTTATGCAAAAACTTACTACCCCACCTGCCAAATATGCATATAGAATAGATGATTACTTTACACCCCCTCTTTTGTGACATTGCCGGCATATTCAATATGCTGACCTACACGGCTGCAACGTATCATGTTGCAGAGTATTTTTCCGACCAGGAGTGAGGATACGCTCTACGCTCGGTGAGATGCCCTTGGAGTCAGATGGACTCAACTACCTTTGAAGTTTCCGCAAGATTAGTTATTCTCATGAGTTGGCCTTCAGCCACTTTATTGTAATTTTTATAGTAATAAAGGACTCGATACGATATTTCGATTTATAAAGCTGTGTGATTTCCCTTTGATATATACATTGATGTACCGTGTGTGTACCAGCATGATCTTGGGATGGTACGGATACACCGGAGATTCGACCTTTCAGGTCGGGTCGCTATAGAAATGGTATCAGAGCACACGCTGACCGTAGGACGTAACCTTTAGGATTGGAAAACCCTTAGGATTTTCTTTCTTTTGTCTTTAAAATTCTTATACTCTCATCTGTTTATTTCTGACTTCCCTCCGATTTATTTCAACCTTCCTAGATGGCCACCTTCACCCCAGTTTTGTTCACGGGGTTTTGCCAGCCTGACGCGACGATGCCCTTTGGCAAGGAGATGGTGAACATCATCAGGGACGTAAGGATCACTTTACCAAGCATCACCGGGACTCCTATCATGTCTTTTCCACAAGACGGGCGCTACAGGATCGAGGTGCACATCCCCGGAAAGACCTTTGGAAATCGTAAAGAACCCATCGACTTCAAGTTTGTGGACCCAGCTGGATTCTTGGGAGGGACATGGCGATTCACCGTGCCCTCAGACGTATTCAGGAGGAATACAGGGGTGGTACCATTTCACCAGGACTCAACATGGTTTGTCACGGGGATGCTAATGAAATATCATAAACATTCCCACTGAAGACTCCACCCTTTCCTATATCTAGACTTTGGAGACGCACATCAGGACTTTGGAGCTTCAGGTACGCGCAGACACGAAGACAATCAAGAGGCTGATGAACCGCGAGCTTGACCTCGAGGCTGACCTACGGGAAGCCTAGTACGAGCATGAGCATGAAGTGAAGGATTTCTTAGAGAGTATCGAGAAGCTGAACACTCGCATTGCAACACTGGAGGAACAACTGGGCATGGGGAAAATCTTCACCCAGAAGGAGACATGGCTCCCTTGATCAGCAACGATGATGACTATGAGGAAAGCGCCACCGAAGGAGGCCACATTACCATGGAATTTTGAGGAGAACTTTAGTTATGCCCCATGTATCTTTCATTTTCAACGTTAAAGTGTAGGTCAATGCTTAGTTTGATTTGAGACTTGTATCTCGATGTTGAACCTTGAGTTGAATAAATAAATGAGTGTTTGGTGTGATATGTTTGTTGCATTGCATATGGGTAGTGAAATATTCTTTTAGGCCCTTGTTCTATTCTAATTCTCACCCCTCTGAAAACATCAAGATGCCTCCGCGATGTGAGCCCGACTTCACCTTCCCGCCGAAACTCACACAACTTCTCCAGCAGCAAAATGCCTTGATGCAGCTGTTGATCCGGAACTAGACGAACAACCACAACAACCATCCTCCACCTCAGGGCGACAACCTCACCCGTTTCCTGAGGCTGAATCCACCAACTTTCTCCAGCAGCACTGAGCCCATTGTGGCAGATGATTGGCTCCGCAAGATGGAGAGGGAACTCACCACCGCTGGATGCACTAAGGCTGAAAAGGTGCGCTTTGCCGCCCATCAACTGGAGGGACCAACAGCTTCATGGTGGGAGAACTACACCACCACATACCCCATTACTGGTGTGACTTGGGAGTAGTTCAAGCTAGCTTTCCGCGCCGCTCATGTCTCAACTGGATCCATGAGTCTGAAGAAGCGTGAGTTTCGCAACTTACACCAGGGGAACCGCTCCGTGGCCCAATATGTGGATGAATTCAGCATGTTGGCTTGTTATGCACCAGGAGATGTGGCCGATGATGCAGCCAAACAGGAGAAGTTCTTGGAAGGACTCAACGATGAGTTGAGCGTGCAGCTGATGGTGGCTACTTTCAACAACTACCAGGAGCTGGTAGACAAGGCCCTCATCTTGGAAGGGAACCAGCAGCAAATTGAAAACCGCAAGAGGAAGTATGGACAGGGGAAGTCTAACTCTGGAGCTCAACAGAAGCCCCGCTACTCCACGTACTCCGGGAATACCGGATCAGGGACCGACAAGTATGGAGGACACACTCATCACGTGCACAACCATGGAGGCCACAATCATGGAGGAAATGGGAATAATCATCCCAACAATGGCAACTTCAAGAATGACAATGGAAGTGGGAATGGCAACCAGCACCATCCCGCTCCAGCTCAGAAGGATCTGAATCATATCACCTATTTCAAGTGCCAGAAGACAGGGCACTATGCCACTAAATGTCCTCAGAACAAGCAGGGAGATGGAAATGGCAACAACAACGGCAACTCCGCAGCTAAGAAGCCAAACCCTTTTCATCATGCTGAGGTGAACCACATTGATGTGGAAGAAGTCTATGATCAGCACGAGACTGTGGTTGGTAAGTTTTTATTGCATTCACGTCCAGTTATGGTACTTTTTGATTCTGGTGCAACTCATTCATTCATATCAAGGGTAGTTGTGGAAAAGTATGGTTTACCCACCAGAACCCTTAGTCAGCCCATTAAGGTCAATTCCCCAGGAGATATGATGATGGCAGGGATAGGATGCCACGCTTTGAAACCCCATATAGGAAACCATGTTTTCCCCACCAACCTCATCGTCTTAGAATCCCAGGGATTGGATGTAATCCTAGGCATGGATTGGATGACCAAGTATGAAGGAAACCTTGATTGCCCCAACAAGTCTATTTTACTCACCACCCCGGAGAACAAGAGGATTAAGTATGTATCCCGACGCACCCGGATGAGTGCTCGGTTAAATTCCCTCACAGGAGTTGTTCAGGAGGAAGTGTCGGTTGTACAAGACTTTCCAGATGTATTCCCGGAGGAATTACCAGGCATGCCACCAGATAGATAGATTGAATTTCTGATAGAGTTACTACCGGGAACAGCCCCAATTTCTAAGAGACCCTATCGGATGCCCGCAAATGATTTAGTAGAAATCAAGAAGCAGATTAAGAAATTATTGGATAAGGGATATATTCGCCCAAGTTCTTCACCTTGGGGAGCCCCAGTTCTTTTTGTGGAGAAGAAAGATAAAACCTTGGGGATGGTAGTCGATTATCGTGCATTGGACGAGGTGCCTATCAAGAACAAGTACACTCTGCCGATGATTAATGACTTGTTTGATCAGCTAGTAGGAGCCAAAGTATTCTCCAAGATCAATCTTCGATCAGGGTATCACCAATTGAAAATTCGTGAACATGATATACCCAAAACAGCCTTCACCACAAGGTATGGCTTATATGAGTATACAGTCATGTCTTTTGGTTTGACTAATGCTCCTGCCTACTTCATGAATATGATGAACAAAGTGTTTATGGAGTATCTAGACAAGTTTGTCATGGTGTTCATCGATGACATTTTGATATTCTCCAAGAGCGAGGAACAACACAAGGAACACTTGTGTTTAGTTCTGGAGAAGCTTAGAGAGCATTAGTTATATGCCAAGTTCAGTAAATGTGAATTCTGGCTGACGGAAGTCGGATTCCTTGGACATGATATTTCTGGAGATGGAATAGTAGTGGACCCCGCTAAGGTTGAACCAGTCACTGAGTGGAAGTCACCCACCTCAGTTAAGGAGATCCGCATTTTTCTCGGACTTGCCGGATATTACCAGAGGTTCATTGAGAATTTCTCAAAGATTGCCAAGCCCATGACAGAATTGTTGAAGAAAGAGTCTAAGTATATTTGGACTGAGGAATGTGAGGCCAGTTTCCAGGAGTTGAAGAAACGTTTGGTCACAGCCCTAGTGTTGATTCTGCCAAATATTCGGAAGGACTTCCAGCTTTATTGTGACGCATCACGTCAAGGACTTGGAGGAGTACTCATGTAGGAGGGAAAAGTTGTAGCATATGCATCCAGAGAGCTACGACCTCATGAGTTGAACTATGCCACCCATGATTTGGAACTAGCAGCCGTAGTGCACGCACTCAAGACCTGGAGACATTTCCTTATTGGAAATAGTTGTGATGTTTACACTGATCATAAAAGCCTGAAGTATATCTTCACACATAAGGAGTTGAACCTCAGATAGAGGAGATGGCTAGAGTTAATCAAGGACTATGACATGAGACTGCATTACCATCCAGGAAAGGCAAACATTGTAGCAGATGCCTTGAGTCGGAAGAGTTATGTGAACACACTCATAGCAGGAGGATTACCCCAGGAAGTAGCCGATGTTCTCAGAGAGCTCCGGCTAGAGATAGTTCCAAAAGGATATGTTGCCACACTAGAGATCCAGTCCACCTTGACCGAAAGAATTCGTGAAGCCCATAAATCGGACAACGAGATAGCTGAGATAAAGCAGAGAATGAAGGATGGAAAAGCTAAAGACTTTCGTGAAGATGAACAAGGTACTCTATGGTTTGAGAGCCGAATCTATGTGCCCAATGATCCAGAGCTCAGGAAGTTGATACTTCAAGAAGCTCATGATTCACCCTACTCGATACACCCAGGCAACACCAAGATGTACCTGGATTTGAAGGGAAGTTACTGGTGGATAGGTATGAAGAAGGATATTGCCGAACATGTTGCGGTATGTGATGTTTGTCAGCGAGTAAAGGCGGAACATCAGAAACCAGCAAGGTTACTCCAACCTTTGCCGATACCCGAGTGGAAATGGGATAAGCTTGGTATGGACTTCATCACAGGATTACCCAGGACCCGTTCAGGTTATGATTCCATTTGGGTAGTGGTCGATCGCTTGACCAAGGTGGCTCATTTCATTCTAGTGAAGACTACTTATACTAGTGCTAAGTTAGCCAAGATATATATGACCAGGATCGTATGTCTGCATGGAGTTCCGAGGAGTATCGTGTCAGAGAGAGGAACACAATTTACCTCAAAGTTTTGGCATGACTTACATGAAACTTTGGGTACAAGGCTGGAATTCAGTACAACTTTTCATCTGCAGACCGATGGACAGACCGAGAGAGTCAACCAGATCTTGGAGGACATGTTGAGAGCTTGTGCGCTAGACTATGGGTCTAGTTGGGATGACAACTTACCTTACGCAGAGTTCTCGTACAACAACAGTTATCAGACTAGTCTGAAAATGGCCCCTTTTGAAGCATTATACGGAAGGAGGTGCAGAACACCATTGATGTGGGATGGTGTTGGAGACCGAATTTTTTTTGGTCCCGATCTGATCCAAGATTTTGAAGAAAAGGTCAAACTGATTCGAGACCGACTCAAGATAGCCCAATCCAGGTAGAAGAGCTATGCTGATAGCAAACGCAAGGAGGTGACGTATGAAGTGGGAGACCGAGCATACCTTCATGTGTCCCCACTTCGAGGAATCAAGAGGTTTGGTGTTAAAGGAAAGTTAGCACCCAGATTCATAGGCCCCTACAAAATTCTTGAACGTAGAGGCAAAGTTGCATACAAGCTGGAATTGCCGGAAGGATTGTCCGGAGTTCATGATGTTTTTCATGTTTCCCAGCTAAACAAATGCCATGCTAAGATGGCTGATATTCCTTTGAGAGACACAGTGCCCCTAGAGGCCATACAACTTGACACTGACCTAACCTACGAGGAGAAGCCTGTCAGAATCCTCGAGACTATCAATCGAGTTACCCGTAGCAAGACCATCAAGTTTTGTAAGGTTCTGTGGAGTTACCACACCGAGGAAGAAGCCACCTGGGAACGCAAAGAAGATCTTCGTAGAGACCACCCGCACCTATTTTCTAGCCAACCCGAATCTTGAGGGCGAGATTCATCTTAAGGTGGGTAGGTTTGTAACATCCCAAAATTTCATTTTGGAATATTATGAAATATAGCTATGCATCATCATCACATTGTTTGAATGAAATAACTTGTTGAAGTTCTTCTTTTGAAATTCTGAAAGGCCATTTCAACTTTTCCATATACTTGTTTCTACTATTTGATAATCTCTGGAATTATTCAAAAAAAGAGAGAGGAGTAACATGACACTCCACACCAGGGGCATCTTGGTGAATTATTTGAACAATAAAACCAGGGGTTTATTTGAAAGTTTATCTCAAAAGAATTTGAAATCAATTATGCATTTTCTGACAATTTTTTTTAAAGTATTCATTTTGAAAGAGGAAAAATGTTCATTAAATAGCATTTATTCCCCTGATCATTTTGATATATATATTCCCTATGTTTGGAAATGATTTGAATGCATTAAAGGGTTTTAAACGCTCTGCAAAATAGAAAGGAAACGAATTTAAAACATTTAAATAGAAACCAGCTGGCCCACCAACCTTTACTCCCGAGATCCTTTCGGATCGGTCACCGACGCGCTGACCTCGCCCTCTCTCTCACTGTCGCGCGGGACCCACCGTCCAACAACGCCATCAGCGCGCTCGTCTTCCTCCTCACGTCATCGACGTCGCCGGAGATCCATCCTCCGCTGATCTCGCTCCTCTCTCCCTCTCCTGACCCCGCACCTAGCCTATAAAAGCCCCTGCCTTCTTCGCTCTCTATTCCACCCCCGAGCGCCCCTGCCCACGCCCACAAACACCACGCTCCACCTCGCCGGAGTTTGGTCAATGATCGAAGCTCTCCGAGCACGAGGCCGTCGCCTCCGTCGTCCCCAGCCTCGTCTGACGCCACCATTCAATGCCGGATCTTCGCCGTTGTCGCCTGAGCTCTTCGGACGCCGCCCTCGACCACCGCACGACCATCTCCGACTACCTCCGACATCCGGCCGCCGTCGACCTCGCCGGAAACTCCAACCCACTCTCCTGTAAGCCACCACCCCCACCCGCAACCGTCAGATCTAGGATCTACGCCCCACATTAGAAATTTTATAAAACGAACCGGTAAGCGTTAGTATTCGGTCGTCCGCTCGTTAGCACCCACGTGCACACACCCTAGGCCAATCACAGCATGCCACGTCACCCTGTCCATTAGTTAGTAATTTTGATCTTTTCTGTTTTGTTTTAGAAAACAGAATGTTTTCTATTTTTGTTTTAGTTGTAACTTTTAAACTAATTGTGTTTTTAATTGATTCTTTTTTGCATTAGGTGGAAAATTTCATGTAGTTTCATCCTGTAGTATTATATTTCAAATTTGAACTTTAAAATTTGAATCTAACCAAAATTTTAAATTACTAAAATCTGTATAACTAGAGTTTAAAAATATATTTTTTATGAATCTTTTTGCCACTAGTTTTTATAAGTTAGATCTATCATCCTACATAGTTTGAGAATTTTTAGGATGAATTTGGTTAGGGTTTTTAACAAAAATTGAATCTGATTAGTTCTTAATAGAGTTTAGTTAGTTTAATTTTAGTTTTAGTTTGAATCTGAGTTAGTTTAACTTTTGGTTTTTAGTTTTCATTAGGTTCTGTTGTTTCAACATTAGTTGAAATAACTTGCTATTAATAAAAATAATTGTTTAGTTTTATACCTTATTGTTATAGGAAATCATTATTCCTTTTGATTAGGTATAGTTTTATAAAGCAACTTAGTTTTACTTTTCACAAACATTTTAGGAGATTTAATTCTATTTTATAATAAAGAATCTTCATAATTCTTTTCTGTTAAGTAATGTTCTGTTTATATAAAAAATAGTAATAATAATGATAATTTTGTTTCATACTCTAATGTTATAGGAAACTCTAGTTATCTTCATTAAGTGGTGTTGTATAAAAATTATATTTTTAGTAGCATTTCTTTTCACAAAAGTTTTAGTGGATTTAATTCTGTTTACTAATATATATTTTATTATTTATTTTCTATTAACTATTGTTTTGTTATTAAAAATAGTTGTTGGTCTTATTTTATATTAGTAGTAGCTTTGACCCAAAAAAATTGTGAGTCAAATATTGGTTTTGAATTTTTCTCTTGATTGTTACTATTGAAATGTTTTAGTTTAATCTTGCTGATAGTGTGAGTTGTATTATTAGTTGTATGCTTATTGTGTGCCTTGTTTGATTCGTTAGATCATCCGGAGTGCGAAGCTTGTTATCTAGAGTCACTTGAGTACGAGGATCGTCAGCAAGGCAAGTCACTTTGATCATGTTTACCCATGTTTTATTGCATTAGTTCTACCATCTCCCCAATTGCATGCAAAGTAGGTAATTTGGAAACTTGGTTACTTGATGTAGTATCATGTGGTAGGATCCCCTCAACCCTTTGACACATTGGCCCCGGGAAACGTTGATTTAATTTTGCTATGCTATCAGTAGACGGGGTTGGTTGTGTGATTCATGAGAGTTGCGAGATAATAATTTCAAGACCTACAAGATGATCAAGACTTCAAGACTCTGAGTTTTCAACATACCTCTGGGTGGATGATGGTTGAACGACGCCCTAGAGAAACCAGTGGTTAGCCTAGGTGTTGCTGGAGAAGTGCCAGTATTCACGCGGAAAGGTCCACCCAGGCGCAAAGAGATGGATGGATGCTTTTAGACCCAGCCTTACCTGCATAGCCACAAGCCATTATGGGCTCTGGCTTGGTTGGATATCGTGGTGACCCTGGACAGGTAGTGCTACGAGATGTAGAAGAACGGTAGGAAAGGATGGGCACCGACAGAGTCTTAGGGAATCCCTTTAGAAGACCATGTTTTGATCATCCGTTTCTCAAACACCCTGAAGTGCGAGAAATCCAACGGAGGCGATCAAATCTTGTGGGGAACGTGTGCAAAACTCTGCAGAGTACCCAAACCAATCAATTAGCCGTGTCCACGATCATGGACAGTTTGAGCCAAAGGAACTGAAACTATCTGGAACTCTTAACACAAATAATTATATTGATATGGGTATTAATGACAACTTGGATATGAGAATTGGTTGGTGGAACCATCTCATTAATCAACCAACATTGTAGTAATAATATTTTGCCCCTCTTGTTGTAGAAAAAATTGGATTTATGCAAAAACTTACTACCCCACCTGCCAAATATGCATATAGAATAGATGATTACTTTACACCCCCTCTTTTGTGACATTGCCGGCATATTCAATATGCTGACCTACACCGCTGCAACGTATCATGTTGCAAAGTATTTTTCTGACCAGGAGTGAGGATATGCTCTACGCTCGGTGAGATGCCCTTGGAGTCAGATGGACTCAACTACCTTTGAAGCTTCCGCAAGATTAGTTATTCTCATGAGTTGGCCTTCGGCCACTTTATTGTAATTTTTATTGTAATAAAGGACTCGATATGAGATTTCGATTTATAAAGATGTGTGATTTCCCTTTGATATATACATTGATATACCGTGTGTGTACCAGCATGATCTTGGGATGGTACAGAAACACCGGAGATTCGACCTTTCAGGTCGGGTCACTACAGAGGTGGTTTCAATGGTGAACATCATCATGTTGATCATATCTACTATATGACTCATGTTTGACCTTTCTGTCTCTTGTGTTCCGAGGCCATGTCTGTACATGCTAGGCTCGTCAAGCTTAGCCTGAGTGTTCTGCACATGCAACACTGGCTTGCACCCGTTGTATGTGAACGTAGAGTCTATCACACCCGATCATCACGTGGTGTCTCGACACGATGAACTTTCGCAATGGTGCACACTCGGGGAGAACACAATTCACCTTGAAATTTAAGTGAGGGAACATCTTATAATGCTACTGTCGTCCTAAGCAAAACAAGGTGCATTAAAGGATTAACATCACATGCAAATCATAAGTGACATGATATGGCCATGAACTTGTGCTTTTGATCTCCATCTCCAAAGCACCGGCATGATCTCCATCGTCACCGGCATAACACCATGATCTCCATCATTGTGTCATCATCAGGGTTGTCGTGCCCACCATGCTCATACTACCATTGCTACCGTTTAGCGATAAAGTAAAGCATTACATAGCGCTTAAAGATTGACATGCAGGTTGTACAATAATCAAAGACAACCATATGGCTCTTGCCGGTTGTCGTACTCATCGACATGCAAGTCATGATATTCTATACAAAACATGATCATCTCATACATCACATATATCTCATCATGTAATTGGCCATATCACATCACAACATACCATGCAAAAACAAGTTAGACGTCCTCTAATTGTTGTTGCATGTTTTACGTGGCTGCTATGGGTATCTAGCAAGAAAGATTCTTACCTACGCAAAACCACAATGATGATATGAAGATTGATTTTCAACCTTGTACAAGGACCGCCTTAATCAAATCTGATCTAACAAAAGTGGGCGAGACAGACACCCGCCAGCCATCTTTATGCGACAAAGTCACATGTGAGTTGTTGGAACACGGTCTCTCGTAAGTGTACGAGTAAAGTCGGTCCGAGCCGCTTCATTCCAAAATACCGCCGAACCAAGAAAATACTAAGGAAGGAAGCAATCTGAATATCAATGCCCACAAACTCCTTTGTGTTCTACTGAAGATCTCATCTATGTATAGACCTAGCTCATAATGCCACTCTTGGGGAGTGTTGCACAAGAAACAAAAAATTTCCTATGCACACACAAGATCTATCCATGATGATGAGCATCTATGGGAGGGAGAGTGAATATACATAGCCTTGTAGATCGCAAAGGAGAAGCATTAAGAAACGCGATTGATGTAGTCGAACCTCTTCATGATCAAATCACGATCCGTCCCACGATCTCATCACGAGTCGTCCCACGATCCCATCGTGGTCCTTACGATCTAGTACCGAACGGACGGCACCTCCACGTTCAGCACACGTACATCTCAATGACGATCTCCGCCTTTTTGATCCAGCAAGAGGGAGCGGAGAGGTAGATGAGTTCTCCATCAACGCGATGGCGCGACGGCGGTGGTGGTGGTGGAGTTGTCCCGGTAGGGCTTCGCCAAGCACAATCGAGACGAGCTAGTGGAGAACAGATCTATAGGAAGAACAGGGTAGCATGTGGCATAGATGGGGTCCGTCTACCCTCTCTCTACCTCTCCATATATAGGGGGAAGGGAGGAGGGGTGGCGCCCCCTAGATCCAATCTAGGGGTGGCGGCTAGGGCACATGGGGGCACCCCCTAGGGAAACCCTAGGGTGACTTGGCCCCCAAGCCATGTGGAGGGAACCCTAGATGGGGCGCCCCACCTCTCCTGGTTACATGGGAAAGGGTGAGATGGGCGCACAACCCCTTAGTGGGCTAGTTTGCCCCTTCCCCTTGGCCCATGAGGCCCCCCAACACTTGACGGGACCCCCCAAAACCCCTTTCGGTACTCCTGGTCACAACAATGTACTCCCGGAATGCTTTCGGACTCCGATTCCATTTGTCCTATATATCAATCTTCACCTCCGGACCATTCCGTAGTTCCTTGTCACATCCAGGATCTCATCCGGGACTCCGAACAACCTTCGGTCACCAACATAGGTAACTCAACTATACCGAAACATCGCTGAACCTTAAGTGTGTAGACCCTGCGGGTTCGAGAACTATGTAGACATGACCGAGACACCTCTAAGGTCAATAAACAATAGAGGGACCTGGATGCCCATATTGGTTCCTACATATTCTACGAAGATCTTTATTGGTTGAACCTCTATGTCAAGGATTCAGATAATCCCGTATGATGTTCCCTTTGTTCTTCGGTATGTTACTTGCCCGAGATTTGATCGTCGGTATCTCTATACCTAGTTCAATCTCGTTACCGTCAAGTCTCTTTACTCGTTCCATAATACAACATCACGTGGCTAAATCTTTAGTCACATTGCTTGCAAGGCTTATAGTGATGTTTTATTACTGAGTGGGCCCTGAGATACCTCTCCGTCACATGGAGTAACAAATCCCAGTCTTGATCCATGCCAACCCAATAGACACCCTAGGAGATACCTTTAGAGAACTTTTATAGTCACCTAGTTACGTTGCGATGTTTGATACACACAAGGTACTCCCCCGGTGTCAGTGAGTTGCATGATCTCATGGTCATAGGAACAGATACTTGACATGCAGAAAACTGTAGCAATGAACTGACACGGTCATATGCTATGTTTATAATTTGAGTCTTGTCCATCACATCATTCTCCTAATGATGTGATCTTGTTATCAAATGACATCTCATGTCCATGGCTAGGAATCCTTAACCATCTTTTATCAACAAGCTAGTCCATCAGAGGCATATTAGGGACATGGTGTTTCTTATGTATCCACACATGCATCTGAGTTTCTGATCAATATAATTCTAGTATGGATAATAAACGATTATCATGAACAAGGAAATATGATAATAACTAATTTATTATTTCCTCTAGGGCATATTGCCAGAAGGCTATGCTGAGGATTGCGCTCCACATCGGTCATATAGATCGGGCGGGTGTCTTCATCAACATCAACTCCAATCTCAACCAAGATCATGGAAGAATCCTTCATGGTGCTCGGGGCCTCAACGTCAATATTGCCCTCGCGCGATCATGAAGTTTTTCTGGACAGCGGATTCGTATTCATCGTCCCCGCCTCCTCGAGTGTCATTTTGATGATTACTTCGGTGGAATTGTGTGGAATTGGGTATAGAACAATCCTACAAAGTTTCGTCGCTACGGTGGAGGAATCTCTGGTGATCTACAATATACCGGAGCCCTGTCGAATCTTGACGAATTTAGGGCGAGGAATCCAACATCTAGATCGTACGTCCGTTGAAAAATCCCACCGTTCATCGGTTGCGGAATTCATATACTAATCACCCATCAAAGTTTCATCTCGATCCGACCGTCCAAACTCCGGGAAACATCTGATTAGTACAATGAATCTTGGATCTGTTTTCTGTGCGAAAACGAATCCGACCCGAGTTCATCTTTTTCATGAACGGGTTGTCGGACGTCCTTTTTGAAGGAAATTTTCTCATCATCTCGGTCATCCGACCAAGAGTTCAGCATCGTGAGGGCCGAATAATCATCAAGTGAACCTCATCATCTGCGGTTGTATGGGTCGGGCACTCCATTGCTTCATCAAGCCAGTATCAACCTCATCACAAATTCCGACCTGCATCGGCATCGTCATGCTGTTACTTTTTCAAGCTGACATCCATCACTCCGACCTGCTTCGACACGTCGGCTGGCATGGGGCTCTAGCGTCACCTAGCCGACCCGCTCCATCACCTCGACTAGACTAGTGCTTTGGCATCCCTTCTTCAACCTGCTTCAACACCTCGGCTGGCATTAGACTTCGGTGTCACCAGCCGACCTGCTTCAACACCTCAGCTGGCATGAGACTTTGGCGTCACCATCCGACCTGCTTCAACATCTCTGCTAGCATGAGACTTCGGCGTCACTAGCCGACCTGCTTCAACACCTCGGCTGGCATGAGACTTTGGCGTCACCAGTTGACCTGCATGAGAGTTCGGCGTCTGCCGATCATAGCTTCGCCATGTTAACTAGACCGAGGACTTCATCTCGCCACATTGACCGTGTAGTGTCGCCACTTCGTCAAGCCGAACTCTTCGTTCAGGCACCTCGGCGCCCAGGCCATATTCCTTTACATATTTGCTACACTTAAATTAACTAAGTAGAAGATTTTTTTAAATATATTATCACCTTTATTTGTTATTACTCTTGGCTTGCACTATATTGTGTGCATAGGAAATTGACTTCGACTGCCGTTACGCGGTCACCCCGACGTCACCTTGCTGACCTACTCCACCACCTCGGCTGGACGAGGGGCTTCGCCTTGCCACATCGGTCGAGCAGTGACAGTACTCCGGAGTATCTAACTCCTCGTTCGGTCACCTCGGGACGAGCTTGGGGGCTGGGACCTCGGTCATGCTGAAGACTACACACCGGATCTGTCAAAGTACGATGGGCGTCCTCGTCCCGCTACAAGCCCGGATCGCGTCATCGACACCGAGCACATTAACCAGCTAAGTCGCTTTCATGCTAAAAAACTTTCAGTTTTAAATTTTTTTTCAACCAAGAATTATACTATTTTGATAAAAAGTTGTCTGCGAAAAACTTTCTTTCTCAAACCTTTGTTTGTTACAAACAAATTCAAATACCCCGTTTACTTGGGGGCTTCCTTTATGAAGCCATTCCTCTTGCATATGATTATTAATGTATCACACCCTTCCTTGTTCGTGTTTATGTCAGTATATGCATCATATTGACTTAAGTGTTCTACAAAGCTGGGCTGCCTTGATCCTGTACTTACCCCTACGTTCCCGATTGTTCGGCTAGGGAGTAAAGGGAGCACCTCTGCGATTGTTACGATCGGGTCATCCAAACTCGTACCTAAGATGGGTGAAGCTGAAAGCTAGCGCTCTTACTGTTTTCAATTATGGTCGGCCACAACGGAATACAAGCATACATAAATCTATTGCGCACCCCTCATGGTAATCATGAGAACCCAAAGAAAGGAACCGTTGGCGGAACTATTTTCTTTGAAGATGCTTCTTGCGTTAAATAGAAATATAGCATAAGTTCCCTAGGCGCGCTTTGTCTGTTATAGCCTAAGGGCCTGATTGCCTAGTTATTTGAAACACCTCCGATATCCTTGGATGGCATAGTAAATAACACTTTTCGGCCCTTGGCCGAGGAGGGAGAAGCGGACAGTGAGTTAAGACGCGTTTAAAGTTCAGGCGAACACATATATGATATAAGTACTTCGGTACATACAATCATTATACATAAAATTCTTTTACCCAAGTCACTTGGGGGATCTTAAATTTATATGAGACATTTTATAAGAAATGGTATTTCCTTCTTGGTCATTGCAAAGTCTTTTTCTACTACTAATTTTTTCGACACGAGTGTTCGGTCAATAACCGGGTAGCCTAGTTTCTCTGTAAAGCCACTTGAGTTTAGTTTGCTAAACAGGCCTTGGAGAAACACTCCGCCCTCGGGATATGGAGGTTGAAGCCAAAGGCTGACCCGCTTGAAGTTTCAGAGATCAGATGTATCATGTTAAAGCACGACCGAAGCACATGTTAATTTTAAGACCAATTTTCGGATTGGCACCAAAACACTTGATTTAGTTTGAACGTCAAACTTTTTACATAAGTTTTTTGGCTTTTCGAGCTTATGGCACTTTTAAGCTATTTGTATGTTTTTTAGGAGGAGGGACATCATCATGACCGAGGTGCCCTACGTAATAATTCAGCTCGGGAAATCTTATCTGACCCACTGTTTGGCATCTTCCCTGTCGACCTCCACCTCGGCGTCTCGGATATTGCTCTATACGCATCAGTTTTGAATTGTGTCTTCAGACAATAGTTGGGTTAATCGGCTCATGTGCTTGCCTCCTATGTTCCGCTTTGTTTGGATAGGAGTGCAATGGGAGAGCCACTGCAATTATACTTCCGGTTTAACTGGTCAAGTACCTAAGTGGAGAAAGCCGAAAACTGACTGTCACAATGAGCGTAAACTGGTCGGCGATCCGATGACTGTATTAAATAACGGGCCTTTCATAAAATTGGTTGGAGTGTTAATGGCTTGACCTTGGCTAATGTCGAACACTAACCGAGGGCTAGTAACTCGCCTCCCAAACATTAAGCTCCTGTGACTAAGTGAAAGTTATAAAGCCTATATATCTGATTGCCTCGTTTCTGCTAACACAACCGCCTCCGGGCATCAAGACATTGGCTAATGGTTGTCTTGTGACTGCGGAAACACCCTGTGTAGCATTTACAAAGGGGTTGAAGCCGATAATGGGCCACTCTCAAATGATAAACGACCACAAAGGAGTCAAAATAGCACATAGCATAAAAGCATTTGTATTCAATATGCGAGTGCTGCCTTCCGTAATCATCATTGTAAAGACATAAATATGCATCAATTTGACTTAAGATTTTTGCCAAGCTGCGTTGCCTAGCTCCTAGGCGAACACATATATGATATAAGTACTTCGGTAAATACAATCATTATACATAAAATTCTTTTACCCAAGTCACTTGGGGGCTCTTAAATTTATATGAGCCATTTTATAATAAATGGTGTTTTCTTCTTGGTCGTTGCAAAGTCTTTTTCTACTACTCCTTTTTTCGACACGAGTGTTCGGTCAATAACCGGGTAGCCTAGTTTCTCTCTAAAGCCGCTTGAGTTGAGTTTGCTAAACAGGCCTTGGAGAAACACTCCGTCCTCGGGATATGGAGGTTGAAGCCAAAGGCTGACCCGCTTGAAGTGTGAGAGATCAGATGTATCATGTTAAAGCACGACCGAAGCACATGTTAATTTTAAGACCAATTTTTGGATTGGCACCAAAACAGTTGATTTAGTTTGAATGTCAAAGTTTTTACATAAGTTTTTTGGCTTTTCGAGCTTATGGCACTTTTAAGCTATTTGTATGTTTTTTAGGAGGAGGGACATCATCTTGACCGAGGTGCCCTACGTAATAATTCAGCTTGGGAAATCTTTTCTGACCCGCAGTTTGGTATCTTCCATGCCGACCTCCACCTCAGCGTCTCGGATATTGCTCTATACGCATCAGTTTTGAATTGTGTCTTCGGTCAATAGTTGGGTTTCCCGGCTCCTGTGCTTGCCTCCTACTTCCGCTTTGTTCGGCTAGGAGTGCAATAGGAGAGCCACTGCGATTGTACTTCCGGTTTAACTGGTCAAGTACCTCAGTGGAGAAAGCCGAAAACTAACTGTCACAAGGAGCGTAAACTGGTCGGTGATCCAATGACCATATTAAATAACGGGCCTTTCATAAAATTGGTCGAAGTGTTAATGGCTTTACCTTGGCTAATGCAGAACACTAACAGAGGGGGCTAGTAACTGACCTCCCAAACTTTAAGCTCTTGTGACTAAGTGAAAGTTATAAAGCCTAGATATCTGATTGCCTCGTTTCTGCTAACACAACCGCCTCCGGGTATCGAGACATCGGCTAAAGGTTGTATTTTTACTGCAGAAACACCCTGCGTAGCATTTACAAAGGGGTAGAAGCCGACGATGGGCCACTCTCAAATGATAAACGGTCACAAAAGAGACAAAGTAGCACATAGCATAAAAGCATTTGTATTCAATATGCGAGTGTTGCCTTCCGTAATCATCATTGTAAAGCCATAAATATGCATCAAGTTGAGTTAAGATTTTGGCCAAGCTGGGTTGCCTAGCTCCTGTGCTTACCCCCTGCATTTTCGATTGTTCGGCTAGGGGGTAAAGGGAGCACCTCTGGGATTGTTACTTCCGGGTCATCCAAGTTAGTACCTCAGACTCGGTGAAGCCGAAAACTAGCCATCTTAAGAATATAATTGGTTGGCAGCAACGGAAGTGAAAAAATTGGTTCATTAAAACCACAGAGTTCAGGAACATTCTCGAAACTAAATCCTCAATATTTTCCTCCCAGATTGATCGGAGTTGAGGTTTCACAATCATGGTCAACATGATATCCTGGGAAAAGAACTTATAAAATAACTATTTTTCCCATAAGATGTTTCCTACTTTAAATAGTAGTATAACATATCTCTCTGCATACCTTTGTTTATAAAACCGTATGGCCGGATTGCCTTGTTTGCCGTAAATCTTTGTCCTTATAAAGGCTTTATAAAGTAGGGCAAACACTCCTTGGCCACTGGCTGAGGAGGTTGAAGCCGATGGTCGGTCAACAAAGTCTTGTACAATGCGGATCCGAGCATTGATGATGTAAAGTACTTGGATACATAGAATCATTACACATAAATTGTGTCGACCGTAACAAAGTTTGTGTCAAAAGATGTGGGGACCCTGACTCATAAGTCGTGATCACCGAATGCATGTGTACAATGATCCCAGAGATCAATGCTCACTGAACACACTGGAGCTGAAATACAAGAGTCTTACATCCACATTTAGCATCTTACACAAATAAAGATCATGAAGGTCTAGTCTTACATAGGTAGGGACTCAAGGACCAAATACATAAACTCAACAAGCAGCGGAAATCTTGATCAATAGCGTGAACCCATGCCATCTGCCTTAAACCTACAGGCATTCTGACGGGGAAGCATCCTAGTTCGTATGTTCGTCACCAACGAACTCTTACGCAAACTCCTATTCTTCCATGCCTAGCCAATTAAATAACCAGTGGCAAGCCAATGAGTACTTTGAATGTACTCGCAAGCAACCCAAGTTGTGGAACAAGGTAATGATGATGCATGATATAGCACTAAGTAGGTAATTTTGTGGAAAGCTAATTTTTAAATGCATTAACATGACCAAGTAGCTAGGTGAGCATGCATCAACAGTTGGCAGATATCCATATGAACAAGTTATAGATATCATCATAAGCAAGGGTTGAACATCTCATATTCATTCATTACGCTAAGTCATCGGACTTAGTTCGATCGTCTTGCTAAGTCATCGGACTTAGCTCAAGTACCCTCTTTGTCGCCAACACACACACACACACCAGTTTGTGAAAACATTTGGACGTATCACAAGAGCGGTCATCCAACTGTCATTGACTGTGGACACGGCTATTCGAATAGTTTTACACTTTGCAGAGGTTGCACACTTTACCCACAAGACTCGGTAAGTTTCGTGTCATCCACGACTCATGGTACATTGCATACCCAAGGTAAGCACCCCGAACAATGTCTTTCCCGTGGTGATACTAAGAAAAGAGTCCACTCTTTGGTGACATCCCTCATGATATACATCACACGTATCATCCATGAGGGCATGCAACGGTGTGCCCGGTGCCTGTAAAGACATCGCATGGCCTTCCACTTTTGGCATGAGGACATCTCAAGAGTGACCACTTCACTATTGCCACTAGTAATGCGAGCTCCTTGCTAGCACCAACCATAGTAATCAACAAAGCCCCGTCCCATAAGGGGTATCGTGGTCGTACATGTAAGGTTGGAATAATGGTCGCAACTTACACCAATCCGTTTTCGAAAACCACAGACACTCACTTGCTCCGGTACACCACTTCTTTCTCAAGTGGTCACCCAACTCATCATCATCTCCCTCGGGCATTAGTGGCACCCGACAGGTTTTTTGAAAAGTCTTTGAAATCGTCTCTTCCTTTCCGTCACTATGCATAAATCCCAAACCCACTTGTGTAGCCTCTACTAGAATCCTATCTACACCCACCCGCATAACCCTCATAAGGTGGTAGGGTCATGCGTGATGCAAGTGTCAACGGAAAAAGTGTCGGAAGCGACCCACCGAAGTGGCCACTACTCCATATGATCAAGTATAACGAAAGTAAAGTGCTATATGACATGCAATGAAAGTGATTTCTTAATATGGTCAAAGGGCTGCTTGCCTGGCTTAACGAAGTCTTCGGGGTCTTCAAAGTCTTCGGGTCCAACTCCCTCGTCAATAGCGCAATCTATCGTCGCGATAAATAGCGATAAAAATAAGCATCACACAAAAGCAGAGCACACAAGCTAATATTAAAAATGCTACCCTATTCTGATAACGACTAAATATCATACTAAAACTATTTGTTTAAGATTTTGTTATGAAAAAAAATTGAAACTATTTAATAGAGGCAAAAATATGCCTAAATTGGGTTTTAAAATAAAAGAGTATATAAAAGATTTTCAAAAATTTACACAAAAGGCACTATTAAATTCTATGGAATATTCTAAGATTTTAGGTTGAACAATTATTAGATTTGGAATTATTTTCTAGTCTGTGGAATTTTTAGAAAGCAGAGGGAAAAATAAAAAAAGGGAAATGTCACTATGCCTATTTGGGCCAAAAGTATCGCAGCCGAGCCGGCCCAAAGGGGAACCAGCCTAGGGTGAGAGGGCGCGCAAGGCAGGTTTATTTTTAAAGCAGCCTGCGGGCCCAACCTGGCAGCAAGAGGGGAAAGGGTGAGGGTATGATAGGTGGGCTCCACCTGTCATCCCTCACCTCGCGATAGGGAGCAGAGGAGGCTGACCAGCGAGGGCTCAGGCCACGGCGGGTCAAGCGGAGGGCACCGACGCGCTCAGGGTCTTCCCGCACGTTGGTGGGTGGCTAAGGGGGTCGCCGACGTGGAGGGAATCGCTGGTGAGGAGAAACCCGCATGATGGCGAGGGTTTCCGACGTGGGTTCGAGCTCTTGACCGGGGAAACGGGGGGTTTTGGCCACGGGAGAGTGATCGGGGGGAGGATAGAGAGACAGGGGAGCAGGGGGAGCTCGAGGGAGGCTTTTTATAGCTTGGGCGCCGGTGTACCGTTGTCGTGGAGCACCGGTGAGGTCGAGGGTGTCTCCACGGGCCGAAAGGACGCCCCGGGCCGTATTTGTGGCGGTTGTGGACTCGGTCCGCGCCCGCGGATAGGAGGAGGGCGGCTAGGGGGACCAGAGGCACGCGTGTGCGAGCTCGGTCATTGGGGCGCTCCACCGGTGCCGTGCGCGAGCGCGGGGGACAGAAGAGGAGGAGGAAGGAGAGGCCCAAACCCCTGGCGCTTTGCGGACGTCGAGGGGGTGGCCTGGGGACATGCTCCCGCATCCCCAGGTGGTCGGGGGGCTCGGGATGGGGGTAGCTACAGTGTGGGAGCGCACTGTAGCACGCTCTAGAGCACCCGTATGACCGACATCGGCATAGAAAATGGGCACTAGCATGTCCATTAGTGTCTTGGGGTTTCTAGATATGCCCATGGGCTAGGAGAAGCTAGGGTGAGATAGGGAGAAAAGAAATGAGAGGGAAGAAGTTCCTGTTATGGTAAAACAGAGGGTAAAATGGGGGTTTTACCCCACCAACTATTGATCTGAGGCCACACAAGATTTACTAGAGGTAGCTGGTAACCTTGAGAGGCTATGGTAAAAAATTCATAGCAAGAGGAATAGTGAAAGGGATGAAAACAGTGACTTTACCATTTCACCAGAAGGTGTTTGATGGGTGTTTAGGCAAGATAAATTTACCCACTTCCTGTGATATTCAATAGGATCAACTGGTGGGTAAAAATGAGATGGATGACCAGGTTTGAGCTCAAATGAGCAAAGTTGACAATGGAAACTTTGTGAACCCGAGAAACTAACAAAATCAGGTTTCTGTAGATCTAGTTACACTAATCTATTACCCTTGATGCACCACTTAGTGTAGCATCATCATTTGGTGTTTAGAACATGCCCACAAAGTTTGGGATCAAGGGAAGGAACTTCACAATGTAGACTTGCTCAAATTTGAATCTGGACAGAGAGGGGTTTGAAATAATTTGATGTACCAAATCAACTAGGATTGAGATGAAACTTTGCAAGGTCATCACCTATGATAGTTTTGACTTGCTGAAATTTTCGTGGAATTTATTGAGAACATTTCTTATAGAAATATTCCAAAAGTTTGATTTGGACAGAAAAGGTTTTGAGGGGTTTTGCCCATGATTTGAACATTCCCATGTTTTGAAACTCATAAATATGGAGAATATATGTCCACTGAGTTTCCCTAAATTTTCTCAAATATTTTGAAAGCATCTAAATAATTTTTCCCTATGAAAAACCATTTCTGGTCTTAAGAAAAGGCCTTTAAATAAAATATAAAAAAATCTTTAAAAATAATATTTGGTGGTTTTAGGAAGTCATATATATTAGGTTTGAAACAAAGCCTTTGGGGAGAAAGAATCCACCCAATTTGATGACTTGCAGTGCAATCCCCAATTCAGGGGGTTTTGAAGACCTAATTTGAATAAATCAATTTTGGTCAAAACAAAATTTGATAAAAAATAGTTTTCGGCACTATTCACATGGCATGATCATTAGGCAAGAGTTTTGGGTCAAGGAAAATGAATATGAAGAGGGATAGAATCTAAGAGTGTCATACGCAACAGTTCAACAAGCAAGCATGCAATAATTCAAACAAGCACAAGCATTGAAAAAAAGTTTTAATTGGCTCAAAATTTTATAAATCCAAACATGACAAGGTGATAGAAGCACAGGGTGTGACAGACCTACCCCCCTTACAAGAATCTCGTCCCCGAGATTCCTAGGCTAAGCGCTAAAAAGATAGGGGAACTCGGATCTAAGATAGTCTTCATGCTCCCAGGTTGCTTCAGCCTTAGAGTGGTTGCTCCATTGGACCTTGAAGTACTTGATGGTGCGGCTTTGGGTGCAACGTTCTGCCTCATCCAGAATGTGAGCTGGCATCTCACGATAAGTGAAGTCTGGCTGAAGATTGATGGCTTGATGGTCGATGTCCTTGTAGAGGTCGAGGCGGTTGGGAACTTGCGGACACTTCCGGAGTTGTGACACAAGAAAGACGTTGTGCACATCCGATATCTCGGAAGGTAGCTCTAGATGATAGGAAACTTCTCCTCACCTGTAGGTGATCTTGAAGGGGCCGATGAACCTTGGTGCAAGTTTTCCCTTGACGTTGAATCGCTTGGTTCCTTTAAGAGGCGTGACACGGAGGTAAACATGGTCTCCAACATGGAAACTCATGTCCCAATGGTGAGAGTCAGCGTAGCTCTTCTGCCTAGTCTTGGCGGTCTCGAGTCGCTCTCGTACAAGTTGAACTTGTTCTTCTGCTCCGTAGAGGATGACTAGTTCGAAGACTAACCCTTCTCCAGTCTCTGAGTAGTTGAGGGGAGTACGACACTTGCGTCCATACAACACCTCAAATGGTGCCATCTGAAGACTCGCCTGGTAGCTGTTGTTGTAGGAGAACTTGGCAAATGGTAGGCAATGTTCCCACTTGTCTCCATAAGCCAAGACACAAGCACGGAGCATATCTTCGAGTATCTAATTTACTCATTCAGTTTGCCCACCGGTCTGGGGGTGTAAAGCAGTGCTGAAAGAGAGCTTGGTTCCCAAGGCTTCTTGGAACCTATACCAGAACCTTGAGGTGAACTAGGTGCCTCGGGCTGATACAATCTCCTTAGGAACTCCGTGGAGTCTCACAATTCGGTTGATGTAGAGGTTGGCCAATTGGTTCCCATTGTAGGTTGTCTTAACGGGAATGAAGTGGGCTACTTTGGTCAGGTGATCGACAATGACCCAAATGGAATCATGTCCTTTACTTGACCTTGGTAACCCGGTGATGAAATCCATACCGACTTTGTCCCACTTCCACTTATGCACTATGAGAGGCTGCAACAGCTCAGACACAAGAGGATACCTCCACACGGGAAACACTCCGGACCCGAGTTGTGGCGTAAAAATTACAAGGCATTGATAAAAGCCGACAACTTAAAGGGGCTCCTCGGATGCCCGACGTGTGAACTCTTCGAATATAGTTCGGCAATCCTAAAGATCGAAGATGGGAAGATTTGTTGAACCAGTTTTCAAGACCGACAACCAAAGACAAAGAGGTGTTTGGAAGAACCAAGGAGCGTCCCCAACTTGAAGACCGGTTCAGGGGGCTACTGACGGTGTCCTAGACTAGGGGGTGAGGGATCACTAGAAGAGTGTCTAGAGGGGGTGAATAGACTACTAGCAGGAATTTAAAACCTAAATTTTCCCAAGTTAATTGGTTGGCAGATTTTAATAGTTTTTAGCAAAGCTAGCAAGTTTAAGAGCCCTACACATGCATGTCAACAAATATGGCAGCGGAAAGTAAAGACATTGCATATGAATTAAAGTGTTGAGATAGGTAGATCAAACGCAGTTGGAGACACATGGATTTTTCCCGTGGTTCCGATAGGTGGCGCTATCGTACATCCACGTTTATGGAGTCTTCAACGCAGGGAGGATAACGGTCACGAGAGTCCATGGAGGGCTCCACCCAAAAGGTTCCACAAAGTAGCAACCTTGACTATTCCATAACGGCTTCTGTCCACGAAGGACTAGCCTCACTATGGGTAGATCTTCATGAAGTAGGTGATCTCCTTTCCCTTACAAACTTCTTGGTTCACTCCACAAAATGAAGTAGGAGGCTCCCAAGCGACACCTAACCAATCTAGGAGGCACCACCCTCCAAAATGAAGTAGGAGGCTCCCAAGTGACGCCGATCCAGCATTCTTGGTGGTACCGATAATGTGAATTTGCGTAACAAAAAGTTGGCAACCTAAACTCGGTGGCACCGGTATGGAATCGATTGCACCGTAGTGGCTAGGGTTTGGCTGAGTTTGTCTAGGTTCTGGAATCGGTGGCATCAGTATGGGAAAGTTGGTTGCACCGATTTTGAGTGTTAGGTATAGAACAGACTTTGGTGGGAGAGTTTGTGGATGTTTTAGGCGACTATCACTTGTGCACGTTTGAGCATATTGTTCACCAACAAAACCTTACCCCCTTTTAATAGTATTGGCTTTCCTATGGACTCAAAGTGATTTCTCACAAATATAAAATGTAGAGTCCTCTTGCTTGAAGCTTGGCCAACCTATTTCCTTGCATCTTGGGGTAACTCCACAATCTCCTTTTGCCAAACCTCTGTATAGACTGTATCTGAAATACACTAGGTAAAAATATCAGTCCAAGAGACAATGTATGTTGTCATGAATTATCAAAACCACCAAGGGAGCATGGTGTGCTTTCAATCTCCCCCTTTTTGGTATTTGATGACAACATACAATCAAAGCTTCAAATAAAGATATGCATGGTTATACTTAAGACTTTGAGAGACACATGACTTAGACTTGCTCCCCCTAAATGTGTGCAGTCCTTTAAAGGATAGTTGCTTTTGAATGCATGAACACACATAAGGTAGAAGGGATATAACAGGTCATGTGTATCTTGGCTATATGCATCAAATATATATGAATGAGATGTATCTTTGTTCAAGACATCACTCTTGCAAACAATATGTGCAAGAAGCAAGAGATCATCTTGACCAAGGATATGATGCATATACTTACCTTGAGTTCTTGAGCATCCTGGTAATAGAAACACACTTGAGAAAACAATGTTAGGAAACACAAGAGTATTCTACCAAACAGCAAGGCAATATAACTCAAAATTTCCAAGATATGGAGGACATATAGAAGATAGTATTCCTTAGAATTGACATGTCTCCAAGATCATTTAGAATTTTCTCACCGTAGATATGAAAATAGATTATCCTCTCCCCCTAAATCTTAGCATGTAGATATTAGAATTGGATAAGGTGAGAATTTTCTTCTCCCCCTACTTTGATATTCTCCCCCTATTTATAAAGGTATGACTATTGATATTGGCTCTCCCCCTTGATCATATCTCCACCTTTGCTTAAGCATGTATCTCCCCTTTAGCATGAAGCTTTGGTCTTCTCCCCCTTCGGTATTAATTTCCAAAAAGGTCAGAAACAGGGATAGATACAGGGATCATTGACTGAGAAGGGATCCTTGAGAACAAGGGTCATCGAAATGTAGGATTCATAGAAATGAAAACTGAGAGAGTCATTGAAAATGATTTGACTTTGTTCTTCTCCTCCTTTCTTCATTGAAGATAGGGATCCTTGAATAAAGAAATTCTCTCCTCAAGATTAACTTTAGTTCTTCTCCCCCTAAGTAATACAAAGGTTTTTTATTTTTATTTTAAAGGGATCATCGAAGTAACAGAAGTATTACAAGAAAGATCACTAAGAAAACACAGAATTGCAAAAATGAATTCAAATGAGACTGAATGAAAACCGGTGACTCCGAGATAGATAGATCGGTGGTACCAAGATTTTGTAGTGCGCCTTGTCTGCAATTTCGGTAGACCCCAGATATCTGAGTCGGCGGCTCGGAAGGATAAACCAAGTTTCTGTTTTCACAGAGTCAAGAGAAAGATTTTCAATGAAATATGAAGTTTTTACAAGGGACATCAACTAGAGAAGATTGGAGTAGTTATGAGAAATCATGCAATAGAGAGCAAACCACACCAGATTCTTAACTCGATGATGGGCGGTGACTAGGTCACCCATATTAGAGTATATTGACTTAGGAGCCAAGCAAGAATACTTGATCATAGGTCATACTCTATGTTAAGCTCAAAATGGGGTTACCATTTTTCAATTAAGCATTTTAATGTCTTCATATCGCTTGAGTTGCTTTAGCTCATTTCTTGGAGTAAAGCCTTTTCAAGGACATGAGTACATACCTTTGAGTGATGTTGATGACGTAGCTTGTAGATGAACTTGTTGAGGATGCTCGAGGTTGATGCAGATCATCTTGAGTTTTGAGCAATCCTTCTCGTTCTAGTACGCTGGTTACCTACAAAGATTAGTCATGCAAGGAAGAACAATAGATATATCCAATTGAGATGATACTAATTGAGAGTGTGAAATTTTGATCAAGTATATGTCAAGGATATGGTTGAGTGGCCTTCTTCCTTCCATCATCAAGAGGGGTTGTGGATACTTGGTAATGACAAGATTGCTTATGATTGGAGTTGATGGCAATCTTGCGGAATGAAGTTTTTCCAAGTACCTACAAGAGATTAGATGCAATACAAGGGAGCATAGAATTCCATGGCATAAGATGAAATGTTAAGATACATGGAAATATCAAGAAAGCTCATGCCCTTGCATGCAACCGAGTGAGTCTAGCTCAAGTTTGAAGCATCGATGATGTTCAACTCACTCCTCAAGTGACAAAATGTCTTCTCATCAAGTGGCTTAGTAAAGATATCGGCCAATTGCTTGTTAGTGCGAACATGTTTAAGATTAATATGTCCTTTGGCAACATGATCACGAATGAAATGATGTCGAACTTGAATATGCTTAGTTCGAGAATGTTGCACAGGATTATGACCAATTTTAATAGCACTTTCATTGTCACAAAGTAATGGAACATTTTTAACATGAATTCCATAATCCTTAAGTGTTTGTGTCATCCATAGTAATTGCGCACACCAAGATCCAATAGCAATATACTCAGCTTCGGCAGTCGATAGAGATACCGAGTTTTGTTTCTTAGAGGACCAAGATACAAGAGATCTGCCCAAAAATTTACAAGTACCCGAGGTGGATTTTCTATCAACCTTGTCACTGGCATAGTCCGAATCAGAATAGCCAACAAGGTCAAAAGAAGATCCCTTGGGATACCAAATGCCAAATTTGGCGTTTGTATCAAGTATCTCACAATGCATTTTACAGCCAGAAGATGACACTCTTTCAGTGTAGCTTGATATCTAGCACACATGCAAACACTAAGCATAATATCAGGACAAGATGCACATAGATATAACAATGAACCAATCATAGATCAATAAACTTTCTGATCAACCGGCTCATCCTCTCTGGTAAGATCAACATGTCGGCTAGTAGGCATAGGGGTTTTCATACCTTTGCACTCCTGCATGTTGAACTTTTTGATCAAGTCCTTAGTATACTTAGTTTGAGAGATGGAAGTTCCTTCTTTTGATTGCTTGATTTGCAAGCCAAGAAAGAATTTCAGCTCACACATCATGGACATCTCATACTTCTCGGACATCAACCTTCCAAATCTTTCACTAAATTGAGGGTTAGTGGAACCAAAGATAATATCATCCATATAGATTTGGCACACAAATAATTAACCATTAACTCTCTTAGTGAATAAGGTTGCGTCAATTTTACCAATTTCAAAACCTTTTTCGATAAGAAACTTTGTTAAACATTTGTACCAAGCACGAGGGGCTTGCTTAAGACCATAAAGAGCTTTACGAAGCTTGTACACATGATTAGGTTTCTTAGGATTCACAAAGCGAGGTGGTTGCTTAACATTAACCTCTTCTTCAATCTCACCATTTAAAAATGCACTTTTAATATCCGTTTGATAAAGCGTAATATCATGGTGATTGGCATAAGCAAGAAGAATGCGAATAGCTTCAAGTCTAGCGACGGGGGCGTAGGTCTCACCGTAGTCCATACCTTCGACTTGCGTACATCCTTGAGCTACGAGGCAAGCCTTGTTGTGCACGACTTGACCGTCTTTGTCTTGCTTGTTCCAAAATACCCATTTGGTTCCGATGATGTTGTGTTCATCCTCGCGCTTCTCCACAAGTGTCCACACTTCATTCCTTTCGAAGTTGTGAAGCTCTTCATGCATAGCGTTCACCCAATCCGCATCTTCAAGAGCTTGTTCTACCTTCAAGGTCTCAATGCTAGATATGAAAGAATAATGCTCACAGAAGTTTGCTAGACGAGTTTTAGAGCGAGTGATCCTCCCTGTTTGTATATCACCAAAGATTTGGTTTAGGGAATGGTTCTTGGCACTTGTGCTCGAACTCGGGTCAGCTCTGATTGTTGGTTGGTGGAGCTTCTTCTTCATCATCATCTCCTTCATCTTCATTGTTGTTGAAGGTGTCGTTCCCTTGAGGTGGTGGTGAAGGAGGTTGTGGTGGATCTTCATGATGCACTTCCTCCTCTTCATCATCTTGTCGTGTACCGCTTGTGGATGCCTCCATATCATGTTGCGGTTCACCTTGTTGTGAAGTAGGGGCTTCCACTTGAGTTGATGAAGTACTTTCCTTCACCTCCATGGGACAAATCTTGCTGATGGGTAAATCTAGGATAGCTTCCGAATGGTTCTTATCAACTACATCATTTGGCAATTGTTCGACTTGCAAACCATTAGATTCATCAAACTTCACATCTACCGTTTAATTGCTATAAAAGATTTAGAGGATTTAGCAATTAGAAGATTTAGCAATCTACTTCACATCTACTTCACATCAAACTTCACATCAAAATCAGTTCAAAGCCAACATTTAGAAGATTTAGCAATTAAACAAGTGCGAGGTTTGGATCTCTTAGTGAAATCGACAATGTATAGATCATCTCGACGAATATCGATAAAGACCATTTTATGATTATCTTGACGAAACACTTGGCAATCTATTTTCATGAATAACACATTGAAACCGAAGTCCGCAAGTCTAGACACGGAAAGAAGATTATAGCCAAGAGATTCAACAAGCATAACATTTTGAATAGAACTATCATGGGATATGGCCACCTTACCAAGACCAAGTACCTTACCCTTGGAGTTGTCTCCAAACGTTATGTACCTTCGCGGTCCATGGTTTGGTGTAATCTCTTCAAACATTTCTCTATCCCCGGTCATATGATCGGTACATCCGCTATCGAGAATCCACTCTTTTCCTCCGGACATGTAATCCTTGAATTTTGCCATGAGACTTAGATTCTTCATGATCTTCTCATACTCGATGTCGAACAACTCATCTTCATCATAGTAGCCATGTTCCACATTGTCATCATCAAGTGGGAAATCCTCTTCATAAAGAACAACAGATTCGTTAGGATGGTGATCATGACAATGTTCAAGTTTATGAATGCGAAGGGCCTCTATCATGATATTGTTGATAGTTGTGGTATCTCCTTTAGCATGCATGAGGTCTCTAAGCTAAAATAGACAAACATCAAATTTAGGATCACTAGGAGACATTTTGTGAAAGGCAATGGTTTTATGAAGAATTTCATCAAGATTACTTAATGAATAATTTGGATATCGTTTCTCCAAATCATTCCACAAAGTGTAAGCACATGCAAAATTCTTCATTTGGTTAAGCACATTTCTAGGCAATGCTCTAACAATGAGATTAATAGTTCTAAGATTGCATAGCATATTAATTTCCTCTTCGTGTGTGGGATGCAAAGGATCAATAGGAGGCTCATAGGGGCGCATAACATATTTGCTCAATTGAAATTCATTAAACAGCTCGCATCAAAGATTTCCATTGACTATAGTACTCTCCATCAATAATGGCCACTCTACAACTCAAACTCCCTATACTAGACACATCCATCTTCCTCCTCGGTGATTAAATCGAAGCAATGGAGACCAATGCTCTGATACCAATTGAGGGATTACTAGAAGAGTGTCTAGAGGGGGGTGAATAGGCTACTAGCAGGAATTTAAAACCTAACCTTTCCCAAGTTAATTGGTTGGCAGATTTTAACAATTTTCAGCAAAGCTAGCAAGTCTAACAGCCCTACAGATGCATGCCAACAAATATGGCAGCGGAAAGTAAAGACATTGCATATGAAGTAAAGTGTTGAGGTAGGTAGATCAAACGCAGTTGGAGACGCATAGATTTTCCCGTGGTTCCGATAGGTGGCGCTATCGTACATCCACGTTTATGGAGTCTTCAACCCATGGAGGGTAATGGTCGTGAGAGTCCATGGAGGGATCCACCCAAAAGGGTCCACGAAGTAGAAACCTTGAGTATTCCATAACGGCTTCCGTCCACGAAGGACTAGCCTCACTATGGGTAGATCTTCACGAAGTAGGCGATCTCCTTGCCCTTACAAACTTCTTGGTTCACTCCACAACATGAAGTAGGAGGCTCCCAAGCGACACCTAACCAATCTAGGAGGCACCACCCTCCAAAAGGTAATAGGCTCAGTAATGACGATGAACTCCTTGCTCTTGTGCTTCAAGATGATAGACTCCTCAGCACCCAATCACTCTCTCACAGATTTGGCATGGTGGAAGAGATGAGATTGCTGGAAAGCTACTTCGGGAGGCTAGAGATCACGATCCATATGATTGGAGTGGAAGGTCTTGACCTCAACACAAGGGTAGGTGGTTCTCTCTCTCAGAAAACTGGATGGGGCAAGTGTGGAATAGTTCTGAGTGCTTCTCTCTCGAGTGAGTGGTGGTGAAGGGGTATATATAGGCATCCTCAAAAATCCAACTATTTCACACACAATGACCAACTCGGTGACACCGATGTGTTAATCTCGGTGGTACTGAAGAGACCAAAAGGTGGCAACTTTTGAATGTCGGTGAGACCGATATAGGTAACTCGGTTGCACCGATAAGGTGATCAATGGTCAGATTTCCAATCTCGGTGACGCCGATCCAACATTTTCGATGGTACCGGTAATGTGAATTTGCGTAACAGAAAGTTGGCAACCTAAACCCGGTGGCACCGGTATGGAATCGGTTGCATCGAAGTGGCTAGAGTTTGGCTGAGTCTGTCTAGGTTCTGGAATCGGTGGCACCGTTATGGCAAAGTTGGTTGCACCGATTTTGAGTGTTAGGTATAGAAGATACTTTGGTGGGAGAGTTTGTGGATGTTTTTGGCGACTATCACTTGTGCACGTTTGAGCATATTGTTCACCAACAAAACCTTACCCCCTTTTAATAGTATTGGCTTTCCTACGGACTCAAAGTGATTTCTCACAAATATAAAATGTAGAGTCCTCTTGCTTGAAGCTTGGCCAACCTATTTCCTTGCATCTTGGGGTAACTCCATAATCTCCTTTTTCCAAACCTCTGTATAGATTGTATCTGAAATACACTAGGTAAAAATATCAGTCCAAGAGACAATGTATGTTGTCATGAATTATCAAAACCACCAAGGGAGCATGTTGTGCTTTCCGGGGGTACTCACCACGTCGCCTCCCGACCTATGGGTCGGGCCGAGACCCACATGAAAAATCACTAATGGGCCACTTCAGGCAACCCATGCCGAATATAAGAAGGATTCCACAAGACTTGGCACACAAGACAAGGACTCCTCTAAACCCTAGGCCTACGGTGCATATATAAACCAAGGCCAGGCTAGTCAATCAAAATCTCATATTCATTACTACAATCTCGTGGTAGATAGCTGTACTATGTACTATCCCCCATATCAATACAATCGAAAGTAGGACGTAGGGTATTATCTCCTTGAGAGAGCCCGAACCTTGGTAAAATCATGTGTCCATGTTACCATCGCTCCAAGACGCCTAGCTTAGGACCCCTACTACAAGACACGCCGGTTTTGACACCGACAATCATCATTTCCATCCCTGGTATGTTCATAGTTCATCATGAAGCTCTAGTAGCTTAGTGACAGTGACTTGGACAAACATATCAATCACTGCCTTATCTAGAAGATCAACTCCCACTCAATTCAAGCGATTGTAACACCCAGACAATCTGAGCACACACTCACGGATTGAGCTATTCTCCTTCATCTTGTAGGCAAGGAGTCTTGTTGGAGGTATCATACCTCTAACACAGGCACGAGCCTGAAATCCAATTTCAGCTCTTGGAACATCACATATTCTCTGTGATGTTCAAAATGTATTTCAAGCCTGAATTGTAAGCCGTAATGCATGACGCACTAAAATATCAAGTAGTCATCAAAACGTGCATGTCAGATGGTCACAACATCTACAGACGATGATAGAGGGGTGGCACACTCAGCGGTGCATCAAGTACATAAGCCTTCTGTGCACCAACTGAGGACAGTCCTCTGATCATGGGCCTAGTCCGCATAATTGCTACCATTATCTTTCAACTCTATTTTCTCTAGGAACGTATTAAAAATAGAGGGGAGCTACAGCGGGAGCTATTGATCTACAACATAACTTTGCAAAGACAACTTTAGAATATGTTCATGACAAATAAGTTCAATTAATCATATTACTTAAGAACTCCCACTCAAATTGACATCCCTCCAGTCATTCGAGTGATACATGATCTAGATTCACCAACCCAAGTCCGACCATCACGTGAGTTGAGGTGTTTTCAATGCTGAACATCATCATGTTGATCATATCTAATATATGACTCATGTTTGACCTTTCGGTCTCTTGTGCTCCGAGGCCATGTTTGTACATGCTAGGCTCGTCAAGTTTAATCCGAGTGTTATGCACGCGCAACACTGTCTTGCGCCCGTTGTATGTGAACGTAGAGTCTATCACACCCTATCATCACGTGGTGTCTCGAAATGACGAACTTTCACGACGGTGCACACTGGGGGAGAACACACTTTTATCTTGAAATTTTAGTGAGGGATCACCTTATAATGCTACTATCATCCTAAGGAAAAGAAGGTGCATAAAAGGATTAACATCACATGCAAATCATAAGTGACATGATATGGACATGAACTTGTGCTTTTGATCTCCATCTCCAAAGCACCGGCATGATCTCCATCGTCACCGTTGCAACACCATGATCTCCATAATCTTGATCTCCATCACTGTGTCACCATGAGTTTGTCGAGCCGAATGTTGCTTCTACGACTATTGCTAACTCATAGCGATAAAGTAAAGCAAAAATGGCGAAAAAAATTAAAGACAACCCTATGGCTCCTGTCGGTTGTCGTACTCATCAACATGCAAATCGTGATATTCTATACAAAACATGATCATATCATACATCACATATATCTCATCATGTAATTGGCCATATCATATCACAACATACCCTGCAAAACTAAGTTAGACATCCTCTAATTGTTGTTGCATGTTTTACGTGGCTGCTACAGGTATCTAGTAAGAACAATTCTCACCTACACCAAAACCACAATGGTGATACACAAATTGCCATTCAACCTTCTCAAGGACCGCCTTTGTCGAATCAGATCCAACTAGAGTAGGAGAGACAGACACCCGCCAGCCATCTTTATGCAACAAAGTCACGTGTTAGCCGATGGAACCGGTCTCTCGTAAGTGTACGAGTAAGGTTGGTCCGGGGCGCTTCATCCCACAATACCGCCGAATCAAGACATGACCAAGGGAGGAAGCAATCTGAGCATCTACGCCCACAAACTCCTTTGTGTTCTACACATGATCTCATCTACACATAGACCTAGATCATTATGCCACTGTTGGGAAACGTTGCATGGTGATGAGCATCTACGAGAGGGAGAGTGGATCTACATACCCTTGTAGATCGCTAAGAGGGAAGCGTTAAGAAACGCGGTTGATGTACTCGAACGTCTTCGCGATCCAAATCGACGTGCGTCGTGCGGTCCAATCATGATCCGCCCCGAGATCCAAGCACGATCCGTCCCGCAATCCTGTCGTGATCCGTCCTGCGATCCAATCATGATCCGTACCATGACCCAGTCCCTGTCCTTCCGATCTAGCGTCAAACGGACAGCACCTCCGCGCTCAACACACGTATGGCTCGATGACGATCTCTGCCTTCTTGATCCACCAAGAGGGAGCGGAGAGTTAGATGAGTTCTCCGGCAGCACAACAGCGTGGTGACAGCGTTGGTGAACTAATCCGACACGGCTTTGTCTAAGCACCATAGAACTAATCTAGAGGAGAAATGATCTAGAGGAAGAATAGGGCAGTACGTGGCAATTAGGGTTAGGGCTGCCCTCAAAACCTCTAGTACATATATATAGGAGGGAGGAGGGAGAAGGCAGCCTCCCAAGGATTTCCCTTTGGGTTCGGCCGAAGTGGAGAGGAGGAGGAGTCCTACTCCAATCTTATTAGGAGTAGGATTCCTCCCCCACATGGAAACCCTTTCCACCTCTTGGGTTTTTCCCACCCCTATCCGCATGGGCCTTAGTGGGGGGCTCGGCCAGCCCACCAAGGGCTGGTTTTCCACCTCCCACAGCCCATGAGGCCCTTTGGGGCGATAGGCCCCTCCCGATGGTCCCCCGGTAACCTCCCGGCACTCTCGGTACACTACCGAAGTACTGGAAACTTTTTCGGTGACCAAAATGGGACTTCCTATATATCAACATTTACCTCCAGACGATTCCGGAGCTCCTCGTGGTGTATGGGATCTCATCCGGGACTCTGAACAACCTTCAGTCACCAACGTACATAACTAAATACTACTGAAACGTCACCAAACGTTAAGTGTGCAGACCCTGTGGGTTCGAGAACTATGTAGACATGACTGAGAAACCTCTACGGTCAATAACCAATAGCGGGACCTGGATGCCCATATTGGTTCCTACATATTCTATGAACATCTTTATTGGTTGAACCTCTATGTCAAGGATTCAGTTAATCTCGTATGATGTTCCCTTTGTTCTTCGGTATGTTACTTGCCCGAGATTCGATCGTCGGTATCTCTATACCTAGTTCAATCTCGTTATTGGCAAGTCTCTTTACTCGTTCCGTAATACAAGATCTTGTGGATAACACTTTAGTCACATTGCTTACAAGGCTTGTTGTGATGTTGTATTACCATGTGGGCCCTAAGATACCTCTCCGTCACACGGAGTAACAAATGCCAGTCTTGATCCATGCCCACTCAACAAACACCCTCGAAGATACCTGTAGAGCACCTTTATAATCCCGTTATCAAATGGCATCTCATGTCTATTGCTAGGAAACCTTGACCATCTTTGATCAACGAGCTAGTCTATTAGAGGCATACTAGGGACATGGTATTGTCTATGTATCGACACATGTATCCGAGTTTCCGATCAATACAATTCTAGCATGGATAATAAAAGATTATCATGAACAAGCAAATATGATAATAACTAATTTATTATTGACTCTAGGGCATTTTTACAACTGCTATATGATGAAAACTTGCTGATATGATGATATGTATGATGCTCTTATGTCTGTATTCTGTTTATATTGACACCTCTCTCTCAAATTATGTGGTAATTATTTTAGAGTTCGGCTTTCGCTTGAGTGCAAGCAAGGTCTATGCTTGGGGGAGTTGATATGTCCATTTTGTATCATGAATTCTTACCACTATTTACGTTATTCTTGTCAATTATTCCAAATTATCACATAATTGTTAGGGTTTTTGCATCTGTGCCCATCGTTCCTTAGTTGTACTTGTAGGGTATAGCAGCAGAAAACAAAAATAAATTAACCTACGCACCAGCCCAGGACCACTATGGAGACTGTATACAAGGTTTGATCCTTTTCATTACCGACTCGTAGCGCAGCGGAAGTAGAGTCGGTGACGATCGGCGGTGTAGATCCCCGCAGCTAGGATTTACAACCTCCCAACCGCGAGGATGTATACCCTCATTTGCCCCTCGGACAGTCCTCTGGGAGGCGGTTGGATAGTCCCCTGGATGGTGTCACGGACAGCCCTACGGGAGGACCATCAAAACTCGGGCAGTCACTCGGATAGCCCTTCGGGAGGACCTTCAAAACTCGGACAACCACTTGGATAGCCCTTCGGGAGGCACTCTTGAACTAAGACCTAATCTATGATCTCTCTACAGAGTTGCACACATACGGTGTCATCTATCCGGCACGGCTTTGCCATCCAGAACTAGTTCCCAATGGAACCCAGACAACCTTTCAGCTCTATGAAACTATTTCCCTGGCAGGGAGTGAGAAAGCCAGATCATGCATGGCACTTGTATGTGAGAAGGGATTCTTATTTAGGCAGCCCACTCCACCCCTATTTATAGGCCAAGCCCAAGGGTGGCTTCACCAAGAAGTCAAGGGGGGAAATACCAAAGGGCCCTCAAGGTGGCTTCTCCAAGAAGCCACCCAAAAAGCACTTTCACTATTCATGACGACATTTTTCAGCATTCGTTCGAACCAAAAATATTTGTGTGGGCTTAGAACATTTCCAGTACCCACTAAAATAATTTTTGATGCGTTCTGAAACAATTATGTATTAGTGATTTTCATCTGCGAAAAGCAAACAAAGCGGTTTCGGCAGCTCCGGAACATTTCTCGTTTTTCTCCCGGAAAATTCCCAGAAGTTTCCAGAATGATTCTCACGCCCTCCAAGATTTATCAGCCGTGTGCCAAAACCAATTTGACTTAATGGTGTACTCCGAAACAACTTTTCAGTTTAGTGATTTTCATCTGTGAAAAGCAACTAAAGCGGTTCCGGCAGTCCGGAACATTTCCGGTTTTTGTCTCTGAAAAATCTCAAAAGTTACCGGAACAATTCTGGTACCCTCCAATAATTTCAAGCATGTGCTGAAACCAATTTGAATTAATGGTGCACTCCAAAACAACTTTTCGGTTTTACCGAAACTCTTCCAGTGTTCTGTCTCCGGAACTCTTCCTTTGTCTCCGAAACTTTTTTGGTGAATTTCTCTCAGACTCCCTGTCTATTATTCAACAGATAGAAGACCCTTAAGTGTGTGATCCTATAGGTTCGATGAAGTATAGGCATGACCCAGAACCCCTTCCGATCAATGATCATCATCGGAGCCGTGGAGACCCATATTGACCCCTATAGCCACACAAATGAATATTCGAGTGAGCCTCCAGTTACCGTGTGCTATTCCTGTTGCTTCGTTGTATGTTACAAATACCCGAGGTGAGACATGTAGGCATCCCCATGGATCAACAACATGTCCACTATGCCAGTTACCTCGTTACTGGTATTGTTCTCTTTTCTCGTTCCCGTGTTCGGGCATCCCCGTGATCAAATCACAAAGTGTCTGGCCACACGATGATGGATACCATAACACCGAGAGGGCCCAGAGATATCTCTCCATCGTTGGAGGAGCAAATACCAATCTTGATCTATCAAGTTACTTGACATACTTTTCCACAACCCATAAGCCGCCGTAATAGCCACCCATTTACGGATGACGTTTAACAAACCCCAAAGTTCATGAAGCAAGCATGAAGAAACTCGATACTCTCATGGTCTAAGGAATCATTCAAATGTTAACCATCTATGTGTTATAGACCATTAACTTGTGATGAATGTATCTCATAGCATAACATCAATTCGAGTCGATTCAACACAAGTGTTCTACCAACATTGCACCCTCAAAATTGTTGGCATAGACATGCCGATGATTAGGAAAACAGAACCATCATGCATAACTTGAGCTTGTCTTAGAGGAAAAACTAGGAATACATTTTTACCGTTTATTATCCCACACGTGCATACGACTCTTCCTCCGAACCTCGTGGTTATTGCAGACTCGAGAACCTAGCAGTTATAGCATGGAACATAAACCTAATTATGAACAAGGAGATAATCAATAACATTTATTATTGCCTCTAGGGCATATCTCCTATAGACTCCCACTTGCACTAGAGTCAATAATCTAGTCAATGCTAATGCACTTTACACCTATGGCATACTGCTGTCAAATATGCTTTGCTTGTGGTATAGTCTAATGTCCAAAGGAACTGACAATTTCACCTTCGTGTGTATCTTTGCATATCCTCGTGTTTTCACGCTTTCACGAAATTCATATTTTGTGTGGACTTGGCTTTGCGTATATGTGAATCATTGGTCGAAACCTGATTCCTCAGGATGAGCTATGGAGCAACTATTTGCAATAGTGTCACATAGACCAAAGCCATTTTGGAACCATACTAAGTTCATGGATGAACTATATGATTCAACAACTTCTTTGTTGCTTCTAAAGTGTTAACATACTTAGCCTTTGTTATAGAATTCGCCACAGTATCTTGTTTGGAACAATTACCAACTACCGTGCCACCATGTTGTGTATTACACAAAACCCTTAACTTAAATCGAAAATCACATGGAGCATTGATGAAGACTGTATCGATGTAATTACTTACAACGAGCACTTCATAATCTCTGCTTGTGAGAAAACATGTCATCGGTACTACTCTAGTACTCAATGACATCTTTCACTGTTGTCCTATGATCAGTACTTTTGATCACTCTGGTATCTATACTCACAACAACTCTAGAGTATTGGACATACTTGGTTGTTTTTACATACCATGGAATACATGATTAATCCAATCACAAGAGTGTGTGGAATCTCCATCATGTATTTTACTCATTAATGTTTTGGGACACCGAGTCTTGTAAAAACTCTTTCCATGTGACTTCGGCAAGAATCACTCCATGGCGTTTTAAATGCTAAAATGTTTTAGCATCTTGTCAATATGTATTCCTTGCTTAGCCCCATTTGGTAGATCTATCTCCATAGATCATCATGCCAAATATTGAGGCTATTTAGCCTAAGAACTTCATTGAAAAACTATTTTCAAATGAAGTCCTAATTCGTGTCAAGAAATTTATTTCCAATTAACAATATGTCAAGCACACAAGGTTTTTAGAAATATTATTATGCTCCCACTTACTTTCTTGAATTACAAGCATCTTCATTACCCATTGATGAAGTCAAACCCCCTTGACAATTTCATCAAAACACGAAGATTCCAACTCCATTTTGCTCTCTTCTGTCCATCGCTGGAACTCTGAAGTTTGCACCCTTACTAGCATCCTCTGGACTGGCAAAATACCTTGGACTGTAACACATGCAGGTCCTTTGTTTCATTTCCATTAGATGGAAATCCTTTCTTCCTCCTTGTTTCATATCTCATGATTGAAATATGTATTAATTGCTAGTTCAACCCGAACCTGATTGTAGTCAACTCCTTGAACTTGTTATTTCAACAAGCCAAGCTTTATGGAGAAAACATTTTTATCCGTATCAGTTTTTAGTTCCATAAATATCCGTTAGACTCTAAGCCTTCCGAACGGTGTTTCATGATTTTAATCTTGAAACATTTATATGGAAACTATCTCGGATTGTATTGGCATTTAGCCAATTCCAGAGTCAGAGACCACCCACGCTTCCTTGTGTATCATAGGTATATTGTTGTCCAACAACAATATCTCGTTTGCGCACCTGAGAGGTTTGCACGAGCCTTGCCTAGATGGTTCAGCTCCAAGTTTGACCAAAGTCCATAAATTTTATTGTAGAGACTTCCATATCAGTCGCCATAGGAAACTCTGGAATTACTCCCAAAGTCTCTTTCCTTTGATCTGATGACAAAGATATTGTTTATCTCGTCAAGTTGCACTATTCTCCCACTCACCTTTTGTAAGAACTATTCTCTTTAAAAGCATACCATTTTGTAGCAAAATCTGTTGCCTCGGTATACTGGTGGGGGAATACCCAATGACTTGGGATAACCTACAAAGCAACACTTGCCTGATTTGGAATAGTTTTGTAACTTTTTACACAAGCCCCATATTCCAAATTTTTAATAAAAGATATAACATGGTTGGGCGTACCATACCATGGCATCATTTCAACAGACCTGATGGAGCTCTTTTCAGTGTAAAAGCCGCAATCTCTAAAGCATCACTCTTTAAAAGGGATAATGGCAAATTTATTTATTTCATGTTTGATCTTACCATGTAATAAATGGTTCGATTACATCTTCACGGACTTTCCACTTGCAGTGGTGTTCCGGGAGGTGCAATTTGCTAAACTTGTAACTCAAATATTCCTTTGCGCAATCAAATTGCAGAAACATAATTTTCTTGTTACAATAACTTCTACTTCATTTTTGAAAACCTTCCGAATGTTTTCAAAAGATCCAGACTTACGTCTTATCAAGTAAATATTCATATGTCTACTTGAGTCATTTCTGAAGATAGATAAATCCACTACTAACAACATTTATTGGACTACACACATCAAATGTATGATCACCAATAAGTTTGTTGTTCGTTTCTTATGGCCTGTGGACGGTATTTTAGTCACTTCACTTTTCGGAGGAAAGTTGCAAGTGTCAGATGATTCAAAATCAAACGACTTCAAAATCCATCATAATGGAATTTTCCATGCGGGTTTGTCCAATGTGACCAAATGCAGTGCCACACTTGTGTGGTATTCTTTTAGTCTTGTGACATTTAGCATCAGTGTTATGTATGTATCATATTACCATCAATATTCATAATATACGTCCCATCTTGGATGGAAGCATGGCCCTTTATGTTATTCATAATACTGAACAACAATTGTTCTTTTATGAACAACCCTTTTGCAACAACATTGTGCAATGGGCTAGAGTGTGTAAAACTCTAAAATTAATTATGAAAGTAAATTCAGAGGTAATGTATTATTATCAATATTCATAACATACATCTCATTCATAATGAAAGTATGGCCCTTATGTTATTCATAACACCAAACATCAGAAGTTCTCTTATGAATAACCTTCTTGCAAGATACTTATGCAATGGGCTAGAGTGTGAAACTCTAAAATGAATTATGAAATTAAATACATAGGGAATACACCGATGGAAGGTATAGTAACATTTACTATGATCCCTATGTGTATCTAAACCTCATTTCTGGCTAGTCTTTTAGGCTTTAGTAGTTCTTACATCGAGTTGCAACAAAATGCAATCGAGCGGGTATCTTTGTGATTAACTCACAATACCCAAGAATTAGTGATTAACATGTTTTAACCATAATTCCCAAGAACTATATCTTTGACCAGCCTTCTATACATCAAAAACTTGTATGACATTCATACATGAGCTGGATATTCCATTCTTCTTTCTTTCTACCGTTATACTTCTAATAGTTTAACTTTTAGTATTTCTCCTACTCTCACAAGAAGGACCCAACTTAAGAATGGCGTTAGCCCCGGACTTCCTAGGCGTGAAAGTTTCACTAACACCTTTCAGACACTTCCTTTCTCTTTAAGTTGTTGTTTTATTCACCTTTCATCATATGACAAGCGTTCTTCTGGATCCCCTTTTTATCAGTCCAATGTATAGTAAACACTTTACTAATGTTTTGCAAATGAACATTGCTTTGGATATCTCATATCTTTTAGCCTTTGTGTGTCTCTGAAAATGATTTTCAGATTCCATGAATATCACACAACTATCCAAACTTTCGAAGTTCGGGTCTCATGGAAGCAAACATATTTCACTTGACCGCAACCGAATTTTATCTTTTGGATCGAAGGACGAGAGTCATATCATCCATAGCATTAGTGGGATAATACCGAAAGTATGCGAGAGGACAAAGTCCTCCTTGGCACTCTTGAGGACAATCCTGATATTACGTTACCAATAGTAAAGTTTTAACCATATATTTAACAGCTATTCAATTTTAATTGGGAAGGTGGAAATGCGAGCCATTATTTTACAACTATTTTACAAATCACACTTAGAAAGTGTTCAAAATTAATTGCACTAAGAATTTAAACAAGATAATTCTAAAGTGCGCTCCCACTCAAATCAATATCTCTCATAACTGATTGTGAGTGATACAAGACCCGCATTTTAATTCAACAACACGGTTCGAGATGAACTCAAATGGCATGAACTTCAATCGATAGGCAAACTTGCCAATCACATCTCTATGTGATTCTTGTTCATCTTTCGATGCGTGTGTTCCGAGCTCAGGACGGTCCTGTCTAAATGTCAAGACAACCAAGTGATCTCGTTGCGAGGTCTCAACTCACCCGCCTCACACTTCTCTAATCGTTCGCACCCATGGAGATCATGTGATGCCCCGAAGAGATAGGTGCCGTGATGGTGCTACACTTGGGAGAACACTAACTACTTGATATTTTTGTGAGAGCTCACCCTAATAAAAAATGACTAGCACGCAATCAAGAAGGGTGCATCATAAGGGATAAACATCTCATACATCATCAACTTAATATGAGCACTACAATACCACATCATATGGACATGCAAACCATCCAGCAAAACCAAGTTAGAAGCCTCTAATAGGTTCATGCAAAAACTTGTTTTACGTGTCTTCTAAGGTTTCGAAACAAACCGAAGCTACCAACGTCCATCATCAAGCATGATAATCCAAGTCACTAGATTAACATTGTGGGGTGTATGAAACACGAGATAATAAAATCTCGGGCCCCATACTAAACTTCATCATACGCATGACCCACGTGCAGATCATATCTGCATTGCCCTATCGTCTGCGAAATTTCATCTTTCTTTTTAACTATGGTGGAAGTCAATGAACTGGTAGCACTTCGTTGATCAATCAGGATCGCGGATTATCAGAACATTGAAACTCCACCATGTTGTTATCAAGATCAGAAATATGCAAACTCTAGGGAAGCAACAAGAATATCGGGTAACAGATTTCATCTGCTACCCGCACAAATGATTTTCAGTAATAGAACTCATCTACTACATAATTATATTGTGCAAGACCCATACATCTCTATATATTGTAGATCGCAACCTGCATCTATGCATAGCACGACTCATGATGCCATTGTAGGGTAATGCAGCAGGAAAAAAATCCGACCTACGCACCAGCCCAGGACCACTATGGAGACTGCATACAAGGTTTGATCCTTTTCGTTACCGGCTCGTAGCGTAGCGGAAGTAGAGTCGATGACGATCGGCGGTGCAGATCCTCATAGATAGGACTTACAATCTCCCAACCGCGAGGATGTGTACCCTCATTTTCCCCTCGGACAGCCCTCCGGGAGGCGGTCGGATAGTCCCCCGGACGGTGTCATGGACAACCCTATGGGAGGACCATCGAAACTCGGACAGCCCTTCGGGAGGACCTTCAAAACTCGGACAGCCACTCGGACAGACCTTCGGGAGGCGCTCTCGAACTAAGACCAAAACTATGATCTCTCTACAGAGTTGCACACATACGGTGTCATCTATCCGGTAGGGCTTCGCTGTCCAGAACTAGTTCCCATTGGAACCCAAACAACCTTTTGGATCTACAAAACTATTTTGCTAGGAGGGAGAGAGAAAGCCATATCATGCATGGCACTTGTATGTGAGAAGGGATTCTTCTTTAGGCAGCCCACTCCACCGCTATTTATAGGCCAAGCCCAAGGGTGGCTTCTCCAAGAAGCCAAGGGCAAAATACTAAAGGGCCCTCAAGGTGGCTTCTCCATGAAGCCACCCAAAAAGCACTTTCACTATTAACGACGACATTTTTTAGGGTCCGTTCGAACCAAAAATATTTATGTGGCTTAGAACATTTCCAGCACCCACTAAACTAATTTTCGACATGTTTTGAAACAATTCTGGATTAGTGATTTTCATCTACGAAAGCAAACAAAGCGGTTCCGGTAGCTCCGGAACATTTCCGGTTTTTCTCCCGGAAAATTCCCAGAAGTTTCTAGAATGACTATGTCACCCTCCAAGAATTATCAGGCGTATGCCGAAACCAATTTGAATTAATGGTGTACTCCTGAAAAACTTTTCGGTTTAGTGATTTTCATCTGTGAAAAGCAACTAAAGCAGTTCCCGTAGTCCGAACCATTTCCGGTTTTTGTCTCTGAAAAATCTCACAAGTTACCGGAACAATTCTGGTACCCTCCAATAATTTCCAGGCATGTGCCGAAACCAAATTGACTTAATGGAACACTCCGAAACAACTTTTCGGTTTTATCGAAACTCTTCCGGTATTCTCTTTCCGAAACTCTTCCGTTGTCTCTGAAACTTTTTCGGTGAATTTCTCTCAGACTCCCTGTCTAGTATTCAACAGATAGATGACCTTGAAGCGTGTGACCCTATAGGTTCAGTGAAGTATAGACATGACCCGGAACCCCTTCGATCAATGATCAACATCGGAGCTGTGGACACCCATATTGACCCTTATACCCACACGAATGAATATTCGAGTGAACCTCCAGTTGTCGTGTGCTATTCATGTTGCTTCGCAATATGTTACAAATACCCGAGGTGAGACATGTTGGCATCCCCATGGATCAACAACTTGTCCACTATGCCAGTTACCTCGTTACTGGTATTGTTCTCTTTTCTTGTTCCCGTGTTCCGGCATCCCGTGATCAAATCACAAAGTGTCTGGCCACATGATGATGGATACCGTAACACTGAGAGGGCCCAGAGATATCCCTCCATCGTTGGAGGAGCAAATCCCTATCTTGAGGTATCAAGTTACTTGACATGTTTTTCCATGAACCCTTAAGCCACCGTAATAGCCACTCATTTACGGATGACATTTAACAAACCCCAAAGTTCATGAAGCAAGCATGAAGAAACTCGATACTCTCATGGTCTAAGGAATCATGAAAATGTTAACCATCTATGTGTTATAAACCATTAACTTGTGACAAATGTATCTCATAGCATAACATCAATTCGGGTCGATTCAACACAAGTGTTCTACCAACATTGCGCCCTCAAAATTGTTGGCATAGACATGCCCATGATCAGGATAACAGAACCATCATGCAACACTTGAGCTAGTCTTAGAGGCCAGACTAGGAATACATTTTACCGTTTATTATGCCACACGTGCATATGAGTCTTCCTCCGAGCCTCGTGGTTATTGCAGACTCAAGAACCATAGCAGTTATAGCATGGAACATAAACCTAATTATGAACAGGGAGATAATCAATAAAATTTATTATTGCCTCTAGGGCATATCTCCTATAGTACTCATCCATCCCCATGCTCTTACAAGTTGCTCACTTTTCCCCACTCTCTCTTCCAAAACCCTCACGAAAGGTCACAATGGAGGATGCCGTCGGGTCAATGGTTTGTCTGTTAACTCTAAATTGTACGCCCATGACCGCTTGGGGAAAAATAGATACATGGGGCGTCACTCGTGGCGGTGTCCAACCTACTCCCACTGCCCAAAGTAAATGTGCATGCGCGGCGGGGCCCGGTCATCAGCCACCCACCTTCGTGTCTTCATCCTTCTTTAAGTGGAAACCCGTGGACTGGCCAGTCACACTCCACACAATACTTTCCGCTTCCAAAGCCAATCTTGGCCTCTCCACCCCTGATAGTTTCTAGAAACCCTAGCTCGTCGCTGTCGCCATGACCTGGCCGTGGTCCAAGAAGGGGAAGCACAGCCGTGTGGCTGGCTCATCCTCTAGGCGCCACTCCGGACGCTCTAGGAGCCCACCACCACCACCACTGCCGTCACTGCCTTCTCTGTCCGCTTTGGCCGCTCTGCCCGCATTTGCAATCGGTCCGCCGGCCGCCCCGCAACGCACGAGCCCGTATGTCGGCACTAAAATTTGTCGAAGGTACTAGTAGAGGGCCACGCCATTGCCGTGGGGAGATGCCCACCTCCTAAACAACTGTCATTTGTCCACGGATCAGGTTCCAATCCCCTGGTGCCGATGAGCGTTCATGCTCGCTGTGAGGAGATCGATCGACATTGCGCGCGCCTGCCTCCGAATCTCCTCCATGACCTAAGGTATGATGTCAACTCACCGCTGTGGGATACGTGGCTCCACGAGGAGCACGACCTACGACGACATTCTTTTTTTGTCGGTCGTCCACCTAGCCCACAGCAACGACGTGCTGCTAGCCCGCCCCAAGTGCACGGTCGTAGGCGTGTCTCGGCCTCACCCTGACACCATCTCCATCCCTGTCACCACCACCTTCGATGACCGAGGAGGAGGAGGCCGAGCTCATTAGGCGTGTCATGGAGGAATATGCGTGCATGCACGATGAGCGTCAATGGGGAAACATGGATAAGGCGTTGGCCCTCTCTGCGAGCGACGATGTGGCCATCCCTAAGCTGGAGATGGCCGCCGTCATCAAGGACGAGGTGAAGGAGAAGGTGGCGGAGGAGTCGGCCCTTGTGGCGTGGAACCCCGGCTGGTGGGTCAGTAGTGGGGATGGTCGGCCACTGCGTCGGAGATGGCTGACGTGCCGGCTATCCAGACATGGGCACCCACACCGTTGTAGTCTCCCAAACCAGAGCAGGAGCCATGGGAGGAGGTGTTGCAGGCACTGCAAGTGCCTCTGGCCTGGTAGGGGCAGCCAGCCCACCTTCGGCAGCCGCCTCCCTACGTCGACCTCACCAGCGATAACGAGTAGGACGGTCCTAAAGATGGCGACGACTTCATCGGCGGGCGGCATTGTCTATATTTTATATGTGTTATATTTTTATCTGTGTTTTTATATTAGTTGCTACTGGGATTGTGTATAATGCACTACAACTATCGCCAGCCTCTGTGGTCGGCATAATGTTTAATTAAAGCTAATGCATGGTGATGTCATGTGATGTGATGTGACCGGTATCACAACCGCTCCAGACTAAACAATAGAGTTACAACCCAACCAAATACGATTCTTGCATTATCTTACCGAAAGGTTTCATAGGGTTAGGCAGATGCCCCATTATTCGTAAATAAGAAGAAATCCCGTGAATAAATGCCTGCATCTGCAATAAATAGATGCCCATCATCTAAACATTTATATGTCGCCAATCCTATGTGATATTTAAATATGATGTGAATTGATAATTAATTAAGGTAAACCTTGAATCTGAACTAACATTTGAATTATAAGCAACATGTTGAAAGAGGCCTAAGTTGTAATGATCATTTACCCTATGTTGAAATGATCTAACAGCAAACAAAACAAAAATAGACTCCTAAACCCTAACCCTAACCCTTTATTGCAAAACCGATCATTATAAAGACAATTTAAAATTTCAAAAATGAAAAATACGTTCACATCCTTCTTACTCACACTAAAATGGAGCTCTGGTGATTTTTCTCATTTTTTCGTAAACATAAACCCACTATCGCTCTGTTCTCGAACTCTATACTACCATGTACATGATAGCTCGTATGTTTGAAGGAGTTTTCATGGAAATGTCCATAAACCAAGATATTTTTTTGCCATAACCATGTCGCATACAAAGGCATTGTGAGCAGGTTTTACATTTTTGAATTGTTTTGAATTTAGTTCTGCTCATTTGAACTTGGAAACGGTAGCTCATCTCAAAAGAAGTTTTTCTTAAAAAATTCCCTAAACCAGGTTTATATTATTTAGGGTAACTATGTCTTAAAAAATGACGAACATGGAAGGTTTCATAGTTTTTTTGATTTTTTAATTAGTTAAGGTCGTTTGAAAGTTGGTCAAACTTAAGATAACCCCACTAACCGGCTCGAAACCCCGCAATATCTCTACAAACCCTAACATTGAACTGCAGCCATCCGATCATACCCTAGCGCCAAGCGAAAACCATCGGATATGGTCTTCTAGAAGGACATGGGCAGGCTACGTGTAGGCTCCGCGCCATTGGATCACATGGACGGCTCTGCATCGTTGGATTGTTGGGCTTTCCGCGAGACGTTGGTTTTTCTCACCCACTCGCCCGCGTAAAAAAGTCATGGTTGGTCCTTTACTACGCGTTGACTGTCGAGGGAGGAGGCATCAATTCGGCTCCTCGTAATTACACATAGACGGCTATTTAAGCCGGACGGTGTCCCCCAGCCCTATCCCATCCGCCTGCTCCCTCTCCCTATCGGCACCCAAGCACTCCCCTCTCTGAGCCCATCATCAACCATGCCACCACGCCGCCAGTACTACACAATCTAACACCCTCTCTTCCTCTTACGGCAGGTCCAAATCCGGAGGCAAGTGAGTCTACCTATGGACCCTAAGGAGGATTTTAGGAGGGGTCGAAGATGAGGGAGGAGGAGCCAGAGGAGGAGCCGCAGGAGCCGGAGAAGGAGGCGCCATCGCAGGAGCTGGAGGAGGAGGCACCGGCGGAGGAGTCGGAAGCAGAGGCACCACCGGTCTACTATCTGTGGCCCGATCAGGTGGCGATCCTCAACTCCATCCACTCGGAATCAGCTGCGTAGGCCCGTCGTCTTCGTCACCAGCAGATGGAGGAAGCATGCTACCTTTTGAGCTTGCGTTGGTTTTCCCTTGAAGAGGAAAGGGTGATGCAGCAAAGTAGATAAGTATTTCCCTCAGTTGTTGAGAACCAAGGTATCCATCCAGTAGGAGGCACAAGCAAGTCACCAATGGATGCACCTACACAAACAATCAAACTCTTGCACCCAACGCCATAAAGGGGTTGCCAATCCCTTCATGGTTATTTGCAAGGATTAGATCCGATAGAGATAGATGTAAACGAGAATGGAAAGTAAAAGGTAAATAAATTTCAGCAAAGTATTTTTGGTATTTTTGGTTTATAGATCTGAAGTATATTACGGAAAGTAGACCCGGGGGCCATAGGTTTCACTAGAGGCTTCTCTCTTGAAGGCAAATATCATGGTGGGTAAACAAATTACTGTCAAGCAATTGTTAGAAAAGCGAATAAGCATGTAGTTATCCAAGGCAATGATCATGCATATAGGCATCACGTCAGTATCAAGTAGACCGAAACGATTCTACATCTACTACTATTACTCCACACATCGATTGACTCCTGCCTGCATCGAGAGTATTAAGTTCATGAAGAACAGAGTAATGCATTAAGAAAGATTACATGATGTAGAGGGATAAACTCAAGCAATATGATGAAAACCCCATCTTGTTACCCTTAATGGCAACAATACAATATGTGCCTTGCTACGCCTACTATGTCACTAGGTGAGGACATCGCAAGATTGAACCCAAAACCAAGCACTTCTCCCATTGCAGGAATTACCAATCTAGTTGGCCAAACCAAACCAATAACTCGAAGAGACTTGCAAGGATATAAAATCATGCATATAAGAATTCATAGAATATTCAAATAAGATTCATGGATAATCCAAACATAAACTCACAATTCATCAGATCTTGACAAACACTCCACAAAAGAGGATTACATCGGATAGATCTCCATGAAGATCATGAAGAACATGGTATTGAAGATCAAAGAGGGAGAAGAAGACATCTAGCTACTAGCTATGGACCCATAGGTCTGTGGAGGACCACTCACGCATCATCGGAGGGGAAATGGAGTTGATGTAGATGCCCTCTGTGATTGAAACCCCCTCTGGCAGATTACCGGAAAAGGCTCCAAGATTGCATCTCTCGATAATAGAGGCTTCTGTCAGTGGAAAAGTATTTCTGTGGCTTCCTTTGATGTTGGGGGAATATTTGGGAATTTATAGGCCAAATATTAGGGTTAGGAGACCTGTCGGGAGACGACAAGCCTGCTAGGCGCGGCCAGGGGTGTGGCCCGCGCCTAGAAGGCTTGTGGCTCCCTGGCAGGGTCCCTGCCGTGCACTCCAAGCCTGGTTGATTTTTTCCTTCCAGAAAAATTCCTTCTAAAGGTTTTATTCTGTTTGGACTCCGTTTAATATTCCATATCTAGAAAAACTCAAAAACAAGGAAAAACAAAAACTGGTACTAGGCTCTAGATTAATAGGTTAATCCAAAAATAATATAAAATAGCATATTAATGCATATAAAACATCCAAAACAGATAATATAATAGCATGCCATCATCAAAACTTATATATACGTTGGAGACGTATGAGCATCCTCAAGCTTAATTCCTGCTCGTCCTCGAGTAGGTAAATGATAAAAAACAAAAATTTTGATGTGGAGTGCTACCTAACATATTTATCCATGTAATATTATTTATTGTGGCATGAATATTCAGATCCGTAAGACTCAAAACAAAAGCTTAATATTGATATAAAAAAATAATGTTTCAAGCATACTAGCAAAGCAATTGTATCTCCTCAAAATATAATGGCAAAAGAAAGTTATCCCTACAATATCATATGGTCTGGCTATGCTCCATCTTCCCCCAAAAAGTATTTATATCATGCACAACCCCGATGAAAAGTCAAGCAATTTTCTTCACACCTTTATTTTCTCAAAAAAATTCAACTCTCACGCAATACATGAGCGTGAGCCATGGATATAGCACTATCGATGGAATAGAATATGGTGAAGGTTGTCAAGGAAAGGGAGAAGATAGTCTCACATCAACTAGGCGTATCAACGGGCTATGGAGATTCCCATCAATAGATATCAACGTGAGTGAGTAGGTATTGCCATGCAACAGATGCACTAGAGCTATAAGTGTATGAAAGCTCAAAAAGAAACTAAGTGGACGTGCATCATGAAGAAAAATTCCACTAGTTATATGAAAGTGACAAAATAGGAGACTCTCTATCATGAAGGTCATGGTGCTACTTTGAAGAACAAGTGTGGAAAAAGGTAGTAGCAATGTCCCTTCTCTCTTTTCTCTCTCTTTATTTACTGGTGGGCATCTCAGGCCTCTTTTATTATATTCCTTTTTTATTTGGGCTTCTCTGGCCTCTTTTATTTTTTTCATAAAGTCCGGAATCTCATCCCCACTTGTGAGGGAATCATAGCTTCCATAATCCTTTCCTCACATGGGACATGCTCTAATAATGATAATCATCACACTTTTATTTACTTACAACTCAAAATAAAATTACAACTCGATACCTATGACAAAATATGACTCTATATGCAATATGGAAGTCATGGTGCATGTCATAAAAGGAAACAGTGGAAGTTGCATGGCAATATATCTCTGAATGGCTATGGAAATGCCATAATAGGTAGGTATGGTGGCTGTTTTGAGGAAATATATATGGTGGCCGTTTTTAGGAAGGTGTTTGTTGTACCGGCGAAAGGGGTGTGGTACTAGAGAGGCCAGCAAAGGTGGAAGGGTGAGAGTGCGTATAATCCATGGACTCAACATTAGTCATAAAGAACTCACATACTTATTGCAAAAGTCTATTATTCATTGAAGCAAAGTATTAAACGCATGCTCCTAGGGGAGAGATTGGTAGGATTTAACCATCGCGCGCTTCTGACCCTCACACAAAGGTCGACAATCTATAAACAAGTCATGCTCCGACTTCCTTACATAACGGTTCACCATACGTGCATGCTACGAGAATCACAAAACTTTACACAAGTATTTTTACCAAACCACAATTACTTCCTCACATGAATCTTAAAATTACCATCTTTATATCTCAAAACTTTATGCAAGGAATCAAACTTCTCATAAATACTCAATGCACTTAATATGGAAGTTTTTATTATATCTCTCTTAGATGCCTATCATATTAGGTCTAAATTCATAACCTAGAACAATTACCATGCTACTTAGAGACTCTCAAAATAATATAAGTGAGGTACGAGAGTTCAATTATTTATATAAAATGCAAACACCATCGTGCTCTAGAAAATATAAGTGAACCACATAGAGCAAAATTGCCTCACTCAAAAGATATAAGTGAAGCACATAGAGCATTCTAAAAAATTCACGATTCAGTGTGTCCTTCTCAAAAATGTCTGCAACAAGGATGATTGTGGCAAACTAACAAGCAAAGACTCATAGCATACAAGACTCTCCAAGCAAAACACATATCATGTGGTGAATAAAAATATAGCCTCAAGTAAATTTACCGATGGATCGAAGACGAAAGAGGGGATGCCTTCTGGGGCATCCCCAAGCTTAGACTCTTTGGCATCCTTTAATATGACTTGGGTTCCTTGGGCATCCAAAGGCTTAGGATCTTGCCACTCCTTATTCCCTAGTCCATACAATCTTTACCCAAAACTTGAAAACTTGACAACACAAAACTTAACAGAAAACTCGTGAGATCCGTTAGTATAAGAAAATAAATCACCACTTTAGGTACTATTGTGAACTCATTATTTATTTATATTGGTGTTATACCTACTTTATTATAACTTCTCCAAGGTTCATACCCCGTGATACAACCCCAAAGATTCATCAAACTAGGCAAAAACCTCAAAGAAAATAGAATCTATCAAAAACAGAACAGTTTGTAGCAATCTGAATACTTCGTATATTATGTAGCTCATCAAATTCTGAACAATTAGGACAACCTATGAAATTTATATATCAATCTTGTGTAAATATTTCATACTCATTCGATGCTCTGAAAAATCTGGAAAATTCCTGGACTCACCCCAATTTTTTTTGTTTTTCAGCAAGATCAAATCAACAACTACCATAGATCACCCCAAAGGTTTTACTTGGCTCAAACACTAATTAAAACACCAAAACACAATTACTACATAAGTAATAATGTGGTAAAAACTCAAAAATAGAAGCAAAAACAGAACACAAAAGTAAAATTGGGTTGCCTCCCAACAAGCGCTTTTGTTCAACGCCCCTAGCTAGGCAAAACGCAAAAGATCTAGGTATTGTCATCTTTGGTATGCAATCTGAAATTAGCTCTCATAATAGATTCATTAGGCAATCTTATTCTATTTCTAGTAAATCGTTCCATACCTTTCCTTAATGGAAATTGGAATCTAACGTTTCCTTCTTTCATGTCAATAATTGCACCAATCGTTCTAAGGAAAGGTCTACCAAGAATAATAGGACATGTAGGATTGCAATATATATGACAAACAATGAAATCTACAGGTACATAATTCCTATTTGAAACAATAATAACATCATTAATCCTTCCCATAGGTTTCTTAATAGTGGAATCCGCAAGATGGAAATTTAGAAAGCAATCATCAAGTTTTAGGAATCGTGGAAACACTAGCACCTAAATCACACAAACCATGGAACTCATAATCTTTGATTTAATCTTGATAGTAGGTTACCACTCATAATAAAGCTTTCTAGGAATAGAAAATTCTAACTCAAGTTTTTGTTCAAAAGATTTGATCATAGCATCAACTATATGTTTAGTAAAAGCCTTATTTTGACTATAAGCATGAGGAGAATTCATCATGAATTGTACCAAGGAGATACAATCAATCAAAGATCAACTATCATAATGAAAATCCTTGAAATCCAAAAGAGTGGGTTCATTGCTATTTAAAGTTTTGACCTCCTCAATCCCACTTTTATCAATCTTAGCATTAAGATCTATAAACTCCGAATCATTGGGACGCTCTTTAACTAAAGTTGACTTTTATCCATCCCCATCTTTATCAAGATTCACATTAGAAAACAAAGATTCAATAGGAGTCACATCAATCACTTTGAGATCTTCATCATTATTATTACGAGAAAACACTTTTTCAAGCCATTCACGCTTAGCACAGATTCTAGCGGTTCTTTCCTTACTTTCATCCATAGAAATTTTCATGGCTTCTAAATATTCATTAATATCATGCTTAGGTGGAGTAGATCTAACTTTCAAAGAATCAATCTCAAGCAAAATTCTCGCAACGCTCCTAGCCAAATCATCAATCTTGAGCACTTTTTCTTCAATAGTAGCATTAAAAACCTTTTGTGAACCAATAAATTCTTTAACAATATTCTCAAGATCATAGGGAATCTTATTATAACTTACATAATAATTGTTGTAGGAATTGCCATAATTATTAGAGGAATTACTAGGAAACGGCCTAGGGTTGAAATTACCTCTATACGCGTTATTACCAAACTTGTTCCTACCAACAAAATTCACGTCCATAGATTCATTATTATTACCAATCAAAGAATACAAAGGCATATCATTAGGATCGATAGGATCACTCTTACTAGAAAACAATTTCATCAATCATCCATCTTTTCACTCAAAGTATTTATTTATTCAATAGCATGCACTTTTTTACTAGTAGGAGATCTTTCGGTATGCCATTGAGAGTAGTTTGTCATAATATTATCTAGGAGTTTGGTAGCTTTTCCTAAAGTGATTTCCATACAAGTACCACCCGCGGCGGAATCTAAAAGAATCCTAGATGCAAAATTCAACCCCGCTTAGAAAATTTGTATAATCATCCATAAAGGCAAACCATGTGCGGGACAATTCCTAATCATTAATTTCATCCTCTCCCAAGATTGTGCAACATGCTCATGATCAAGTTGCTTAAAATTCATTATATCGTTCCTAAGGGAGATGATCTTAGCGGGTGGAAAGTACTTGGAGATAAAAGCATCTTTACACTTATTCCATGAATCAATACAATTTTTAGGCAAAGTTGTAAACAAGGTTTTAGCACGATCTCGTAGTGAGAACGTAAATAGCTTCAATTTCACAATATCATTATCCACATCTTTCTTATTTTGCATATCACACAACTCAATGGAAGTATTTAGATGGGATGTGGCATCTTCACTAGGAAGTCCAGAAAATTGTTCTTTCATAACAAGATTAAGCAAAGCAGCATTGATTTCGTAAGATTATGCACTAGTGGCGGGAGCAATCGGAGTACTAATAAAATCATTATTATTAGTATTGGAAAAAGTCACACAACTTGGTATTTTCAGACATCGTGAAAAAGCAATCAATCAAGCACACAAGCAAACGAAAGAAGGGCGAACAAAAAAGGCAAATCTTGTTGGTATTTTCTGAAAATCGTTTTAGAAGTGGGGGAGAGGAAAACAAGAGGAAAATGGAAAATGATGCAAATGCAAGAGATGAGTTTGTGATGGGTACCATGTAGGCTTCACCTGCTATGTATCCTCCCCGGCAACGGCGCCAGAAATCCTTCTTGCCACCTCTTGAGCTTGCGTTGGTTTTCCCTTGAAGAGGAAAGGGTGATGGAGCGAAGTAGATAAGTATTTCCCTCAGTTGTTGAGAACCAAGGTACCAATCTAGTAGGAACAAGAAAGTCACCAATGGATGCACCTACACAAACAATTAAACTCTTGCACCCAACGCTATAAAGGGGTTGTCAATCCCTTCACGGTTATTTGCAAGGATTAGATCCGATAGAGATAGATGTAAAAGAGAACGGAAAGTAAAAGGTAGATAAATTGAAGCAAAGTATTTTTGGTATTTTTGGTTTATAGATCTGAAGTATATTATGGAAAGTAGACCCGAGGGGCATAGGTTTGACTAGAGGCTTCTCTCTTGAAGGAAAATATCATGGTGGGTAAACAAATTACTGTCAAGCAATTGATAGAAAGCGAATAATCATGTAGTTATCCAAGGCAATGATCATGCATATAGGCATCACGTTCGTATCAAGTAGACCGAAACGATTCTGCATCTACTACTATTACTCCACACATCGACCGACTCCTGCCTGCATCTAGAGTATTAAGTTCATGAAGAACAAAGTAACGCATTAAGAAAGATGACATGATGTAGAGGGATAAACTCAGGAAATACTATGAAAACCCCATCTTGTTACCCTTAATGGCAGCAATACAATACGTGCCTCGCTACCCCTACTATGTCACTAGGTGAGGACACCGCAAGATTGAACCCTAACCAAGCACTTCTCCCATTGCAAGAATTACCAATCTAGTTGGCCAAACCAAACCAATAACTCGAAGAGACTTGCAAGGATATGAAATCATGCATATAAGAATTCAGAGGAGATTCAAGTAAGATTGATGGATAATCTGAAAATAAACTCACAATTCATCGGATCATGACAAACACACCACAAAACAGGATTACATCGGATAGATCACCATGAAGATCATGAAGAACATGGTATTGAAGATCAAAGAGAGAGAACAAGCCATCTAGATACTAGATATGGACCCGTAGGTCTCTGGTGGACTACTTCGCATCATCGGAGGGGAAATGGAGTTGATGTAGATGCCCTTCGTGATCGAAACCCCCTCCGACAGATTACCGGAAAAGGCTCCAAGATTGGATCTCTCGGGAACAGAGACTTCTGTCGGCGGAAAAGTATTTGCGTGGCTTCCTTTGATGTTGGGGGAATATTTGGGAATTTATAGGCCAAATATTAGGGTTAGGAGACCTAGGGAGACGACAAGCCTGCTAGGCGCGGCCAAGGGCCGCGCCTAGCAGGCTTGTGGCCCTTGGCTGGGTCCGTGTCATGCACTCCAAGCCTGGTTGGTTTTTCCTTCCAGAAAAATTCCTTCCGGAGGTTTTATTCCGTTTGGACTCCGTTTAATATTCCATATGTGAAAAACTCAAAAACAAGGGGAAAACATAAACTGACACTAGGCTCTCGATTAATAGGTTAGTCCAAAAATAATATAAAATAGCATATAAATGCATATAAAACATGCAAAACAGATAACATAATAGCATGCCATCATCAAAAATTATAGATACGTTGGAGACGTATCACATCACACGCAGCGCAGGAGGAGGCGCAGGTAGTGCGCAGGCGGACCAGGCTCCGGTGCAGGCGGATCAGACTCCGGCGCAGGCGGATCAGGCCATCTCTGACGACGAAGACGCATAGTGCACTAGGCAGTACGTAGGATATATATTGTATGTTTTCGCTATTATGCTCTGTGAGTTATGTTTTGCTTACTCTGGGTGTCGGTTCTATTCTCTAGTTTCATGGATGATTGTAATAGGGTCAACCTAAAATATTTTTGTTTTTGCTGATGCTTCATAAAAATATATTGCATGCCTTTGTACATGTATGGACTGGCATATCGGTGGGTAAAAAAGGTGGGCGAAGCCCACACGTAGTACTGTCCCTGGACTCGGTCTATGGCACGTGGAAGGTGGAGACGCGTGCGATAAGAGAGGAACTAGTGGCAGCGGCCATCGCTGCATCCATGGCGGCACGCATCGGCACATGGAGGCAGGCTAGATGGATCATGTGCCATGAATAGCAGGCTTCTGTATCGTGGCGGTGCACATCGATTGGTATGCCCTAGACTTTAATTGTCACGTTGAATTGATGTTGCGGAGGTCGAAGGCTGAGACGGTGTGAACTATGAATTGACCGAGGAGGCGCATGCGAAAAGAGACGAACCGACGGCAGCGATAGTCGTTGCGTCCGTGGCGGCTCACAGGAAGGTTGAGTCCATGGCGGCGCGCATCGGCACATGCAGGCAGGCTAGCTGGATCATGTCGCGCATGCATAGCAAACTTATCGTGGCGACGTGCATCAGCGCATGCACGTGTGTATTTAATGCAACGTCGGAAACGAAATCATGGCCCAATGGTCCAACCAGCACAGCCATCCAACATGCGACACAATCTAGCATGGCCCCACACATCAGAATGGTCAAAGGAGGGTGACACAGTCCAACGCGGCCCCACTTGGCAGGTCCAACGAGTGACACAGTCCAGCACGGCCCCACACGTGAGAGTTAACAGTCAAACCGTTGACCCGATAGCATCCTCCATTTTGACCATTTCTAAGGGTTTTGGACAAGGGAGGGGGGAAAGTGAGCAAAAGTTAAAGACGTGGGGATGAATGAGTACAACTGAGGAACCAGGGGCACAAGAATAGAAATCCCTAATTCTTATGTCTTTTCTCTTTGAATATGCAAGGTACATCACAAGGAGGGAAATATCTAGAAACTGGAATTCTAGACTAGAAAACCGAGAAAATGGCAGAAAAATCACCAGACTCAGAATGACCTCAAACTTCACGGAGAATATTTTTGGGATATTTAAGAATTTCTGGAGCAATAATATTTCGGGGGGGCTGCCACTAGGACACAAGCCAAGGGGGTGCACCCTGATGGCTTATGGGCCCCCTGCTGGCCCTCCAACGCAATGTTGGCTTAACACATACTTCTCAAAGCGATGACTCTATTCATTGATTATATCATATGTCGAAGCTTTGATCTACATGTTGTCATCAATTACCAAAAAGTGGGAGACTGAAAGCAGATTTGCTCCCTTGGTGGTTTTGGTAATTAATAACAACATATATATCATTGGACTCATGTTTTCACTAAGCATATTTTAGGAAAAGTCCAATGATGAGATGGCTATAAATTGTGAGGAGATGCAAGGAATGGATTGGCCAAGCTTCAAGATAGAGACTCTATTTTTACTTTGTGAGAAATCACTTTGAGTCCATAGAAAAGCCAATACTATTAAATGGGGGTAAGGTATTGTTGGTGAACAAATTGTTCCACGTGCACAAGTGCTAGCCACCAAAAACACCCACAAGCTCTCCCACAAAATACTTTGTCAAAACCGTACCACTCAAAATCGGTGCCACTAAGAATTCCACATCAGCTACACCTTGTCAAAACCTAAGAGAGAACCCTAGCCAAATCCTAGCTCTTCGGTGCAATTGAGTTCACATCGGTGCAACCGAGATTTAGTGACCACGATTCTATTAGCTGATTTCATAAAATCGGAATTTCTGAGTTTTGTGTTTAGCCCTCACCGAGTCTTGGAAACTGCCTCGGCCACTGACTGTTGTACCATTGAGTTTCCTATATCGGTCTCACGGAGATTCCAAAATTTGCCAAAACCGAATATTGCATCGGTTTCACCGAGATAGTCAATAATGTTGTAACGGTTGGATTTTTGGAGATGCCTATATATACCCCTTCACCACATCCCCCTCGTAAGATAAGCACTCAGAACAATTCCCCACTTCCCATATCCAAATTCTTGAGAGAGAACCACCTACCCTAGTGTTGAGATCAAGATCATCCACTCCAACCATATGGATCTTGATTTCTAACCTCCCCAAGTTGCTTTCCACCCAATCAATCTCTTCTACCAAGCCAAATCTGTGAGAGAGTGATTGAGTGTTGAGGAGTCTATTACCTTGAAGCACAAGAGCAAGGAGTTCATCACCATTATCAAGCCTATTACCTTTTGGAGGGTGGTGCCTCCTAGATTGGTTAGCTGTTGCTTGGAAGCCTCCTACTTCGTGTTGTGGAGTTGAACCAAGAAGTTTGCACGGGCAAGGAGCTCACCTACTTTGTGAAGATCTACCCATGGTGAGGCTAGTCCTTTGTGGACGAAAGCCGTTATGGAATAGTCAAGGTTGCTACTTCATGGACCCTTATGGGTGGAACCCTCTGTGGACTCTCGTGACCTTTACCCTTCATGGGTTGAAGACTCCATAAACATGGATGTACGATAGCACCACCTAATGGAACCATGGGAAAAATCTTCGTGTCAACAATTGTGTTTGATATTCTAACCCTCACATCTATTACATGTGCTTGTCTTTACTTTTCGTTGCTATACTCGTAGACATGCATGCGTAGGGTGTGATTGACTTGTTACCATTGCTAAAATCTATGCACAGCTAAAATTGGGAAAAGGTAGAATTTTTATTTGGTCAAGTAGTCTAATCACCCCCCTCTAGACCTAATTTTGATCCTACAAGTGGTTTCAGAGCATTAGTCTCCATTGCATTGGTCTCACAACCTAGGAGAGTATGGCATCTAGCAAGAGAAATTATCACCGTAGAGGTCCTTACTTTGATGGTACAAATTTTGCTAGTTGGAAGCATAAGATGAAAATGCATATTCTTGGTCATAACCCCGTTGTTTGGGCTATTGTTCGTGTTGGATTGCAAGGTGAATTATTTAGTGATGGAAAGGAACCGTATCGTGAAGCGACAACGGAAGAATTGAAGATGTTGCAATACAATGCTCAAGCTTGTGACATTCTTTTCAACAGCCTATGTCCCGAAGAATTCAACAAAATCAGCCGTCTTGAGAATGCAAAGGAAATTTGGGATACTTTGGTTGATATGCACGAAGGTGCTGATTCCGTCAGAGAACCTAAGTTGGATGTGCTTCAAAGCCAGCTTGACAAGTTTAAGATGAAGGATGGTGAAGGAGTCGCGGAGATGTACTCTAGGCTAGTTCTCATTACCAATGAGATTGCCAGCTTAGGAAGCGAATAAATGATCGACAAATTCATCATAGAAGATACTTAGAGCTTTGGATGGAAAGTATAACACCATGTGCAAATTAATCCAAATGATGCCAAACTACAAAGATCTCAAGCCTACGGAAGTGATTGGAAAAATTGTTGCTCATGAGATGTCACTCAAAGACAAGGAACAGCTTCACAACAAGTCTAGCAGTGCTTACAAAGCCACAAGTGATGCTCCCACTACCTCAAGCGACAACCTTGTTACCAATGAAGAGATAAGCCTCATGGTCAAGAAATTCAACAAATTCTACAAGAGTAGAGGCAAAGAGAGGAACTCCAACTCAAGATATGAAGAGAAGCATTGATCTAGTCGTGACCGGAATTGTTGCAATTGTGGAAGGCCCAGACACTACTCCAATGAGTGCACCCCCCCCCCCCACACACACACAAAAGAAGGGAATAATCACCTAGAAGAAAGAGCTCAAGAGATGAGTCACCTTGAAGAGAGAGAAGGAATAGAGATGATCATTATGAATGAAGACCCTCAAAGAGAAGTAGGGATTCAGAGAAGAAGGACAAGTACACCAAGAGCTACTCAAGAAGAATACATCAAGATCATGTTGGTGAATGGCTTTCTGGCTTCGATTCTGACCACCACTCCAAGAGAAGCTATCACTCTGAATCCGACTATAGTCAAGATGAAGGTGTTGCCGGACTTGCACTCGTTTCCTCCAACTCCTATGACATATTTGATTCACCCAATGAAGGGAGTGGAAATTTCTTCATGTCCAAGTGCCCCAAGGTATCACACCCCGAGTATCTTGACTTCAATAGTGACGAGGATGACTTGATAGGAGATGATGACTTGCTATTTGACAAATCTAGTGATATTAGTCAAAATGAACTTGTTAGTAATCACTTTAGTCAAGATAAGTTGTGTGATGATGATAAGTTGGAAATAGAGCGACTAACTCAAGAACAAAACACTCTGAAGTTAGACCATGATTCTACTCTACAAGATCATAGAGAGCTTGAAAGGACACTTGAGAATCTCCGCTTCGAGAAGCTCAATTTGGAGCAAGAGCATGAATTCCTTAAAGCTATCAATGACAATCTTCTAAACAAGACTTCCTCTTATCTAGACAAATGAATTCTCTTGTTTACATTCATTCCACAAGTTTAGGCTAAGCAAACTAGTAACAAAGGCAAGAAAGGTTCTTGAACTAGTAGCAATAAAAATGGTAAATCCAATGATATTGCTTCTAGTACTTCTATTGATCCCACTAATGACTCTTTTAGCCAAGTTACACTTGAGCAAGAAAATGAACTATTGAAAGGGATTATAGATAAAGGTATCTACAAAAGTCTTTTCAAGTGTAAGCGATTTGTGGAAATTGTACGCAAGCATGGAGGATACCAGAAGAACCATGGCATTGGCTACTTCAACGCAAATGGAGTTGAATGGGAAGAAGGTCCATATCTCAAGCCCAAGTTTGTTCCTCAAAGGGAGAAGTATGAACATACTCTTCCCGAGGGAACAAAAGCTCAAAATGACCTTCCACCACAAGATCACAAGCTCAAGGGCAAGAACAAACTTCAAGAGGAGATTGAATCATATGAATATGAATCCCAAGCTTTGGTCAAGTGGGTTCCCAAGGCTTCTACAATCTCAACTTCTACAAGTGCCACTTCAACAGCAAGGATTCCCATCAACTTGGTGTGGGTCCCCAAGAAGAAGAACTAGAGAAGTTCTTGAGGGGTGACTCCGCCAATGAAATTCACTCATATTCATTATTGGCAAGAACTAGCTGCAATCATAATCAACATTATGGAATAGTTCAAGGAGTCACACATTCCCTCAAAGGTAAGCAAGGGACAAGGTAATTAGTGAATCCATGGACATCATCATGTATGCTTTGCACTCCATGTCCATAGATATCCTTGTATTTGTCTCTTGGTTTGGGACTAACCCATGTAGTTGAGAAGAGTAAGAAACAAAGAGGATTGCTCCCAACTCAAGATGATCTTCATCAACTATGAGCATCCACTACTACTACACCCACATGAAGTCTTCTACGACAAAACCCAAGGTTAATTTATCCCTCTTAGGGGGGGTGTCACATCAAGGGGATCTTTACTCTAAGACTTGAGTTAAAGTATCTCTTAGAATGTGACAACATTAACAAGCTTTATGTAAAAGTGGTAACCCCACTTGTGCTTAAAGATGATTATGACCTATGATCAAGTATTATTACTTGGCTCCTAAGTCAATATACTCATATATATATATATATATAGATGACTATGCCATCGCCAAAGTGCTTGATAGATGCTAGAATGATTGTGCATGTTTGCCATGATTTCATTTGATATCTCATTGTGTGAGCATGTTGGTATGCATGTCTTTACTCATTCGAGGATATCCAATTGTAGCTATTTGGCTTTTGATTTTCTTTTACCAATTGGATGTACAAGAATGTCTAGGACCCCTCTCTAGCTATCGATGATTTCTCGACTCAAGTTCTATTCATGCTACATCACAAAACTTGGACAATCACTTCTTGATCCCTCTGTGTGAGGAGCACTTGGAGTACCGTGTCGACAAGAGCTGCATTCCAAAACCTTTTTTTGAATCTCGGTGCAACCAACTCCACAATCTCGGTTACAATGGTTCACTAAGTTGGTCTAGGTTTTTAACCTCGGTACAACCGATATGAAATTGTTGGTATCACTGAGTCTCTCTGTAACCTGAAAGTCAGGTAACTTGGTGACATCGAAATGTTTCAATCAATTTCATCGACAGGGAGGAGTACTTAACCTGGTGGACCCGACTTTTGAAATTCAATCTTTAAGGTCATTTTCCTCCAAACTCCGAACTACCGCTCCGGACCCCTTGATCGTCGCCCTTGCTTCCCCATGCCCCTCTGCCATTGGGAATCGCCACCATCGACGGAATCAATGCCACCGTCACCACCATAGCGGATTCATCACCAACCTAGGGTATGAATCCGGCCCCTTGTGTGCTCCATTATCCGATTCTTGCACATTAGGTTCTTTCATCTATAAACCACGTATGCAATCCTCCTAATCCACTAGAAGATCCATTAGATTAGCGAACGAGAAGATTTTAGGTTTAGTCATCCACAAAACGCATCTCCGTGACACCGAATCACAAAAATCGGTTCTACCAATTTGGATCTAGGGTTCTTGAGAATGGTCTCGGTCAAACCGAGGCCATTTTCGGCGACTCCGAAGTGGCTGGCAAGTTTCTATGAAGAAGATCATCTGTCTCGGTGAATCCGAAAATTCTGACTCAATGCTACCGAAATCCATTTTGCAAAAAGTTAAAAATAAGATTTTCTTTGTTCAAATTTGAAAAATGTGTGTGTTTTGTGATGACTAAACCCCACTGGTCTTTTTACTCTATTCACAGGGTCAGCATGTCACACTCAGTGGACAGCTAGAATGATCTCAGAGAGCCTGGCATTGATGCAGATCTAGGCACTAGTCCTGAGAGTAGCTCATCTTCTTATGATGACATCCCTAGCTCACCAAATTTGCCCAAGGCAGCAGCTAGAGCTGGAGGAAGCTAAATGTAGATGAAGAGGACTCTGACTTTGTGCCAGATGAGGTCCCTACCAAGCCAAAGCAGACAAGGCTACTAAGAAATCTGCATCTGAGGCCACATCATCTAAGAGGCCTGTCAGGAAAGAGTATGCCAGCTCTGAGGCTCTGAAAGCACCAGAGAGTGTTAGGGATTCCATGCAAATAGAGCCAGCCAAAAGCTCTATGCCCAAGAAGCCCGCTGAGAAGAAGACAAGCAGGAAGATGATAATACATGTTGTTGGAAGACCAACTTCCATGTATGAAGACCCAACATATGTTGAGGGAGAGGAAGAGATAGTTGCTCAGGCTCCTCCTAAGAAGAAGAAGAAGCTGCTTGCTGATGCCATGACTTCTCAGGCCCCTCCCAAAGGCAATGCAGCTCCTCCTCCCAAGAAGTCCACAGCTCCTAAGTCCAAGAGGACTACTATGGATGCTTCAGCTGCAGATAAGAACAAGGGATCCTCCCCTAGAGCTGCTGCTGGAGATGAGGACATGTCTATGTTGAGGAAGCTTAGACCTCACCTCCCACAACACAATTAGAACTATCCACTTGATGAGGATATGAAGAAAAGGAAGGATTCATGGCTGAGATTGTGGAGAGCCACAGATCCTTATTCTCAAAGGAGGAAGACAGTTGTAGATTATAGATTCTACACAAAGGAGCAGCAGGATTTCTATGAGACAATCTTGCTTGATAAGAGCCTAGATGTCGGTGACATGAGATGTGTAGATTGGGGCTACATTAAGGAAAATGAGGATTACTTCCCCCATGTGCTAGATAACTTCAAGGTTTTTGGCATTGATGACTTTGTTGGGAAGAATATGACCCCCCTCGAATGATGAGATGATCATGCAGTTCTATTCCACTGCAAACTTCTATCCAGATAGCAGGATAGTGTGGATGACTAAGGGCACCAGATATGAATCTTCAGTTGAAGAGTGGTCTACCATCTTAGGAGCTCAACAAGTACAGGATGGTGACTTGGATGTGTACTCAGAGGCCAAGATGGACCACAACTCCATGTCCAATATGCGCAAGCCAATCCCAACTGACTATGTGCATTCACATAACTTTGGCTGAGTGTACTATCTGCAGATAGGCTTGCAAACCACCAACACCATTCTAAGGTACACCTTGATGCCCAAGATGATCAGAGGATTCTCCATAAACATGCTGCATCACATTGACCTTCACACCAAATTCAGAGTCGTGGACTTGATAGTAGAGACTGTGAAGAGGACAGCTGCTGGCCAAAAGAGGTCATGTGGATATGCTCCATATATTCAGATGCTCATAAACTCCAAGCTTGAGAAGAATTTATTTTCTCTTGATAGGCCCCACATGCCTCTTCAGCCTGAGTTTGAGGACAATGTAATGGTGATGGACCCAGATCATCCCACTTCATGTACTGCATAGGCAGCAGCTGAGCCAGCCAGAGACACTAGTGCTCCTGTTCCAAGGACAAGAAATGAGCAGATGGATCTTATTCTTATCCCTATCCAAGGCATTCAGAATGACATCACTGAGAGTCTCAAGAACCAAAAGAGTGTGGAAAGGATTGTTCAAGACAAGTTTCATACTTTAAACAACAAGGTGGATGGGCTGACTAAGACAGTTGATGAGCTGAAGAAGGAGGTGGACTCAGTACCCCTTTCCCACACCTCAGAGGATGAAGATGAAGATGCAGGTCACCCTCTCCAGCCTAGAACTCAGTTCAAGACACAAGCCAGATCATTGTTAGTGCCAGCTTCTGAGAAGAGACCATCTACATCAGCTCTTGTTGCAACTCCTTCAGTCCCACAAGCTCCATCAGCACCTCCAGTGTCTACACCAACCCCTTCCATGACATCGGCAGAAGTCTTCGCGGATGCGGTTCTCTCGACTCCTACATTAGCAACCAGAGAAGTTCAGCCCCAGAGAGACGATTAGTCCTATACCTTTGAACTTTTTGGTAACTTGTTGCCAAAGGGGGAGAAGTTGTATAGATCAATAGGGCTTAGAGAGAGTGTGTCTGTTGCCTTTTGTTGCTCTCCAAAACTTTAAAATCTTTTGGTTATTTGTTTGTGTTAAACTTGATGGTGTTTGATCATGCAGTTTTTGAGTGTTGCTACTATTTCCTATCCTTTGAGATGCTTATGAGGCGATCGTTCACTTCTTGCTTGTTGTGTTGTGCTATGTTATTCATGTTGGGGAACGTTGCATGGGAAACAAAAAATTTCCTACGCACACGCAAGATCTATCCATGGTGATGAGCATCTACGAGAGGGAGAGTGGATCTACATACACTTGTAGATCGCTAAGCGGGAAGCGTTAAGAAATGCGGTTGCTGTAATCGAACATCTTCGCGATCCAAATCGCCGAGCATCCCACGATCTCATCATGATCCGTCTCGCGATCCAATCACGATCTGTCCCATGAACTCATCACGATCCATCTCGCGATCTCATCACGATCCGTCTCGCGATCTTGATCATGGTCCTATCGATCTAGCGCTGAACGGACAGCACCTCCACGTTCAACACACGTACAGCTCGATGACGATCTCTGCCTTCTTGATCCAGCAAGAGGGAGAGGAGAGGTAGAAGAGTTCTCTGGCAGTGCGATTGCGCTGCGGCAATGGTGGTGGAGCTATTCCGGCAGGGCTTTGCCTAAGCACTGCAAAAAACCGAACTAGAGGAGAAAATATGCACTAGAGGAATGGGTAGCACGTGGCTCAAAAATCTAGTGCAAAAACCCAAAAACCTCTAGTATATATAAGAGGAAGAGAGTAGTAGGTTTGGCCATCAAGGGGCCAGCCCTAGGCTTCGGCTGAACGAAGAGGAGAGGAGGATTCCTCCTCCAATCCTAGTAGGACTAGGACTCCTCCTTATCTTTGCCTTTGTGCCTTTTTCCACCTTTTTCTCTTTGGGCTTTTCTTCCCAACCACACGGGCCTTGTGTGGGACATACACCAGCCCACTAGGGGCTGGTATCCACTCTCCCACAGCCCATGTAGCTTCTTGGGTTGAAATACCCCTCCCGATGGTCTCCCGGTACACTACCGGAGCCCGAAACTTTTCTAGCGACCAAAATAGGACTTCCTATATATCAATCTTTACCTCCGGACCATTACGGAGCTCTCCGTGATGTCCGGAATCTCATATGGGACTCCTAACAACCTTCGGTCACCACCATACATAACTCTATACTACCAAAACGTCACCGAACCTTAAGTGTGCAGACCCTGCGGGTTCGAGAACTATGTAGACATGACCGAGACACCTCTATGGTCAATAACTAATAGTGGGACCTAGATGCCCATATTGGTTCCTACATATTCTACGAAGACCTTTATCGGTCGAGCCCCTATGTCAAGGATTCAGTTAATCCTGTATGATGTTCCCTTTGTTCTTCGGTATGTTACTTGCCCGAGATTTGATCATCGGTATCTCCATACCTAGTTCAACCTCGTTACCGGCAAGTCTCTTTACTCGTTCCATAATACAAGATCCCATGACTAAAACTTAGTCACATTGCTTGCAAGGATTGTTGTGATGTTGTATTACCGAGTGGGCCCTGAGATACCTCTCCGTCACACGGAGTAACAAATCTCAGTCTTGATCCATGCCAACCCAACAGACACCCTCGGAGATACCTATAGACTACCTTTATAATCACCCAGTTACGTTGCGACGTTTGATACACACAAGGCACTCCTCTGGTGTCAGTGAGTTGCATGATCTCATGGTCATAGGAACAGATACTTGACATGCAGAAAACAGTAGCATTAAACTGACACAATCATATGCTACGTTTGTAGTTTGGGTCTTGTCCATCACATCATTCTCCTAATTATGTGATCCCGTTATCAAATGACATCACATGTCAATGGCTAGGAAACCTTGACCATCTTTGACCAATGAGCTAGTTCACTAGAGGCATACTAGGGACAAAGTGTTGTCTATTTACCCACACATGTAATGTGTTTCCAATCAATGCAATTATAGCATGGATAATAAACGATTATCATGAACAAGGAAATATACTAATAAACACTTTATTTATTGCCTCTAGGGCATATTTCCAATAGTCTCCCACTTGCACTAGAGTCAATAATCTAGTTCACATCACCATGTGATCTGCATTGTTATGAATCTAACACCTAGTGAGTTCTGGGGCTCGATCATGCTTTGCATGTGAGAGAGGTCTTTTAGTCAACGGGTCTGTGACATTCAGATTCGTGTGTACTTTGCAAATATCTATGTTAAACTGTAAACACTGCTACTACACTCCACTTGGTACCATTCCAAATGGCTGCTCCACTATATGTATCCAGATTGCTACTCTGAGTCATGCGGATTGGTGTTAAAGCTTGTATCGACGTAACTCTTTACGACGAACCCTTTATCACCTCTATAATCGAGAAACATTTCCTTAGTACTTTAGTTACTAAGGATAATCTTGACCGTTGTTGAGTGATCCACTCCTGGATTCACTTTTGTACCCCTTGATGGACTCATGGCGAGGCACACACCTGATGCAATACGCAGCATGGCATAATATAGAGCCTATGGCTAAAGCATAGGGCACGACCTTCGTCCTTTCTCTTTCTTCTACCCTGGTCGAGCTTTGAGTCTCACTCAACTTCACACCTTACAAATAAGGCGAGAACTCTTTCTCCGACTGATCCATTTTGAACTCTTTCAAAATCTTGTCAAGGTATGTACTCATTGAAAGTCTCATCAAGCATCTTGATCCATCTCCATAGATCTTGATGCTCAACAATTAGGTAGCTTTATCCAGGTCTTCCTTTGAAAAACTCTTTTCAAACAACCATTCATGCTTTCCAGAAATTCTACATTATTTCCGATCAACAATATGTCATCCACACATACTTATCAGAAATTCTATAGTGCTCCCACTCACTTTATTGCAAATACAAGTTTCTCGTAAACTTTGTATAAACTACAAAACTTTGATCACCTCATCAAAGTGTGTATTCCAACTCCGAGATGCTTGCTCCAACCCTTAGATGGATTGCTGGAGCTCACACACCTTTTAGCATCCTTAGGACTGACAAAACCTTCTGGTTGTATCACATACAACCTTTCCTCAAGTAAACTGTTAAGGAAACGATGTTTTGTCATCCATCTGCCATATTTCATAATTGAAAAATGCAGCAACTGCTAACATAATTCTAGTAGATTTAGCATTGCTACGAGTGAGAAAGTCTCATCGTAGTCAACTCCTTGAACTTGCCGGAAACTTCTTTAGGACAAGTCGAGCTTTATAAATGGTGACATTCACCATCAGCGTATGTCTTCATTTTAAAGATCCATTTGTACTCAACGACCTACCGTCCAATGAGCAAGTCCACCAAAGTCTATACTTGGTTTTCATACATGGATCCTTTCTCGGATTTCATGGCCTCTAACCATTTGTTGGAATCTGGGCCCATCATCGCTTCTCCACAGCTCGTAGGTTCATCGTTGTCCAACAACATGACCTCCAAGACAGGGTAGTCGTACCACTCAGGAGCACTACACGTCCTTGGCAACCTACGAGGTTTGATAGTAACTTGATCCGAAGATTCATGATCATCATCATTAACTTCCTCTTCAACTAACGTAGGCTTCACAGAAACATCTTCCTGCGCTACGCTACTCTCTCGTTGAAACAAAGGTTCAATAACCTCATCAAGTTCTATCTTCCTCCCACTCAATTCTTTCGACAGAAACTTTTTCTCGGGAAAGGACCCGTTTTAGCAACAAACACTTTGTGCTTGGATCTAATATAGAAGGTTCACCCAACTGTTCTTAGGGTATTCTATGAAGATGCATTTGTCCGCTTTGGGTTCGAGCTCATTAGGTGAAAACATTTTCCACACAAGCGTCGCAGCCCCAAACATTAAGAAATGACAACTTATGTTTCTATCAAACCATAATTCACACGGTGTCATCTCAATGGATTTAGATGGTGCCCTATCTAAAGTGAATGTAGTTGTCTCTAATGCATAACCCCAAAATTATAGTAGCAAAACGATAAGAGACATCATAGCAAGCACCATATCCAATAGAGCACGACTATGACGTTCGAACACACCATCACACTATGGTGTTCGAGGTGGCATGAGTTGTGAAACAACTTTCACATTGTAAAGTTGTATGCCAAACTCATAACTCAGATATTCACCTCCACGATCATATCGTAGACATTTTTATCTTCTTGTCATGATGATCTTAAAACTTCACTCTAAATTTGCTTGAACTTTTCAAACGATTCAGACTTGTGTTTCATTAAGTAAATATACACTATATCTACTCAAACCATCAGTGAAGGTAAGAAAATAACGATATCCACCGCACGCTACAAGCCTCATTGGATTGCATACATCAACATGTATCATTTCCAATAAACCACTTGCCCGCTCCATCAATCCGAAAAACGGGGTCCTTAGTCATCTTGCCCAAGAGGCATGGTTCGCACGTCTCAACCGATTCGAAATCGAATGAGTCCAAAGATCCATCATCATGGAGTTTCTTCATGCGCTTTATACCAATATGAAATTTAGCGGCAGTGCCACAAGTATGTGGTACTATCATTATTAACTTTGTATCTTTTGGCATCAATGTTAAGAACATGTGTATTACTATGATCAAGATTCAACAAACCATTCTCACTGGGTGCATGACCATTGAAGGTATTATTCATGTAAACAGAATAACCATTATTCTCTAACTTAAATGAATTATCGTGTTGCAATAAACACGATCTAATCACATTCATGCTCAATGCAAGACACCAAATAACATTTATTTAGGTTCATCACTAATCCCAAAGGTAGAGAGAGCTTGCGATGTCGATCACATCAACCTTGGAAACATTTCCAACACACATCGTCACCTCACCCTTAGCTAGTTCTTTGTTTATTCCGTAGCTTTTATTTCAAGTTACTAACATTTAGCAACCCAACTGGTATCCAATACCCAGGTGCTACTAGGCGTACTAGCAAGGTACACATAAATAACACGTATATCAAATATATTTCTGTTGATGTTGCCAGCCTTCTTATCTACCAAGTATCTAGGGTTGTTCCGCTTTAGCGACCGCTCTCCTCATAATCAAAGCACTTAGTCTCGGGTTTGGGTTCAACTTTGGGTTGCTTCACTGGAGCAGCAACTGACTTGCCATCCATGAAGTTTCCCTCCTTGCCCTTGCCCTTCTCGAAACTAGTGTTTTTTACTAACCATCAACACTTCTATCCCTGGCATTTTATAGTTCATCACCAAGTTCTAGTAGCTTAGTGACAGTGACTTGGAGAACTATATCAATCACTATCTTATCTGGAAGATTAACTCCCACTCGATTCAAGCAATTGTAGCACCCAGACAATCTAAGCACATGCTCAACGATTAAGCTATTCTCCTTCATCTTGCAGACAAAGAATCTTGTTGGAGATCTCATATCTCACAACACGGGCACGAGCCTGAGATCCCAATTTCAGCTCTTAAGACATCTCATATGTTCCGTGGCGTTCAAAATGTTTCGGAGCCTCAATTCTAAGCCATAATGCATGACACACTAAACTATCAAGTAGTCATCGGAACGTGTCTGTCAGATGTTCACAACATCTATAGACGACGCTAGAGGGGGTGGCGCACCGAGCGGTGCATTAAGGACATAAGCCTTCTATGCAGCAATGATGACAATCCTCAGATCACGGACCCATTCCGCAATATTTCTACCATCATCTTTCAACTCTATTTCTCTAGGAACATATAAAAATTCAAGGGAGCTACAGCGTGAGCTAGTAATCTACAACATAATTTTGCAAAGACACTACTGACTATGTTCATGATAATGAGTTCAATTAATCATATTACTTAAAAACTCCCACTCAAATTGACATCCGTCCGTTCATTCGAGTGATACACGATCCAAATTCACAAACTCAAGTCCGATCATCACGTGAGTTGAGGTGGTTTCAATGGTGAACATCATCATGTTGATCATATCTACTATATGACTCATGTTCGACCTTTTGGTCTCTTGTGTTCCGAGGCCATGTCTGTACATGCTAGGCTTGTCAAGTTTAACCCGAATGTTCTGCATGTGCAACACTGGCTTGCACCCGTTGTATGTGAACGTAGAGTCTATCACACCCGACCATCACGTGGTGTCTCGACACGACGAACTTTCGCAATGGTGCACACTCGGGGAGAACACAATTCATCTTGAAATTTAAGTGAGGGATCACCTTATAATTCTACTGTCGTCCTAAGCAAAACAAGGTGCATAAAAGGATTAACATCACATGCAAATCATAAGTGACATGATAAGGCCATGAACTTGTGCTTTTGATCTCCATCTTGAAAGCACCGGCATGATCTCCATCGTCACCCGCACGACACCATGATCTCCATCAACGGGTCGCCATCGGGGTTGTCGCGCCCATCATGCTTGTCCTACTATTGCTACCATTTAGCGATAAAGTAAAGCATTACATAGCGCTTAATGATTGACACGCAGGTCATACAATAATTAAAGACAACCCTATAGCTCCTGCCGGTTGCCGTACTCATCGACATGCAAGTCATGATATTCTATACAACACATGATCATCTCATACATCATATATATCACATCATGTAATTGGCAATATCACATCACAACATACCCTGCAAAAACAAGTTAGACATCCTCTAATTGTTGTTGCATGTTTTACGTAGCTGCTACGGGTATCTAGCAAGAACAATTCTCACCTACTCATAAACCACAACGGTGATACATAAGTTGCTTTTCAACCTTCTCAAGGACAGCCTTTCTCGAATCCGATCCAACTAAAGTAGGAGAAACTGCCACCCGCCAGCCATCTTTTGCAACAAGTTGTAGTTGAGGGAACCGGTCTCTCGTAAGCGTACGAGTAATGTTGGTCCGGGACGCTTCATCCTACAATACCGCTGAACCAAAACACGACCAAGGGAGGAAGCAATCTAAGCATCAACGCCCACAAACTCTTTGTGTTCTACTCGAGATCTCATCTACACATAGACCTAGCTCTGATACCACTGTTGGGGAACGGTGCATGGGAAACAAAAAATTTCCTACACACACGCAAGATCTATCCATGGTGATGAGCATCTACAAGAGGGATATTGAATCTACATACCCTTGTAGATCGCTAAGCGGGAAGCGTTAAGAAACACGGTTGGTGTAGTCGAATGTCTTCGCGATCCAAACCGCCGAGCGTCCCACGATCTCATCATGATCCGTCCCGCGATCCAATCACTATCCGTCCCGTGAACTCATCATGATCCGTCCCGTGATCTCATCACGATCCGTCTCGCGATCTTGATCATGGTCCTTTCGATCTAGCGCCGAACGGACGACACCTCCGGGTTCGGCACACGTACATCTCGATGACGATCTCCGCCTTCTTGATCCATCAAGAGGGAGAGGAGAGGTAGAAGAGTTCTTCGACAACGCGATGGCGCTGCGGCAATGGTGGTGGAGCTATTTCGGCAATGCTTCGCCTAAGCACTTCAGAAAACAGATCTAGAGGAGAAACTATGCACTAGAGGAACGGGTAGCACGTGGCTCAAAAATCTAGTGCAAAAACCCTAAAACCTCTAGTATATATAAGAGGAATAGAGGAGGAGGCTTGTCCCTCAAGGGGCCAGCCCTAGTAGGACTAGGACTCCTCCTTATTTTTGCCTTTTTGCCTTTTTCCACCTATTTCTCTTTGGGCTTTTCTTCCCAGCCGCATGGGCCTTGTGTGGGACTTCCACCAGCCCACTAACGGCTGGTATCCACTCTCCCACAGCCCATGTAGCCTCTTGGGTCGAAATACCCCTCCCGATGGTCTCCCGGTACACTACCGGCACTCCCGGTACACTACTGATGAGCTCGAAACTTTTCCGGCGACCAAAATAGGACTTCCTATATATCAATATTTACCTCCGGACCATTCCGGAGCTCCTCATGATGTCTGGGATCTCATCCGGGACTCCTAAAAACCTTTGATCACCATCATACATAACTCTATACTACCGAAACGTCACCGAACCTTAAGTGTGCAGACCCTGCGGGTTCGAGAATTATGTAGACATGACCGAGACACCTCTACGGTCAATAACCAATAGCGGGACCTAGATGCCCATATTGGTTCCTACATATTCTACGAAGATCTTTATCGGTCGAACCTCTATGTCAAGGATTCAGTTAATCCCGTATGATGTTCCCTTTGTTCTTCGGTATGTTACTTGCCCGAGATTTGATCATCGGTATCTCCATACCTAGTTCAACCTCTTTACCGGAAAGTCTCTTTACTCGTTCTGTAATACAAGATCACGTGACTAACACTTAAACACATTGCTTGCAAGGCTTGTTGTGATGTTGTATTACCGAGTGGGCCCTGAGATACCTCTTTGTCACACGGAGTAACAAATCCCAGTCTTGATCCATGCCAACCCAACAAACACCCTCGAAGATACCTATAGAGTACCTTTATAGTCACCCAGTTACGTTGCGATGTTTGATACACACAAGGCACTCCTCCGGTGTCAGTGAGTTGCATGATCTCATGGTCATAGGAACAGATACTTGACATGCAGAAAATAGTAGCATTAAACTGACACGATCATATGCTACATTTGTAGTTTGGGTCTTGTCCATCACATCATTCTCCTAATGATGTGATCCCGTTATCAAATGAGATCACATGTCAATGTCTAGGAAACCTTGACCATCTTTGACCAACGAGCTAGTTCACTAGAGGCATACTAGTGACAAAGTGTTGTCTATTTACCCACACATGTAATGTGTTTCCAATCAATACAATTATAGCATGGATAATAAACGATTATCATGAACAAGGAAATATAATAATAAACACTTTATTTATTGCCTCTAGGGCATATTTCCAACAATTCATTCTTATTATTCTCTCACACCACCAAGATGTATGTGATATGGAAGAGTACCCCATGAGCCTAATCGGTTGTGCATTTGCATTCAAATGCAAATTCAAAATAATGCACAAATTTAGGGGGGCTCTTGCTTATCACATACTTCTCAAAGCGTTGACTCTATTCATTGATTATATCATATGTGAAAGCTTTGATCTATATGTTGTCATCAATTAACAAAAAGGGCGAGATTGAAAGCACATTTGCTCCCTTGGTGGTTTTGGTAATTAATAACAACATATATGTTATTGGACTCATGTTTTCACTAAGTATATTTCAAGAAAAGTCCAATGATGGGATGGCTATAAATTGTGAGGATATACCCCAAGATGCAAATGGATTGGCAAAGCTTCAATCTAGAAAACTTTCTTTTTTACTTTGTGAGACATCACTTTGAGTCCATAGGAAAGCCAATACTATTAAAGGGGGGTAAGGTATTGTTGGTGAACAAATTTCTCCATGTGCACAAGTGCTAGCGACCAAAAACACCCATAGCTCTCCCACAAAATACTTTGTCAAAACCCTACCACTGAAAATCGGTGCCACCAAGAATTCCACATCGGCTACACCGAGTCAAAACCTAAGACGGAACCCTAGCCAAACCCTAGCTCTTCGGTGCAACCAAGTTCACATCGATGCAACCGAGATTTGGCGACCACGATTCTATTAGCTGATTTCATAAAATCAGAATTTCTGAGTTTTGTGTTTCGTTCTCACCGATTCTTGGAAAGTGCCTCTGCCACTGACTTCGGTACCACCGAGTTTCCTATATCGGTCTAACCAAGATTCTGAAATCTGCCACATTTAGAACTGATCAGTACAACCGAGTTTTGCATCGGTTTCACCGATATGGTCAATAATGTTGTAACGATTGGATTTTTGGAGATGCCTATATATACCCCTCCACCACATCCCACTCGTAAGAGAAGCACTCACAATAGTTCTCCACTTCCCATATCCAATTTACTAAGAGAGAACCACCTACCCTTGTGTTGAGATCAAGATCATCCACTCCAATCGTATGGATCTTGATTTCTAGCCTCCCCAGGTTGCTTTCCACCCAATCAATCTCTTCTATCAAGGCAAATCTGTGAGAGAGTGATTGAGTGTTGAGGAGTCTATCATCTTGAAGCACAAGAACAAGGAGTTCATCAGCATTATCAAACCTATTACCTTTTGGAGGGTGGTGCCTCCTAGATTGGTTAGGTGTTTCTTGGGAGCCTCCTACTTCGTGTTGTGGAGTTGAACCAAGAAGTTTGTACGGTCAAGGAGATCGCCTAGTTTGTGAAGATCTACCCATAGTGAGGCTAGTCCTTCGTGGACGGAAGCCGTTATGGAATAGTTAAGGTTGCTACTTCGTGGGCCCTTATGGGTGGAGCCCTTTGTGGACTCTCACGACTGTTACCCTCTATGGGTTGAAGACTCCATAAATGTGGATGTACGATAGAGCCACCTATCGAAACCACAGGAAAAATCTTCATGTCAACAATTGTGTTTGATCTTCTAACCCTCACCTCTATTACATGTGATTGTCTTTACTTTCCGTTGTTATACTCGTAGACATGCATGTGTAGGGTGTGCTTGACTTGTTATCATTGCTAATCTTTCCACAACTAAAATTGGGAAAAGGTAGAATTTTTATTTGGTCAAACAGTTTAATCATCCCCCTCTAGACCTACTTTCAATCCTACAAAATCCCTCTTTGGGAGGGGGAAATCGAAGCCATCATCATCACCAACGCTTCCTCCTTCGTGGGAGGACCAATCTACATAAACATCTTCACCAACGCCATCTCATATACAACCCTAGTTCATCTCTTGTATTTAATCTTTGTGCCAAAACCTCAGACTTGTACATGTGGGTTACTAGTTTTGTTCATTACATCTCGTAGTTGATGCTTCTTGGATTACTTGGTGGAAGAGATTATGTTTGTATCCTTAATTTCGATTATTACACCTCTGATCTTGAAAATTTTGATTATGTATGAGTAGTTACTATTGTTCCTAAGGATGTGGGAGAAGTCTTGTTATAAGTAATCTTGTGAAGTTGGCATGTGTTCGATATTTTGATGATATGTATGTTGTTACTTCTATTAGTGGTGTCATGTGAACTTCGATTATATGACACTTCACCATGCTATGAGCCTAAGGGAAGTCATTGTAGGGTAACAAGTAGATGATGGGTTGCGAGAGTGACAGAAGCTTAAACCCCAGTTTATGTGTTGCTTCATAAGGGGCTGATTTGGATCCACATGTTTCATGCTATGGTTAGATTTTCTTAATTCTTCTTTCGTAGTTGCGGATGCTTGCGAGAGGGGTTACTCATAAGTAGGTTTTTAGTTCAAGTAAGAACAACACCTTATCACTAGTACACCCACATATCAAATTATCAAAGTAGTGAACGTGAATCAACTCAACATGATAAAGATGACTAGACATAAATTCCCATGTGTCCTCGGGAGCACTTTATTAATATAAGAGTACTTTCAGGCATGTCCTTTGCTACAAAAAGGATTGGGCTACCTTGCTGCATCTTTGTTACTATTGTCACTTGTTACTTGTTACGAATTATCTTGCTACAAAACTATCTACTACTGTTACTCACAACACTTGCTGAAACTGCTTATCATTTCCTTCTACTCCTCATTGGGTTCGACACTCTTACTTATCCAAAGGACTACGATTGATCCCCTATACTTGTGGGTCATCACCGCTCACTACTCCGTATTCGCCAAGACGAATGTGGAGTCAGAATGGGTTCGCAATGACCCGGACCTCGCCATTGCCTTGGCACTCGACTGCTCCGTGACCACTATGAAGACGGCCACCAGGCGTCGTCGCTACCTTGATGGCAAGTTTGCCAAGATCACTAAGGAGTGGTAGCTTAGCGAGTGCTTTGTCAATGTCGGTTGCACCAAGGCCGCCGCCAGGCCTCCGAAGGCAACGCTGGCAGTGGCCATGGCAGCACTCCGCAAGGCATAGTAGGAGGCGGAGCGGTAGGCAACCGTCGCCCTATGTCGCCGTTCTACCACTGGAGGGACCACAATGATGGCAATGACGACATTGCCGACGGAGATAACAGTGCGACAGGGAAGGTGGCCATGCGTATGAGGTGGTCATCCTGTATAGGGTTTAGGTTTTTCTTAAATGGTCAGAATGTCAACCTTTTTATGTAAATTATATCTGAACTTGAATGAAATCCGTTTGATTTCATTCTATTTCGTCCGGTTGGTTCGAGTTGTGGTCAAAATGTATACGGCTGTGGTTGGATATCGTCCTTCCACATCTGTGTCTGCGGACTGCACCCCCTGTGTCCGCGGACAGATGCGAAAGGAAATTTGAGAGTTTTCGTTGGAGATGCCCTTACCCTGTTGGTGGCAGAGTTGTCATCCAGATATTTTAGTTAGTAGAAAACATAGCTGTGTGTCACATCAGAAGAAAAAAATCATCCCTAATACACACACCCGACATTATCCGCAAATCCCTTGAAATCTTTGAGGATGTTGCACGACAAACAACACGATAAATGGTGTTGCGTAGAAACACAAACATGGGATAGTTTTTAAAGTGTACTAAAGGTGTTTTCAATTTATTAGACAACAAAAATACCTAGTTGCCACAATTCCTCCTTAGTGATACCAAAAAAATATTGCTTTATGATGAAAATGGAGAAGTACATCTTAGTACTCAACTGTAACTTGTGCGTGCACACATCTTCAGGCTAACAAATTTCCTCCCGCATCCATTCGCGGACAGCGTGACTAGTCCGCGGACACGAATGCGGGATATGGCCATCCAACGCTCTGTCCGCATACATTTCAAACATGGTTCAACTAAACCAGAAGAAATTCATGCAAACATGGCAAATTCATTAAAGTTTGGACATAATTTAGATATTTCGACCGTTTAACTAAAAATTATTTTAAAAATCTAAACTCCATACTAGACAACCACCTCGTACGTGTGGCAGACTTGCCATGCCGCACCGCCCGACGAGAGAGGGCAATTGCGCTAAGATCCGTTTGAAAAGAAACTTCCATCGACTCCACCTGCCAACGTGGAGAACCACGACTTCGGCATCGCCGCTGGGCTCGGGGATAAGCAAGGGCTCGGAGATGGGGATGAGGAGGGGGAGGGGCAGGGTGTGCGGGCAGGGGAAGGGGCAGTCAGCCTATGATACATCTCTAACGTATATATAATTTTTCATTATTCCATGCTATTATATTACCAATCTTGGATGCTTTATATGCAATTATATGATATTTTATATCTTTTGGGAACTGACCTATTAACCTAGTGCCTAGTGCCACTTGCTATTTTTGGCCTGTTTTTTTGGTTTTCCAGGAAAGCAATACCAAATGTAGTCCAAACATTACGAAACTTTTTGATGATTTTTTTCTGGACAAAAGAGACCCTAGAAGCTTCCGGAGGAGACTAGAAGTGCAATGAGGAGACAACAAGGCAACAGGGTGCGCTTAGGGGGTAGGCACGCCTTGTTAGCTTGTGGGCCCGTCATGGCTCCGTTTGACCTAATTCCACCTTCATAAATTCTCTAAAATAAAAAAAACCAACAGAGATCCACCCGAAACACTTTTTCCGCCATCACAAGTCTCTGTTTCACCGTGATCCAATCTGGAGACCTTTTCCGGCACTAATACCAGAGGAGAATGAATCACGGAGGCCATCTACATCAACCTTGCCGCCTCCATGATGATGCGTGAGCAGTCCACCATAGACCTACGGGTCCATAGCTGGTACCTAGATGACTTTCTCTCTCTCCTTTTGATCTTCAATACCATGTTCACCGTGATTCTCGCAGTGATCCATCCGATGTAATTTTGTTTTCCACTGTGTTTGTTGGGATCCGATGAATTGTGGGTTTATGATTAGATTATTCATTGAAAGTAACTGAGTCTTCTCTGAATTCTATTACGCATGTTTGTTATGGCTTCATAATTCTCTCCAATCTACCCATTTGGTTTGGCCAACTATATTGGTTCATCTTCAGTGACAGGGGTGCGTTGTAATGGGTTCAATCTTGCGGTGCTTTATATCCTAGTGGAAAAAGGGGTCAAGATATGTATTTGTATTGTTTCCATTAAGGATAAAATGACGACGTCTGGACATATTACTTGTCTTACTTTGTCTACATCATGTCATCTTGCTCCAAGCATTACTATGTTTATCATAAACTTAATACCTAGAGAGGCAAACATAGAAGCATTCTCGAAGTGGAATAATAGTAGTAGATGCAAAATTGTCTTGTTCTACTTGTTTATGGACATGATACATATATACATGACCATTATCGTGAATAACATGTCATAACTATGTGCAATTCCATAAATTTCCCAACAGTAATTTGTCTACCCATCGTATGCTACTTTCAAGAGAGAAAGCTACTAGCAAAAACTATGCCCCGGGTCTACTTAATCATAAATACTAAAACCCTAAAAACATCTCGCTGCCTTTTAATATTTGATTTTACTTTTATTGTTTGCAATATCTATCTCTATCAAGATTTAATCCTTGCTAGGGATGAGTTCAAGGGGCTTGACGACCCTCTTGCCCACGTTGGGTGCAAGTGTTTGCTCTTGTGTGTGTAGATCCTATCGAAGGGAGTTTTCTCGGTTGTCCTATTTTTTCGATGACCTTGATTCTCAACAAGGGAAATACTTATCTCTACTATGATGCATCTCCTATCCTCTTCGAGGGAAATCCCAATGCAACTCACAAGTACGAGGAACAATTTTTAGCGTCGTTGTCGGGGAGGAGGTACGAAAGTAGTCTCCCGTCAACGTGCCAATTTCACAAGTTATCATTCACTTGTTCTACTTTTTATTTTGCCTTTATATTTGCTTTACATAAAAAACAAAAATACAAACATATTTCTATTTTCTTGCTTGCTTAGTAATCTAGTTTACTTGGTTTGTCGTTATGTCTCAAGAAAATACCAAATTGTGTGACTTTTCAAATACTAATAATAATGATTTTATTAGTACTCCTATACCACCCGCCACTAGTGCAGAGTCTTATGATATTAATGATGCATTGCTAAATCTTGTTATGAAAGAACAAGATTCTGGAAGTCCTAATGAGGATCCTGCTTCACATCTTATGTGAATTTACATAGTGATAATTTGTGTAAGTCTTTCTTATCAGGTCAAAAAATTACATAGTGATAATTTGTGAAAAAAAATCTTATCACACTTTTTCTCAATTTTCTCTAGATAATATTAGGTCAAAAAATTACATAGTAATACACTGACTACTTTGCACTACAAGGACTTTAATAATGAAAGTTGTTGGTTGGGGGGGATGACCCACAGGTAGGCTCATAGACACTTGTTCCTTTTTCCAAACATTGGGGCTGCCTCCGCCCCTCGGTCCGGCTCGCCCCATCAAGCTCCCACGGCGAGGTCCGACTCTTCATAGAGCCACCCCGTGGGCCGGCTCCGGGGGCGAGGAGGCAGCCAGCGGGTCAACGCCCATCTCATTGATCTGTGTGATAAGACCACTCCCCAGCATGGAGTCATTTCCACAATGGCCCCAGTACCATTGACCAGGCACATGGCTACAATGGTGGCGGCCGTACCGCTGATCCTGATGGGGCGACTTGCCCTGTAGCGACATGCTCCACCTACTCCATGGTACCGTTGACACATGGATACAGTGATGGCCAGCCGACGGGCCCCTCCAGCAACGAGACCCAGCAGCCGACAGGCCCTACCTTCGACAAGACTACGCAGCTGGTGGGCCCCATGGCCGACTAGAGAGACTGTCGGCGGGGTCCTCCCCCATTATACTTGCATATTGTAAGCCGCGGGGTTGGCCTATAAAACCTCCCGGCAGCCGTCCATGCAGAGGGTCTTCTTCTTCTTCCCTTCGTCAGTGGATACACCCACACATTCACACACCCATAAGAGAGTTGACCTAGCAGTACTAGGGGTGTTACCTCCCACGGAGGGCCTCGAACCTGGGTACGTTGTGTGTCTCACACCGCTTCTCCCCAATCTCGTCTCCGGAACCTACCAACATCCATCTGCCCCAACCACACTCGATAAGCCACCCCATGGAATCTTCCGTGAGAACACCACGATAGTTGGCGCCCAACGTGGGGCCGTCTACGGCGTCGGTAAAAGTCATGTTCCGAACGAGACCCTTCACTTCCTCCGGCAAGCGTATTATGCACGGGCTGATCTGCACGTCGACCGCATCCAACCCCACGGGAGATGGTGCGACGCGTGGCATAGGCGCCGCCTGCCCCGCTGGTAGCTTCATCGTCCCCTTCAACGAGTTGCATGTCTTCATCACGCTCCTCCCCGACGTGTACCCTAGCGAGGTGCTCACCTTCCCAGACCCATTATCGGCAGTCGGTAGCGGTGTCCCCGATGACGTCGATGACCTATGCATCTGCATTGAGGTGCTGACCATCGAGACCAACATGAGCTCTGCACATGACAAGGCTACGGCCCATGCCGGCTAGCAAATCCCCAATGCACGACCATGCAATGCAGATTCTGCGCATTCCCATCGCGCTTGCCGTGGACCCGGTTGCCGCCACAGTTAAGCTCGAGGAGAGCCGCAAGCAGCTTCTTGTGGAGGCCTCCATGCTCGCCGCCGCGTGGCGCCAGATAGAGTCCATATAGCACGAGTACAACACCGTCTACGACTTCACCCAGGCCGGCATCGAGCCTAGCCAGCGCGATGAGGTGCGACGTGATACATCTCCATCGTATCTATAATGTTTGATTGCCTCATGTCTATATTATACAACTTTCATATACTTTTGGCAACATTTTATATTATTATATTATTGCAGTGCCTAGTGCCAGCTCTTGTTTTTTTGTGTTTTTGTTTCGCGGAAATTCCATATCAAACGAAGTCCAAACGCGATAAAAATTTATGGAGATTTTTTGGAATATATGTGAATTTTGGGAGTCGGAATCAATGCAAGACGATGCCCGAGGGCCCCACAAGCCAATACGACGCGACCTGGAGGGGGCACCATGATGGCTTATGGCCAGCTCTTAAGTCGGTTGAGGCCCTCCTTCCGTCGCAAGAAAGATATTTTCGCGATAAAAATCACCTCAAAATTTCAGCCCGATCGGCATTACGGATCTCTGGGTATTTAAAAACGGTGAAGGGGTCATAAAACAGTCGCGAAAACAAGGGAGAAACAGAGAGAGTGATCCAATCTCAGAGGGGTTGCTGCCCTCCGGGAGCCATTACGCTAATTCCTGACTGACTTGATAATGCGATGAGCTTTCCGTAGGAAATATTATCAATTGGATGGATGTTTACAATTACTTTCTTATCACCTCCTGCCTGCCATAACTGTTATAAGGTTTACTGACATGGTGAGTGGAGTCTCGAAGCAATAGATATTCATGGCGGCCATGGACCAGAGGGGAAACCCTCCTCCCACTTAGGTAGGAGGCCAAGGAAGAAGAAGAAGGAGGGGGGCTCTCTCCCCCTCTCTCCTGGTGGCACCGAAAAGCCGTCGGGGCAACCATCATGACGGCGATCTACACCAACAAATTCGCCGTTGTCATCACCACCACCATCACCTTCCCTCATCTATCTACAACGGTTCACTCTTCTGCATCCCGCTGTACCCCCTACTTGAACATGGTATTTTATGTCACATATTATTATCTAATGATTTGTTGCTATCCTATGATGTATGAGTAGACCCCTTTTGTCCTATGGGTTGATTGATGATCTTGATTAATTTGAGTTGCGTGATTTATATTGGTGTTGTCATAAGGTGCTTTCCATGAGACGCACACGTGAAAGATTCATGCTGGAGGGTTTACAAAATACTGATGTAAGAGCATCTATAGTCGGACTTCATAAATCTGGCCCCTTAAATACCCGCATGTAAGAGCATCTACAACAATAAAATAGAAATATTTGAGTATATTCTTTTTCGTGCATGGTCCATGTTGAGATGGATTTTTTGTCATGCATGGTTGCACGTTAAGGAGAGTCAATTTTTCATTCATCGTTGCATGTTGATATAACATGTTTATATGACTCAATGCATTCTTTGTAGTATTTTGTGCGAGCTATTCCCATCCAGGCTCAGGTTCCATTTTTTCGCAAAACCCCTGACATGACCAAAATATAATATATATTTTTGAAATAGGTGTAATATGTTACTTATCTTAATCCCACAGATGATCATATATAAGTTTATTATAAAATGAAAAACAAATGTCCGTATGTTTTTGGTTGGATCTAGGCTTGGGATTTTCAGATCGATTGGTTTTTCCGCAAGCTCAGAGAGTCGTTCCACGTGTGCGCTACAAGCCTTAAAGGGTGTGTTTGGTACTAAAGCATTATTGGTCCTCTTTGAGACATGTATCTCTAGACATACTGAATACACATATTTGTTGTTATTTGATAACAGTGTATGTGTTGTGAGATGTTAAGTTGAAACTTTATTTGTCAGCCTGCATGTGTTTAGACATATTTAACAATTTCAAATAATGAAAAAAATTAAATGGTGAACTAATTTTTAAAGAACATGAAAAAAATTAAACACATTTTGGAATTCCTTTTTTGGAAAATTTACACAAATTTTGGTAATCCAATTATTTTTCTTGAAATATAAACAAAATTTGAAATTCTATTTTTTCAAAAATTTAAAAAAAAATTGAATTTCTAAATATGATTCGAAAATTTAAAAAAATATGAACTTTAAAAAAATTAAACACATTTTAGAATTCTTTCTTTAATGTATTTTTTAATCCTAAACATGTTTTGAAAATTGAAACAAATTTGAATTCTAAACATTTGTTTGAAAATCGAAACAAAATTTGAAATTCTATATATTTTTCGAGAATTTAAACAAATATTGAAATTCTAAACATTTTTTACAATTTAAATAAAATTTTAAATTATGATCATTTTTTGATAATTGAAACAATTTTTGAAATTCCGAACTTTTTTGAGAATGTAAACAAATTTTAAAATTCTAAATATATTTTTAGGGTCGGGGTGAGCATGGCTCTCTTCATGCACCATATTTAGCCGTGCTGAACTCGGCATGGCTAAGAGGCCTTTTTGCATGAAATAGACATAGTCAAGGTGATCCCATACTCCTCAAACCTGGCTAAACGGGTCAGGCCTGGCATGCCGGCCCACGGGCACACAGGCAAGGCACGTGACGGTCCAGGCTCGACACGCTTTAAACGGACTGTGCAGGCACGCGGCACGCCTTGGGTCATGCCTGGGTCTAAAGGCTGGACACACGGGCCGGCACGGCATGACCGATTTACATTTTTTATTTTTTATACACATACATATATAGGGAATTTGTAAATTCCGAACGTTCGTATATCAGCAATAGATCCGAACGATCTGGTAATCGTTCGATCCGCATCTGACAGCCACGTTTCGTGCTGGCTTTTCAAACTTTGCGAAGCGTATGCGTGGAACCCGCATGCAAAAATTAACATGACCAAGGCTGGAGTCAAACTCCAGACCTGAAGGTCATTTACGGGAAAGCAAACCATCTGGACCATGCATCGCTTCATGTTGGTTTTAAGCATCGTGTTGTACTTATATCCACACCTAATGATGACTGTTTTCTAGACAACTTTTAGCTTGTACAGTGTGTTTTCGATGAGATTTTTTCATGAAGATTTATACAACATAGCTAGTAGCTCACGTATTAACATTGTGGTATTTTTTTACATTGGGATAAGAATTACTGGAAAACATACCCGATAACTTCTATATAAATATACTAACCAGCTCAGCTAGACTAATTGTTGCGTAAAAACATATACATGGCAATATTTTGACCATTTTCCTTGATATTTTATTTTTCTATTTTCTTTGAGGAACCTCCATTACGTCCCCCCTAGTTCTTTCAATCGTTTTTTTTATCTTTTTGTAAGCACATGATGGTGAGGATTCTTAGAAAATAATCTTAGATCAAGAAAAACAGTGTTCAATCAATGATCTGATTTCTATGCACTGGCATGGTAATTTGCGCACTGGATACACGATAACTTACGCACAAACGCGGTGATAACTTTGGCATGGGGGTGATGAAATATTCTCCTGATAATTTTTATGCGAATAACATGGTAACTCATACATCACAGACCTGATAACTTATGTGCCTCGGTCCTAATAACTTTGATGAGGGGGTGGTGAAATATACCCGCGGTAACTTTAATGTTAATAGCACGCTAACTTACATTTTGCAGCCTGATAACTTATGTACCCCGGTCATGCTAACTTTTGGCGGCCAGGAGGTTGATGAAATATACCACCCGGTAACTTTTGCGTGAATATCATGATAAGTCACACAGTACAAACCAGATAACCAATGTACCCTAGTCCTGATAACTTTGGCGACGGGGTGGAGATGGGGGAGTTGTTGAAACACACCACAATAACTTCTGTGCAAATAACATGATTTTTTATATCCCCAAGACATGATACCTTATGTACACCCCTGGATAATTTTCGCGCGCGGGGCGTGGGGTGATGAAATATACCCATGTTAACTTTAATATTAATAGCATGGTAACTCACATATCGTACACCCTAGGTAATTTTCGCGAGCGGCGCAAGGGGTGATGGAATATCCCCCGGTAACTTTTATGTGAATAGATGGTAACTCACACATTAGAGATCTGATAACTTATGTAACTTCGGTGCTGAGGGAGAGGAGGCAGGGATGGTTGATGGAATACCCCATGATAACTTTTATGTGAATAACATGGTAACTGACACATCGCAGACCTGATAACTTATGCACCTTGGTCATGATAACTTTGGCATGGGGGAGGGGTTGATGAAATATCCTCCGGTAACTTTTGTGTGAATAGATGGTAACACACACATCGTAGACCTGATAACTCATGTACCCCGGTTGTGGTAACTTTTGATGACAGGGGCAGGGGGAATTGATGAAATATCCTATCAGTAACTTTTGTGTGAATAACATGGTAACTCACACATCGTAGACCCGATAACTTATGTACACCGGTCCTGATAACTTTGGCGACGGGGTGGGGGTTGATGAAATATCTTCACATACACCCAATAATTTTTGCGTAAATAACATGGTATTTTACGCGCCACAGACCTGATTATAGGTGGCCAACAGGCTAACCCGGATACGCCACAACCCGACACACACCTAAACAGTCCTGAACTGGCACGACCCGCAAAGTTCTGTTTATAAGGCGAGTCATGCCATGTCGACATGTGGACCTCACCCTACGGCCGAGGCACGTCACCGATGGTAGGCGGTATTGTAGACATGATAATTTTCTTACAAACATCATGGTAAATTTTCGATCCAAAAAAAAAGATAGTTGAAATACCTAGGGTAACTTCAGTGTAAACACATGATAAGTCAGTATTACGGGCATGGTAACTTCTGACCTGAATAAAAAGTCATCAAAACATACCAATATGGGATCTAGTTTCGAAGGTCTCGTCACGACGAATCTTTTCCGTGAAAACGGTTTTTCAATCGGAGCGACGGTTTAAGGTACAAAACATTTTGCATTTTGATTTTTAATGGAATCTTTTGTTACGTCATCAATTTTGTTCTTAGGTGCATGCAGATTCAGTAGGTAATAAAAAAATTAGCTAACCCATCTTGTATAGGGTTTATTAGTGATCTGCATGCATGCGATCGCCGCACGATATGTGCGCTCGGCCGCGGGATGCCATTGTTCGGATCTATCCAATAAATGCGAACGTTTGTTTTATATATATATATATATATATATATATATATATATATATATATATAATGGATCAAAATCGGCCTAGAAAAGAGCCTAACAGCCTAAAAAACTAGCGGGCCTGGCGTGCTGACGAGCCGACCCGTATAGCTCTCGGACCGTGCCTAAATCGAAGGGGTCAGCACGTAGGCGGACATGACATGACCCGTTTACTAAACGTGCCTAGACGGGCCGTGCCGTGCCGGGCTGGCCCGTTTTGACGAGGTCTGATACTCTGCCAAATAACTAGTGGTGAAAACAAGCCTAGGGTAGTTGGGGCTATAAACTAGGCCTAGTAACAATAACCTTTGCAATTTCTTGCTATAGGATATAAAAAATTATCAGAGTGCATTGCTCATACTAGCTTAGCCCTAGGCGTAATCCGATGCTAGCTCCGTCTTTACAAACAGTCAAAAAATACATTATGTAAGAAACTTTTGAGCTCATGTATCCTTCATACATCATACCAAATTGTAGAAATCCGTTGTAACGTACCTGCTACTATTACCACTACCAAGTGTAGAGCTGGCCAAACGTGTTGGCACGCCCAACCCATCTTACTCGGGCTTGTCATGGCATGACTCGTTGTGACATGATTATTAGTCAGGTCAGGTTGTGTTGATCCACATGATGTGTCCTCTAGCCCAGACACGACCCAACTAATAAACAAACCGTCCCATAACATGTTTAACACGTTAGGTTACATATTTTCAACATGTTAAGATATTTTTAAGCCTATTGAGTTATAAATTAAATAAGACCATGTCATATCGTGTCAGCCCGCGTGTCCAGCTTTCAAGCTTCAGACACAATCCAAAACGTGTCGCATGCTGGACCCGACCCGTGTATCCTGTGCCGTGCCTAACCCGTTGACGGACCGTGCTGGCCTGATTGACCCGCTCATTTGGCCAGCTTTGACCAGGTGGGCCTTTCCGCGGACCGGCAACAGATATTTTCGGGGGAGTGCGCTGCGTGGTGCGTCCCCTCGCCCCGTTTTTTTCCTTTTTCTTTGAGAACTCTCGCCCTGCTTCCCGTCCTACGGTCGCACGCTCTCTATGTCCGATCTCGCGTCTCGGGCTCTCCGCCGGATCCAGTTCGATGCTGCGCGCTGCCCACGCGGTGAGCAGCTCACCCAGTTTCTAGCAGTTCTTCTCCGAGCACTATTTCCATGTGCTTCTTCTTGGATCTGGCAAGGCTCTTCCAACTGCTGCCTGCGTGGTGCAGCGGAGAACTCCACGGCGCTCGCTGCTGGCTGCTGCCTGTTCTTCCTCGGTTTGGAAGAAATTTGGGCATGGCGTAATTCCTTTTGGAGTAGTTCGTTGGTCATTCAGCTGACCAGTGACCCGTGAGACCCACCATGATGGGGTTCGAGTGGGAGAGGTTGGCACTGGCACACCTGCCAACACCATACCCAATCATAGCCGTTTTAAGAGTATGAAAAGAAAAAAAGGAGCTCCATATGTCAAAATAGAAATGCATATTTATAGATATCTGTCATAAAAAATAGAGATATGTAGCAGCTGTATTTTATCGTCCATATCTTCACATACATTATATATGTCTCACAATCTGTAGCACGTTTGTCTATGCTCGATGATTGCGACGTCGGTTGGAAACAATTCCATTGCTTTTGGAGCCACTGGCTATCATTTGTTGCTTACTCTATTTCAGTGCATCATTGTAAGGTCAGGTATATGTTTGATTGAGGCATCCGACCTGCAGCTCCATCCTTTTCGTGTTATCTTCTTCCTCTTGCTTTCTCAGGGTATCAACCTGGTTTCTTCACCTGCAGCTGCAAGAAGAGCAAAGTCATGTACTCCACGGAACAATTTGACAAAAGCCCTCTGCTGGACGGAGGCAGCTCATCGCAAGAGGTTTGTGCTGTCACTCACTCTTTCTCGCACTCGTGTGCCTTGCAAGTGCAAGTGCTTACAACTTACAAGGCTCTGCTTGCTTGTGCAAATCTTTGTTGTCACATATGCACTCACTTGCTCACATGAGTTGATTCAACCTCTGTTCATGATAGTTCATAAGCACACGGTTATCTTGTTACTATGTGCGATGTAGATTAACGATGTAACAGCGTGTACTGTTCTTGCCTGAACGGCCATCAATTTCCATGCCTGGTTATCTGAAGCATGATATCGTATAATAAGATTTTGTTATATTTTGAAGAGCTCTAATGAGGATACAAATGAACTTAAGGAAAATATACACTCTAACCATGCTTTTATGCGTGCAGTTTATCCTACTGACCGCATCAAATGCTAGGAAAATACTGGTTCCAGTCGGTGTCCGAATAAATTTTAGTATTTAGTGCCACCTTGTTGCAAGTCAAGATAAAAGAAGAAAAATGCTCTGTTGGAATAGAGTATTGTGTACTTGGTTCTTTTGTGACATTCTTTGGGTTCTTGTCTCCAAGTTAAATTCAGTGTTATATATTTGTAAGCAGATTTGGATGAGTTATAGAAACAGTATGTGGGGGGTGAAATGCAAAACAAAACAGACACTTTTTTCTTTTGTTTTTTGTTTTTGAAGCAAATATGTTTTGAGACTAATTACTCTCAATTTGTATTTGTAATACTAGTAAAATATCAATTATCAGTCGTCCCTCTTTCATAAAAAATTGCCTGTCATTGCCATTATATTACTTTAATGCACATTTCTCTACTGCAACATCTTTGGGAAATTAGATGGGCGAAATTTTCTTATCATTACGATTACTGTTGCTTTACTGTGAAATGCAGAGTACCACAGCATATACAGGTGATGGATCTGTTTGCACCAGTGGGCATCCTGCTTCCAGAAAACATACAGGGAACTGGAAGGCAGCCTCCTTAACCATAGGTCAGTACAAACTCCCACAATGCTCGTGTACAATTAACCTTTCTATTGTAAGACCATACAAATGTGATTATTAGATACTTATATACATTTTGTCGAGAATAAATACTTATATTTACACTCAAACGTTCATATACTGATATACATCCAGAGTCCCAACATACTATTTGTGAAGATATTATGTCTCTTCAGACACTGAACTGAACTCTTATTGAATTTGACACTAGAATTTTATGTGCAAGACCTAACAGAAAGCAAACTACTTTCTTGCAGTCTGTTCATTCTGCTGTTATCTGGCCTATTCTTCAATTGGAAAAAACCTAGTGAGTTATCTCACGAAAGTCCTACATGAAACAAATCTGGACGCTGCAAGACATGTTGCAACTTGGCAAGGTACTAGTTATCTCGCACCTCTGGTTGGAGCCTTCATTGCTGATTCATATCTGGGGAAGTACCGGACAGCTTTGATCGCCTGCACAATTTTCATTATGGTAAGCGCTGCAAATAACCGTTGCCCATTTATGATTCAAAATAACCACAAAGAGTCGAAGAGTGCCCTTTCTTTTAATCAATGGAAATCCTACTACGCTGGAAGAGTAAAAACTTGTGATGGATGAACGATACAAATGCCGCTAGTTTCTGGTGTTAGGTATTCAGATGCACTCATGCATAGTTATAATATGATATGTGTATTCAACATATCTTGAACATGCATCTAAATGCACATCATTTTGTATTGGAAGAACAACATAAAAGTTGCGCAAAGCAATAACACCTGTGAGTACATAGCCACAAGGTATCCCTCACCAAGACAAAACAACAGAAAAACTATTAAAATCAAACAGCCCAACAAAACCAGCAACCAACCTACAGACCTAATGAAAAGAGATCAAACGATTTTTGTTTACCTCAATATGTGCATTCAACGAAACCATGTGATTTTGCAAACCCACTCGTGAGAACCGTAGCTACCCGCTCCCGTGCGGCGCCGCTGCACCGCACCGGAGCGCCCCCGCCGGTCGTCTCCCGGTTCTCCCGCGCACACCCTCTCCCCGCCGCCGCCGCCGGGGTGTCGCAGGCAAAGCCTGTGTGCCGTAGCGGCGGCGGCGGCGTTTCTCCTCGCCAAAGATTCGGTCAGGACGGCGGCGGTCCGTGATGGCCGGATCTACAATAGTGGTGCGGGGCGGCGGCGGCCAGGCACGCAGCGGCGGCGTTCAGCGACTCGTACCGCGTCGGCGGCTTGGGCACCCGATCTGGGTCCAGATGGGATTCGGGCGGGCTGCACATGTCGATGTCGTATACCGTCAACGGCAGGCTGCCCCTGGGATCGACCTGCATCACGAGGACGTCGGGGGCTCCGGCCCTGGGCGTGGCGGTGGTGGCCGTCTCCTTCGCCGGAGATAGTCATCCTGAGGCTGGATGATCGGATCTCCAGATCCGTCATGTAGTCCCGGCTGCGAGTTGGGGAGATAGAATTGCTAGTGAAAACTGAGCCAATGGCGGGCGATGGCGGCGTCTCGCGTCGTTACCTTGATGAAGGCATCGCCGTGTAACTTCTGTCAACCCACTCGTGCTGCTTCGGGGGAAACCCTAAGATCTGATCATCCAGATCGGACGATGGCGGTACTGCGGTGTCGTTACTCTCTTGGGAGCATCGTTTGTGGAGCAGCGCTGGAAGATAGAGGCAGGAGGTGGAGAGGCTAAGTCTTGCACGGAGCTTTGACGGAGATGTCAAGTCATGCCTGGCCGACAGGTGTTACGCTGTGTCATGCCTGGTCGGCAGGTGCTACGCACGACAGATCTTCCAAAGTCTTCGTGTCTGGATGAATGCGCGCAGGGCGGTGGTGCCGTTGGGCGCCGTGGTGGCATCGACGGATGTCTGGACTGGCAAGGATGATGTGAATCTCTCTCCTGAAGATGGGTCAGCGGTCCGAGGATGATGGTGGCTTCTGACTTCTAAAACGTGTGCATGTGGTGCGCGCTTTAGGTCTGCTGCACCGGCTGTTGGTCCCGATACGTTATGTGGATGGATCGGCGACGACACCGGTTTTAGATATGGGGGGTGAGAGCAGTCCACATTATCGAGTTTGTAGGTGTGAGTGGTGGCTTCGGGTGGCTTGATGTATTTTCTTGTCAGACCTTTGTGAAATAATTAATAAAGATGGTTGTATGCATCGATTGATGCAGAGGCCGGGGGTTTAACCTCCTTTTCTAAAAAAAATGTGCATTCAACATCTGAACTCAGCTTAACATGCTTGTTTAACTTGTTTTATTTTTATTCTGTTATTCAGGGAATGCTGATGTTGCTTCTATCAGCAGCACTTCCATTAATCTCAGCCGGTCCTCATGCTTGGACCCTTTGGGCAGATCCTATCTCTTCTCGGTACATTATATTCTTGGTTGGGTTGTACATGGTTGGTTTAGGGTATGGTGCACAGAGCCCTTGCGTCACATCTTTTGGAGCCGATCAATTTGATGACACAGATGAAGTGGAGAAAACTAGAAAGAGCTCTTTCTTCAATTGGCACTATTTCTCAATCAATGCTGGTTCATTGATCGCTGGGACTGTTATTGTCTGGGTTCAAGAACATGAAGGCTGGCTCTGGGGTTTTACAATTTCTACACTATTTGTGATTTTAGGTATAGGTACTTTTTTCTTGGGATCCATTGTGTATAGATTTCAGAAACCTGGAGGAAGCCCTCTAGCAAGAATATGGCAGGTTATTGTTGCAGCTTCTCGGAATTTCGATAAAGTTTTGCCTTCTGATTCCTCAGCTCTTTATGAGTTTCTGGGGCAAGGTTCGGCAATCAAAGGCAGCCGGAAATTGGAACATACAACTGGACTTGAGTAATACTCTGCTGAGATTTCAACTCTTAAATTTATAATGTCTGCATGCATTTTAACTGAATTTGCATTCAATTATATTTGATTAGTTGATTTTTCTAACAATATGATATTCTAAGCTAATTTTTAACTTATATCCAAATAAATATTGCACACTTTTAAGAAAATTATATATGGTGGTACAAATAAATGTGCTGAAATTTGTACAAAAAACATTTTTCTCTTCTATTTCAGTATTAAGGGAACCCGAAACAAAGTCTTATCAGATAGATTTCTATCATTACGAAAGTAGTAATATTTTTCTTCCTCATTCAGGTTCTTTGATAAAGCTGCCATTATGACACTACCTGACTGTGAATCTCCTGTCCAACTTAATAAATGGCAAATTTGTACTGTCACTCAAGTAGAGGAATTAAAGATTCTGATCAGAATGTTCCCAATTTGGTCAGCAATGGTATTGTTTGCTGCAGTTCAGGAACAAATGTTCTCAACATTTATAGAGCAAGGGATGACAATGGAGAAACGCATCGGATCTGTCGAAATACCTGCTGCATCCTTTCAATCTATAGATACAATTACCGTAATTATGCTGGTTCCAGTTTATGAGAAAGTCCTTGTTCCAGTCATTAGAAAATTCACCGGCAGAGCGAATGGCATTACGTCGCCGCAGCGAATAGGGATTGGTTTATGTTTCTCCATGTTCTCAATGGTGTTAGCAGCATTGGTGGAGAGTAACCGGTTACAGATTGCACAGGCTGAAGGTTTGGTGCACCGTAAGGTGGCTGTTCCAATGAGCATCCTGTGGCAAGGACCCCAGTACTTCCTGCTAGGCGTTGCCGAGGTCTTCTCCAACATTGGGCTAACTGAATTTTTCTATGACGAATCTCCAGACGCCATGAGAAGCTTAGGCATGGCATTCTCGCTTCTTAACATCTCGGTTGGAAATTACCTTAGTTCGTTTATCCTTTCCCTTGTGCCGGTATTCACAGCCAGAGGAGGCAGCCCAGGGTGGATACCTGATAACTTGAATGAAGGGCATTTGGATAGATTCTACCTGATGATGGCTGGCCTGAGTTTACTGAATATATTTGTGTTTGTATTCTATGCTAGGAGGTACAAATGTAAGAAGGCTTCCTGAGCCTCCTTGACCTTGGCATTATAATTGGAGACTGTAACTTTGTAGATTCTTTTTCTAAACCGGAGACACTCAATGTGAGACTCCACATCTCATTATGAGAAATGGTGGTGATAAAAAGTGCTTTTATCTGGAAAAGAAAGTTAAATGCTCAAAAGAGTTACTTGTCGGTGTTTGTGGCACAGAACTACACATATTTTTAGTGGATTTGAGCTTTTGGGGGATACTACTCCATACTGCATTTGGTTAGGGATGACAAAGGGTGTGAGGAAATTGTACTGTAATATTATCATGTGCACAGGTAAACTATACGGTATAGTTTACCTGCCTCACATACTTCAGGCGAAGCGTTTATCGCGGATTGCATACTCATAGTTGGTGTTTGTGAGGCAGTGTGTGGGGTTATAATTAAGATACTGTGTCATCAGTAGCTTAATTGACCCTAACATACTGTTAAGCTGCTTATTTTGTTCATTCAACTAGAGCTACGATAAATGCGGAAATCGAGTTTAGAGCAAAGGAAATGTCAAGTTCATTCTCATTCCAACAACGGCCAAGAGATCCTCGACTGCCATTGAAACTCAGGTGAAATTGCCGATTCTAACATGGATGTCTCAAATAAGATGCTCTTCTACCACTACAACATGTATGCAGATATAAGCTACAGGCTGATCCGAAAATCTCCATGGCACCGCGACCCTTTCAGATGTCCTCCATATCCACCTCCACTTCATCCTCTTCCTTCATGGGTGGTCGTGGAAAAATCTCATTTACGAGACACAATAGTTCATTGGCACGTTCCTCTTCATTCTGCGCCCCTCCTCGCTCATCCTTGCCGAATCTTTTCCCACACTCCTCTACCATCTGCAACGGAGAACGGAACAAATTAGATGAACGGCATCTTAACCTAAAACCCATAATGTTGAGCAGATAGAGGGATCAACGAGGTCGGTAATTCTGGGAATCCAGTAATTGGTGCGCAAAGCACTTGCCAAATAGGATTTTTCATGCACATCTATACATGCAAAAGTATAGCAAAGACACCCATGCCCCAAAGAACACACCTCATCTAAATTCTATACTGATTTAAAATTTCATCAAAGAAAGATACAAAAATGACCTACAGACACAAGCATCCATACTCAATAAACATTCAACTTTCAGATAACTTAAATCTCTTTCCGATAAATCAAACACAGATGAAGGCACATGCGCCATTGCTGTTCAAATATATTTGCTTCACTATTTCAGAAATCAGTCAGAGTTGGCCAATAAAGCAACTTTGGTTAGTGTTTGGTTGAAAAAATGGAGCCCAAACAATCAGCTGCTAATACTTTTAGAGTTGCCAAATATTGGCACCAAACCAAGCAGGTTCTAAATGCTATAGCAAAAGACAATTCCATTTCAAGATCTCACAAATGGTCCAAAGTGTTACTATACTATGTGTCTTGCTTTGTCTCGGCTAACAAAGATATCATACTAACGGGCATCAGCAAAATAAATATGGCAATACCACATAAACATCAGCAGCTGATGTTGGCCTCCAATTGATAATATTTTTCTCGTCAGCATCGGTAAGCTTGAAACCCCTATATCTGTTTGCAAATTCAGTAACTGATTCCCTTGTTTAGTTGCAAGCAGGAGTTTTTAGGAGGTACTCGTATGCCTGTTTGTCACAACAATAAACATAAGGTTAGTTCAAGCATAAAAAAAGGACCCGATCAACATGCTATTGAGCACACAGATTGGGTCAAGCATCAGAGAAACAAATGACCACCTTGCACTCTTGATGCAGCAACAGCTCCCAAACATCCATGGCATCGGTTTTTGCACCTCTAGTTTGTAACATTAGTAGAAAACAGGTCTTCGGTTGAGGCCAGGATAAGGGCATTAATCCTGGTTCACTTACGAACCGGGACCAAAGGTTGCATCAGTCCCGATACGTGAGGCCAAGGCTTTTGTCCCCATTTGCTAGTGTCCTTTAGTCCCGGTTTGCGCCACGAACCGGGGCTAAAGGGGTGGTGGCAACCGTTCACCTGGTGCGAGCCCCTTTAGTCCTGGTTCGTGGCTAAAACCGGGACTAAAGGCCAAAACCGTTCGCATCCCACGGTGGTTCACGCGATGAAAATGCTACAGCACCGCGACTGCTACAGTAACTGCGGCCATTCCCCCTGTTCCTCTCCCTCTCTCCTCTCTTCTTCCCCATATCTTTCATCATGGATCATCAAATCACTCGCTACGGGAAGGTGCTCGCACATGGCACAACCAAACTCAGTGTCGTCTACACGAATGACAGCGCCATGGTGCCGCGTTTTCTTTCCGATTTCGAGGAATGGCTTGAAGAGGCGAAGGAAGAAAACAAGTTCATGGGGCTTGATCTCGAGTACACGGCCAATCAAAAAGATGTTGTCCTCATCCAACTTTGTTTCAAGAGACGTGTCATGGTCTTCCAATGGGCAAGGTAAGTTTTGAGGCTTATCTTTGATCAATAATTCATAAATTATGGAAATTGCATAGCAACATAATCCATTTGAATCCTATGGGGAAAGATCAATTCTTCTTTAGTTGTAGTGAAAGAATTTTCCTTGTTGCATATTGGCAAAACCGTGGGAGAACATATATGTCATAGTTAATTTGGGTTTCTTGATCAATTCATAGGATATGAATTTTTCATAGCTAGGATAATAATATGTTCATTTGAATCCTATGGGAAAGATCAATTCCTCTTGTGTGTTGTAGTGAAACAATTTTCCTTGTTGCATATATTGGCAAAAACGTGGGAGAATATATATATATATATATATATATGTCATAGTTAATTTATTAGGGATTCTTGATCAATTCATAGGATATGAAAATTGCATATAGGATAACAATATGTTCCATTTGAATCCTATGGGAAAGCACTGTCCAGTATTTAACATTGTTACAGCAACATTTAACATTTGTTCCATTTTAATTTGTTGTTGGAATAGTGATAAGCAATGTCCAGTACTCATGGACTTCCTTTGCAGCAGCATACGTTTTGCTAGCACTGATATAATGAATGGCAAGCTCAAGATGAGGCACAACTTCGGTATTGAGATACCAGTTGTCTGCCATATTGATCTCTAAGACATATTCAGACTTAAGCATAGGAGGACTTCAATGGCTCATATGGCAGTCGCCGTGATCGACGAGCGGTATGCTAATATGAAGATCAAATTCCCCCTAGATCAGCACAAAGAGTGGGAGACGACCCCACTTGATGGTATCAACATTGAGTATGCATCAATAGATGTGTACGTTACATATGAGTTGTATCGCAAGATTAGAATCATCAACTATGGGCAGCGATACCTCGTACATCAAGCACCACCACCACCATCACCAGTTTGGGGCCGAGGATATTCTGATTCGGACGAGTAGTGTTCGCAACGGCGAACACTTCTATCTCTAGCGCTAAATCTCTAGCTATTATTATGTACTGCTCGGGGACCTCTACCTATTCGGACGAGTATTTTTTTATATCTTTATTATTATGTAGTGTTTGGAGGTCTCCTATGATCCAGACGAGTACTTTTATATATCTCTATTCGGATGAGTACTTTCTATGTAACAAATGAATTTTGTCTAAAACTCTCGTACTTCGAAAGAGATTGTCCAGTTTATACACGAAGTGCATCCAGTTTTGCCCGTAACCCTCTCAAATATTTAGCACATGCTATGTGGGTGAAATTATGATACCATACCAATTTTTAACCATTTCAAAGTTCATTTGCAGTGCTTTTTAATTCAGGGTCGTTTTAGCTTAAAATAAATAACGAAATGCATGAAAAATAGCTAATGAAGTTAAAAATGGTTAAAATGGGATGATGTGGCTTTGAATGGTGCACATTGAATGCAAAAAGAAGTCTTGAGTTCAAATATGTTTAATAAATTGAAATCCTTTTGTAACAAATGAGTTTTCGTCTAAAATCCTCATACTTCAAAAGAGATTGTCCAATTTGTACACGAAGCGCATCCAGTTTTTCTCGTAACCCTCTCAACTTTTTAGCACATGCTATGTGACTGAAATTATGATACCAAGCCAATTTTCAACCATTTGAGAGTTCGTTCGCAGTGCTTTTCAATTCAGGGTTGTTTTAGCTCTAAATGATGAAATGCATGGAAAATAGCTAATAAAGTCAGACAATGGTTGGAACGGGATGATGTGGCTTTGAATGGTGCACATTGAATGCAGAAAAAATATTGTGTTCAAATATGTTTAATAAATTAAAATCCTTTTATAATAGATGAGTTTTCGTCTAAAACTCTCATACTTCGAAAGAGATTGTCCAGTTTGTACACGAAGTGCATCCAATTTTTCCCGTAACCCTCTCAACTTTTTAGGACACATGCTATGTGGGTGAAATTATGATACCATGCCAATTTTCAACCATTTCAGAGTTTGTTTGCAGTGCTTTTCAATTCAGGATTGTTTTAGCTCTAAATGATGAAATGCATGTAAAATAACTAATGAAGTCAGAAAATGGTTGAAACGGGATGATGTGGCTTTGAATGGTGCACATTGAATGCAGAAAAAGTATTATGTTCAAATATGTTTAATAAATTGAAATCTTTTTATAACAAATGAGTTTTCGTCTAAAACCCCCATACTTCGAAAGAGATTGTCCAGTTTGTACACGAAGTGCATCCAATTTTTCCCGTAACCCTCTCAACTTTTTAGCACACATGCTATGTGGGTGAAATTATGATGGCATGCCAATTTTCAACCATTTCAGAGTTCATTTGCAGTGCCTTTCAATTCAGGGTCGTTTTAGCTCAAAATAAATCATGAAATGCATGAAAAATAGCTAATGAAGTTAGAAAAATATTGAAATGGGATGATGTGGCTTTGAATGGTGCACATTTAATGTAGAAAAAGTCTTGACTTCAAATATGTTTAATAAATTAAAATCCTTTTGTAACAGATGAGTTCTCGTCTAAAACCCTCATACTTCGAAAGAGATTGTCCAGTTTGTACACGAAGTGCATCCAGTTTTTCCCGTAACCCTCTCAACTTTTTAGCACATGCTATGTGGGTGAAATGATGATAGCATGCCAATTTTCAACCATTTCAGAGTTCATTTGCAGTTCTTTTCAATTCATGGTCATTTTAGCTCAAAATAAATCATCAAATGCATGAAAAATAGCTAATGAAGTCAGAAAATGGTTGAAATGGGATGATGTAGCTTTGAATGGTGCACATTGAATGCAGAAAAAGTCTTGTGTTCAAATATGTTTAATAAATTGAAATCCTTTTGTAACAGATGAGTTTTCGTCTAAAACCCTCATACTTTTTTGAATGAAAACTGCAGGGCTTGGCCCCACAACATTTTATTATAAAAGGCAAAAGAATGTATTATGTACAGATCCACAAGCAGTGGACATGAATTAAAATTAAATAAAACTAAGCTATGTAACATGGGAAAGTAGAGGGAGAGATCTTCAAGGAGACAAGAAAGCAATCTAGTGTAAAAGTTCCTCCTTGTGTCTTGATTTAATACCGTGAGCCATCAGGGAGATGTCATGTATGAATCCAACCTCCATTTACCAAAGATGGTATTATCTTCCTAAAGATCTTATCATTTCTAACCATCCAGATATTCCACCATGATAACAATAGCACCTCTGCAAAGAAAGACTTATCAAACTCTTTCCTGGCTTGGGCTGCAATATCCACCATGTCATTGCTAGTTGGCCACGCTATCTGCAAGTAGTTCCAAAATCTGGCACTGAAATTACACTGGAAGAACAGATGATTTCTGTCGGGACCCCGATCCTAAGCCATATGAATCCAGACTGTAACATATCACGTCACTTTACGGCCTCACGCACGGTAAGCTCCACGGCTGCAGCCTTACCTTAGCCGGGACCGTTTGCGTCTTTTGGCTCACGTATGTGAACATGTCGCTGGCAATCAAACGATAGAGGACCCGGGCCGACATAACTAGTCATAGAACCCAAGTGGCACATCCATACGGAAACAGACATACGTAACCCAGCAATGCAGGTGTCGGCCTCAAGCGTGTGTAGACGAGTCATAGCAAGCTACAAGGACTCCATTATGCCGTGAGACATAAATGCCATCACTGCACGTAGACGAGTCGTAGTAGGCTACAGGGACTCCATTACACTGCGAGACATTTTACCGAAGGGACAGACACAACAGCAAAGAAGGATACATGTCGGTCAATCAATGTGTCCGGAGCAGTAGCAAGCTACCGTGGCTCAGTGGAAACACAAAGAGGCAGTTTCACGTAAAGAGTACTACTAAAGGCACACAACTAGGTGTTGGATCCCATACATACCGTTGCACGTCACACGTACGCACGACATGCCCGATATGCATAGATACAACCATGGCATCACAACATAACCATACAACAACTTTTATTTAAGAGGCTCAGACGAGCCTCGCATAATATGTTCTTATAGATAGGGGTCACATGACCCGACACTCAAGTCATACAAACAAGTTCATACAAACCAAGCGGAAGCATAAGCTGTCTGAGTACAAACAGATGAAAGGGTAAAAAGGCAGATGGCCTGACTATCTACAGCCCGCCACAGGGCATAGGTCGTAGCTGGGACACCAGCTATTCGGCATCGTCGACATCTAGAAAGAACCCACCTGATGGGTCCTGGGTCTCATCTGCAACATTTATTAAACAAACATGAGTACAAACGTACTCAGCAAGTCTTTAAAGCAGAACTAGTCTATTCATGCTCATGTATCAACAAGGGGGGGTGGAGTTTATGCAGCAATGCCAGCTTTGACTCATGGCTAACCTATACTACACAGTTTTAACTCTTTGTTTACATTTTAGATATCGCACACGAGTCCACTAACTCCATGACAATACACCACCATGGATTCACTTCCCTCTCCTGGGAGAGTGCCATCCACGATACTCACACGTGTCTTGATATTTTTATGAGTATCATTTGATTATCTATGAACAACATAAGTTATCCAAGCAGTCCATATCCGAGGACGCGGCTATTCGAATAGTTTCATACCCTGCAGGGGTGTACTTCTTCACACACGCTCTCGCCACTTATCGCTGTGTGCTCATAAAACCATGCACCTCGGCAACCTTCAAGCGGAAGCCCAGCGAGGGAGTCGACCACGACCGTCAATCACATAAGACCTCTAGTCCAGGCTATCGCCTATTTGAGACTGAACCCGCACGGAAGTCCGGCCGAAGTTTCCGCTACGGCCCCAAACGATGTGCGCAGGGTTCCCAAGCCCACCATTCGGGTGACCCTTGGTACATCGTGCCACTGCCTACCGCGTCGTAACCCACCCCTAGGGTCAGCGCTACGCACGGCCTCCAGCATACTATAAACACCAGAAACTACTTGCAACTCCTGGACTACGGACTAAGCGACTGATAAGTCGAGAGGGTCAATTAAGTATCCCAACGTGTGGTAGTAACTAGTCTTGGATCACAAACACGGAACTCAGTTCCTAAGAACGGTCCCAATGAGACAACCCGCTAGGTACTCCTACATAGCCTCTCATCGCTACCTTTACCAAATCGGGTTCATTATAAGTTCATCACATCAGAACAACATTGTTTCACTCAGTTCATCACCCAGATGAATCAGACCTGACACAACTCTAAGCATAGCAGGAAGAAACCCTCGCCCCCCCATTCAGCATAATCCCCAAAAACCACACTGCGCGGAACCAACGATGTGTCGAGAAAAGAGACCCTGACCAAAGTACGAACCAAATAGGGATCCTCACTCTTCCAAGATTGAAATTTGCCAAAGGTACTAACTGCTTGTGTAATGAACTATATGGTGCGATAATCTAACAGAATCCTAATAAACATAAGCCACCCATCTCTGAATCCATGCGCTCCCCTAAAGCCCTCATCCTAATCATGCTTCATAAAACGAACAAATCAATCATTCCCAATATCAAAAGGAGCATGCTGGATCATACCATAACGGACCACTGGATCTCTGACTTGAAAAAGACCAACTCCATGGAACCAGGGTTGAGCAGAGCGCATCGCAATACCTCTATTTTGTAGGAACTCAACCACTTCCTCGGACCGGCCCCAAGGGGCCTTTTGGATGGGGCATTACCTCCGCAATCATATAGTCCTCATGGCGGCACCCTGGCCTCGACGATGGCATGATGTAGGTGCGCGGAAGACGAAGCTAACCACCATCGATGATGTGGTGACCAGCTGGGACAAAGCGCTCAGGATCAGTCTCAAAAACCGCCATGGCCGGGGAGGGATGATCTCCGAATGGAGCAAAGGAGGAGGGCTTTGGAAGTAGAGCGCCAGGCGGCGATGAGGTGACGGGCGTAGGGTCTCGTCCGCACTGTTACCCAAGCCGGTATACACCCCCGATAAATCCGAACTGTGTTTTCGATTAATTGGCCTCCATTCCTATCTGTTAGCTCACGCGTACTCAGAACAATCTTTCCTATAGTGACCCACATGAGAGCAAGCCGAGCAGACCATTCTCCTTCCACAAGACAATGACAAGTGGCCATGCTCGTTGCAAACTGAACACATCATGATTTGGGACACCATGTCATTGAGCATGTCATCAAACTAGTCCGCCGCTTCCTGTGAACTAGGAATTTGTAGCAAAATGTCTGCGGGCCGACTGGTATAGCTCCGTAATGGGCCAGGAGACGTATGAGGCCGAATGTCACTTAGGCCATCGAGTGGGCCACGTCCCTGATTGCAGTCTTGAAAATATGGAGCACTCGACGCTCCCGCTAGAATCACGGAAGGAGCCACATGCCCCACCAATGAATGATCAGATGGTATCTCCAATGATCTCAGAAGAACAGGCAAGTTGGTTGGATGATCATTTTCCCTAGGACGAACGGAACCAAAAGTAATGTGTGGTCTCGTCGTAGTCCATTGTAAATCCACTGAGGAAGACGGTTGAATTATGACACTCTCATGCTCTGAGACTTCATCTCCCGCCTCAGTCAATGTGTCTATACACTCTTGGGTTGCCGGGTATCTATACCCTTTGCTGGCCGGATAGTTCATAAGGGTGGCAAATGATAATTTCTTTTTGGCAGTGTTGGTGGATTTGATGGATGATCTAGCAGGGGGTTTATGCATGGCTAATAGCCCCATGGAGGAACGTTGTTTCAACGGACTAACCAGAACCCATTCTGCATCACATTGCTTTCTCCAAATCTTAAGTTCCCTAATCCAATTGGGTCCCCCATTACCCCAGAGATTGAAATAGCACTTAAACAAATTACAAGCAAAAGAATGCAGATCGATAACGAGAAAACCAACTTGATTGAAAGAGACTTGGAAGGAATAAACCTTATCTTTGATATGAGAAACCCGTAGATCAATTGCCGACCCGCCAGTTGCCGATTCCCGGGTGGCCGCCACAGATTGTTCTGTCAGCCAAAAGACGTGTCGGCTGAAAGAGACCACTAGCTTGAAGGATCTCCAGGCCCTCATCGGATGAACCGTGAAACCCGTAGATAGAAAAACCTCCTCGGAAAAAACTCTACCCTTGGAGAAATCCAAGCCAAGGGTATATCCACCATGAGTGCTTCGAAAGTGCTTCAAGACTCCCGAGCGTACCATTGACCTCCAAGACATTGATCTCCAAGAAGACCTATCCTATCGTGAGCATCCTGTTGCTATTCTTGAATAAACTGGGTGTAAGACTCGCAACAAGTCAATCAAGTTTCTCAAGGTGAAGTGGTCTCATCATTCTGACAAAGAAGCTACTTGGGAACGTGAGTATCTTCTCCATTCCAAATTTCTAGAGTTCTTTAATTCTTAGATCTTGGTTCAAGATCCTCTTGTAGTGTGGGAGAGTTGTAATAGCCCAGATGCACCCCTTGCCATATTTTTTATGTATCTCATGTGGACCTTCCATGTTTTGTGATAATTATTTTGCTTCATGTCATTCTTGCATCATGGCATCATAATCATTCATCATCATATTGTTTTGTGTCATGGGAGTGAGGTGTGTGCATGTGTAGTATAGCCTTCACCACTTTTGCAAATTATGTTAAACCCCTTTTTGGTTTTCAAATATTATTGTGACATGACACTAAACTTGCCTAATAAATCCTTTTAAAATGTTGTGATGTTTAAGTGAATTATTTGGAGTGGGATATGTGAGCTCTCTCAATTGTTGCAACATTTGTCATTAATGTTTAATTGTAATACATTAGTTTTTAATTATTAAAAGTAATTAATTTACTTTGGCTAAAAATGGATTTTCATTTTTATTAAATAGGTTGCATTTATTTTAGTGCAAAGTATTTTTGGTTTTCTCTAAATCCTCTTATTTCTTCTGTGAGGTTTTATTTGGGTTTTTTTGTTTAAAAAAAGGTAAACCTGCTGTTTGGGAGAGGGAGAGAGAGAGCCAGGGCGAGTGGGCCTCATCTTTCCCTCGCGGCCCACTCACCCCGTGCCCTAGCCAGCCCAGCCCAGCATGTCCGCTTCCCCCACCTGCGGCTATCTGCTCCTTGACGCCGTGCCTTTTCCCACGAGAGAGCAGAGAGCGGTGCCGCCATGGCACAGACGTCGAGTCGCCGTTAGCCCCCGTGCCAAAATAAGGATAGGAGCGCATCTTGGGCATTACAAGTTGGTATTCAGAGCCATACGACCATAGGAGCCTTTGCTTGATCGAACTTGGCCGAGTCGAGTCTAGTAAAAACAATTTTGAGTCTACTTATATCGGAGATTAGGTTTCTTTTACTCCTCTTCTATACTTTGGTGAGGTATTCGACTTAGGAATTTTGATTCTACTCCTCTTCTCGCTCAATTTTTTTTAGGATCATGCGGATATTTTGGAAACTATATGGTGCCGATGTGACGGAGTTCTGTCTTGGTGCCTCATGTCTGACTTGATTTCTTCCGGGGAGTTGAGCTCCAGGGGATTCTTGGAACATCGTTATCATTCAGTTTCCTTAGTGTCTCAGGACGGGGGGGGGCGTTCGAAATTGCTTCAATACTTATCGTGGTGAGATAAGGTCGGAGTCACCCAATACTAGGGAGGCCTCTAGGGTACTGCCATGTTTAGTATCATTGTGTTTTTGAGGATACGGGATAGATGGAGTTCCGAAGCCTCTGATTATGTGTTGACGGGTGGATACAGTTGGAGTGTAGGGCTTGTTAGTTGTGTGAGATATTTTGCCTCCCTATATCCCCAACACCCGATTGCATAACCAAAGATTTCGGAAGTTCTTAGGTGGGAATTCAAGTAGTTACCAAGGATCATCTTTTTTCAGATATATGAGGTTATACATTTGTTCTGAGCATATCTTAGCTCAAGACCTTGTTGTGGTTATTGAAGTGGCTTCAAAATCTAATGATGTTATCGCAAACCCGAAGAAGGCGTTCTTACTAAATTTCAGTATGAAGGCTATTGATGTTATTCCGTTCAATTTATTTCGAGCCATTTGATTCAGCTTATTGCAATCATCTTTGCCAATGGTGTGCTGATGTTCTTGTCCATCTCCAGGATGGCTCCACCAACTCGTGGGAATTCGGGTCGTGATGGGGAGCAGTCTAACCCTCCACCACCCCCTCCTCCTCCTCCTCCTCCAGCAGCTTGGCAAGCAGTGATGGCCACGACCAAAGAGAATACTCATATGTTGCTCAGGCTGTTGCAAGAGAGAGATCAGGGGTATCAAGATTATCAAGGGAATTTCCAGAATCAGCCTCAGTTCGCGACACTCAACCAGTTCCTTGCCAACCAGCCCAGGTCTTTCACCTGTTGTGAGCATCCTTTTGATGTGGATGATTGGCTTCGCGACATGAGAAAGCACTTCGAGTGCAGCAATGTAGGACCAGATTACTATGTCAGGTTCGCGATGTTTCAGCTCAAGGGTCAGGCAGCAGATTGGTGGCAACAATACAAGGACTCCAGGGGTGATCGTGTTATCAGCTAGGATGATTTCTGCCGTGACTTCAGGACCCATTACATTCCAAAGATATTTGTTAAGGAGATGTGTGAGAAGTTCAGGCACCTGAAGCAGGGAAGCAAGTCTATCTATGAGTACAACGTCGAGTTCCAGAATCTGGCCCGCTATGCTAAACAAGATGTTCCTGATGAGAAGTCCACGATTTATCAGTTCAGAGGTGGTCTCAAGGATGAACTTATGCCAGGTCTAGTCTTGCAAGAGCCTCATGAGTTTGATCAGTTCTACAACATGGCTTTGAAGGTCGAGGCAACTCAGCTCAAGTTGGAGAACTCAAGGAAGCCTTCCAGGGAATCCTACTCTTCTTCTTCTAGCTCTCAGATGGTTCCTAAGCAGCAGAAGTATTGGGTTCCTCCTCCTCCTCCATTTTGTTCCCCATAGCAGCAGAGGTAGTTCGGTGGTCGTGGTTCTTCCCACCCATCCAACCCAGGTTATTAGCAGAGGCCCCAGGCACCCAAGTCAGCTAATGTTCCTCCTCCACGCAACTCCCATCCGCTCTCAGAGATTACTTGTCACAAGTGTGGTTAGAAGGGTCACTACTCAAACAAGTGCAACCAGCGGTGTCTTCCACCTCCTCCTCCAGTTAGACCTCGAGGCAATGTTATGGTGAAGCATAATCCCAAGTCAGCAAGAGTGAACATGGTGAATGCATCCAAGGCAGAGGATTCTTCTCAAGTGATCATGGGTAATCTCTCCATTAATTCTATTCCTTCAAAAGTGTTGTTTGATACTAGTGCATCGCATTCATTCATGTCAAAAGCATTCGCCAAGAATGATTTCGATTCTGAATATCTAAGAAAGGGTTTGCGTGTTGTTTCACCCGGCACTCTCTTGAGCGCTAACAAGGTGGTTCCGGATGTTTCTATCAGGATGGGCAATTATTCTTTTCTAGCCTCTCCAATTGTTCTCGGAAGTTCCGGTATTGATATCATTCTTGCCATGGTTTTTCTTGCTATGAACAAGGCTTATGTTGATTGTCAAGGCAAAGAAGTCAAATGGACTCATCCTTCAAAGGACATGATCATTTTCGCAGCTCATGATGACACGATTCGTCTCTTTGCTCTTAATGAGAAGGGTGAAATCTCAGCCATTTCTCAGATTCCGGTGGTCTGCGAGTATGAAGATGTCTTTCCCGAAGAATTGCCAGGAATGCCTCTGCACTGGCCGGTTGAGTTTGTGATTGATCTTGAACCTGGAACCGAACCGGTTTGCAAGTGTCCTTATAAGCTTGGCCCCGAAGAGCTGAAAGAGTTGAAGAAGCAGCTAGATGAACAAGAACGTCTGGGTTTGATCAGACCAAGTTCTTCTCCATGGGGTTGTGGTGTTCTGTTTGTCAAGAAGAAGGATGGCATGGACCGACTTTGTGTCAATTACCGTCTATTGAATAAGAAGATTATCAGGAACAAGTACCCACTTCCCAACATCAATGAGTTGTTTGAACAACTGAAAGGTGGCAAGGTTTTCTCGAAGTTAGATCTTCGCATGGGTTATCATCAGATTCGCATTCGTGAAGAAGATATTCCAAAGACTGCTTTCAGGACGAGTTTTGGCTCTTATGAGTACATTGTCATGTCCTTTGGTCTCACCAATGCTCCTCCAACCTTCTCCAGAATGATGAACTTCATATTTTCTCCTTTCAAGAATGAGTTCGTCTTGGTGTATTTGGACGATATTCTTGTATTCTCGGAGACTGAAGAAGAACATGCAGAGCATCTCCGGCTTGTGCTTGCCAAGCTAAGAGAGCATTGGTTCTATGCTAAGTTATCCAAGTGTGAGTTTTGGCTCAATGAAGTGGTGTACCTTGGGCATGTCATCTCTGCCTAGGGCATTAAAGTGCACCCTGAGAAAGCTGAGGCAATCTTGAAGTGGGGGCCTCCTCAGAATGTCAAGCAACTTAGTAGCTTCCTCGGGCTTGCAAGTTATCGTAGAAGATTCATGGGGAACTTCTCTCAAATTGCTAAGCCTATGTCCAATCTCCTTCAGAAGAATTTCAAGTATGTTTGGTCTCCTGAGTGTGATGTGGCATTCAATATGCTCAAGGAGAAGCTGACTTCAGCTCCAGTTCTTGTTGCTCCCGAGCAATCAAAGACTTTCCAAGTGTTATGTGATGCTTCCCTCCAAGGTCTAGGTGGCGTTCTCATGCAAGATAATAAGATTGTTGCTTATACCTCGCGACAGCTGAAGCCTAGAGAGAAGAACTACCCCACTCATGATCTTGAGCTGGCGGCAGTTGTGCATGCTCAGATGACTTGGAGGCATTTGTTGTTAGGTAGACCAATTGAGGTGTACACCGACCACAAGAGCTTGAAGTACATTTTCACTCAACCCAACCTCAATCTTCGACAATCACATTGGGTGGAAATGATTGAGGACTTCAATCCAAGCATTGAGTATACACCTGGAAAAGCAAATGGCATGGCAGACGTGCTCAGCCGAAAGGCATAATGCAACAATCTTATCTTGAAGACTATTCAACCCGAGCTTTGTGAAGCCTTCCGCAAGCTCAATCTCCAAATGATTCCGCAGGGATTTCTTGCAAATCTTCAAGTCTCTCCTACTCTGGAAGATCAGGTTCACCAAGCTCAACTTCTTGATGCTATGGTGAAGAAAGTGAAGAAATGTGTTGCCAAGAGCATTCTGAAGTATATTTGCTTTCGCGTTGATGACAAAGATACCTTGTTCTTTGAGGAGTGTCTGGTGGTTCCAAAAGGTGATCTCAGGAAGGTTATCATGGACGAAGCACACAATTCTCTCCTATCCATTCATCCAGGCAGTTCCAAGATGTATTAAGACCTCAAGAAAACCTTTTGGTGGACTCGCATGAAGCGTGAAATTGCTCAGTTCGTGAACAAGTGTGATGTTTGTCGCAGAGTGAAGGCGGAACATCAACATCCAGCAGGTCTCCTTCAGCCTTTGCCTATTCCAAAGTGGAAATTCGATCATGTGGAGATGGATTTCGTCACTGGATTTCCTAAGTCCAAGAAGGGCAATGATGCCATCTTTGTGGTTATCGACAAGCTGACCAAAGTTGCCCATTTTCTTCTAGTCAAAGAGTCTATCTCGGCAGCTCAGCTGGCAGAGCTGTACACGTCAATGATAGTTTCTTTGCACGGTATTCCTCAGCTCATATCCTTAGACTGTGGAAGCCTCTTCACTTTCAAGTTCTGGGACTCCTTCCAGTCTGTGATGGGTACCAAGATCTGTTTCAGCATTGCCTTCCATCCTCAGACAAGTGGCCAAGTTGAGAGAGTCAATCAAATCCTCGAAGACATGCTCAGAGCCTGTGTGATTTCTTTTGGCATGAAATGGGAAGACTGCCTTCCATACGCCGAATTTTCATACAACAACAACTTCCAGGCTAGTTCAGGCAAGGCCCCATTCGAGATTCTCTACGACAGGAAGTGTTGTACCCCGCTCAATTGGTACAAAACCGGTGAGCGTCAAATCCTTGGAAATGACATGATCTCTGAAGCAAAAGAGATGAGCCGTGTCATTCGTGAGAATCTCAAAGCAGCTCAATCCCCCCAGAAGAGTTATTATGATAACAAACATCAGGATGTCTCCTTCCAAATCGATGATTTTGGCTACCTTAGAGTTTCTCCCATGAAGGACACTCAGCGTTTTCGAATCAAAGGGAAGCTAGCTCCTCGCTTTGTGGGTCCTTTCGGAATTGTGGGCAAGAGAGGTGACCTTGCCTACCAACTTGAGCTTCCTCCAAATTTCACAAATGTGCATGATGTCTTCCATGTCTCTCGGCTCCTGAAGTGCTTCAAGACTCCCGAGCGTACAACTGACCTCCAAGACATTGATCTCCAAGAAGACCTATGCTATCATGAGCATCCAGTTGCTATTCTTGAAGAAACTGAGCGTAAGACTCACAACAAGTCAATCAAGTTTCTCAAGGTGAAGTGGTCTCATCATTCCGACAAAGAAGCTACTTGGGAACGTGAGGATCTTCTTCGTTCCGAATTTCCAGAGTTCTTTCGTTCTTAGATCTCGGGTCGAGATCCTGTTGTAGTGTGGGAGAGTTGTAACAGCCCAGATGCACCCCTTGCCATATTTTTTGTGTATCTCATGTAGACCTTCCATGTTTTGTGATAATTATTTTGCTTCATGTCATTCTTGCACCATGGCATCATAATCATTCATCATCATATTGTTTCGTGTGCACCAAGGTTGTGGTGATGTGGTTGTGGTATGGTTGAAGTATCATGTGTGTTTTAGGATCATGGGAGTGATGTGTGTGCATGTGTAGTATAGCCTTCACCACTTTTGCAAACTATGTTAAACCCCTTTTTGGTTTTCAAATATTATTGTGACATGAGTCTAAACTTGCCTATAAATCCTTTTAAAATGTTCTGATGTTTAAGTTAATTATTTTGAGTGGGGTATGTGAGCTTTCTCAATTGTTGCAACAGTTTTTATTAATGTTTAATTGCAAAACAATAGTTTTTAATTATTAAAAGAAATTAATTTACTTTGGCTAAAAGTGGCTTTTCATTTTTTATTAAATAGGTTGCATTTATTTTAGTGCAAAGTATTTTTGGTTTTCTTTAGATCCTCTTATTTCTTCTGTGAGGTTTTATTTGGGTTTGTTTTGTTTAAAAAAAAGTAAACCTGCTGTTTGGGAGAGAGAGAGAGAGAGAGCCAGGGCGAGTGGGCCTCATCTTTCCCTCGCGGCCCACTCACCCCACGCCCTAGCCAGCCGAGCCCAGCGCGTCCGCTTCCCCCATCTGACGGCTACCTGCTCCCTGACGCCGTCCCTTTTCCCTTCAGAGAGTAGAGAGCGGTGCCGCCATGGCACAGACGTCGAGTCGCCGTTAGCCCCCGTGCCAAAATAAGGATAGGAGCGCATCTTGGGCGTTACAAGTTGGTATTCAGAGCCATACGACCATAGGAGCCTTTGCTTGATCGAACTTGGCCGAGTCGAGTCTAGTAAAAACTATTTTGAGTCTAGTTATATCGGAGATTAGGTGTCTTTTACTCCTCTTCTATACTTTGGTGAGGTATTCGACTTAGGAATTTTGATTCTACTCCTCTTCTCGCTCAAATTTTTTTAGGATCATGCGGATATTTTGGAAACTATATGGTGCCAATGTGATGGAGTTCTGTCTTGGTGCCTCATGTCTGACTTGATTTCTTCCAGGGAGTTGAGCTCCAGGGGATTCTTGGAACATCGTTATCATTCAGTTTCCTTAGTGTCTCAGGACGGGGGGTGTTCGAAATTGCTTCAATACTTATCGTGGCGAGATAAGGTCGGAGTCACCTAGTACTGGGGAGGCCTCTAGGGTACTTCCATGTTTGGTATCGTTGTGTTTTCGAGGATCCGAGATAGATGGAGTTCCGAAGCCTCTTATTATGTGTTGACAGATGGATACAGTTGGAGTGTAGGGCTTGTTAGTTGTGTGAGATATTTTGCCTCCCTATATCCCCAACACCCGATTGCATAACCAAAGATTTCGGAAGTTCTTAGGTGAGAATTCAAGTAGTTAACAAGGATCATCTTTTTTTAGATGTATGAGGTTATACATTTGTTCTGAGCATATCTTAGCTCAATACCTTGTTGTGTTTATTCAAGTGGCTTCAAAATCTAATGATGTTATCGCAAACCCGAAGAAGGCGTTCTTACTAATTTTCAGTATGAAGGCTATTGATGTTATTCCGTTCAATTTATTTCAAGACATTTGATTCAGCTTATTGCAATCATCTTTGTCAATGGTGTGCTAATGTTCTTGTCCATCTCCAGGATGGCTCCACCAACTCGCGGGAATCCGGGTCGTGATGGGGAGTAGTCTAACCCTCCACCACCCCCTCTGCCTCCTCCTATAGAGGCTTGGCAAGCTGTGATGGCCGCGAACAACGCGAATACTCAGATGTTGCTTAGGCTGTTGCAAGAGAGAGATCAGGGATATCAAGATTATCAAGGGACTTTCCAGAATCAGCCTCAGTTCACGACACTCAACCAATTCCTTGCCAACTAGACCAAGTCTTTCACCTGTTGTGAGCAGCCTTTTGATGTGGATGATTGGCTTCGCTACATGAGCAAGCACTTCGAGTGCAGCAATGTCAGACCAGATGACTATGTTAGGTTCACAACGATTCAGCTCAAGGACCAGGCAGCAGATTGGTGGCAGCAATACAAGTACTCCAGGGGTGATCGTGTTATCAGCTGAGATGATTTATGCCGTGACTTCAGGTCCCATTACATTTCGACGAGCTTTGTCAAGGAGATGCCTGAGAAGTTCAGGCACCTGAAGCAGGGAAGCAAGTCTATCTATCAGTACAACGTCGAGTTCCAGAATCTGGCCCGCTATACTAAACAAGATGTTCCTGATGAGAAGTCCATGATTTATCAGTTCACAGGTGGTCCCAAGGATGAACTTCTGCCAGGTCTAGTCTTGCAAGAGCCTCGTGAGTTTGATTAGTTCTGCAACATGTCTTTGAAGGTCGAGGCAACTCAGCTAAGTTGGAGAACTCAAGGAAGCGTTCTAGGGAATCCTACTCTCCTTATTCTAGCTCACAGATGGTTCCTAAGCAGAAGAAGTATTGGGTTCCTCCTCCTCCTCCGTTTTGTTCCCCTCAGCAGCAGAGGCAGTTCAATGGTCGTGGTTCTTCCCACCCACCCAACCCAGGTTATCAATAGAGTCCCCAGGCACCCAAGTCAGCTAATGTTCCTCCTCCATGCAACTTCCGTCCGCTCTTAGAGGTTACTTGTCACAAGTGTGGTAAGAATGGTCACTACTCAAACAAGTGCAACCAGCGGTGTCTTCCGCCTCCTCCTCTAGTCAGACCTCCAGGCAATGATATGGTGAAGCATAATCCCAAGTCAGCAAGAGTGAACATGGTGAACGCAGCCGAGGCAGAGGATTCTTCTCAAGTGATCATGGGTAATCTCTCCGTTAATTCTATTCCTTCAAAAGTGTTGTTTGATACTGGTGCATTGCATTCATTCATGTCAAAAGCATTTTTCGCCAAGCATGATTTCGATTCTGAATATCTAAGCAAGGCTTTGCGTGTTATTTCACCCGACACTCTCTTGAGCACTAACAAGGTGGTTCCCGATATTTCTATCAAGATGGGCAATTATTCTTTTCTGGCCTCTCCAATTGTTCTCGGAAGTTCCGGTATTGATCTCATTCTTGGCATGGATTTTCTTGCTATGAACAAGGCGTATGTTGATTTTCAAGCCAAAGGAGTCAAATGGACTCATCTTTCAGAGGACGTGATCATTTTCGCAGCTCGCGATGACATGATTCGTCTCTTTCCTCTTAATGAGAAGGGTGAAATCTCAGCCATTTCTCAGATTTCGGTGGTCTGCGAGTATGAAGATGTCTTTCCTGAAGAATTGCCAAGAATGCCTCCGCACTGGCCACTTGAGTTTTTGATTGATCTCGAACATGGAACTGAACTGGTTTGCAAGTGTCCTTATAAGCTTGGCCCCGAAGAGCTGAGAGAGTTGAAGAAGCAGCTAGATGAACAAGAACGTCTGGGTTTGATCAGACCAAGTTCTTCTCCATGAGTTGTGGTGTTATGTTTGTCAAGAATAAGGATGGCACGGACCGACTTTGTGTCGATTACCGTCCATTGAATAAGAAGATAATCAGGAACAAGTACCCACTTCCCAACATCATTGAGTTGTTTGAACAACTGAAAGGTACCAAGGTTTTCTCGAAGTTAGATCTTTGCATGGGCTATCATTAGATTCGCATTCGTGAAGAAGATATTCCAAAGACTGCTTTCAAGACGAGTTTTGGCTCTTATGAGTACATTGTATTGTCCTTTGGTCTCGCCAATGCTCCTCCAACCTTCTCCAGAATGATGAACTTCATATTTTTCTCCTTTCAAGAATGAGTTCGTCTTGGTGTATTTGGACGATATTCTCGTATTCTCGGAGACTGAAGAAGAACATGCAGAGCATCTCCGGCTTGTGCTTGCCAAGCTAAGAGAGCATCGGTTCTATGCTAAGTTCTCCAAGTGTGAGTTTTGGCTAACTCATATTTCCCTCGTGACCCACTCACCTCGCACCCCAGCCAGCCCAGCCTAGCACGTCCGCTTCCCCCACCTAATGGCTACCTGCTCCGTGACGCCATCCCTTTTCCCTTCAGAGAGCGGAGAGCGGCGGCACCATGGCACGGACGTCGAGTCGTGTTAGCCCCCGTGCCAAAATAAGGATAGGAGCGCATCTTGGGCGTTACGAAATAAATCATGAAATGCATGAAAAATAGCTAATGAAGTCATAAAATGGATGAAATGGGATGATGTGGCTTTCAATGGTGCACATTGAATACAGAAAAAGTCTTGAGTTCAAATATGTTTAGTAAATTGAAATCCTTTTGTAACATATGAGTTTTCGTCTAAAACCTCATACTTCGAAAGAGATTGTCCAGTTTGTACACGAAGTGCATCCAGTTTTCCCGTAACCCTCTCATATTTTTAGCACATGCTTTGTGCGTGAAATTATGATACCATGCCAATTTTCAACCATTTCAGAGTTCATTTGTGGTGCTTTTCAATTCAGGGTCGTTTTAGATCAAAATAAATCATGAAATGCATGAAAAATAGCTAATGAAGTCAGAAAATGGTTGAAATGGGATGATGTGGCTTTGAATGGTGCACATTAAATGCAGAGAAAGTCTTGAGTTCATATATATTTAATAAATTGAAATCCTTTTGTAACAGATGAGTTTTCATCTAAAACCCCCGTACTTCGAAAGAGATTGTCCAGTTTGTACACAAAGTGTATCCAGTTTTCCCGTAACCCTCTCAACTTTTTAGCACAAGCTATGTGGATGAAATTATGATACTGTGCGAACTGTCAACCTTTTTAGAGTTCATTTGTATTAATTTTCAATTTCAGGTTCATTTAGCAAAGAATGAACTAAAAAAATAACTAAAAAGAATCAACTAAAACATTAACTAAAAAGAATGAACTAAAATTATCAAAGTATTTTTTGTTAAAAAATTTAATATGCAAAAAATAACAAAAGAATGCCCGCCTACTAGGCCACCACGGCCTGCATACGACTAGAAACCCAACTACACATGGGCCAGGACGCAGGTCCGCGAGGCAAATAGGCCCAACAAGGCATATAAGAGAAGAAATTTAGGCCCAAGACCTCCTAAAGAGAGGATCTCGAGAGGGAAGCAGCAGCGGAGCTTATAAACCACAGCGATTGCCCTTCAGTTGGCAAGGTGGGACTAAACTCCCACCGCCCCGCGCCGGTGCGAGGAACAACCCTTTAGTCCTGGTTGGTGGCTCCAACCGGGACGAAAGGCCCTCCTTTAGTCCCGGCCGGGGCCACAAACCGGGACTAAAGGCCTGGGCTTCCCTCCCTTTCGCCTAGTGAAATTTTCCTATAGTCCCGGTTGGTGGCTGCAACCGGGACTATAGGGCGGCCTTGAGTCCCGGTTGGATCCACGGACCGGAACTAAAGGTTGGATTATATAAGCCGGACTTTAAAAAATTCCAAATCCATCTTCTTTCCCTCTCCCTCGACGGTGCCAAAAACCACCTTGACGCCACCAGGCTGCCGAATCTCGTCATCGCCTCCCCGAGCCCGCTCGCTCCTCGTTGCCGCCCCTCGACACCGTCGCCTCGTCGTCGCCGCCCCCAAAGTCATCGCCTCCACGTATCCTCCCCTGAGCCGCCGTCGCCCCTCGTCGCCGCTCCCTGTCGCCGCCCCCCGCACCACCCTCCGTCGCTGCCCCTGCTACCTCTTGAGCATGCGTTGGTTTTCCCTTGAAGAGGAAAGGGTGATGCAGCAAAGTAGATAAGTATTTCCCTCTGTTTTTGAGAACCAAGGTATCAATCCAGTAGGAGGAACAAGCAAGTCACCAATGGATGCACCTACACAAATAATCAAACTCTTGCACCCAACGCTATAAAGGGGTTGTCGATCCCTTCACGGTTATTTGCAAGGATTAGATCTGATAGAGATAGATGTAACGAGTGCGAAAAGTAAAAGGTAAAAAATTGCAGCAAGTATAGATTTGAAAATATATGATGGAAAATAGACCCCGGGGCCATAGGTTTCACTAGAGGCTTCTCTCTTGAAGGCAAATATCATGGTGGGTAAACAAATTAATGTCAAACAATTGATAGAAAAGCGAATAATCATGTAGTTATCCAAGGCAATGACCATGCATATAGTCATCACGTCCGTGACAAATAGACCGAAACGATTCTTCATCTACTACTATTACTCCACACATCGACCGACTCCTGCCTGCATCTATAGTATTAAGTTCATGAAGAACAGCGTAACACATTAAGAAAGATGACATGATGTAGAGGGACAAACTCAAGCAATAAGATGAAAACCCCATCTTATTACCCTTGATGGCAACAATACAATACGTGCCTCACTACCCCTACTATGTCACTGGGTGAGGACACCGCAAGATTGAACCCAAAACCAAGCAGTTCTCCCATTGCAAGAATGACCAATCTAGTTGGCCAAACCAAACCAATAACTCGAAGAGACTTGCAAGGATATGAAATCATAGGAGATTCAAATAAGATTCATGGATAATCTGAACATAAACTCACAATTCATAGGATCTTGACAAACACACCACAAAAGAGGATTACGTCGGATAGATCTCCATGAAGATCATGAAGAACTTGGTATTGAAGATCAAAGAGAGAGAAGAAGCCATCTAGCTACTAGCTATGGACCCGTAGGTCTGTAGTGGACTACTCACGCATCATCGAAGGGGTAATGGAGTTGATGTAGATGCCCTCCGTGATTGAAACCTCCTCCGTCAGATTACCGGAAAAGGCTCCAAGATTGGATCTCTCCGGGACGGAGGCTTCTAACGGAAGAAAAGTATTTGCGTGGCTGTTTCTGATGTTGCAAGAATATTTGGGTATTTACAGGCCAAGGATTAGGGTTAGGAGACCTGCAACGAGGCTACAAGCCTGTTAGACGTGGCCAGGTGGGCCATGCCTAGCAGTCTTGTGGTGCCATGCCACCTCCCCTGATGTGCACTCCAATCTTGGATGACTTGTTTGCTTCTAGAAAAATTCCTTCCGGAGGTTTTATTCTGTTTGGACTCCATTTAATATTCCATATCTGCAAAACTCAAAAACAAGGAAGAAACAGAAACTGGCACTTGGCTCTAGATTAATAGGTTGGTCCCAATAATAATATAAAATAGCATATTAATGCATATAAAACATCCAAAATAGATAATATAATAGCATGCCATCATCAAAAATTATAGATACGTTGGAGACGTATCACCCCCCGTCGCCTCCTCGTTGCCGCCCTCGACACCATCGCCGCCCCCCGCCACCGCCCCCGATGTTGTCGCCTCCCCGACACCGTGCCATCCCCCGACGCCGTTGCCTCCCCCGACACCGTCGTCTCCCCGAGCCCGCTCCGGCCTCCTCCTCCTCCTCCTAGGTGGGCCACCGGCCATACCACCATTACAAATCTACTATTTACATTTACAAAAATTGCATACAAACAAAATTATGGTGAAATAAAATCAATTTAAAATTTATTTATATGAACAGTAACTATGATATAGTAATTAAATATTGTGCTTGTTACCATATCTGTGACTTTCCTTCTTTGCTTTGCACTGGTTTGCACCGTAGCTGTGACCTCTAAATCTCACCCTAATGGTATTGTTGTTTTATTGCTGTTAAATAAAATGATATTTCGTATAGCCACAATTTGTTCTCGTCGACGATGCTAATCCCACATCCTCGTCGTCGACTCGCTGCCGACAACCAGTTTGAGAGGCGCCATGTTCGGGACTGGGCTCCGCGAGGCTGGCACTGGGGGTGCTACTTTACAGGGCATGCAGTCTGGTGAGGAATCCGAGTATCGTCGTCGACCTGGATCTTCTTTGCTGGCGATCGCGTGGGCCACTATCGGTGTGTAGGCAGCCGAGAACGGATGAGGTGGTAGATCGACGTGTCAGGGAGGAGGACGAGCACGTCCATTGCTACATGGTTGCGTTGGGTGTGAGATTCTCCAATACCTGGCAGTTCCTTTAGGGATCTCACACGAGCTATGATCCTGTGATGGTTCCTTCTCTTTGGGTGTCCACCGCCCAAGTTCAAGAACCGCGAGTGAACTAGATTATTCGATAATATTCGATCTATATCAGTGATAATATTCGATGCTTCATTAACTGGATTATTTGAGATGTATTAGTGATATTATATGATAATATTATATGAAGAGTCGTCGACGATTGCCGGTGCTATTATATGTATTAGTGATATTATATGATTGCCATCAATTTTTAATTTTAGAATCATGAACACAGGAAATGTCGACGTCGTCTGACGATGATAGGATCTCTCAGTACCCTTATGGCTGGGACGATAGGGGTCTATGCGACCTTTATCCTCACCTGGACAACGATAGGTCGTTCACCATCAAACTGACAGAAGAATTTAGTGAAATTACGGTATGTACAGACGACATGTATTTTTTGTTAATGAAGTCTGACGTGTGCTTTTTTCTTTAATTAACCTTTAATATTGTTTTGTACAATTGTACTAGTGCGTTCCCTGTTATGCAAGATCCGTTGTCTTGGACAAGTTCCATTTCCAAAGGAAGGATAGTACAAAGCCTATGATAGCTCACCTAAGAACGGAGCATTACACTTTTGTTATTAAGGTGAAAAATAACGAAGATCCTAGATATTTTGGTTGTTCTAATTGGAGAGCATTTTGTCACGCGTATGGGTTGGATGAGGACATGAACATTACCTTCGATCTTGGTAGTGACGATGTTCATGATAATAATATAGATATTTGGGTGCATGCGGATGACGACTTGATTCCGGTGCTACCTCCAGGTATGTTTGTCAGCGGATTTGTTAGGTACTCTATATTGATTATTGAAAAGTATTTGGTACTCATCCTGACTAATTTTCTTTATTTTTGATTATCAGCTTATTTCCGTGCTACAAAAACTACCCGACAGATAATAGATCGGACGTACTACAGTTATGACTCCAAACTTACTTGGTTGGAGAAAGATCATCTCATGTCATATATTCATGATGTTCAGCATCATAAGGAAAATTACATGATTGGTAACATTTATCATGGATATGTGCCACTAGTGCACAAGCTAAACCCTTATAACATCACTAGAGACTACTTTGTAAGATTTTTTTACTCTTGTGTCATTAGTCCATCCTTCTCATACATTGTTCTTAAGCAAAACTAGTTTGCTAACTATGTTATTATAACTTATGTTCTTCAATAGGTAATCCCGCCAGAGACCGTTTCTAAGTGGATGTTTACCAAAGGTGATTTGCATATGATTAGTTTACGGCCAATGCCAATGAGTTACCCTGGTAAATACACGATATCTCAAAGTGAGAATACCTTGAAAATAAAAGGATGGAGCAAGGCAATAACATCATCGAGGCAAACACTTGGAGACTATAAATTGCGCAAGCGAGAAGTTGGAGATAGGTTGATCTGTATTCTTCAAACGGGAGATGCAGTATTTCACCTTTTTATGCTATTTTACCTAGGAGAGAGCAGTAGTTCATGTTTCTAACTTGTGATAACTTGATCATTTGCTAGTATGATAACAATCAGAAGGATGGGGAGTTCACCTTTTTATGTTATTTTACCTAGAATGATGAAGAGTTGATTAAGATGATGATGAGTTGTAATATGACATATACCAGTACAAATTAGATGGATGCAATACACCAAGTTGAATTAGAGGAAAATATGATGTTCAAATGGCAACATCGTATTTTCCTCTACTTCAATTTGGTCTATTGCGTTCATTTAATTAGTACTGATGTTGGATGTTTTTTCCATAATTTGTATTGATGATGTTGTATATTAATATGTGTAACTGTGTCGAAATATAATATAAATATAAAAAAATGAAAACCCAAAATGAAACACAACCCTTTAAAAAAACTAGACCCTAGCGCTTTGCAGGTGCTGACACGTGGATGGCCTTTTGTCCCGGTTGGTGTTAACAATTGGGACTATAGGTCCTTTGGCCTGGGCGCCCTCCTGCGGCCGTGTGGAGCCCTTTTAGTCCCAGTTCGCTACGAATCGGGACTAAAAGGCCCGATCTTTAGTACCGTTGGTGTTGTCCCGGTTCGGCCCTTGGGAATTGAGACAAATGCCCTGTTTTCTACTAGTGTAAGAAATCAAGAACTTCGAATTTGGTGAGATTTCCTGCATTTGCTTTCTCTGTGCAGAGCAATAAAATCACTAGATAGTCAGAGCTTCAAATTAGAAGGACAACTGGTAGATAAGAATATCCAACTTATAATTCATTTAGCATCTATCTATCATGTTTACTTAACACTAATGCAAAACAAAATTAGGTTAGGACGACATGTCAGTATTAGCAGTATATCTGCACAATTTTACAATCAAACCAAACAAACTCCTCGTTGATACGATCCTTGCTCAGGAAACATTATGTACTAAACCATAAACAACAAACGAATACTAACATCTTCATCACACTAGTAGAAAACAGGGCATCGGTTCGGGCCGGCCAGCCCATTAGTCCCGGTTCAGTCACGAACCGGGACCAATGGGGGTAACGGTCCCGGTTTGTGAGGCCAGGGGGCCGGGCGGTCCATGTGGGGCATTGGTCCCGGTTCGTCTGGCCCCTTTGGTCCCGGTTCGTCTTGCATTTGTTGTTGCATTTAAAGTTTTTACATAGTTTCGGTGTATGTTTTAATTAGATGCTCTAGAGACCTATATGTTGTTCAATAATGACAACTATGTATGAACTGTACGTATTTATTTTGGTCATTATTGTACTTTGGCTTTAATGTGATGATGGATTTCTAATAATTTGGTCACTTCTGTATTCATGATATGTTGTAATGGTTTTTAATACACTTTATTATATAACGCACGCAGATGAACCGATAATGGATGTACGGTGACCGACGCACCTTCGAGTATATGAAGGGCATGCATAATTTTCTCGAAGCGGCTGAGGCAAACAAGCAGAATGATTTTATGCCTTGTCCATGTAATGTCTGTGAGAATACGAAGTCTTTCTCCAACTCTAAAACCCTTCACTTCCACCTGCTTCAGAAGGGTTTTATGCCACACTATAATGTTTGGACCAAGCACGGAGAAAGAGGGGTTATGATGGAAGACAATGAAGAAGAAGAGGATGACGACAACTACCCTCCCCCTGAATATGGTGATGCTGCAATGGGGGAAGCTGAAGATCAAGAGGAACCAGACGATGTGCCCGATGATGATCTTTGTCAGGTCATTGTTGATGCACAGAGAGAATGCAAAAGTGAAAGGGAGAAGTTGAAGTTCGATCGCATGTTAGAGGATCACAAAAAGGGTTGTACCCAAATTGTGAAGATGACAACAAAAAGCTTGGTACCACACTGGAATTTCTGCAATGGAAGACATACAATGGTTTATCTGACAAGGGATTTAGTTCGCTACTGAAAAAACGAAGAAGAAGCTTCCAAAGGATAACGAATTGCCTGACAGTACGTACGCAGCAAACAAGGTTCTATGCCCTCTAGGATTGGAGGTGCAGAACATACATGCATGCCCTAATGACTACATCCTCTACCGTGGTGAGTACGAGGAACGGAAGGCATGCCCGGTATGCGGTGCATTGCGGTATAAGATCAGAAGAGATGACCCTGGTGATGTTGAGGGCCAGCGCACCGGGAAGAGGGTTCCTGCCAAGGTGATGTGGTATGCTCCTATAATACCACGGTTGAAACTTCTGTTCAGAAACAAAAAGCATACTGAGTTGATGCAATGACACAAAAAATACCGTAAGAAAGACGGGAAGTTGAGAGCACCCGCTGACGGGTCGCAGTGGAGAAAGATCGAGAGAAAGTGGAGCGACTTTACAGGTGACCCGAGGAACGTATGGTTTGGTTTAAGTGCAGATGGCGTTAATCCTTTTGGGGAGCAGAGCAGACAACATAGCACATGGCCTGTGACTCTATGTATGTATAACCTTCCTCCTTGGTTGTGCATGAAGCGGAAGTTCATTATGATGCCAGTGCTCATCCAAGGCCCTAAGCAACCCGGCAATGACATTGATGTGTACCTAAGGCCATTAGTTGATGAACTTTTACAGCTATGGAGTGGAAGAGGTGTACATGTGTGGGATGAGAACGAACAGGAGGATTTTGACCTACATGCGTTGATGTTTGTAACCATCAATGATTGGCCTGCTCTCAGTAACCTTTCAGGACAGACAAACAAGTGATACCACGCATGCACACACTGTTTAGATGACACCGACAGTATATATTTGGAAAAATGTAGGAAGAATGTGTACCTGGGGCATCGTCGATTTCTTCCGACCAACCATCAATGTCGAAAGAAAGGAAATCATTTCAAAGGTGAGGCAGATCACCGGAAGAAGCCCGCCCTCTGTACTGGTGATCACATACTTGATATGGTCAATGATTTACAAGTAATATTTGGAAAGGGTCCTGGTGGACTATCTGTTCCAAATGACGCTGACAAACGCGCACCCATGTGGAAGAAGAAATCAATATTTTGGGACCAACCCTATTGGAAAGACCTAGAGGTCCGCTCTGCAATCGATGTGATGCACGTGACGAAGAACCTTTGCGTGAACCTGCTAGGCTTCTTGGGAGTGTATGGGAAGACAAAAGATACACCGGAGGCACGGGAGGAACATCAACGTGTGCATGAAAAAGACGGCATGCATCCAAAGCAGTATGAAGGTCCTGCCAGCCATGCTCTTACCAAAGAAGAGAAGGAAATCTTCTTTGAATGCCTACTTAGTATGAACGTCCCGTCTGGTTTCTTGTCGAATATAAAGGGAATAATAAATATGGCAGAGAAAAAGTTCCAGAACCTAAAGTCTCATGACTGCCACGTGATTATGACACAACTGCTGCCGGTTGCATTAAGGGGGCTTCTACCGGAAAACGTTTGATTAGCCATTGTGAAGCTATGTTCATTCCTCAATGCAATCTCTTAGAAGGTGATCGATCCAGAAATCCTACCAAGGTTAAGAAGTGATTTGGTGCAATGTCTTGTTACTTTCGAGCTGGTGTTCCCACCGTCCTTCTTCAATATCATGACGCACATCCTAGTTCATCTAGTCGACGAGATTGCCATTCTGGGCCCTGTATTTCTACACAATATGTTCCCCTTTGAGAGGTTCATGGGAGTCTTGAAGAAATACGTTCATAACCATGCTAGGCCAGAAGCAAGCATCTCCATGGGCCATCAAACAGAGGATGTCATTGGGTTTTGTGTTGACTTCATTCCTGACCTTAAGAAGATTGGTCTCCCTCAATTGCGGTATGAGGGGAGACTGACCAGAAAAGGCACGCTAGGAGCACACTCAATAATATGTAGGGACGGGCATTCTTGGTGTCAAGCACACTACACAGTTCTATAGAATTCCACCTTGGTGACCCCGTATGTCGATGAACACAAGAATATTCTGTGCTCCAAACACCCGGAGTAGTGTGACGACTGGATTATATATGAACACATCAGGACTTTCGGCAGTTGGTTGCAAACATGTCTCATGGGTGACAACACTGTTTCTGATGAGTTGTACCCGTTGGCCAGGGGACCATCTCCGACTGTATTGACTTACAAAGGGCACGAGATAAATGGGAATACATTTTACATGACCGCCCAAGATGAAAAGAGCACCAACCAAAACAGCGGTGTCCGCTTTGATGCAGCAACCAAGAGGGGAAAAGACACATATTATGGTTACATAGTGGACATATGGGAACTTGACTATGGACATGATTTCAAGGTCCCTTTGTGTCAGTGCAAATGGGTCAATCTGTCAAGAGGCGGGGTACAGGAAGACCCACAGTACTGAATGATAATAGTGGATCTGAATAATCTTGAGTACACAGACGAACCATTCGTCCTAGCCAATGATGTGGCACAGATTTTCTATGTGAAGGACATGTCTACCATACCGAGAAAAAGAAAAGATAAGGAAGCGAATACATCATACGATGAGCCAAAAACGCCACATAGTTCTTTCAGGAAAAAGAGACATCGTGGGATTGGAGGGCAAGACAGACACGTCTGAAGATTATGAAAAGTTTCATGAAATTCCTCCCATCAAAGTCAAGGCTGACCCAAGCACCTTGTTAAACGATGAAAATTGTCCATGGTTACGGTGCAATAAGCAAAGGACACACGCGAAGAAGAAGTGAAGACTTTCTCTCCACAACTATATCATTGCAGTGACATGTGAAGAAATGAAATGCCTTTTGTAACACATGAGTTTTCGTTCGAAACCCTAATACTTCGAAAGAGATTCTCCGTTTTGTACACGAAGTGCATCCAGTTTTTGCCGTAACCCTCTCAATTTTTTATGACATGCTATGTGGGTGAAATGATGATACCATGCCAACTTTCAACCTTTTTAGAGTTCATTTGAAGTGCTTTTCAATTTCAGGGTCATTTAGCTCAAAAAATCAATAAGTGCATGAAAAATACCAAATGAAGTCAGAAAGGGTTGAAAATTGATGATGTGGCTTTGAATGGTGCATTTTGAACACACAAAAATTCTAGAGTTCAAATGAGTTCAAAAAAATGAAATCCCTTTGTAACACATGAGTTTTCGTTCGAAACCGTGATACTTCGAAATAGATTGTCCATTTTGTACATGAAGTGCATCTAGTTTTTGTCGTACCCCACTCAACTTTTTAGCACATGCTATGTGGGTGAAATGATGATACCATGCCAACTTTCAACCTTTTCAGAGTTTGTTTGAAGTGCTTTTTAATTTCTTTCAAAACATCGTAGGAGTGGAGTTCAAAATAGAATCAGCTAAAAAGCTTTTATAAACCTCTAGTATTTTTGAAACAATAATTATATAAAAATTATGCAACTAAAATTATCAAAGTATTTTTTGTTCAAAACATTAATAGCAAAAATAATTTAATGATAAAACACACTGGAAATGAATAAAGCAAAAAATAAATAAAGCAAGAAACAAAACAAAATAATGGAAATTATGCAACTAAAAATATCAAAGTATTTATTTGTTAAAAATAATGAACTACAATAACAGAAGAAAAATACTAGAAAAAAATTAAAACAATAAATAAAGTAAAAAACAAAACAAAAAACAAATTATTATTTTTAAAATGCCGCCTACTGGGCCACCACGCCTGAATACGACTAGAAACCCAACAGCTAGTTAGGCGAGGATTCAGGCCCGTAGAAGGACCAGTTTGCCCACAGGCAGAGGAGAGTGCAATTAGGCCCGTAAGCCTGCAGTTGAGAGGAGCTCGAGAGGGTTGGCACATCAGCGCTTATAAACCACTCTCAAGCCCTCTCGGCTAGCGAGGTGGGACTAAACATTTGTCCCTGGGCAGCACCACCTTTTGGTCCCGGTTGGTGGCACCAACCGGGACCAATGCCCCCCTTTAGTCCGGGTTGTTGCCACCAACCGAGACCAATGCATCCCTTTAGTCCCGGTTGGTGGCACCAACCGGGACCAATGCCCCCCTTTAGTCCGGGTTGTTGCCACCAACCGAGACCAATGCATCCCTTTAGTCCCGGTTGGTGGCACCAACCGGGACCAATGGTCTCTGCTTCCTGCCCTTTGGGCTGCCGAAAAGAGACCTTTGGTCCCAGTTGGTGCCACCAACCGGAACTAAAGGGGTCATTGGTCCCGATTGGTGCCACCAACCGGGACCAATGCTCTGTGTATATAAGCGACAGTTTCAATTTTTTCTTCTATTATAGCCCTCCGAATCGAGCCAAACTTCGGTAACGAGACGAGGCCCGAAGAAGAGGTTGCGCAAGGATGAAAAGATCACGATCACAACACTCACGGACGATGGCCATCCGATTGAACCCAAGCGGACGAAGAACGCATTTTTTGCTCAGTGCGGAGCTATTGTTAGGGACAACATCCCGATCAGCATCAAGCAATGGAATAAGCCTAAGGACGGCGCCCCTGATGGTCATTATGTCACTGATAGATAGAAAGAAGATCTTTGGACTGCGCTGAAGGCAAATTTTACCCTACCGCCAGAGGAGGATCCGAATAAGCCAGTTATAGAGCCACGGGTCAAGGCGTGTGCTCTTAAGAAGATGGCAGATCTATTCAGGAGGTGGAAGAATGAGTTGAAATCAAAGTTTGTAGGCAAAGGGAAGACTCCAACATTCCTCGGCCGATATGAGAAGATGGGAGATTACTGGCCCGCATTTGTGTCCTACAAGACATCGGAGAAGAGTAAGAAGATGTCAGAGACAAACAAGAACAATGCTGCAAAGAAGCAGTTTCACCATCACACAGGGTCAGGTGGCTACCTTAAAGCCCGGCCGTTGTGGGACAAAGCTAAGAATGACCTGATTTCTAAAGGGGTCGTACCATAGACATCAAACTGGCCAGACCGTTCAAGGACTTGGTTCTTCGGGGTTGGGGGAAATTTGGACCCTGAAACAGGGAAGTGCCATTGGACGGACGAGCAACTTGAAATACCCGTGAACAAGCTTCAGAACTATATCACCACAACGCAGGAAGGGACGTTCATTCTCGATAGAGAGAAGGACGAGCTGACTGAGGCCCTAGGGAATGCTGAGCACCCTGGACAAACACGAGGCACAGCAGGCTCCATTTCGTGGAAGGTTGGGTTTCCCGACGCAGGCGGTTACAAAAGCTGGGAGAGAAAGAGGAAAGCGGAGCTGAGCGAAATTCAGAAGCTCAATGCAAGACTACAATAGCTAGAGGAAGCTGAGAGCCAGCAAGCTGCCGCCCAACCATCTCAGTGGCACGAAGCTACCCCAGAAGCTACTACCCCGCCATCTCAGCGGAGAAGCAGCGTCGCTTCCACGGAGCCCGTTCAGCCCTACTTCACGTCTCCTAGCTACCCCGTGGATACAATCACGGAGGCTCAACATTGTGAGCTTATGACGAAATGCCGGAACCTCACTTTCAAGGCGGCTATCGGCTCTGTTGCACCTCCTCAACCCAACGGAACTTTTCACTGCCGTCCGATTCCACATGGCTATGTTGTTGTGATGGTGGATGAAGTAATACCGGAATTTGAGGAGCTCGAGCTTGACCACTGTACAAGTGAAGGAGAGAATAAGCTGGTTCGTGCCCTGAGGGGTACATGTCTATGGCAGAAGGAGTACATCAAGCTTCCAAAGTGGACGCCTCCGCCTCCTCCTTCTCCTCAGGCGAATCAAGGCACACCGCCTCCTCCTCCGGCTCCTCGGGCCAATCAGGGCACACCGCCTCCTTCTCTGGCGCGTGGGGGAACTCCGCCTCCTCCTTCGCCTACTCCGGCACGTCTGAGCAGTAAACCTCCTCCTCATCCTCGTTGGCAACGGCGGAAGATAGACGCCGCCGCTGTGGCTCCTCCGGCGCCTAGTAAACAACGACGGAAGGGATCCGCCGCCGCTCCGGCGGCTAGCAGTACAAGCATAGGCAACAGGGGATACACATACGGTCCATCTCTCAAGCTTGTGGAAAAGTTACCATATGAGAGGACCGAGTCTGAAAACAAGGAGATAAGTCAGGCCAAAGTGAGGGACCATTTTGCAAAGAAAACTCTAGCTCCGAAGGAGAAGATAGATCCGGTGAAAGCGATGCACACTATCGATGCCCTAAAGCGACCACCACCGCCTCCGCCGGATTCCAACTATGAACGTTGTATTAAAAAGGCATATCAAGATGCGCGGCGGTCGGGGAGTACTTCCAGTGATGCAAAGTTAGCAAAACGAAGAAGTGGGAAAAAATTCCACAGCTCGGCGAACAGGCGAACCAATCGTGCCCCCCGCTCAAGGTTTCTAGCGATATCGTCGCTAATCATCCAGGGATGGTCCCTGGTACCAAACGTGGTGATTACCTGAACGATGATGTACTGTTTGAGAAGTTGGAGGTGGACGAATTCAAATATCGGTACGGGCGTCCTCTTGTCAAACCCGATCCTCCTCCTCTAACAACGATGATGCGAAGATTCCATGAATGGTACATGCAAAGCTGCCGCGAGTCTGGGATGGATTCTTTGGTATTGTCAGTTAAAGAGGAGCACGACCTCGTTGGAATTGATATGTTGAATATTGAATATGAGGATATATGGCAGTTATACAATCAGAAGGCCATCGACAAAACAATCGTGACTTGCTACTGTCTGTAAGTACTACTTCTGTAATTAAGTCTCTCTATGTATATAGCTCAGCTCTTTCATTGCATGTATATATAATTATCCTCACTACTATATTATGCAGACTGAAGATCGTCGAATGCAGAAAAGCACAAATCTATGACATTGGGTTCATTAACCCAAATGTCATACATGAGCATAATATAAAACATTGGCCCACAGAAACCGAGGAGAACTTGCTACAATTGTTGCTTGAAAATCAAAACAAAGGGACAATACTCTTTCCTTACAACTTCAAGTGAGTGTTACTGTCTTGTGCATATTCGGTTTCCCTTATTACTCGAGGTTTATAGTAATGTAATTGATGAGTTATGCATGCGTGCGCAGTTTCCACTTTATTCTACTAGAGATTCATCTTGAGTGGGGAGTAGTAATCGTCTTAGACTCGAAATGAAAAGATCCCCAGAATTATGCGGACATGACTAAAATTCTCCAGAAGTAAGTTCAATCGATCATTATCGTATCATATCGGCAACTTTAATTTGTTCATTTCCTGATATCAAGTAATTATTTTCTTTGTTTGGCAGGGTTTGGAAAGATTTCACAACAACTGTTCCGGCACTGTCGAAGGAGCTGCGATTTATACACCCGAAAGTAAGTACTACTAGCTAGTTCCGCACATCTCCCATTGATTCTAGTTTCATCAATACCATTTATCATGCTTGATTATCAGTTTGATTGAACTCTATTTCTCGTAAAGTGCTTGTGACAGGAAGACGGAACTGATTTATATGGATACTACGTTTGCGACTTCATCTACAACGTGACGACCCCTAAGCGGAGCTACTCTAAAAAACAATTTGAAGTGCGTAAGCAATAATATTCACAATTTTATTTTATTACCATATATATGTATTGACCCCCTTCTTCAAATTAGATATGGCAGATGCGGGATGAACTCCTACCACATGACCGCATACGAGCAATTCAAGAAGAATTGGCGTGATTCTTTCTTACCACGTCATAAATAAAACCGGAGAATACCATCTGGAAGTGGACATTAGATGTTAGGGACTGTAAGAGATCTTATATTGTATATATGTAGCTAGTAGCGTCGGATATATATACGAAAACTTGTTATACGACCAATCTCTCGGAGAAAGAGAGGTCGATCACTTCTATCTCTATATGTTCATGATGATCTTCTGTACTTAATGGTTCCTTCATTTGCTTACTATCTAGCGTGTCGAGTTCTCTCTATAGTAGCTAACGGTGACCAAGCACGAAGAAAGAGATGACACTTCTCTCTATCAATTAGCTAGCTATAACAATATAAAACCCCTAAATTAACTCTCTAAAACCCCCTAACCCCCCCTTTCAAAATAAAAAAAGCAACTACCAGATGCTGACGCGTGGATTGCAGTTGGTCCCGGTTGGTGTTACCAACCGGGACTAAAGGTCCTCCTGCCTGGGCTCCCCGCGAAGGCCACGTGGAGCCCCTTCTGTCCCGGTTTATAAGAGAACCGGGACTAAAGGTTTGGGGCTTTAGTCCCGACACTTTAGTCCCGGTTTCGGAACCGGGACAAATGGGCCTTTTTCTACTAGTGTCATACTGTGCAGATTGGATGCAAATTCGACCGACCAGTGTCTTGGTCGGTGCAAATTTGACCGACCAGTGTCTTGGTCTTGGTGAGGGCAGCAATGTGGTTGGCATCGACGGCGTCTAGAAGCGGGGACTGGATGGAAGGTTGGGGAGTATGGCGCGATGGCTAGGCGAGGCAGGGTGGCAGCGTGCTCGATGGCGACAGGTGTTGGAATTATGTGTCCTGCAACTATATATTCAAATTAATAGGAATTGCTAATATTTGGAATACCTCATTATGGAATTATACATGGAATTACTTTACACGATTTATCATGGAATTATCACTTGTTTAAACGTACTTAAGTTATATTCTTAAGGAAGCTGGTCGATTATGAGTGGAATACAGTATACTATTTATATTGGAAAGACTACCCGGATACAGTGTGATAATCGAAAGGAGCTAGATCATATAGTTAGATTACAACCCTAATGTTGATCTACATAATTAGAGGAATTTACACCCTATTATGGTGTGTTGCTCACAAGCGTGTGTTCCATGGACATAACGGGTAGAGTCCGTTAACAGACAAATATAATCGTGGTTGGTAATTTGCTCTGAACTATATCCTAAAATACTAGAAATTTTATATCTGTATAAGAAATGGATTCTTTGGAAAAACAGTATAAGAGGGACCTTATCCCCTAGCTTCAAATATGAGAATTATGAGCGGCACCACGGATAAGCACAAAGGAATAAGGGATAGACCATAAGCACTAAATTTCTAGCATTGGTATCGAGGCTAGGTTTCGCCGTCGTCGGACGTTGTTCATCCGCTACATACTTTGTGTAGACACAGGTCAACGGAAAAAGTTCTCTAGGGCAGACTATGTGCAATCCTTTTGTTGTCGGCTTCTCCACGCACGTCGCGTGTTCACGTTAATCACGCCCGCCTCATGATCTTGCCGTGTCAAGTCGCATCAGACCCCGACCGAGTTCCGATCCCTAAGCACCGACTCCTGCCGCGCATCCGAGCCGCTGCAGATCCCGATCTTCATCCGTTGCGCCCTGTCGAGACCTCGCAGAATGAGCGGCCACCTGCTCTAGTAGCTTGGAAGTTAATAGTTGGGAGGCATTTAGCCAACAACACTGCGGCACGAGTCGTCACCGGCCACTCGGAATTTGCTAGCCGCATCGTGGTGCCTTGCATGCTCACACCCGAGGCTAATAGCCTAATACTTGCATTGCCGAGTCAGGAGACATGCATGCAGTCGTCGCTCCTACTTTCATTCTTGGAGTTTCCGATGTGTAATTTCCTTTTTTGAGTAGCATCACAATCCTCGGATAGTACTACTAGTACCGCTTGTTTTTGGAAAACTCTTACCTCCTATCGGCCGATCCGAACGATCGTTCCGCCTGCTCCGTGTCCGTCCGATCGCGACTTGATCAGACGGTCGAGAACATTCCCCCGTCCATAGGCTCCGTGCCCGTTTGCTGTAACCCTGCTATTGTTTTAGGACCGTTTCCTGCAGCTGCGTTTTTGCAGCTAGATAACAAAGCAGCCACGTCGTGGGTTTCTATGGCTGGGAGCGACGATGTCGGCTGCATTTGTGAGGGCGTCAGGGGAAGACGACAGTTGTACTTGGGAGCGCGACGACGCGAGGCTAATCCATCGGTGTGGCGACGACGACTTGTTCGGGATCGGCGGAGGTCGGCGACGACTCAAAAAGGTATGGATCCGAGACCCCCCCCTCCTTGCGCTCGTTGTCGTTGTGGTGTGAGATCCCCTACCCCCACCAACACCCCCTCCCCCTATGTGGTCGTGGTGTTGCTCCATGTGATTCCGGTTTCTATGGTTTGCGGTGGCGATGGCGACTCTCGTCGGCGAGTGGCTTCGCAGAGCTCTGTTTTGTGGTGGCGGTGGCGACGCTCGCCGACGATTTCGGTTGCTGCTTCTCCATGTAGTTCATGGATGGATGCTCTAGGATATGTTGAATTGCTCTAGGGTGCTCTAGGATGGATTCCGATTGCTACATAAATGTGATTTTGTTTGACTTTAAGATGTTGTAGGATGGGATGATGGATGGATGGATGGATGGATCAATCTGTAGTTGAATTGCAGCAAGCTCTGTTTGTCTCTATTATGTGGGAATAGATAACTGAATGGAATTGCAACAAGCTCTGTTTGTTGATACACATTTATGTACTGTAGCTGATAATTGGGTCTATGCTACATGATTTGATTCATACTTTTAGTAGCTTATAGGAGAATGATGGACTCTGTGTGCTATGGTTTAGGATTTTGATACACATGTGATGATATAATAACTGGATCTATGTGCTACAGGAATTTTTAGAGCTGAATTTTTGCACTGAATGTGTTGCAGAATTTGTTTTATTTCTGAATTTCTGTAGCTTATAGCTTCCGTACCTTTACAGTTCATGCAACTAGTTATTTTCTGGTTTTGCATTTTCTGCTACATCGATTCAGTACTGCATTTTTAGCTTATGCTTCCGAAAAGCTTTTGGTTCCATAATTAGGTGGGGTTTTGCTTGAACTAACTTAATGTTTTCTAAAATTTTCGTATTGCATTTCTTGTAGCTTATAAGGACAGGGCAATTAGACACTGTATTCTCTGAAATCTAGTCAGGCCTGATTGAAAATAGCTAATGTTTTCTGAATCATTTTCATTTTTGTTTGTTTTTTGCAGCATGGGTATCTACCAAACTCGATGGGCAAAGCGGCTACGCGAGATAGCCAACACAATCAAAGGGGAAAAAGGGATGTCATAAGCAAGTCCTCTTTTGGGGATTTGCTTTATATCTCTCCTTTGCCTCATCCTCCAGAAGCGCTTGTTGATTTCATAGTCATGAGGATTGATACCAAGAAGCGGCTGCTCATGTATGTTTGTTGTTTCTCTTGCTTTTAGTTTTCTCTATTGCATAAAACCATTTTAAGATTTTATTTTTTCGAAACATGTACTGATTTCATATGTCTCGCAGATTAAATGACCGCAAGAAGATCCGCTTCACAAGGGATATGGTTAAGAAGATTTTCAATGTACCATCAGGTAGCAAGCCGTTAGAATTCGGGAAAGGGGGGAAAGTAGATCTCCGTGAAGTTTATTTGGATGGTGAAAGGGCCCCAATCCCAACCACAATTGCTATTTTATCAAATGTTGATGATGATGATGAGGAGACCATTGATAGGTCATGGATTTTACTTTGCCTTTCATTGGTCCTAGCTCCCGGGATAGGAAACATGGTGCCTTTGGATTATCTATACAACTTACAAGACATGACTATTGTCCATGAGTTTGAGTGGGATGAGCATATTCTAGTTGATGTGATGAAGGAAGCTAAGAAATAAAAGGACAAGAGGAATGGAAGTAAATTGAAATTCCTGATTGGCGGTTGTCTGCCAATGCTTCCGGTACTTCCTTTCATTCCCATAACAACCTTCTTTTCTTGTTTTCCGGAGCATCTTGCTTTTTATAGTGGCTTATGTGGCTTCTTTTTTTGCAGGTAATTTACATGGACCACATTGACATTCCAAGAGGATGCATAGTTGATCATACCATCAACTATTCTCTGCTACGGACTTGTTTTGTCCAGGATCTGGATTTCACTGTTGTTCTCACAGTTAACACCCTAGAAGATGGTTTCGGGAAGTGCCCTGTAAGTATCCCTTTTTCAAAATTTTGAAACAATACCTTCTGGTTTTCTTTGTTGCAATTGCAACTATGCATTTTTTCATGTGTTCTCCACCTGTTTTTGTTTTGTGGAATGCAGTTCAACTCCATTACACCATACGCAACAACCAAGTTTATGCCATTCGTAAACCAGCTTGCCCAGCTATCCAACCAAACTACTGTGACAGAGGAGCCACCAGAGATAAATGACCAAGGTGGAGCTTGTGCGTCCGCAACACAGATTCTGAATGTGGATGGTGTTGATGGCGCTCAAGAACCATGTAAGGGCATGGTTTGGATGGTGCTGATGGCCCAGCAGGGAATGTGCATGAGCCACCTCCGGATAACACCGACGGCGGTGATGATGTGTGTGGCTCTTTGGAGGAGTGGTTGCATTCGCTACCTACATTTGAGGAGTTAGAGGTGAGACATGAAGTATTTCTTTTTCGCAACTCTCTTTTTTCCCGCATCGTATCTTTTTGCTTGATAGAAAATATCATTTTTCACGTTCTTTGTTTTTTGTTTGTATGCATTGCAGCTGCCCCCACATATGCGTGCCATATACAACAAGCATAAAGAGATCCATGCTACAGAGCTTAAAGGTGCATTGAGCTCATTTGGGAAGTTTTTGGAGGGCATCTACTGCAAACGAATGGGCCTGATGTTGTCTGGGGTATCCAAAGCTGTATCCAGGAGTGAAGAAGCGAAACATGAAGGTCCAAATGTCGCTTTTGATGTACCAACAACTCTTGTTGCTGGCATGTGTGATGGAAGTGCTAGTGGCTCATCTCCGAAGTAGCAGAAGCAACCGGATTGTGCTACAGCAACTACTTATGCAACCTTCATTGTTTCATCTCCGCAGCAGCCCAAGCAACCAGACAGCATGAAACAAGTGACTAGAGCAACCGATGAAGCCACAGTCATTGTATCGTCTCTGTAGCTACCTAAGCAATCGGATGGCACAAAGAGTGTTGATCCAACAGTGCTAGTTTGTGAAACAAATGCTGCCCAACCACCCAACAAGTGAGAGTGAGCAAAACAACGGAAATGATAACAACAATGCAAAGGGAGAAGATTTATGCAGCAAGGTAAAAAGCTCTAAACAGATGTCCCATCGTAGCACATTCTACCCGTCCATGAATTTGATTGGGAGTCCAGGAACACTTGAAGATGTGCCTTCGCTTGGATTGTTTGAACCTGGTAGCCCCGACGCTTTGTTGTTTCATGATCCAGTAGAAGTTGAATCACCTCCACGATCGCCTTCTTTTGATGTGGATTCTTTCTCAAAGATTCGAGCGAGGAGCCCTTTGTTTGATGATAATTCTAATTCTCCTGCCGCTTCAACTCTTCCTGTTTATGATGTGACTCCACTTGCAACTTGACCCCCAAAATCAGCAGTCCTCGTAGGTTTTTATAAGTAATTCCCGCAACTTTTTGTTATGCAACACACCTTGCTCTCCTTTTTAAACTTAGTACATGGATGCTTCAACACTATCACTCACTAGTTCTTTCTGCTTTTTCCTTTTTCCTTTTTTTGGCAGAAGCAGGTGTTGATGAAACAAGAGAGGAGGTGGTGGTGGAAGTCAGCATCGGGCAAGCCCCTGATAAGAAGAAGCCTCCACTTAATAGAGTTGCACCAACCGAACAAATTGCAGCAAAGTTGCTGAAAATGAAGAAGATAAAAATTGATGCAACAGACGATGTGATATACCAAAGGTACTGATGTACCAACTATCGGATAAAGGGCCCACCCCGAGGTGAGCCTCTATAAGTTTTTTCGGACATTTCTTTTTGTGTGCTGAGAGAAAAAACCCATACACAACTTCTAACCAAGTTTCTGTTCTCTCTTGCAACAAACAGGCCTTCGTTCATAAGGATAGATGGCTTCGATATTTCACTCAAACATTTCAGCAACAGGCTCAAAAAGCGGGCTCATGTGAACAATGAGGTGATGTCACTCTACATTGAAAGTTTCAACATTGAGCACATGTATAGCTCTAGCAAGCCGAGGAAGTTTGCATTCTCACCACATGTTGGTGTGAGTTAACTAGCATCTTTTTCCTTTTTGTTGTCACTTGAGTTTTCGCAACACAACCTAGTAGGTTTTAGATGACAGCCACATTCCTATTCACCTTCTTTTGTTCTAATGTTTGCTTCTATATACAAACGAAACTCTGTGTGGAACCAAGGTCATTTAGGATAAATTCTTGCATCAAAGATTTCAATAGGGTCTGTGAGAAGAACGACATTGCCAAATTTGATCAAGTAAGGATCCTTTTGTTCACCTATTTTTTGTATACAAGGCATCAAATTTTTACCTTGCTGCGCCACTATGACCTTATATCATTTTCTTTTTTATTTCTTTTTGTTGTTGTTCTTCACCATTGTGCATCAAGACCATTGAACAGTCATTATTGCAAACTTTATGCATAAACAATTCAATCTGTTCGACTCCAACATTCAAAATGATGACTATGTCAACAACCTTGAGAACCCATGGTGCAATTTGGCAATCGTTTTCTGCTTTTTTCACCATGTTTTTCAAATCAATGTTTTAGTAAAAATTAGTCTTACATTCTAGATAGAGAACTTCAAAACTCTTGTCAGAGAAAGAAACCCATGGAAGCATGATGTTGACACATTTGAGCGCTTCAGTCCATCAGGCTACCCACAGTAGTCAACAACGTAATATTTCTCACAACAATATATATTTTTTGGAAACTTCATATAATTTTTGTGATCTCATTTTTCTCCAAATTCTTCTTTTCTGCAAGATATGATTGTGGACTATTTTCTATTCTATACATGGAGAATTTGACTGTCAAGGGGTTGAAGCCATTCAATATAGTATGTCTTGGACTCATCTTATATCTTTTTGCAACCCATGAAACATTAGTAGTTTCTTCCATTTTTTTGCACCCATGAAACATCAGTAGTTTCTTCCATTTTTTTTTGCAACCCACGAAACATCAGTAGCTTCTTCCATTTTTTGGAACCCATGAAACATCAGTAGTATAGTAACACTCTGCAACACTAATAGTAAAGAAGCACTCTGCAACACTAGTCAAATATTTTGTGAAATCATCTTTTTTATGGGAGAGTGACTTTCCCCCTTGCTAGTAGGTTCTAAATACGTGTTTTTCTTGCTGTGTTTGACCAGGACACAAACTCCTTGCTCAACTTCCGGAAGTACCTTGCAGTGAAGCTTTTCAAACACCCTCAACCCAGAGGAGGAGCTCCATAAGCTGCTGGAAAACTCGTAGATTGAAGCCAACAGTCGACTGCAACAAGACCTAGCTAGTAGTTTAGGCCTCTTTTTTTCTTTTTGGTGCATGTGTGTGAGACATGTTTTGCAACTGAGATCTCTAGTAGATGTGGGACATCATGTAACTACAGCCTTTTGGAGAAGGATGTATCATGCTGGGGCATGCCCCCTTTCCCCTCTTCTGTTTTCTATGCCAGAGCTTTATCAATGCAACCATTTGTCGTTAATATTCCGGTGTTTTGCATATATATGTATAGTGTAGAGATGACAAATAAAATGCTAGTTACCTGATCCTGATGTGTGTTCAAAGCAATTTTTCATATTTTATGCCGGTTTCTGATGTGTGTTACAGTGTCTCTGGTTTATCATTTTGGTGTATGGGAGCAATTTGTTGCATGATCAATCTTTTCAATGGCAACAAAACATATCCTTTTTGTGTCTCTGTAACATGATCCTTTTTATCTATGAATATAGGTTCCTGTAAACTAGTTCTGTTGGAAATATGCCCTAGAGGCAATAATAAAATGGTTATTATTAATTTCCTAGTTCATGATAATTGTCTATTGTTCATGCTATAATTGTGTTAACCGGAAACCGTAATACATGTGTGAATACATAGACCACAACATGTCCCTAGTGAGCCTCTAGTTGACTAGCTCGTTGATCAATAGATGGTCACGGTTTCATGACCATGGACATTGGATGTCATTGATAACGGGATCGCATCATTAGGAGAATGATGTGATGGACAAGACCCAATCCTAAGCATAGCACAAGATCGTGTAGTTTGTTTGCTAAAGCTTTTCAATGTCAAGTATCGTTTCCTTAGACCATGAGATTGTGCAACTCCCGGATACCATAGGAATGCTTTGGGTGTGCCAAACGTCACAACATAACTAGGTGGCTATAAAGGTACACTTCGGGTATCTCCAAAAGTGTTTGTTGGGTTGGCGCGAATCGAGACTGGGATTTGTCGCTCCGTGTGACGGAGAGGTATCTCTGGGCCCACTCGGTAAGACATCATCATAATGAGCTCAATGTGACTAAGGAGTTAGCCACGGGATGATGTATTACGGAACGAGTAAAGAGACTTGCCGGTAACGAGATTGAACAAGGTATAGAGATACCGACGATCGAATCTCGGGCAAGTATCATACCGATAGACAAAGGGAATTGTATACGGGATTGATTGAATCCCGACATCGTGGTTCATCCGATGAGATCATCGTGGAGCATGTGGGAGACAACATGGGTATCTAGATCCCTCTGTTGGTTATTGACCGGAGAGGTGTCTCGGTCATGTCTACGTGTCTCCCAAACCCGTAGGGTCTACACACTTAAGGTTCGATGACGCTAGGGTTATAGGGAAATGGTATACGTGATTAAAGAAGGTTGTTCGGAGTGCTGGATGAGATCCCGGATGTCACGAGGAGCTTCGGAATGGTCTAGAGGTAAAGATTGATATATAGGAAGTCCAGTTTTGGTCACCGGAAAGTTTTCGGGCTCATCGGTAGTGTACCGGGAGTGCCGGGAGGGTGCCGGAGGACCCCGGGAGGGGTGTGATGACCATAGGACTTTGTGGGCCCTTAGAGGAGGTGTGCCAGCCCTTATTGGGCCGGCCAAGACCTTCTAGAAAGGCACATGCGTCTGGGATCAAGAGATAAAGGGCAAAAGAGTTTTAAAAGAGGAGATCCACCTTCCTTGTGGGAGGTGGACTCTATCCCTGGTTCGGCCGAACCTCTCCTCCTTGGAGGAGAGGCCAAGGCATCCCTACCTCTCCCTCCTCCTATATATATGAAAGGGTTTGGGATGATTTGATACACGACTTCTTTCTCTCTCGGCGCTGCCCTACCCTTTCTCTTCCTCGTTCTCCGTAGCGCTTGGCGAAGCCCTGCCGGAGTTCACGTAGCTCCATCGTCACCACGCCGTCGTGCTGCCGGAGCTCTCCCTCAACCTCTCCTTCCTCCTTGCTGGATCAAGGCATAGGAGACGTCATCGGGCTTCACGTGTGTTGAACGCGGAGGCGCCGTTATTCGGCGCTGAGATCGGAATCCATCGCGATCTGAATCGCTGCGAGTACGACTCCACCAACCGCGTTCTTGTAACGCTTCCGCCGACTCCACCAACCGCGTTCTTGTAATGCTTCCGCTTAGCGATCTTCAAAGGTATGAAGATGCAATCTCTCCCCACTCGTTGCTGGTTTCTCCATGGATAGATCTTGGTGATCGTAGGAAATTTTTTGATTTACTACTACGTCTCCCAACAGTGGCATCATGAGCTAGGTCTATGCGCAGAATCTATGCACGAGTAGAACACAAGTTGTTGTGGGCATCGATTTTGTTAATTTGCTTACCACTACTAGTCTTATCTTGATTCGGCGGTATTGTGGGATGAAGCGGCCCGGACCGACTTTACATGTACGCTTACGTGAGACTGGTTCCACCGCCTGACATGCACTTGTTGCATAAGGTGGCTAGCGGGTGTCTGTCTCTCCCACCTTAGTCGGATTGGATTCGATGAAAAGGGTCCTTATGAAGGGTAAATAGCAATTGGCATATCACGTTGTGGTTTTGGCATAGGTAAGAAACTTTCTTTCAAGAAACCTATAGCAGCTATGTAAAAACTTGCAACTACAAATTAGAGGACGTCTAACTTGTTTTTTGCAGCATATGCCTTGTGATGTGATATGGCCAAAGGATGAGATTTGATGCATTGTGATGTATGAGATTGATCATGTTCTTGTAATAGGATTCACGACTTGCATGTCGATGAGTATGACAACCGGCAGGAGCCATAGGAGTTGTCTTATTTTATTGTATGACCTGCGTGTCAATCATAAACGCCATGTAATTAATTTACTTTATTGCTAAACGTTAGCCATAGTAGTAGAAGTAATAGTTGGCGAGACAACTTCATGAAGACACAATGATGGAGATCATGATGATGGAGATCATGGTGTCATGCCGGTGACAGTGATGATCATGGTGCCCCGAAGATGGAGATCAAAGGAGCAAGATTATATTGGCCATGTCATGTCACTATATTGATTGCATGTGATGTTTATCATGTTTACATCTTATTTTCTTAGAACGACGGTAATAAATAAGATGATCTCTCAATAAAAATTTCAAGAGAAGTGTTCACCCTAACTGTGCACCGTTGCTAAGGATCGTCTTTCTGAAGCACCACGTGATGATCGGGTGTGATAGGTTCTAATGTTCGCATACAACGGGTGTAAGCCATATTTACACACACGATACACTTAGGTTGACTTGACGAGCCTAACATGTACAGACATGGCCTCAGAACACGAAAGACCGAAAGGTCGAACATGAGTCGTATAGAAGATACGATCAACATGGAGATGTTCACCATGGATGACTAGTCCGTCTCACATGATGATCGGACACGGGCTAGTTGACATGGATCATGTGTCACTTGGATGACTAGAGAGATGTCTATCTAAGTGGGAGTTCATTAAATAATTTGATTATGTGAACTTAATTATCATGAACTTAGTCTAAAATTATCATTACAATCTATATTGTAGATCCAATGGCCAACGCGAATGTCACCCTCAATTTCAATGCGTTCCTAGAGAAAACCAAGCTGAAAGATGATGGAAGCAACTATGCGGACTGGGTCCGTCGCTTGAGGATCATCCTCATAGCTTCCAAGAAATTGTATGTCCTTGATGCACCACTAGGTGACCCACCCCTTCTCCCAGCAGAGCAAGACATTGCGAACGCTTGGCATTCTCACTGCGATGATTACTCCCTTGTTCAGTGTGGCATGCTTTATAGTTTAGAACCGTGGCTCCAAAAGCGTTTTGAGCAGCATAGAGCATATGAGATGTTCCAAGTGCTGAAACTGGTTTTCCAAGCTCATGCCCGGGTCGAGAGATATGACGTCTCCGACAAGTTCTTCAGCTGTAAGATGGAGGAGAATAGTTCTGTCAGTGAGCACATCCTCAAGATGTCTGGGCTACACAACCGCTTGACTCAGCTGGGAGTTAATCTCTCGGATGATTCGGTCATTGACAAAATCCTCCAGTCGCTTCCACCTAGCTACAAGATCTTTGTGATGAACTACAACATGCAAGGGATGGAGAAGTCCATTCCTGAGTTGTACTCGATGCTGAAATCAGCAGAGGTCGAGATAAAAAAGGAGCATCAAGTGTTGATGGTGAATAAGACCACTAGTTTCAAGAAAGGCAAGGGTAAGAAGAACTTCAAGAAGGACGGCAAAGCTATTGCCGCGCCCGGTAAGAAAGTTGCCAGGAAGAAGAAGAACAAGAATGGACCCAAGCCTGAGACTGAGTGTTTTTACTACAAGGGTACCGGTCACTGGAAGCGGAACTACCCCAAGTACTTAGCGGATAAGAAGGATGGCAATGTTAAAGGTATATGTGATATACTTGTTATTGATGTGTACCTAACCAGTGCTCGTAGTAGCTCCTGGGTATTTGATACCGGTGCAGTTGCTCGCATTTGTAACTCCAAGCAGGAGTTGCGGAATAAGCGGAAGCTGGCAAAGGACGAGGTGACGATGCGCGTCGGGAATGGTTCCAAGGTCGATGTGATCTCGGTCGACATGCTACCTCTACATCTACCTTCGAGATTAGTGTTAAACCTTAATAATTGTTATTTAGTACCAGCTTTGAGCATGAACATTGTGTCTGGATCTTGCTTGATGCGAGATGGCTACTCATTTAAATCTGAGAATAATTGTTGTTCTATTTATATGAGAGAAATGTTTTATGGTCATGCCCCGCTGGTCAATGGTTTATTTTTGATGAATCTCGAACGTGATGTTACACATGTCCATAGTGTGAGTACCAAAAAGTGTAAGGTTGATAACGATAGTCCCACTTACATGTGGCACTGCCGCCTTGGTCATATTGGTGTCAAATGCATGAAGAAGCTCCATACTGATGGACTTTTGGAGTCTCTTGATTTCGAATCATTTGACACGTGCGAACCATGCCTCATGGGCAAGATGACCAAGACTCCGTTCTCCGGAACAATGGAGCGAGAAACTGACTTGTTGGAAATAATACATACCGATGTATGCGGTCCAATGAGTGTCGAGGCTCGTGGTGGCTACCGTTATGTTCTCACCCTCACTGATGACTTGAGTAGATATGAGTATGTCTACTTAATGAAACATAAGTCTGAAACTTTTGAAAGGTTCAAGGAATTTCAGAGTGAGGTAGAGAATCAACGTGACAGGAAAATAAAGTGCCTACGATCTGATCGTGGCGGAGAATATTTAAGTCACGAGTTTGGCACGCACCTAAGGAAATGTGGAATTGTTTCACAACTCACGCCGCCTGGCACACCTTAGCGAAATGGTGTGTCTAAACATCATAATCACACTCTATTAGATATGGTACGATCTTTGATGTCTCTTACCAACTTACCGCTATCATTTTGGGGATATGCATTAGAGACTGCCGCATTCACTTTAAATAGGGCACCGTCAAAATCTGTTGAGACGACACCGTATGAATTATGGATTGGAAAGAAACCTAAGCTGTCGTTTCTAAATGTTTGGGGATGCGATGCTTATGTGAAGAAACTTCAACCTAAGAAGCTCGAACCCAAAGCAGAAAAGTGCGTCTTCATAGGATATCCCAAAGAGACTATTGGGTATACCTTCTACCTACGATCCGAGGGCAAAGTCTTTGTTGCCAAGAATGGATCCTTTCTCGAGAAAGAGTTTCTCTCGAAAGAAGTAAGTGGGAGGAAAATAGAACTTGATGAGGTAATTGTACCTCCACTCGAACTGGAGAGTAGCACAACACAGGAAGTTGTTTTTGTGGAGCCTACACCGGCTGTAGAGGAAGTTAATGATGATGATCATGAAACTTCAGATCAAGTTACTGTTGAATGTCGAAGGTCCACTAGGACACGTTCCGCACCAGAGTGGTACGACAACCCTGTCCTGGAGATCATGTTGTTAGACAATGGTGAACCTTCGAACTATGAAGAAGCAATGGCGGGCCCGGATTCCAACAAATGGCTTGAGGCTATGAATTCCGAGATAGGATCCATGTATGAGAACAAAGTATGGACTTTGGTGGACTTGCCTGATGATAAGCGAGCCATTGAAAATAAATGGATCTTTAAGAAGAAGACTGACGCGGATACTAATGTAACCGTCTATAAGGCTCGGCTTGTCGCTAAGGGTTATCGACAAGTTCAAGGAATTGACTACGATGAGACTTTCTCACCCGTAGTGATGTTGAAGTCTGTCTGAATCATGTTAGCAGTTGCCGCATTTTATGATTATGAGATCTGGCAAATGGACGTCAAAACGGCATTCCTTAATGGTTTCCTTAAGGAAGAACTGTATATGATGCAGCCGGAAGGTTTTGTCGATCCTAAAGATGCTAACAAGGTATGCAAGCTCCAGCGCTCTATCTATGGGCTGGTGCAAGCATCTCGGAGTTGGAACATTCGCTTTAATGAAGTGATTAAAGCGTTTGGGTTTGTACAGGTTTATGGAGAACCCTGTATTTACAAGAAAGTGAGTGGGAGCTCTGTAGCATTTCTCATATTATATGTGGATGACATACTGATAATGGGAAATGATATAGAACTTTTGGAAAGTGTAAAGGCCTACTTTAATAAATGTTTTTCAATGAAGGACCTTGGAGAAGCTGCTTACATATTAGGCATCAAGATCTATAGAGATAGATTGAGACGCCTCATAGGTCTTTCACAAAGCACATACCTTGACAAGATATTGAAGAAGTTCAATATGGATCAGTCCAAGAAGGGCTTCTTGCTTGTGTTACAAGGTGTGAGCTTGAGTACGACTCAATGCCTGAGCACAGCAAAGGATAGAGAAGAGATGAGTGTCATCCCCTATGCTTCAGCCATAGGCTCTATTATGTATGCCATGCTGTGTACGAGACCTGATGTGAACCTTGCCATAAGTTTGGTAGGGAGGTACCAAAGTGATACCGGAGCAGAACACTAGACAGCAATCAAGAATATCCTAAAGTACCTGAAAAGGACAAAGGACATGTTTCTCGTATATGGAGGTGCCGAAGAGCTCGTCGTAAAGAGTTACGTCGATGCTAGCTTCGACACAGATCCGGACGACTCCAAGTCGCAACCGGATACGTGTATATTTTGAACGGAGGGGCAGTCAGCTGGTGCGGCAGCAAGCAAAGCATCATGGCGGCATCTACATGTGAAGCGGAGTACATAGATGCTTCGGAAGCACCAAAGGAAGGAGTCTGGATGAAGGAGTTCATCACAGACCTAGGAGTAATTCCAAGTGCGCGTCGGGCCCGATGACTCTATTCTGTGACAACACCGGAGCTATTGCCCTTGCGAAGGAGCCAAGGTTTCACAAGAAGACAAGACACATCAAGCGCCGCTTCAACTCCATCCGTGATTACATTCAGGAGGGAGACATAGATATTTGTAAAGTGCATACGGATCTGAATGTCGCAGATCCGTTGACTAAACCTCTGTCACGAGCAAAACATGATCAACACCAGATTGCTATGGGTGTTCGATTCATCACAATGTAACTAGATTATTGACTCTAGTGCAAGTGGGAGACTGTTGGAAATATGCCCTAGAGGCAATAATAAAATGGTTATTATTGTATTTCCTAGTTCATAATAATTGTCTATTTTTCATGCTATAATTGTGTTAACCGGAAACCGTAATACATGTGTGAATACATAGACCACAACATGTCCCTAGTGAGCCTCTAGTTGACTAGCTCGTTGATCAATAGATGGTCACGGTTTCATGACCATGGACATTGGTGTTACTGATAACGGGATCACATCATTAGGAGAATGATGTGATGGACAAGACCCAATCCTAAGCATAGCACAAGATCGTGTAGTTCGTTTGCTAAAGCTTTTCAATGTCAACTATCGTTTCCTTAGACCATGAGATTGTGCAACTCCCGGATACCGTAGGAATGCTTTTGGTGTGCCTAACGTCACAGTGTAACTAGGTGGCTATAAAGGTACACTTCGGGTATCTCCGAAAGTGTCTGTTGGGTTGGCGCGAATCGAGACTGGGATTTGTCGCTCCGTGTGACGGAGAGGTATCTCTGGGCCCACTCGGTAAGACATCATCATAATGAGCTCAATGTGACTAAGGAGTTAGCCATGGGATGATGTATTACGGAACGAGTGAAGAGACTTGCCGGTAACGAGATTGAACAAGGTATATAGATACCGACGATCGAATCTTGGGGAAGTATCATACCGATAGACAAAGGGAATTGTATACGAGATTGATTGAATCCCGACATCGTGGTTCATCCATTGAGATCATCGTGGAGCATGTGGGAGACAACATGGGTATCCAGATCCCGTTGTTGGTTATTGACCGGAGAGGTGTCTCGGTCATGTCTACGTGTCTCTCGAACCCGTAGGGTCTACACATTTAAGGTTCGATGACGCTAGGGTTATAGGGAAATGGTATACGTGATTACCAAAGGTTGTTCGGAGTCCCGGATGAGATCCCGGATGTCACGACGAGCTCCGGAATGGTCCGGAGGTAAATATTGATATATAGGAAGTCCAGTTTTGGTCACCGGAAAGTTTTCGGGCTCATCGGTAGTGTACCGGGAGTGCCGGGAGGGTGCCGAAGGACCCCGGGAGGGGTGTGATGACCATAGGACTTTGTGGGACCTTAGAGGAGGTGTGCTAGCCCTTATTGGGCTGGCCAAGACCTTCTAGAAAGGCACATGCGGCTGGGATCAAGAGATAGAGGGCAAAAGGGTTTTAAAAGAGGAGAACCACCTCCCATGTGGGAGGTGGACTCTATCCCTGGTTCGGCCGAACCTCTCCTCCTTGGAGGAGAGGCCAAGGCATCCCTCTCTCTCCCTCCTCCTATATATATGCAAGGGTTTGGGCTGATTTGAGACACGACTTCTCTCTCTCTCGGCGCAGCCCTACCCTTCCTCTTCCCGTTCTCCGTAGCGCTTGGCGAAGCCCTGCCGGAGTTCACGTAGCTCCACTGTCACCACGCCGTCGTGCTGCCGGAGCTCTCCCTCAACCTCTCCTTCCTCCTTGCTGGATCAAGGAATAGGAGATGTCATCGGTCTGCACGTGTGTTGAACGCAGAGGCGCCGTTGTTCGGTGCTGAGATCGGAATCTACCGCGATCTGAATCGCTGCGAGTACGACTCCACCAACCGCGTTCTTGTAACGCTTCTGCTTAGCGATCTTCAAAGGTATGAAGATGCAATCTCTCCCCACTCGTTGCTGGTTTCTCCATGGATAGATCTTGGTGATCGTAGGAATTTTTTTGATTTACTACTACGTCTCCCAACAAGTTCATCATGTCATAGCAAAAACAACACATGAACACATGATCCTGATGTTCTAAAAAAATCAACATGTGAAATACTTGTTCTGTAAACATCCCCAAGATAGTTATGATTTTCTATAACATTAATACAATAGTTATCTTTTCATGGATGCATCTCTGGAACATACATGTCCCTACAAAAATGAAAGTGAACATCAACAAGCATTTTTTTTCTATAACATGAACATGAACAGGGAACAAGCTATTTTTCTTGTAACTTTAATACACCACTGCAAATAAAAAATTGGTTGTGCTGGAAACAAAAACCAAGATCAGAATGTAGTGTCACCACATCTTTATTCCTGTTTTCAAACAAATCTTGTAGTTTGCAAAATAGTAGTTCCTATTTTTCAAACACAGGGATCAAGTACAAAATTGATTTTGCGAGATGAAAAGAAAACAAAAAAGCTGGCTGCTGCAGATCTCCTCCCTGTTTCTGCCTTTCCTTTTCTACAAGTTCAGTTGTGCACTTGGGCCATTCTTGGATCATTTCTCATCACGGCTCTCAAGTATTCACATTCCGGGACTGGTGCTACTTCTCGAGCATGCGTTGGTTTCCCGTGAAGAGGAACGGTTTGATGCAACCAAGTAGATAAGGGTTTTCCTTAGTTTTTGAGAACCAAGGTATCAATCCATTAGGAGATAAAAGCGAGTCACCAATAGATGTACCTTCACAAAGAATCAAACTCTTGCACCCAACGCTATAAAGGGGTTGTCAATCCCTTCACGGTTACTTGCAAGGATGAGATCAAATAGAGATAAATATAATAGGATGCTTGAACAGAAAGTAAAACTAAAAGTAAAAATAGGGAAGCAAGTATTTTGGGTATTTTTGGTTTTAGACCTGAAAGTATAATATGGAAAATAGACTCGGGGGCTATAGGTCTCACTAGATGGCTTCTCTCATGATGGCAAATATTACGGTGGGTGAACAAATTACTGTCAAGCAATTGATAGAAAAGTGAATAATTATGAAGATATCCAAGGCAATGATTATGCATATAGGCATCACGTCTGGGACAAGTAGACTGAAATGATTCTGCATCTACTACTATTACTCCACACATCGACCGACTCCTGCCTACATCTAGAGTATTAAGTTCATGAAGAACAGAGTAACACATTAAGTAAGATGACATGATGTAGAGGGATAAACTAAAGCAATATGATGAAAACCCAATCTTTTTACCCTTGATGGCAACATTACAATACGTGCCTCACTACCCCTACTTTGTCACTGGGTGAGGACACCGCAAGATTGAACCCAAAACTAAGCACTTCTCCTATTCCAAGAATTACCAATCTAGTTGGCCAAACCAAACCAATAACTCGAAGAGACTTGCAAAGATATGAAATCATGCATAAAGGAATTCAAGAAAGACTCAAATAATATTCATGGATAATCTGAACATAAACTCCCAATTCATCGAATCTCGACAAACACACCGCAAAAGAGTATTACATCGGATATATCTCCATGAAGATCATGAAGAACATGGTATTGAGAAGCAAAGAGAGAGAATAAGCCATCTAGATATTAGCTATGGACCCATAGGTCTGTGGTGAACTACTCACGCATCATCGGAGGGGCAATGGAGTTGATGTAGATACCCTCCGTGATCGAATCCCCCTTCGACAGATTACCGGAAAAGGCTCCAAGATTGGATCTCTCGGGAACGGAGGCTTCTGGCGGCAGAAAAGTGTTTTCGTGGCTCTCTTTAGTAATGATGGAATATTTGGGAATTTATAGGCCGAAGATTAGGGTTAGGGGAGCTGTCGTAGGCCCACAAGCCTGCTCGACACGGCCTACCCCCTGGCCGTGCCCCTAGGTCTTTTGTCCCCACAATGGCTCCTCTGCCTTGGTTCTCAAGTCTCGTAGATTCCTTTTGTTCCAGGAAAATTCCTTCCTAAGGTTTTATTCCGTTTGGACTCCGCTTAATATTCCTTATCTGCGAAACTCAAAAACAAGGAAAAAACAAAAACTGGCACTAGGTTCTAGATTAATAGGTTAGTCCCAAAAATAATATAAAATAGCATATTAATGCATATAAAACATCCAAAATAGATAATATAATAGCATGGAACGATCAAAAAATATAGATACGTTGGAGACATATCAACATCCCCAAGCTTAATTCCTGCTCGTCCTCGAGTAGGTAAATGATAAAAACAGAATTTTTGATGTGGAATGCTATCCAACATATTTATCCATGTAATATTCTTTATTGTGGCATGAATATTCAGATCCGTAAGATTCAAAACAATAGTATAATATTGACATAAAAATAGTAATACTTCGAGCACACCAACAAGGTAGTCGTGTCCTTTCGAAATAACATGGCCTTAGAAAGTCTCCCTACAAAATCATATGGTCTAGCTATGATCCATCTTCCCCACACAAAGTATCTAAATCTTGCACAACCCCGATGAACAAGTCAAGCAATTGTTTTACACTTTTGGTGTTCTCAAACCTTTTCAACTCTCACGCAATACAGGAGCATGAGCCATGGATATAGCATTATAGGTGGAATAGAATATGGAGGAGGTGCCAAGGGAAAAGGAGGAGATAGTCTCACATCAACTAGGTGTATCAACGGGCTATGGAGATGCCCGTCAATAGATATCAATGTGAGTGAGTAGGGATTGCCATGCAACAAATGCACTTAGAGCTATAAGTGTATGAAAGCTCAAAAAGAAAACTAAGTGGTCGTACATAATGAATATCCACTAGTTATATGAAAGTGACAAAATAAGACTCTCTATTAGGAAGATCATGGTGTTATTTTGAAGCACAAGTGTGGAAAAAGGTAGTAGCAATTGTCCCGTCTCTCTTTCTCTCATTTTTTTTATTTTGGTGGGTTTCTTTAGCCTCTTTTATTTTTTATAAAGTCCGGATACTCATCCCAACTTGTGAGGGAGTCATAGCCTCCATAATCCTTTTCTCTCATGGGACAATGCTCTATTAATGAAAAATCATCACACTTTTATTTACTTATAACTTAAAGAAAGAAAAATTACAACTCGATTCCTATGACAAGATATGACTCTATATGCAATATGAAGTGATGATGCAAGTCATATAAAAACTACATGATGGAAGTTTCATGGCAATATATCTCAGAATGGCTATGGAAATGCCATAATAGGTAGGTATGGTGGCTGTTTGGAGGAATATATGGTGGCTGTTTTGAGGAAGGAGGGTTTGGTGTACCGGCGAAAGTTGCGCGATACTAGATAGGCTAGCAAAGGTGGAAGGGTGAGAGTGTGTATAATCCATGGATCAACATTAGTCATAAAGAACTCACATACTTATTGCAGAACTCTATTAGTTATCAAACAAAGCATTAGACGCATGCTCCAAGGGGAGAGGTTGGTAGGAGTTAACCATCGCGCGCTCCCGACCCTCACACAAAGGTCGACAATAATTAAACAAATCATGATTCGACTTCGTTACATAACGGTTCACCATAAGTGCATGCTATGGGAATCACAAGCTTTAACACATGTATATCTTCCAATTCACAACTACTCCCTAGCATGACTCTCATGTTACCATCCCTATTATCTCAAAACTATATGCAAGGAATCAAACTTCTCATTGTTTTTAATGCACTTAATATGAAAGTTTTTATTATATCCCTCTTGGATGCCATTATATTAGGACTAAATTCATAACCTAAACAAATTACCATGATGTTTTAAGAAACTCTCAAAATAATATAAGTGAGGAACGAGAGTTCAATAATTTCTATAAAATATAACACCACCATGCTCTATAAAGATATAACTGAAGCACTAGAGCAACATTGCCTAGCTCAAAAGATATAAGTGAAGCACATAGAGTATTCTAACAAATTGACGATTCAGCGTGTCTCTCTCAAAAGATGTGTACAGCAAGGATGATTGTGGCAAACTAACAAGCAAAGACTCATATCATACAAGGCGCTGCAAGCAAAACACATATCATGTGGTGAATAAAAATATAGCCTCAAGTAAATTTACCGATGGATTGAAGACGAAAGAGGGGATGCCTTCCGGGGCATCCCTAAGATTAGGCTTTTTGGTATCCTTGAATATGACTTGGGGTGCTTTTGGCATCCCCAATCTTAGGCTCTTTACACTCTTTATTCCATATTTCATCAAATCTTCACCCAAAACTTGAAAACTTCACAACACAAAACTCAACAGAAAACTCATGAGATCCGTTAGTATAAGAAGAATAAATCATCACTTTAGGTACTATTATGAACTCATTCTTTATTTGTATTTGTGTAATACCTACTGTATTCTAACTTTTCCATGACTTATACCCCCCGATATGACCCATAGATACATAAAAATAAACAAAGAACACAAAGAAAACAGAATCTGTCAAAAACAGAACAGTCTGTAGAAATCTGTAAACTTCGAATACTTCTGGAACTCTAAAAATTCTGAAAATTTAGGAAATCATTGAAATTTATATATCAATCTTTTGTAAACATTTCAAATCAATTCGATGCTCTGAAAATTTTGGAAAATTCCTGGACTGAGCGCAAAAGTTTCTGTTTTTCAGCAGGATCAAATCAACAACTACCATAGATCACCCCAAAGGTTTTACTTGGCTCAAACACTAATCAAAACACAAAAACACAATTAATACAGAAGTAATAATGTTCCAAACACACCAAAACAGAAGCAAATGTCATAAAGCAAAATAAAATTGGGTTGCCTCTCAACAAGCACTATTGTTTAACGCCCCTAGCTAGGCAAAACGCAATAGATCTAGGTATTGTCATCTTTGGTATGCAATCCATAAGTAGCTCTCGTAATAGATTCATAAGGTAATTTTATTTTATTTCTAGGAAAGTTTTCCATGACCTTCCTTAATGGAAATTGGAATCTAATATTCCCTTCCTTCATATCAATAATTGCACCAATCGTTGTAAGGAAAGGTCTACCAAGAATAATAGGACATTTAGGATTGCAATCTATATCAAGAACAATGAAATCTACGACACATAATTCCTATTTGCAACAATAAGAACATCATTAATTCTTCCCATAGGTTTCTTTATAGTGGAATCCGCAAGATGCAAATTTAAGGAACAATCATCAAATTCACGGAAACCTAACACATCACATAGAGTTTTTGGAATCGTAGGAACGCTAGCACCCAAATCACACAAAGCATGGCACTCATAATCTTTAATATTAATCTTAATAGTAGTTTAACACTCATAACATAGCTTTCTACGTATAGAAACTTACAACTCAAGTTTTTCCTCAAAAGCTTTCATGATGGCATCAATAATATGTTTAGTAAAAGCCGTGTTTTGATTAAAAGCATGAGGAGAGTTCAACATGCATTGCAACAAGGAAATAAAATCAATTAAGGAGCATCTATCATGATTAAAGTCCTTTAAATCCAAAAGAGTGGGTTCATTACTATTTAAAGTTTTGACCTCTTCAATCCCACTTTTGTCAATCTTAGCATCAAGATCTATAAACTCTGAATCATTGGGATGCCTTTAAATAAAGTTGACTCATCTCCAGTCCCATCCTTATGAATATTAACATTGGAAAACAAAGATTCAATAGGAGTTACATCAATCACTTTAAGATCTTCGTCATTATTATCACGAGAACACACTTTTTCAAGACATTCACGTTTAGCACGAACTCTAGCGGTTCTTTCCTTACACTCATCAATAGAAATTCTCATATCCTTTAAAGACTCATTAATATCATGCTTGGGTGGAATAGATCTAATTTTTAAACAATCAATCTCAAGAGAAATTCTATCAACGTTCCTAGCCAAATCATCAATCTTGAGCAATTTTTCTTCAATCATAGCATTGAAACCTTTTTGCATACTAATGCATTCTTTAATATTACTCTCAGAATCAGAGGGATTTTTTTTCTAATTTCCATAATAATTTCTGTAGGAATTACCATAATTATTAGAGGAGTTACTAGGAAACGGCATAGCATTGAAATTACCTTTATAAGCGTTATTACCAAAATTGTTCCTACCAACAAAATTCACATCCATAGATTCATTATTATTTCCAATCAAAGAAGACAAAGGCATATCATTAGGATCAATAGGAGCATTTTTACTAGCAAACAATTTCATCAATTCATCCATCTTTTCACTCAAAGTATTAATCTCTTCAATAGCATGCACTTTTTTACTAGTAGGAGATCTTTCGGTGTGCCATTGAGAGTAATTTGCCATAATATTATCTAGGAGTTTAGTAGATTCTCCTAATGTGATTTCAATAAAAGTACCACCCGCGATGGAATCTAAGAGGTTCCTAGAAGCAAAATTCAATCCAGCATAGAAAATTTGTATAATCATCCATAAACTCAAACCATGCGCGGGGCAATTCCTAATCATAAGTTTCATCCTTTCTCAAGATTGTGCAACATGCTCATGATCAAGTTGCTTAAAATTCATTATATCATTCCTAAGGGAGATGATTTTAGCAGGCGGAAAGTACCTGGAAATAAAAGCATCTTTACACTTATTCCATGAATCAATACTATTTTTAGGCAAAGATGAAAACCAAGTTTTGGCACGATCTCGTAGTGAGAACGGGAATAGCTTCAATTTAACAATATCATTATCCACATCTTTCTTCTTTTGCATATCACACAACTCAACGAAAGTATTTAGATGGGATGCGACATCTTCATTAGCAAGGCTGGAAAATTGTTCTTTCATAACAAGATTGAGTAAAGTAGAATTAATTTCATAAGATTCTGCACTAGTGGCGGGAGCAATAGGAGTACTAATAAAGTCATTATTATTAGTATTGAAAAAATCACACAACTTGGTATTCTCTTGAGTCATCGTGACAAAGCAACCAATCAAGCACACAAGCAAGCAAAAAGCAAATGAAAAGACGAACGAAAAAGGGCGAATAAAAAGGCAAGTCTTTTTGGTATTTTCCGGAAATCGTTTTAGAAGTGGGGAAGAGGAAAATGAGAGGCAAATGGCAAATAATGTAAATGCAAGAGATGAGTTTCTGATGGGTACTTGGTAGGCTTGATGTAGATCTCCCCGCAACCAAACCAGAAATTGGTCAGTTGAAGAGAGAGTTCTTATCTTGACTTGACTTGTATCTCCCCGGCAACGGCGCCAGAAATCATTGTTGCTACTTCTCGAGCATGCATTGGTTTCCCGTAAAGAGGAACGTTTTTATGCATCAAAGTAGATAAGTATTTCCCTCGGTTTATGAGAACCAAGGTATCAATCCAGTAGGAGATAAAAGCGAGTCACCAATAGATGTACCTGGACAACGAATCAAACTCTTGCATCCAACACTATAAAGGGGTTGTCAATCCCTTCACGGTTACTTGCAAAGATAAGATCTAATAGAGATAGATATAATAGGCTGCTTGAACGGAAAGTAAAAATAGGATAGAAAGTATTTTTGGTATTTTTGGTTTTAAATTTGAAAGTATAATATGGAAAATAGACCCAGGGGCCATAGGTTTCACTAGAAGGCTTCTCTCATGATGGCAAATATTACAGTGGGTGAACAAATTACTGTCGAGCAATTGATAGAAAAGTCAATAATTATGAAGATATCCAAGGCAATGATTATGCATATAGGCATCACGTCCGTGACAAGTAGACCGAAACGATTATGCATCTACTACTATTACTCCATACATCGACCGACTCCTGCCTAAATCTAGAGTATTAAGTTCATGAAGAACAGAGTAACACATTAAGTAAGATGACATGATGTAGAGGGATAAACTCAAGCAATATGATGAAAACTCCATCTTTTTACCCTTGATGGCAACAATACAATACGTGCCTCGCTACCCCTACTTTGTCACTGGGTGAGGACACTGCAAGATTGAACCCAAAACTAAGCACTTCTCTTATTGCAAGAATTACCAATCTAGTTGGCCAAACCAAACCAATAACTCAAAGGGACTTGCAAAGACATGAAATCATGTATAAAGGAATTCAGGAAAGACTCAAATAATATTCATGGATAATCTAAACATAAACCCATAATTCATCGGATCTCGACAAACACACCACAAAAGAGTATTACATCGGATAGATCTCATTGAAGATCAGGAAGAACATGGTATTGAGAAGCAAAGTGAGAGAAGAAGACATCTAGCTACTAGCTATGGACCCGTAGGTCTGTGGTCAACTACTCACGCATCATCGGAGGGGCAATGGAGTTGATGTAGATGCCCTCCATGATCGAATCCCCTCCGTTAGATTACCGGAAAAGGCTCCAAGATTGGATCTCTCGGGAACAGAGGCTTCTGGCAGCGGAAAAGCGTTTTCGTGGCTCTCTTTGATAATGATGGAATATTTGGGATTTATAGGCCGATGATTAGGGTGAGGGGAGCTGTCATGGGCCCACAAGCCTGCTCGGCACAGCCTACCCCTGGACGCGCCCCTAGGGCTTGTGGCTCCACGGTGGCTCATGTGCCTTGGTTCTCAAGTCTCGTAGATTCCTTTTGTTCCAGAAAAATTCCTTCCAAATGTTTTATTCCGTTTGGACTCCATTTAATATTCCTTATCCGTGAATCTCAAAAACAAGGAAAAAGTAGAAACTGGCACTAGGCTCTAGATTAATAGGTTAGTCCCAAAAATAATATAAAATAGCATATTAATGCATATAAAACATCCAAAATAGATAATATAATAGCATGGAATGATCAAAAATTATAGATACGTTGGAGACGTATCAACTGCATGTCCAACCCTAGAGCAGAATTGGCATTTGGTGGGTGATGTCGCTGCCTCCATCATAGCTTTTAGGGGGGCACATGTCTGAATGTTGTGTCCTTTTGGAGCTTTCATCTTCACCGATGTGGTTGCCTTATTGTCTTGTTTTGTCACCTTCTTCTTTTGTTCATCATCTTGCTGCTCCACCAGAGTCTTCTTTCTCTTCTCTCTGTCAGTTGGTCGGCCTTTCTTAGGGACACAAGCTGGGTTTTGTAGCATATTGGAGATTTGGTGGGGGGGGGGGGTTGCTCTTTTGCGCTATTGTTGATCAGGTAATGCTCCTCTCTTGGTTGTTGTTATGGCAGGCTCAAGGACTTAACTGCATCATCCAATATTTTGTAGGCATCATCATTGCAACATGCATTAGAGGCAAGCCGTGTCAACCTTCGACACAAGGAGTTGTATTTCAGTGTGTTCGTTGAGGGGTGCCCAAAGTCCAGCAACCGGCCAGTCCTGCCCATGCTTGTTGTGGCTGCTTCAGACCACCTCTCCAATAAGTATTTCCGCGGAATCATTTGGACATTTATATGAACCATTGCCCTTATTATGTGTGCACAAATCAGTCCATTCATCTCAAAGTAGTGGCAGCTACATTCAAACAACCCTTCATCCATCATAACATGCACATAATATGGCTTTGGGTTCTCATATGATGTTGCTTTCAGCTCAAACACAAGCCCTTTCCCTTGGTAGTCAGTGTCTTGGTTGACAATGAAGCTAGTAGATGTTGTCACCTATTTTTGAAACTATCAAAGACGTTGCGGGTGTAGTAAGCCGCAGCTTGGCACTCAATGTTGTACCTGCAACAACATCACAAGAAATAGGTTAGAAACCAAATCATATAGTAACTAGGGCCAACAACAACTTTTTTGGTTTATTTTTTATTTTTGGGTAAAGCTCAAAAGTATATGTACCGAGAGTATAGTGGCAGAGCTGTCGTTTCACCAGTGAATCCAGCATTGTCCTCACGATCAAGCATAGTTTCTTGACACATTTCATATTGCTGCCCAAACCTCCAAGCGGAATCAGTTGGTCAAATCAGGGTCTTGAAATATGAGTTGATCCCCTCAGACCTGCATGTTGTGCTCGTGAAGGGGAAGAATTTGTTCTTGAAATATGCTAGAGCCCACGTGTGCCTTGTTCACACATATTCTTGAGATGTTTGTTCTCATCAACTTCAAACCAATGCAACATGTGCTTCCACGTTTCCTCAAATTCCTCAACAGTTTCGGATTGGTCGATACAAGTGTAAAACACATCTGCAAAAGCCTCGTTTATGCTCAACGGCCTTCCTAACTTGGTCCGTGCATTGCTTAGAACATGACACTTGCAACACCTATGGCAAGTGTTTGGGAACAGCTGATCAATGGTTGTTGCCATAGCTTGGTCATCATCAGTCATGATGTTTGTAGGATGCTTGTAATCCATCGCAATCATCCACTGCTGAAACACCCACTTAAATGCTTCAATAGTCTTGTTCGACAACAGGGCACATCCAAGTGCAATTGTCTGGAGGTGGCTGTTTACACCAACTATAGGCACAAACGGCATGTTGTATCTGTTGGTGCAGAAGGTTGTATCAAACAATACACAATCTTTGTATTTCAGGTACAACGCCCTTGTTCTCCCATCAACCCAAAATAAGGCAGTCACTGAGTTTGTTGCAAGATCTGTTTGCTTCACAAATAAAAACCTTCCTTCTCTTAAAGTACTTCACTGTCGTATCCATGTTGTCGGTGTCAAAACCGGCGGATCTTGGGTAGGGGGTCCCGAACTGTGAGACTAGAATCGACGGTAACACGAGACGAAGGGGACACGAGTTTACCCAGGTGCGGGCCCTCCTATGGAGGTAATACCCTATGTCCTGCTTGGTTGTATTGATGATGTAAGGGGTTACAGAGTTGATCTACCTCCAGATCATATAGCTAACCCTAGATGAGTTGTTCTGTCTCCATACCCTAAAACCCTCCAGCTTATATCGATACCGAGGATGCCTAGGGTTTACACATGGTCGGTCACATGCCGAAGAGATAAACTTGCCTAACTATTACATAAGATGTGGAGTGCAAGCCGTATTTCCTAAAGCTTCCATCTTGGAGATTTGGGCCTTCAAATCCTTCGGTGTTCGGTAAGTAGCCCTCATAGTCCGGCCCACAACAATAGGTCGGCTATCCAAGGAACCTCTAATCCAGGACTCCCTCAGTAGCCCCTGAACTTGCCTCCAATGCCAAGGGTCTTCAGCTCTGACTGCTTCACGAACAGAGTCTTCGGCTTGCGAGGTGAGTTCCTTCCTACCGAACCATAGTTCGGCCTCCGATGACAAGTAGTCTCCCGCATAGTGGCACGTCCGAATACTATAAATTGATTGGCTTTGAATCCCAAACATCAGGGGATAAACAAAGGCCCTTTGACAACCTTTCTGACGAAAGGCTATGGCCCACCATGACCGCCAGGCCAGTTGCATAGACTCGATTCGCGGTTCGAGGCAGTTTTAATCATCACGATCTATCAATATACCGATCATGTCCCATTTTATATGGGATATACTTAACCACGCGCACGCAACGACTCGCGTGTCTTGGGAAGTGGAGGGATTTCTGATGCGGCAAGGGGAATCCACATTGACAGGCCTCATAAAAAGAGAAGGAAAACCCCAAAGGCTTTTTTACGCTCTCCATTCGACTTCTCCGCCTCCCATTCCCTTGCGCCTCCAGATCATAGATCTAGGTCTCTCTGCCCCCACCTTCAAGCTCGGCAATGGTGGGTCCCAGTGGTCAGTGGGAAGCTTCCACAGTCACCAACAAGGACATAGTTGACCTCAAGAAGGCCGGTTACCTTCCCGCCAACATCCCTCACCACGCAGCGAAGGAGGGCCAAGTGATCCCCACCCCCAGGCCAGGTGAGAGGGTGGTGTTCATCCCCCACTTCATCAGGGGGTTGAGCTTCCCACTCCACCCCTTCTTCAGGGGGCTAATGTTCTTCTACGGCCTTGACTTCCACGACCTCCCGCCAAACTCCATCATGCATATTTCAATGTGCATCCTTGTCCGCGAGGCCTTCCTGTGCATCGAGCCGCACTTCGGGATCTGGCTGCAGGTCTTCAAAATCAAGCCCAAGGGCGTCGGCGGCAAGCACGCGGACTGCAGCGGGGCAGTCATCGGCAAGCTCGCCCGCGTAGGGTGGCCGTCGGGCACCTACATTGACACCATCAAGGGGATGGCAAAAGGAGTGGTTCTATGTCACCGAACCACGAGAAGAGGGCCAGCTCGCCGCCGCCGCATTCAGATCTGGTCCCCCCACCAGACTGGCTTAGTGGCCCGAAAAGGGCCTGGTCTGAGGATCGGGCAAAGAGGTGACCGATTTGTAGAAGCAACTCCGCTCCCTGGTCGAGGGGGCATCAAGCTAGCCGATGTGGTCCAGGTGAGGTGATGCTCCGAAGATGCATCCTACCCTGCCAGCGTCGGGACATTCCCCTATGGGCTCACGAACTCGAAGCCGAGCCCGCAGTCTAGAATCTCGTCCGCACTACACGGGAGAAGTTGCAGAAGGCGCTCTTCAAATTGATGAAGAGTTAGCCATCTGAGGAGGATAACAAGGGTCTGCACGCCGCCAAGCCCAATTCCGAGGTACGATATTCCCCAGCTTGGTTGGCTTTATTACACAGAGAAACCCAATATCCTCTTATCCGATCTGTTCTGGCAAAGATGGCAAAAGAAAGCCATCAACATCAATAGTCCGGCTCCTCAGCCCGAAGACGAGAGGACCGGGCTGTTAGCCAAGATGCTCGTGGAGAAGCCTTATGAGGATCCCACGAAGAAAGAGAAGAAGAAGAAACCAGGCCAGGCTGGCCTTCGCGTCAAGGACCAGCCTGATGCTGCATCCGAAGACACCCTCGCCTCCTCAAATCAGGAGGAGGCCGAAGAGGAGGAAGAAGAGGAGGAGGAGGTCGAGAGAGAGGGGGGAGGCAACTCCCCCGTGCCAAGAAGGTAGCGGCGTCTTCGGACGCCCCGGGGCAGGTAGCTTCTCCTGCCCCGAAGAGGGCGCGACAGATGCGGGTGGTTTTGTCCGATGACAACTTGGTCTTGAGCTCCGCGTCTAAAGACCCCGAGGAGGTTCCACGAAGGAGCCTAAGGGTCAAGCCCACCCATCCAGGTTAGGATCCGAAGACCCTGCTTCCTATCACAAGTAGATTTAGAGTTTGCTAACGCGCAGGTTATTGGTCCTATAGCCCCCCGCGCGTTATCCCCACCGAGGTGGTATCGGATGGGGAGACCCTGCCTACCGAACTGGCGGAGAGCGGGGATGCCTTGCACCCCACCAATCCAAGCGCCACGAAGGACGTTGTGGAGGTGTCGTCCCAGCCTACTCCAATGAAGGCAGACATAGGGGGCGAGGGATATCACACCGTGGCTGAGGCTAACAATTCAGTCACCAAAGACCGGGGGACAACTCCCCACCTTGACATCGAGGAGGCCGGACGAGCGGGTGATCAGTCCCTTCCGAGAACATCGCCGGAGCGCACTATGCCTCTAGAGGCACCGGTCCAACCCCTGGTGGGTGATCGGGAAATCCGATCATCCCCGACACCGCCGACCAATAGGTGGACGGCCATGGAGGAGGCTCTATCGAGCGCCTCCATCCCCGAGGATCACCGCACCATTATGGGTGCGGTACTACAAAGCGCCCATTCCGTTGACAACGGACTGAAGGAGGCCTTCAAAGGTCTCCTTGCGGGCTTTCAAGTAAGTCACCCGGTATTTTACAAAGATTTTTATTTATTTGTATTGTATACATGGCAACCCCCGATCCCTAGGTGAGTTGAACAAGCTCATCTAGGGGTCACATCTGAATCTGATAACACACTAGAAGCACCTTAAGTCTTCAGCAAGCTAGAATAAATCGATATATGATCGGATTGTCTATAATTCGGGGAGTGAGCACCGATGTAATGTATTAACTATGTGTGTAATGTAGGCTTCGTCATCGGCGGTGGCCACAAATGGCGCCGAGCTGGAGGAGTTAAATCAGAAGCTGAAGCACTTCGAAGACGAAACTGCAGCCCTCAACCGAAGGCTCGGTGAGGCTCACGGTATGTCAAGACAGAATCTGAATACCTTTGTCTGAATTTCATAGTCCAAATACCGTCAATGCAGATTCTTTATCTATGTATACTACACGCATAGCCTCAGCAAAGGAGGTGGATAGGCTCAAGGTTGAGCTCGAGCGCGCGAAGGACAAGACAGCCGCCGAGAGGGCGGCTACGAAGAAAATGGCTACCGCCCTTTCCGCCATGCGGGCCACTAGTGGCAAGTATGAAGCTCGCGTGGCAGAGGTCCGACAGGAGCTCAAAGATGCCAGCGAGAGATGCGAGGCCTTGGAGTAGAAGAACAAAGCGAGCTCGGCCGAACTATCCACCATGAAGGCCAACCTCCAGAAGGAGCGGATGGGCAGACGGTTCTACGAGGAGCAAGTGCGCCAGGCCAAGGAGTTAGCCGATGGTAAGCCATACTCATTAAAGTGTGTATTCGAGGATTGCAGATTCGAGTTGCTAGCTTACCCGGGTGTGGCGATCCTCAGGCGCGTCCGTCGATCTCCAGAAGAGCGTGGCGGACGCCAATCAGCTGTTCGCCTCACGGGGAGAGGAAGATGAAGCTCGGATGTTTTGAGCACAGTTTGGAGCCCCCGAGCGGCCTCCTCTTCTGGTTGAGCAGCTGAAATAGCTAATGGAGTTGCACCAGATGGCGGAACCGTACATGAAGGACCTTTGCATCCGCTTATGGCCCGGCAAGCCGCTACCAGGCAGCTACTTAGGCCTGGTGCAGAGACTGATCGCTGCCACGCCCCGCCTCGACACCGTCCAGCGCTTCTCCTGCATCTAAGGAGTCCAAATGGCCCTTGCCAAGGCCAAAGTGCACTGGCCGGGGCTCAATCTGATGAAGGTCCCCACTGACCCACCGCACCCGGGAAGGAGCACCGACCCCTCGAGCTATACTTCGATGGAGTGATGGAGAGTGCTCGGGTGATAGCGTCACAGTGTTCGGGTGAAAAATTATTTGAATGAGCTTGTAACGTGTCCGGAGACTCGTGATACTGTTTAATGATATTAGTATCCGCTCTTACATGGTTTTGCATTCCTTTATAACTCCTATGTGGTTGTTTAATACTGAAAGATGTGATCGTTAGCTTCAGACCCCATGTAGATACTACATGGGGTGTCTATGCCAATGCACTGTGTCACTTAGTCGTATTATCGGAACCTGAAGGCGGTGTAGTGCGGCAGACTAGGCAATCAGACTATTGTGCTTTATTTCTTTCACTTAATCGAAGGGGCACAAAAAGGACTATGGGAAGCGTACGATTAGCCACGGGAGTGCTTGCGATGTTCGGACGAACCGAGGCCAAAGCCAATATCATAATGTTTGCACAAAGGGCAAGTTCCTCGTATAACACAGAATAACCACTTATGAGGGTTGAAGTATAATACTTCTAGCTTGGGGTTCACAGATCGGATCACGCATACTATGACAATCTGTTTTCGGCTTTCTCCCCTAAGGTGCTTGACCAGACTATCCGGAAACACAATCGCAGGGGTTCTCCCTTTGCCCTTTTAGCCAAATGAGCGAAACATAAAGGGGCAAGCACAGGAGCCGGGCGACCCAACTTAATGACCAAAGACATAGTTCGGAACCGATGCATATAAAGAAAATGCCAAGACGCCGAACACACGATAGTTAAGGCGATTTGTGTTTGAAATCGATCCCCCGGTCTATTAGTGGGTTACCTCGCGTCATATCAAATAGTTTCATGAGAAGAGGGAGAAAGGAGAAAAAGTATGCGCCGAAAGCAGGATAGATGATGCGTACTTGCACCACACAATTTTGTATTTTCTCAACAACTCCTATAACTCGGATTGCCGAAGCAACTATTTACAGGTATGTGAAAGAAAATAAGAAATAAAATCATAGAGGAGTTGTTGTACTAGGGGTCTTCAATTGGTGACCTAACGTCCTCAATATACCCCCTTGCTAGTTGACTCCTGCTCTTGGATGCAGTTTGATGGGTGTTAGTGCGGGCGGGTTTTGCTAACAAAATCTTGAGAGGCCACAGCATTATAGGTGAGCTTTACGCTGTAGGCAGGCTCTTTTAGGAGTGCCTGCATCTTGTCCGAAGACGTATTGGTGGTAGTAGGATGGGGCAGCCGAACACCCACCTTTATTTCCCCACCGCTTCCCATGGAATCTTAAGTGTGAAGTTCTGCCTCCTTGACACATACTGTTGGGTTCTACCGTAGGTGCATCGCATGCAAATTAAAATTTCTTATGCGCAGAACATCCAAGAACATGCTACGGAGATGGATCACAGATTGTTACCACTAGACGCGCAGTGTCGTGCAGCGGAAGTAGAGTTGGGGCAGCGCGTTCGTGTGGTTCGTCTCTTCCTCGTCCGATCTCCCTCGAACAGCTATTCTGATCTCCCTCGAACAATTGGTCACCGGATCCCACGTACAGGTTCGCCGGAGCGGTGCAAGTGCACCGCCTCTAATGGTATCTGCACGTGCAGGAGGAACACCCGTGCGGCGGACTGCTAGGTCCGATCACACGGTCGGTGGCAGCGAGTGGAGGTGGCTAGTTGCAACTCATGCAAATCCCTAATGACGGTGCCAAAGCGATCAACTAGATGGGTGTGCCGCATCTCCACTATATATAGGCATCCGACGCGGGCTCAACTCTTGGGCCTCGCATGATCCTAAAGCCCACGTGTTCCTTCCCTTAAGTGCCCGACCCTTTAGGTTCTCGTCCACTTGGTCACGAGTTAGATGACATCCAACTCGATCGGTCGGTAGTGGCCTCTAGCAAGACGTGCCGACTCCAAGTGTCCGATGAAGCTGGTTAGGTAAACCTATACTTCACACTTATGTTCCCTTAGCCACACGATATATGTTGTCGTGCACAAGGCGACGTGGTCATCCTTGTTGCAGCACGACCCCTTTCTTGTTCCGGTGAATCCGACCAACACTTCGTATTATCTCATAATCCTCATCACATGGCCATGCTTATCCAAGTCGGATCACCCAAGGGGGCCCAGAGTATATCTCTCCTGGTAGGAGGGGCAAAATCCCATCTTGCTCGACCATGTCTCGCAGCATGGGTCTGGACAAGCCCGAAACCTACCTTTGTAACTACCCAGTCATGGAGTAGCGTTTGGTCAGCCCAAAGCAAGTCTGTCACCATCCCGAGTACATGCGCCAGCTCAGGTCTTAGGACATAGAACGTATTTGTACTAGAGACTCACAGATGACCTATCGTTGCGTCTCATAGTTGGGTCTGTCCAACTCAGACCTTATCTCGACTCGGATCCGACTATGTCGAATCCAGCCAGACCTTTCTGAGTCCATATTATCCGTCTAGCATCCAATGCTACATGTTTAGTGAGACAGGACCATCCACCGTGTCATATGCTAGTCTAACTGGCTGCGCGTCCACACAACCCTTTCAACTAGGGACCATTTAGGATAGTTATCATACAATGCATAGTCTCACAAACAAGTCACATACTTGTTAATACACATCAATGATAATGTCCAAGGACTATCTTTATTCATAAACACATAGGAAATATCATCATACATGATTGCCTCTAGGGCATATCTCCAACACATACTTTGTTGGTCCTGGAATTGTGCGGTGGGGGGCCAATCCCTATATAGGGGGAGAGGAAGGATCTGAGTTTTCGGTATGAAGCTGAACTCGCCTACTAGCCTTATGTGCCTTTATGGCGGATGTCGGAACTTGCCGATCTTCTTTATAGCTGAATCCGGCTGCTAGGTCCAATACATTTTCCTCAGTTCTAAGCGAGTGCTCGGTGTTGTCCTTCACAATAATGACCCCCTTGGGGCCTAACATCTTGAGATTGAGGTATGCGTAGTGTGGGACCGCGTTGAAACGAGCGAACGATGTCCGTCCAAGCAGCGCGTGGTAGCCGCTGCGGAAGGGCACAATGTCGAAGATCAAGTGTTCGCTGCGAAAGTTATCGGGTGAGCCGAATACGACCTCCAGAGTTACCGAGCCCGTGAATCGGGCCTCAACGCCCGGGATCCTTCCTTTGAATGTAGTGCTACTGGGTTTGATCCTTGACGGATCAGTGCCCATCTTCTTCCCCATATCTGAGTAAATCAGGTTAAGGCTACTCCCTCCGTCCATTAGGACCTTAGTGAGGTGATACCCATCTATAATGGGGTCTAGGACGAGGGCCGCGGAACCCCCATGACAGATACTAGTCGGATGATCACGCCGATCAAAGGTGATCGGGTATGCCGGCCATGGGTTGTACTTCGGGGCTACGGGTTCCACCGCATAGACATCCCGGAGGGCGCGCTTCCTCTCCTTCTTCGGTATGTGGGTGGCGTATATCATGTTCACCATTTTTACTTTGGGAGGAAATTTTTTCTATCTGCCACTGACTGGACCCCGAGGCTCATCTTCATCCTCTCTACGAGAGCTTTTGCCTTGGTCTTCGGGTGGTATCTTGGCGGCCTGTTTAAACACCCAGCAGTTGCGGTGTGTGTGGTTGGCAAGCTTTTCCGAATTCCCATGGATTTGGCAAGGCCTTTCCCATGATTTTCTCGAGATGAGTGGGTCCATCACAATTGCCTTTAGGGGGCTTCTTCTGCTGCCCAGGTCGGGAGTTGCGGAATCCGGCATTAACAGTCGTGTCATCAGCATCACTATTATTGTGCCGGCGCTTATTCTTATTGCACTTTGGCTTTGAGTTGCCATCCTGGGCTTCAGGTTCCGCGGGATCATTGGAATTATGGTTGCATCTTGCCAGCCAGTTATCTTCGCCCGCGCAAAAGCGGTTCATGAGGGAGGTAAGGGCGGACATAGTTTGAGGCTTGTCCTGGCCTAGCTGGCGGGCCAGCCATTCGTCCTAAATATTGTGCCAGAAGGAGGCTATGGCCTCAGCATCCGGATAGTCGACGATTTGGTTCTTCTTAGTCAAGAACCAATTCCAGAACTGTTGAGCGGACTCACCGGGCTTCTAGATGACGTTGCTTAGATCGGAGGAGTCCAGCGAGCGGACATAGGTCCCCTAGAAGTTAGAGCGAAACGCATCTTCCAAGTCTTCCCAACATCCAATGGAGTTTTCGGGGAGGCTATTTAACTAGTGCCAAGCTGGCCCCTTAAGCTTAAGAGGGAGGTATTTGATGGCGTGGAGATCGTCTCCTCATGCCATGTGGATATGGAGGAGGAAGTCCTCGATCAATATGGTTGGGTCAGTGGTCCCGTCATACTGTTCTATATTCACGGGTTTGAACCCTTCGGGGAACTGATGCCGCATTATCTCATCTGTGAAGCACAGAGGGTGAGCAGTGCCTCTGACCCATGCTATGTCGCGCCTGTATTCGACGTCTGTATGGGGCCGGTTGTGTTCCTGGACTTTGTTGTTCTAGTCAAACCATGGTCTGTATTTGTCGCGTCTATCGGGCGCGTACTCTCTGGATCCATAGATGGATCTAGTAAGGCCTGCTCTATGATCCAGGTCATCTCACAGGTCAAACCTGTCATTGGACTCTAATGGCTCCTTGTCCTGTCTTCGGGGCACTACCAGTATGTAACCGACATCGTCGGCCGTCCTGTCCCGACCGCGAGGAGGGCGGTCCGGCTTGTCATACGGAGTACGGTTTGGAGATGGAGTATTAGTAAGTTCATCGTCGAATTGCGGCAGCACCCTTCTCCGAGGGTAGCTTTTGGCTTGGTTTGACATATCAATGTCGTATACTTCCTCGGCTGAGAGGACTTTCATCCATCAATCATTGAGGTCGGCCTATTCGGCTTTGAGTTGCCGTTCCTGGGCCTTTAGGCTGCGAGCTATTGCTTGATTTCTTCCTGAGCCTCGAGGTTATCAGGGATGTACAAGTCATCAGCTTCTGGCATATCTTCCTCCTCGACGGGGCGAAGGTAATCGTCGCCTTCGGGGTCATTGACGGTATCGGGGTCGTTCTGGTCCTCGGACTCTTCCGGACCCTCGAACAGGTGCTCGGGGATATCGGGATTGCCATGATCGGCGAGGGTATTATTTTCCCCGTTGCTGATAATAGCTTTTCTTCCCTTTTTACTTTTGGACTGTTTATGCGATTTCCGGTGCCTTGATGGCGCATTGCCCGATTTGTCGCTGTCGTTGTGAGGTATATTGTCACCGTTGGTGGCAGGAGTATCCACCATGTAGACGTCGTATGTAGAAGTGGCGGTCCAACTCCTGGTGTTAACGGGGGTGGGAGCACGGTCCTCGTCATCCATGTATTTTGCCTCCTCGGAGGCATAGTCTAGCACGTCGGTTAACTCTTCGACGGTGGCTATCAAGTGGGTGGTGGGTGGGTCGAAAAATCCATCCCTGCCCGAACTGTAACCGGGCCGGGCGTAGATCAGGGCTGGATCATCGGTGATCCTCATCGACGAGAATTGCTCCAAGGCCTCGTCGACTTCTGAGGGCCCGATCAGATCCAACTGTTCGGAACTCGTGGATCTAACCCACATGAAGTCCACCCATGGGGAGTGTTCGGAAGGAACACATGTACGGTCATATGGCTTGATGGCTAGACCGTGATGAGAGATCGGACTGCCGCCATGGGTGACCCCATTGGCATGTCCGAAGAAGGGGCTCGAGGTTAAAGCCTCGGAGTCCTCGGGGGCTACGAGCGAAGCCATGAGCCCGATTAGTGACAAGTCGCCCCGAGAGTCAACAGAAAACTCTAAGTTTCCGAATCTCACCTCTTGATCAGGGGTGAAGTTCTCAACGCGGCCTAGATGGCTGGCAGAATCAGTATGCAGCACAACGCTGCCAAAGGCGAAGATCTGCCCGGGGATGAACGTCCATGTTGTGGAACTCTTCGTTGATGACAAGGTGAGGCGTCGATTCCATCTTGCTCACAGAGGAACTCTCAATGAAAGCACCAATGTCGGTGTCAAAACCGGCAGATCTCGGGTAGGGGGTCCCGAACTATGAGACTAGAATTGATGGTAACAGGAGACGAAGGGGACATGAGTTTACCCAGGTTCAGGCCCTCCTATGGAGGTAATACCCTATGTCCTGCTTGGTTGTATTGATGATGTAAGGGGTTACAGAGTTGATCTACCTCGAGATCGTATAGCTAACCCTAGATGAGTTGTTCTGTCTCTATACCCTAAAACCCTCCGGCTTATATAGATGTCGAGGATGCCTAGGGTTTACACATGGTCGGTTACATGCCGAAGAGATAAACTTGCCTAACTATTACATCAAACGTGGAGCGCAAGCCGTATTTCCCGAAGCTTCCATCTTGGAGATTTGGGCCTTCAAATCCTTTGGTGTTCGGTAAGTAGCCCTCATAGTCCGGCCCACAACAATAGGTCGGTTATCCGAGGATCCCCTAATCCAGGACTCCCTCACATGTCTTGGAATGTTAACCCTCTATGGAGCTTTGCACGTTCATTTGTAACATCTCTCTTAACATACGGGAGTATCCTAGTGTCACCTCCATGGATCCTACCAAGGACACCCATGCATTCTAACTTTGAGAGATTCACATCATGCAGCGTCAACAAGAGTTGGTAATCCTCAGTTGGTATGCTGCAGTGCAAGTGGTAGTACCTAACATGCTCCGACTGTTGCATTAATGGATGTGTATGCTTCGGAACAAAGCAAGTCACTGTCCATCGCTCCTCCCTTAACCCAACAATCATATGTTCCTTACAATCATGATGGAGCATCCTGTTTTTTGTCGTTTTCTTGTAACATCCATCCCTTCACTAGGCTGCCTTCTAGAGTTGTTGTCTCCCATTGCAATGCTCTCCAATGTGCTGCTCGTTTCCGTTTTAACAGCCTTTCTAGTGTGCACACACTCAAAGACCCTCTTTATCAGCATTGCATCCTCTTTCTTCTGACCTCTCTTCTGTGTGAATTTTGAAGTAGATATATGTGTGTCGAAACCCAACTTGAAGGCATAGTCGTTGTAGAATTTCCGAGCATCATCAATTGTGTCGAACACCATCCCAACATAGGGCGACAGTGGCTGCAAAGAAACATCTCCATGATCTGAATCCCCTTATTCTACATCTTCAGTAAACAACAGACCCTCTGGATCTTCATCATCACGGACACAAAAATTGCCTTGGACATAGCTTCCTTCAGTTTGAGTTCCATGTCCCTGAAACACACATGTTGTGCAAGATTTACTTTATATTTTCCAATGGAATCAGGAAAAAAATTCAACAGAATTTCTACAATAGATACAGGACATGTGTAAGGCAATCAACCAAATTCAGGGCATACAGCAGGACATGTTTAGAAACAAGACATGTCTAGGGCATACAACACTCTGAAACAGGGCATCAAATTTAGGGCATACAACACTCTGAAATAGGACATGCCTAAGGCATGCAACAGAAACAAGACATGCTCAGGACATGCTCACCATTAGCAATCAAATTCTACCACGGGAACATGCACAATCAAATCACACAATGGGAGCAGAGCATTTGACAGAAACATGCAATGTATTTTTTTCTGAAAACAACATACACAAGCACTATCCAATGGAACCAGAGGCATTAACCAATGCAACTAAATTTTTCTGAAACTTATGTCTCATTTTCCATAGATACAAACAAGTAGAACATGTTGAAATAGAGCTAATGTTTCAGGAAATAATCTGTCACCTCTAAATCTCATGCTCTGTTTTTCATACAGGTGTTCCTGTTTCAGTGTGGAACACATTTAGTATTTCAGAAACAGGAAGGAAAACTCACCGAAGTTTCTTGATGGGATCTGCTCGACGGTGCTTCAGGAAACACCACCGACAAATTTTTGAACCAAGCAGAAGATCCTGCTTGTGGCGGAAGCGCCCCGGCGGCGGTTGGAGCTGAGAAAGATGGTTGGGCACGTTCTCCAAGTAGGGGTCCTCAGTCAGCTAGATTGGCATCCAATCCCAACTTCTGGTGGGTGATGTGGTGCGCCATGGTGGTCTCCCATGCCGGCGGCGGCTGTTTTTCGGTGCTTGCGGGAGGCACCGTGCTTGGCGCAGGTTTGTCGGGGCCGGGACGGCGACTTTGTTTCTACAACTGAAACATTGTTTCAGGATGTATGTGGTCGGGGAGGCGATCTAACTGATGGATCAGACGGTTGTGCGTGCTACATTGGGCGGCTAGTCAGGTGGTGGATAAACTCTACAGATCCACCAGTGGACACCTAGCAGCCCCCTTGTTTTTTGTGCAAAGGAAGGTTAAACTTGTTGCATGGTGATCAAGGAAGTCTCAGAAGGAAAATTCTTGGCACGTGGAGGAGTACAACAAGATTGAAAAGTCTAAATAAAAGACACAAGTGTTCAAGAAAAGGACATACATGATATGACACTGGATATGGATAGCAACTTGTTTGGAATTTTTTTCTTTCTCTTTTTCTTGTCCTTTACCTGCTGAATATGAGATTATAGATTGTATGGAAATTATTTGCAATCTGGAACACGTTCTTGGTGGAACATGTCTCACACGTTGTGTTTATTTGGGACGTGCAAGTCATTGTTGTCATAATTTTATATTCACTTGTCACCATGAGTGGTCACTCAATCTATGCAATATGGGATACTATTTGCTCTATCGAGGAAGACATAAAACTCTGCGAGGGAATGATTTGGTCAATTATGGTTGACTACACCTTGAAGAGGAAGATACAATATTTTAAACTCCTATATTATGGAAATCACTTATTTATGAAGGAATATTATGTGGAAAATTATGCATACTGGAGAGGAATTTTGGAGAAGTGTTATTATTGAGCATCACTTGTTTGTGGAGGAAGATGAGGGTCACTCCGAGGACAAGGAAAGTTTCTCTTCGTTTGTCGGTATGCCTAACGACAAGTTTGTTGCACTATATTCATTTAGTTGGGGCTTTTTTTAAAGTACAATTGGCTTGTGGCTTGTCTTATTGCTGGAATACAATAGTAAATTTATTGGCATACTAACAGTTCCAAAGGAAATTATATATATTTATGTGCTTTTTCATTGTTGCTAAATTTTATACACTTTGGAATTGGAAAATTTGTCATCAAAATCTTGTATGGAGGAAACCTATTATTGTTATGGGACACTATGTGCAAGTTTAGTGAGAAGGGATTTGATTTATTGTCTATCTTGGAATCTATTTACTATGACATGTTATTGGAATAATGAAGAGCGGAAATATTGCTCAATGGTTAAATTAGTGCATTATGGATTTTCACACAATGGTCTATCTTTCCTTGATGTCCATTGGAAGTTGGCAAACAAATTTGTTTATTTGGAAAAGATAACTCTATATGGAGGAATACCGACAATGGGAACACATGCTTGGAATCTTAGTATCTACATCATCAATGACTTGGTCACCTATCTTGGAACTGGATCAAGGGGCTTATTGATTCTAGAATTCTAAACTTTAGCGGGAGGACTATGGTATTTTGTGAAGCATATATACTAGACATTTTTTACTGGCACACCTTTTTATTAAGGTGGAAGGAGATAACAAAAGGAAACTTCACATCATTTTTTTATATATTGTTATGGTATTTTTTTCCCACTCCTGCTAGACGCTAGATTATTTATTTTATCACATTCATTGACAATTGCACTTGATATGGTTATGTTTATACTATTTGAAATACAAGTCGGAATGTTTTATTGTGCTTGTCACATTACGTACTGAAGCGGAAAATCAGTTGATTAAAAGATATCAAAGTTTTAACAACTAATTGGTGGGGGAAAGTACACTTCAGGAATATGTCAATTGAACATGAAAAGAGCATGGAACTATTCACCATTGGAATTGACCGTACACTCCGAAATTAAATGGAGGGATTGAATACTTTTACTACCATTTGTTTTATCGAAATAATCATTGCATACATATTGTTGTTTGTCAATGTCGCACAATCACTCCTTATGGTTTGTAGAGTGGAATAGAATATATTTTATTGGAAGGGAATTATTAATTACTACAAAGCACACACCAGGAATTGTTTCATAGTTATTCTAGTGGATCAAAGGGTTTATTCTTTTTATTATCCAGAAAAGGAAAACTGGTGCAAAGTAAGAACACAATTACTTTTATGATCAAGGATGAAATTATTGACAATCATACTGGAATACAATCTTGACCCCCAAGGAAACTACCAGTGACACTCCCAACACTGACATGCTTAGGATAAGTGGGAGGAATTAACTTGGAATGTTATCTTCGGATAATTGTTATGTGATTTTTGGGGAACTCGCTCTAAATACTAGAGGAATACTCTTAAGGAGGCTTAATTTTTCTCTCAATACCAACTATGGGTGGAAGAATTGTGGGAAGGACTAAACTCAAAAGTGGAAGAGAATAGTTTGGGAACTTAAATTCATACCAAACAACCGCAAGCCTATTGTCTGGAACTGATTTTTGTAAGGAAATTTTTCTCACTAGAATATTATAATGTCACTCTTGCTATTCAATTCTTTACACAAATCGAAATATACTTTGTGTAAACTCTCTCTTCTAGAATTTTGGGGAAGCTTCACATCAACGGAATAGCAATCCATATGGTTTTCTAAATGAACAAAGACAGTCATTTACAAATGTAAGTGTAAAATATTTTTGCATTATTATTGTATAACCAAACATTGTTTTGTTGTTTGGAATGATAAAGTCACATTGATGGAAGTGAAAGATTGGTCATGTTTATAACTTTCATATGAAAGGAACGTTTGAAGCTTCCTATGTTTTGGGAGTGGAACTACATAGGGCATGTTTTTGAAATGTTTTCTATGGAAAATTGTTAACCTCTTAAAGTACATGGACCCAAATTCAGTGAGGAATTATGTGTTAACTCCTGAGAAAAAAAGGTATAATAAATGGTATTGGAATTTCTTTGTATCTTAACTATACTTTCATACCTTAGCTTCCGGAATTTATGCTACATTCAAGCAATGGAATGAAAGACGGGCAACTAAGGGTATCTCACACATAATATAAGATTGTGGAAAGTGCATCACAACATGTCACTTGTAAACACATTGACGAAGTTATTATTGTTGGAAATATGCCCTAGAGGCAATAATAAAGTGGTTATTATTATATTTCCTTGTTAATGATAATCGTTTATTATCCATGCTATAATTATATTGATTGGAAACACAAATACATATGTGGATACATAGACAACATTGTGTCCCTAGTATGCCTCTAGTAGACTAGCTCGTTAATCAAAGATGGCCAAGGTTTCCTAGCCATGGACATGAGATGTCATTTGATAATGAGATCACATCATTGGGAAAATGAGGTGATGGACAAGACCCAAACTATGAACATATCATATGATTGTGTCAGTTTATTGCTATAGTTTTCTGCATGTCAAGTATCTGTTCCTATGACCATGAGATCATGCAACTCACTGACATCGGAGGAATACCTTGTGTGTATCAAATGTCGCAACATAACTGGGTGACTATAAAGATGCTCTACAGGTATCTCCTAGAGTATCTGTTGAGCGGGCATGGATCAACACTGAAATTTGTTACTCCGTGTGACGGAGAGGTATCTCAGAGCCCACTCGGTAATACAACATCACAATAAGCCTTGCAAGCAAAGTGACTAAAGAGTTAGCCACGGGATCTTGTGTTGCGGAATGAGTAAAGAGACTTGCCGGTAGCGAGATTGAACTAGGTATAGAGATACCAAAGATCGAATCTCGGGCAAGTAACATACCGAAGAACAAAGGGAATAGCATACGGGATTAACTGAATCCTTTACATAGAGGTTCAACCGATAAAGATCTTCGTATAATATGTAGGAACCAATATGGGCATCCAGGTCCCACTATTGGTTATTGATCGTAGAGATGTCTCGTTCAAGTCTACATAGTTCTCGAATCCGCAGCGTCTGCACGCTTAACGTTTGGTGACGTTTTGGTAGTATTAAGTTATGTATGGTGGTGACCGAAGGTTGTTCGGAGTCCTAGATGAGATCTTGGATGTCACGAGGAGCTCCGAAATGGTCCACAGGTAAATATTGATATATAGGAAGTCCCGTTTTGGTCACCCAAAAAGTTTCAGGTATTTCCGGTAGTGTACCTGGGGTGTCGGGAGGGTTCCGAGGGGCCATCGGGAGGGGCCACCCACGTCGGGGGGCACATGGGCCTTAGGGGTGGCGCACCAGCCCTTAGTGGGCTAGGCAAGACAGCCCCTAAGGGTCCATGCAAAGAGGAGGAAGGAGCGCAAGTGGGGAGTCCTCCCAGGACTCCACCTCCCTTATGGGAGGAGGAATCCGAGTGGGGGAGGAATCGTCCTCCCTTGTTCAGCCGACTCTAGGGGAAACCCTAGGGCACCAGCCCCTCCCCTCCCTCCTATATATATTGGAGGGGAGAGAGGTCAGCCACACCCAAGCCATGGTGCAGCCCTCTCTCCCCACACTAGATCGTCTCCTCCTCTAGTTTTCGGCGGTGCTTAGGCGAAGCTCTATCGGAACAGTTCCACCACCACCGTCACCGTGCCATCATGCTGCAGGAGTTCTCATCTACCTTTCCGCTCCCTCTTGTTGGATCAAGAAGGCGGATATCGTCATCGAGTTGTACGTGTGCTAAACGCGGAGGTGTCGTCCGTTCGGAGCTAGATCGGGACGGATCGTGATCGGATCGCGGGATGGCTAGCGATTTGGATCGCGAAGACGTTTGACTACATAACCCGTGTTTATTAACGCTCCCCGCTTAGCGATCTACAAGGGTATGTAGATCCACTCTCCCTCTCGTAGATACTCATCAGCACAGATCTTGCGTGTGCGTAGGAAATTTTTTGTTTCCCATGCAACGTTCCCCAACAGTGGCATCATGAGCCAGGTGTATGCGTAGATGAGATCATGAGTAGAACACAAAGGAGTTTGTGGGCGTTGATGCTGAGATTGCTTCCTCCCTTGGTATCTTCTTGATTCAGCGGTATTCTGGGATGAAGCGGCCCGAACCAACCTTACTCGTCCACGTATGAGAGACCGGTTCCATCGACTGACATGTGACTTTGTTGCATAAAGATGGCTGGTGGGTGTCTGTCTCTCCCACTTTAGTTGGATCAGATTCGACAAAGGCAGTCCTTGAGAAGGCTGAATAGAAATTTGTGTATCACCATTGTGGTTTTGCGTAGGTAAGAATCGTTCTTTCTAGATACCCATAGCAGCCACGCAAAACATGCAACGATAATTAGAGGATGTCTAACTTGTTTTTGTATGGTATGTTGTGATATGATATGGCCAATTACATGATGAGATATATGTGATGTATGAGATGGTCATGTTTTGTATAGAATATCGAGACTTGCATGTCGATGAGTACGGCAACCGGTAGGAGCCATAGGGTTGTCTTTAATTATTGTTTGACCTACGTGTCAATCATTAAGAGCTATGTAATGCTTTACTTTATCGCTAAGCGATAGCAATAGTAGTAAGCATGGTGGGCGTGACAACCCCGATGGCGACACAATGATGGAGATCATGATGATGGAGATCATGGTTTTATGTCGGTAACGATGGAGATCATGCCAGTGCTTTGGAGATGGAGATCAAAAGCACAAGTTCATGGCCATATCATGTCACTTAGTATTTGCATGTGATGTTAATCCTTTTATGCATCTTATTTCGCTTAGGATGAGGTAGCATTATAAGGTGATCCCTCACTAAAATTTCAAGATAAAATTGTCTTCTCCCCGAGTGTGCACCGTTGAGAAAGTTCGTCATTTTGAAGCACCACGTGATGATCAGGTGTGATAGACTCTACGTTCAGATACAATGGGTGCAAGCTAGTGTTGCACGTGCAGAACACTCAGGTTAAACTTGACGAGCCTAGCATGTACAGACATGGCCTTGGAACACAAGAGACAGAAAGGTCGAACATCAGTCATATAGTAGATATGATCAACATAGAGATGTTCACCATTGAAACCACCTCATCTCACGTGATGATCGGACTTGGATTGGTGAATTTGGATCATGTATCACTCGGATGACCGGAGGATGTCAATTTGAGTGGGAGTTTTTAAGTAATATGATTAACTAAACTCATTATCTTGAACAATAGTCTTAGTAACCTTTGCAAATTTATGTTGTATATCAATTGGTCACGCAGTAGTTCCCCTGAATTTCAATGGGTTCCTAGAGAAAGCCAAGTTGAAAGATGATGGAAGTAACTTTGTAGACTGGGCCCGTAATCTGAGGATTATCCTCACGGCTTCCCAAAAGGCCTATGTCCTTGATGCACCGCTCGATGAAGCACCCGCTCTGGTGTCGTCTGAAGACGTTGTGAACGCTTGGGAGGCACGTTCTGGAGATTACTCAATGGTTCAATGTGTAGTGTTGTATGGCTTAGAACCGGGACTTCAAAGACATTTTGAACGTCATGGAGCATATGAGATGTTCCAGGAGTTGAAGTTTATCTTTGAGAAGAATGCCCGGATTGAGAGGTATGAGACCTCTGATAAGTTATATGCTTGCAAGATGGAGGAGAACGGGTCTGTCAGTGAACATATACTTAGAATGTCTGGCTATTCGAACCGTCTGGCTGAGTTAGGGATGCCCCTTCCGCCGGAGGCAATCACTGGCATAGTTCTTCAATCATTGCCACCTAGCTACAAGAGCTTCGTGATGAACTATAACATGCAAGGTATGAATAAGTCAGTCACCAAGCTGTTTGCAATGTTGAAAGTCGCTAAGTCTGAAATCTAGAAGGAGCATCAAGTGTTGATGGTCAATAAAACCACTAGTTTCAAGAAGAATGGCAAGGGCAAGAAGGGTAACTCGAAGAAGATTGGCAAACCAGTTGCCCCTCCCGTGAAGAAACCCAAGGCTGGATCCAAGCTAGAAACTGAGTGCTCTCATCGCAAGGGAACTGCCCCAAGTATCTAGCCAACAAGAAGGCGGCCAACACAAAACAAGGTATATATGATATACATGTTATTGATGTGTACCTTACCAACTCTCATTGTAGTGCCTGGGTATTTGATACCGGTTCGGTTGCTCACATTTGCAACTCAAATCGGGAGCTACGGAATAGATGGAGGCTGGCTAAGGACGAAGTGATGATGCGCGTGGGAAATGGTTCCAAAGTTGATGTGATCGTCGTTGGCACGCTCACTCTTCGATTACCATCGGGATTAGTGATGAACCTGAATAATTTATATTTAGTGCATGTGTTAAGCATGACCATTATATCTGGATCTTGTTTATTATGAGACGATTACTCATTTAAATCAGAGAATAATGGTTGTTCTATTTATATGAGTAATATCTTTTATGGTCATGCACCCAATGTGAGGGGTTTATTCTTATTGAATATCGATAGTGACGATACACATATTCATAACATTGATGCCAAAAGATGTAGAGTTGATAATGATAGTAGCACTTTTTTGTGGCAGTGCCGCTTAGGTCATATTGGTGTAAAACTCATGAAGAAGCTCCATGATGATGGACTTTGGGAGTCACTTGATTTCGAATCACTTGACACATGTGAACCATGCCTCGTGGGCAAGATGACTAAAAACCCCGTTCTCTAGAACAATGGAACGGACAAGTGACTTGCTGGAAATCATACATACTATTGTGTGTGGTCCAATGAGGATTGAAACACACGGTGGATATCGTTACTTTCTCACCTTCACTGATGACTTAAGTTGATATGGGTATATTTATTTAATGAAACACAAGTCTGAAACGTTTGAATAGTTCAAGCAATTTCAGAGTGAAGTTGAGAATCATCATAACAAGAAGATTAAATTCCTACAATCTGATCGAGGAGGAGAATATCTGAGTTATGAGTTTGGCAGTCACTTAAGATAATGTGGAATTGTTTCACAATTGACACCGCCTGGAACAACACAACGTAATGGTGTGTCCAAACGTCGTAATCGAACCTTATTGGATATGGTGCATTCTATGATTTCTCTTGCCAATTTGCCACTATCGTTTTGGGGTTATGCATTAGAGGCAGCTGCATTAACTTTAAATAGGGCACCATTGAAATCCGTTGAGACGATGCCATATGAACTGTGGTTTGGCAAGAAACCAAAAGTTGTCATTTCTTAAAGTTTGGGGATGTGATGCTTATGTCAAAAAGCTTCAGCCTGAAAAGCTGGAACCCAAAGCAGAGAAATGCGTCTTCATAGGATACCCAAAAGAGACGGTTGGGTATACCTTCTATCTCAGAACCGAAGGCAAAGTATTTGTCTCTAAAAACGGGGCATTTCTTGAGAAAGAGTTTCTCTCGAAAGAATTGAGTGTGAGGAACATAGAACTTGATGAGGTTGTTGAACCTTTGTTTCAACCAGAGAGTAGTGCAGCACATAAAGATGTTTCTGTAGAGCGTACATCAGTTTAGGAGGAAGTTACTATCAAGTTACTATCAAACCTCATAGGTCGACAAGGACGTGTACTGCTCCTAAGTGGTACGACAACCCTGTCTTAGAGCTCATGTTGTTGGACAACGATGAACCTATGAGCTATGGAGAAGCGATGATGGGCCTGGATTCCAACAAATGGTTAGAGGTCATGAAATTCAAGATGGGATCCATGTATGAAAACAAAGTATGAACTTTGGAAGTATTACCTGAAGGGCATAAGGCCATTCAGAACAAATGGATCTTTTTGAATCAAGAAAAAATGGATCTTTAAGTAGAAGACGGATGCGAACGATAATGTCATCGTCTATAAAGATCTACTTGTGGCAAAGGGTTTTTCACAAGTTCAAGGAGTTGACTATGATGAGACCTTCTCACCTGTAGCGATGCTTAAGTCCGTCAGAATCATGTGGGAAATAGCTGCATTTTTCGATTATGAAATTTGGCAGATGGATGTCAAAACAGTGTTCCTTAACGGTTTCCTTAAGGAAGAGTTGTATGTGATGCAACCAAAAGGTTTTATCGATCCAGAAAATGCTGAAAGAGTTTGCAAACTCCATCAATCCATTTATGGATTGGTGCAAGCATCTCAGAGTTGGAATCGTTTCTTTGATGAGGTGATCAAAGCATTGGGGTTTATACAAGTTTACGGAGAAGCTTGTATTTACAATAAAGTGAGTGAGAGCTCTATAGCATTTCTAATGTTATATGTGGATGACATATTGCTGACTGGAAACAATATAGAAATGTTGGAAAACGTGAAGGAATATTTGAACAAGAGTTTTTCAATGAAGGGCCTAGGAGAAGTTGCTTTCATATTAGGCATCAAGATCTATAGAGATAGATCGAGACCCTTGATAGGACTTTCACAGAGCACTTACCTTGACAAAGTTTTGAAGAAGTTCAAAATGGATCACTCCAAGAAGGGGTTCTTGCCTATATTGCAAGGTGTGAAGTTGAGTAAAACTCAATGCCCAGTGACTGCAAAGGATAGAGAGAATATGAGTGTCATCCCCTATGCTTCAGCCATAGGCTCTATCATGTATGCAATGTTGTGCACAAGACCCGATGTCAACCTTGCCATAAGTATGGCTGGAAGGTTTCAAAGTGATCCAGGAATGGAACACTAGACGGCGGTCAAGAATATCCTTAAGTACGTGAAAAGGACTAAGGAAATGTTTCTCGTTTATGGAGGTGATCAAGAGCTTGTCGTAAAGGGTTACGTCGATGCAAGCTTTGACATTGATCCGGATGACTCTAAGTCTCAAACCGGATACATATTCATTCTCAATGGGGGAGCAGTAAGCTGGTGCAGTTCCAAGAAGAGCGTGGTAGGTGATTCTACATGCGAAGCGGAGTACATCGATGCCTCGGAGGCGGCGAAGGAAGGTGTCTGGATGAAGGAGTTCATGATAGATCTTGGAGTAGTGCCCAGTGCGCTGAACCCAATGACTCTATTCTATGACACCACTGGTGCCAGTGCTCTGTCCAAGGAACCAAGGTTTCACAAGAGGACCAGACACATAAAGAGACGCTTCAATTCCATCCGCGATTACATCAAGGAAGAGGACATAAATATTTGCAAAGTGCACACAGATCTGAATGTCGCAGACCTGTTGACTAAACCTCTTCCAAGGGCTAAACATGATCAACATCAGAACTGTATGGGTGTTAGATTCATTACAATGTAAATCACATAGTGATGTGAGCTAGATTATTGACTCTAGTGCAAGTGGGAGACTGTTGGAAATATGCCCTGGAGGCAATAAGAAAGTGGTTATTATTATATCTCCTTGTTCATGATAATTGTTTATTATCCATGCTATATAATTGTATTGATTGGAAACACAAATACATGTGTGGATACATAGACAACACTATGTCCCTAGTATGCCTCTAGTATACTAGCTCGTTGATCAAAGATGGTCAAGGTTTCCTGGCCATGGACATGAGATGTCATTTTATAACGGGATCACATCATTGGGAGAACGAGGTAATGAACAAGACCCAAACTATGAGCATAGCATATGATCGTATCAGTTTATTGCTATAGTTTTCTGCATGTCAAGTATCTGTTCCTATGACCATGAGATCATGCAACTCACTGACACCGGAGGAATACCTTGTGTGTATCAAACGTTGCAACGTAATTGGGTGACTATAAAGATGCTCTACAGGTATCTCCGAGTGTGTCTGTTTAGTGGACATGGATCAAGACTGGGATTTGTTACTCTGTGTGACGGAGAGGTATCTCAGGGCCCACTCGGTAATACAACATCACAATAAGCCTTGCAAGCAAAGTGACTAAAGAGTTAGCCACGTGATCTTGTGTTATGGGACGAGTAAAGAGACTTGTCGATAACGGGATTGAACTAGGTATAGAGATACCGACGATCGAATCTCAGGCAAGTAACATACCGAAGAACAAAGGGAACATCATCCGGGATTAACTGAATCCTTGACATAGAGGTTCAACCGATAAAGATCTTCGTAGAATATGTAGGAACCAATATGGGCATCCAGGTCCCGCTATTGGTTATTGACCGTAGAGGTGTCTCGGTCATGTCTACATAGTTCTCGAACCCGCATGGTCTGCACACTTAAGGTTCGGTGACGTTTCAGTAGTATTGAGTTATGTATGGTGGTTACTAAAGGTTGTTTGGAGTCCCGGATGAGATCCCGGACGTTAAGAGGAGCTCCGGAGGTAAAGATTGATATATAGGAAGTCCCTTTTTGGTCACCGGAAAAGTTGTGGGTGTTTCCTGTACTACACCAGGGGTATCGGGAGGGTTCCGTAGGGCATCGGGAGGGGCCACCCACGTCGTGGGGCCACTAGGCCTTAGGGGTGGTGCACTAGCCCTTAGTGGGCTAGGCAAGCCAGCCCCTAAGGGCCCATGCGAAGAGGAGGAAGGAGGGCAAGTGGGGAGTCCTCCTAGGAATCCACCTCCCTTATGGGAGGAGGAATCCGAGTAGGGGGAGGACTCCTCCCTAGCTCAGCCGACCCTAGGGGAAACCCTAGGGCGCCAGCCCCTCCCCTCCCTCCTATATATATTGGAAGGGAGAGAGGGCAGACGCACCCAAGCCACGGTGTAGCCCTCTCTCCCCACACTAGATCGTCTCCTCCTCTAGTTTCCGGCGGTGCTTAGGTGAAGCCTTGCCGGAACAGTTCCACCACCACCATCGCTGCGCCATCGCGCTGTCGGAGTTCTCATCTACCTCTCCACTCCCTCTTGCTAGATCAAGAAGGCGGAGATCGTCATCGAATTGTACATGTGCTGAACGCGGAGGTGTTGTCCGTTCGGTGCTAGATCGGGACGGATCGTGATCGGATCGCAGGATGGCTAGCGATTTGGATCGCGAAGACGTTCAACTACATCAACGGTGTTTCTTAACACTTCCCGCTTAGCGATCTACAAATGTATGTAGATGCACTCCCCCTCTCGTAAATGCTCATCACCATGGATAGATCTTGTGTGTGCGTAGGAATTTTTTTGTTTTCTCATGCAAGGTTTCCCAACAATTATTGTATTTATGAGATGAGAAATAAGTCCAGGTACGCTTCAATTTATTTATTTGGTACTAATATTGTGCAGGTTACTTATGGAACTTCATTTACTGATTGGATTTGATTTTTATGTGGTTCTGAAAATTTATTCAACATGGTTATCATATACTTTGACTCGATGTGGAATTATGCACATTATTGATTATGTGATGGAAAATAATTGATGCAGAATTTTCAGTTCAGGAAGTAATACTCAAGGAGCCTATAAAGATGAAATCACATTCGAGAAAATAATATTCGAGGCGCCGAGGACAGTTGTGCTGGATTAGGCGGAAACTAAAGGTCTCTAGTGATCTTAAGTGACACAACAAGGAAACATATTGAAGGGAAGTATCATCATATATAATTTTTGTGAGTTTTTTAACATAGTGTTAATATGATTGTTGATCCCTTGACTAAGCCTCTTAGTCAGGAGGTATTTGGCAAGCATGTTAAGGCTATGGGTTTGCGAATATTTGAATGCTCGTTTTGGACAAGTGAGAGATGTTGGTATTATGTGTCTTGCAACTATATTCAAATTAGTAGGAATTGTTAATATTTAGAATACCTCATTATGAAATTGTATATGTATTTATACATGGAATAACTGTACATGATTTATTATGGAATTATCACTTGTTGGAACATACTTAAGTTATATGCTTAAGGAAGCTGGTCGATTATCAGTGAAATACAATAATCAAAAGGAGCTAGATCATATTGTTAGATTACAACCCTAATGTTGATCTACATAATTAGAGAAATTTACATTCTATTATGGCGCGTTGCTCACGAGCGTGTGCTCCAGGAACATAACTAGTAGAATCCGTTAACAGAAAAATATGATCGTGGTTGGTAATTTGCTCTGGACTCTATCCCGTAAACTAGTGAAAGATACTATATGAATCTTATATCTATATAAGAGGTGGACTTTTTGAAAAAACAGTATAAAAAGATCTCTATTCCTAGCCTCAATATGCGAATTGTGAACGGTATCACGAATAAGCGCAGAGAAATAGAAGATGAACGACAAACCCTAAATTTCTAAATTTCTAACAGCAAGGAGGCGGCGTACTCAGGGGCGACGGACTGGTATTGGACTGCCGAGGGATGCGAGAAGCGGTGAGGTGAGGGAAGGCGAGCCGAGTCGGCGTTGGATGAGAGAGGCGGGAGCGGCGGCGATGGCAGGTCGATCCGGGCGCGAGTGGTGGCGGCCAGACCTGTCCATCCGGGTCGAATACCACGAGCCGGCCCGATCGCACACGTGACGCACGGGCTGTGTTTGTCCTGCAGCACGTCGTGTGCCGTGCTCGTGGCAGATCCTGTTTTCCTGATGTCTCAACACAAATCCTATTCCCAAAATCAGTTCAAGGTTATGTGTTGCAAAAGTCACTGTCACATTCTCGGACGTTGACAAATGACGCATTGTAAGTGCATCATTTCTCGCAACCTAGAGCTTTTTTGATTCATTTATTCAAAATATTTTATCTTTTTTAACCGTGCGTTCAAATTTTGAACCAATCTTATTGTTGGATTTCTCGTGTCGATATCTTTAAAAGTAGATCATGTATTAATATATTTTGACAAACTTTGTTCATAGAAAAAAACAGAAAAAGGAAATGAAAAAATTATGAGAAAAACAATAAAATAATGAAATAAGAGAAGAATGACAAAAAAAACCAGAGCCGAAAGCAGGATTGCGGGCTTTAACTTTTCTCCTCTTCTTCAGGCAAAGGTGTGCTTGCATCAGAAGCAAATTTGTGCTTCTTGTGAAAGCACACTATTTTTTTTCGAGAAACACAAAAGTGCTTCTCGCGAAAGCAAATCTTTGCTTCTTATGAAAGTTCCTTTTTTGAGAAGCATGAAGCAAATCTGTATTTTTACGGAAAAAATATCTCCTTATCGTGATAGCATGGATGGTTTCCACGCGAAAAGAAAATTCTCCAAAACATCGAGAAAATATGGCAATAAATCGTAAAGCCAGAAAAAAGCATCTAAAACCGAAAATGCATACAGAAGATTTTTTTTTAAAGGAACGTCCAACACGCAACATGTAACGCTTGTCAAATGTGACCTCTCAGGCCCCAGGAAGGGCTAACCTTCAGTTAGTTGCTCCCGTATTACGCACACGGGGTGGGGACATCGATCAAACCCGCACGGCTGTTAGTATGGGCTGTTCCATTACTTTGTCTCGTCTCTCTTCTTCGTTTTTCCTTCTTCTTCTTTTTTATTTTGTGTTTCCTTCTACTTTCTTGTTTTTATTTTCCATTTTCCTTTTTTTTCAAATTTGCAAACATTCACGAACACTTTTTAAAAAGATGAAGTTTTCTAAAAATCATGAATGATTATTAAAATATTACATTGTTTTATATTTCTTAAAATTTCTTGAATTTTAGAGAAATTTTATAAAGTCATGAACACTTTTTGAATCCGTGAGCATATTTCAGTTCGTGAACATTTTCATGAAATTTGTGAACATTTTTTAAACTCATGGACATTTTTAATTAGTGAACATACTTCGAACTCATGAATAGGTTTTGCCCTTCTTGAAGATTTATTTAATTAGTGGACATTTTTAATTCGAATTTTTTTTTGAAATTTTTGAATGATTTTAAACATGTCTTAGTTAGTGAACATTTTTTTAACTCACAAACATTACTTGAAATTTATGAACATATTTTGAATTTTTGAGCAGTTTTATGAAATTCAGGAACTATTTTCAAACTCACAAACATACTTTAAATTAGTGAACGTATTTTGACTTCATGAACATTATTTTATTTTTAATAACATTGTTTTGAAAATCTTGAACATTTCTTGAAATTGCAAACCTTTTTAAAATTCTTGATTTTTCGGAATTTCTACTCTTTTTGAATTGATAAATATTTTCTAAATTTGTGAACACTATTGTAATTTGTGAACATTTTTTGAAATTGCAAACCTGTTTTCAAATTCAATTTTTTTAACCATGTATTTTTTTAGTATATGAACTTCTTTTCAAATAGAAATTTTTGAATTCATGAACTTTTAAAAAAATCATATCTATTTTGAAACCCAAATGTTCTTTTAGAAAGAAAATAAAAACCAAAACATAAGGCAACTAAAAAATCAAGGAGAGCCCGTGCCCGCAATGGGTCGGCCCAAGTGTGGGGGGGGGGGGATAGGCGCTCCCCATGCTTGCCATACTAGGAGTAGTCATTTAGCTAAAAAGAACTAGGAATGGTCATGTGCGAGGCACAACAAGGCTGGATCGTGCCATGCCCGGGTTGGCCCGTTGGCCACCTCGGGTGGTGGCGGCCTAGTTTTCTTTAATGGTAAGTTTCGCTTCGTTTAGGAATGCCTTTTTCATTAGTTTAGAAATAATTATGGATGTTCGCTAATGAATTGATAAGCAAAGTATTTTGACACTAGCAGCGATCGTGTACCTGCAACACACATCCAATTCAATAGATATTGGAGGGATTCGTGTTGTCGTCTTTCACTTCGACGACTTCCCTTTGGCCATGCGGACGTTGCTTAAGGCTTAGCCTTTTGAGAATCCAAGCTATACCGTGTGTTTGTATGACCATGGTCATTTTGCATCGGTTGCAACTAGCCCTAGCCATGGGCAGCCCGGCCCGGTCGGCCCAGCCTGACCCGGCTCGCAAAAGCCTGACCCGGCCCGGCCTGACCTTGTCTCTAGGCCGGGCTTGGGCCTAGATTTTGAGCCCGGTGATCAGGCCGGGCCGGGCTCGATGAAACTGAAGATTATGCCTAGTCGGGTCGGACTTGCCGGGCGTCAGGCCGGGCCGGGCTTTTTTCAGGCTCGGGCTAGGCTTGAGCCCAAAAACTAGGCCTGACGACCGGGCCGGGCTGGGCTCGGGTCTGGGTTTTTAACGCCGGGCTTTTTTCGGCCCGGTCTGAGGCCCGGCCCAGCCCGAGGTATGGCCAGGTATAGTTGCAACCTGCATTGGCGTCCTCATTTATTCACTCAAAATACATGTAGCATCTTTTGGGTTCAGGTTCTCGATATGGCAAGATCCTAACTCACAATATATTGGTCGTCGTTCTTAGGCCATGCTTTTTCTCAGCTGCTCCGGTTTAGCTTGGTGTGCTACCTCTGTATACCATGTGTATGTATGGCCACAATCACATTTTCTCCCACCCTTCTTATCCACAGAATTGGTCGTTTCGTGATACGATTGAGTCGAGAGATAACAAGCAGTATAGGCCATTGACAAGATTATTTGAGTACTTGTGTGTTTCCAGGAGTAATTACACGTAATGATTTAATGTTATTTCCAAAATCAAGTACATTGTCAAATTAGTGTTATTTTCAAAATTAATTAAAATTAATGAAATAATGATATTTTTTAATTTGTAGGTGGTGTGAAGAAGACACCATTGGAGTAATATGAGATGTTGGATAAAGGTAATTGAATGTCTGAGATCATTTGATTTTGCCCAACTCGTGCTTTTATAAGTAACTAAGTAGTAGATAATGTGCAGATTATATCAAGTAGTCTTAAGAAAAGTGATTACAAATAATATACCTATATGTGGTGTATGACCAAACCTCTCACAGAGCAAATAGTGAAACCTTTAAGAAAATGGTGTCGAAGGAGAGGAAATTCGATCTGTGATATTTATTTTAGTCATTGGGAAGAGTTTCTTTTTGTGATTTTATCATTTAGGGATTGTTTGTTATCTACTTTGTGGCATTTGATTAATCATATTCTTTTACCAATAATTATGAAAGATATGAACTCACCTCGACAAGTAGAATGTCCGGCATAAACTACTTATTCGTGTTTTGTCTAGTGCCACTTTAAACTACTGGTTTTTCATTTTTTGAGATAGTCATTGTGTGTTTGAATCATACTTGTGTGTGTTGTCATATCTATTTTGATATGTGTTACTTAATGCACGACCTACATGGTAACTTTTGCCTCCGATCATGGCAAATTTACTGAAGTTGTCATGACAACTTTAGTTAAGACCTCTTTAGCTTACAAGGATTGGACGGATTCTAAAGGATGGGAAATTTATATATATATATATATATATATACATATATATGTATATATACATATATATGTATATATACATATATATGTATATGTATATATATGTATATATATAATATACAGTAATATATTCTTTACTGTACGCTGTACGCTAATTTAAGCAAATTAGATTAGACTAATATGTGATTGGATGAAAGTGGTAGGCAGGTACGCGTTTTTTATCTTGAATAGTATTCACAATAGTATTTACTATTTATTGCACCATTTGGAATAGTTATTTAGCTATTTACAATAATATTTAATTCTTTGCTACTATTTGATTATTTAGTTAATGCAGGATCAAATACAGGCTCTCGAGGCCAATACGACGACTGAAGTGTGTGCAGTGGTGTAATATCCTACTCAGTACTCATCATATTTATCGTTATGTTGTTTCAGATGTAACTAGGTTCATTCACTTGATGTTTTTAAATGCAAATTTATGGGCTAAATTCCTATCGTCTTTCTAGGCAGCTCCACCCGAAGGGAACACTTCTCTACGGCCACCACGTTCTCATACAAATACCACACTAGGCTAAACAGAAAACTACCGCCAGAGGTTTCTCCTATAGGATCCCTAGCATAAGAACTCATCCCATAAATTCATAAATAAAATACCAAGTGAACCACGAAACTACATCATTTCCACAACATAATTTACATATGGTTTTCTCTTTCGGGAACCCCCGAATGGTTTACACACAAAGATAAAAGAAATTACCTTCTAACTACCTTCATGAGCTTACAAATGCTCTGAATATTGTAGCTCTTATTACACGATGAGGAAGTACTACTACTACTACTGAGCAACGAGCTTGCTAGCTGAGTTGCAGCTCTCTGCTCTATTTGTGGCTCGTTCTTCTCCGTCTGGTGTCTCTCTTCGCAGCAAACCTCTCCTTTTATAGGCGAGAGAGCAGCTCTTGGATAACTTCCCCGAGAAGACTCCTTCATTATTTTCATCTTCTTTCTTCTTATCCATCATGCCCCTAATTTTTAGGCCTTCTAGGCTTTATAGGCTTTATAGCCATTTATAGCCCTTCTTTCTAGGGTATTGAGTGCATGTTCGAGGGAATTGCACACCCTGCCTTGGCTGCAAATGGAGGTAGCACTTCTTCTTTTGGGATTTTCTTCTTCGTCATGATTTTGTCTTGGACTTCAGAAATATTACAGCCTCTAAGTATGCATATGCGCGTGCATTTGCTGCTGATATGTGTACACAGACATACTTGGATGCAAACATGTCGAATATGCATATGCGCGTGTACGCATGCATACTTGAATGCAAGTACTCTAACCACGCATTATTTATTTAATTAATTAATTAATTTATTTTATTTTGATGGGGTCTTCCCTGCCCATATAATTGATATTTTCATATCAATATTCAAAGATATTTCATGTTATGAATTCTAGATTCTATCAATATTTTGGGTCGGGTTATTGGTCCTCCGCACCCGAAAAATTGATACCAATATCAATTCAAATTCAGTAGCATATGCAGTTGGGCTTCACTCAGGTGGCTGCCCATGCCCTGCGATATCCATATGATCGTCATCTAAGAGATGGAAATCATACTTCGTATCGCATTCTTTCTTCATATCTTCAAATCTAATGTTCATTTCAATCCTTATTTCATTTAATATCTCTTCCTTTAATTCCTTCTTCATTGTTTTTGACAATTCTTCAAATCTTTTATCCATTTCTTGATCTATATATTCATTGTCCAAAGGGTCTATTCCCTTGAGAAGGCATTCTTTATATGTATAATATTTTGGAGAATCTTCTTCCTTTATATTCGTTCCTGATGATTCTCCCTTTGCACTTTTAGGCATTGATGTGTTAAATGCATTGTTATTTATATATTTCTTCTTCTGGATATATTCTTTAGCCTTTGGGTCTATATAATAATTTTCTCCTAGAACTTTTCTTGCCGAAAACAAGGCTTCATCAATACTTTCATATTTTTTGAATGTTAAATCTTCTCCTCTTCGTTTTGCATCTATTTTTTCTATCATAATATCTTCCCATGTCAAATATATTCCTGGCTTAGTTCCATCAAACATAATATATAATGGTTCTCTTTTTTGTATTTCAACCCTTTCTCGCTTTGGCAAATTTCTATTCATTTGGTTAAAATATTTTGCCAAGCTATTGAGAATTGATAGAAGATATCCCTTTTCTTCTCTCTTATTGGTATATTAGTACCAGAAATTATCCAAATATGCATCGTTGAACTTCGTCAAGCTTGATATGAGGCTTTGGCTTAAAGTTGAATGTATTCGGCTGAAATATTTTCAGCCTATTCTCCTCTCCAAAGAAAAGGCATTCATCCCTGTTGGGCAATAATCCTTTATTCATTTCTGCAAATTTGATGCACGAGAAAATATGTCAGGTAAGGTATTATCCTTTCCCTTAATATGCTCAAAAATAACTTTATAACCATTCCCAGCTATGGTGTCTTCAAATAAAACCCATCTTCTAGTTGAACTTTTCTTACTATTAATTTTATTGTAATATCGACATATGGCTTCACAATCTGTTTGCACTGTAAATTCTTTAAATCCTAAATACAACCTAAATGCATTTATTCAATTTACGACTACAAGGATTTCTCTATCAATATTATTTACTATTTTTAATTTGTAGCTTCGTGAAGCATATCTGCATATTTTTTTCATCTGCTTTAGGAGAATATTTATTAGGTTTTTGTTTTAATATAGCACCCCATCCTACCTTAGATGCATTTGTTTCAATTATAAAGGCAGTTCTAGGGGTTTTAAATTCTTGACTTTTTCCTTAATGGCCTTTACTAATTTTATATCTTCAGAATTGAAATACCTCTGACCATTCTTTCTTAATTTAGCATATAGAGGTCCGGCTAGCTTTGCTAAGTTATCTATGTAATTTCTTGCATAATTTACAATTCCTAAGAATTGTTGTAGAACCTTTTTATCACTCATATTGTCAGGAAACTCTAATATCTTTTTTGCAATATGTTCTTGCAAATATATCTTTCCTTCTCCTATTTCATGGCCAAGGAAATTTATTCTCTCTTTGCAAATTTCCATCTTCTTTTTTGATAATACGAGCCCATTTTGTTCTACCTTACGAAAGAACACCTCGAGATGGGCTATATGCTCTTTGTATGATTTTGAAAATACTAATAAATCATCTACGTATACTAATATAAATGCTTGATTCTCGTTAAAAACATTTTGCATTTTCCTTTGAAATAATGCAGGTGCATTCTTTAGACCTCATGGCATTACTAGCCATTCATAATGGCCTTGTGGACAAGTGAAGGCAGTCCATGTAATAGATTCTTTGGCCATTTTTTACTTGCCAAAACCCTGCTTTTAAGTCAAATTTAGAGAAATATTTGCTTCCTTGTATTCTATTGATCCATTCCTTTTTATTAGGTATGTTGTATGCATCATCTACGGTATTATTATTAAGGTCTTTTAAAGTTAATTACCATTCTAGATTTACCTCTCACTTCTTCAGCATAATTTCTAACTATAAAAGCAGCTCACCGATGAGGACTTCTACTTTCTCTAATTGCTTTTAGTTTTAATAATTCCTCAATATGCATTTTAAACTCTTCAATATCTTTAGGAGTGGCTTCTATTGGTCCTAACGTAATTATATAGTCTGGGTTAATAATATTTATTTTGCAAATATAGAGTTTCTTTCCCAATGTTTCATTGGTATTTCCCCAATAATCTGTATGTTTTCTAATCTTTGCGCAATCTTATCCATATCTTTCTTAGATTTTATATCTCTATACCAATTCGGTGAAAATGATTGTAATGCTATGCATTCTGTACTTGTATTTTCTATATGATATTATTCTATGGTCTCACTAAGTTCTTCATCTTTACAAAATTCGAGGGGGTCTGGACTAGCTCTATATTCATCATCCAAATTAGATATTTCTACATTTTGCAAAGCCTTTCTTTGCTTTCGCACTTCAGATATGTATGGGAGGTTATCTTGATATGGAATAAATATAACCCCTTCTTCATGTATAATTATAGTTTGTAAGGATTGTTGTAAAAACCTTAACCCTATTATCATATCATCATTTATTATTGATAAATCTCTTATTGTAATTTCATCTATTATATATCTCGTGCCATTTATGTATGCTTCAATGTTATATGCTAACTGGTTATGGATTTTCTTTATTCCTGACATGTTGGTAGATACTTCAGCTTTATTATCATCAATGGTTTCAACTATTTCGGGACATCTCACAAAATATTTTTCATGGATGATGTTCTTTGTGAAACCGGTATCTAATAGTGCTAATATTTTATAAGAAATATTTGGCTTTAGAATTATTTTAACTGGGATCCTTATCCCTAACACTTCTTTGAATGGTAATCGGACGATATATTTGTTTCCAAAACTAGTTATTGCATCTTTTAACTGTATTAGTTTGTCTCCTTTTTTATCCCTTACCGTTAACATTTGTTCTTTCATCTCTGTGATTTTAGCAACCTTATTATCTGGTTCTTTACTATCTTCTAATTCATCTTTTAACTTTTCAAGCTCTGCTTCCAGTCTATTTATTCTATTTTCTAAATTTCTAACCCTAATGGATAATATTCTTTCTTCAGGTTCCAATTCTATTTCGTGTCTCCATTTCTGGTTACTCACTCTTAGATAGGAGGTACATGCTTGCTTTAAGCATAAGCTACATGTGAACCTATTTTCTTGGCTTGGGTAATATATACAAAAAGCACATTTTATATTATAATCACCTTTACCTTTAATCCAATCATGTGCACAATCTACTTGGTTCATCATTTCAATCTTTAAACCGACTGATTCATCTATTAGATCCATTTCACCATCACTCGATTCATATTCTGGAGTCTCATTTTCTACTTCATCTGTTTCTATGATTGAATATATTGACTCGTCATCTTTTATTTCATCATCACATACTAATATATTCTCATTAACACTATCTATAATTAACACTCTATCTTGCTCCTCATATTTGCTGGAATACCTTTTTTGGTCTTTATTAGGTCAAGTTCTACTTAGGTGGTCGGGAGAGTTACATATGAAACACATGCATGTCTTGTCATATGATTTCTTAGGATTATATCTTCTTACATTTCTTTTATGTAAAAATGGAGCTCTGTTATCTGACCTTCTTAAGAAATATCTTTTCTTCTTTCTAAAATTTCTATTATCTCTCCTTTGTGGTTTATAATATTTGTTTTTCCTATGCCTTTCTTCTCCATATGTAAGTGGTATTTGGACTATGTTGTTGCAGAAGTTGTAGTCTGACTTCTTCATAGACCTTTGGGCTTGTATGCATGTACATACCTTTCTTAGTTGTTTAAAGACAAATGTTATGGCTTGGGATATATTTACTACATTTCCCGCTGTTTCTTTTTTATATTCCTCAAATATTATGGATCCTAGAGGGTCAGGCAACTTATTAAAATATCGTTATACTACACCCACATTAAACCCTTGCTTTGTAGTGGTAGCATTATATAAATAATGCTGAGAGAACTCTTTTATTCCTTTCCAACTAGTTAATGTTAGTTTTTCTATTTCTCTCAACCTTTCGTTTTGCAGAGAGGTATGTCCTAATTCTGGATCTTCTGCTATGATCATATTTGAAATCACATTTGCAAAGTTATTAGGGTTACTTCCGGCCCTTTTTAATTCTTCATATTGATTAGGATATGTCTCTACTCATTGTTCCCATAGAACTTTTACAGATTCTCCTAAAAATGTTTCAAGATATGTTAACATATATTCTACCTTAGTGCCTATATTATACTAGTTTTGTATATATTTTTGAACTATTAAACCTTTCCATATGCTGATTATATTCGGCCAATCTATCGGGTCATGGGCCGCTAGGTTTAAAATAGCGCCATCATTCTTATAGTTTTGAAATTGCACTGGCTTTTCAAAATCTCTTCTTTTAGCACCCATATATCTATATTGTCCAGGGATATATGTAGGTTGGTAATCATCTTTTTCTGGAGGCCATTTTCCAGCTGATCTGGTAGGTCTCTCCCTTTCTCCTTCTCTTTTTACTGAAGACTCCCCATACCCCTTTCTTATTTTGTTACTACTTTCTACTTCCATAGCTTCCATTGCATTATCTAAATTTTGTAGTCCCACATCATCTAGTGAGTTATAAAAATCACTATTTTGCTCTGAATAATTATAATTTTCATCTTCTAACCACATTTCTTTTATTAATTCTTCTTCTTCCTCATAACTTTCTAATAACAACTTATTATTTATATCCCATTGCTCTTCTTCACTAACAACTTCTTGCTGAGCAATATTCTTATCTTTATTATTAATAATAATAGCATTATTATTGCTACTAGTATTTTCTCTCCTTTCAATTCATGATATAGTTGTATTTGGCATGGTCGAACTACTACTTTCTAACTTTTTCTCATTTTTAAGTTTTTTAACCTTGCAATTTCTCTAATTATAAACAATTCTCTTTCTCTTATCTTAGGCCAATATTTTGTCATAGAATTTTTATATTCCCAATCTATATGCTTTAGCTTATTTTCCCAGTGATTTATTTCATCATCTAAATTAGCCTTTTCCATGTATTCGGTCACACCTTTATTCTTATCATCACTATTTTCTGATTCTGTCATAAAAGATTTCGCATCTTCTATTGATGCAGATTTATAGTTCATAAATCTAATACTACTACTTCCTTCACAATTTTGATAACTTATGTAGTTTTCAGGTTGCTTTAATTCTTTCTTCTCTATTAATTCACCAACCTTCCATTCTTCTCCCGCTCTTTCTTTAGAACCAATTTTAAGTGGATTCATAAATTTAATACCCTTTGATTGCATACTATCAATTACATCATTCACATTGACTCTATATCTAGAGTTACTTCTATTTGTGAGTCTTCCTATAAACTCTATGCTTACTAACAAATTTGTTCCTTTAAAATCTTCATATCCTTTAGTTTGGAAACCAAAACTCATTTTTTCAATAAATTCTTTTACAGGCATCATTAGGTCTGGAGCTATATAGGTTATTAACCTATTTTCATTCATGTCTCCTTCCAAAAATCCTAATGCTGCTTTATCTACTGATTCCCAACTTCTGTCTAATAGGGTTATTAGCACCTTTTCTCCTAATTTCTTTCTTGTCATGCCTTTAAATCCTATGATATACATACCTTGATGAATGTATTTGTAACCACAATATTTTAGTTCATTTTCAATATTTTTGCTTACTATTCTTAAATCTACCGGATGTGTTAACACACTTAGCTCTACTTCTCTAGATATTCGGTATAAACCACTCTTACTTTCAAACATACCCATGTGATATACCTGTTATGGTTTTATTTTTCTTAGGGTGTCTTTCTAATATCTTTCGAGGTCTCTTTGAATATCTATGACCTCTTCAATACTATCAATATCATCGGCTTTGCATGATAATCTATGCTTCATTGCTAGAGGTCTTGAATCTTGCCGAATTAATTGGAGGGTTTTGTCTCTTCTAAGGAGGCCTTTAGATATGTCCATTTTTCTGAATTGATATTTCTTGACGAGGATACTATTCCGGATGATGATAAGACAATTTCTTTATTGTTTTGAACGCTTTTTAGCTTATCTAAAATTTGGATTAATAATTGAAGAATTGTATTATTTTGTCTTATTATAATTTTAGAATCTTCTTTTGGCGAGTCATGGTCAAAAAATCCGACAGGAGGTGAGAAGTATTTAGCTACTTCGTTTAATGCTTGGCTATATTCTGTCATACACTTATGAAACGATCAACGTTTTTACTTCTTGCAACAACTTCTTTATTTCAAGTATATCTTGTCTTCTTTCCGCATGAGGGAGCGAGTATTTGCGTTTACTTAAGTAATGGCCTATTGACAACACTTCTTCTTTAATATAATCGTTATTTTTGCAAAGTACGTTCTGTCTGGCCTTTGCTTCTTCTATCTTATGTAAGGCTAAATCAATTTTATAATTCAAACCCGAATATTTATCTGCAAGCTTTTGGTATTCTTTAAATAAACTTTCAAATTTTTGGTCTAGATCGTCTTGTCTTTCCCCCCAAGATATATTGAAGTTATATATTAAATCGACGACTGTATTTAGCTGGCTATGAGATGTATGCCAGGTATGTTCTTCAGAAGGATTTATTCTGCACTTTATATTAATATTCTCTTTAGTATTTATTACTTTACCTACGCTAACTTCTAAGTTTAAATACTTTAACCTTTCAATGATTAAACGCTGGACCTGATACCAAATATACAGCAATATACAGTAATATATTCTTTACTGTACGTTGTACACTAATTTAAGCAAATTAGATTAGGCTAATATGTGATTGGGTGAAAGCGGCAGGCAGTTACGCGCTTTTTATCTTGAATAGTATTCACAATAGTATTTACTATATATTACACTATTTGGAATAGTTATTTAGCTATTTGCAACAATATTTAATTCTTTGCTACTATTTGATTATTTAGTTAATGCAGGATCAAATACAGGCTGTCGAGGCCAATACGACAACTGAAGTGTGCGCAGTGGTGTAATATCCTACTCAGTACTCACCATATTTATCATTATGTTGTTTCAGATGTAACTAGGTTCATTCACTTGATGTTTTTAAATGCAAATTTATGGGCTAAATTTCTATCGTCTTCCCAGGCAGTTCCACCCGAAGGGAACACTTCTCTACGGCCACCACGTTCTCATACAAATGCCACACTAGGCTAAACAGAGAACTACCGCCAGAGGTTTCTCCTATAGGATCCCTAGCATAAGAACTCGTCCCATAAATTCATAAATAAAATACCAAGTGAACCACGAAACTACATTATTTCCACAACATAATTTACATATGGTTTTCCCTTTCGGGAACCCCCGAAGGGTTTACACACAAAGATAAAAGAAATTACCTTCTAACTACCTTCGTGAGCTTAAAAATGCTCTGAATATTGTAGCTCTTATTACACGATGAGGAAGTACTACTACTACTACTTGTTGGAAATATGCCCTAGAGGCAATAAATAAAGTGTTTATTATTGTATTTCCTTGTTCATGATAATCGTTTATTATCCATGCTATAATTGTATTAATTGGAAACATGGATACATGTGTGGATACATAGACAAACACAATGTCCCTAGTATACCTCTAGTGAACTAGCTCGTTGATCGAAAGATGGTTAAGGTTTCCTAGCCATGGACATGAGATGTCATTTGATAACAGGATCACATCATTAGGAGAATGATGTGATGGACAAGACCCAAACTACAAACGTAGCTTATGGTCATGTCAGTTTATTGTTACTGTTTTCTGCATGTCAAGTATATGTTCCTATGACCATGAGATCATGCAACTCACAGATATCGGAGGAGTACCTTGTGTGTATCAAATGTCGCAAAGTAACTGGATGACTATAAAGGTGCTCTACAGGTGTCTCCGAGGGTGTATGTTGAGTTGGCATGGATCAAGACTGGGATTTGTTACTCCGTGTGACGGAGAGGTATCTCAGGGCCCACTCGGTAATACAACATCACAATAAGCCTTGCAAGCAATGTGACTAAGTGTTAGTTACGGGATCTTGTACTACGGAACGAGTAAAGAGACTTGCCAAGTAACGAGGTTGAACTAGGTATGGAGATACCGACGATTGAATCTCGGGCAAGTAACATACCGAAGAACAAAGGGAACATCATACGGGATTAGCTGAATCCTTGACATAGAGGTTCGACCGATAAAGATCTTCGTAGAATATGTAGGAACCAATGTGAACATCCAGGTCCCGCCATTGGTTATTGACCGTAGAGGTGTCTCGGTCATCTTTGCATAGTTCTCGAACCCGCAAGGTTTGCACACTTAAGGTTTGGTGATGTTTCGATAGTATAGAGTTATGTATCGTGGTGACCGAAGTTTGTTCGGAGTCCCGGATGAGATCCCGGACTTCACGAGGAGCTCCGGAATGGTCCAAAGGTAAAGATTCATATATAGGAAGTCCCATTTTGGTCGCCGGAAAAGTTTCGGGCTCATCGGTAGTGTACCGGGAGTGCCGGTAGTGTACCGGGAGGCCTCCGAGAGGGGTATTTCGACCCAAGAGGCTTCATGGACTATGGGAGAGTGAATATCAGCCCTTATTGGGCTGGTGGAAACTCCCACACAAGGCCCATGTGGATGGAGGAAAAAAAACCAATAGGAAAAGGTGGAAAAAAGGCAAAAAGGAGCAATCCTAGTCCTACTAGGATTGGAGGAGGATAGTCCTCCTCCACCTCCCACTTCGGCCGAAGCCTCCAAGGCTTGGAGGCCAAGGCTGCCTATCCTCCTCCTTCCCTCCTATATATACTAGTGGATTTCTAGGGTTTTGCACTAGATTTTCAGCCACGTGCTACCCGTTCCTCAAGTGCATAGTTTGTCCTCTAGATCGGTTTTCTACAGTGCTTAGGCGAAGCCCTGCCGGAATTGCTCCACCACCGTCGTCGGAGCACCATCAGGATGCCGGAGAACTCTTCTTCCTCTCCACTCCTTATTGCTGGATCAAGACGGTGGAGATCGTCATCAAGATGTACGTGTGCTAAACGCGGAGGTGCCATCCGTTCGGTGCTAGATCGGAAGGATCGTGATAAAGTTCGTGAGACGGATCATGATCAAGTTCGTGGGATGGATCGTGATAGGATCATGGGACGGATCGTTATTGGATCGCGGGACGGATCGTGATTGGATCGCGGGACGCACGGCGATTTGGATCGCAAAGACGTTCGACTACACCAACCGCGTTTCTTAACGCTTCCCGCTTAGCGATCTACAAGGGTATGTAGATCCACTCTCCCTCTCGTAGGTGCTCATCACCATGGATAGATCTGCGTGCGCGTAGGAAATTTTTTGTTTCCCATGCAACATTCCCCAACAGTGGCATCATGAGCTAGGTCTATGTGTTGATGAGATCTCGAGTAGAACACAAAAGGTTTGTGGGCGTTGATGCTTAGATTGCTTCCTCCCTTGGTCGGATTTTGGTTCAGCGGTATTGTGAGATGAAGCGGACCGGACCAACATTACTCGTACGCTTACGAGAGACCGGTTCCCTCGACGCAACTTGTTGCCTAGATGGCTTGTGGGTGGCAGTTTCTCTCACTTTAGTTGGATCGGATTCGACAAAGGCGATCCTTGAGAAGGTTGAAAAGCAAATCATGTATCACCGTTGTGGTTTATGCGTAGGTGAGAATCGTTCTTGCTAGAAACCTGTAGCAGCCACGTAAAACATGCAACAACAATTAGAGGACGTCTAACTTGCTTTTGCAGGGTATGTTGTGATGTGATATGGCCAATTACATGATGTGATATATGTGATGTATGAGATGATAATGTGATGTATAGAATTTCATGACTTGCATGTCGATGAGTACGGCAACCGACAGGAGCCATAGGGTTGTCTTTAATTATTGTAGGACCTGCGTGTCAATCATTAAGCGCTATGTAATGCTTTACTTTATCGCTAAACGGTAGCAATAGTAGTAGAAGCATGCAGGGCATGACAACCTCGATGGCGACACGTTGATGGAGATCATGGTGTCGTGCCGGTGACGATGAAGATCATGTCGGTGCTTTCAAGATGGAGATCTAAAGCACAAGTTCATGGCCATATCATGTCACTTATGAATTGCATGTAATGTTAATCCTTTTATGCACCTTGTTTTGCTTAGTACGACGGTAGCATTATAAGGTGATCCCTCACTTAAATTTCAAGATAAAATTGTGTTCTCCCCGAGTGTGCACCGTTGTGAAAGTTCGTCGTGTTGAGACACCACGTGATGATCGGGTGTGATAGACTCTACGTTCACATACAATGGGTGCAAGCCAGTGTTGCACGCGCAGAACACTCGGGTTAAACTTGACGAGCCTAGCATGTACAGACATGGCCTCAGAACACAAGAGACCGAAAGGTCGAACATGAGTCATATAGTAGATATGATCAACATAATGATGTTCACCATTGAAGCCACCTCAACTCACATGATGATCGGACTTGAGTTGGTGGATTTGGATCATGTGACACTCAGATGACCTGAGGGATGTCAATTTGAGTGGGAGCTTTAGTAATTTGATTAACTAAACTCATTATCTTGAACAATAGTCTAAGTGAACTTTGCATATTTATGTTGTAGATCAATGGCTCGCGCAGTAGCACCCCTGAATTTTAATGCGTTCCTAGAGAAAGCTAAACTGAAATATGATGGAAGTAACTTTGTTGACTGGGCCCGTAATCTGAGGATTATCCTCACGGCTTCCTAGAAATCATATGTCCTTGATGCACCGCTTGGTGACCAACCAGAAGACATGACCTTCGAAGACGTTAAGAACGCTTGGGAGGCACGTACTGGAGATTACTCAATAGTTCAGTGTGCAATATTGTATGGCTTAGAACCGGGACTTCAAAGACATTTTGAACATCATGGAGCATATGAGATGTTCCAGGAGTTGAAGTTTATCTTTCAAAAGAACGCCCGGATCGAGAGGTATGAAACCTCCGATAAGTTCTATGCTTGCAAGATGGAGGAGAACGGGTCTATCAGTGAACATATACTCAGAATGTCTGGGTATTCAAATCGTCTAGTGGAGTTGGGAATTGCCCTTCCGCCAGAGGCGATCATTGACAGAGTTCTTCAATCACTGCCACCTAGTTACAAGAGCTTTGTGATGAACTATAACATGCACGGGATGAACAAGTCAGTCGCCGAGCTGTTTGCGATGCTAAATGTCGCTGAGTCTGAAATCCAGAAAGAACATCAAGTGTTGATGGTCAATAAAACCACTAGTTTCAAGAAAAATGGCAAAGTCAAGGGCAAGGGCAATAAGGGTAAAACCAAGAAGGATGGCAAAGCAGTTGCTACTCCTGCAAAGAAGCCCAAGCATGGACCCAAGCCAGAAACCGAGTGCTTTCATTGCAAGGGAACTGGTCACTGGAAGCGGAACTGCCCCAAGTACCTGGCTGACAAGAAGGCGACCAACGACAAACAAGGTATATATGATATACATGTTATTGATGTGTACGTTACTAGCTCTCGTAGTAGTGCCTGGGTATTTGATACCGGTTCGGTTGCTCACATTTGCAACTCAAAGCTGGAACTACGGAATAAACGAAGGCTGGCAAAGGACGAAGTGACGATGCGCGTGGGAAATGGTTCCAAGGTTGATGTGATCGCCGTCGGCACGCTCTCTCTTCTATTACCATCGGGATTAGTGATGAACCTGAATAATTGTTATTTAGTGCATGCGTTAAGCATGAACATTATATCTGGATCTTGTTTATTGCAAGACGGTTACTCATTTAAATCAGAGAATAAAGGTTGTTCTATTTATATGAGTAATATCTTTTATGGTCATGCACCCAATGTGAGGGGTTTATTCATATTAAATCTTGATAGTGATGATACACATGTTCATAACATTGATGCCAAAAGATGTAGAGTTGATAATGATAGTACCACTTTCTTGTGGCACTGTCGTTTAGGTCATATTGGTGTAAAACGCATGAAGAAGCTCCATGCTGATGGACTTTTGGAGTCACCTGATTTTGAATCACTTGACACATGTGAACCATGCCTCATGGGCAAGATGACTAAAACGCCATTCTCTGGAACAATGGAATGGGCATGTGACTTATTGGAAATCATACATACTGATGTGTGCGGTCCAATGAATGTTACAACGCATGGTGGATATCGTTATTTTCTCACCTTCACTGATGACTTAAGTAGATATGGGTATATTTACTTGATGAAACACAAGTCTGAAACGTTTGAAAAGTTCAAGCAATTTCAGAGTGAAGTTGAGAATCATCGTAACAAGAAGATTAAGTTCCTACGATCTGATCGAGGAGGTGAATATCTGACTTATGAGTTTGGCAGTCACTTAAGACAATGTGGAATTGTTTCACAGTTGACACCGCCCGTAACACCGCAGCGTAATGGTGTATCCGAACGTCGTAATCGAACCTTATTAGATATGGTGCGTTCTATGATGTCTCTTGCTGATTTGCCACTATCGTTTTGGGGTTATGCATTAGAGACAGCTGCATTCACTTTAAATAGGGCACCATCAAAATCCGTTGAGACGACGCCATATGAACTATGGTTTGGCAAGAAGCCAAAGTTGTTGTTTCTTAAAGTTTGGGGATGTGATGCTTATGTCAAAAAGCTTCAGCCTGAAAAGCTGGAACCCAAAGCAGAGAAATGCATCTTCATAGGATACCCGAAAGAGACAGTCGGGTATACCTTCTATCTTAGATCCGAAGGCAAAGTGTTTGTCGCTAAGAACGGAACATTTCTTGAGAAAGAGTTTCTCTCGAAAGAATTGAGTGGGAGGAAAATAGAGCTTGATGAGGTTATTGAACCTTTACTTCAACCAGAAAGTAGCATAGGACAGAAAGATGTTTCTGTGGAACCTACGACGGTAGAAGAGGAAGTTAATGATGATGATCATGAAGCTTCGGATCAAGCTGCTATTGAACCTCGTAGGTCGACAAGGCCGCGTACTACCCCTGAGTGGTACGGCAACCCTATCTTGGAGGTTATGTTGTTGGACAACAATGAACCTACGAGCTATGGAGGAGCAGTGATGGGCCCGGAATCCGAGAAATGGGTAGAGGCCATGAAATCCAAGATGGGATCCATGTATGAAAACAAAGTATGGAATTTGGAAGTATTACCTGAAGGGCGAAAGGCCATTTAGAACAAATGGATCTTTAAGAAGAAGACAGACACGGACGGTAATGTCACCGTCTATAAAGCTCAACTTGTGGCAAAGGGTTTTTCACAAGTTCAAGGAGTTGACTACGATGAGACTTTCTCACCCGTAGCGATGCTTAAGTCTATCAGAATCATGTTAGCAATAGCTGCTTATTTCGACTATGAAATTTGGCAGATGGATGTCAAAAAAGCGTTCCTCAACGGTTTCCTTGAGGAAGAGTTGTATATGATGCAACCCGAAGGTTTTGTCAATCCAGAGAATGCTGACAAAGTTTCCAAACTCCAGCGATCCATTTATGGACTGGTGCAAGCATCTGGGAGTTGGAATAAGCGCTTTGATGAGGTGATCAAAGCGTTTGAGTTTATACAAGTTTACGGAGAAGCTTGTATTTACAAGAAAGTGAGTGGGAGCTCTATAGAGTTTCTAGTATTATATGTGGATGACATATTACTGATTGGAAACAATATAGAAATGCTGGAAAGCGTGAAGGAATATTTGAACAAGAGTTTTTCAATGAAGGACCTAGGAGAAGCTGCTTTCATATTAGGCATTAAGATCTATAGAGATAGATCGAGACACTTAATAGCACTTTCATAGATCACATACCTTGATAAAGTTTTGAAGAAGTTCAAAATGGAACAGTCCAAGAAGGGGTTCTTGCTTGTGTTACAAGGTGTGAAGTTGAGTAAGACTCAATGCCCAGTAACTGCAGAAGATAGAGAAAAGATGAGTGTCATCCCCTATGCTTCAGCCATAGGCTCTATCATGTATGCAATGCTGTGCACAAGACCCAATATCAGCCTTGCCATAAGTATGGCCGAAAGGTTTCAAAGTGATCCTGGAATGGAGCACTGGCAAGCGGTCAAGAATATCCTTAAGTACCTAAAAAGGACTAAGGAAATGTTTGTCGTTTATGGAGGTGATGAAGAGCTCGTCGAAAAGGGTTACATCAATGCAAGCTTTGACACTGATCCGGACGACTCTAAGTCGCAAACCGGATACGTATTTATTCTTAACGGGGGAGCGGTAAGCTGGTGCAGTTCCAAGCAAAGCGTGGTAGCTGATTCTACGTGCGAAGCAGAATACATCGTAGCCTTGGAGGCGGCGAAGGAAGGTGTCTAGATGAAGCAGTTCATGACAGATCTTGGAGTAGTGCCCAGTGCACTAAATCCAATGAACCTGTTCTGTGACAACACTGGTGCCATTGCTCTGGCCAAGGAACCAAGGTTTCAAAAGAGGACCAGACACATAAAGCGACGCTTCAACTCCATCCGCGATTACATCATGTTGAAAGACATAAATATTTGCAAAGTGCACACGGATCTGAATGTTGCAGACCCGTTGACTAAACCTCTTCCAAGGGCTAAACATGATCAACACCAGAACTGCATGGGTGTTCGATTTATTACAATGTAAATCACATAGTGATGTGAACTAGATTATTGACTCTAGTGCAAGTGGGAGACTGTTCGAAATATGCCCTAGAGGCAATAAATAAAGTGTTTATTATTGTATTTCCTTGTTCATGATAATCGTTTATTATCCATGCTATAATTGTATTAATTGGAAACATGGATACATGTGTGGATACATAGATAAACACAATGTCCCTAGTATACCTCTAGTGAACTAGCTCGTTGATCGAAAGATGGTTAAGGTTTCCTAGCCATGGACATGAGATGTCATTTGATAACGGGATCACATCATTAGGAGAATGATGTGATGGACAAGACCCAAACTACAAACGTAGCTTATGATCGTGTCAGTTTATTGCTACTATTTTCTGCATGTCAAGTATATGTTCCTATGACCATGAGATCATGCAACTCACAGATATCGGAGGAGTACCTTGTGTGTATCAAACGTCGCAACGTAACTGGGTGACTATAAAGGTGCTCTACAGGTGTCTCCGAGGGTGTATGTTGAGTTGGCATGGATCAAGACTGGGATTTGTTACTCCGTGTGACGGAGAGGTATCTCAGGGCCCACTCGGTAATACAACATCACAATAAGCCTTGCAAGCAATGTGACTAAGTGTTAGTTACGGGATCTTGTATTACGGAACGAGTAAAGAGACTTGCCAAGTAACGAGGTTGAACTAGGTATGGAGATACCGACGATCGAATCTTGGGCAAGTAACATACCGAAGAACAAAGGGAGCATCATACGGGATTAACTGAATCCTTGACATAGAGGTTCGACCGATAAAGATCTTTGTAGAATATGTAGAAACCAATGTGGACATCCAGGTTCCGCCATTGGTTATTGACCGTAGAGGTGTGTCGGTCATCTCTGCATAGTTCTCGAACCCGCAGGGTCTGCACACTTAAGGTTTGGTGACGTTTCGGTAGTATAGAGTTATGTATGGTGGTGACTGAAGTTTGTTCGGAGTCCCGGATGAGATCCCGGACTTCACGAGGAGCTCCAGAATGGTCCGGAGGTAAAGATTCATATATAGGAAGTCCCATTTGTTGGAAATATGCCCTAGAGGCAATAATAAATTAGTTATTATCATATTTCCTTGTTCATGATAATCGTTTATTATCCATGCTATAATTGTATTGAACGGAGACTTAGATGCATGTGTGGATACATAGACAAAACCATGTCCCTAGTATGCCTCTAATAGACTAGCTCATTGATCAAAAGATGGTTAAGGTTTCCTAGCCATGGACATGAGATGTCATTTGATAACGGGGTCACATCATTAGGAGAATGATGTGATGGACAAGACCCAAACTGCAAATGTAGCATATGATCGTGTCAGTTTATTGCTACTGTTTACCGCATGTAAAGTATGTGTTCCTATGACCATGAGATCATGAAACTCACGGATATCGGAGGAGTGCCTTGTGTGTATCAAATGTCGCAACGTAACTGGGTGACTATAAAGGTGCTCTACAGGTATCTCCGATGGTGTCTGTTGAGTTGGCATGGATCGAGACTGGGATTTGTTACTCCGTGTGACGGAGAGGTATCTCGGGGCCCACTCGGTAATGCAACATCACAATAAGCCTTGCAAGCAATGTGACTAATTGTTAGTTGCGGGATCTTGTATTACGGAACGAGTAAAGAGACTTGCCGGTAACGAGGTTGAACTAGGTATGGAGATACCGACGATCGAATCCCGGGCAAGTAACATACCGAAGAACAAAGGGAACGTTATACGGGATTAACTGAATCCTTGACATAGAGGTTCGACCGATCAAGATCTTCGTAGAATATGTAGGAACCAATGTGGACGTCCAGGTCCCGCCATTGGTTATTAACCGTAGAGGTGTCTCGGTCATGTCTACATAGTTCTCGAACCCGCAGGGTCTGCACACTTAAGGTTCGGTGACGTTTCGGTAGTGTAGAGTTATGTATGGTGGTGACCGGAGTTTTTTCGGAGTCCCGGATGAGATCCTGGACGTCACGAGGAGCTCCGGAATGGTCCGGAGGTAAAGATTCATATATAGGAAGTCCCAGTTTGGTTTTCGAAAAAGTTTCGGGCTCATCGGTAGTGTACCGGGAGTGCCGGGAGTGTACCGGGAGGGGTATTTCGACCCCAAGAGGTCCATGGGCTGTGGGAGAATAATAACCAGCCCTTAGTGGGCTGGGAAAACAGCCACAAAGGCCCATGGCACAGGAGAGAAAGTCCTAAAGCAAAAAGTGGAAAATCAGCCAATAGGAGGCAATCCTACTCGAACTAGGATTGGAGGTGAAGTAGGATTGCTTCCCACCTCCTATTTCGGCCGACCCAAAGGCCTTGGCTGCCTCTCCTCTCCTCTCCTCCTATATATACTAGTGGATTGGGTGGTTTTTGGATAGAATTTCCGGCCACGTGCTACCCGTTACACCGGTGCATAGTTTCTCCTCTAGATCGGTTTTCTGCAGCGCTTAGGCGAAGCCCTGCCGGAATTGCTCCACCACCATCACCGGAGCGCCGTCACGCTGCCGGTGAACTCTCTATCCTCTCCACCTCCTCTCGCTGGATCGAGACGGTGGAGATCGTCATCAATCTGCACGTGTGCTGAACGCGGAGGTGCCGTCCGTTCGGCGCTAGATCGGAAGGACCGTGATCGAGATCGCGAGACGGTTCGTGATGTGATCACGGAACGGATCGTGATGAGTTCACGGGACAGATCGTGATCAAGATCGTGAGACAGATCGTGATGAGTTCGCGGGACGGATCATGATGTGTTCGCGGGACGGTTCGTGATTGGATCGCGGGACGCTCGGCGATTTGGATCGCGAAGAAGTTCGACTACACCAACCGCGTTTCTTAACGCTTCCCGCTTAGCGATCTACAAGGGTACGTAGATCCACTCTCCCTCTCGTAGATGCTCATCACCATGGATAGGTTTGCGTGTGTGTAGGAAAAATTTTGTTTCCCATGCGACGTTCCCCAACAGTGGCATCATGAGCTAGGTTGATGGTTCGATGAGATCTCGAGTAGAACACAAAAGGTTTGTGGGCGTTGATGCTTAGATTGCTTCCTCCCTTGGTTGGATTTTGGTTCAGCGGGATTGTGAGATGAAGCGGCCCGGACCAACATTACTCGTACGCTTATGAGAGACCGGTTCCCTCGATGCAACTTGTTGCTTAGATGGCTTGCGGGTGACAGTTTCTCTCACTTTAGTTGGATCGGATCCGACAAAGGCGGTCCTTGAGAAGGTTGAAAAGTAATCTATGTATCACCATTATGGTTTATGCGTAGGTGAGAATCGTTCTTGCTAGATACCCGTAGCAGCCACATAAAACATGCAACAACAATTAGAGGACGTCTAACTTGTTTTTGCAGGGTATGTTGTGATGTGATATGGCCAATTACATGATGAGATATATGTGATGTATGAGATAATCATGTGATGTATAGAATTTCACGACTTGCATGTCGTTGAGTATGGCAACCGGCAGGAGCCATAGGGTTGTCTTTAATTATTGTATGACCTGCGTGTCAATCATTAAGCGCTATGTAATGCTTTACTTTATCGCTAAGCGGTAGCAATAGAAGTAGAAGCAGGGCTGGCGCCACAACCCCAATGGCAACACATTGATGGAGATCAAGATCATGGAGATCATGGTGTTGTGCCGGTGACGATGGAGATCATGCCGGTGTTTCGAAGATGGAGATCTTAAACACAAGTTCATAGCCATATCATGTCACTTATGAATTGCATGAGATGTTAATCCTTTTATGCACCTTGTTTTGCTTAGTACGGCGGTAGCATTATAAGGTGATCCCTCACTTGAATTTCAAGATGAACTGTGTTCTCCCCGAGTGTGCACCGTTGCGAAAGTTCATCATGTTGAGACACCACGTGATGATCGGGTGTGATAGACTCTACGTTCACATACAACGGGTGCAAGCCAGATTTGCACACGCAGAACACTCGGGTTAAACTTGACGAGCCTAGCATGTACAGACATGGCCTCGGAACACGAGAGACCGAAAGGTCGAACATGAGTCATATAGTAGATATGATCAACATAATGATGTTCACCATTGCAGCCACCTCAACTCACGTGATGATCGGACTTGAGTTGGTGAATTTGGATCATGTATCACTCGAATGATCAGAGGGATGTCAATTTGAGTGGGAGTTCTTAAGTAATATGATTAATTGAACTCATTATCATGAACGTAGTCAAAGTGTCTTTGCAAATTATGTTGTAGATTACTAGCTCGCGCTGTAGCTCCCTTAAATTTTTATATGTTCCTAGAGAAATAGAGTTGAAAGATGTTGGTAGCAATATTGCGGACTGGGTCCGTGATCTGAGGATTGTCCTCATTGCTGCACAGAAGGCTTATGTCCTTAATGCACCGCTCGGTGCGCCACCCCCTCTAGCGTCGTCTATAGATGTTGTGAACATCTGACAGGCACGTTTCGATGACTACTTGATAGTTTAGTGCGTCATGCATTACGGCTTAGAATTGAGGCTCCGAAACGTTTTGAACGTCACGGAACATATGAGATGTTCTAGGAGCAGAGATTGTGATCTCAGGCTCATGCCTGTGTTGCGAGATATGAGATCTCCAACAAGATTATTTGCCTGTAAGATGAAGGAGAATAGATCAATCGTTGAGCATGTACTCAGATTGTCTGGGTACTACAATCGCTTCAATCAAGTGGGAGTTGATCTCCAGATAAGATAGTGATTGATATAGTTCTCCAAGTCACTGTCACTAAAGCTACTAGAACTTAGTGATGAACTATAATACACCAGGGATAGAAGTATTGATCCCTGAGCTGTTCGCGATGTTTGACACCGCGAAGGTAGAAATCAACAAGGAGCGTCAAGTGTTGATGGTTAATCAAACCACTAGTTTTGAAAAGGGCAAGAGCAAGGAGGGAAACTTCATGGATAGCAAGTCAGTTGCTGCTCCAGTGAAGCAACCCAAAGTTGAACTCAAACCCGAGACTAAGTGCTTCTATTATGAGGTGAGAGGTCGCTGAAGCGGAACAACCCTAGATACTTGGTTGATAAGAAGGCTGGCAACATCGACAGAAGTATATTTGATATACGAGTTATTGATGTGTACCTTGCTAGTACTCCTAGTAGCACCTGGGTATTGGATACCGGTTCGGTTGCTAAATGTTAGTAACTCGAAATAAAAGCTACGGAATAAACGGAGAACTAGCTAAGGGTGAGGTGACGATGTGTGTTGGAAATGTTTCCAAGGTTGATGTGATCAACATCGCACGCTCTCTCTACCTTCAGGATTAGTGACGAACCTAAATAAATGTTATTTGGTGTTTTGCGTTGAGCATGAACATGATTAGATCATGTTTGTTGCAATACGGTTATTCATTTAAGTCAGAGAATAATAGTTATTCTGTTTACATGAATAATACCTTCAATGGTCATGCACCCAGTGAGAATGGTTTGTTGAAATCTTGATCGTAGTAATACACATGTTCATAACATTGATGTCAAAAGATACAAAGTTAAATAATGATAGTACCACATACTTGTGGCACTGCCGCAAAAGTCATATTGGTATAAAGCGCATGAAGAAACTCCATGGTGATGGATATTTGGACTCATTCGATTTCGAATTGGTTGAGACATGCGAACCATGCCTCTTGGGCAAGATGACTAAAGGACCCCGTTGGATGGAGCGGGCAAGTGATTCATTGGAAATGATACATGTTGATGTATGCAATCTAGTGAGTCTTGTAGCGTGCAGTGGATATCGTTATTTTCTTACCTTCACTGATGATTTGAGTAGATATAGTGTATATTTACTTAATGAAACACAAGTCTGAATCGTTTGAAAGGTTCAAGCAAATTCAGAGTGAAGTTTAAAGATCATCGTGACAAGAAGATAAAAATGACTGCGATATGATCGTGGAGGTGAATATCTGAGTCACGAGTTTGGCATACAACTTAAGACAATGTGAAAGTTGTTTCACAACTAAACGCCACCTGGAACACCATAGTGTGATGGTGTGTCCGAACATCATAGTTATGCTCTATTGGACATGGTGCGTGCTATGATGTCTCTTGTCGTTTTACTACTATAATTTTGGGGTTATGCATTAGAGACAACTACATTCACTTTAAATAGGGCACCATCTAAATCCGTTGAGATGACCCCATGTGAATTATGGTTTGATAGAAACCTAAGCTGTCATTTCTTAATACTTGGGGCTGCGACACTTGTGTGGAAAATGTTTTCACCTAATGAGGTCGAACCCAAGGCGGACAAATGCATCTTCATAGAATACCTTAAGATCAGTTGGGTGAACCTTCTATCTCAGATCCAAGTGCAAAGTGTTTGTTACTAAAACGGATCCTTTCTCAAGGAAAAGTTTCTCTCGAAAGAATTAAGTGGGAGGAAGATAGAACTTGATGAGGTTGTTTAAACTTTGTTCAACCAGAGAGTAGCGCAGCGCAGGATGTTGTTTCTGTGAAGCCTACGTTAGTTGAAGAGGAAGTTAATGATGATGATCATGAAGCTTCAGGATCAAGTTACTATCGAACTTCGTAGGTCGACAAGGATGTGTACTGCTCCTAAGCGGTACGACAACCCTGTCTTGGAGGTCATGTTGTTGGACAAACGATGAACCTACGAGCTATGGAGAAGCGATGATGGGCCCGGATTCCGAAAAATGGTTGGAGGCCATGAAATCCGAGATAGGATCCATGTATGAAAACCAAGTGTAGACTTTGGTAGACTTGCTCGTTGGACGGCAGGTCGTTGAGTACAAATGGATCTTTAAAATGAAGACAGACACTGATGGTGAATGTCACTATTGGTAAAGCTCGACTTGTTGCAAAGATGTTTGTGACAAGTTCAAGGAGTTGACTACGATGAGACTTTCTCACTCGTAGTGGTGCTACAGTCTGTTGGAATTATGTTAGCAGTTGCTGTGTTTTCAATTATGAAATCTGGCAGATGGATGTCAAAACATCGTTTCCTTAACGGTTTACTTGAGGAAAGGTTGTATGTGATACAACCAGAAGGTTTTGTCAGGCCTAAGGATGCTAAAAGGTGTGCAAGCTTCGGTGATCCTTCCATGGACTGAAGCAAGCATCTCGGAGTTGGAATATACGCTTTGATGAGGTGATCAAAGTTTTGATGTTTATACAAAGTTTACGAGAAACTTGTATTTGCAATAAAGTGAGTGGGAGCACTATAGAATTTCTCATAAGTATATGTGGATGACATATTGTTGATCAGAAATAATGTAGAGTTTCTGGAAAGCATAAAATGGTCATTTGGAAAGTGATTTTCAAAGGAATACCTAGATAAAGCTACCTAATTGTTGAGCATCAAAATCTATGGAGATAGATCAAGATGCTCGATGAGACTTTCAATGAGTGCATACCTTGACAAGATTTTGAAAGAGTTCAAAATGGATCGGTCAAAGAAAGAGTTCTCGCTTGATTTGTAAGGTGTGAAAGTTGAGTGAGACTCAAAGCTCGACAACGGCAGAAGAAAGAGAAAGGACGAACGTCGTCCCCTATGCCTTAGCCATAGGCTCTATATTATGCCATTCTGTGTACCGCACCTGTGTGTGCCTTGCCATGAGTCCGTCAGGGGGTACAAGAGTGAACCAGGAGTGGATCACTGGACAGCGGTCAAGATTATCCTCATTAACTAAGAGACTGAGGAGATGTTTCTCGATTATGGAGGTGATAAAGAGTTCGTCGTAAGGAGTTACGTCGATACAAGCTTTAACACTAATCCGGATGACTCGTAGTAGCAATCTGGATACGTATAATGGAGCAGCCATTTGGAATAGTAGCGAGTAGAGTGTGGTAGCAGTGTTTACAGTTTGACATAGGTATTTGCAAAGTGCACACGGATCTGAATGTTACAGACCCGTTGACTATAAGACCTCTCTCACATGCAAAGCATGATCAAGCCCCAGAACTCGTTGGGTGTTAGATTCATAACAATGTGAATCACATGGTGATGTGAACTAGATTATTGACTCTAGTGCAAGTGGGAGACTGTTGGAAATATGCCCTAGAGGCAATAATAAATTAGTTATTATCATATTTCCTTGTTCATGGTAATCGTTTATTATCCATGCTATAATTGTATTGATCGGAGACTTAGATGCATGTGTGGATACATAGACAAAACCATGTCCCTAGTATGCCTCTAATAGACTAGCTCGTTGATCAAAAGATGGTTAAGGTTTCCTAGCCATGGACATGAGATGTCATTTGATAACGGGGTCACATCATTAGGAGAATGATGTGATGGACAAGACCCAAACTGCAAACGTAGCATATGACCGTGTCAGTTTATTGCTACTGTTTACCGCATGTCAAGTATGTGTTCCTATGACCATGAGATCATGCAACTCACGGATATCAGAGGAGTGCCTTGTGTGTATCAAACGTTGCAACGTAACTGGGTGACTATAAAGGTGCTCTACAGGTATCTCCGATGGTGTCTGTTGAGTTGGCATGGATCGAGACTGGGATTTGTTACTCCGTGTGACGGAGAGGTATCTCGGGGCCCACTCGGTAATGCAACATCACAATAAGCCTTGCAAGCAATGTGACTAATTGTTAGTTGCGGGATCTTGTATTACGGAACGAGTAAAGAGACTTGCCGGTAACGAGGTTGAACTAGGTATGGAGATACCGACGATCGAATCTCGGGCAAGTAACATACCGAAGAACAAAGGGAACGTTATACGGGATTAACTGAATCCTTGACATAGAGGTTCGACTGATAAAGATCTTCGTAGAATATGTAGGAACCAATGTGGACGTCCAGGTCCCGCCATTGGTTATTGACCGTAGAGGTGTCTCGGTCATGTCTACATAGTTCTCGAACCCGCAGGGTCTGCACACTTAAGGTTCGGTGACGTTTCGGTAGTGTAGAGTTATGTATGGTGGTGACCGGAGTTTTTTCGGAGTCCCGTATGAGATCCCGGACGTCACTAGGAGCTCCGAAATGGTCCGGAGGTAAAGATTCATATATAGGAAGTCCCAGTTTGGTTTCCGGAAAAGTTTCGGGCTCATCGGTAGTGTACCGGGAGTGCCGGTAGTGTACCGGGAGGGGTATTTCGACCCCAAGAGGTCCATGGTCTGTGGGAGAATAATAACCAGCCCTTAGTGGGCTGGGAAAACAGCCACAAAGGCCCATGGCACAGGAGAGAAAGTCCTAAAGCAAAAAAGTGGAAAATCAGCCAATAGGAGGCAATCCTACTCGAACTAGGATTGGAGGTGAAGTAGGATTGCTTCCCACCTCCTATTTCGGCCGACCCAAAGGCCTTGGCTGCCTCTCCTCTCCTCTCCTCCTATATATACTAGTGGATTGGGTGGTTTTTGGATAGAATTTCCGGCCACGTGCTACCCGTTACACCGGTGCATAGTTTCTCCTCTAGATCGGTTTTCTGCAGCGCTTAGGCGAAGCCCTGCCGGAATTGCTCCACCACCATCACCGGAGCACCTTCACGCTGCCAGTGAACTCTCTCTCCTCTCCACCTCCTCTCGCTGGATCGAGACGGTGGAGATCGTCATCAAGCTGCACGTGTGCTGAACGCGGAGGTGTCGTCCGTTCGGCGCTAGATCGGAAGGACCGTGATCGAGATCGCGAGACGGTTCGTGATGTGATCACGGAACGGATCGTGATGAGTTCGCGGGACAGATCGTGATCAAGATCGTGAGACGGATCGTGATGAGTTCGCGGGACGGATCATGATGTGTTCGCGGGACGGTTCGTGATTGGATCGCGGGACGCTCGGCGATTTGGATCGCGAAGAAGTTCGACTACACCAACCGCGTTTCTTAACGCTTCCCGCTTAGCGATCTACAAGGGTACGTAGATCCACTCTCCCTCTCGTAGATGCTCATCACCATGGATAGGTTTGCGTGTGCGTAGGAAATTTTTTGTTTCCCATGCGACGTTCCCCAACACCATTTTGGTCGCCGGAAAAGTTTCGGGCTCATCGGTAGTGTACCGGGAGTGTCGGTAGTGTACCGGGAGGCCTCCGAGAGGGGTATTTCGACCCAAGAGGCTTCATGGACTATGGGGGAGTGAATATCAGCCCTTATTGGGCTGGTGGAAACTCCCACACAAGGCCCATGTGGCTGGAGGAAAAAACCCAATAGGAAAAGGTGAAAAAAAGGCAAAAAGGAGCAATCCTAGTCCTACTAGGATTGGAGGAGGATAGTCCTCCTCCACCTCCCACTTCGGCCGAAGCCTCCTAGGCTTGGAGGCCAAGGCTGCCTATCCTCCTCCTTCCCTCCTATATATACTGGTGGATTTCTAGGGTTTTGCACTAGATTTTCAGCCACGTGCTACCCATTCCTCCAGTGCATAGTTTCTCCTCTAGATCGGTTCTGCAGTGCTTAGGCGAAGCCCTGCTGGAATTGCTCCACCACCATCGTCGGAGCGCTGTCAGGCTGCCAGAGAACTCTTCTTCCTCTCCACTCCTTCTTGCTGGATTAAGACGGTGGAGATCGTCATCAAGCTGTACGTGTGCTGAACGCGGAGGTGCCGGCCGTTCGGTGCTAGATGGGAAGGATCGTGATCAAGTTCGTGAGACGGATCGTGATCAAGTTAGTGGGACAAATCGTGATCGGATCATGGGACAGATTGTTATTGGATCGCGGGACGGATCGTGCTTGGATCGCGGGACGCACGGCGATTTGGATCGCGAAGACGTTCGACTACACCAATCGCGTTTCTTAACGCTTCCCGCTTAGCGATCTACAAGGGTATGTAAATCCACTCTCTCTCTCTCTCTCGTAGGTGCTCATCACCATGGATAGATCTACGTGTGCGTAGGAAATTTTTTGTTTCCCATGCACCGTTCCCCAACACTACTACTGAGCAACGAGCTTGTTAGCTGAGTTGCAGCTCTCTGCTCTATTTTTGGCTCGTTCTTCTTCGTCTGGTGTCTCTCTTTGCAGCAAGCCTCTCCTTTTATAGGCGAGAGAGCAGCTCTTGGATAGCTTTACGGGGAAGACTCCTCCATTATTTTCATCTTCTTTCTTCTTATCCATCATGCCCCTAATTTTAGGCCTTCTAGGCTTTATAGGCTTTGTAGCCATTTATAGTCCTTCTTTCTAGGGTATTGAGTGCATGTTGGAGGGAATTGCACACCCTGCCTTGGCTGCAAATGGAGGTGACACTTCTTCTTTTGGGATTTTCTTCTTCGTCATGATTTTGTCTTGGACTTCAGAAATATTACAGCCTCCGAGTATGCATATGCGCGTGCATTTGCTGCTGATATGTGTACGCAGACATACTTGGATGCAAACATGCCGAATATGCATATGCGCGTGTACGCATATGTATGTATATATATATATATATGTGTATATATGTATATATATATATATATCTTTTGAAGCTCTTTCATTTGTAGGATTGGATTTCTATTCTCATGTAGAATAAAAATCAACGCTTCATAATTTTCCAAAGGAAAAAACATTAGCCTAGACTCGATAAAAAAAATCCATCCAATACATCAAATGATATCTCTTTCTTTATCTAAAAAGGATTCCTCCCCGCTATATATATAAAGTAATGATCAACATCACTCGGAACAAACGCACGTCACCACCACACACACCCAAGGCAGGATACAAAGGCGCTGAGCGCAGCAACACCATCCCTAGCACTACCACCACGAAGAGATGAGGCCGCATACAATGAACCTTGGACTCCAAAACGGCACCTTCAGGAAGGATACGACATCGAGCGCTGCCACCGCCTGATCAGAGGACCAGAGTTTCCCCTGGAGCCGCACGACGGGCAGTGAGAGCCGCAACGATGCCCTCAAGAAGGGATGATCTTTGCCGTTGTCGGTCCATTCGAAGATAGAGCAGGTTTTCACCCCGGTCAACATTCACCGCCACTGAACGCCACATCCCAGCTACCACGCCGCCCACACGGCCATGGTCACCGGGCAGCACCAAGCCACGGCCTCCGCCCAAGAGCACCGCGCTACCGCCACCAAAGGTGCCGCTCCGACATCCAAGACCTTGACACCACCTCACCCGAGGCCTGCCGCTACCCCAACCAAAGATACGGGCGAAAAGGTCCCACCTTTTCGCACCCCTGGGAGGACCCCAGCGTTGAGACCCGATGGTCGACCAACGATGGCATCCATCAACCCGTCCTGCAGCCCCAAGCGCGAGACGAGCTCGATCCTGCAGCACCGTGAGGGGGACGAGGTCAATCCCGATGCACCGTGCGTGAGACGAGCTCGGTCCTGCAACACTGTGCGCGAGACGAGCTCGGTCCTGCAGCACGGGGCACGAGACGAGCGATGGACCACAGTTGGGAGGGGGGCAGCCCTTCGATGGAAGTAGCGCCCGACCGGTGGAGATGGACCAAAGGTCGAGACGGTGCGAATGCAGACGAGCCGACATCGGAGAAGCCGGTCGCCACCACAGGCAGATCCATCGAGCCACCGCGAAGCCGCCACGACACCGGGAGGCACCACCGCCGGGCCTCCCCATGCCGCCGCCCACGTCCGGAGCAACGGCCACACCCGGCCGCTGCCCTACCCGCATCGCCCGACGAGCTCCAGGCGCTGGAGCGTCGGGCACGCACCATCGCTGCCAGGCGCCGCCGGTCGACCCCTAGCGCCAGATCCGGCCGGATCCAGCAGGAGGCCGCCGCGCCCCACCTCTCGAGACGGGAGTGCCGCGCGCGAGACCCAGAATGCCGGCACGCCACAATAGTCGGCTACCCCGCGAGCCCGCCGCCGCGTCGCTGCGCCCCGAGGCCGACCCCAGCCCGCATCGAGGTCCAGATCGGAGCCAACCGCGGCCGTTGACCAGGACCCAAACTAGCCACCGCCACGACGCCCTTCACGCCGTCGACCGGCTCCAGCTCGCCGCCGCGCCCGCCGCCAGCACTGCATGCCAGGAGGCCACCTCGACCCGTGCCGAAGGCCCCCACCGAGCAAGGTGGCCCCACCGCCGTGGCACGCCCTCTGGCGGCGGCGAGGGAGAGGAGAAGGGAGAAGGTGGGCTCGCCGCCAGCGGCGCTAGGGTTCTTCCCGGGACGCGCACGGGGCGCGTCGCGGGAGGAAGGGAGGGAGATATCTCTTTCTTTATAGAAACTAGTAAATTTGCACGTGCAACACATGTTCTCATGCTGTCATCATATGTAATTAGATAAATAAAAGTCTCATTTTGCATATCTACAAATATTTACATGATTTACTACCGAGAATAGTGTTCAAGTGAAAAAAAACTAAACCACATGGATGCAAAAATTGCCGGATATACAGATGAATCGAATGGGCAAATCCTTGTTCAAGTTACATTTTTCAGAAATCTGTAACCACTGGTTGCTCTATTTTGATTGTTGTCAAGCCTGGGATACCACTGATGATCACGCAAGCCACGGCCGCTGATTTCAAGGGAAGACTTACCATGCCATCAAACTATCTTCAGTGATCTCAATAATATTAGGAGAAATTTCTCTTTTGCCCCATTTTGACTTCCCTTTCCTAGAAACGCCAGAAATGTTAACCTTTGATTATAAATGTGATTAAAAATCGGATATTGAGCAGTTTCATATAAGGACCTGTTGGTTATTACTATTTTCTCTGTAATAGTCAAAGAATATGTATACATTTATAATAATAAAAAACATTACTTCAACAATATAAGCTTGACCAAGTGTAGAAGTTTGACTGCAGGTACTGCAGCATCCAAGCATGTTAGATGATTAGGCCAAACTTTTCTTTTGTAACAATTTTGGCATGTGTTTTTTATTGAATCTTTTAAATGGAAGGAAACAAAATGCTTCAGAACGCAACTGGTTTAAGACTGAAAAAACGTTTTTTGTAAGTTTAAATACCCGCACTCCTACATTTCATAAAAATGAGCATATTTACCCAAGCACCTTGGTACAAACTTATTAGCTGTGTTTAGCAAAGTGGGATCATGTGTCGCCTGCTCGTTATCTTCAGTATTTGAATGGATATGTGATACTGATAAAGCTACTCTACAACACCATGTATGCTAAAACTACTGTCATAGGTAGAATATATTTTGCAAAATAAATCTCATAGTAAATTACCACATAGCCGGTTTTTCAGGACATACATTAGAGGCTAATCAATAAAAGTATTTGCCGTTGCTTGACGTAACAAGTTGTGAAAGAAAAGTGAACAAAATATGTCACCACAATATATTCGCTTGCAAGGGAAGCATTGAATTTGTGTTATGAAACCTTTCCCAATGTTCACCATGTTATTAGCAAAGAAGCAACAACAGAAAAATCAGAGCAAATTATCAACATGAATCAGTGAGTCAGGGAGAAGCCAAATGAGATTTCACCCCACAATGAAAGGGGAAAATCTCGCCCCACATGGTGTGGGCTATCTACTTACACATGCTGTAGAAATACATCTACAACATCCATTATATAAGAAAGTCAATAGAAATAAAGTCACTATCCTGTACATTCGACACCCTATGAAATGCACAATATTTAAATTAAGCCTATTTTTTAGGTTCTTATCAAGCTCTAAGTGTAGATAAACAGTAGCTGGAAATCACTTAGAAAGAGGACATGTTAAGTTTAGAGAGTCAAGTAACAGAGCTAAAAGGGTCAAGATTCGAGAACCAAAGAATGTCAGATGTGTTCAACAACACTACTTAAATTAAACCGTCTACAATTCACACAGATAAGAGCAAGAAATAACAGCTTGATGACATATATGTTGCTATCAAAACAGAAACATCCCATGACTTGCAACAAATGCGTGGAGATGGTGCGCTTCAGTGATGTAAGTTATTTATTTAGGAGAAGAATAATAGTGACTTATGTACATTTAAGGAGATTAGCTGCAGCTAAAGGCAGTACCGTGAAGCCGTGATCATTTTTCAACATAATATACCAACTAACCTCGAAAAAGAGATTTATGATTTATTAGCAGTGCACTTTAGAATGTTTAGTCAACAAGGATAATTCTACATAGACTGATCTTTCAATCACATTATGACTGACATCTTTTCGGCATCAATCTCTTCATGATTGGCATCTTTCTCAGTGAGGTAATAGACACCATAAACCTCAAAGTCCAACACATAACCTAACTCTTCGACACAAACATAGCAAGATGTTGCATAAGAAGAATTTAACTTGGCACAACTATTTGGTTGTACCATAAAATCAAGAATTTCTGCAACCTGACAAATTTTTGTGTATGATCAAAATGTACCACTACAGCTTCAGGTTTATGTGAACAATACTGTAACATGGACTCTTGCCACTTGCTACACTCCATTCAACAGGCATCAAGTCAGAGAAAATAAGAGGAAGACTGATTGAAAAACACATAATTCCACCCATTACAAGAATCCAGTCACCTTGCAGTCTTGAGCATCATTAATATTTGTTGGGATAACATTCTCCTGCATGGTCCGAAAACTTGTATCAGAAAAGTGAAGTTCAAAAGATGCATTTGGCTTTAAGATTGACCCATTTTGCTTCATCTAAATTTACTGATTATAAATCTTGGACATACAAGGTCAGAACATAGCTTGATCCAGACATGCCACAAAATAGTTATCGAAATAATAATATTATACGTGCAATGTGTGTCTCGACTAATATAATATACACATCACCAGCTCATTAATAGTATACACAAAGTTAAAATCGCTTAAACAATGGTTGCAAACACTTTTTATTGGATAATGATTGCAAAGTAAACTATAAACAAATCTGCAATTAGTATATAAGCAAGAAATCAGTGAAACACTTTTGAAACTAAAGAATAATGGTAGACTAATAGGAATTCATTCCTAGATTTTGTACCAACCTGTTGATTTATAAGGAAGGATTAGTAAAATCATAACAACTTTTGTGGATCATAACAACTTTTGATCTTTTACATATGCATTCATCACAGCGAGCACATGGAAACCCAATGGGCTGGAACTATCACGCAACATAGCAGACCAAAAGCTTTGACAATCCATGTGTTAAGCCAATCAGAAGACATGCTAGCATATTACCTGTAGAAGTGTGTGTGGAATGTTGTGTGAACAATCTGACAGCAGATAACATGTAGTTCAATTAAAGGATATTTATAGTTCTTCATTCGCTCGATTAGCTGACCAGCGAAAGCAACAATCAGGAAAATCTTTCATATATCATGATAAAAGCACCAATAAAGATGTGGATTCGAGGTCCTTTCATACGGTACACCATCGAAGAAAATTAGTACCCACATCGACATGTGTACATAGAGAGCCTTTAGCAGATATGTGTCAGGCCCGAAAGCCACAGATTTGGCCTAGTCTTCAGCAATGACATTGTACAGCTACTCCTTCTTCTGCTGGATTAGAGACACATGGTATCCTTGGACGGAATGCTGAAAACACAAAAGCAAGCAGCATTGAAAAATGTTGACCAAATAATCTTGACAAAAGATAGTGCACCATATAACAATCTAATTTTACAAGAAATAAGGAATTCAGTTTTACTGTCCATTTTATATAGTAAGAGCAGACAAACACAATAAACTATCTCCTGAAGTCTGAATCATCAATGCCAATTGAAGATCACATATGGGTTGATTCCAAAGTCAGAGTGCATTAGATCAGTATAGAAACAATGCAATACATAAATCACTCTAGTGCATAATCACATCTGAAAAAGGACGAACTGCTTAGGAACACAATGGTGGTGCAAACTCAAGTCTGAATCATTATCAATGGCAATTGAACATCACATTTCTTCCCTTTGAAAGTCAGTTCATGAATCTTTGTCATGATTTTGTGGGTGTTCTCTACTACAATGAATTAAATATCTGCAAAAACAGAAAGGAACAAATTTTATGCTGCCGATATGTAACTGAGGAACCTCGTCTTATGACGGAGGGATCACTTCTTCAGTGTTGCAGTTGGAACCTCCTCCTCTGGTCACTTCCTCGGCGGGCGGCTTCTCTGCTTGCGAGGCGAGGGCGGTTCGTGGCCTGGGACGTCCACAAGATCGCCTCGTCAAGCTCTGTCCCGTCCCCGCACCCTTCGGCGTCGGCAACGCATACCTCACGGATGGCGGCCTCCAGGACAACCGCGGCCTCGCGCTTGCCGTCGGGGAGCCCCTAGTCTGGTCCACCAGCGTCGGGGGCTTGTGCAGCCTCATGTCAGTTGGCGGCAAGAAGGGGCAGCGGGGATCGAGCAGTTGCGTCGGCGAGAAGGGGTGGCTGGCTGAGCGGCGGCGAAGCCAAGCGGCTTGCGGCTTAGGGCTCTGCGGCGAGCCGTGGCTGGGACAGGGGGCGGCGGCGGGGCTGGCGGCGACACGTCAGGGACAGGGGACGGCGGCGGGCAGGGGTGGGGACCGGTGGGGCAGTGGGGGCGGCGGGGGAGTGGACGGCGGAGGCAACTACAGGAGGAACGTGGGAGGCAGGGGCGAGGCGAGAGGAACCCATCGTTTTTAGTCAGGATCGTGTGCAGAGTAGCGTTTCGTTAACGATTAACGAAGCCAGTTTTGTTAACAACGCATTTAGACCGTTGATTATGTAATTAGACGTTTCAGATTTTAAGGTGGATTAGCCCTCTCTTCCTTTTATAGGGGTAATAGCTAGATTAAATGCATGTCATATCATTTTCTTTGATTTTTCTATTCTTACGATATTCCTGCGATGACAAGTTTGGGGCGTTCGCTGCGAAAACGCTCACTGGAAACGTTCACCACATACATTCCAAAAAGAAAAGACAAATATTTTGCAATTACATATGTTTAAGAGGGCATGGATGCAATATCACCAATAAAAATGAAGACTGATCGCTACTCTGCCGGAGGCAGCAGCAGAGATTATCTTTGTTGCTTCGCCGTCGCCCCCTCTCTCGCTTCAGTAATTAAGTAGAGGTGGCGGCTGCACAAGTCTCCAAATAAGCAGGAGTCAACTCGGAGCTTAGCCCTCGGAGCTCCCCAAGCCGCATTCATGGGTTCGTCGCTGGGGGAAGAGGAGGAGGAACGGATCCTGCTAGCGCGCGCGACGCCGCCGGAGGTACTCCCGTCTTCTCATCCCCCCCTCCATGAAATTTCTAATCGTTCTGCTTGTTTGCTCCATCAAGATTCAAGAATCCCGAATAGGGTTTGGACTTCTCCAATCCCCGGTAGTTTCTTGTTTTAATTTCTTATTCTCGTCGATTGTAATGGTTTAATTGGACGCAATCGCTGGAAAAAGAAGAGGAAATATACTTTGTTTTGCAGCTCGAATGGGCTGACGTGCACTTCTTTGACTGATTTGATTGATGCAAATCGTAGGGAAGAAATAAAAACTAAGGGGCATTTCTGTAGAGGATTAGTGGTGGCTGACAGGTGAGGCCCGCATGAGGGCGCCTACCGCTTTAGGTTTGCAGTATACCCCCTTTTTAATCGAATTTCTGATATAATATCTCGTAATTGGATGTAGTATATGGATTATACTGGAGGCTTGGAGCACGCAATTCTTCTGAGGGCTGCAGAATTATTGACTTGTAGAAACTACACTTAAAATCGAATTTGAACAAATTGTTTTTCCTAAAATTAATATTTGCTTTTCTGTGTGAACTTCACTGATGTTGTCTTGCTTGTGAGGTGGGATGGTTAATTTGACTGGTACGTTCTTTGATGGTTTGGTTGAAAGCAATGGAATGGAATGGGATAAACGTGTTTGACTGGAAGGTTAAGATTGTGAATGTTATAATATGGATTACTGTCTTTTCAATCAACTTATCCACGGAAAGAAACTTCAAATATTGATCAATGGGCTATTCCAGATTACTACGTAATAAAAGTAGAACACCGTAAAGTTTGGAGTTATATGCATCTCGGGTGAAAAATGGATATCAGATTACTGTTTTATCGAAAATGATTGTCAAGTTTCTGATGCTATACTGTTTTATCCATAAAAAAACACTATAAAGTGACAATCGGACGTACACTGTCTCTCTATCTTGTTGTCATATCTGAACTGTCGGATACATCTCCAATCCATTGAAACATGTAAAGACTCCCTACTAATTTGTGTTCTTAGAAAATATATTCTTTTTGTACTAGAATTCTTAAACTGTCGGTGTATTAATATGTACTTGAGAAACAACCAGGAAAAGCCCTGTGAAATGTTCAACTCTTTAGAATGATCATTCATTTTGGAAAATAATGTACTCCATAACATTTATGTAGTTAAAAATTTGCTCCATGGCTGGAATTTTCCAGATGGATAACTCTTTGGTCTGAGCATCTCAGAGTTTTTTTTCCCACTTTGTGCATATTTTTTCTCAAGGATATATGCCCTACCATATTTTTTCCAAATACATACATGCTCCTAAAATGTCAAGCATGTTGGGAGCTCTTTTTTGCATGTTTGAATCTACATTTATTCTGAACCCACAATGTTTTTTCCCTTTCCTTTTTGAGCATCGCAAAAGCTGTGTATCAATGCACTGATAGATGGAAAAAGTATTTACATGGTTATAAGTATCCAGTCACAACAACCACCTGTGCCACAGCCTTAAGCGCTAAGCTCCTCCAGTACTGATGCTTGGAGTCTAGTCACCCCCGCTCAGATACACAACCTTGCCTCCCGTGGCCTAGTGGCACGAGCCGACGAACGCGTCTCCAAACTCCATTGGCAGGAGGGCACCCAGTCAATCAGATCCATGAGAGCACCTTATTCCACAACGGCATCCCATGGAAACTAGGGGCCCTGTCCAGAGAAACCCATGTAGAATCTTGTCAACATGTTTTTGCACCTTGTAGAGTCCGAGCACCATAAGCTAGCAAAGTGCATAGTCATCAACACCGATTTGACGGGAACGACATTCAAGGGCAAAGGCAATAAGGCGAGTGATTGCCCTCAGACCGGTACAGTGAAGGAGAAGTCGCTAAGGTGCAAAAGTAAGAAGAGTGGCGCCATAGGCAAGGCACCCGCAGCTGCTTAATGGATAATTCTTGGTCCCTCGGCCCAACCTCAGGGTCGGCTCGTCCTCGCAGTTTGGATTGTCATTGTGGTTTTGGCGTGGTCCACTATCTTTTGTTGGGATGTCCTTGTCGGGTTCAATTGTGTTGCACAAGCATCAGGAGTTACAGTTGTTGTGCGTTGGGTTTGGCGGGTTGCATAGATGCTCGTGGGGTCTCATGATTGGTGAGTAGTCCAATTATGGTCTGGTTGTATCGGTTTTAGCCCGGTTATCCGTAAATTAACTGGGCAATTCTCTTCTTCTTAATTAATCGATGAGGCAATTCTTTTGCCTCCGTTTCGAAAAAAAACACCGATTTGACCAGGTCCAGTCATCATGCCCGCTTTCCAGTGTGGTAGGCGACCAGTAATCCGATCCACCAGCTGCCTAGAAGGCTCGCTTGGTAATTACGAACCGTCACTGGGATCCCTAGGTACTTCACCAGGAAGGTGGTAACATGGCATCCCACTAGCCTTCTTGTTTATGTTCATGCTGTCCTTCTGAGGCCAATCTGGGAAGAAATCTGTCTATGAAAATAAAGAAAAAATCCCTTCTTATTCTGCACGTGCTAGTTCTACTTCTAGGACATTATTGACCAGTAATTTGATAAGGATCAATACATAAAGTACATGATGATATTTTGTTGTTGACAAGTAAATGTGTCTGAACAACGTATGATGATTATATGGACACCTGCCAAGGGCATCATCACATATTGATTCTGAGAAAGATCAGGCATCCTCTGCTGTACTAGTTTTAGGAAGCCTGCTTTACATAATTGATCACTATGAGAATGCTGGGTCATATTTTCTGCAATTAATTGTAGTGATCTATCTTAGATTTATTTTATCTGTGGGGTCAATTATTAATTTTCAGTGAGGCAAATGTTCATGTTGTCACGATGTCACAGGCTCACAACCTCTGCCAATGTATGTGTTCCTCGTGCAACAGTTTTTTCATGCCTCCATTTTCTGCTGACTTTGATGGAGCTATGAAAAGCTTCCACTCGTCAAATGATTTGCAGATCAACCATTAACAACTTGTTTTATTCACAGAACATTTCACAGAACTTTGATGAATACACAGGCGATGGCTCAGTTGATTTCAGAGGTCACCCTATTTTAAAGTACAATACAGGCAACTGGAGAGCATGCTCATTGATTCTTGGTAATAATTCATCGAGAAATTTCCATTAAGGAACAACAATGTATCCCTCTTGTTTTTTAGGGACCAAACCGTTAAGATCCTGTGAGACCATCTTTAAGAAAATATATTCTCAGTTGACTTGCATAGCTGTAATCTTGCAATTCATTGAATTGGAAATATTTTCTTATGTTTAGGGATAAAAGATTATCATGAAACATAGACTCAATTCTCGAAAAAGAGATCCTCAAACATAGTCTCTTAAGCTGACAAATGCTTACATAGACTTTAATGAATCGCCTTTGTACTTGTATGATTATATGTAATGTTAAATTCACATGTCATTTGTTTATTTATTACATGGCAGGGACTGAAGTGTGTGAACGCTTAGCCTACTATGGGATCTCCAAAAGTTTGGTCACCTACCTTTCAAAAAGACTGCATGAAGGCAATGTGTCTGCAGCTAGAAACTTCACGACCTGGCAAGGAACTTGTTATCTCACACCACTTATTGGAGCAACCTTAGCAGATTCTTACTGGGGAAAGTATCGGACTATTGCTGTCTTCTCAACTATTTACTTTTTTGTAAGTTTTGACTAACCACATCCAAATGTACCTCAAAATTTCTTACTGGGGGAAAAGAACTTTCTTTCCCATTGGTTCAATTGAATGGGCTGTGTAGTAGTGTTTGGTACTTCGCACATGTTAATGTATATGGGGCCAGATAATTATGTCATGGTGCTATTTTCGTTGGTACTTCTTGATGGATGAAAGGTTAGCCATAGACAGGGTGAATGTGGACATCTAGAGCTTATCTTTTTCTTGAACACTCACATATAGCTTATTTTATCAAACACACGTATATAGCTTATTTCATAACAAAGATTATGAACACTGCATCATAGCGAGTTCACATATATTTCTTAACATGATACGAGTACATACCTAGCATGTTTCACATATGTTTGCAAACCTACTTGTCTTAGTTGTGCATCTGATGTCCCAGTACGTGCTTATTTCTGCTGATATTTTGTGCTAATGACTCCTCAATGTGCATTTTGACTGAAGGGGATGTCAGCATTGACACTTTCAGCATCGGTTCCTTATCTCCAGCCCTCTCAGTGTATTGGGTCTTTTTGTCCGCAACCAGCCTTACACCAGTATTTGATATACTTTGTTGGCCTATACATGATTGCTTTAGGGGCTGGAGGTATCAAGCCATGTGTTTCGTCCTTTGGTGCAGACCAATTTGATGATACTGATCCAGTTGAACGAACAAAGAAAGGCGCTTTCTTCAATTGGTTTTATTTCTCCATAAATATTGGTTCATTGATCTCTGGCACTGTTCTTATTTGGGTACAAGAAAAATATGGATATGCCATTGGATTTGCAATCCCTACTTTTTTCATTGCCTTAGCTATCGGAAGCTTTTTTCTAGGCTCAGAGGTATACAGATTTCAGATACCTGGAGGAAGCCCACTTACAAGAGCATGCCAGGTAGTTGTTGCAGCCATTTACAAGCGAAATGTGGACTTGCCAGTTGATAGTTCTCTTCTCTATGAGTGTCATGGTAAGAGATCAGCTATCGAGGGGAGCCGCAAGCTGGAGCACAGCAGTGCATTCAGGTACTTTTCTTGGTTATCATAGGAATCATTTGCTGTGCAAGATGCTATTACTTTACCAAATTAATTAGTGGCAAAAACTATTGAGATGGTGGGGTTCAGAATGCTGTTCTGGAAGAAATAAAAACACATGCTTTGAAGTTCAAGAATTAAAATAAATTACTTACACTTTAACAAAGCTGACACGGGTTTGCAAAGTATGCTACTCTTTTGGTCTGACATTCGCATGCTTGCAAAGCTCGTGTCTTGGGACTTCCTGAACACAGCAACCCTTTTCAGAACAATAACAGGTAAACCTTGCACAAGAAGTGAGTAGCGTAAGATTTGCATACCCACTGACCCGATGCATATTTTTCCTCTACAGTTTCCTTGACAAATCAGCAGTCATTTTGCGGAGTGAATGCGGTAGTTTTCATAATCCTTGGAGGCTTTGCACTGTCACACAGATTGAAGAGCTCAAGATATTAATGAGGATGTTTCCAATCTGGGCAACAGGCATCGTGTTCTTCACTGTCTGCGCTCAGAATTCATCAATGTTCATAGAGCAAGGGATGTCGCTCAACAACCAAGTTGGATCTTTCAAGATCCCGCCAGCCACCCTGTCGTCCTTGGACGTAATCAGCATCGTCGTTTGGGTCCCTATCTACGAGAGATTCATCGTGCCGATAGCCAGGAGATTGACTGGTAAGGAGAGGGGCTTCTCGGAGCTCCAGCGCATGGGGATCGGTCTCTTTGTGTCCACCATCGCAATGGCGGTTGCAGCATTTGTCGAGATCAAGCGCCTGGAGAGCGCAAGATCCGAGGACCTGATCCATCAGAAGGTGCCTGTTTCCATGAGCATTCTCTGGCAAGCGCCTCAGTACCTGCTGATCGGTGTCGGTGAGGTGTTCACGTCCATCGGGCAGGCTGAGTTCTTCTACAACCAGTCTCCGGACTCCATGAGAAGCCTCTGCTCGGCTTTCGCTCTTGTCACCGTGTCGCTCGGAAGTTATCTTAGCTCGTTCATACTGACCCTGGTGTCGTACCTCACGACGCGAGGCGAGCAGATGGGGTGGATTCCTGACAACCTGAATGAAGGCCACCTTGACCGCTTCTTCTGGCTCATTGCTGGCCTCAGCTCCCTGAATTTTCTTGCTTTCGTTTATTTTGCGCAGCAGTACAAGTGCAAGAAAGCTTCTGCACTTTGATGTTTCCGGCTCTGCCATGTATAGTATTGTACAGAAAGTTGTGTGCATATTTCTCTCATGAAGAAGCTAACAATGTACAGTCTTCTGTAATGTACAGTCTTGCATCCTATGATAGTTGGACACATTTGATTACTTGGACACTGGGAGTAGGTTTACTTTCCACCCCCTGTTAATGAAGCTTGTAACCATGCAGCTTTAGCTAACACGCCTGCTGTGTCAATCATCTCAGTTCGTGACCTCAAGTGTCAAGGCATCTGCGTGCTTTCTAGCGGCAGAATAACTGACCTGGAAAGTGATTGCAAACATGCAATGGTGCGTAGCACTACAGTGCACCCAGGTGGTTTTAGTTAATGCACTTCAAATGGTTTGATTGTAAGTTATGATGTGTGCCCTGTGGAGCACATGCTTCCTTCATTTAAAAAAAAAATCAAAGCTGAGTTGAAACATTTCAAAAGAATCCGAAAAATGGTATGATGTGTAGGGATTGGAGTGAGCCATGCGTCAGCATATTTTTGTGGAAAAATCCATTCATTTGCGGTCCATGTAAAAATAAAATCGGAAAGCTAGAATAGCAAATGATCTCTTGAAAGGGAGTTTAGTTTTTTCTATTTTTTGCGCAGCTCGTAATTGAATCGACCTTGTACGAAACTTGAAATCTAAAAGAGAAAACCAAGTTACGAAGTGAGATCTAAAAGAGGAACTGACTCACTAATTAATCACTAGCATGTGATTTTTGTAGATGGTTAGATAAATATAATACTACCATTTTTTGAGAAAGGGGGACACATTTGATGGTTTTCTTATTTTGTGATAAAGGGCGCTTCATTACTTGATGGTTTTCGCATTGGAAAGCGATCTACTTCAGTTGCTGATCTCGATCGTGATCTGTAGAGATCCTGTGTACTATTGTGGAATTAGCGATTGGTTCTACTAGTGGACATCCATTACACAGCGGCGGGGCAGTCCGACGGTCCACCCAGCCACGGTACTTTTCCCCATTCTAAATAACTTGTCACCCGTCGCTTTTGATAAGCTTTGGCCACAAACAAGTGCGACTATCATCAAGTTAAAAATTCCAACGGCCTTGGAGCATCTAATGTCGGACTTTGCAAATCCGATCATTAGGCGTGTCTACTAACAGTGACTGATCATCTCTCATATTATTTTGACTACATCCAACTATATTTCAAATCCATACAAAATTGGCAAAATAAAATCTACATACTACTCATCAGATAACCTAAGCCTACACTACTCGTCGTCGGAGATGTCAATGATTTTCGTGTCGGGCTCCGGATAGCTGGCCGCCTGCCATAACTTCGGCTCCTCCTCCCCAGATCGGTGAACATCTGGTCGATCTCCGCCTCCCGTTGGCGGGGGAAGTAGCGGTTGGCCTCCATCTAGATGAAGTCTAGGATAGCATGTTGCTCCATCGTCTCCTTCGCTTTGGCCACCTCCAACTCCACCATGGCGGCGGTCATGACGAAACCCATAGCCGGAGGCGCCTGATCTGCCTCGCCCGCCTTGTCCTCCTCCTTATCCAGCTCCATGTCCTACATGACCGCGTCCTGCTCCGCCTCCGCCTCCGCCTCTGCTTTCTCCTTTGGCTCTGGCGAGTCCGGAGGAAGACCTACTATGATTCGGGCTTCGTGCCGCCTCTGGATCTCCTCAAGTAGCTTTAGGCATCGCTCCGGCGTGAGCATGGTGTATGTCGTCGCCTTCTGCCGGGCCATGGCTATCGGGCGACGGCAAGCGAATACGAGGGGTAGCAACGTAGAGAGGAGGGAGATGGAGGGAAATGGATACGGCTAGGGTTGGGAGTCGTCGTTCGACTTAAATAGTCGGATTTTTTCCCTCGGGCGACGAGTCGGAAAGACACCACGTGACAACATGTAGGCGTCCACCCGTCTCGAAGGAGAAGCCTGTCAAGCCGATGAGTTTTTGACTGTTTCTGCGTGGGACTCCACCATCAGTCCGACATGGCTGAAGCGTCCTCGCTGACCAGACCTCCCATATCCGTCCAAGATTTGGTTTAGATATGAAGGGTATCAGTAAGTTTAGGGGTAGGGCCGAGGCCTCAGTCCGAATCGTTTTTTTAACGGGTCAACGACGACCTGAGTTCAGTGGGGATTTCGGAGCAGATGCTCTTTGAGAAAATTGCATGTGATACCAAAATTTAGGTGATACCATGATACAGGCTTCTTGACCGTTGGATCTCATATAGGACGGTACTAAAGAGCTACTGTACCTGCACGCAATTTTGAGACTCTTGAATGTTTTTTTTTTGCAAAATGTTCAAGAGGTTCCGGTAGCCATCCGATCTGAGATCCAATGGCTTTCGGGAGCCCGTATCATGGTATCACCTAAGCCTTGCTATTACTCGATGCTCTTTTCCTCTTCTAGCTTAAACCCAAAATATTGGGCTGCTTGGTCATGAAAGCCACCAACCACGTCATCTTAAGTTCTTTAGTTTTTATGAAAGTTGCCACAAACCGACTAACGCAGATTGCACACAATGTGGTGCAACCAACTCAGACTGCTTTCATGCCAGCCAGCCAAATACTCGAGGGAGTAGCGGTCCTCCATGAAACGCTTCATGAGATTCACTCCAAGAAACTAGATGATGTAGTTTTTAAGGTGGATTTCGAAAAAGCTTATGATGAAGTTAAATAATTGTTTCTCCAACAAGCCTTCCCTATGAAGGGATTCGACGATTCATGGAGGAAGCAGGTCGACTTGTTTGTACAAAAAAGCAGCGTCAGAATCAAAGTGAATGATAATATAGGTCACTACTTTCAAGGGTCTCAGGCAAGGAGATCCAATGTTACCTATTTGTTCAACATAGTGACACACATGTTGGCAACACTAATAGGTAGAGCGAAGGACAACGGTCAAGTTAGAGGACTAGTTCCACATCTTGTGGATGGTGGTGTGTCCATCCTATAATATGCGGATGATACAATCATATTCATGGAACATGACATGACAAACGCTAGAAATATAAAGCTTGTGTTATGTTTATTTGAACAATTGTCGGGTTTAAAGATTAATTTTAATAAATGTGAACTGTTATGCTTTGGGAGAGCCAAAGATGAACAATATGCTTATCGACAATTATTCGGAGGTGAATTGGGTACTCTACCGTTTAGTTATTTAGGTATACCAATTCACCATCAAAAAAATTCCAACAAAGAATGAAAATGCATCGAAGATCGATTTGAAAAAAACTAAGCTGCCGGAAGGGTAAGCTTATGTCATACGGAGGACGGCTAGTACTGATAAACTCAGTACTCACGAGTATGTCAATGTTCCTCCTATTTTTCTTTGAAATACCGGTAGGGATATGAAAAAGATTAGATCTCTATCGGTTAAGATTCTTTTGGCAAAGCGATGAGAATAAGAGAAAATGTAAGCTTGCAAAATGAGATATCATTTGTCGTTCGAAGGACCCGGGATACTAGGTATTGAAAATTTAGAGGTAAAGAATATATCCCTATTGAGAAAGTGGTTATTTAGGCTATCCGTGGAGACTGAAGGCATGTGGGTTTAGTTACTAAGAAACAAGTACCTACATGCTAAAACATTAGCCCAGGTAACCGTTAGACCAAATGATTCACATTTTTGGAAGGAGCTAATGAAATTGAAAGCAACCTTTTTTTCATAGAACAAAGTTCATCATTGGGAATGGTTAGTCTACTAGATTTCGGAAGGATACGTGGCTAGGGGAGACACCGCTAGCTATGTAGTATCCATCTTTGTATCATATTGTGCAGCGTAAGGATGCATATATTGCGACAATATTATAGTCTGTATCTCTAAATATCCAGTTTCGTAGGTCGGTAGTAGGCGACTGATGGAATGATTGGCTTCATCTTGCTAGGAGGTTGATGGATGTCCATCTATCTGATGAGCTAGACTACATTCACTAGAAGCTGATGATGAGCGGGCAGTTTTCAATGAAATCCATGTATATTGATTTAATTAACTCTGGTCCAATACCGAGATGGACACATATTTGGAAAACTAAAGTACCTTTACGAATCAAAGTCTTCATGTGGTTTGTTCACAAAGAGGTGATTCTGACTAAGGACAACTTGGCAAAGAATGGATGGGTGGGCAATAAACGATGTTGTTTTGGTAATCATGAAGAAATGATTGAACACCTCTTTCTCGAGTGTCTGTTGGCTACATTATTATGATGCTCAGTTCATATAGTTTTTAACATAACACCTCCAAGCAGTATTCACACGATTATTTGGGACGTGGTTAAATGGGGGTTGACTCAACTATTGCAACACATATTTGGATAGGAATATGTGGGGCTCCCGGGAGCACGTGCTCCTGCTCGCGAAAAATAATTTTTCAAATGTCAAAAGAATCCCAACAAAATTTTTGTGTATTTGTAGTCACATTCAAATATCACATGCAAAATTTTAGGCAAAAAGGTTAAATATTGTGGCCTATGCAAAAATAACAAATTTGAACACCAAATGTTATTCCAAAATGTCATCCAAATTTGTTTTTTTTCACCGAAGAAATACTAATGCCCGGTTTCGTATGAAAATTGTCAAGCATGTTTCCTACACTAACACAAACATTAACAAAAAAGTTCAGAATTTTTCAAAAACATTTTATGACATTTTTTGCGGTACTGTTCATCCGGGAGTAAATGCTCCCGGAAGCCAAAACGCCCCTCTCAGAAATATGTGCGCTATTTTGGGCTATATGGAATTATAAAAATGATATGGTTTTTAAAAAGACAAACCCGGATTGTTTTTTTGCAGGTCATCTACAACGCCATTACTTGGATCCGTACCTAGTCGCTACTCACTCCCATCGGAGGTCAGGAAGGTTTTAGTTACCGAGTCTATCCGATGAGAGATGGTAGCTCGGGGTTTCTGCAACCGGTATGGATGGCGGTCCAACAATAGATTAGGTGTTTAGTCATCTTATCCTATTTGTTGCCGGTTGTGGCACTTTATTATTTTTATCTTCATTTAGTCTCATTTCATTTCGAACTGAATTTATACACACTCTTGAAAATTGTTTATTTTCTTGTTTAATAATATGACTATATGTATCATGCTAATGCAAGGGCGAGAGGTCTTTCCTCCATCTTTAGAAAAACCATCCCACTGACAGCAACACGACAACTGACAACTCCGACTTTTCCAACACACAGTGAACTCTAGAGACACATCGGCCATGCTGACTAGTTGGCACTATATCTGGCCATCTCAGGCCTGACCCGGCTGGCCCACCCAAGCCCGGCCCAAAAATCCAGGGCCTAGGCCCAACGGGCTTGGGCTGGGTCAGGCTTGGGCTTCGCATATTGTGATTTTAAAGAAGAGACCCGGCCCTAAGCCCAACGGGCTTTTCAACAAATGGGCCGGGTTTGGGCTTGAAAAGTAGGTCCGATGGTAGGGCCAGAGCCTCGGTTTTCTGCTATAGGCTTTTTAGGGCCCGGCCCAGGCCCGTCCCGTCCCATGGCCAGGTATAGTCGGCACCGAAGCCCGCCCTAGGTTCATCGTCGTTAACTCGTTGCCGCAAGAGCCGCTGCGCTAACCACCCTATGCTCTGTACGGCTTACCGTCAAATCCATGCACCGAAAAAATTCAATGTAGAAGGAATCTCATGAATACATGGTCCATGTTTACGATTCGTACACCATCGATCATGACTGCATTCTCTGCTGGAAATAATAAATGTGAGTAGCCTGCGGTGAATAAAAACATGCGCGGTCGTGTGGACGAGGTTAAACAGAGGTTGAGCTCATCTGAGCTCGGATGAATGGTAAAATTACAATTTTTTTTTCAAAAAATATGCTTTTTTATGATAAACATTGATAAATGTTTTTACTGCTTGAAAAGTTTTATTATGAAATGGCATTCGTGAAAAATGTGACAAAAGAAAGATCGATGCTCCAAAATTTTTATTTTCCAAAGCATTTCGTAGCATCAATTTTCTTTTCTTTGTCATCTCTTTCACAAATGACATCAAACTTTGCAAACAATGAAAACCATTTTTCAATGGTTGCTAAAAAAATAGTTTATTTATTTATTTTGCTGTTCACTCAAGCTTAGAAAAGCACTTCCGCGGTCGTGCATCTTTTTGGCTAAAGTTGCGCCAGCGTGCGCCATGGTAAGTACGATGTTCGAATTATTTTGGAAAAGTTAGTGGAGCATCACCCGTATGTTAGATGCACTCTCAGGATTCAGTTCAGGCCAACGTAAGCACGATGTTCGAATTACTTAGGAAAAGTTAGTGGAGCATCGCCCGTATGTTAGATGCACTCTCAGGCCAATGTAAGCTGGCGGATGCTTAATTACTCCCAAAGATGTCCGGAAGCAATAGATTTTGTTTTCAATAAGCACATGAGTCGACTAGGATCTGGGTGCTGCTAGTGGACAGAAAGATTGGCCTGTACAACCATTACAGCTATGCAGGTAACGTGGAACAGCACTAGCTAGTGTCCACTCGCCACTTTCCTGTTTGGATAGCTCACAATTTTTGACCAACTTTGGTTACAAGCGAGTGTAACACTTGTCTTCGTCCTAAAGATCAAATAGGATTAGGGTGAGAAGTAATCTAGGTTAGATTGTTTGTAGTGAAACCAGTTTGTCTCGGTTCAAGTTCTAGACTGTGCTCGTATGTTTCTTGAATTTATTTAGGTTTTCGGCACTATTTTCAGCTGCATGGCATGCCTACCAACTACAAGGCGCATGTGACCATTTCATTAACCTCAAGAACTGTGAGCTCAGCTATTTGAAGGCACTTCTAAGGCGTATCTAAGGTGTATGTGATCATTTCATCAACTTCAAGACCCGCGGCTCAGCCATTTGAAGGCATTCCTAGGACCAGGAGGTGCGTGTGTATTGATAGGGATGCGTGTGCATGCGTGTATGAGTGTGTGTTTGTACCGTGTTCTAATAAAAAGAAGGTTTAGGGGTAGAAAACCTCAAGATAAAAATAAATATCTACTGACCAAATGTAATGTATATACAAGATACATAATACTCCTTCCGTCTTAATATAAGTGTCATAAATTTAATACTCCCTCCGCTCCACAATGTAATGCGTCCATGCTTTTTCAAATCTAAGTTTGACACTAGTAAAAAACGGTTCATTTGTGCCGGTTCCATAGGCCCATTAGTCCCGGTTCTGGAACCGGGACTAAAGGATCGGGATAGTCCCGATCCTTTAGTCCCGGTTCGCTTACGAACCGGGATAGAAGGGGCTCCATGTGGCCTATGCGTGGAGCCAAGACAGGAGGACGTTTAGTCCCGGTTGGTAACACCAACCGGGACCAAAAGTTGCTGCGGTTTTTTTTTGAGGGGGGGGGGAGGGTTAGGGTTTTTTGAAGGGTTAATTTAGGGGTTTCATATTATGTTAGCTAGCTAATTAATAGAGAGAAGTGTCATTTCTTTCTTCGTCCTTGGTCGACGCTGCCAGCTACTATACATATAGAGAGAACTCGACCCTAGCTAATAAGCAAATGAAGGAAACCATTAATTACACAAGATCTAACAACTCATCATCATCATCATCTTAATCATACAAAGTTAAAGTCTTGTAAAACAAAATAAAATAAAATGACATAGTCCTCCCTCATAGGACCTACTCCTCCCTCCTATGTAAAATGACATAAAAAGAATAACACATATGTCTCCATGATGAAGCAAAGAGATTCAACGGTCTCCAACTTGTGGCTTGCAATTCTTCTTTATTTGTCACCATGCTTCAATTTGGAGCCTTCTTGGTGGTTTGCGCTCAGTCGAGCATGCAAAAGATAACTCGGGATGGAAGGTTTTTTTTATTGTCATATTACCTTCGGGTTGCATCAACGGTGGCACGACTTCATTTGACAATTTCTGTTGAAGAACATAATAGTAGCCTAGTTAGCAATGTAATCAATACCATTTACGCAACAATACTAGTGTACTTAATTAGCAACTCTTACCAAGATATTTCGGCGAATGTCATTCGTCCTCAACCTATGCACCAGTGTCCTGTACAATGTATAATTTGGGCCACTTTCCAAATTATACGGGAAGATGTCCCTACCAGCTATGACACCTATAACAAAGTAGATAAGTTCATCCTTCTCCTCCCAAGTTGGATGTGATCCATAAGTGTAATGTGTCGTGTCGATTATGTTCTGTATTTCACTCGAAGAAACGAAATAAGCTGTAAATTAAAAATTAACAAATTTAGTATGGATAGACACCAAATATTTATGTATATAGAATGCAAATTACTTGACAAATATGCATGGTTGACAAACTCACGTGGAGGTAAAACAGGAAGCATATCGACATCCACCCAAATGTCGATGTTTTCTTCAATATGATCTTCAGGACGAAGATCGAAGATTATTTCCATATCCTCCTGAAATCCATATGCCTTGCAAAGAGCTTCCCAATTTGAGCACCCTAATTCTGTTTTATTAAGTGCATTCATTACTTTCACAAGAAATATGTGACCATGTTTAGTCCTCAGGTTGGCTGTCCTCGTCTAGAAACTCTTGTGCTCTTCGAAACCGAGCCTCTCCAAGAAATACCGTCTTGCATGACAGGGGAAGAACTAGTCGAATTGTATAAAATAGAAATTACGCGTTGAAGGAAAGAAACAAAAGTCATGCTTAATTACGAAAAACAGTTATCATCGTTGCGTACCGTAGAAATATCAAAGTCCTCGTAAAGCTTCATGGTGAAGAACCTGTCGTCTCGCAGCCCAGGATGGTCACAAAAACCCTTATCTTCACCGCATAATTTACACGCTTGGATCCTATCGTCATCTGATGACGACGACATTTCCTGTGTTCATAATTCAAGAATTACGGCATGCTTTGGATCCTAATGCGTGTGTGACTTTCGGTCCATCGAGGCTTTCCTTAAATAACTCTCATATCTCATGGTGTGTTGGTACTCACTCTCTCACACTGATATGATGGTGTATATATGTTGGTAGGCACTCTCTCACAGTAATAGTTCGACCGCCGGTGATGGACGCCCCCCTCTTCTCTTCTTGCGCATTATACTGACGAGTATATCGCAAAGAAGAGAAAAAAGAGGAGGCACCCCCACGACAACAGTCAGGATTCCTCCATCAAGAACACACATGAAAGTCACACAAGAAGCAACGACAGACCGAAAGTCATACACACATTGTACCGATAAAATATCACTAATACATTTATAATGAACTCGAATATAATATCACTAATACATCATCTCGAATAATCCAGTTATTAATGCATCATCAAATGTTAACTAATACATCTCGAATATTATCATATAAGATCACTAATATTTCCTTCGTTCGATTTTAAATATTTAAAATCGATCGAAGGAAACTATCAGGAAACTGATCAACACACAGATCACTATTACTCAATATGCAACGGGTTGACTTTAGGTATGTTGAGTCTTTCCTTCCTAAACTCTCATCTCACGTATATGATGGGCACTCCCTCTGATATTGCGACCGTCGGTGATGGTGGATCTTCCATTCGTCCCGAGTGCATTACACCAAAATGTCTAGCACACGGGAACGAAGGAGAAGCGACCCCCACGATAACAATCGGGATTCTTCCTCTCTCTCTCTCATATATATATATATATATGATGGTCACTCTCCCTCACTGAAAGACACACAAGGAGCCGAAACAGATTTAAAGTCAACCCGTTTCATATATCGAGCAATGACATAGAAAAAATTCCCTATGTTTTGCCGGAATGACTGGCAAATCACAAGCACTTAATATTAACTAATACATCATCCCGAATAATCCAGTTAATACATCATCAAATATTAACTAATACATCTTGAATATTATCATATAAGATCACTAATACAGATCAAATATCCTAGAATCCAAAGTGGAGGATGGACAACTCGGTTCACTAGCGGTCTCTGAGTCGCCGACGGTGGACACCCAAAGATAAGGAACCACCACAGGATCATAACTCGGGTGAGATCCCTGAAGAATCTGCCAGGTATTGTTGAACCTGGCGTCCAACGCTGCCATGTAGAGATGGACGTGCTCGTCCTCCTCCCTGACACGGCGACTTACCACCTCCGCGAGGGCCCGCTCCCTCAGCACCCAAAGTGGCTCACGTGACCGCCACCACAGATGCTCCGGGTCGATGATGAGACCTGGATTCCTCACCAAGCTCTGAGCCCGGGAAGGTAGGACCTCCCAGTGCCAGCCTGGCGGAGCCCAGTCCCGGACATGGCGCTTATCAAGCAGGCTCTCGCGGACCACTCGACGATGAGGATGTGAGCCGGTCATCGTCGACGTCGAGACAAATTCCTATGAGAATGTTTCCTTATCGTTTAATCACTAATTTTTCCAAAAACCAAGAATTTTTCTGTAATCTAACATACACATACTAATTTTTCCTAGAACTCCTAATAATTAAATAAAACATAAAACAACTAAAACATAAAAAGCATCATAAACAAAATCAACTAATCTGGTAGAACATATAGCCACATACATATATACATTACATATTATATATAGCCACATACATATATACATTATATATGAACAAAAACATTCATCATATAAAAAAATCAATTTATATTTAAAAAAATTGCATAGAGCCGGGGCGGCGGCGGCTCACAGCGAGGGCGGCGGCAGGGAGGCGACGGGGCGGCGGTGGCTCATAGCGGGGGCAGCGACGGGGCGGCGGTGGCTCATAGCGGGGGCAGCGACGGGGGCGGGGCGGTGACGAGGACGGGGCGGCGGGGGAGGCGAGGCGACGGGGGCGGGGCGACAACGGGGGAGGCGACGGGGACGGGGCGGCGATAGGGGCGGCGGGGGAGGCGACGGGGAGGGGCGGCGGGGGCGGTGACGGGGGCGACGGGGGAGGCGACGGGGACAAGGACGACGACGGCGGGGGCGGTGACGGGGAGGCGACGGGGATGGGGACAACGACGGCGGGCTCGGGGTGGCAAGCAGCAACGGGGACGAGGACGACGGGCTCGACAAAGTGACGATGAAAACTGTGAAATTTCCTAAGTGCTTCTTATATAGAAGAAGCATTGGTCCCGGTTCGTGGCACCAACCGGGACCAATGCCCATCTTTAGTCCCGATTGATGCCACCAACCGGGACCAAAGGTCCCCGTTTCCCACCCTTTGGGACGAAAGGGGCATTGGTCCCGGTTGGAGCCACCAACCGAGACCAAAGGTCCCTTTTCGTCAGCCCAAAGGGCGGGAAGCAGAGACCTTTGGTCCCGATTGGTTAAACGAACTGGGACCAAAGGTAGGCATTGGTGCCGGGTGGTGGCACCAACCGGGACCAATGGCCTTGCACAATGGTGTGGTGGGAGTTTAGTCCCACCTCGCCAAGCGAAGGTTGCCCGAACCTGTTTATAAGCCCCACCGCGGCTGCTATGTTGAGCTCCTCTCAAAGTGAAAATAGATGTCCTTATACGGGAAATTTGACCTAAGTTCAAAATGCTAGTATGTGCTAGTATGCACTTACTAGCACTTTGAATTTAGGTCGAATTTTCCCTATAAGCACATCTATTTTCACCTTTTTAAATTTTTTTACATATTAGAAGTTCTTAACAAAACATAATTTATGAATATTCTTTTTTCTATTAAAGTTTTTAACAAAAATAACTTTGATAATTTTAGTTGCATGAATTGTATATAATATCAAGTTTAGTTATATAACTTTTATCGAACAAAAACATGTCTGTTACAAAAGGATTTCAAATTTTTTATACATATTTGAACTCGAGATTTTTTTCTGCATTCAATATGCACCATTAAAAGCCACATCATCCCTTTTCAACCCTTTTCTGACTTCATTTGCTATTTTTCATGCATTTCATCATTTATTTTGAGCTAAAATGACCCTGAATTGAAAAGCACTGCAAATGAACTCTGAAATGGTTGAAACTTGGCATGGTACGAACATTTCACCCACATAGCATTTGCTAAAAAGTTGAGAGGGTTACGGCAAAAGCTGGATGCACTTCGTGTATAAAATGGGGAATCTCTTTCGAAGTATCAGGGTTTCGGACGAAAACATGTTTGTTACAAAAGGATTTTAAATTTTTAAACATATTTGAACTCAAGACTTTTTCTGCAGTCAATATGCACCATTCAAAGCCACATCGTCCCTTTTCAACCCTTATCTGACTTCGTTTGCTATTTTTCATGCATTTCATCATTTATTTTGAGCTAAAATGACCCTAAATTGAAAAGCACTTCAAATGAACTCTGATAAGGTTGAAAGTTGGCATGGTATCATCATTTCACCCACATAGCATGTGCTAAAAAGTTGAGAGGGTTATGGCAAAAACTGGATGCACTTCGTGTACAAAATGGACAATCTCTTTCGAAGTATCAAGGTTTCGGACGAAAACACTTCTGTTACAAAGGGATTTCATTTTTTGAACTTATTTGAACTCCATACTTTTTGTGTGTTCAAAATGCACCATTCAAAGCCACATCATCAATTTTCAACCCTTTCTGACTTCATTTGGTATTTTTCATGCACTTACTGATTTTTTGAGCTAAATAACCCTAAAATTGAAAAGCACTTCAAATGAACTGTGGAAAGGTTAAAACTTGGCATGGTATCACCATTTCACCCACATAGCATGTTATAAAAAGTTGAGAGGGTTACGACAAAAACTGGATGCACTTCGTGTACAAAACGGATAATCTCTTTCGAAGTATAAGGGTTTCGGACGAAAGCTCATGTGTTACAAAAGACATTTCATTTCTTCACATGTATATGCAATTATATAGTTGTGGAGAGAAAGTCTTCACTTTTTCTTCGCTTGTGTCATTTGCTTATTGCGCCGTAACCATGGATAATCTTCATCGTTTAATAGGGTGCTTGGGTCAGCCTTGACTTTGAAGGGAGGAATTTCATGAAACTGTTCATAATCTTCAGACATGTCTGTCTTGCCCTCCAATCCCATGATGTCTCTTTTTCCTGAAAGAACTATGTGTCGCTTTGGCTCATCGTATGTTGTATTCGCTTTCTTATCTTATCTTTTTCTCGGTTTGGTAGACATGTCCTTCACATAGAAAACCTGTGCCACATCATAGGATAGGACGAATGGTTCGTCTATGTACCCAAGATTGTTCAGATCCACTGTTGTCATTCCGTACTATGGATCTTCCTGTACCCCGCCTCTTGACAGATTGACCCATTTGCACTGAAACAAAGGGACCTTCAAATCATGTCAATAGTCAAGTTCCCATATGTCCACTATGTAACCATAATATTTGTCCTTTACCCTCTTGGTTGCTGCATCAAAGAGGACACCGCTGTTTTGGTTGGTGCTCTTTTGATCCTGGGCATCGTGTAAAATGTATTCCCATTTATCTCATACCCTTTGTAAGTCATTACAGTCGAAGATGGTCCCCTGGCCAACGAGTACAGCTCACCAGAAACATTGTTGTCACACATGAGACATGTTTGCAACCAACTGCCGAAAGTCCTGATGTGTTCACATGTAATATTGTCGTCACACCGCTTCGGGTGTTTGGAGAGTAGAATATTCTTGTGTTCATCGACATACGGGGTCACCAAGGTAGAATTCTGTAGAACTGTGTAGTGTGCTTGAGACCAAGAATGCTCATCCCTACATATTATTGAGTCTGCTCCTAGCGTGCCTTTTCCAGTCAGTCTCCCCTCATACCGCTATTGAGGGAGACCAGTCTTCTTAAGGTCAGGAATGAAGTCTACACAAAACCCAATGACATCCTTTGTTTGATGGACCATGGAGATGCTTCCTTATGGCCTAGCGCAGTTACGAACATATTTCTTTAAGACTCCCATGAACCTCTCAAAGGGGAACATATTGTGTAGAAATACAGGGCCTAGGACGACAATCTCATCGACTAGATGAACTAGGACGTGCGTCATGATATTGAAGAAGGACGGTGGGAATACCAGCTTGAAACTAACAAGACATTGCAGCAAATCACTCCTTAACCTTGGCAGGATTTATGGATCGATCACCTTCTGAGAGATTGCATTGAGGAATGCACATAGCTTCACAATGGCTAATCGAACGTTTTCCGGTAGAAGCCCCCTCAATGCAACCGGAAATAGTTGCGTCATAATCACATGGCAGTCATGAGACTTTAGGTTCTGGAACTTTTTCTCTGTCATATTTATTATTCCCTTTATATTCGATGAGAATCCAAACGGGACCTTCATACTGAGCAGGCATTCAAAGATGATTTCCTTCTCTTCTTTGGTAAGAGCGTAGCTGGCAGGACCTTCATACTGCTCTGGATGCATGCCGTCTTTTTCATGCACATGTTGCTATTCCTCGCGTGCCTCCGGTGTATCTTTTGTCTTCCCATACACTCCCAAGAAGCCTAGCAGGTTCACGCAAAGATTCTTCATCACGTGCATCACGTCGATCGCAGAGCGGACCTCTAGGTCTTTCCAATAGGGTAGGTCCCAAAATATAGATTTCTTCTTCCACATGGGTGCACGTCCCTCAGCGTCATTCGGAACAGATAGTCCGCTGGGACCCTTTCCAAAGATTACTTGTAAATCATTGACCATAGCAAGTATGTGATCACTAGTACGGAGGGCGGGCTTCTTCCTCTGATCTGCCTCACCTTTGAAATGATTTCCTTTCTTTCGACATTGATGGTTGGTCGGAAGAAATCGACGATGCCCCAGGTACACATTCTTCCTGCATTTGTCCAAATATATACTGTCGGTGTCATCTAAACAGTGTGTGCATGCATGGTATCCCTTGTTTGTCTGTCCTGAAAGGTTACTGAGAGCAGGCCAATCGTTGATGGTTACAAACAGCAATGCATGTACGTCAAATTCCTCATGTTCGTTCTCATCCCACACACGTACACCTCTTCCATTCCATAGCTATAAAATTTCATCAACTAATGTCCTTAGGTACACATCAATGTCATTGCCGGGTTGCTTAGGGCCTTGGATGAGCACTAGCATCATAATGAACTTCCGCTTCATGCACAACCAAGGAGGAAGGTTATACATACATAGAGTCACATGCCATGTGCTATGCTTGCTGCTCTGATCCCAAACGGATTAATGCCATCTGCACTTAAACCAAACCATACGTTCCTTGGGTCATCTGTAAAGTCGCTCCACTTTCTCTTGATCTTTCTCCACTGCGACCCGTCAGCGGGTGCTCTCAACTTTCCGTCTTTCTTACGGTCCTCTTTGTGCCATCGCATCAACTTGGCACGCTCTTTGTTTTTGAACAGACGTTTCAACCGTGGTATTATAGGAGCATACCACATCACTTTGGCAGGAACCCTCTTCCTGGGGCGCTCGCCGTCAACATCACCAGGGTCATCTCGTCTGATCTTATACCGCAATGCATCGAATACCGAGCATGCGTTCAAATCCTCATATGCACCGCGGTAGAGGATGCAGTCATTAGGGCATGCATGTATCTTCTGCACCTCCAATCCTAGAGGGCATACAACCTTCTTTGCTGCGTACGTAATGTCGGACAATTCGTTATCCTTTGGAAGCTTGTTCTTCAATATTTTCAGTAGCTTCTCAAATCCTTTGTCAGGTACACCATTCTTTGCCTTCCACTGCAGCAATTCCAGTGTGGTACCGAGCATTGTGTTGCCATCTTCGCAATTGGGGTACAACCCTTTTTTGTGATCCGCTAGCATGCGATCGAACTTCAATTTCTCCTTTTCACTTTCGCATTGTCTCTTTGCATCAACAATGACCCGGCGAAGATCATCATCGGGCACATCGTCTGGTTCCTCTTGATCTTCAAATTCCCCCATTGCAGCATCACCGTATTCAGAAGGCACATAGTTGTCATCATCCTCTTCTTCTTTGTTGTCTTCCATCATAACCCCTCTTTCTCCGTGATTGGTCCAAACATTATAGTGTGGCATAAAACCCTTCTCAAGCAGGTGGAAGTGAAGGGTTTTAGAGTTGGAGAAAGCCTTCGTATTCTCACAGACATTATATGGACAATGAATAAAACCATTCTGTTTGTTTGCCTTAGCCGCTTCGAGAAAATTATGCAGACCCTTAATATACTCGGAGGTGCGTCGGTCACCGTACATCCATTGCCGGTTCATCTGCGTGCGTTATATAATAAAATGTATTAAAAACCATTACAACATATCATGAATACATAAGTGATCAAATTAATAGAAATTCATCATCACATTAAAGCCAAAGTACAATAGTGACCAAAATAAATACAATAATAAAAGTAAGAAAATTACACAAGTATCTATCTAAATCATACAAGTAAAAACTTTTTTGTTTTAGAAAAAAGATAAGAAGAAGAGGCTAACCACGGTGGTGCCGGCACCGAGATGGGCATGGGCGATCGACGGCGGTGAGGACGGGGACGGGACAGGACGGACCGTCAAACCTAGACAAACCTTGAGTAAAATGGAGCTTGGACAAGGAGCTTTGAGAGGAGAAAGCTTAAATGTGGCTTGGGCATTTCATCGAACACCTCATGTGCATAGGAGGTGAGCTAGAGTACCACAAAGCTCTTCCCTCGCCGGCCAGAAAAACAGAGCAGTGTGGAGTGCTCTGCTCGCCGGCGAGGGGGTATATATAGGCATCTCATTGGTCCCGGTTCGTGGCTGGAACCGGGACTAAAGGACCCCCTTTGGTACCGGTTCCAGACACGAACCGGGACCAATGGTTGTGGGCCAGGAGTGAGGCACAGTGGTCCCGGTTCGTGTCTAGAACCGGGACCAAAGGTGTCCGACGAACCGGGACCAATGCCCCACGTGGTTCGGCCGGCTCCCTGGCCGCATGAACCGGGACCGTTGCCCCCATTAGTCCCGATTCGTGACTGAACCAGGACTAATGGGCTGGCCCGGCCTGGACCAAATCCCTGTTTTCTACTAGTGTGACCATGAATTTGACCAACAAGACCGATTGCGACGGGGGTAAAAATTATACCACTGAATTCGTATTTTCGATACGAATTCGGTGGTATAGTTTCTGCTCACGCCGCAATCGGTCTCGTTGGTTAAATGCATGGTCAAAGTTCAAGCTCGAAAACCGAGGACGCACTACATTATGGAACGGAGGGAGTACTAAGTTAGTATAAATTTAGTACTAAAACAACGACATTTATTTTGAAACGAAGGGAGTATTACTAAACACGGGTTTTGACAAGAATTACTTATGTCCAATCTAAAATCTTCTATGAGGTTCAAGCAAAATCAAGTTGACTCTATTGAAAAAAGGACTATCGATGGGTCACATTAGTGGTTGGGATAGGCTACGACATACCACATCTATTTTGGAAAAATTCTAGTGGTGGGTGGAAAAAAGCATCGACCACTCCTAAAAGCTCAGGAGTGACGGGCAATAGTCATCACTTGCCACTCCTAGATTATCAGAAAATTAACCATGAGATAGAAACAACAATGTCGGGTGGCGTATGGATGCCCCCACTGATTCTCAACGTAGCCATATGGGATAACAATAGAGGACAAATAAGAGCAAAATGGTCCGGAATGAGAGGCATCTTGAGCATCTGGAAAGTGGCGAGACACATGAAAAGCATGGGAGGGCTAAATTTTATGTTTTGACCTTTTTTTGAAGTAAATCAAGATCCAACCCTCATTTATAAAAAATTCGAGATCCGACCCTTTTTCTATCGCCGGGATCCATAGCGGTAGGGTATAACAACCTACCACCAAGGTCCCTGGCGGTAGGGGTGCACACCCTACCGTAACAATTACTAAGTTTCAGACACAACGCGCGTACACACCCTACCGCCAGGCACCTTGACGGTAGGGGTGCATATGCTACCGCCCGCACCTATGGCGGTAGGGGTGCACTGCGTTGACGTGTCCCCTTTTCCTACCGCCAGAGACCTTGGCGGTAGGTTGTTATACCCTACCGCCATGGGCCCCAACGGTAGGAAAAGGGTCAGATCCCAAAATTGATCTCGATTTACTTTATAAAAAGGGTCAAAACACGAAATTTGGCCACCAGAGAGAACTTATTAGGGAGCTGATAGGAGAGAGCACTCAGGTGATGATGGCCTCGGTAGCACCCGTGATGGTTGCTCCGGCTGCACCTGCGGTCCACTGTCATGGACCCCCGACTCATTCTGTCCATGTGTGCGTCGTCCGGGTAAATTAGACAGTATGGAAAGCCCTACAGATGGAGGCACCCGTGGCATGCCAGCGCCAAAAGGAGGCGCGGAGGTCACTCTCGCCCACGAAGGCTCCCAAGAGGCGGGTATTCCGGCATCCTTTATATGAGTAATGAGGGACATCATACGTTGTATCCCATAACGACTTGATAGCAATGGACACGTGGAGGAGCCGACGACATGTGATGGCACCAAGACGACTTGTGTTGCAGTATCTTGAGAATGAGCGTCTATAGTCATTGCCTCGGATTTGTAGGCAAAATTGGTGGATCTCTAGCAAATCTGTGTATTGGTGTCATCTATGATCTTACATGGCCTTTTTGTTCTAACACACGCAGATATTGAATATAGTTTCATACCAGCAGTGACGTTGTTGTATGATCACGCACAGTGGAATGGAATCAAGTGGGTCCCCTTTGGACATAGACGGAATTTAATGTTCACTTTATGTGCTACGTATGTTGAGAGAGGCATTTTGGAGACCGAGCTCCATAAAGGACTTTATTTTAAAAAAAATCAAAATCAAATTATTATGGTTCAATTTTTTTTGAAAAAAATATGCGTGTATGTAAGGATGTAATCCATATGTGTGTAAAAATTCATGATGAAATACCTTGAGTTGCGATCTGTACAAAAAAGATAAATTCATGGCCTGTGAGGATGAATAGTATCATATGTTAAATAACCTCAGATTTGTCTTTTTTGCGTAGTCCTCATTTCAATGTATTTTGAACTGAAAATTTACACACATATGTGTTAGGTCTTCATGTATATCTGTATTTGTTCAGAAATTTTTAAAATATAAAAACATGAATTTTGATGAAATTTCAAATTTGAATTGGAAGGCCTCACTGGAGGCCGAGCTCCAAAAGGGATTTCCGACGTATGTTGGTATATAAAAAAAGGCTTTTATCTAGTTTTATATAAAGCAACGATCAACAATAGTTAGGTACAAATGCACGTCATCTAGACACATGCACACATTCAAGGTAAGATACATAGGCAATGAGCAAAACAACACCACCCCTAACAAGTAGAGATGCAGTCGCATATGACGAACCGTGTACTCCAAGGCGGGACCTTCAGAAAGGAAGCGACACCGAAGCATCGCCACCATCCGATCCGAGGATCAGAGTTTCCTTGGAGCAACACGACACGAGCTTCGCCGCTGCCGGTCCGTCCGATGATAGCATAGGTTTTCACCCCGGCTAACACACACTGCCACTGAACGCCAAGCCCTGGCTATCACGCCACCCACACACCATGGACACCGGGCAACACCGAGCCACGAGCTCTGCCATGAGCACCGCTCTACCATCACTAGGACCGCTGCCCAACATTCAAGACCTTGACACCACCTCACCCGAGACCTGTCGCTACCCCAACCAAAGAGATGACCGGAAAGGTCTTGCCTTTTGCACCCTTGGGTGGCCCCCAACGCCAAGACCCAATAGGCCAGCCAAAACTAATCTCCATCGCTCCGTCCTGCAGACCTGGGCGCAAACCGGGCTCGGTCCTGCTGCCGAACGCGAGACGAGCTCGGTCATGTTGCCAGGCTGGTGTGGTCCTGCTGCCGAGCGTGAGACGAGCTCGATCCTGCGGCCCGAACGTGAGACAAGCGATGAACCGTACCTAGGAGACGGCCAGCCCTCCGATAAAAGAAGCGTCCGGGCTACAAGGAGAGGGATCAAAGACCGACACAAGCCGCCTACGGATGGGCCGACGCCGGGATAAGCCAGCCGCCGTCGCAGCCGACCTGCCAAGCAAACCACCATGAGCCGCCAGCGCACCATCGCAGCTCACCCCATGCACGTCGCCGACCACATCAGAGCCTGCACACGCCACCACAACCTACAACCACGCCACCAGCACCGCCACCCCTATGCACGGCAGCGCCAACTGCCCGCGGCCATGCTGGACCCAGCCCGTGTCGCCGGAAGAGGCGCCGGAGCCAAATCCGACCGGATCTGACCAGGGCCAACCCGCGCGCACCACCCGAAGAGCCGGCCGCCGTCGAAGGCGCAACTAGCAACCACGCCGCCTGCCACGCCGCGCAGGGGCGACGCGGGAGGGACTTGGCGACCATAAGCATCTTCCTTTTCTCTCTGTCTTCTTTTTCCTCTGACAACTACTAGTATCAAACATACCCTAGCCACATGATACCCTGTATGCTGGTATTAAACTAATGCTTTTTTAGTTTACTGTAGAAATTTCACCTCGTGCAGATTTCTACTCCTACGTGAGATCTATAAATTGAGGTGCCGTAGCGTTGTGTTCAACTAGTTTACACGGCCTCTATCACCATGGCATCTCCCAAGGAAAACTTGCTGGAAGAGCCACTTCTTGAGGTCAGTTTCTACATTCATGTCTAGCAGTAGCTTGATTTTCTAAAGCATTGAACTCCCATGCTAAAGAGAATCAGGCTTGTCTTATACAGGATTCTGTGGTACACAGAGGGGGCCGAATTGTTGACATCAAAGGAACTCCAGCTCCTGAAGCGAAGCACCATACCGGCAGTTGGAAAGCATGCAAGTTTATCTTAGGTAAACGGGAACTCTGTCGAGTTTCCATGCAGATCTAGTAGGAAAAACATCAAGGGTACTTCATTTCAGTTCAGTTTGTCTAATTTTTGTTCTGAGAGTGCACAGATGCATGACTTTCTCCATGAACTTCACTGTCGTTTCTCTGTGCTGCCCATTACTTGAGAATTTGCTACTCCGTTTGAGCATCACTTAATTCCGGACGAAGGGAGTGCTACTAACTACTCGTACATCTGAGTTACTGCAGTGACGGAATGCTTCGAGGAGCTAGCGTACTACGGGATCCAGTTCAACCTGGTGACTTTCCTCAAGACGATCTTGCAGGAGAGCAATGTGTCCGCGGCAAGGAACTACACCAACTGGCAGGGGACTTGCTACATCGCCCCCCTCGTCGGAGCCATCGTGGCCGACTCCTATCTGGGAAGATACCTGACGACGCTGGCCTTCTTCGCAGTGTACCTAATTGTAAGCACACACAAGCTTTGATCCCTCGATCTCGATGCCATGAATACTGAGAATGTTAAGTCATCCTTCAAATGAAGCTAGTTTCTTGACAATTCAAGTTTTTTGTTTTTGGCGCGCGACACCAGGGAATGGCTGCGATGTCAGTTTCGGTATCGTTCCCGGTGGCGTGCACCGGGCTGGACTGCCTGCAGGATGCTGGCTCGTCGTCTTCGTCCCAGTCGGCCGTGTTCTTCCTCGGCCTGTACCTGATGGCCGTCGGGGCCGGCGGCATCAAGCCCTGCGTCTCCTCCTTCGGCGCCGACCAGTTCGACGACAGTGTCCCGGCGGAGAGGCTGAAGAAGAGCTCCTTCTTCAACTGGTTCTTCTTCTCCATCTACATCGGCAGCTTCGTCTCCGGCACCGTCGTCGTGTGGGTGCAGGACCACTGCGGCTGGGTCGTAGGCCTCTGGATCCCCACCCTGTTCATCGCGCTGGCCATCGCGAGCTTCTTGCTGGGCTCCGGTTCGTACAGGGTGCAGAAGCCTGTGGGAAGCCCGCTGGCAAGAGTCTCCCAGGTCATCGTCGCGGCCGTGCGGAAACGGAATGTAGGTTTGCCCCGTGATGCTTCTCTTCTCTACGAGCTAACAGAGGTTGAATCAATGGCGGAGTCGGACGGTGCCAAGAAATTGCAGCATACACCAGTGCTCAGGTAATCCAGCTTTCTTAATTTTTCATAGGCTGGAGCTGGATCAACCTTTTTGCTATCTAATAAAAAGTTAAAAGTAAAAACTGATTGAAAGTGTTTCTTTGCCCAGTTTCCTGGACAAAGCTGCAGTGATCTCTTCGGCGGAAGAGCTTTACTCGGATCCATGGAGGCTTTGCACTGTCACGCAAGTGGAGGAGCTCAAGATCGTGATCGGCATGCTCCCGATCTGGGCCACCGGCATCGTCTACTTCTCCGTGCTCGCGCAGTTCTCCTCGACGTTCCTGGAGCAAGGGAGGATGATGGACACGGTGGTGGGCGCCTTCGCCATCCCTCCGGCGTCCCTGGCTTCCTTCGACGCCGTCAGCGTCATCCTCTTCGTGCCCGTCTACGACAGGGTGCTCATCCCGGCGGCGAGGAGGTTCACCGGCAACGAGCGGGGGTTCTCGGAGCTGCAGCGGTTCGGCGTCGGCCTGTTTCTCTCCGTCCTGGTCATGGCGGCCGCGGCGGTGGTCGAGACGCGGCGGCTGGCGCTGGACTGGATGGCGGCGCCGCCCATGTGCATCCTGTGGCAGGTGCCGCAGTACCTCCTGGTCGGCGCCAGCGTCGTGTTCGCGTGCGTCGGGCAGTCGGAGTTCTTCTACAACGAGGCGCCGGAGTCGATGCGGAGCCTCTGCTCCGCGCTGGGGCTCCTCACGGTGTCGCTCGGGAGCTACCTCAGCTCGCTCGTGGTGACCGTCGTGTCCGGCGTCACAGCGAGGGGCGGCGAGGCCGGTTGGATACCTGATAACCTCAACGAGGGCCACCTCGACCGCTTCTTTTGGCTCATTGCTGGGCTTAGCTCGCTCAATCTCGCGGTTTTCGTCTTGTGTGCCAAGAGATACAAGTGTAAAAATGTTTCTTCATCGTAGAAATAATGGTCTAGATTTTATTTGACGTCCTGAGTGTGCAAATGCATGTCCATTTCTAAATGTGGGATGATTGATCTTTTGTTAATTCCAAGATGATCGATTTTTCCCGTTTTAATTGATTTGTAAGGGTTGGTTCTCGCGTGGGTGCCGCCCTGCCAATCGTGGGCGAGCCAATTAATTGGCACGGGATCTGGCCGCTCAGGGGAGTCGCATGGGTTGAGCGCAACAAAATATTGGTTACCATCCATACGGAAAGCCATGCTTGGCCAACAACCAATATTTTAGATTGGCAGCCGACGGCTGCAATCCAAAAAGCCTCGTAATGTCGCATGAAGTTGATGTCGGTATAATGAGTTTTACATCTCTATCCCTAAAGTATCATGTGGTTGCCTCGCCTCACTTCGGTTAATCCTTCCTCACCGATTTTTTTAGCCTTCCCCACTCCGATTTTATTACCGCTTCAACTCCCACCGATTCGACAAAACAAATGAAAAAAAAATGGGAATGGGAGAAAATGACCCCTTCCTGGCTTCCTCGGTTCCTCCCACGAAAAGAACTCTCGTTCGTATAACCTACCGAGCTGCCAGGCGAAGAAACAAAGCAAAAGACTTCGTTTCATACGGTGCATGCGCCCATTTGAGAGGTCATTTGGCGTGAAAATCGAGGCATCTCGTCTACGTGAACAACTACTATAAAGGGGACCCTATCGAAATGTTAACAGAACAGCGTCGAACACAACCAAAACCTCTTCATCATATTCATCGTCCACAAACCCTAGCCGCCGCCATTTCCATCTCCATATCCATCTCCACCACCATAGTGCTCTCTCATCTAGTTCATACTTATAATCGTGCATTGCACAAGGCATCCATTGTAATACATATTGCAATCAATCAATCCCAAGATGTGTTCTTCGATGTTTTGTTCTTGCGATCTGATCTTCACATGTGAGTAGTTCGTAAGCTATGGTTTGAGGCATGAGCCTTGCAACCCCAGGTATTTTTTGAGGGTATCAATGAAAGTCTTTGACATAAGGTCTCGTATGTGTGAAAAAAATTTGTTTCATGAAGTGTCTCTTGTCTTGTCCATGATCTTCATCCCTGCAGGTACCCGGGATCATGGAAATTGAGCACCGGTGAGGCTAGGAGCAAGGGGACCAGTGTTATACCTAACACCGATGACAATAAGGTTTAGTAGGGTAACATGGATCGTATCCTTGGGGATTCATGAGGTGTAGTCATTAAACACCCAATGCCTTTGTTTGATTTGATTATTTAATTATCGGGGAAACCCCGTGAGACGGATAGGGCCTTCGGTAGGACAACTGATTCAAGATTCTGGACACACCCACACCCACTCTGATATGAAACAAACACATCTTTATGAGTGACTTCCCGAGCACAAATTAATGTCCTTTTTATCCCAACGCGAATACATGGTTGTAAGCATTAAGACCTCATACCCATACCTCTTTTTAATATAAGTGTTTGAATCACAATTTGCTTGTTGATTCGGTTAAAAGCTGGATTTGACACTTTGGCAAAAGCTTGCTAGAGACCATTGCTTCAAGGGAATCTTCTTCTCGTGAGTTCGGCACCCACGGTCACCTCTAGGGAAATAGGTGCGTGATACCCTTTTATGTTCCAACACCGGATCAATGAAAAGGAGATATCAAGCCCTTTTCCTAGCGCTATTGTTGGGGAGGAGTTTAGTATTCCTAGTCTTTGCGTTTAGAGAATTTATTAAAGTTAATTTTCGGTTTTTGTTTTTAGTTTAAATTTTATTTTGTTACAAGTATTTTCAGTTGAAACCCAAAAATTTTACTATAGCCCATAATCTTGGGAGTTTTGCTACTCCTAGCAATAATTTCATGCGTGAACCAAGAGCACAACCTGATGTTGCAGCTGCAGAATATTGGATCAAACCAAACCTACTTTCTATGGTTCAACATGACCAATTTGGAGGCTCTACTTCTGAAGATGCAGATATGCATTTACATAATTTTACCGAATTGTGGAATATGACACGCATAAAGGATTATGATCCAGATGCTCTAAAACTTTGTTTATTTCCTTTATCTTTGAGAGGAAAAGCTAAGGAATGGCTTTTAGATTTCCATAAAGCCAGTATTACTTCTTGGGTTGCTTGTTGCAATAAATCTTTATCTATTTTTTCCCACGTACAAAAATTATACAATTACGTTCTCAGATTACAAGTTTTGAGCAAGTGGAACATGAGCCACTAGCGCTTGCTAGGATAGAATGAAAGAAGCTATAAGAAACTGCCCGAATCATGGAATGGAGGAGTGGTTAATCCTTCATAAGTTTTATAATGGTTTGAATCACATGTCAAAAACTATGCTTCATAGGGCTGCAGGAGGAACAGCCATGGGAACGCCCATAGAAGATGTCAAGAAGCTACTCGATGATATGTAAGAAAACCATTCTCAATGGTATGTTGAAAGAACCACCACCAAGAAAGTGAATCCATAGAAGAAAACAACTCAGAGTTGAAAACCAAGCTTGAAGAACTTATCTCCTTGTTGAAAGGTAAATAAGAGGTAAACGTTAATGCCATCACTAATGAAGATACTAGCGATGTGAATTTTATTGCCCGTAATAGCTACAATCCTAATTGGAAAAATAATGGTTGTACTTCTAAACTTTCTTATCCTAATAATGGAGGAGCATCCAACAATTTTAATGGAGCTAATGGCATCAATAGAAATACTCTTGAAGAATCTCTTAAAAGTTTTATTGCTAGCCAGACTGAGCAGAATGAAAATTTCAAGAATATCTTGAAGAATCATGACAACTTACTTGGCCAGTTGATCGGTAAGGTTGTTGGACTAACAAATGATGTGCATATACTCGAAGAAAGATCCAAAAAAATGGAAGCACAAGTGGCTAAGATAGCAGAGAGCCGTACCTTGATTTTGGCCAAGTTTGCAGGTAAACAGGAGCCTAACCCGGTTGAAGAAGTTAAAATGGTCAAAAGCAATGAAGAGAAGGCTGAGGTACTTGGCAAAGACTTGTGCCAGAGTACAACTAAACCATTGCATATTTTGTCTAGATGATTGATGTCTACTACACAAATTTATTCTTTTATACTCTGTTGGGCCTTGAAGTGCAGAGTTTTGTAGGACAGTAGTAATTTCCCCTCAAGTAGATGACCTAATGTTTATCAATCCGTAGGAAGTGTAGGATGAAGATGGTCTCTCTCAAACAACCCTGCAATAAAATACAAGAAATCTCTTGTGTCCCCAACACATGCAATACAATGGCAAATTGTATAGTTGCACTAGGTTGGGAAAGAGATGGTGATACAAGTGCCATATGAATGATAGATATAGGGTTTTGTAATCTGAAGATATAAAAACAGCAAGGTAGCAAGTGGCAAACACCAGCCAAAGCATACTTAGGGCTTAGTCAGGTTTGGGCCGCTCGAAGGCATAAAACACTACATCTGTGTTTTGTGGATTGTATGAGTGTGCCCAAAGCATAGTGAGCGCAAGAGTCCGACAAGAGTGCTCAAGAGTGCTGCTACATGTATAAATGGATAGAGTTTCGACCCTTGTAAAGGTAGCCATGGACCTTCTTTTATAGGTGTAAGGGGTTACCACAATGGCTAAAACGATAAATACACAAGGGTAAATAGTGCATGTAACAATGGTCAAACTGTTGACACAAGCTACGATGGGAAATACCTAACCTCGATGGATTAGTACTTGCACATTAAATGCGTCATGAAGTGTTGCACTGGCGTCACTCCCCGGAAAGGATTGTCTCTCCTTCTGTGTCATTTTCCCATCTACCTTTTATTATACCGCCACATCATTAGTATAGTGTCATTAATGCTGTCATAATTCTCCGGAGCTGCCACGTGCCCCGACAAGCCCTACCTAACAACCTGCCCGCTTGACACCTTATTGATGGCGACAATCGGCCTGGTGAGGTGGAGCGGTGGCTTGGTAGTGAGGGCTTTTCAGATGTGAAGGCTGTCGGGTCTTCTTCACCGACAAGAAGGCTTGCCGGTGGTTTGATCTTCACTTGATGTCATCTTGAGCGCAATGTCTTCCCAGCAAGATTTGCCGGGTCAGAGGTAGCTATCCTCTATTCACAAGTCAGGGTACTATAGGACCCATTCTTGAGCACATCGACAGGAGCCCCCGGGCCTGGGCCACACTTAAGTCCATGACCTTGTTGGTCTAGTCCCAAACCGTGCACAAACACACGTGGCCGAGGTTTACTGCGGTTGAAATGATGGTTTTACTGTCCCCCACGACGTGCATTAAATGTGGGACATGGGAGAGGTGGAGCAAAATGGTGCCTGGGGGCGTGCCTAAAAGGCGCGACAACGTTGTCTGGGATGAGCAACACCTTTGTGCATTCCACCGCAAAGATGTAGAGGTACGACAATCTATGGGACCGAAAAGGCCCCTTTGCGGTTCGTTATGGGGATCGTTGTGTACAAAGGGCAACACCAGCCAAAGCACGCCTAGAATTTAGTCAGGTTCACGGCCATCGGAGGCGTAAAACCCATGTCCTGTGTTTTGTGGATTGTATGAGTGTGCCCAAAGCATAGGGAGCGCAACAGCCTGGCAAGAGTGCTGCTACACATGCAAATGGATAGGGTTTTGACCCCTGTAAAGGTAGCCATGGACCTCCTTTTATAAGTGTAAGGGGTTACCACAGTGGCTAAAATGGTAAATACACAAGGGTAAATAGTGGATATAATAGTGGTCAAACTGTTGACATAAGCTACAGTGGGAAATACCTAACCCTAACGGATTAGGACAGGCACATTAGATGCTGTGTGAGATGTCACACTAGCGTCGTCACCGACAAGGATTGTCTCTCCTTCTATGCATTCGCCCAACGCCCTGTTATTATCCCACCACGCCATTAGGACAGGTGTCATTAAAGCTGGCATAATTCTCCGGAACTGCCACGTGCCCCTACAAGTGTTGGAAATATGCCCTAGAGGCAATAATAAAATGGCCATTATTATATTTCCTTGTTCATGATAATTGTTTATTATCCATGCTATAATTGTATTGATTGGGAACACATTGCATGTGTGGATATATAGACAACATTGTGTCCCTAGTATGCCTCTAGTAGACTAGCTCGTTGATCAAAGATGGTCAAGGTTTCCTGGCCATAGACATAAGATGTCATTTGATGATGGGGTCACATCATTGGGAGAATGATGTGATGGACAAGACCCAAATTATAAAAATAGCATATGACCGTGTTAGTTTATTGCTATAGTTTTCTGCATGTCAAGTATTTGTTCCTATGACCATGAGATTATGCAACTCACTGACACCGGAGGAGTACCTTGTGTGTATCAAACGTCACAACGTAACTGGGTGATTATAAGATGCTCTACAGGTGTCTCCGAGGGTGTCTGTTGAGTTGGCATGGATCAAGACTGTGATTTGTTACTCCATGTGACGGAGAGGTATCTCAGGGACCACTCGGTAATACAACATCACAATGAGCCTTGCAAGCAATTTGACTAATAAGTTAGTCACATGATCTTGTATTACAGAACGAGTAAAGAGACTTGTCGGTAACAAGATTGAACTAGGTATGGAGATACCGACGACCGAATCTCGAGCAAGTAACATACCGATAGACAAAGGGAACATCATACGGGATTATCTGAATCCTTGACATAGAGGTTCAACCAATAAAGATCTTCGTAGAATATTTAGGAGCCAATATGGACATCCAGGTCCCGCTATTGGTTATTGACCGTAGAGGTGTCTCGGTCATGTCTATATAGTTCTCGAACCCGCAGGGTCTGCACACTTAACGTCCGGTGATGAATTGGCATAGATGAGTTATGTATGTTGGTGACCAAAGGTTGTTCGAAGTCCCGGATGAGATCCCGGACATGATGAGGAGCTCCGGAATGGTCTGGAGGTAAATATGCATATATAGGTAGTTCCGTGTTGATCACCGAAAAAAGTTCGAGCGTCACCGGTAGGGTATCGGGGGTGCCGGAAGGGTTCTGAGGGTCCACCGGAAGGGGCCACCAGCCCCGGAGGGGCCACATGGGCTGTCAGGGGTGCGCACCAGCCCCTGGTGGGTTGGGCACACCTCCCCACCTAGGCCCATGCATCTAGGTCTGGTGGGAGGTGTAGGATCGATAGAAGAGTGTCTAGAGGGGGGGGGGGGGGTGAATAGACTGCTAGCAAGAATTTAAAACCTAACCTTTTGCCAAGTTAATTGGTTGGCAGATTTCAACTATTTTAGAAAGTCTAGCAAGTCTAACAGGCCTACACATGCATGTCTACAAGTATGGCAGCGGGAAGTAAAGACATTGCACATGTAAGTAAAGAGATGGGATAAGAAGATCAAACACAATAGGAGACGTAAGGATTTTTCCCGTGGTTTCGATAGGTGGTGCTATCATACGTCCACGTTTACGGAGTCTTGAACCCATGGAGGGCAACAGCCGCGAGAGTCCACAGAGGGCTCCACCCATAAGGGTCCATGAAGTAGCAACCTTGACTATTCCATACGTCTTCCATCCACGAAGGACTAGCCTCACTATGGGTAGATCTTCACGAAGTAGGCAATCTCCTTGCCCTTACAAATATCTTGGTTCACTCCACAACATGAAGTAGCAGGCTCCCAAGCGACACCTAACCAATCTAGGAGGTACCAGCCTCCAAAAGGTAATAGGCTCGGTAATGAAGATGAACTCCTTGCTCTTGTGCTTCAAGATGATAGACTCCTCAACACGCAATCACTCTCTCAAAGATTTGGCTTGGTAGAAGAGATGGGATTGGTGGAAAGCAACTTGGGGAGGCTAGAAATCAAGATCCATGTGGTTGGAGTGGAAGATCTTGACCTCAACACAAGGGTATGTGGCTCTCTCTCAGAAAACTGAGTAGGATAGGTATGGAATAGTTATGAGTGCTTCTCTTACGAGTGGGTGGTGGTGAAGTGGTATATATAGGCATCCCCAAAAATCCAACCATTACACACAAAATGACCAACTCGGGACACTAATGTGTTAATATCGATGGTACCGAAGTGACCAAAAGGTTGCAACTTTTGAATCTCGGTGAGACCGATATAGGATTCTCGGTTGCACCGACAAGGTGACCAACGGTCAGAATTGCCAAACTCGGTGACGCCGATTCAACATTCTCGAACGGACCGAAAGTGTGAACTTGCGTAACAGAAAGTTGGCAACCCAACTTGGTGGCATTGAAAGCAGTGTCGGCTGCACCGAACTAGCTAGGGTTTGGCTGAGTCTGACTAGGGTTTGGAATCGGTGGCACCGGGATAGGAATGTTGGTTGCACAGATTTTGCATGTTTGGCTATAGATATACTTTGGTGGGAGAGCTTGTGGATGTTTTTGATGACTATCACTTGTGCACGTATGAGCATTCTATTCACCAACAAAACCTTACCCCCTTTTAATAGTATTGGCTTTCCTATGGACTCAAAGTGATTTCTCACAAATGTAAAATGTAGAGTCCTATTGCTTGAAGCTTGGCCAACCTATTTCCTTGCATCTTGGGGTAATTCCACAATCTTCACAATCCTTTTGCCAGCCCAACTCTCCATGGACTATTATCTGAAATAAACTAGATAGAGGTGTTAGTCCAAGAGAAAATGTATGTTGTCATGAATTATCAAAACCACCAAGGGAGCATGTTGTGCTTTCAATCTCCCCTTTTTGGTAATTGATGACAACATACAATCAAAGCTTCAAATAAAGATATGCATGGATGCAATGAAGACTTTGAGAAACACATGACCATGATTTGCTCCCCCCTAAATGTGTGCAGTCATTTAAAGGATAATTTCTTTGGAATGCATGGACACACATATGGATGAAAGGAGTATAAGGAGTCATGTGTATCTTGGCTATATGCATCAATATAGGTGAATGAGATGTATACCCTTGATCAAGACTTCACTCTTGCAAACAATATGTGCAACAAGCAACATATCATAATGATCAAAGATATGATGCATATACTTACCTTGAGTTCCTGAGCATTCTAGTAGTAGAGACACACTTGAGAAAACAATGTTAGGAAACACAAGAGTATTCTACTAAACAAAAGTGATATAACTCAATGGATACCAAGATATGGAGAACATATAAAATATGATAATCATTAAGATTGATATGTCTTCACCTTTAGCATTAATATATTATATCTTTTCTCCCCTTAGATATGAAAGTGGTAGTACATCCTCTCCCCCCTGAATCTCAGCATGTAGATATTGGGATTGGATAGGGTGAGAAAAGGAATCTTGTGTTCATTTTGGACTTTTCTCCAAAAATAATTTTCTCCACCTACATTGTTATTCTCCCCTTGTTTATATAAGTGTGAACTTTCGATATTTTCCTCTCCCCCTAAATCATATCTCCCCCTTTGCATAACCATGTAACTCTCCCTTTAGCATGAAGCTTTGATATTCCCCCCCTTCTGCATAAAATACCAAAAAGGTTAAACTTGGGAGTAGTGACAGTGATCATTGACAAGGAAGGGATCCTTGAGAACAAGGGTCATTGAAAGTAGGGTTCATGAAAAAACTAAGGGAATTATTGAATGTAACTTCTCTCCCTTTTGCAAATTTAAGTTTTCTTCTCCTTGGAGCTAGGGATCCTTGAATAAAGAATTCTACCCCAAATTGTTGTTTGTTCTTCTCCCCCTAATAATGATTTTTTTAAATGAAGGGGTCATCAAAGGAACAAGAATATCACAAGAACAGAAACAAATAAACAATATTAAAGAAACACGGATTTAGAAAAGAAAGAAAAATCAGTGACTCCAGGATAAATAAATCGATGGTATCGAGATTGTGTAGTGCAACTCATCTGCAAATTTGGTAGAACCGAGTTATTTATATCGGTGACTCCGGATGAGAGACCAAGTTTTCGTTTTCACAGTGACAAACGAATAGTTTCAAAAGTAGAATGCAATATTTTTACAAAGGACATCAAATAGATAAGATTTGAGTGGTTACGAGAGATCATGCAAAATAGAGAGCAAACCACACACGATTCTTAACTAGATGATGGGCGGTGACTAGGTCACCTATATTATAGTATATTAACTTAGGAGCCAAGAAAGAATACTTGATCATAGGTCATACTCATCGTGTAAGCTCAAAATGGGGTTACCATTTTTCGATTAAGCATTTTGATGTCTTCATATCACTTGAGTTGCTTTAGCCCATGACTTGGAGTAAAGCCTTTTCACGGATATGTCTACATACCTTTGAGTGATGTTGATGACGTTGCTCGTAGGTGAACTTTTCGAGAATGCTCGAGGTTGATGAATATCATCTTGAATTTGGAGCAGTCCTTCTCGTTCTAGTACACTAGTCACCTACAAAGGTTAGTCATGCAAGGAAGAACAATGGATATATCCAATCGACATGATACTACTTAAGATTTTGCAACTAAGATCAAGTATATGTCAAGGATATGTCTTCCTCCTTCCATCATCAAGAGGGGTTGTGGATACTTGGTAATGACAAGATTGCTTATGATTGGTGTTGATGGAAATCTTGTGGAATGAAGTTCTTCCAAGTACCTAGAAAAGGTTAGATGCAATACAAGGGAGCATAGAGTTCCATGGCATATGATAACAAGTTACGGGAACATGGAAATAACAAGAAAGCTCATGCCCTTGCTTGCAACCGAATGAGTCTAGATCAAGTTTGAAGCATCAATGATGTTCAACTCACTCCTCAATTACAAAATGTTTTATCGTCAAGTGGCTTGGTGAAGATATCGGTCAATTGTTTGTTAGTACGAACATGCTTACGATTGATATATCCTTTGGTAACATGATCACGGATGAAATGATGTCGAACTTGAATATGCTTGGTTCGAGAATGTTGCACAATATTTTGTACAATTTTAATAGCACTTTCATTGTCACAAAGTAATGGAACATTTTTAACATAAATTCCATAATCCTTAAGCGTTTGTGTCATCCATAGTAATTGCGCACAACAAGATCCAACAGCAATATACTCAGCTTCGACAGTAGATAGAGATACCGAGTTTTGTTTCTTGGAGGACCAAGACACAAGAGATCTACCTAAAATTGACAAGTACCCGAGGTGGACTTTCTATGAACTTTGTCACCAGCATAGTCCGAATCGGAATAACCAACAAGATTAAAAGAAGATCCCTTGGGATACCAAATGCCAAAGTTTGGTGTTTGTATCAAGTATCTCACAATATGTTTCACAGCCAAAAGATGACACTCTTTAGGTGGTTCTTGATATCTAGCACACATGCAAACACTAAGCATATTATCGGGACGAGATGCACATGGATATAGCAATGAACCAATCATAGATCGATAAACCTTTTGATCAACCGGTTCATCCTCCCTGGTAAGGTCAACATGTCTGCTAGTGGGCATAGGAGTTTTCATACGTTTGCAATCCTGCATGTTGAACTTCTTGATCAAGTCCTTGGTATACTTAGTTTGAGAGATGAAAGTCCCTTCTCTTGATTGCTTGATTTGCAATCCAAGAAAGAATTTCAGCTCACACATCATAGACATCTCATACTTCTCAGACATCAACCTTCCAAATCTTTCACTAAATTGAGGGTTAGTGGAACCAAAGATAATATCATCCACATATATTTGGCACACAAATAACTCTCCATTAACTCTCTTAGTGAACAAGGTTGCATCAATTTTACCAATTTCAAAACCTTTTTCGATGAGAAACTTCGTTAACATTTATACCAAGCACGAGGGGCTTGCTTAAGACCATAAAGGGCTTTACGAAGCTTGTAAACATGATTAGGTTTGTTAGGATTCACAAACCAGGTGGTTGCTTAACATAAACCTCTTCTTCAATTTCACCATTTAAAAATGCACTTTTGATATCCATTTGATAAAGCGTGTTATCATGGTGATTAGCATAAGCAAGAAGAATACGAATAGCTTCAAGTCTAGCGACGGGGGCATATGTCTCACCGTAGTCCATACCTTCAACTTGCGGATATCCTTGGGCTACGAGATGAGCCTTGTTGCGCACGACTTGACTGTCTTCGTCTTGTTTGTTCCTAAACACCCATTTGGTTCCAATTATGTTGTGCTCATCTTCGGGCTTCTCCACGAGTGTCCACACTTCGTTCCTTTCGAAGTTGTGAAGCTCTTCATGCATATAGTTCACCCAATCCGCGTCTTCAAGAGCTTGTTCTATGTTCAAAGGCTCAATGCTAGAGATGAAAGAATAATGCTCACAAAAGTTAGCTAGACAGGTTTTAGAGCGAGTGATTCTCCTTGTTTGTATATCACCAAAGATTTGGTTTAGGGGATGGTTCTTGGTCACTTGAGCTCGAACTCGGGTCAACTTCTGATTGTTGGATGGAGGAGCTTCTTCATCATCATCATCATCTCGTTCATCTTTGTTGTTGTTGAAGTCATTCTCTTGAGGTGGTGGTGAAGGTGGTTGTGGTGGATCTTGATGATGCACTTCCTCCTCTTCATCATCTCATCGTGTATCGCTCGTGGATGCCTTCATGTCGTGTTGAGGTTCACCTTGACGTGAAGTAGGGGCTTCCACTTGAGTTGATGAAGTACTTTCCCTCACCTCCATGGGACGAATCTTGTCGATGGGTAGATCTAGAATAACTTCCGTAAGGTCCTTATCACCTACATCATTTGGCAATTGTTTAATTTGCGAACCATTAGATTCATCAAACTTCACATCTACCGTCTCTTCAACTTTTTGAGTGAAGTTGTTGTAGACACGGTAAGTGTGAGAGTTCGATCCGTAAGCAAGTAGGAATCCTTCATGAGATTTAGGAGAAAATTTAGTACCACGATGCTTATCAAGAATGTAGCAGTTTGAGCCAAATACTCGAAAGTATCCGACTTGGGGTTTGTCACCGGTGAGTAGATCGTATGCCGTTTTACCGAGAAGCTTGTGCAAGTAAAGTCGGTTTGTGGCATGATATGCTGTTTCAACGGCTTCTGCCCAAAAGTGTGTTGGCTTCTTGTATTCATCAAGAATCATTCTTGCCATCTCAATGAGCGTCCGATTCTTCCTCTCAACAACTCCATTTTGTTGAGGTGTGTACGTAGCCGAGAACTCATGTGAGACACCTTCTTCGTCAAGAAAGGTATGCACATGGGTGTTCTTGAACTCCAATCTGTTATCGCTCTGAACCTTCTTGATCTTCACTTCAAACTGATATTGCACTTTGCGAGCGAAGTTCTTGAAGATCTTTTGAACCTGTGACTTATCATCAAGAAAGAATACCCACGTAAATGTGGAAAATCATCAACTATAACTAGACCATAGGAATTTCTACCAAGACTCTTGTAAGCATCGCGACCAAAAAGATCCATGTGAAGTAACTCGAGTGGTCTCCTTATAGTCATGATATTGTTAACGGGATGACTTCCACCTACTTGCTTTCCATCTTGACAAGCAATACAAAGTCTATCTTTGTCGAAGATAACATCTTTAACACCAAGTATATGATCACCTTTAATAATCTTGTCTAATTTACGCATGCCAACATGTCCTAGTCTTCTATGCCAAAGTCACCCTTTATAAGATTTTGCAATAAGACAAGTACGAGGTTTGGATCTCTTAGTGAAATCAACAATGTAGAGATCACCTCTACGGAAACCGGTATAAATCATTTTATGATTATCTTGAGGAAACACTTGGCAATCTACTTTTTGTGAATAACACATTGAAACTGAAGTCGGCAAGTCTAGATACGAAAACAAGATTGTAGCCAAGGGATTCAACAAGCATAAAATTTTGAATAGAGCTATCATGGGATATGGCCACCTTACCAAGGCCAAGTACATTACCCTTAGAGTTGTCTCCAAAGGTCGCGTATCTTTGAGGACCTTGATTAGGCGTGATCTCTTGAAACATGACTTTATCACCAGTCATATGATCCGTACATCCACTGTCGAGAATCCACTCTTTTCCTCCGGACATGTAATCCTTGAAGTTTGCCATAAGACTCAGATTCTTCATGATCTTTTCATGCTCGATGTCGAACAACTCATCTTCTCCAACATAGTCATGTTCAACATTGTCATCATCAAGTGGGAAATACTCGTCATAAAGAGCAATAGATTCGTTAGAATAGTGATCATGACACTGTTCAAGTTTATGAATGCGAATGGCTTCAAAGATAATGTTGTTGATAGTGGTGACATCTCCTTTATCACGCATAAGATCATGGAGCTCAAATAGGAATTTCTCAAAGTTTGGATCACTAGGCTTCATTTTGTGAAAAGCAACTGTTTTATGAAGAATTTCATCAAGATTTCCAAATGAAAGATTTGGATATCGTTTCTCTAAATCAGTCCACAAGGTATAGGCACATGCAAAGTTCTTCAATTGGAAAAGCACGAATCTTGGTAAACCTCTAACAATAAGATTGACACTTCTTAGGTTACCAATGTTAATTTCCTCTTCGTGTGTGGGATGCAATTCATCAAAAGGGAGCATATAAGGGTTTTCAATATATTTTGTCAAATGGAATTTATCAAATAGATCAATCATGGCATTCTTCCATTGACTATAGTACTCTCCATCAAGAATGGGCACTCTACAGCTCAAACTCTCTACTCTAGACACATCCATCTTCGTCCATGGTGATTAAACCGAAGCAATGGGGACCAAAGCTCTGATACCACTTGTAGGATCGATAGAAGAGTGTCTAGAGGGGGGTGAATAGACTACTAGCAGGAATTTAAAACCTAACCTTTTCCCAAGTTAATTGGTTGGCAGATTTCAACTATTTTAGCAAGTCTAGCAAGTCTAACAGCCCTACACATGTATGTCTACAAGTATGGCAGCAGGAAGTAAAGACATTGCGCATGTAAGTAAAGAGATGGGATAGGAAGATCAAACGCAATAGTAGACGAAAGGATTTTTCCCGTGGTTCCGATAGGTGGTGCTATCGTACGTCCATGATTATGGAGTCTTCAACCCATGGAGGGTAACGGTCACGAGAGTCCATGGACGGCTCCACCCATGAGGGTCCACGAAGTAGCAACCTTTACTATTCCATACGGCTTCCGTCCATGAAGGACTAGCCTCACTATGGGTATATGTTCATGAATTAGGTGATCTCCTTGCCCTTACAAACTTCTTGGTTCACTGCACAACATGAAGTAGGAGGCTCCCAAGCGACACCTAACCAATCTAGGAGGCACCACCCTCCAAAAGGTAATAGGCTCGGTAATGACGATGAACTCCTTGCTCCTTGTGCTTCAAGATGATAGACCCCTTAACACACAATCACTCTCTCACAGATTTGGCTTGGTATAAGAGATGGGATTGGTGGAAAGCAACTTGGGGAGGCTGGAAATCAAGATACATATGGTTGGAGTGGAAGATCTTGACCTCAACACAAGGGTAGGTGGCTCTCTCTCAGGAAACTAAGTAGGATAGGTGTGGAATAGTTATGAGTGCTTCTCTTACGAGTGGGTTGTGGTGAAGGGTATAGATAGGCATCCCCAAAAATCCAACCGTTACACACAAAATGACCAACTCGATGACACCGATGTGTTAATCTCGATGGTACCGAAGTGACCAAAAGGTGTCAACTTTTGAATCTCGGTGAGACCGATATTGGATTCTCGGTTACACCGACAAGGTGACCAACGGTCAGAATTGCCAAACTCGGTGACGCTGATTCAACATTCTCGGATGGACCGAAAGTGTGAACTTGCGTAACAGAAAGTTGGCAACCCAACTCGATGGCACCGAAAGTAGTGTTGGCTGCACCGAAGTGGCGAGGGTTTGGCTGAGTTTGTCTAGGGTTTGGAATTGGTGGCACCGGGATAGGAATGTTGGTTGCACCAATTTTGCATGTTTGGTTATAGATAGACTTTGGTGGGAGAGCTTGTGGATGTTTTTGGTGACTATCACTTGTGCACGTATGAGCATTCTGTTCACCAACAAAACCTTACCCCCTTTTAATAGTATTGGCTTTCCTATGGACTCAAAGTGGTTTCTCACAAATGTAAAATGTAGAGTCCTCTTGCTTGAAGCTTGGCCTTCCTATTTCCTTGCATCTTGGGGTAATTCCACAATTTTCACAATCCTTTTGCCAGCCCAACTCTCTATGGAATATTATCTGGAATACATTAGATAGAGGTGTTAGTCCAAGAGACAATGTATGTTGTCATGAATTATCAAAACCACCAAGGGAGCATGTTGTGCTTTCAGGAGGGCCAACCCTAGGGGTGGCGCAACGCTTCCTTGGGTGGCAAGCCACACTAGGGTGTCTCCACGCTTGGTCGCCGCCCCAATGGGAAACCCTAGGGGTTGGGTGCCGCACCCCTCCCCCCTATATATATGAGAGAGGGAGGAGGGCAGTGGCACCACAAGCCACGGCGTAGCCCTTCCTCCCTCCCATATTGCTTCTCCTCTAGATTGGTTCGACGCTTCTTAGCAAAGCTCTACCGGATCAGCTCCACCACCACCGCCGCCACGTTGTCATGCTACCGGAGAGCCAATCTACCTCTCCACCCTCGCTTGCTGGATCATGGAGGCGGAGATCGTCATCGAGCTGTACGTGTGCCGAATGCGGAGGTGTCGTCCATTCGGCGCTAGATTGGGACGGATCGCGGGACGACTGCGATTTGGATCGCGAAGACGTTCGACTATACCAACCACGTTTCTTAACGCTTCCTGCTTAGCGATCTACAAGGGTATTGAGATCCACTCTCCCTCTCATAGATGCTCATCACCATGGATAGATCTTATGTGTGCGTAGGAATTTTTTTGTTTCCCATGCAATGTTCCACAACAGTGTTATCAGAGCTAGGTCTATGCATAGATGAGATCTTGAGTAGAACACAAAAGAGTTTGTGGTCTTGATATTCAGATTGCTCCCTACCTTATTCTTTCTTGATTCAACGGTATTGTGGGATGAAGCGGCTCGGACCAACCTTACTTGTACGCTTACGAGAGACCGGTTCCACCGACTGACATGTGACTTTGTTGCATAAAGATGGATGGCGGGTGTCTGTCTCTCCCACTCTAGTTGGATCGGCCTTGATTAAGGTGGTCCTTGTAGAAGGTTGAATAGCAATTTTTGTATCATCGTTGTGGTTTTGTGTAGGTAAGAATCGTTCTTGTTAGATACACATAGCAGCCACGTAAAACATGCAACAACAATTAGAGGACGTCTAACTTGTTTTTGCAAGGTATGTTGTGATGTGATATGGCCAAAGACATGATGTTATATATTTGATGTATGAGATGATCGTGTTGTAATAGTTAATATCGACTTGCATGTCAATGCATACAGCAACCGGAGGAGCCATAGGGTTGTCTTTAATTATTGTATGACCTTCGTGTCAATCATTAAGCGCTATGTAATGCTTTACTTTACCGCTAAACGGTAGCAATAGTAGTAGAAGCATGGTTGGCACGACAACCGCCATGGCGACACATTTATGGAGATCAAGATGATGGAGATCATGGTTTCATGCCGGTGACGATGGAGATCATGTCGGTGCTTTGGAGATGGAGATCAAAAGCACAAGATCATGGCTATATCATGTCACTTATGAATTCCATGTGATGTTAATCCTTTTATGCACCTTGTTTTTCTTAGGACGACGGTAGCATTATAAGGTGATACCTCACTTAAATTTCAAGATAAAATTGTGTTCTCCCCGAGCGTGCACCATTGCGAAAGTTCGTCGTTTCAAAGCACCACATGATGATTGGGTGTGATAGACTCTACGTTCACATACAACGGGTGCAAGCCAGTGTTTGCTACCTCTTGAGCTTGCGTTGGTTTTCCCTTGAAGAGGAAAGGGTGATGCAGCGAAGTAGATAAGTATTTCCCTCAGTTGTTGAGAACCAAGGTATCAATCCAGTAGGAGGAACAATCAAGTCACCAATGGATGCACCTACACAAACAATGAAACTCTTGCACCCAACTCTATAAAGGGGCTGTCAATCCCTTCACGGTTATTTGCAAGGATTAGATCTGAAAGCGATAGATGTAAACGAGTGCGGAAAGTAAAATATAAATCAATTACACCAAGGTATTTTTTGTATTTTTGGTTTATAGATCTGAAAGTATATTGGAAAGTAGACCCGGGGGCCATAGGTTTCACTACAGGCTTCTCTCTTGAAGGCAAATATCATGGTGGGTAAACAAATTACTATCAAGCAATTGATAGAAAAGTGAATAATCATGTAGTTATACAAGGCAATGATCATTCATATAGGCATCACGTCCGTGTCAAGTAGACCGAAACGATTCTGCATCTACTACTATTACTCCACACATCGACCGACTCCTGCCTGCATCTAGAGTATTAAGTTCATGAAGAACAGAGTAATGCATTAAGAAAGATGACATGATGTAGAGGGATAAACTCAAGCAATATGATGAAACCCCACCTTGTTACCCTTGATGGCAACAATACAATATATACCTCGCTACCCCTACTATGTCACTAGGTGAGGACACCGCAAGATTGAAACCAAAACCAAGCACTTCTCCCATTGCAAGAATTACCAATCTAGTTGGCCAAACCAAACCAACAACTTGAAGAGACTTGCAAGGATATGAAATCATGCAAATAAGAATTCAGAGGAGATTCAAATAAGATCGTGGATAATCTGAACGTAAACTCACAATTCATCGGATCTTGACAAACACACCACAAAGGAGGGTTACATCGAATAGATCTCCATGAAGATCATGAAGAACATGGTATGGAAGATCAAAGAGAGAGAAGAAGCCATCTAGCTACTAACTATGGACCCGTAGGCCTATGGTGGACTACTCACGCATCATCGGAGGGGCAATGGAGTTGATGTAGATGCCCTCCATGATCGATTCCCCCTCCGGCAGATTACCAGAGAAGGCCCCAAGATTGGATCTCTCGGGAACAACGGCTTCCGGTGGCAAAAAAGTATTTGCGTCACTTGTTCTGATGTTGGGGGATATTTGGGTATTTATAGTCCAAATAATAGGGTTGGGATACCTGCCAGGAAGCGACAAGCCTGCTAGGCGCGACCATGGGGCCCCTGAGCCTAGCAGGCTTGTGGCGCCTTGGCACCTCCCCTAACATGCACTCCAAGTTTGATCAACTTGTTTCCTTGCAAAAAAGTTCATTCCGAAGGTTTTATTCCGTTTGGACTCCGTTTAATATCCCATATCTGCAGAACTCAAAAAAAGGAAAAAAGAGAAACTTGCACTTGGTTCTAGATTAATAGGTTAGTCCCAAAAATAATATAAAATAGCATATTAATGCATATAAATCATCCAAAACAGATAATATAATAACATGCCATCATCAAAAATTATAGATACGTTGGAGACGTATCAGCATCCCCAAGCTTAATTCCTGCTCGTCCTCGAGTAGGTAAGTGATAAAAACAGAATATTTGATGTGGAGTGCTACCTAACATATCTATCCATGCAGTATCTTTTATTGTGGCGTGAATATTCAAAACCGTAAGACTAAAAAAAAGCTTAATATTGATATAGAAACAATAACATTTCAAGCATACTAGCAAAGCAATTGTATCTCTTCAAAATATAATGGCAAAAGGAAGTTATCCCTACAATATCATATGGTCTGGTTATGCTCCATCTTCCCCACACAAAGTATTTATATCATGCACAACCCCGATGAAAAGTCAAGCAATTGTTTTCATACCTTTATTTTCTCAAACCTTTTGAACTCTCACGCAATACATGAGCGCGAGCCATGGATATAGCACTATAGGTGGAATAGAATATGGTGGCGTTTGTCAAGGAAAGGGAGAAGACAGTCTCACATCAACTAAGCGTCTCAACGGGCTATGGAGATGCCCATTAATAGATATCAATGTGAATGAGTAGGGATTGCCATGCAACGGATGCACTAGAGCTATAAGTGTATGAAAGCTCAAAAAGGAACTAAGTGGACGTGCATGGTGAAGAAAAATTCCACTAGCTATATGAAAGTGACAAAATAGAAGACTCTCTATCATGAAGATCATGGTGCTACTTTGAAGCACAAGTGTGGAAAGCAAAGGTAGTAGCAATCACTACAGGAATCAGGCACTTTGCCGTCAGCCATCCCGGACGGCAAAGGCATGAATCCCGGACGGCAAAGGCTTTGCCGTCCGCTAGCAGCCGGCCAACCGTCCGGCTGAATAAGCCACAGTAAAGGGCGCTTTGCCGTCCGCTGGCGGACGGCAAAGACTTTTGAATCTTTGCCGTCTGCCAGCGGACGGCAAAGGGCCTGGACGACACACGTGGCAACTTAGCTCCGTTAGGGGTCTTAACGGCGTGCTTTGCCGTCCGCTGGCAGACGGCAAAGACCTTAGGTCTTTGCCGTCTGCCAGCGGACGACAACACACCTTTTTTTTGTTGGCCTAGGTTGGTTCTTTGCCGTCTGCTGGCAGACGGCAAAGACCTAAGGTTCTTTGCCATCCGCTGGCAGACGGCAGAGACCTAAGGTTCTTTGACGTCTGCCAGCGAACGATAAAGAACCAACCTAGGCCAGCCCCAGGTTGCACAGGTAGCTGCCACGTGGCCACTTTGCCGTCCGCTAGCGGACGACAAAGCTCTTTGCCGTCTGCCAGCTGACGGCAAAGTGGCTAGATAGCCCTTGTTTTTTTAAATCATTCAATTTGAAACATATATATCCAACGATATCACATATATATCCAAGCATACCAACAATAAGTTGAAACAAGCATATACCAACAATAAGTTTCAACATACAAGTCCAACATATATAAAAGTTTCCAACAAGACACAATATGGTTTCCAACAACATATCCATACATACGTATCCAAAACAAGTTTTCCATAAACATAAAGGTAGCAGAAGTAGAAGAGTATAGTCCATCAATGCACTCTTCCTCATCTATAGCAAATCTGCAAATTAGGAAAGATGATAGTTAGAAGAAGAAGAAGACTAGCTAGAAGAAAAAGAAGAAAAAGAAGAAAAAGAAGAAGAAGAAAAAGAAGAAGAAGAATTTATCTTCTCTTTCTTTTTCTCCTCTCCTCTCCTCTTCTCCAAGATAGTAATGCCATTTTCTAGCTAACTAAGCATATCAAGTCATTTTGGAGGAAAAAATGCTAAGTATAGGTCATTTTATAGCTATCCTAGGTAGAATATATCATTTTGGAGGTAAGTAAGGTTATTATGTATTTTTGAGGAAAATAAGCTAAGTACAGGTCATTTTGGAGCTAAACCAAGGTTATTATGCCATTTTTTACCTAAGTGAGCATATTATGTCATAAATGAACTAGCTAAGCTAATTATAGATCATTATTGAGCTATCCTAGGTAGTTATGCCATTTTGTACCTAAGTGAGCTAATTATGTCATAAATGAACTAGCTAAGCTAGCTATAGATCATTATTGAGCTATAGTAGGTAGTAGTGCCATTTTCTAGCTAACTAAGCATATCAAGTCATTTTGGAGGAAAAAAATGCTAAGTATAGGTCATTATATAGCTATCCTAGGTAGAATATACCATTTTCTAGCTAACTAAGCATATCAAGTCATTTTTGAGGAAAATAAGCTAAGTATAGGTCATTTTGGAGCTAAGTAGGTCATTTCTTAAGCTAAGTATGCATTTGTTAATGAAAACACTTGGGAAAACTTACCATCAACACGAAGGTGAAGGACCGGTTGGGTTTGGGCCAGGGTGAGACGTAGAAGGACCGGTCGGGGTTGCAGCAGACGCGGAAGGATCGGTCGATGCTTGTCGGGAGGCATGCTGCACCAAAGATCATTTGCAATGTCTCCTTAGCATGATTCAACTCAAATGTGAATACTAGTAACTAATGACCATTTAAATGAAACTCACCATGGGTGTTATAGCAATATGGGGCATCGACGAAGGGGTTTGACCATTGTTCTGGCACACGGTCTGCACATTTTGTTTTCACGAGTCATTCATATTAGTTAGTGATGAAACAAACATTACATGCATGATTTGGCTAATATGCAAGAGAAACTTACCATGAGGAGCTCGTATAGGGCCCGATGAGACGCGTCGTTCCGGTTTGACTATGTTTTACCGGAATGACTTGCAAATCACAAATACATTTATAATGAACTCGAATATAATATCACTAATACATCATCCCGAATAATCCAGTTCAAGAATTACGACACTCTTTGGATCCTAATGTGTGCGTGACTTTAGGTCCGTCAAGGCTTTCCTTAAGTAACTCTCATATCTCATGGTGGGTTGGTGCGCTCTCTCTCACACTGATATGGTGGTGTATATATGTTGGTGGACACTCTCTCATAGTAATAGTTCGACCGTCGGTGATGGACGCCCCACCTCTTCTCTTCTTCCGCAATATATCGACGAGTATATCACAAAGAAGAGAAGAAAGATGAGGCGCCCCCACGACAACAGTCAGGATTCCTCCATCAAGAACACACATGGAAGTCACACAAGGAGCAACGACAGACCGAAAGTCACACATGCATTATACCGATAAAATATCACAAATACATTAATATTTATAATGAACTCTAATATAATACCAGCTTTGCCAGTACTAGCCATTCATCCTCAGGGATAAAGCCATGCAACATCACCAGCATTACCCGCTCAAGCCATATGTGCCAATCATGACTCTTGAGACCAAATATTTTCAATTTGTAAAGACTCGCTCCCCTCTTTAGATTCGTTGCATACCCATCGGGGAACATCAACTGCATTTTCACCCACAAGATCATTTCCCTCATAGTTGGCCTTCCAAGAATGAACCATGCCTTTGGCTTCCTCCAATTATTCTTTCCTTTCGGTTGTCGAATGTTTTGTAACGGTCTATCACATAGAGCCTCCTGGTCGACTCTAGCCTTAGGATTATCCTTCGACTTCCCCTCTATGCACATCCATTCTCACAGGCATCTATCTTCTCATAGGGCATCTTAAGCGCACGTAGGATTTTGTCCGACTCATACACGTCTCGGCAATAAGCAGAGAGTATGTGTACCCAGAGAACAACACGGAGGCACTGACGAAATTCTGCATCGGATCCGGAGCAGAGCATATGGGTAAACGAACCCAATCAACACATACTTGGGCTGTCCATGGATAACGTTGGACAATTCAAAATAATCACGGTTATAAATATGCTAATGAATGCATATTTATAGATGTAACCCTTTCGAACGGGAGACGCATTGTGGTCACGCATACTGATGATTGAAGACACCTATAGCTAGTAAGTTTCATCGGCACGAAGACCGGAACAGAGGAAATGAAGGGTGCAGGAGGAGATGTCATTTGTGCTGACCCACGAATGCAGGGGCGGAGCTCGTCGAACGCACGGGGAGGTCGTCGAACACCAGATCCTCGCAGCGATGAAACAACTACACATTTAAATCCACCCGATCAACATAAATATGATGTTCTGTACAACAAAATCGAAAAATATATGGCCTGACTCATAATTCACAAATATATGACCCGTTTTGGGGTCGGGGGTGTCGTGTCGGGGGGTCGGGGTGTCGTGTCGGGGTCGGGGTGTCGGGGGTGTCGTGTCGAGGTCGGGGTGCTATGTCGTGGTCGAGGGTGCCGTGTCGGGGTGTCAGGGTCGGGGTGCTGTGTCGGGGTCTCGGGGTGTGGGGGTCGGGGTGCCGTGTCGGGGTGTCAGGGTGTCGTGTCGGGGTCGGGGTCGGGGTCAGGGTGTCGTGTTGGGGTCGGGGGTGTCGTGTCGGGGTCGGGGTGCTATGTCGTGGTCGGGGGTGCCGTGTCGGGGTGTCGTGTTAGGGTCGGGGTGTCGGGTCGAGGTGTGGGGGGTGTCGTGTCGGGGTCCTGGGTGCCATGTCGTGGTGTCGGGGTGTCGTGTCGGGGTCGGGGTGTAGGGGGTGTCGTGTCGGGGTCGCGGTGTCGGGGGTGCCGTGTCGTGGTGTTGGGGTGTCATGTCGGGAGTCGAGGTGCCGGTGGTGTCGTGTCGGCGATCCTCGACCCGGTTACGTCGGCGCCGACGCACCCCTCCTCCTCCTCCTCCTCTTCTTCTTCTTATTCTCCTTCTTTTTCTTCTTTTCTCCTCCTCCTCCTCCTCCTCCTTTTCTTCCAACTAACTAACTAACTACACCTAAATTACAACTAACTAACTAACTACACCTAAATTAGAACTAACTAACTAACTAACTACACCTAAATTACAACTAACTAACTACACCTAAATTACAACTAACTAACTAACTAACTACACCTAAAAAATGAAAAAAAGAGGGGGAGGGGGCTCACCGGAGTGGGGTAACGACCGGCAGGGGGGCATCCGCGGCGGCCGGTGGTGGGGGTGAGGGGCGCGGTCGGCTATGGGGGTGTGTGGCGCGGGCGGCGGCGATCGGCGGTGGGGGTGAGGGGCGCGGGCGGCGGTGGTCTCGGGCAGGGAGGTGTCCGGCCGGCGGTGGGCACAGGCGGTGGGGGGTGCGACGGGGGCCAGCGGTGGGCGCGAGCGGCGGGGGTGGGGGCGCGGGCGGCGGCTGGCGGCCGTGGCGCGACGGCGGCTTGCGGCGGGGGCGCGACAGGGTCCGGCGGCGGGGGCGCCACGGGGGCGCGACGGTGGCCGGGAGCATGGGGGCGGGGCGGTGGCCGGCACGGGGGCGCGATGGGGGGGTGAGGGCTGGGGAGATGGGTCGGGGGAGAGAAATGAGAGGCATGGGGGTGCGCCGTTAGCGGTTTAGGTATCCACCTCTTTGCCGTCCGCTAGCGGACGACAAAGAATCTTTGCCGTCCGCTAGCGGATGGCAAAGAGGTGGGGTGGTGGGCCATTATAGTACTGCCGTCAACTGGACCCCACCCACCTCTTTGTCGTCCGCTCGCTAACGACAAAGAGCTGGCAGATGGCAAAGCCCCTCTTTGCCGTCCGCCAGCTCTTTGCCGTCTGCTTTGTGCTAGCTGATGGCAAAGACACTCTTTGCCGTCTGCTAGCAGACGACAAAGAGCTGGCAGATGGCAAATTGTCTGATTCCAGTAGTGATTGACCCTTCTCTCTTTTCTCTTATTTTTTTCATTATTTTAGTGGGCATCTATGGCGTCTTTTATTCCCTTTTTAGTCCAGAATCTCATCCCCACTTGTGAGGGAATCATAGCTTCCATCATCATTTCCTCACATGGGACGTGCTCTAATAATGATAATCATCACACTTTTATTTAGTTACAACTCAAAAGAAAATTACAACTCGATACCTATGACAAAATATGACTCTATATGCAATATGGAAGTGATGGTGCATGTCATAAAAGGAAATGATGGAAGTTGCATGGCAATATATCTCGGAATGGCTATGGAAATGCCATAATAGGTAGGTATGGTGGCTGTTTTGGGGAAAGTATATGGTGACTGTTTTGAGGAAGGTATATGGTGGCTGTTTTGAGGAAGGTATACGGTGGCTATTTTAAGGATGGTATATGGTATACCGGCGAAAGTTGCGCGGCAATAGAGAGGCTAGCAAAGGTGGAAGGGTGAGAGTGCATATAATCCATGGACTCAGCATTAGTCATGAATAACTCACATACTTATTGCAAAATTCTATTAGTCATTGGAGCAAAGCATTAAACTTATGCTCCTAGGGGGGAGGTTGGTAGGAGTTAACCATCGTGCGCCCCCAACCCTCACACAAAGGTCGACAATCTATAAACAAGTCATGCTCCGACTTCCTTACATAACGGTTCACCATACGTGCATGCTACAGGAATCACAAAACTTTACACAAGTATTTTTCACAAATCACAATTACTTCCTAACATGTCTCTTAACATTACCATTTCTATATCTCAAAACTTTATGCAAGGAATCAAACTTCTCATAAATACTCAATGCACTCAATATGGAAGTTTTTATTATATCCCTTTTGGATGCCTATCATATTAGGACTAAATTCATAACCTAGACCAATTACCATGCTGTTTCAGAAAATCTCAAATTAATATAACTGAGGTACGAGATTTCAATTATTTCTATAAAATGCAAACACCACCGTGCTCTAAAAGATATAAGTGAAGCACATAGAGAAAAATTGCCCAACTCAAAAGATATAAGTGAAGCACATATAGTATTCTAAAAAATTCACGATTCAGCGTGTCTCTCTCAAAATATGTGTGCAGCAAGGATGATTGTGGCAAACTAAAAAGCAAATACTCATATCATACAATATGCTCCAAGCAAAACACATATCATGTGGTGAATAAAAATATAGCCTCAAGTAAATTTACCGATGGATTGAAGACGAAAGAGGGGATGCCTTCCGGGGCATCCCCAAGCTTAGGCTCTTTGGCATCCTTGAATATGACTTGGGGTGACTTGGGCATCCCCAAGCTTAGGCTCTTTCCACTCCTTATTCCATAGTCCATCAAATCTTTACCCATAACTTGAAAAGTTCATAACACAAAACTTAACAGAAAACTCGTGAGATCCGTTAGTATAAGAAAATAAATCACCACTTTAGGTAATATTGTGAACTCATTATTTATTTATACTGGTGTTATACCTACTATAATCTACCTTATCCATGGCTCACACCACATGATAAAACCCATAGATTCATCAGAATAGGCAAACAACTCAAAGAAAACAGAATCTGTGAAAAACAAAACAGTGTGTAGAAAACTGAAAACTTCGTATACTTCTGTGACTCAAAAAATTCTGAAAAATAGGAAAACCTGGAAAATTTATATATTAATCTTTTGTAAAAAGTTCAGATCAATTCTACTCTCTTGAAAAATTATAAAATTCCTGGACTAAGCGCAAAAGTTTCTGTTTTTCAGCAAGATCAAATCAACAACTACCATAGATCACCCTAAAGGATTTAATTGGCTCAATCACTAATTAAAGCACCAAAACACAATTACTAGAGAAGTAATAATGTTGTAAACACTCAAAAAATATAAGCAAAAACAGAACACAAAAATAAAATTGGGTTGCCTCCCAACAAGAGCTATTGTTTAACGCCCCTAGCCAGGCAAACGAGAGATCTGACGAGAAGAAGGCAAACGAAACAGAGAGGGCGAATTGAACGACAAATCTTTTTGGTATTTTCTAAAAATCATTTTAGAAGTGGGGGAGAGGAAAATGAGAGGAAAATGGCAAATAAAGTAAATGCAAGAGATGATTTTGTGATGGGTTCTTGGTAGGCTTGATCTTGACTTGCTTGTCGCCTCCCCGGCAATGGCGCCAACAATCCTTCTTGCTACCTCTTGAGATTGCGTTCGTTTTCCCTTAAAGAGGAAAGGTGATGCAGTGAAGTAGATACGTATTTCCCTTAGTTGTTAGGAACCAAGGTATAAATCCAGTAGGAGGAACAAGCAAGTAACCAATGGATGCACCTACACAAACAATCAAACTCTTGCACCCAACGCTATAAAGGGGTTGTCAATCCCTTCACGGTTATTTACAAGGATTAGATCTAAAAGAGATAGATGTAAACGAGTGTGTAAAGTAAAAGATAAATCGATTTCACCAAGGTATTTTTGGTATTTTTGGTTTATAGATCTAAAAGTATATGATGGAAAGTAGACCCGGAGGCCATAGGTTTCACTAGAGGCTTCTATCTTGAAGGCGAATATCATGGTGGGTAAACAAATTACTCTCAAGCAATTGATAGAAAAGCGAATAATCATGTAGTTATCCAAGGCAATGATCATGCATATAGGCATCACGTCCGTGTCAAGTAGACCGAAACGATTCTGCATCTACTACTATTACCCCACACATCATCTGACTCCTGCCTGCATATAGAGTATGAAGTTCATGAAGAACAGAGTAACGCATTAGGAAAGATGACATGATGTAGAGGGCTAAAATCAAGCAATATGATGAAACCCCATCTTGTTACCCTTGATGGCAACAATACAATACATGCCTTGCTACCTCGACTATGTCATTGGGTGAGGACACCGCAAGATTGAACCCAAAACCAAGCACTTCTCTCATTGCAAGAATTACCAATCTAGTTGGCCAAACCACACCAATAACTCAAAGAGATTTGCAAGGATATGAAATCATGCAAATAAGAATTCGGAGGAGATTCAAATAAGAGCATGCATAATCTGAACATAAACTCACAATTCATCGGATCTTGACAAACACACCACAAAGGAGGGTTACATCAAATAGATCTCCATGAAGATCATGAAGAACATGGTATTGAAGATCAAAGAGAGAGAAGAAGCCATCTAGCTACTAACTATGGACCCGTAGGCCTATGGTGGACTACTCACGCATCATCGGAGGGGCAATGGAGTTGATGTAGATGCCCTCCGTGATCGATTCCCCCTCCGGCATATTAGCGGAGAAGGCCCCAAGATTGGGTCTCTCGGGAACAGAGGCTTATGGCGGGATAAAAGTATTTGTGTTGCTTGTTTTGATGTTGGAGGAATATTTGGGTATTTATACGCCAAATAATAGGGTTAGGAGACCTGCCAAGAAGCTTGTGGTGCCCTGGCACCTCCCGTGACGTGCACTCCAAGCTTGATCGACTTGTTTCCTTCCAAAAAAATTCCTTCTGAAGGTTTTATTTTGTTTGGACTCCGTTGAATATCCCATATCTGCAAAACTCAAAAACAAGGAAAAAACAGAAACTTACACTTGGCTCTAGATTAATAGGTTAGTCCCAAAAATAATTTAAATAGCATATTAATGCATATAAATCATCCAAAACAAATAATATAATAGCATGCCATCATCAAAAATTAGATACGTTGGAGACGTATTAGTGTTGCACGTGCGGAACACTCGGGTTAAACTTGATGAGCCTAGCATGTATAGACATGGCGTTGGAACACATGAGACCGAAAGGTCGAACATGAGTCATATAGTAGATATGATCAACATGATGATGTTCACCATTGAAACCACCTCAACTCACGTGATGATGGAACTTGAGTTGGTGAATTTGGATCATGTGCCACTCAGATGACCGAGGGGATGACAATTTGAGTGGGAGTTTTTAAGTAATTTTATTAACTAAACTCATTATCTTGAACAATAGTCTTAGTAACCTTTGCATATTTATGTTGTAGATCAATGGCTCACGCAGTAGTTCCCCTGAATTTTAATGTGTTCCAAGAGAAAGTGTTGGGGATACAACCCCGTGGTGAGACCCACCCAGGTGGGGCCGGGTTACACTTGGCGGCACATAAGTCAGACCAAGGCCGATGGGCCTGAAGACATAAGCTTAAACATATGGCGGTTTACCAGCATGGGCCTGGGCGAGGCCCGGGCCAAGAAGGCATGAAGACCCGGGCAGTTAAGCTGCCCGAAGACGGTTTTCCTAGGAAGGTAAGGCGATATAGAGATAGAGTCGGATACATTGTAAGGGTTGGTATGAGGCTTGTAAACCGTGGTCTTGGCCTCCTATATAAGGGATAGACCTGGGGCGTCAAGCAAATCTGCTCCCTTGTAATCGATACTCCAATCAATACAACACAAGCAGGACGTAGGCTTTTACCTCATCTCGAGGGGCCAAACCTGGGTAAACTCGTGTCCTTCGTTCCAACCAACCCCTGTGAGTCCATCACCTTAGCGATGGCCTCAAACATAAGTCCTCGGACATCTGCCGTGATAAAACCACGACAGTTGGCGCCCACCATGGGGCTAGTGCTCGGTGGTGTTGAGTTCTCAAAGGGCTCTCTTCCAGGGATCGAGGGATACATTGTCGGCAGGATGAACAAGAGACGCCGCGGCCGGCTCTAAATCGACGACGCCGGCTGGAGCTCCGAGGCGGACTCTGTCAAGTATGCCTTCCGAGTCCCCTTTGGTGGGATCCATGTTTTCATCAGCAAGGTCGGCGGGTCTATGCCCGGGACGGACGTCTGCATCAAAATCGTCAATCCGGCTTGGCGCATGCAACCCGCTCGGCGCATGCCACCCGCCCGTGTTAATTCGGGTAGGAAGCATGTCTTCGTCGGTTTTACTCAAGGGACGGGTCTAGAGGGGTCCATGTCACGGGAAACTCTCGTATGTTCGGAGGATGGATCTTTGAGCAGAGAGACGGAATCAATGTACCCGCTTCACAATGGTAGGCTCGGGGCCTACAACGAGCTTTACCCTGAGTCGGAGTGTTATGAGTCGGAAGACTATGGGCCGCCAATGCATGGAGCCGTCTTCATGGCAGGTTCAGCACCAGGCACGAGCAGTACAGCTGCTGGGGCAGCCGGGTCGAGGGCTGGCCTGCCGCCGGCTCAAGTTCTCTTGGATCTGATGAATGAGCTCACGGCCCTGATGGCAACTGAGGTCACACCAGAGAATCAAGCCGCCCGAAACACAGAGATCGCTAGATAAAGGACCAGATGACTGAAGTCCAGCAAGGGATCAGCATGCTGAAGGCCCAGATGGACGCAGAGGTAGAACGCCTTAAAGCAAACGCTTTCCGCCTTGAGCTGGAGCAGCAATCCGCGGTGGCGGTTCAGCGGATGAGACATCAGTCCCGCTTGCCAGAACAGTTCGAGGCCAGGAATCTTTTGAACACGCCGGGGGTGGGACGGGTTGTGGAAGCACCACATAGTCGGTCGGCGGCTCGACAACAGCGCCCTAACCCGCCCCGACGGGACCAGCCCTCACCAATGGCTTTTCCAATGCCGGTGGATCACTATTCAAACCCGGCGGAGAACATGGTGGCGGCGGCTACCCAGCTCGGTAGATTCCTATCCCGGACAAGGCACCCTTCACAGAAGAAGTGAGGAATGCTATTGGATACCTACTGTCGTGGTTTTGTCACGGCAGATGTCCGGGTTACCAGACTTGAGTTCGGAGCCATCGCCATGGTGGTGGACTCAAAGGGGTTGATCGGGACGAAGAACACGAGTTTACCCAAGTTTGGCCCCTCAAGTCGAGGTAAAAGCCTACGTCTTGCTTGTGATGTTATTGCTTGTTGTATCGATTACAAGGGGCTAGAAGCTTGACCTAGTTTTTGATCACCTACCTCTAAGCCGCCCCGACTCTGCCTTTATATAAGAGGTCAGAACCGTCGGGTCTTACAATTGCACAGTCGGATCATGTTTACATCTCTGAATGTATCTCTATCTTACCAGCCAAGTCATCCTTTGGAAGGTCTTACACATCCAGGTCACATCCGTCCGACCCATACCAAGAGCCGCCAATCTTCTTGGGACTTCAGTTGACACATGTCTTTGTGGGCCGGCTCATAATCAACATTTAACAACCCGAGCCTTCCAGCCGGGTCATACCACGGGGTTATATCCCCAACATTAGGCCCCAGGTTGAAGTGAGCCAGCTCATTTCATCCTTCTCTTGCAATCATCTGAGAGTCGCCACGGAATGACCCGGCGTGACGTCACAGATACACTGACGTATCACCAAATCTCTCGCATTTAACCACTTACCAAGAATCGAGGCGTCCGTTTCGGCAAGACCGGCGTTGACGCCTGGGATTCCGCACCATTCTCCTGTTAAATAGGACCCGCACGGGTCAAAAACGATTTATTCCCGCCCGTGCGCCCCTTGTTCTTCTTCCTGCCGCAGTCCGTCGCCCGAGCTCGTTCCGCTCCGCTCCGGCGCCACCGCTCGTCCATCATCGACATTTGGCTGCTGCATCAACCTGTTGAGACCAGAGTCTCATCCTCCGTTGTCTCCTTCTTCCAGTACACCTCTTTTTCCCGTAGCTTAGATCGGTAGAGATAGGGTTTTCTCCGGCGGACCTTCCATCGCGCGTTCCGATCTCCGGCGCGACCACACGGGCAAGTCTCGGGGCCCACTACGCATCTTTAAGCCACGCTGTCATCACCGCCACCGTACGTGGTCCATCCGCGTGTAATGCACGGGCTGTTAGGGCTGTAGGCCAACTTTGCATTTCTCGCTGTTCTTCGCTTAGGTCGACGTAGAACTCTTTTTTCCGCTTCGGTAGATCCAAAATTTTAGTAAAAATTTGTGAAACCTGTTTGTCCGGGTCTTGACTGACTTCCGGCTCTTCTGTCCATAGTGAGCCACTAGACTCCCTCCGGCTCTTTATCAGCCGGGCCTTTCAAGGCTTAATCTTTTAGAACCTTGTAATTTGTAAGCTGCTGTAGCTATATGCTCTTGTTTGACTATTCACCATTTTCTTTTTGCACAGTACCTTTAAGCCACCAATATGACACGCGCCACCAATTCCTGCAATTGGGTTGGCTCCTGTGTGACCGAAGAATACCTGTGTGACCTCGTAGCCGCTGGCACCCTTCCTCCAAAGGAAGTGATCAACTGGCAGGTTCCGGGTGATGAGACCCGCCCCGCACCAAAGAAAGGGGAGGTCATAGTCTTTACAGATCACATCGAGCGGGGATTCGTGCCACCCGGGTCAAAGTTTTTCCGTGACATTCTCCATCTGTACCAGCTGCATCCCCAAGACCTGGCACCAAATTCAGTGTCCAACATTTGCCATTTCCAAGTCCTCTGTGAGGCGTATCTTCAATCCAGACCATCAGTCGGATTCTTCCGTGAGTTCTTCTACGCCAATCGACAGACAGAATACAAGAGCGGGCCAAGTCTAGAACTCGGGGGAATCACCATCCAGCGCCGAAGGGGTATCACCTTTCCGGCTATTCAAATGCCCAGCCACCCGAAGGATTGGAACAAGACGTGGTTCTATTGCAAAGACACGTCTCCGGACTCGGAACATCGTTTGCCGGGTTATCGTCCTTCCCGGCTCTCAACCGACACTTCACTATCTGACCGGCTCTCAGTTGCTGACCGTGCCAGATATGAGAAGCCCCATGCCAGAGTGAAGGCTCTCCTGGCCAACGGCCTTATTGGAACGGACCTTATCCGCTGCTGGGTACAATGGCGGGTCATGCCTCTGAGCCGCCATAACCGGCTCATGTATGAATACCCAGGATTCTACGATAGCGAACTGTGCTTCAGCGCCACCACTTTGCCTGAGGATGACATCTGTATGACCATCCGAAGTCTTGTGCACGAGACCTCCAGCTCATGCAGCACCATCGGCCTAGCGCCCTTCTGCGTGACCAACCCGACACCTCTTGTAAGTATTTTTATCTTTCATCCGCCTGTTGTATATTTATATACTCTTTTTTAAAGCTTGATATTCTTCCTCTGGCTCAATTTGTACAGGCTGACTCCGACTTCTGGAAGAAGGAATACGTTCCTCTTCCGAAGACAACCAAGAAGAAAGTCGCCACCAAGAAACCAAAGAAGGCAGCTCCTCAAGAGAACTAGTTCGAACACCCGACTTCTTCAGAGTCGGAGGTAAGATCCTTGAACTTTACTTACTTGACTTTTTGTCTTGCCGTCTCTTTAATAAGATCTTTCCGTGTCTCACAGGACGAAGTAGAAACCAGTCACGCCAACGCTCCTGAGGTAACTTGCATGTATTCCGACTCTGAATATTTCTTCCGAAAGCCGCGGCGGGTTGTTAGAAAGTTTCCTCTATCTCACCCTCTCGCTCATCCGGCTCCTGATTTCCTTTCAAAAACAGCAAGCTGAACGACGTCAGACCCGGAGCGCCGGCTCTACAGAGCTTGCACCGGGACTACCAAATTCGCCAGCTCCTAAGAAGCGGCCTGCAGAGGTTAATATCCGTACTTCCCTTTTTCGTTTCTTCTTCATGTCCGAATGTCTTATCATTTCCGTGTCTTGATTTTTCAGAAAACACCCTCATCGGGCGACTCTTCAGCCTTAGTCATACCTCCACCAAAGATTAATCCTCTATAAGTGTTAAAATATCCGAATGTCTTTGATGAGATACCAATCCCCTTTAAATGCTAACCGTTTACTTTGCAGTGCTCAGGCAAAACGCCGCAAGACCCATCAACCTTCCTCCAGCCCTGTCGTTGACAATCCAGAGCCTGAACAGCCGGCCCCGGCTCAACCGGATGTTGAACAGCCGGAGGAAACTCCAGCGGAAGAAGAAACTCGACCAGTGGCTTCTACTGAGCCGGCGGCAGATGACGTCACAAAGGAGAACTCCCCAGCTGCTCCTTCAAGGCCGGTTACACCCGCCAGGACCCCGGTGACTCCAGATGTTATCATCACCGGGTCTGCTCAAAAACCTCCTTCACCAGCGCATGTCTTAACCCGGCATACGGAGCCATCTGAAGCTTGACGGAAACTTGAGTTTGACTCGTCGTACAACAAAATGACAGCCGAAGAACTCCACTCCGGCTACATGAACTGGGCAAACACCAACCGAGACTTGGAACTCCGGCTGGTCAGCATGATGAAAGGAAAATACGAGGTATGTTACCTTTCCTTAGCCATAACCTTCCCCAGCCCCCAAGGGCCAGATTTAATCTAATGTAGAATTGAATTCGGGTCTTCTTTGAAGGTTATGTAGAAAATACTTCTGCTTTAGATACTGTCAATACTTGCATACTGCCAACTGTATCCCCCAAGGGCCGGCTCAAATTTATGTGAGTCGGGACTTTTGAGTTTAAAAGAGAGCCAATGTATAGCCCCCAAGTTCCGGGTCAATTTTCAGGAAGATGAGCCGGAACTGTAGATGTAAACAGATCAAATATACATTAGCCCCCAAGTGTCAAATATATTGCTTGCAATCTGTTTGAGACTTTTAGAACTTGAACTGTGAACCCTTATGCATATGAATACTCTTGTTGCTGCAATAGCTTATACTTTGCCTTTGATATGCACAGGACGCTCTTAACACAACCGGCTCTCAGCTGGCGGATCTCAAAATCAACTTGGCAGCTCAACAGGAAGCACGAAGCCTTGCTGACAAGAGATGCCGGCTCTTAGCCGAAGAAGTAGCCAAGATCACCGTCGAGCTAACAACATTGAAAGAAACGGCTGAGTCGGAGAAAGCTGCACTGATCAAACGGGCAGATGATGCCGATCAGGGGCTCATTGCTGTTGCCGAGGAGCTCCAAGGTCTCAAAAGGCACATCGCTAAGATGTCTGCCGCCTTATTTGGTAAGTCAATCGTTCCTGTACTCCTTGCTTAATATCTTTTATGAAACAACTGACGACTGAAATGTTTCTTCCGGCTTATGCAGGACCTTTGAGCCAGCAACTTGCAGACGACAGCATCCTGTCGCTGAAAGCCGTATATACCTTCACAGAGCAGGTGTATTGTGGAGCCATGTTCACCATCAAAAGCATACAGTATAAGGAGAAGATTCCCAAGGCCCTGAAAGGGGTATTAGAGCTGTTCTCGACGGTGCCCAAGCAAATACAAGAGCTGAAGAAGTCGGCTTTCCGCTCTGGAGCCGTCGCGGGCTTGAGCTGGGCCATGGCCTTCGCGCCGGATCTCACACCAGATGAGATGATGGGTGGATATCCTTCGAAGAAGGTGGACGGCTCAGAATTCTCCGACGAAGACTATTTCAAAGTCGTCAAGGACTCTCGCTATCTAGCGTCTGTAATGGCTGATGAGGCGGAGGGTGACTTGAAGAACTACCAAGCAACATACGACCTGGAAGATAAACGGATCCGTAGGCCTCTTTACGAGTGTAAACACCCGCCCGAAGCAAAGATCTCTTCCCTGGTGAGCTTAACGTCGCGCCTTTCTTTGAAGGGTCATTTGCTACCATCTCTAATTGCAACTAGAAACTCGGCAATCTTCAGATCCGAACCGCGGAAGATCCGGAGCGGGATGAGCCGGCCGAGTGACCGAACCTTGTAATAGTCAGAGCAAGTATTGGCTCTTGTAATCATCCGCCCATGGTGTTTTGAAACTTCGTCAGAAACATTGTTTGTTCCCTCTGAGAACATCTTTTGTAACAGCCTTTTAACATCTGATTGCACTTGCCGGTGGTTTACTTTATAGTACTGGCAATCAGCTTTCTTAGCTTCTTTGCTTCCATCTTTGATAAATCTGCCAATGATTCATGAGAGGCACTTGGAAGTCTTCAAAACTCTTTTTAGATCCGGATAATACCTATGTTGGCAAATAGCCTCCATGAACAAACGCGACTGTTGATAAACCAATGCGTAATTTGTCCGAGACGTCTGTCCTTCACCCGAAGTTATTAGACCCGGGAAATTTACTCCATCAACCGGAGCAGCATGACTTCCCTTTTCTTATAATGAGATGCCATGGAAGAGCCGACTGCCATAAGGTAAAGTAAGCTATACCTGACGGTAGGAAGCCTCTATGTGACAACGACGACTGTTGACAACTGTAAAGCGGCCTACAGCCGGCTGCATGAGGGGTGATGTAAACTGTACCATGATGGTAAAAAACCTCCTTTTAACAGCAAATACGTTTATCCATTGTATTCCAACACCGGTTGTCAATAGGTTTATTGAAGCTATACCAAAGGTAAGAAGACTCTACTGATAACCGCAGCTCAAGAAAGCCTGCTGTTGGAGGGTGATGTAAGCTATACCCGAAGGCAAGAAGCCTCCTCCAATCAGCCAACGTTGAATAGGGCCGGCTGCCGATGGTATTATGTAAGCTATACCTTATGGTAAGAAGCATCCATTCGATAGCCGCGACTAGTAATTGTACTAGCCGGCTGCGTGAAGGGCTTATGTAAGCTATACCCGAGGGCAAGAAGCCTCCTTCCGCAACTATTTTTTGCGTAAACGCCGGTTGTTAGGGTGAGATAAGCGAACCCGTCGGTAAGAAGCCCCCTTCGAAAACCACGGTTAATAAGTAACCGGAAGTGGCATAAAGCCGACCATTAGGGTGAGATAAGCGATACCCGTCGGTAAGAAGCCCCCTTCGATGGCCGCAGTTGATAAGCAACTGGAATTTGATGTACACGCTGTTGCCTTAGGGGAGTTTTTTAAGCTATACCAAAGGTAGGAAGCCTCCATCAACAACAGCGCTTAATGTACTCAAACTAGGCATAAAGCCAATTGCGCATCATACCAGTTCAGGGTCTCTAAAGCGAGATTGGCCGTCAACTCTGTGAGCCGGCTCTAAGGCGAGATTGACTGATAAGAGCTTAACTTTTAACTTACAACAGTTCAGGGTCTCTAAAGCGTGATTGGTCGTCCACTTTGTGAACCGGCTCAGGGTCTCTAAAGCGAGATTGACTGGTAAGAGTAACATCAGTTCAGGGTCTCTAAGGCGAGATTGGCCGTCAACTCTGTGAACCGGCTCAGGATCTCTAAGGTGAGATTGACTGAGAAGAACTTATTGTATTGACAGCAGTTCCGGGTCTCTAAAGCGAGATTGGCCGTCAACTCTGTGAACCCGCTCAGGGTCTCTAAAGAGAGATTGACTGGAATACTTTTAACAGGTCACTTTAATTGGTTGAGGGTCTCCAAAGGAGATTAACCGGCAAGACCTTGGCGGGTCAAAGAACCACAGGAACCGCAAATTTGCTGGTAGTGAAGAATTTCATCCTGAGATCATAAAAATACCCATAATAGCCGGGTCTCCAATCTTTGGTAGTAGTACTACTCTATATAAATATGATATGCATAACGATAATGGATCTGCATCATCTCTTAAGTATAGTATGGCCGCAAGTGTGCCACGTTCCATGGCCGTAAAGTCTCCTGACCCGCCGTGTCCGACTTATCACGAATATCAATGAGATAGTATGACCCGTTGTTAAGGTTTCTGCTAACCACAAAGGGCCCTTCCCACGGCGGAGAGAGTTTATGCATCCCAGTTTGGTCTTGAATGAGCCGGAGCACCAGGTCACCTTCTTGGAACGTCCGGGTCTTCACCCTACGGCTATGATAGCGTCGCAGGTCTTGCTGGTAAATTGCTGATCTGGTCGCTGCTAACTCTCGTGCTTCGTCCAAGGCATCTAACGCATCTTGACGTGCCAGCTCATTGTCCGTCTCAACATAAGCCGCCACCCTTGGTGAATCATGCCTGATGTCACTGGGTAGAACCGCCTCAGCCCCGTAGACCATGAAAAAAGGTGTAAAACCTGTAGACCTGTTAGGTGTAGTCCGGATGCTCCATAAGACGGAAGGCAACTCGTCAACCCAACACCCGGCTGTCCGTTTCAAAGGGACCATGAGCCAGGGTTTAACCCCTCGCAGGATTTCCTGATTAGCCCGCTCAGCCTGGCCATTGGACTGTGGATGTGCCACGGCTGAAACATCAAGCCGGATATGCTCCTTCTCACAGAACACCTTCATAGCCCCCTTGGACAAATTTGTACCATTATCAGTGATAGTACTGTGTGGATAGCCAAAACGATAGATCAATTTCCTGACAAACTCAACCGCTGTAGCTGCATCACACTTGCTTACTGGCTCAGCCTCAACCCACTTGGTAAACTTATCAACCGCCACCAAGAGGTGTGTTTTCTTATCTTTGGACCTCTTGAAGGGTCCTACCATATCAAGCCCCCAGACCGCAAATGGCCAAGTGATAGGTATCATCCTCAACTCTTGAGCCGGAACATGAGCACGTCGGCCAAATTTCTGACAAGCGTCACACTTACGAACCAGATCCTCTGCATCCTTGTGAGCCGTCAACCAGAAAAATCCATACCGAAAAGATTTAGCCACTAAAGATCTTGACCCGGCATGATGCCCACAGTCGCCAGCATGAATTTCATTTAAGATCTGCTGGCCCTCTTCTGGTGACACACAGCGTTGGAAGACACCTGTCACACTGCATTTGTGTAACTCACCGTTGATAATTGTCATGGACTTAGAACGGCGGATGATCTCCCGAGCCCGGCTCTCATCATCCGGCAACTCGCCGCGCGTCAAGTACACTAAATAAGGACTAGTCCAATCCGGAATAACATGTAGAGCCGCCACTAGAGCCGCCTCTGGGTCAGGAATTGCCAGATCCTCCTCAGAAGGCATCTTGACAGTTGGATGATATAACACGTCAAGAAAAACATTAGGCGGCACCGGCTTACGCTGAGATCCGAGTCGTGATAATGCATCAGCCGCCTCGTTCCGCCGACGATCAATATGATCCACCTGATACCCTTTGAAATAACCTGCAACAACATCAACCGCCCGTCGATAGGCCGCCATCTGTGGGTCCTTAGAATCCCAAGTATCTGAAACTTGCTGAGCCACAAGGTCTGAGTCGCCCAGGCATCTAACCCGGCTTAAATTCATCTCTTTAGCGACTCTCAAACCATGGAGCAAAGCTTCATACTCAGCAGCATTATTAGTACAGGGGAACATCAACCGGAGCACATAACAAAACTTTTCACCTTTCGGGGAGGTGAGAACCACACCGGCACCAGACCCCTCAAGCTCTTTAGACCCATCAAAATATATAGTCCAGTATGTGTTGTCTGGCTTCTCTTCAGGCGCCTGGCACTCTGTCCAATCATTTATGAAATCCACCAAGGCCTGAGACCTAATTGTTGTACGAGGGGTATAACTGATGTTAAGAGGCCCCAACTCTAAAGCCCACTTGGCAATCCTTCCCGTAGCCTCTGTTCTGAACAATATCCCCCAACGGGGTAGAGCTTACTACAGTTATTGGATGGCCCAAAAAGTAGTGCTTCAGCTTACGATTAGCCATAAAGACCTCGTATACAAGCTTCTGCCAATGCGGATATCGCTACTTGGACTCAGCCAAGACCTCACTGATGTAGTAAACAGGCCTCTGAACGGGATACTCTTTCCCTGCTTCCTTACGTTCAACAAAAATCACCACACTGACCGCCCGGCTGTTAGCTGCTACATATAGGAGTAGCGGCTCTTTCTCAGCCAGAGCGGCTAATACTGGCGGCTCAGTCAATTGCTTCTTAAGAGCTTCCAGCGCCTCTGCGGCTGCCTTGCTCCACTTAAACTTGTATGACTTCTTCATCATCTGATACAAGGGGATGGCTTTCTCCCCAAGCCGGCTTATGAACCGGCTCAGCGCCGCAATCCGGCCTGCAATATGCTGAACGTCATTGATGCATGTCGGCTCTCGCAAAGAGGTGATAGCCTTGATTTTATTCGGGTTAGCCTCGATGCCACGCTCAGAGACCAAGAAACCCAAAATCTTTCCTGCAGGGACAGCAAAGACACATTTTGCCAGGTTAAGCATCATTTTGTACACCCGAAGATTGTCAAAAGTTTCCTTCAGGTCCGCCAAGAGGGTTTCCTTCTTCCTAGACTTCACCACTATGTCATCCACATAAGCATGAACATTATGACCAATCTGGCTATGGAGACAGTTCTGCACACACCGCTGGTAAGTCGCCTGGGCACTCTTGAGCCCAAAAGGCATGGAGACGTAGCAGAACGCCCCAAAAGGTGTGATAAACGATGTCTTCTCCTGGTCCTTGACTGCCATTTTGATCTGATGATACCCTGAATAAGCATCCAAAAAACACAAATTCTCACAACCGGCTGTGGCATCAATGATCTGATCAATGCGAGGGAGTGCGAAGGGATCAGCCGGACAAGCCTTGTTGAGGTCCGTGTAATCTATGCACATACGCCACGTACTATTCTTTTTAAGCACCAATACTGGATTAGCCAACCATTCCGGGTGAAAAACTTCAACTATGAACCCAGCGGCTAAGAGCCGTGCAACCTCTTCCCCAATAGCCTTGCGCCTCTCCTCATTGAACCGCCGCAGGAACTACTTGATCGGCTTAAACTTCGGATTCACATTGAGATTGTGCTCAGCAAACTCTCTCGGTATACCCGGCATGTCAGAAGGTTTCCATGCAAAGATGTCCCGATTCTCATGGATGAATTCGATGAGTGCGCTTTCCCATTTGGGATCCATGTGAGCCCCGATGGTGAACTGCTTGGATGAGTCGCCCGGAGTAAAGTCCACTGTTTTAGTATCATCCACTGAAAACTTGAGTGGCGGGTCTGCCTTTGTATTTGGTTTCTTCAACGGGGTCATGTCCTCCGGGTCAACGTTCTCCGTATAGAACTTCAGCTCCTCTTGTGCAGAGCTAGCCTCAGCATAAGCCGCATCACCTTCCTCGCACTCAAGAGCCGTTTTTCGATTGCCATGAACCGTAATCATGCCATTTAGGCTGGGCATCTTAAGCTGCAAATAAACATAACAAGGCCTAGCCATGAACTTGGCGTAAGCCGGCCACCCGAACAACGCATTATAAGGGCTCTTGATCTTGACCACCTCGAACCATAAGGTCTCCACCCTATAATTATACTCATCGCCGAAAGCCACCTCCAAAGAGATTTTTCCCACTGGGTATGCCGACTTACCAGGCACCACGCCATGAAACACAGTGGAAGAAGTTTTGAGATCTTTGTCTAGCAACTTCATCCGCCGGAAGGTGTCATAATACAAGATGTTGATACTGCTACCTCCGTCCATGAGCACTTTGTTTACTCCATAACCATGTATCTGAGGGGCCACCACCAGAGCAAGCCGGCCCGGGTCATCCACCCGTGGCGGGTGATCTTGTCTGCTCCACGTTATATCATACTCTAACCACGACAGGTATCGTGGGAGAGCCGGCGCGATCGTATTATCCGCTTGCTATTACCAGTCATAAACACATGATACTGCCCCGAACTGAGCTGCTTTGGGTTACTCTGGAATCCAGATTGATTGCGCTGCTGCTACTGATGCTGCTGCCGCTGCCGGTTATTATGATTGTTGTTGCCAGGATGCTGTTGATGCTACTGATTATTGTGTTGGTGTTGACTCGGATGACCTGCTCCTGAGCCGCCAGCACCAAAGCCAGCACCTGACCCGCCGTTGCCTGAGCCGCCAGGCCCTGATCCGCCGGTCGGCCCACCGCCCTGATTATGAGGTGGTTGAAAGTGTTGATTCTTAAATCTATGCATGATAAAACAATCGCCCCACGCATGCGTTGCTGGTTTATCAGGTGTGCTGTGCTCTGGGCAGGGTTTCCTAAGCACCGCTTCCAAGTTGAAAGGGGGCCTGTTATCCCGCTGGTACTGCTTGTAATGCCCGTTCCCCTTAGGAACATTCGGCCCTGTGTTAGCATTTGCCACCAGCTCTGACCCGCCGCCAGCGTTCCTCTGTCTGCCTTGATTCCCATTGTTCCCAAAACTCTTGCCTTGGTTGTTCTTCTTTCCCTGATTCGACTTCTCCTCATCCGAACCCGGATCTTTGGTGCTGTCTGAGTCGGCGTACTTCGTTAGAGCCGTCATGAGCTCTCCCATGTCTTGACACGTACGTTTAAGCCGGCCAAGCTTTTGCTTTAGCGGAACGAAATGGCAATTCTTCTCCAGAATGAGCACCGCTTGAGCCGCCGTGATCTGTTCCGACGAGTGAATGACGGTCGACACCCGTTGAACCCAATGATGAGCCGACTCATTCTCCTGCTGAACGCAATGATCCAAATCCACAATGGTCGTGGGCTGCTTGCAAGTCCCTTGGAAATTTTTGATGAACTTTGCCCTCAATTCGGCCCAAGAGCTTATAGTGTTGGGTGGTAAGCCCTTTAACCATGTGCGAGCCGGACCCTCGAGCATCATGATAAAATATTTTGCAAAAACAGCCTCACTGACGTCTAGCATCTCCATAGCTAGCTCATAGCTCTCGACCCAAGCCTCGGGAGGGAGATCCGCCGT